>CM068878.1:14026666-15442500 GCA_035149815.1 Branchiostoma lanceolatum | reverse complement strand
ATGTAGCTTATTTTTGGGCCGCTTTTGAGCACCTTTGACAAGAAATCCGCAAGCAAATGTGGTAAACAGTGGCATTAAATGTCAATTTCATAAAGATTACAGCAACTAGAATATTTCAAGTTTTCAAGCCTCATAAAATGCTCTGGGTGCCTTTAAGCAACTGACCTTCGGTGAATCAGAGCTGAACTTGCCTTGATCTAGATTGCTTCTCTTATTCCTCTTGCACAAAAAGTCTGGTTCTGGGGCCAAGATTCTTACCTTGTCCAATGGGACCTAGTGTATAAAACCTCCTTGTTAGGTTAACAGATAAACTTTAAAATGAACTGACCTGTACATTTGCCATGTAGCAGTCCCCGCCTGAATAAAAGGAATGCTGCAGCTGCGATGAAAATGACGAATAATCCACCGAGTACACTGATAATGATGATGACTGTAGACGTCGAAGAACTTTCCGGTTGGCTCTCTGCTGCTGTGGTGATGATGGTGGGCGTGGAGGTGGGCGTGGAGGTGGGTGTGTAGAGCTGGCCGGTTCAAGTGTGCAACATAAATGCATATTCCATAAGCAATTCATTTACCACGCATTTGAGCAAAAAGTTATCAACATTATAAATTGTGAAATAGTTCCTAAAACTAAGAAAAGCAGTTGAATTGTGACTTGATGAATTTACTACATTTTTCAGTTACCAACTGCTCCAAACATATCAAACCAAGCAAAGAAGTAGCTTATGTTAGATATCACCACAGAATAGAATACATCATTGCAAAAACATTTAGTTAGGTGGGGGACACTATGTTATAAATTCTTAGATTAATTGACTGGGAAAAGTTAATTGCAAATTGTTTCATTGGTTTTGAACTGCTTTTATGTTCACATGTACATGTATCTGTAAAATTCATTACTGTTGGAAATCCTAAATAAAGATTAAAAAAAGAAGAAGAAAGGATCCTATGATTGGTCGAACTTACTTTAACCTCACAGAATTCACCCGTGTAGTTGGTTGAGCAGTTACAGAAGAATGCGTTGACCAAGTCGATACATGTCGAGTTGAAATGGCAAGGGCTAGAGTCACACTCGTTGATTTGAATTTCACAGTGATCCCCAATGTACCCAGGCACACAGTCACAGGAGTACTCATTAATGGCATCTTGACAAGTCGCTCCGTTTTGGCAGGGGCCTGATGCGCATTCATCTATGTTGGTGCTGCAATTCTTGTCAGAGTACCCGGGCACACACGTGCAGTTGTAGTCATTGAAGATGCCAGTGCAGGTGGCGCCGTTGACACAAGGCTGTGGCCTGCAAACATCGTCGCTTGTACAACCAATGGTGATGCTTCTGGCTGACTTAAGGTTGAACTTCTTGGAGGCAGTGGTTGGGATCTGTGAGGACTCAAAGAATGGCAGAAGGACTCCACCCACGCGTAGACTCTCCATGCAGCCTTTGAAGTAACCCTGCCCGCCTTGGCTCCCTACTTGGATGGTGTCTTGCCCGACAAAGTTGTCGAAGTTTGGAGCAGCCTGCCCCATGTTTGCGGTAATATTTTCAGCACCGTTATCCACAGTAAGCTGTGCGACCGTCCCCAAGAATGTGACTTCTGCTTTGTGCCATTCTTCGTCACTCACGTCAAGGCTTCCCTCAGCAGAAGGCGCATTATTGTAGGTGAAGTGGACGTTCCCACCAACAATTTCGAGCTCAACAGTCGTGGAACCACCGGAGGCTCTGAGTAGAAGAGCGTCCGTGTTTCTTGTCAGGAAGCTGACTTGAAGGGTGTTGTCGATGGCGGTGAAACTAGGACTGGTGCTGTACTCCAGCATGTCTCGGTCAAAGGTGGCTGATGCAAGGCCTGGTGAAATTCACACAGCTTTTGATTTATAACAAAGGAACAAAATAATGCATACCTACTGTATATCTCGATTTGAGGTTTTCGGAAAATGCTGAGTCACTGTAAAATACGTTGTGAAATTCATTGACAAGTCCAATAAGAAAATGTCTGCATAATAAGTGCATATCTATGTCAACTCATATCCCCTAGCCTCATGAATCACTTACATCGTATGATAGAAGAATGCATGAAATCTGTTCCTAACATGTTTGAAGGAATATGTCTGATGGAGCTATAAAGAAATATTCCTTGACTAATGTATACAAGTATGCCGCGAATTCCGAGATTGACTTGAAATGTTGTTTTAAGTAATGTTTAAGTGTGCAGACCATAGGTCCTAATTTTCCTCAACACTGTCAAACAAATATTATGATCATTTTCCAACTAGTACTAAAGTTTACTATTGACATGAAATACAAGTGTGACACAATGCCAGGGACACCGGTTTACTTTGTCAAAATTGAAGACTTACATTCAAATCCATCATCCAGGTTGTTGCAGGTGGAGTTGGATGGACAAGGACTGGAGAAGCAGAAGTCTGTCTCAGAGCAGTTCTTCCCTGTGTAGCCTAATGGACAGTCACACTCAAAGTCGTTCCACGTAACTGTGCAGACACCGCCATTGGTGCAGGGGCTGCTCGCACAGGTGTCGTCACTCACACAGGTGTTGATAACGTTACTGAGGCCGGTAGAATCAAGGGAAGGAGAGTCGAGCTGGAAACCAGGTATAACCAGCGGGTAGAAGTCGAGTCGTGTTTCGTTGTACCGCAGGTCCTGGATACACCCCTTGAATGGCTCGGTGGTGGAAAGACCCAGATTTTCAGAGTTTTGGAAGTCCATACCAGCGATATACAACACACCGCCCGGTAGGTTAGGAGCATTGTCGAGTGTGATGGTATTGCTGACTTGGTCGTTCACGTTGATATACATGTTCCTTCCATCTATCGACACATCTACGAACTTGAACTCTCCATCTGCAAGCCTTCCGCCCAGGGTGTAGCTCTTTGGCTGGTCGGCTGTCTCGCCCTCCTCCTTAACGTCAACACGGATTCTTCCATTGACAAGTTGCACTGAAGATGTAGAAAAGATGTACTTTTTAATTCTCAAATAAATCTACATATGACTCATAACTTAAACTTTACACAATTTGATGGCAGTAGTAATGTAATTGTATCCTGAACCGGCTCAAAAACTTCCTTATATAAGTTGGGACTTAAGGACTACTTCTACCAATTTAACTGCTGGAATGCATTGAACAGAGCACAATATATCTTTTTGTGTGCAAGTATCCTTTGCAATAGTTTGTACTTCTTGAAGAAACTACTGCATGATTTGCAGATCTTCACCTGTTCCTACATTCTTTCACTTCTTTGTTGGACATAACTTTTGTACAAACTGAGAATTATAATTTGCTTCTTTACATGTATCTCAACTGTTCAATAACCAGGACCATCTAAAAGATAACCTCCTTAGCAGAAAAAGACAAAAACCTGCGACATAGTTAGCATCTTCGGGTGGTGATCCGGGAGCAACACCCGGCTCTCCAGTAAACATCAGCAGACCGTCCGGTTTCCGTGTGCGGAAGAACATGGAGACCCTGAAGGGTTCGTTAGGACTGCTGCGAGGAACCACGAAGTTGGCAAAACTGCTCGAGCCTCCATTGCTGAAGGTGCCAGTACTGAAGGCTATGATGATAACAAAAGAGGACCATTTAGTGCATAAGGATCATGAAAAAACCAACAGCTCTATACCTGCCTACAGAGTGTGAAATCTATAACAGCATGCAAAATTTTCTACTTTCTAAATACATCTTTAAGAGAGTCTGGCCTCAGTCCTCAAGAGCTACAGGTACAGTAGCATAACAGATTCCAGCAATGTTCTGAATAAACCAGATATTGCCAACTAAATAGGTGCAATTAACACTATGCAGCATTGATCAGCGACACACGTTACAGCATTTTAAAAACTACATGCACTCTAAGAAAAAAGAGCACTTACTGTAGTTGCAGTTGTTCCCTGTGTAAGGCCGTTCACACTCGCATGTGTACTGGATCCACTCGTATGTACACAGGCCCTTCCCCGAACACGGATCCGGATTACACTGATCCGTCCGATCACACCCCTCCGCAATGGATCCAGATCCTTGTGAGATATAGTCTGCTGCTACAATGGCATAACCATCCCTCACAATGTCCTCCACACAGCCTACATAGTTTTTACGAGATGTTGTCAGAGCAAGCAAAGTATTGTCAGCCCCACCAACATGCAGGTCTCCAAAATCTACTGTCTGACCGATGCTACCGTCATTACAGTTGGAGACATTAACACATACAGACATGATACCAGACTCCATAATGCTTGCGTTTACATCGTGCCATTCCCCATCACTGATGATCTTGTTAACTTCAACATTTCTCTTCACAGTACCGTTAAAGTGGGTCAGCTGTATCTTGTTGTCAACAATCTCCAAGATGCCGTGGTGGTTTGCATCCCCAACGAAGGCCAGAACGCCAGAAGGCAATGTGGTTCTGAACCTGATCTGCAATGTAACGGTGGGGCCACTCTGCGGTGGCACAACAATAAACCCACTTCCATCAAAGGACAGAGTTGTGCCTTTCTCACAGTTGCGGCCAACGAAGCCATTATCACAGTTACAGGTGTAATTGTGCGTGTCTGTTGCTTCATCTTGCAAGTATGGCACACAGGTGGAGTTGTTTTCGCAACCATTTACATTACAACCAATCAGTGTTACCGAACAGTTCTTACCACCCAGTCCTTGTGGGCATACACAGGCGTAGTCATTGATACCGTCAACGCACCTGGCCCCATTCTGACATGGGTTACCGCCGTATTCCGAACACTTGTCAATGTTCTCTTCACAGTTCGTGCCCCTGAATCCTGGCACACAGTCGCAGGTGTACATGTTGATCAAGTCGTTACAGGTTGCTCCGTTCTGGCATGGATCAGAATCACACTCGTTGATATCTGTTTCACAGTTGTCCCCAGCATAGCCTGGAACACACGTACACATGTACCCTCCAGCGTTGGGCCAGGCCGTGTTCCCAACTGCTGAATTCTCTGTACACGTGGCTCCATTCTGACATGGATCTGATGCGCATTCGTCGATGTCAGTCTCACAGTTGCAGCCTTCAAATCCATCGTAACATGAGCAGTTGTAGTAGTTGATGAGGTCGTTGCAGATGCCGCCATGTTGGCAGGGGCTGGAGTCACACTCCCTGATCTCCACCTCACAGTCATTCCCCACGAAACCAGTGTTGCTGCAATAACAGGTGTAGCTGGAAGGAGAATAAAGTTAAAGGCCATTATTTGACATCAAAAATTGCTGATGTTCACATATAACTCTTGGGAAACACTGATTATAGCTTTTAAGCATTGCACGTTTGAAAGACCAATACATAAACTAAAGGATGAATAATTAGATGTTCAACATCAATGTAAAATGAACATGGCAAACATGTACATATAGCGTGCCGATTGTGCAAAAGGACTTGACAAAGTTATATCCAATGACAGCATTCACTTCCATTGACAAAGATGTAATACATGGTCTTTATTATGCACATCTTGTATGTTGTGAGCAAATAAAAACAGACATTCCTTACGCCAAAAATAGTTACTGAAGCAACTGGATAGAATTTTGAAACAGTCAGACGTTTCAGACAGCATCCGCTGTCTTTCGTCAGTGACTTACTTGTTGAACAAGTCAGTGCACTGGCCCCCGTTCAGACACGGACTACTCTCACACTCGTCCACCTCCTGTTCACAGTTCACGCCCTCCCAGCCCGGCATGCACGAGCAGTTGTACCGAGCGATCAGGTCGATACACGTCGCTCCGTTCTGACACGGGTAAGAGTCGCACTCCCGTATCTCCCTCTCGCACCAAACCCCCGTATAGCCCGGGGCGCAGATGCACTTGGCTTCAGCGATGAGGTCCTGACAGGTGGCACCGTTTTGACAGGGTTCAGAATAACATTCGTTGATGTCAAGCTCACAGTTCTTTCCATGGTAGCCCTGGCGGCAGAAACAGTCGTAGCTTCCCTCGGTGTTGACACAGACCGCATCGTGTTGGCATGGTGACGGGTTGCATTCATCAATGTCTTCTTCACAGGTGACTCCCTGCCAGCCTGCAAAAAAGAGAGGACAGAAGACATTGGCAAAGCTTGTGGCAATATGTCTCTACCATACATAAGAAGCATGCTAGCAGAGTGCTTATCATGAGGCAGTGTGTTTTTCTGTCTTGTCTTCACCAAAGTGGACTATAATAACATTCATCATTTTCCGGCTAACAACATCTTCTTGGACTGTGTATTCAGTCATGATAGTCTAACTGGTACTGACACGGTCAACAGTAATATTAGAAATCTATGACTAATTCACATGGAGCAATCTAGCAATACATCTTCTCTTTAAAGTTATCGGTGCAATATGTTGTATCATCGCTAATTTTCATAGCTAGGCACACCGATAAATTAAGGGCACTCACCATCTCTACAGTTGCAGACAAATTTGTTGATTTCGTCAAGGCAGGTAGCGTTGTTCTGGCACGGGTCGGGGTTGCATTCATCAATGTTGTCGGCACAGTTGGCTCCAGTGAAGCCAAGAGGACACTGACAGTCAGTACCAAGTCCATCTTCTGATATAAAACACACCTTCCCATCCGTGCACACAACAGGTGTGGGCACTTCACAACGGTTCACCTGCAGGAATAAAGCAAATTCAGTTAGAAGGACAAACAAGAAGAAACAGATCAGTGTTTAGAAGCTTAACAAGAGAGATAGACATACATGTAAGTAGATAGATATGTACGAAAGACCATTTAACCTAATAAGTCCACTCGGAATTTCGGGTACACATGTGCAGTATCAAGGGTGAAGGCCCCTGAGATGCAAACAAAACCCGTCTGGGCATTGTTATTCAAATATTGCAATGTCGAGACGAGAACTGTTTACAAGCCAGGTGCCTTCACCTTTGACACTGCACATGCGTACTCGAAACTCCGAGTGGGCTTATAACAAGTACCTGGGTGCAGTTTTTGCCTGCCCATGCGGTCGTACACTCACATCTGTAGTCATTGATGAGATCAGCGCAGGTGCCACTGTTTTGACACAGATCAGGACTGCAGTCATCAATGTTGGTTTGGCACCTGTCACCTGTGGAAAAATATGCAATTTATTTAAGACAGGCATCTGGAGATTTTTTTCTTCAAAGTCGCTGAGAGCTGCCAATAACATTTCATTTCATTTCCTAAGAGTTTCCATAGCTGACGCGGATACTTTTACCAGTAGTCTTCGATGTTTTGCAATCAATTTTTGAAGGCCAGAGGGGAACACATTTTGTTTGTTTGTTTGAACCTTTGTTTATTCATGATAAGCTCAAATCGGCACGCAGGCCGCTTTTCATTGAGGTCATGAGGGAAGAGGTAAGGGTCAGATACAATATAGCAGAAATTCACAGTAATTTGAGTCCTAATAACTCTATCAATATATATACATGGTCTAGATGGTCAACAAAGTCAGTCAAATTTTCACAAATATTGTAAACGAAAAATCCAATTTTTTTTCATCGAATAGGTAGATCACCACAGAAACCTAGTGGGCAGCGGCAAGCGTAATAGTTGACCCCGTCGATGTAAGTCACTCCGTTTTGACAACCAGCCAATTAGATGCTGTCATATTTGAGCAAATTATTTTTTAGAAAACTTGAGGCCCGGTTAACACAAGAGTTTCCAAATACACTCGAAAGAAAAAACATGTGTAAACCCAGCCGTCACCAGCTGTGAAACGCACCTGTAAACCCAGCCACACAGTTGCACGTGTACTCGTTGGTTCCGTCCATACACGTTGCTCCATTCTGAAAGGTGCTCTGGGCACAGTCATCGATGTTCTCTGAGCAGTCTTCTCCTGTAAAACCGACCGCACAGATGCATTCAAAGGACGCCGTCAAGTCCCGGCACGTTGCCCCATTTCTGCAGTAGTTGGGCCGTAGGACACACTCGTCTGTGTTCTCGCAGTTGTAGCCGTAGTAGCCAGCGCGGCACGAGCAGTTGTAGTAGTTGATGTAGTTGTTGCAGGTGCCACGGTTGCGGCACGGATTGCTGGCACACTCGTCTATTCAACCAATGAGAGAGTGACTGCATGTCCGTCAAACATTTTCATTTTATGTTTTGATTTTGCATTTCTACATTTTGACGCAGGTGGGCGGGGCTATAGTATCGGTCTATTTACACTAGGCGCGTGAAACTAAAAGATCACAATGTAGCTTATTTTTGTTCCGCTTTTGAGCATTTTTGATAAGACATCCGCACGCAAATGTGGTAAACAGTGGCATCAAATGTCAATTTTATAAAGATTACAGCAACTAGAATATTTCCAATTTCCAAGCCTCATAAAATGCTCTAGGTGCCTTTAACGTTTGCAGTGATGGTTGCTGTCAAACAGGCAATTTGCAGGGAACTAGACATGGCAAAAGTTCTGAAAATGTTATTTTGGCCTCATACAAAATTTCACATTGGCCTGAACAATGTTTATACAAGGGGTGTACGATGGGGCATAATTGTAAAGCCTTTAATGAATACCTATCTTATTTGGATTCATTGTGATCATCACTTTCCAGGCGACTCCCTTGTGACGTTAGGTGAGAGAGAAGGAAAACAAGAAAGGCACTAAAAAGTATTGCCATGGCGACGATTGAGTGGCTACTTGTAAGTGGTGTTAAAGATTAACATTTTGAGCTATGTTTTGACACATTGGCATTGCAACTGAGGTGTCAGGCTGGTAAGCGGTTTAAAATGTGTCCAATTATCATTGAACAGCCAAGAGACAAAAGCTCTTATTGACATTTTGACTTTGCCACAATCATCTTTTGAGGATTCAAATCATTGGTTTAAACAACCCTTCAGCCAGGCTAATGGCCCGGTGTCCTATATATGGATGAATTCCTCATGAAACGTCTTGACAATGCCTTGGTAGATTTCATATCATGAAGAACATGACCCACATAGCTCTGATCACAGTTCGTTCACCCTTCTTTCTCGACACTTACCTCCTGACTTTCAAAACAACGTCAACTGGAAAGTACTGACCACAATGATTTCATATTTGGTAGATATTGATAAAAGACCTATATATTTATGGGTTGTGCACCTTATTTCTGGGTGAGAAAGATGACTTATTGATCACCCCTCGTATGTGCTTGAGTGTAATAATGGGCTTAGATGTCTTTCATTAGTTTCCATACATTTTAGTATGTCAAAGAAGGTCAAATTACCACACATGAGATGTACTATGTATGCCTTAGTTTTAAATGAGGATAAAAAAAGTGATAGATGTTGAATTAGATATGAGACACAAATTGGCATACCCGTGTCGATCTCGCAATTACGACCGGTAAATCTAGTCGTACAAATGCATGTTTAGTTTTGAATTTTATCCACACAGATCCCGCCGTTCTCGCAAGGGTGACTAAGACAGGCGTCCGTGTCAACTACTGGGCCATCTAGTTTATATAAGAAAATACAACAAATGATTTTTTTTCTACAACTTTATACTAGAAAAACACCACAGAAAGCTGCAGTGATCAAAGCTATTATTAAGACATTCCATAAAAACAAAAAAAAACTTACATGTCACAGTTCGATAAAACTTAATTGACTTAGCATTTCACAGTAAAATTTTGGTATTGACAACCACAATAAAGCACATTGTAAATACAGAAAGGTAGCAACCTTTGCATGATATGATGCAATTTGTGTGCAGCAAAATAAAGACAGAAAAACAGAAATTAAATTGTCACTAAAGGAACACCAAGAAGGACAGCAACGTGTCAGAATTTCCAACAAAACATTATAAAATTGCAAACAAAAGTTACTTTAAAAACAAGAAACAAACAGATCTAGAAGTACATAAAAAATAGATGAAAACACAAAATCTACAATATACATATAAACCTAACAGTTTGTAGCCTTTATCTGACATGGTTGGGAGAATAGAAAAGTGGCGCACATTTTGTAAAGAGGGATTTATTATGAATCTGTTTTACGTAAGATTTCTTGAAACAACATTGTTGAAATGACAGACAACGGTCATCTGACAGATGAAGGTAATTGATTCTTACAAGTGAACTTCACATGCAAACAACATTATAAACTGTATTTATGTTGAGCCCAACATACTATTGGGCGCAACATATTGTGTTCGTATGGTTTCTTTCTCCTGTCAAATCTTATAATCGACTCAGCTCGGTCGTCCCTGCACCAACTGAGCTGAAATTTGGTTTACAGGTAGAGTGGGTAAATACCCTGGGAGCCTTCTTTATTTTTTTCGACATTAACCTTGAAAGTGATTTTATTGGGGTTTTTCTGACCAAAAACGTACATTTTGGCCTCCTGTACTCTGGAAATACATCCAAATGACCTGAAATTTGCTATGGTGGTACATTGAACAAATATTTAAAGAATCCTATTCGCACTTTTGTCATACAACACTTCGAAATACGATTTTAGAGTTTTTTTTGGGAAGAAGATCGGCTATTTTCCTCATATGGGGTCACTGACCTATAGGTCACATCTTTATTCATCTGGCCGGGTGGACTAATTCGGTCAGCCAATGAGAGAGCGCAGATTTAGCAAGCTCAACCTGATTGGTTGAAATAGTCAATTTGATTAGGGGCACTATTGGTGCAGGCACAACTTCACTATTCCCTGGCTCACATCCTTGTGTTGTTATTGTTGTGTCCTACTGAAGTTAAGTGCAATTGAGAAGGTTCAAAGCTTTTCTGGTGGTATTTTTCGACACGCACGGTGTTTTTCTTATTTTAACACTGCATGGAAACAAAGATTTCTACAAGTTTGCAAGCTTGGACACTATGGTGAAACCTGACATTTCCTCGCTATGTACACTGATTTTCTACCCGTGTCTCTAAGATTGGACACCAGTGCAGTGCGCACAATAGTGCACACAAAGTGTCCAAAGTTTCCCACCTTAGGAAACATCCCGTGCCGGGACGTTGACAATAACATTAATTAATATTAACAATAGAGAGTTGTGAAGTGCGTGAAAATTTACCATGAGCAAGGAGGCCCTTGCTTCCAGTAATTGTTTAAAGTTTTTGGCTAAAAATGACGTAAACCTAAGAATTTTCAACCTCCTTGCGTAAACCCCTGTAACATGTCTACACTATCGGGCCGCGGGGAAGTCTTGAATATCGGCGCTGATCGATAGCGCATTAAACAAAATATGTGGCGTAGCGTTGTACTAAAAAAATAGTATTTTCATCGCAACCACTCGCACTTGTGGCCGAAGATTTCACCACACACAATCGTCTGCAACTTGTTTTGTTTGTGGTAACGTTACCAGATAGTCGGCTTGATGGCGAAGTTTTGTTGGTCACCTCTTTGCATATATTAACAGTGTCATGCCAGCGCCATATTGCATTATCGGTCCTACATTTACTTGAAGTAAACATAATTTACTCTTTTAATACGAAACCAACTAGGATAAATACCAAGTACATTGAATTTCAATTATTCATTCAAATACCAACATTGCAGACATACAACAAACGTTAGCCTCTATGCCACAGTCGCTTTTTGCATGGGGAGGGAAATGGGCGAAACATGTTGCATTTGCTCCCGCAAATGTTGCCTTTCTAGTTATGTTTGTTTTATATACATGTATGCAAAGACATATTGTTCACCAGTGCCATTTTCCCCAAAGACAACACATGTACTTACCACATCCATGAAAGTTCTCCAAAGGACAGCTACCCCACTGGACGCTGGACTGCGATGTTGCGGTTGTCAACTGCACTCCTGGGCCCTCATACACACATCCAATGAGTCCACGTCCAATCATTACTCCTCCACTTCCAGACAAGTCGATGTCCAGCACGTAACTTCTGACCGTCCGTGATGCAACTGTGATCTGTTCTCCATCAACGCTTAAAGTCAGATTCCCGACAGAGTATTCAAGATCAACCGTGTGCCACATCTGATTGGTGGTGAGTCCCGATCCTATATCAACAAAATCTTCTCCCCTTCCCCCTGCTTTGCGAAAGGAGAATCTTAAAAACCCTGATTCTAGTAACGACATCTCAATGTAGTCCCCATTGCTTCCCTCCTGTCGGAGGAGTTGGCCTCCATTGCAGGTTCTAAAGCTGAAGGAAGTTAGTGTGGAGGTGATGTCTAAGGTTTTAGGGAGTACTGCATAGGAGTTGAAGCCGTCGAAAAAGGCATTCGCACTTGGTGTTGGGGCTTGTGTTGTCTGGCCTATGGTGGTACAAGAGGGCCTTGGTTAAGCTCAAAAAGACTGTAAACTCTAATATTGTCACCCTACTCAAAGCCACTATGTTTTATGGACGTGGACGTTTACAATGCTATTAAAGGCCTGTAAATCAGAGCGTACTGTCAAGTATTAACAGTCATCATTTTATGGTGCCACTTACCTTGTACAGGCCTTTTTAGTGTCAGCTGAATAGCTGTCAACAGAATCAGGGATGTATGGTGGCAGACAGTCATCTGTAAAAAAGAATATCAATATTTTGTGAATGGAGATGGATGCATAGATTTCAAAATGCGGAGGATCAAAAATTAGTCCATGCAATGAAAGAAAATGCTGTATCCATCCAAGGTATTCCCATATCTAAACAGGCTCTAAGTGTGCAAGTACAAAATGGTTGATTGATGGAGTGCAAACAAACAGAATTACCTTTGGCATTTGAACTATTTGCACAAACACGCTTACGTGCCAGCTTGAAATGGCTAACAATTGAATATTCATGTGCAATTCATTATGTAAGGACTCTTTGAAGATGCGCAAGTAAAAGGTGAACATGAGATCGGCATGAGTGTAAACAATCTCAAAAGCTGATGAGATTTTCAAAGATTGTATTGAGCGCATACGGTTAAAGGAATTGACGAGGTCAGGTGAAACAGGAGAAAATAAAGAAGCATGTTTTGACAAAAACACGTGAGATTGCCGTGTATTTTCGTTTGTACAGAGCGTTGTATTTCGTGATCGTAGATTGCATTATTTTGCACATTGCCTTACATCTACGTCTCCCCGCTGAAATTAAAACTGAACGAGGGTTCCACGACCTCATACCTTCGCCAAATAACATTGAGGTTACTGACTGATGCAAATACCAAATTCCTGACATTTACCAATATGGCATCATATAGCATTCTCTCATCAATCATTCAAATGAAGTCTTCATTTGCTTTAATGATATTATCGATATTCCCATCTTTCCAAGTGACATATGCCATCTGTTTGAAAGTCCTATCATGGAATGTCGATGACGGCTAGACATTCACGTAATGAAATACGCTATAAAACAGTCACTCAAGCAAAATCATGAAGAACCATCAAAGGTTTCTCGAGTTATGCTCTTGACATACATACAATACGCGATGAATGGTGACTGACCGGGGAACTATCGCCGATCGCCTTGGATTTCTAGTGATTTCCTGATCCCAGGGTCATGTATACGCGTACGTTATCTTATTGCCAAAGTATAGCAACCTGCGATGTTAACTTACCAAAGCATACTGTATTTGGAACATTTCACCTCCTTTTTTGTGTATTTCTCACTCACCCTGCTACATTGTAATCCGCAATAAAAACAAACATGGCGACTGGCGGAGGGGGCCGACGCTGTTGGCCATCACTAATTTCTAGGGATTTCTCGTTCCATAAATATATCATTTCATGCCAAAATACAGCAACCTGTTATGTTCACTCGTCGAAGCATAGTGTATTCCGGTAGAATTCACCCTCCTTAATGGGTATTCCGGGGCATTCCGGTGTAAAAAGGGCATTCCGGTAAAAAGGCAGACCCAAACGAACTGACTTGCTCTTGCAACCTGTGTAACACATACTTACATGTACTTGGTGCTAAGCCAGTAGTTCCCCAGCTGGTATATACTTCTTACAAAAGTAATTAAGGACGTGCTTGGGGCATCCGCAAAAAAGTTGTACAGACGCCAGATGTCTTTTGACAGTAAATATTGTCGCATTTGTGGGTTTGGTTGGTTCTATTATAGCCTCGCTGAAACGTTCATGGCAATGAAATCGTGCGACGTACATGCATAAGTTGGCAATGCTGCAAAAAGGTGAAGTCTTACCTTGTCTTCCCACCACAGATGCTACGTCAGGTGCCTTATAGGGTGCTAGGCGGTACAATCGTTGTCCAAAATGTTTTGATACCACCTCGAGTGAAGGAAGGACACTTCCAAAATATTGGTACCGACTCAAGTTGGACCAAAAAAACAGGAACACTTCCTTGTTATGGCTGGTTGGTGGAGTGTAAACAAACAGAGTGACCTTTGGCATTTGAACTATTTGCATAAAACATGCTGACGTACCAGCTTGAAATGGCAAAGCATTGAATATTCAAAAACTCGTGAGATTGTCACTGCCAAAGTCTGTGTTTGTATTTTCCCTCAAAACGTGTTGGACTTTATTTTTTGTTTTGCAATTGAAATCTGACTTTCTCCAATATTTACTGCATGCGTGCGTGTAAGAGCAAAGAAAATCATTAGATCACTAACCATTTGCGGGTGAACGCACGATATTTTCCTCCTGAAAACGATCGCTGTCCACAAATTGTGCGTTGAACGTCTTAAATGAAGTAAAATAAACCACGCACGGCAATTATTTCATACTCAGACATACCACTAATCAAATTCAAATGCTTACAAAAGAGTTGTTAAACAATAAGAAAACCCAGTCAAATAATATTACCACATGGTACATTTAGACATGTAAGAGAACAAAAGTATCCATGGGATTGGAACGAATGTTGTTTTGTGCGAAATTGAGCTTAAGTCAAAGCGTAGAAAAGACACTGGTTTAAAATAATATCATAATGGGGGAAGGGGGATAATCAAAGACGCTACGGAAAAAAGATGCGGGCCCCAAAGTGTTTTTTTTTCTCACAATACTGTGTAATATAGCCCCATAGTGGCAAATTATAAAGGATATAGTGTATCTCAGAATAAGCCTTAAGGGTGAGAGTCAGAAACATGGTAACGGTCGAAATTGAATGTATGGAATTTTCATGTAGAAGATTCACACATTATACGAATGACGGTTTGGACATTTGCAGGATGGGTCCACATTCTACAATATTTGAAAACACGGGAGAAAGAAATGAATACTTTTCACGTGTCTAAGAAAAAGTCAACACTGATGTGTCTGCCTTCTTGCATAGGTTGGCGTCATTATTAAAAAAGAATTGTCTGCCACTTGCTGAAAAAACAAAATGCAATTTTCACTTCGTCACAGCGCGATTGTCTTTCCACGTAAGGGCCAAGGCAACATCTCTTCTTCAGACCAATCGCGATATCATTTTTGTTTTATTTATGTATCTTCTAAGAGCTTCGGGCTGCTCAAACGTTGTTTGTCAGTACAATACAGATGTACGAGCAAGCACAGCCGGTCCGGTCTCCTGTCTCGGGGCCCGGCAACAGTCAAACCAGCGGGCCGGACACGAGCGGTCAGCACGGGCGTGTCCGCCATGGCACCGGTGTTCCTGACAAGTTGGGAGCCGGAGAAGGGATAGAAGTATCTTCAGACACGTACGAAGAAGCTGAGGTAGTGACATTTCGAGAGGCTCGGCTGTAGCGCGCAAATCTACGGGGAGAATCACACCTGGAGGGGGCTGATGCCAGAAACAACAGGCGTCACGTCAATCTGCCTGACACAACGGCCACATCTAAAGGTAGCTGACTCTAATTTCAATTGATTATTTTTTGCCAAGCTGTGTATATTTTTCTCTTGCCTTATCGTCACTGACTATGTATATTTACTCCGGTCTTTGGCAATATACAGTTGAGGTCGGAATAACACCGATTTTGTTTTTTTAGCTCGATGTTTCATGGTTAAGGTATGAGTTGGATCCATTGTAATTGTTTAGCTGGGACCTGATTTTGGGTCCGAATTAAAATCAACTGCGGGCCGGCCCGAGGCCCGGTAGCCCTGGAAGTTATATCTGGCCCGCCGTAGACTACCCACTGAGGCAACGCTTTAGAAATGTGACAAACATAACTGTAAATGTGACCGAGGCAAAACTGTACGTGCAACATGTTATCATTTACAGCACGCCGACAACGCTGTCATTTTCAAATTGCCGGCCACTTTACGCAAATAAATGCGCAGGCTCACTGGAGTATTCTTTTTTTTCTGTAACACATTTTCTCAAACCTGTAATCTCATCTTTTATGTTGTTATTAAAAATCAAAATAGGCCACCATTTGTCTTCAGACAGCACAGCACGTATCAGGATAAAGCAAATGGCCGCCGTGTTCTCCGTCACTTCGTTCTCTCCTATCGCGGCTGCATGGTTGGTATTACTGCTGTGGTGGCAACTGTAGTCATCGCAGGACTCTTCGTGAGGGTGTTACTCAATCAAGAGGTAGATGTATTTGTTTTCATAATTTGGTACAGCGAAAAGCTACACAAAACCAAGGAGATATGATCTCATACATTAACTTTCACAGCTTTAACAATTCACCCCACACGTACAGTATCCCACTAGCTATGTCAACTGTCCAAAAAGTACAGAACAAAAAAGGAAATCCTGCAGCAAAACGCTCAGCGAATCACAACCAAAATTTTAGTTGAATGTAGAAAATTGTTAATTAAAACACATCCAAGGTTTTACGAAATCTTCAGAGAATGATGATGCTATCAGAAGTTTTTAAGGCAGAAATATGCACCTCATAGCTAAAAGCGTCCTATGCGCCTGCGTCAGTTTTCTGGACTGTACCCCTGAGCAATTTCTTCGATGGGTTCTTTAACTTGCTGGATGTGTGGTTTTCCTCAAACATTGAGTGAGGCAACGGTCGGGATTAGAAACATCGGCCTACCGATCCAGGGACAGAGTTAGTAACGATAGCTTTTTTCTTCTGTTTTTTTGTTTTGTTTGCTTTGTTTTGTTTTACTTGTTCTGTTTCTTTGTTGTTTTAATAAGTAAAATGATCCCGTCGTCGATTCTCGAAGGTTTCAAAGATCTTACCTTATTCCACATTCCTTTCTGCACTAAATGATGTTTGGCACTGTAAAATCTTTTAGGAAATTTCTCTACTGTCCGACAATGTGAAACGCCACATGGACGGTATATCCAAACTGTCCGACACTGTTGATGCCTTGAAACGCAACTTGGATACAGAGCGAAACCGATCAGCAACCTTGGTGGCATGCCTTCACGATCAAAGTAAGATGCTTTTTAGTAACTTGAATCAAAGCTCATTTTACCAAGGAAACTAAAGGGCCGCGCTGTATCGTCTTAAAATTTGCACTGACGTACCCTAATGCCCAAAATACCGACATGCAAGAAAACATTGTTGGCTATTTATCGATGATATATCTCAATAAAACAGTGACCTTATATAATGCGATTGTCATCTGTACAACATAGCTGTATATGCTATTCATTTTTGTTTTAAACGCAAACTTTTTTCCCAGTATCTTGTCCCAAGGGTTATCAACTGTGGCGTGGAATCTGCTACAAGGCCTTCGACACCCCAAAGGCCTTCATTGATGCAGCTGCATCCTGTCGTAAAGATGTCGGCACCCTTGCTATGCCCCGAGACGCTGAGACCAACACCTTCCTGGCCTCCTTATACAAGTCCGCGAGGGAGATTTCTGACTTCTACATCGGCCTGTACGATCAACGGGAAGAAGGAGTATTTGAGTGGGTGGATGGCTCTGCACTTGGGACTTACAACTCGTGGGCACCGGGGGAACCGTATGGCTTTGGTAATTGCGTTGCGTACATCTCTTACCGGAACGACAAATGGTCCAACATCCCTTGTGACCGCAGATTTCGCTTCGTTTGCCAAGCCATTCCAGGTGCTTCATGCAAATGTACCACGTTCTAAAGATAATATCGCTGATAAATATGCTTCTTCAATGAAACTTTTTATAACATCATCATTTGGCTTTACAATAAGACCCACCGACCAAGCTTTCCTTATTTCATTCGAAATGCTAATTTCCTTCATTCTTTACAGGATATAAGCGTACAGAGGTGACAGACTGAACTCTCGCTACTTGATCGCTACATACTGCATATTCAAGAGCTGGGGTTAAACAATATGGCCAAATAGCAAGTTATTTTCTCACTATATATCACGACATAGTTGGGTGATAATCAAACACTTTAAAGACAAAATGTCTAAATGTTAACTGCAATAAGTGAAGCAATTCAGTAATAGAAAATGTAACTGCACTATTCTAATCGATCTTGTAAGCTTAAGCCTTGTTTCAGTATGGATGTTTGAAAACTTCCTCTGTGTTATTCAAAATTGCACGGAATTGTGTATATGGTAAATGAAACAGCAATCGACGTTATATCGAAGATATTAGAAATCTGAAGACTCATATTCATGTAGAGTGGAATTGCTAAATCAATGAAAGTAGGAAATCATAACTTGTGGAGATTCAGAAGTGTCAAGACTACAGCAGAAGTCATGTCTAGAGCTACATCAACTTATAATATTCCTGGCTATTGACTGAGAACTTTTTGAGCTTCAAGAGAAATTGAGCTTCTAAATCGTTTTTACATTCACACAAATACAAGCAAACACCCACACGCACACACAGACATGTACACACAAAAACATGTATATGTCATGAAGAGGGAGTTATCTGTATATAGAGAGTAGAGCGTGCCATTGTGTGGTGAACTAAATCGTGTCTGTCTCCTTGCGTAGATCGTCGTATTCATTCCGAAAATTTGTCTGCCGCTTGCTGAAAAACAAAATGTCATTTTTACTGCGTCACACCGCGATCACATTACAAAAGGGTAAAGAAAGACAACATCACTTCTTCAGACTAATCGCGATATCATTTTGTTTTATTCATGCATCTCTAAGAGCTTCAGGCTGTCAGTACAGTTTGTTGTTTGTCAGTACAGTTCAAATGTACGAGGAAGCTCAGCCGGTCCGGTCCCCTGTCTCGGGGCCCGGTATCAGTCAAACCAGCCGGCCGCCGTCCCTACAACCCGCTGTCCATCAGAGTGGTCAGCACGGGCGTGTCCGCCAGGGCAACGGCGCTCCTGACAAGTGGGGGAAAGAGATAGAAATGTCTTCAGACACGTACGAAGAAGCCGAAGTGGTGAATATCTCGTCGACGTTTCGAGAGGCTCGGCTGCAGCGCGCAAAGCTACGGGGAGAATCACACCTGGAAGGGGCTGATGCCAGAAACAACAGGCGTCATGTCAATCTGGCTGACACAACGGACACATCTAAAGGTAGCTGACTCTAATTGTAATTGATTATTTTTGGCAAGCTACGTACATTGTTCTCTCGCCTTATCGTCACTGACTATGTCTATTTACTCCGGTCGTTGGCAATATGCAGTTGAGGTCGGAATTACACCGACTTTGTTTTGTTTAGCTCGATTTTTAATGGTTAGGATATGGGTTGGATCCATTTTAATTGTTTAGCTGGGACCTGATTTTGGATCCGAATTAAAATCAACTGCGGGCCAGTCCGAGGCCCGGTAGCCCTGGAAGTCACATCGGGCTCGCCGTAAACTACTCGCTGTGAGTAATGTGACAAACATAACTGTAAATGTGACCGAGGCAAAACTGTACGTGCAACATGTTATCATTTACAGCACGCCGACAACGCTGTCATTTTCAAATTGGCGGCCACTTTAAGCAAATAAATGCGCAAGCTCACTATAGTATGCTTTTTTTTTGTAACACATCTTTCTAAACCTGCAAGCTTATCTTTTGTGTTGTTATTGGAAAAAATTGAATAGGCCACCATTTGCTTTCAGACAGCACGTATCAGGATAAAGCAAACGCCCGCCGTGTTCTCCGTCACTTCGTTCGCTCCTATCACGGCTGCATAGGTATAACTGTTGTTGTGGCAACTGTGGTCATCGTGGGACTCTTCGTGAGGGTGTTACTCAATAAAGAGGTACATGTATTTGTATTTATAATTTGGTACAGCGAAAAGCTAAGCAAATTCGAGGTGATATGACCTTATCCATTATCTTTAAGAGTTATAACAACTCACCCTCACACGTACAGTATGTCACTAGCTATGTCCACTGTCCAAAAAAATACAAATACAAATTATTTAAGTCATGCAGCATAACATTTAGACAGGACCGCAAATCCCAGCCCAAACAAAATAGTTGCATGTAGAGAATGATTAATTCTAAAAAGCCCGGGGTCTTACAAAATCTTCAAAGAAAGATATGCTATTACACGTTCTTTAAGGCTTAAATATGCACGTCACAGCTAAAAAGCATCCTATGCGCCTGCGTCAGTTTTTTGTCTGTTCCTCAGTGTCCTTACGATCAGTTTTTCAAACTTGCTGTATGCGTAATTCTACTCAAACATTGGCTGGGGTAACGGTCAGGATTAAGAACGTCGGCCTCCTGATCAAGGGGGAGGGTTAGTAACGTGAGCTTTTTTCTTGTGTTTTTGTTTTGTTTTATTTTGTTTCGTGTTCCTTTTTATCGTTATATTGATTGATTTTAATCAGTAGAATTCTCCCGTCGTTTCTAAGATCTTACCGTATTCTACATTCCTTGCTGCACTTGATTTTTGGGGCTCTGAAAATTTCGGCTCAGCTATACCACTCCATATTCATTATGGGTGTTTGAGGTAAAAACATGAACCTTATAGCTGAAAGCATCCTAGGCGTCTGTGGCTGTTTTGGCTTGTTCTCCTATGCGATTGCCGTGATGGGTTCTTTGATTTCCTGGATGTGTGGTTCTCCTTGGAGATGGGGTGGGGTAGAGGTGGGATTCCTTTCATAATTATATTCTTAAAATCTCAATCAATGAAATTCTCCTGTCCTCGATTCTGAAAAGGTCTAAAATTATGCTGTGTATCCCCGATGCTCTTAATCATGCTTGGTGTTGGTATTGTATAATCTCTCTATATATAGGAAATGTCCCAACTGTCCAACACTGTTGGCACCATGAAACGCAACATGGACCGCACTTCTCAAGTGTCCAACATTCTTGACGCCTTGAAACACAACATGGATGAAGTAAGTTCTTTTTTTGGTATATTGATTAGTTTTGGCAATAAGATTCTCCCGTCTTCGATTCTTAAAGGTTTCAAAGATCTTACCTTATTCTGCATTCCTTTCTGCACTAAATGATATTCGGCACTGTACAATATTTTAGGAAATTTCTCTTCTGTCCGACACTGCACAACACAACACGGACGGTCTATCTCAACTGTCCGACATTCTTGACGCCATGAAACGCAACTTGGATACAGAGCGAAATCGATCAGCGGCCCTGGTGACATGCCTTCGCGATCAAAGTAAGATGCTTTTCAGTAAATTGAATCAAAGCTCATTTTACCAAAGAAACTAAAGGGCCGTACTGTATCGTCTTAAAATTTGCACTGACGTACCCTAATGCCCAAAATACCGGCATGCAAGGAAACATTTGTTGGCTATTTATCGATGATATGTCTCGATGAAACGATGACCTTTTATAATGTGATTGTCATCTTTACAACATGAGCTGTCTATGCTGTTAATTTTTCTTTTAAACGCAATATTCTCTCCCAGTATCTTGTCCCAATGGTTATCAACTGTGGCGTGGAATCTGCTACTAAGCATTCGACACCCCGAAGGTCTTTATTGATGCAGCTGCAACCTGTCGTAACAATGGCGGTATCCTTGCCATGCCTCGAGATGCTGAGACCAACACTTTCCTGAACTCCTTATGCAAGTCCGTGAGGGAAAAAAAACTTTCTACATCGGCCTGCACGACCAACGTGAAGAAGGAGTATTTGAGTGGATGGACGGTTCTGCACTTGGGACGTACAACTCGTGGCGTCTGGGTGAACCGGATGGCTCTGGTGATTGCGTTGCTTACGTCTCTTGGCGGAACGACAAATGGAACAACTTTCCTTGTGACCACAATTTCCGCTTCGTTTGCCAAGCCATTCCAGGTGCTTCATGCAAATGTGCCACGTTCTAAATGTAATCTCACTCATGAATATATTTCTTAACTGAAACTTTATACTAAATCACCATTTTTCTCTACAATAAGATCCACCGCACAAAATTTCCTCATTTCATTCGAAATTTTAACTTCCTTCATTATTTACATGGCACAAGTGTACAGAGGTGACAAACTGAACTCTAATCGCTACTTAGCTAGAATGACGCGAGAGGACAATACAAGTCGACAAACCATCGCTACTGCATATTCAAGAGCTAGGGTTAAACAATAGGGCCAAATAGCAAGTTGTTTCTCTATTTATCACGACATAGTCGGGTGATAATCTAACACTTTAAAGACAAAATGTCTAAATATAAACTGCAATAGGTGAAGCAATTCAGTAATAGAAAATGTAACTGCACTGTTCTGAACGATCTTATAAGCTTAATCCTTGTTTCAGTATGGATGTTTGAAAAGCTCCCCTCTGTTATTTAACATTGCACGGAATTGTGTATATGGTAAATGAAACATCAATCTTCGTTATATCGAAGATATTAGAAATCTGAAGACTCATATTCATGTAGAGTGGAATTGCTAAATCAATGAAAGTAGGAAATCATAACTTGTGGAGATTCAGAAATGTCAAGACTACTGCAGAAGTCATGTCTAGAGCTACATCAAATTATAATGTTCCTGGCTATTGACTGAGAACTTTTTGAGCTTCGAAATCAATTGAGCTTCAAAATCGTTTTTACATTCACACAAATACAAGCAAGCACCCACACGCACACACAGGCATGTACACACAAAAACATGTATAAGAGGGAGTTATCTGTATATAGAGAGTAAAGCGTGTCATTGTGTGGTGAACATTTGGAAGTTGTGACGCTGACGTTTATTGCATATGAAGGTAAAATTGATAAGTAAATACTGATTGGACCAAGTTCTCATCTCTGCCGTTTTCATTGTGTTCTCTACTTATAGATACGCTTGCCCTAACCACAATTTAAAAAAAAAATAGCTTAACGTAAATCCGAGTTGTGGCCAATAGAATATAAGCTATCACTATATATGTGCGTGTCAGCTATGGTAGCAACAGCTTGCGCACGTCCCAGCGAGGGTCTTGAATATCCAAAGAAAAACGTGTACAAAGCAACTAAACTTGACAAGCTCTCGCGTACCTTTTGAAAGGTTAGCTAGAATGTGTCTACCTCCTTGCGTAGGTTGACGTCTTCATCCCAAAATGTGTCTGCCGCTTGCTGAAAAACAAAATGCCATTTGCACTGCGTCACAGAACGATTGTCTTCCCTTATAAGGACAACATCACTTCTTCAGACCAATCGTGATATCATTTTAGTATTCAGACACGCACAAGCTGTTGCTCCCCTGTTCCAGATTACCCACGTGCAAAATGGTCCGTAGCCATTTCCGAAAATGCCCATACCACCATCCTCATGTCTAGAGGCTCATTCATATGCCAGCGGCTTTATCTGCTGCTTCTGTACCAGTACGTCTGCAATGGTTTATAAAGCTAACACGGGGGACGGACCCCTACAATTAGTTTTTAAGCCCACGCCCACTTTTCTGTGTCTGCGCTCAAAATATGGTATAACACTAGACAGATTCTCACGGCCGGCCCCAAAATAGTTAGGTCTGAAATTTCCGGTCATTACTTGTCTCTACTCTGAAAAAAAAAAATCAGCAAATTCTTTAAGGTTCGGTAACTACATTTAGTTTTCTACCAGTGTGTATGTGTTGTCAGTGTTTAACGTGATCACCTTGTCTAACCGGTTCTGATCTACAGTTGAAAGCTAATACAACGGAGGTACGGATATCATTTGATGGTGACCAAAGCATATAATGATTTTCTATCATTTGTCATCTTAAAAAATGGATTTGGATATCGTTCTATACCACAACCTTTCTCGGACAATTCAACTTAAGATTTCGCCACTTAATTTCGAGATTCTAGAATATTTTCGAAATTGTTTTGAACTAAAGGTTATGTTTTTGCTGCTATGTTGGGTGGGTATGTATACATATGTGTCCTTAAATGATCACACTATACACGCAACTCGAAAAGTTATGGATGGATGCGTATGGTTTGTGGATGGGTATCTTCGAAACTAATGACAGCTTCCCATGGTGTTACAGCAAAACGTCCATTCTTTCTATCTCGTGTCTTGGAAATGCTATGGTCATAATTTGTAATCGGAATTTGTCGTTATTTTCAAATTGTAAAGAAGAGTGACATATCTGCACCCCCAAGCTGCTTTAATATTCTGATGCATGCATGGGGCGATTTTGCTTCTGAAAAAGTCAAGGAAGATCTAAAGAATTGTCATGAATTTTAGTATGTAGTCAGATTAATTGCTGATTACTAATAATGCAAATTTAGATATAAACAGTATACCTAATATAATAAGAAATTTTATGAACCAGCTGTGTGGCTAGTGTTCCATCAGTATGTGATGTTAGTGTTCTACCAAGTCGAACCTTTGAAAAGTAGACAAGCATAGATAAGTTCTATTAGACGTAGTAAGATTACCTTCTGTTACATTATATTATCACCACTGTATGTATTCCTTTGCTTATCACCATGACCTATACTTAACTTGTTTAAGCATAAAGGTCTTTCATTCATTCACCAATATATATTGGCAGTGCTACACCACTTTGTTCTTACAATATGCGAAGTACGTTTTTAAAAATCTGAATACAAGCTCAGATATTGTCTAATAGAGTCATGATCTGTCAACATGACTAATAATACATTGTGTCCGCAAACAGAGCTAACAGTATGATGTTTTGGGTATGGGGCTACCCTGCTATGGAGTAGAATCTGGTTTGTTTACTTTGAAACGTTTACGAAAAGACACAAATATAAGTGGTAAGATCTTGTTGGTAAAATTTGTAATAATTCAGTTTTACCCACAATATCTTATATAAGGATTAACCTTTAGGTATGCGTAGTGAAGGTATCTACGTTGACATCATGATACAACTTCTTGTTTGGAACCGCTGGTCATTGACCGTATCTATTCTAAACAAACATTTCTGCATATTCTTCTATGTTCAGTAACCGGTTTTAGTTTTCTATCAGTATTTGAGGTCAGTGTTTAATGTGATCACATTGACTAACCGGTTCTGACCTACAGTTCGGCTGCTAGGTGGCGCTCCTCGAGAGCAGCTGTGTCTGTTTAATTTCCCCGACTTTTCTTGTTATAATTTGACGATCAAAAAAGGAAAGCGCTGTTTAAAGAGGCCGCCAAGTTCCATCCGAATTTCTCCATGTTTACAGACAAAAAGAAAACTACTCTCCTCTTAACATAACAAAACTCACACATTATAGAAAAAGTGGGATATTTCGTCTACCAGAGTCTCGGAAAAAAGAAGTCAAAGTGGGTTAAAGTTCGGCCGAACCGACTACCGCGGAACGTTTCCAGCTTAGCGATATGTGCCGTGTATTCCCCACCTAACTCCACTCAGGAAGAGTTACTTGTTGACAACCTTGTGGTTGCGATTGATTCACTTCGTGTAAAGTACCCTGACAAAGGAATAGCTATCGCTGGTGACTTTAACCGGGTTTGCGTATTGATTGTGTTCTCGTCACAACATACGCCAGGTGGTAAGCCAACCCACGAGAGGACAAGTCACCTTGGATCTTCTGATCACTAACCTGACATCTTACTACTCCCCCTCCCCGTTAGGAACGAGTGATCACAACCTGTACTTTCAACCCATAGCAAAGGAGATGATCAACAGGATGGTGAAACGTGTGCACAGACCTATGAACGACTCGTCATTGCGATCTTTCGGGCAGTGGATTACGTCTTACGACTGGCCTGGAGTCTTCACGGCCAACACCGCATGTAACAAGTCACATGCTATGAATGCGACGCTTCTGGCTGAAACTGACCACTTCTTTCATTTAAGGTCTTCCGTTCTTACCATCACAAAGATCAGAAACCCAAAAATACGTCTTTTTAAGTTTCTGATCTTCCTTAGGACTTTGTTCCTTAAGTATTTCCAGGTGGAATCGACGTTTCCGGCAAAAGCTTGTTGTCGGCGGTAAATGAGGGATTTGACCTTGGCTATCAGCCACGGCTTGTCTTGATGGTGAGAACGGGAGACCGTTAATGAAAGAAGTGGTCAATTATATCCTGAAGCGTCGCATACATAGCATGTGACTTGTTACATGCGGTGCCCGTTTTTATATCTCACTTGTATTGAACTATTGTAATTACCCAATATTTTTTAAAAGTTGGCGCTGATTTTGCTTTTAGCTGGTCTGTACTTTATACTTAAATCTCATCAAATAGGTTGCTAAACGTTTTTATCCTTGTGTACTATTTGTAAATATGTACATAATTGTCGTAACACAATTAGTCCTTCCTAAAAAATGACTCTCATGTTGGTGACAGTGTTTGAAATTTATAAACCAAAAAGGAAAACATGAGAGTTTAATAATTATCCAAAGTGGCACAAAAGTCTCGCCCAAAAGTGTGTCATTGCAGTTTACTTGTTTTGAGTAAGCCATTGAATTACAATGTCTTAACTAAAGAAGCATCCCCATTGTCCAGAGTCGTACAGAGACGCATAGATAATAGTCAAATGTTTAAAATTTCATTGGGTATCTGGTACGATAGGCAATATTTGTATCTTATTATTGTAGCCTACATTTAATGGATCATAGTCCCCTACAGAGACAACAACACAGCAACGAAACAAGAAATCAAACTCAATTACGAACCGGCATTTATAGGTTGTATTAATAGAAAATGAGTACGATAGTAAGATAAACATCAAAAAGATTCCTTGTAGACATTGATAATCATCAAAGGCACAAATGTGTCAGCCAAAAGTATGTCATCGCAGTTCACTCGTTTTGCAGTAATCCATTGAATTACAATATACGTATTAATAAAAGTAGCATCATCATTGTCCGGAGTCGTACAGAAACACATAGATAATTGTCAAATGTTTAAACATGCATTGGTACAGGCAACGCGTTGTTTATATCTTATTAATGTGTCTTACATTTAAAATTCAAGTCCACTACAGAGACAACAACACAGCAACATGAAATCAAACTCAATTACGAACAAACATGTCATCCGTATACACAGAAAATTAGTACAAAACGTCTCCAATCTGATGTAATTGCTGACAACCATTCAGGTACGGTGGCACTTGGTCCTTTATGCAAAATCCCAATCTGTACTTACACCTACAAAGGGTAAACATGCATACTTAATGCAGAATTGCAACTACATGACGCATAAGAGAAGGCTAACATTAGTTTGATATAAATTTAGACATTAAATTTAGCATTTGTCAAACCACTGAATTGACAGCTTTATTAATTAACCTTTTAATACTGAATAATAATAACGTATTAATAATAACATCATCATCATCTTGTCGTGAGAGTGTTACATCACCCTCATTCTCCAGTCCTCCCTGTCCTTCATTGCTCTTGGCAGTTCTTATGATGTGCATCCTGCATCGTCGCACAGCTACTGTATGTAAGGTCTTGTGAGGTCTGCTTACACTTGCATGTCCATGTTTTGAAAAACGTAGCCTCCTCTCACGGATGAGTTGAGATGGGGGTAAATCACCATATAGCAGATCCTTTGTGGAATGTTCCGTCCAGGAGATACCAGTTCGCTAAAATTGTTATAGCTGCTGTCTGATGACAATATTGTTTTGGTAGTATTGTTCAGATAATTGCTTAAATATTTCTCAGGTTTAATTCCTAATTTTAGAAAAGTTTAAATGTCATAAAATAGTTTTAGATATTATTGAGCATAAAACTGTGACAAATCTGAGATACAAAATGTAGTATCGACGGACTGACACCTTTCATTTCATTACATTTCATTACATTTCATTACATTTCATTACATTTCATTACATTTCACTACATTTCATTACATTTCATTACATTTCATTACATTTTATTACATTTCATTACATTTCAATACGTTTCATTACCCTGCATTTCATTATATGTCATTACATTTCATTACATTTCATTACCTTTCATTTCATTACATGTCATTACATTTCATTACATTTCTTTTCTTGACTTGGTTGAATCTCTTTTTTTTCACTGCTAGTTTGCTGTATTGTTATAGCTGCTGTCTGATGACAACATTGGGTTAATAATTGCTCAAATATGTTTAGAAAAATATGAATGTCATAAAATGGATTTAGATGTGTTATTAAGCTGGCCTTAAAAATGTGACAAATCTGACATACAAAATGTATAATCGACGGACTGGCACTTTTCATTACATTACATTTCATTACATTTCCATTTTCCTTCCAGGAGATGCTAGTTCGCTAAAATTGTTATAGTCGCTGTCTGATGACAATATTGTTCAAAATATGCGAATAACGACCTCATTTGAATGTATGATGAGAATACACTATGATGATACTACACTGATGAATGACAGATTTTAAAAAGATTTACGTATTGTTTTTCAAGATAGCTTTAGTGAATGACATGGTGATAATCGGCATTGTGAGATACTAATTATTCAAAACAGGAGCCAATGCGCATAGCTGACGGAATTCACTGTGTTTCTCAATTCTATCCAGTTGCAATGAGTAACTGAAATTAGATCAGATCAGACTCAACTTTTTTTATTTGATTATGTTATTGATCACTTGATTAGCTACCTGCATTTTAAAAAAAACATGAAGATTTGTCAACCTCTTAATGAGTTATTCTCTGTCAGAGTTTCAACGAAATGATCCCCTGCAGTTTTTAAAAAAAACTGTCAGACGGTCCAAACTTATACAACTTCTCCTCGTCTGTTTAAAAATGTTGTTCGTCCAACGGGTCGGGATTCATGTTCGGCTATGTATAACCTGGTCTTACGTCACAGAAGAAAGATAGCGGATGCTGTCTGAAACGTGTGATTAAAAATTTTCTCCAGTTGCTTGAGTAAATATTTTTGGCATCTCATTCCTGTTCCGTTTCTTACAACCTATGCAAGAACTTCCGCAGGAACCCCCTGCAGAAAGGACCGCTATCAGCAGACCTCCACACAATAAATTAACTTGTTATAATAAATCTAACGTTAGTCATGAATGGGATGGACTATTCAAGGGGCAAATTTATGTAAAATGTACCAGGCCCAAAATTTGACTACGGCCCAAACGTGAACTATTGTAAGATACCCCAGTCCATTAAAGGTTTTCCCCAATTTCACCCAAACTCAACAATGGGCTCTTCGAAAATACATATTATACAAAATTCTAAAGGCCCGAATTAACACAATCATTAATCCTTAAGTAGTATATGACAAATTCCTAATATATTTGTTGTCTGAAGATCCCCAAAATCACAAAATAGAATACTCTAAAGTCAATGTCAAACTTTGTTCTTGGCATTCCAATACCAGATTGTAGGTAATTGTTTAGAAGGACACAGGAGGACATGTACATTTTTTGTCTAAAAGTGGCCCAAAATCAACAATGTACGCCAATACCGTGAATAAAGTCCTGTGGACATATGTCCAAGGCTCCCATACAGGTGATTTGGTTGTGATACAAGGGCACAGGACGCCAAAAAATGTTTTTGGTCTGAAAATTGCAAAAATTGATTGAAAGGCCTTTATGAAAATGATATCAAAACATGGTCGAGATATATACCGATATGAATCTTTTTAAACAAGTCACACGAGGAGAAGAAGAAGAATAAAGATAAGAAAAAAATATATACTTCTACCATCCTTAGGGTACGGAGTGAAATATAAAAACAAAAACCTTTGCCTCAACACAAAGCTTAAGCCAATGCCCTATATTCAAATTTACCTTTTGTTTGATATCATGTCGAGCCTTTTGATTTATGCTGTGAAATGAAGAAAGATAAAAAACAAACACACAAATTCCACCAAAATCGGTGGCAACATCAGGCTCTGACGAATTAATTAAAAAAAGCCTAACCTTCTTTACAAACGTTAAAAAGAAAGTTGTACTAGTACAACAAGTCACAAACACTGCAACCCATGTTTCAACTGTGTGGAGGGCATTTCCGAATTGCAAATATAGATACAGTTACACGTTGAAACAACTTTGACAGCCTAATTTGAACGTTGGTATTTGAAAACAAGGTTGATTTTATAAAAGCTGAAGGTTGTTTTGATTATGTAACTTTGTTACAATCATTATGCGCCATTCTGTATGGTTTCATAATGTTACTTTGAAAACCAGTAGAAAAAAGTTTGATCTCGCTCACAAGTAATAATACTAATCTTCTTTTGTCATTGTTTTAACCTTTAGGCAGTTTGAAATTTTTAAGTTTGAGTAATCCACCTTTTTAAACTGCAGCCAGGCCACAGTGGGAAGCACAATCATAGTTTATGGCCTGGTCCCTTGGTTCAGAATCTGTCATTTTAAATGTATGGCAGTATGCTGAGCGCTACAAGTGTCGGTTTGCACATACTTCTTCTGTATGCTAGCCCTGATCATTGTCGAATTGAAGGTATCTATTGAATGCGTATGTTGCACCCGCGCGATTGTTGTAAAGCGTAATAAGAAAAAAAAACATTATTAAACTGAATTATATATAGTCTTTAGCAGTGGGGGTGTATTTTTGCTCTGGACATCCAGAAGGACTAGGGTCTAAGGTTAAGAGCACTTTGGTGGTATCTTGTCTAGCATAAAATAACTCTCTTGAACATCAGCAAAAACCTCTGAACTGCAACGAGATTTATGAATTCTCGAGACCTGGAATGAGTTTGAATTAGATTTAGTATTTGGAGCAATAAGTATTTCTGGTTGCTTGTCTCAAAGGTGTTTAGGCACTTTAGCAGTGGGGGTGTATTTTTGCTCTGGACATCCAGAAGGACTAGGGTCTAAGGTTAAGAGCACTTTTGTGGTATCTTGTCTAGCATAAAATAACTCTCTTGAACATCAGCAAACAACCTCTGAACTGCAACGAGATTTACGAATTCTCGAGACCTGGAATGAGTTTGAATTAGATTTAGTATTTGGAGCAATAAGTATTTCTGGTTGCTTGTCTCAAAGGTGTTTAGGCACTTTAGCAGTGGGGGTGTATTTTTGCTCTGGACATCCAGAAGGACTAGGGTCTAAGGTTAAGAGCACTTTTGTGGTATCTTGTCTAGCATAAAATAACTCTCTTGAACATCAGCAAACTTCCTCTGAACTGCAACGAGATTTATGAATTCTCGAGACCTGGAATGAGTTTGAATTAGATTTAGTATTTGGAGGAATAAGTATTTCTGGTTGTTATCTCTTCGTTGAAAGGAATAACATGCATTTTTACAAATTTTGTTTTCAAGTAAAAACAGCAGGCAAAGATCTTCCATGCTTTATATCAAAATCAGAAGTATCAATATATAAAAAAATACATGACCTGATATACATTTATGCACGCATTTATTTAAATCTATTTTGATGTTTATTTCTCTCCTGTTATCACAAAAGGTCTCAAAACTACCACACATAGAGATAGCACAACTTACCTGCTAAGTAGTCAGCAACAGATTTTTTGTCGATGTTCTTCAGAGCGGTCATCAAACGCTCGAGTGTAGCATCTTCCCCTTCCTTGTCACTCCACCTTACAAGGACCTCCTTACACCTACGGCGATGATCATCGCGCAAGTCGCGTATTTCGTCAATTTCATTGTGGTCAAATCCTAATTTCTCAGCAAGATAGTCCCAGCCGCGGCCCACCTTTTTGCTGACGTAGTCGAAATGAACGATCAAGCCATCTGCATAGAAGTAAAAGTAATTCATAAACGCAGGGTTTAGGTTTCTATCGTCTGATTGTTATTAACAGAAGATGGGCACGTGTAGGAACCGAGGGAGATAATGATAAGCGCCAGACAATGTTACGCCAAAAGTAGTTACTTAAGCAATTGGATACATTTTGAAACAGTCAAACATTTCAGACAGCATCCGCTGTCTTTCGTCAGTGACCAATGATATGAAAGGAAAACCAGATTTCATAACAAAACTCTGCCAATCTGAATGTATATGCTAATGAGGTTAAGACAATTTAGGATGTCTTGACGTAGTCTTCAAAAGAAGATGAATTCAAGACCAGACGATGATGATTCGAAAAGATGTAACTTTTTCCACCTAAAATGTCCCATCACTGAAAATTGGATCGTCAGGCGATAAGTAGTTTACGACTTCTGGGTGGGGCTTCCACAGAAGCCTCATCCTACTTCCTGTCTCAGGACCCCAAAGCCCGGTCTAATTGGGGTCAATTCATTTCAGGTCTCATTTCGTAGTTGTATACACTCAAGCCTAGCAACCATCTCTTTTGGGAACTACATGTACTTCTGAACCAAAATGAGCTGTATATATGAATGAATGAATGAAGACCTTTATTGCACATTTCTGCCACACTTGGCACAGGTCGCAACAAAACAAATAACAAGTACAGTTAACGGATACAAAAGAATATGACAAACACTACTGAGATCTTAACATTACCCGACGAACGAGGGATAGCAAAACCTCCAAAAGAACACATCAAAGACATGTCTGTGGCAAATGGGGGGGGGGTACCTTCAAAGCTGAGGTCTACCCAGAAGTGAACCTGGAAATAAACTTTCATCCAAAAAATGCTACATCTGAGGAAAGTGGATTATGAGGATTCTGAAGTTAAACCTAACACGCGAAAGTTGAAACCCTTTCGTCACTTTTCCCCCGTGCACTACGACGAAACTTTATTGTTTCGTATACGTGTGCCGTTTCGAAATATATATTGTTCTTACCCTTCACAGCATTCCCTCCTAGCCTTCGCCGTTTCACAGGAGGCTGATCTGAAAAAATACTTGAATAGTAATCTCTATATAATTTCTTCTAAAGTTATCTTAGTATGTTATCGAATATCTGCAGGGAAGGTATCATAATGGATTGAATTTATGAGGCATAAAATGCATTTAACCAAACACGCTCTCGGACAGTGTAGTCCGAGACATTAGTGCACGAGGCCTTCAAACCTTCAAGACCCGTCTCTATCGCTACCTCTTAAAGAAACAAGAACACTTGGCAGCTGTGAACCACTGATTGGTCACTTAACTGGGTTACTATAGTGAGTTTTTATGTCAGCATTCGTGGTAGTGACAATTGTTCACAACGGCTTGTTATGAAAATAAAAACGTTTAAAATGTATTGTCTACAACTTCTTCCTCTGTTCCTCCGCTGTATCTGTATCATACGATTTAAACAAATCTTAGCGACACGCAGCGGATACACAGAGGACTGAACCCTGGTAGCGTATTCGATTGTCCTATCTGGTTAACAAATTATTCCTAAAATGTTTTCCAAAATTTTACATCAAACCAATCATGTGTATTCTTTTACTTCCAGACTTAGATTAAAACATGTCAGCAATACTTACATGGCTTAGAATTGTGAAGCTCAAATATCATTGGGTAGATCTGATCCTCTGGATTTTGATTAATCACACCCCTTTCGTCCTTTCTGGTGAACTTGATTAGCCCATCGTATCGTTTCTTTTTCCGAACACCGGGTTTTTTCATCACCTTGATTTCGCACCTGTCAAACAATTTGATAACGATAAGACAATTGATAACAAGAGTTCCACGACCTCATACCTACGCCAAATAGTATCAAACTTACCGACTGATCATCATCATCACCGACTGATGCAGCTTTAGAATTCCCATCATTTACCAATATTGCGTTTTTTTCTTATTATTCAGTCAAATTAAGTCTTTATTTGCCAAAATGATTTTTATCAATGTTCTCCTCCTTCACACTGACATGTTAAAAAGTCCTATCATGAAATGCCGATGACGGTTAGACACACACGTATGAAATACACTATAAACTAGTTATTCAAGCAACTGGAAATATTTTAAAAACGCAGTGGATTTACAATTTCATCAAATATATATATTAGCCCCTGTTTTGAATGACCAAAAATATTTTGAATGATCAGCATCTTATTATGCCGATCATCAGACTTACTATCTAAGGCACATCTACACCGAAGTTCAGGTCATTGGGTTGAAATACTGTGGCGTGGAGCAGGAGGCCCAAACATACATTTTTGTCCTAAAGATGGCAAAGAGAAACTCAATACAATCTAAAGGCATGTATAAAAAAATGGGGAAAACGTCTAAGGGGTATATACCCACTCTACCTGTATATCAAATTTTCGGTCATTTGACTCAAGAACGATCGAGAGGAATCCTTTTGAAGATTTGACAAGGAGGAGACGAAATATATGACCAGAAACAATATATATTCCACCTTATAGGTGAAATATCATTATCGTCAGTAATTGGGTGTGAAGTGAGAAGAGCCAGTTTACAAATGTTGCAACTGTATCGGAATTTTCGGTGAACTTCTTGAAAACCTGCACTATTTGTCGTAGGAAAAGTACCTGTTATGTCCACTGTCATGGCGGGGGTTGATGAAGAAAATCCCCCAGTCAGGTATGATCCCAGGTATTGGAACCACCTCCTTGTCTTCACAAAACTCCAGGAAGATTTTTTCTCCTCCTTCCATTTTTACTCGAATCCACTTCATCTCTTTTTGTCCAGGCCGTTCTGACTTGTAGAAATCAACCCGTTCATCCTGCTTGTGTATGCAGAGTAGTTCCACTCGATTGTCGTCAACTGTGGTCTTGATGGGATCGACGATTATGTAGGCCATTTCTTCAGAAACCGAGTTGAGCCACGACCGTAGGCTTTCAATAATACCTCCTGAGTTTTCACGTGGTTGAATGGCCATTATGCTGTAACAAAATTGCTACAGATTAAAAATCTAGCTACATCAACACACCCACTCTGCGTAATAATCAGCTACATCAACACACCCACTCGGCGTAATAATCAACATTAGACTCCAGAGTACACCCGTCAATTTGTATGTAGTGTGGGTTAGTGTTACCGTTACGCAAGAATGCGCTAAAAATACTCAACAACACATATTCATAAAACATACTGTACTGGGTCTTATACTTTCCTTTTATAGCCTAATCGTGAAAGATCAAGTTACTTTGTATACCTATCGTCAACTTCAACGATATCCTAGTATAGTGCGCACAAAACAGCACCTACCGTGAAAAATTTGATATTTCAAGTACAACTCCATCTTGCGTTTGTTCGATTTCAGTACGGAGAAATGACCACTTGTTCTTGTCAAATACTATGACAGCAGTCCCTGAGCCGCCGTCAGCGTGCCAACACCAAGGAAGTGTGATTTTAACGGGCTTCAGAAATTCACTCTTAGTGACCATCAAGAGAGGTGTAGCTGCTGCAAAGTTGGCCGAGGCGGGGTAGTCTTTGGACATGCGATCAATCTGGATAGGAAATAATAGTGATAGACATTATCCTATTACAAACATAAGGACGGGTAGCTTACGAGAATGCGACTCATGGAAAAAGTTTCTACAGGCTACGCATTCCTTCAGTATATCTAGATATAGAAGATATTCCTTCTTTCTTTCTTCCTTTCTTCTTTCTTTCTCGTAACTGTTTTTCCGAGAAGATAGTATATTACGTAGGGCAACTTGTAAATATAACCAATGCACCAAGACTATCGTGTTTACCGACACTAGTTTAAAATGTTGATAGCCCTGGCAGTTCCTATGAAAATGCGGCCATCGACGTATTTAGAATTAGACCTACCTCGACAGAGATGAAGGTATCCTCTGACACGGAATCAGGTGGAAATTCAATTGTCACATCCTCCTCTTTCACCGTGCACCCAGTTGTCAGAACTTTGTGTGTAGAAAGTACTACAACAGATTTTTGGTGGCCTGTGTTAAAGTAAGATTGAATTAGAGCATTTCTTTACTAGAGTTCAATAACCACAAACCTTCGCCAACTGGTGTAAACCTTTTTTGCATTTTGCGCATGAGCGAATGGAAGAATGAACGTTGCCTTCAACCCTGCTGAGACCATGCCACTATACATATCTATGTGCTGTTAATGTGGTTCTAACTGCCTTAGAAATTGTCATATGTATATGAGAACATTTCACAAGAGGCAACTGATTTTTTCTAAAATTGACACAAAATTACAAAAATATTACCATGAAGTAAGGTTGAAACATTATACATCTTTAGAAATGTCGGCTATGATGACGAGTTTTTTTTAAAAACCTCTTTATTTCAATTTGCACAATATAATGAACATAAGTGTCAACCAGAGCTATTTTGTGCATTTTCGAGGTACAATGATTTACAAGTAAAGGTACATGTTTATAGATCAGTAGTTTAAATGCATGGTTTAACATTACTATTCATATCGGACAATAACATACTAGGAATTTAGCATATAAATAACGTGACAGCATTTGTTGTTATAAATTTTACAACGAAAATATTTAAGCAGTTTGCCTTTCAACGTTCGATGCACGCACATCCCTGTAGCTTATATAGGAATATTAAGTCAATCCATGCTTTGGATGGAGAAATATATAATTTTGAAGTTGACCTTAGTTTGACCTCTATAGTTGTTACTTAACACCCGACCATATAAGATAAATAAACGGAAATAGGAAGCATGATTTGTTTTTGAAAAGCAGTAAGAATCATTAGTACGTTTATCCCTACAACTTTGATGGGAATGTCATGATTTTGATTACAAATAATACAATTTGGAATTATTCTTGTTTTTTTCTTCGGTGAAGAAAGTATTCTAGTATGATTTTAGCAGCAAGAATATTCTAGAAATTTTAGTGCCATTTTTGTTTTTCTGAATTTGTACCAACCACGTGCAGTAAGAAAAGACCACCTTATGGCAATTCTATCACGTGTTTTTGCAAATAATTGAGAAGGGGCTGTACTAATCGCCTCCATGGAGCCAGCTCCATGGAGCTAGCTCCATGGAGGCGATTAGTACAGCCCTGCGGCAAATTCTTTTCCAACTCCATGGAGCCAGCTCTACGCACTATGAATGCATTTATATGGTTCATGTCACCATCAAGAAAAATACATATACATGGTTCACGTCACCTTGAAGAAAAAAAAATCTAACTAAAAAATCAAGCTTCATAGAGCTGGCTCTAGCACAATGAATGCAGACACATGGTTCACGTCACCCTAAAGAGAATAGAGCTAGCTCCATGGAGCTAAAAGTACAACCCCACGGCAGCTTTTTCCAGCTTCGTAGAGCTGGCTCTTTTTCCAGCTTTGTAGAGCTGGCTCTACGCACTTTGAATGCTTACTTATGGTTTGCGTCACCCCCCATTTTTTTTGATACTCCACCATGGGGTATTGCCAGTGATAGCTCTGGTTAATGTTAAATAAGCTTTATAGAGCTGGCTCCACGCACAGTGAATGCAGACTCATGGTTCACGTCACCCTCAAGAAAGTTTGTATCCCTTTTAGCTCCATAGAGCTAGCTCCATGGAGCTATTGATACAACCTTCGGCATTTTTCCAGCACCGTAGAGCTGGCTCTACGCAAAATGAATGCAGACTCATGGTTAACGTCACACTCAAGAAAAAAAATATACTCCGCATGTATATACGCTCTGGTTAACGATAGCGGGCTTCATAGAGCTGGCTCCACGCACAATGAATGCAGACTCATGGTTTTCGTCACTCTCAAGAAAATTTGTATATATGGTTCACGTCACCTTTACAAAAATAGAAATTACTCCTCCATGGAGGGATTTTACATAACGTAACTTGGCGGCTCCACGCACAATTAATGCAATACATGGTTCACGTCACCCTGACAAAAATTACTCCTCCATGGAGGGGCTTTACCGAACGATAAACATAACTTGGCGGCTCCACGCACAATGTATGCAATACAGGGTTCACGTCACCTTGAAAAAAAATCACTCCTCCATGGAGGGCTTTACCGAACGGTAAACATAACTTGGCGGCTCCATGCACAATGAATACAATACATGGTTCACGTCTCCTTAGTCCATAATCCATCTAGCCTATGAAGGAACTCCTTAGAGCTCTTCTGCGACCCTTCCTTGGAGGTCAGTGCTCGTAGAGTCCTGCTGCAGTCCCGTTAGAGACTACAGAAGACTAAGAAGGGACTACCGTGGCTGGTGTCACCATTTTTATGCGGTGGTCATGGTGTTCGTAAGACCTTGGCGACCAGAACAAATACGTGTAGGAAAATGTATTCATTTGTTTATACACTGAATATATATTTCTTTGGTTGTGCCCTGGTAGAGGGAAGGTAGATTGAGCATTCGTGTCACCGCACGTTTGGTCGACGGGAGACTAAAGTTGCTGAAATCAAAGGGACAAGAGGATAGACCTGCACGAACATGCCTGTCGTGAACGGGCAAAAGAAAGGGTTGTGTTGTGTTGCATTGTATCCAGGGCTATTGTATTGCATTGTAACGGAGCCTGCAAGTGAAACCCTGGCGTAGTTAGTCTGGTAGAGACTACCCGCCGGGCCGGAAATGCAGTCCTGTAACTAATTACAGTTGCTAACCCCCTGGTGAATGAGGATTGCCCGTTACTCTGCAAACAAGTCAAATTTATGGTTGGCGTCACGAAATCAGCTATTAGTAATCCCTTAGAGTTGAATTTGCATTTCAGACTGAAGCACTAGTATATAAACCACAGATGTAGAATATCTCCACAGTAGTAGCCTCTACCAGGCTCCGTCCTATCGTTGGGAAAATAGTAGAAACTAGAGTTCCACAAACACATTATCTTCGCCAAATAATCAAGGCTTATTATGGAAAGTGATTTATATTTACGTGCCTATCACCCCCTGCAAATTTGATCATGCACCATACCATTTGGACGTTATGATTGGGCGAATGAGTCCAGTTAAGATAGGGTTAAAAATCATTTGGTGGTACAGGACTAGTATATGTGTAGAGTGTGCTGATATATGTTATAACTGGTCATGAAAAAATATGAGTATGTTGATATTATATGGGCCACAAAGGTTCGATATGGCAGTGTTGAAAGTTGAAAGTGATGATGAAATAGTACAGTCAATACATATGAATAGAATAAATCTGGCACGTTTTTAGGTGTTTCTAGTCAGGCTTTCTATTTTGTCCCTATTTCGTTATGTCGCCAACCGTGTTGAACAAAAATGCTTAAACTGAACGCGTCAAAAACCAGCAGGACCCACACCTCTGCTTGGAGAATAGTTTATTTATTTGACCTACATGTACGTTTATGCAAGGCTATCTGTTTACATGACCTGACACTGTCCCATGTCCCATTGAAAGGCAGTGGGTTAACAAACTTTCCTTACTAAGTATGCAAATTAGCTCATTATTTGCATAATTAGTCATTGATTATGTAAAGCACCATCCGAGCTCTCTACATACCAAACATCACGACGATCTGTCGACCCATTCTCAAGTTATTCATGTCCGAATGTCAAAACAAAAACACCCACTGCGGTTCCTAACAAGCCGTTAGGGGGCCAAAATTTACAGAACTTACTTTCTGTGGCATGAACTATCTACCACACAAAAATCATGACCATAGAACTTTCAGAAAATATGCCCCTAAATTTTGAAGCTCTGCTGCAGTACCTTTGGTACCCGCTAGAAGGCCCATTATCGAACTTGACCTTCCTTTCTGTAAACCCTACCCATCCACTAAATATCATAAGGATCCATCAACAGCTTCTTGAGTTATGTTGTCCACAAGAAAATTCACATCCACACAAAGCCCGCTGCAGTACCGACGGAAAGTGCCAGGAGAACCATTTTTGAACTTGACCTCCGTTTTCACAACATCTACACACCTGCAAAAAAATCATGAAGATCCATCAACGTTTCCGTCACTTTTTTTGCCTACATACAAACACAAAAAAATGCTAAGTCCGCTGCAGTACTATTGAAAAACGCAAGGTAAACCATTTTCAAACTTGACCTTCCTTTACACAACCACTACACACCTACCAAAAATCATAAAGATTCATTGAAGTTTTCTTGAGTTATGCTCCTGACATACATTCAGACCCACCCAACAGATTTTTCAACCGAAAACATAATCCTCTCCGAGTACAAGTACTCGGCGAAGATAACGAGTACAAGTACTCGGCGAAGATAATCAGCCGAGGTACTCCGCTATACAGGGTAGGTCCGCTATACGTAAGGTTCCATTTCGATCTAAACTAGGATTGTTGTTAATGCTGTACGTGTGCGTTGATAAACAAACATTAGGGATATATGTAGTTTGTTATAGTTTGATTGTTTAACTGACTGAAAGCAACAACTTCACTGTCCTTTGTTATTGAATAAAAATGAACCCTGTGGTTTACTAAGGACATTAGAGTCCGCATTATAGGACCCGGGGCGGAACGCGGTCGGCGTGAAAAAGAAACTTTCACACCATGAAACCTGTGGTCTGCTGTGAAACACGCCCACGATACTCTCTGCCAGTGAAAAATGTGTCACCCGGCTGTTGCTATGGTAACGGCCCCGAAATTCTCTACTGGATGTAATAATGTAAACAAAATGCAACCGTGCATACACGGGACCGCCGCGCGAGTTCATTGTTCTTATTTGGAGGCGCGGAAGGCGGTTAGATCAGAGGCATTTGTCGGCTCCTTGCAAACACAAGAACACCCAACGAGAGCAAGAAGGTTTTAGATCTACATGTATGAATAATAACTCATTGACGAGAGTAATATCATGCGCCTTTATCTTTTGTACGATGAAATTGGAGACAAAAATCTTAAATGTTGACATAATTGTTAAAATCTAAATCGAACAATAAAAAAGGTACCCACTAGTAACGTTAGTAGTACCATGGAACGACCCAAGCGAGCGGCGCCTTTAACCTCCTTGGTAAAATGTTGCAAACTTTATGACATAGGCAGCCGATGTAGCTGTAACATTTACCAGGACTTTTTCAAAAAGCGGATAGGAGGAAAGTGACGCCACTTTGTCGCGTCGACTATCCAGATAACACAGGCAGATTGATTTCTGGTAGTCTCTACCAGACTAACTACGCCAGGGTTTCACTTGCAGGCTCCGTCCTAAACGGGCGAAATGTGATATTCACTGTGGACTGACTCTACTGGCTAATTATTCCTTTTCCTGCCGAATTCTACGATTCACACGCCCGTAAGAGGCTAGATTTCTGGCATGTGACACGGGTCGGAGTTTCCATTACAGTTTCAGAATATTGCAATTTCTTGGTGCAAGGTCTAGGGACATCATTGCATGCAAGTTTCGTTACAGTGTAACGAAATCAAAAATAAATTGTTGTCAATGTTGTAAGTGTGCGTTGACAAACAAGCAATAGGTCTATATGTAGTTTGTTATAGATAAATTTTTAACTGACTGTAAAAGCAACAATTTCACTGTCTTAATTGAATGAAAATGAACCATGTGGGTTACCAAGGAGGTTAAACCTCCTTGGATTTACACATTAGAGCACGAATTATATGTGGTCCGCTGTGAGACACGCCCACGGTACTCTCTGGGAGTGAAAAATTTGTCGCCTGGCTGTTGCTATGGTAATGGCCCCCCGAAAGTCTCTACGGGATATAATGATGTAAACAAAATGCAGCCTGTAGTATGTTGACACGGGACCGCCGCGCGAGTTCATCGTTCTTATTTGGAGGCGCATAAGGCGGTTAGATCAAAGGCACTTGTCGGCTCCTTGCACACAAACAAACCCACAACGAACGAGAGCAAGACGGTTTTATAAATAACGCCTACTTGACGAAAGTAGTATTATGCGCCTTTAGTTTTGTACGATAAAATTGGAGACAAAAATCTAAAACGCTGACATAATTGTTAAAATGTAAATCGAACAATAAAAAAGGTACCCACTATACTACTAGTAGTAGTACCATGGAACGACCCAAGCGAGCGGCGCCTTTGTAAAATGTTGCAAGTGAACATAACATAAATATTATCTGAACTTTGCCAAATTTTTGCCGAACGTTACGTTTAAGTTTTGACCCCCGCAACATGTGTTTGCTATAATATATAGTACACAATTTTTCTAGTTGCATTGCTTTGATTTTGCATTGAAAGTGCGTGGAGCCGTAGGAAATACATGCGACAACAGCTTGTAATCATTGTAAGTTCGCTAGTGTTCTTCGTAGAGATGTTTTTACATTTTTCTTAGCGGTAACGTTAACCATGATTTTGCATTGAAAGTGTGTAGAGCCATTGGATAACACGTTAGAGCAGGCTGTAAGAATCGTTGGCCGTAGAGCGGCGTTCGCATATAGAGATTTTTACATTTTTCCTCGGGGTGATGTTAACCCTGATTTCGCATTGAAAGTGCGTAGAGGCATAGGAATACACGTTATAGCAGCTATCGAGCATGGTGGCGGTAGAGCGACATTTCCGAATAGAGATTTTTACACTTTTCTTAGGGGTGACGTTAACCCTGATTTTGCATTGAAAGTGCGTAGAGGCATAGGAATACACGTTATAGCAGCTATCGAGCATGGTGGCGGTAGAGCGGCGTTTCCGAATAGAGATTTTTACACTTTTCTTAGGGGTGATGGTAACCCTGATTTTGCATTGAAAGTGCGTAGAGGCATAGGAATGCACGTTATAGCAGCTATCGAGCATGGTGGCGGTAGAGCGGCGTTTCCGAATAGAGATTTTTACACTTTTCTTAGGGGTGACGTTAACCCTGATTTTGCAATGAAAGTGCGTAGAGGCATAGGAATACACGTTATAGCAGCTATCGAGCATGGTGGCGGTAGAGCGGCGTTTCCGAATAGAGATTTTTACACTTTTCTTAGGGGTGATGGTAACCCTGATTTTGCATTGAAAGTGCGTAGAGGCATAGGAATGCACGTTATAGCAGCTATCGAGCATGGTGGCGGTAGAGCGGCGTTTCCGAATAGAGATTTTTACACTTTTCTTAGGGGTGATGGTAACCCTGATTTTGCATTGAAAGTGCGTAGAGGCATAGGAATACACGTTATAGCAGCTATCGAGCATGGTGGCGGTAGAGCGGCGTTTCCGAATAGAGATTTTGACACTTTTCTTAGGGGTGACGTTAACCCTGATTTTGCATTGAAAGTGCGTAGAGCCAGCCAGCTCCATGGAGGTAGAAAAACTTTGCCGCAAGGCTGTACTAATCTGCTCCATGGAGCTATTAGTGCAGCTACTATTGAAATAATTGTAGATTAACAAACACAAATGTCTGCATCCCTTGTTGCCCCTTCTCGTGGTGGGGCAACACTACAACAATGCTTTAAGGATTTGTTAATACATGTATACAACTAGAAAGGCAACATTTGCAGGAGCAAATGCAACATGTATCGCCCATTTCCCTTGCCATGCAAAAAGCGACTGTGGAATCGAGGCTTACGTTTGTTGTATGTCTGCAATGTTTGTATTTAAATAAATAATTGAATCGAAGACCAGTCAGAAATGGATCTCTCCCAATTTGAAACCCTATGCATGGATGGGGTCTTCCAGGCGCCCATATCAATACTGGACAATTAAAAACCACCTCCATCAAACAAAACTGGACCTTTTTGATAATCAACCAAGCCCAAAATGTCCCCCTCATACAACAATGGACTCTTCCTGCTATGTATAGACCAACACGTGTCATGCAAATTTCAGAATTAAAACAAGTGAAATCTTGCTGAAGATCTGGAATCATCCTGCGGAAGAATTTCCGCAATCATTAACACTAGATTAACACTAGAAAGGGAACATTTGCGATACCAAATACAGAATATTTTCTCATCTCCCTCCCAATGTCCCCCGCTCAATAATTACGCGCACAAATCACAGGTCAGGTCCACGTGGGACTTTAGGTCGTGTTGTTAACGTTCGCACCTGGCCATATGAATAAAGATGTAACAATATATGGCAACACCATATATGGTCATAGGAGAAAAATTGCCGATCTTCTCCCGAAATACCCTCCAAAATCGTTTTTTTTAAGTAGTGTATACCGAAAGTGCGAATGGGGTTTCTTTGAATATTTGTTTAATGTACCTCCATAGCAAATTTTAGGTCATTTGGATGTATTTCCAGAGCACAGGAGGCCAAAATGTACGTTTTTGGTCAGAAAAACCTCAATAAAATCGTATGAAACACATTTATAAAAAAAACGAGAAAAAAACCCATGGTATTTACCCACTCTACCTGTATACCAAATTTCAGCTCAGTTGGGCCAGGGACGACCGAGTTGAATCGATTTGAAGATTTGACATAAGAAAGAAACATTACGAACACAGTATGTTGCGCCCAAAAGTATGTTGGGCTCAACATAATGATTATGCTGAATACATGTAGTGTTAATAGACTAACACATCTCTATTATGTCACCGATATTAGAATCTTATAACAAATAATGAAAACTTGGCCTGCAATGCTGTTTTTTTGTCTCTTGACTTGTATTTTTAATTTGCACAATTTTTTTTAACACAGAGGGAAGACCTGAAACTTTGTTATACTGTAAAGTTATTGTAGCGTAGTAAGATCTATTATCTCATCTTCTATTGAATAAAAAGCTCCTAAACCGATAGTTCATCATTCTGTTTTAATGCAAGATCATTCACATTACCAAAAAAAGGCTACTTAGAAAATCAACCCAATAAAAGCGCACAAGACTTCGGATTCCGACATAAGGTGATGTTTGCCGCTACCGAAAGGCTACCATTTGAATATACCGCGCGCAGCACTTGTGGGTACCCATTATCCATTACGGAAACCCTACGTGAAGTCTCGTTTAAGTGAAACGCTTAGTTTCCTCCCCCTTTCCTGTTTCACTCGATGTTTTTGCCTAGTGGGATTAAGCACATACTGCTAATGAAGATTTAATCGTTTAACTGTTTTTCAGCCGTGCTGCTTGATTGCTCGACTATACATGACATTTCAACATACGGTACGTAAGATTTAAGTTCTACTCACTCGTGGTTGATTTTCCTTTACTACGAAGAGAGCATCCTCGTAACCTTGATCGCTTTGCAGGTGACTTTGATACCTTGTCAGGTGAAGCGGATGTGCTCACTGGCTGTTTCCGTTTATTTGTACCTGAGTGTGTGAAAAGACAGTTTGGTGCGTTTTGTTAATATATCAAGTTACTGCAGACATATATGTGTAAGTGCGACATGCTACCGTAAACTACACTATAGATGTGCGAATTTAACTATACATGCACTAAATGGCCATATAAATAATTGTGAAGTCATTGAGTCTATAGATTGCAAACATTAAGAATATGGACTGACAGATGTATTCATGTATTGCCTTTTTGTTTTATTATGAAAGATATAAAAGTAGAGATCAGATTGGAGGGACCACATGCCCGAGTGAAGCAAAAGTGTAGACATAATTCATTTGGACAGATTTTGACCATCTACATCAACATCACATGAGCTCACCTTGAATATGAATACTGAATAAGAGAATGTCTGTACTTACTCTTGGTTGGTTTTCTTTTACTGAAGCGAGATCGTTTAAATCTTGAAGGCCTTGCAGGTGGCTTAAAGACCTTGCCTCTCGCAGATGTTGATTGGTCCCGCAACTTTGTACCTAAGAAAAAATTTTGTAGTATGCTTTGTTGACTTCATAGCTCAAGTAATTGCAAACAAATATGTGTTCAACTATTGGTGTTGTGCAACCTAATTCATATATGTTTGTGACTTAAACTAATGTACTGATATGCCTAATGGTCCCGTGAATATTTGCATAAAACTAATTTTCCTAGCCAATGTGCTACAAAACAATATATTTGTTAACAGCTGCATTGCGTAAAATACAACGTGGTGATGGAATTTGTGGGTCAGCCATCTTTGATATTTGAGATCATCACTTTAGCATGAAATAAATTATAAATGATAAAGATAGCATCTGAATATTTTCAACTTATTATGAGACTTATCTGTGAACTGTATCAAGGGGACCTAAAAAAACAGTGTATCTACTCATTTACTCGTTTCTCTTTAAATCTTTACCTTCAATTAATTGAATAACTGAGCCCTTACATATCAGGATAGAAAGAATAACATAACTGGATGAACAATATATTCACAATTATATAGCGTAAAACAGAGCGGTCGTGTGGCGCAACGACAGAGCCTTCAACTCAGAACCAAGAGGTCCCTAGTTCGAATCCTGTCATGTCACCGATCTTGTGTCCTTGGGAAAGGCCCTTTACACGGTTTCCTTACTCCACCCAGGTGTAAATGAGTACCTGACTTTGGTTGGGGAAAGTCGTATTGAGGTTATCTGGTGGTGCCGATTGGCAGCCGCCCAGACCCACAAGGGTGTTCCACAAAATGCAAGTGTTGATAAGAATGAATCAACAACTCAAGAACAAGAATAATAAAAACACTAACAACTCAAAATCACAAAAGTCATTTGAATGTTTGAAGGTCAGAGGTCAATTTGCTTTTTAGTGGTCAGAGGTCAGGGGCAAAGTGGGTTGTTTTGGCTATCAGAGCCTGTTTTGATAAATTTGTCGATTGCTGAAGCATAACGCACATTTCACTTCGCAACGGATGAAGTGGCACACGGTAAGTCGTGAGTTCGATTCCCGGCCTTTCCTTCATACAAAATGTTTGAAGACTGTCTCGTATTGGTGGATAGAGACTTTCAAATATAATTATCAAAGTGTCTACTTGTATCTATTTATGTTTCGCCAACGAAACATATTTTTTGGTCAGGTTTCTTCTCCTTTACATGTCAAATCTTCAAATCGCTTTATCTCGGTCGTCCGTCGACCAAATTGGCTGAAATTTGGTATGTAGGTAGAGTAAGTGTATACCCCTGGACTTTTTTCATTTTCATGATATAAGTTTTCAAAATGATTTTATCGAGTTTTTTGGGTCCTTTTCAGACAAAAGTTTCACATTATGGCCTCCAGTGCCTTGGTGTTGAAACTTAAGGACCTGAAATTTGGTTAAGTTGTGCATTGGATATCTACCCGAAGAACCCCATTTTTGGCATACACTACTTCAAAATGATTTTTTTGCAATTTTTTTATGGAATTTTTGGTGGTTATTTTGTGTCTAATGCGGGGCCGGCGGCGTTTCAAAGCGGCAAACAATGAGCGCGCTGCACCTGGTACTCAACTGTATAAGTGATTGTGTGGTTGGTCAGCTCTGAGCCAATGAGGAAGCTCGTTGTACATACGCATTCGGCCTGCGAGCAGGTAGTCCCCGCATGACAACGACTCGTAGCTTCAAATTCAGTGGTAAGTTTTGCTTCTCGTTGGTGAATTACAGTGATGTAAATTTTTGTATTGAGTAGGAAATATTGCCGCGATATTTTGGATCAATATCACACAGTTTCCAAAGGGGGGGGGGGTTGTGTTACAGTTTCACGGTTACCTGGTAACTTGTCACGAAAGAGATTTACGGTGCATTTAGAAGGAATTTGTAAAACTTTTGCAAAGCCTGAGTTGTGTAACAGTTTCACTGTAGCTTGGGTTACGCCTTCAGTCGCCCAGTTTCGTAGCCCTATGATAGGGCTAATACATAAGTCTGCAAGTAAAAGAAGCCCTCCAACAGTCACCGCGGCTACCAGTTCCGGAAAATTTCATCATCTGAATATGAAAACTACTTAGTACTACCCAAAATACTAACTCCAACCAATGAGGTTTTATATATATAAACCTTCTTGCTCCAACCTCCTCGCTCCTGGCGGATGGAATCTCATAAGAATCACACAAGACGGCTTGCAATCGCTGTGCACGTGGATACAATTCAAATAATATTTTTACGGTAGAATTTTTGTTTGTTTGCAGTTAGTTCATGGCAGATCAGATGCCCGGTTTGGTGAAAAATGATGATTATAAAGCGCAACTTAAAACAGTGCCATAGATCGCCGAAAAGATATGGAACAACACACTGTGGGAACAACGTAAACCAAAGGTCAATGACCCCTACTGTAGGAATAAAAAAAACATTTACGGGAAGCGGCGCTTTTTACTAACACGAACCTGCAACACTAGAATTGCAGCTGCTTTGGTCAAAGATTCAGTAATATGAAAAAGAAAATAATTATAAGCAGTTGAATTATCGGATTAGTTTTATTTTCTGTGTTGAATTCTACAATCTTATAACATAGATTATGTGACGCGTCTTGGCCGATTTAAGAGCAGCTGTCTGTAAAAACCAAGCATAAGGTGGCCAAGTTCAAAAAAAGAAATTTTCTTAGATTTTGTGTGGTGGTAGGGTCTTGGCCCAAACCTACAAAAATGGGAAAGTTTTTGGTCGGAGGTTACCTGTTGCCATGGTAACGGTCATTTTTCAAAATGGCGGATTTTCGCCTTGTGAAGGCCTCTCTCTCGCTCAAAATGGCCTACTGTAACTCGCACAAATGAATAGAAATGTTGCTGCCTCTAACATATTATATTATCCATATCTTAACAAGAAAAACCATGTTAAGTGTTGCTCGAAATGTTTTTGCAGTAAGATGCAACAAACGTTTAAAGATTACCTGTTTTTGTGAAATTTTGAAAATTGACAAAACGCCATTTTTTGGACGTTTTTAGCAAGCAATACCTCCTTAAAGGGCACTTCAAATTTGTTGATTTTTGACACAGCTCTAGTTTAGACCTTTATAAATATCATATTAAAAACGAAATCTGGGTTTTCAATGGGGCGAGCCACAGTGACCCGGAGACTAAGCCATTGTTTCCATTGTAGCAGAATTTCAACTACAGAATTGAAGGTGAAATAAACATGTGCAATTTGGTGATTGAGATGAGAATGACTTTTCTTGAACCTTTTTTATGGTGCAAGAAACCTACCTGGCACTTAGAAAAGTATTTTGTAACAGTTGACTGTTGGTTGCCATGGCAACGGTCATCTTTGTTGTTAATGATGGATTTTCACATGGTTGTATTAGGAAAACATCCCTGTAGCTACCTGCTGATTGCACTAGAGATAGGGACATAACTTTTATATTTCCATATAGCATGGTTTCCAACGTTTCATAGACCAAAAGTTCAAGATCAAGCATCAAGATTAAGAGGGTGTACTAGGGGGTTATCAGAACCAATGAAATCAGAATTTTCATCTTGCTAAATTTTAGTCATTTTTAAGGGGCTTTTTCTTCCATCATGGGCAATGTTGATGAATGCATGGCACATAGAAAAGTATTATGTAAACAGTTGCCTGCTGGTTGCCATGGCAACGGCCATCTTTGTTCTTAATGGTGGATGTTCACATTGTTGTAGGAGGAAAACATCCATAGCTTTGTTACATATGTAAAGAAAATGAAATCTGACGTTTTTTCATGTGACAAATAATCCTACCTATTACTTAGGAAAGTAGGTTTCTTCATTGTAACAGTCTTTCAAAGGTTCAAAATTGGTTCAAAATTTGTTCTTACTCAGGATTGGCAAGTTGGAAATTGAGATGATAATATTATTTTTTTAAATCCTTTATGCTGCAAGGAACCTACCTGGCACTTCTATTTTTTTTGTAACAGTTGATTGCTGGTTGCCATGGCAACGGCCATTCTTTTATCTTCTATCTTTACTGGTTTTCCAAAATGAATTACCAATACAACTACTAACAGAATATGGACATACATGGGTCACAACAAAAGCCAAATAAAAACTGGGACAATGTGTATATGTGCAGCACACAATACATACACTTACAGATAACCATACCCTTATAAATATTAATTCTAATTTGCCTCCAAATAATATTTTTTAAGTATATGATTACATATCATTATTTCCTTACATCTACATTATCATATAGATATGAAACGGCCATACTTAATGACGGATATTCACAATGTAAATGTCATAGTTATACGCACAGTAAAGTATTTGACCTTCTGCAACACCCACTGACAAAAAAGGGGAGTAGTTGGATGTTATGCATCTGATATGATACATCCAGATGCGGAGACAGTTGCTTTTAAGATTGTTTATACAATTTGAAAATTATAATGGGTAGACCATCATAAAATTGAAGACGAAGTAGTACTTTTAACCAATAGCTCACTAAAACAAAGTTAATGAACTAAGCTTAAGAGGGGCCTTGTATTTTTGTCAGGGACTATACTTTGATTTGACTATTTATGCTAATAAAGTTAAGATTTCTTTCTATAGAATTAATCTATATATACTGCATACTTTTTTAATGCATTCTGTCACAATGAATTCGAGGGACACGGCCTGGCGAAACAAAAAAACTGTATATCAGATATCGGAGTACCTCAGTGATTAGTGCCTTCAGAATTTTTTACATGTATCGTATCAACAATATACATTTTTTAAACTATTTTAGAAACTAAAAGCCACTGATTTAAGAAAAGCCTAAAATTCTATTTCAGCTATAGGTTGACCTACAGGTACAAGTTGTAGGTCAAAATTAGCACAGATACAGAAAGTATTCATCTACGGAGAATCCGGGAAAACTACCCAAAGATTAAACTAAAATGTGTCTACAATATTCTCCAGTGGATGTACGTAGGAGGTCAATCTTAACATAGGAAGAGGTAAACAGAAGTGTTCCGCAATGCACCTTCTGCACCCTCTATACCCCTGGTATGTGGAGTCCTGATAACCCCAATGCATGCGGACCCATTTGTCTTTATGTACCACATAGTGAATACACAAAATAATTGAGTAAGTAACTTACTGATTGATGTCTTAGAGAACAAATATCAAGAATGTGTAAAACAGCTTTATTCCATACCAAGTTTCCCTGTAAACCCCATGTAGTGCCCTAATTAACATTTTCAATTGTTGTAAGCATTTCATGGCATCTATCCGTGGTTTTCACACAGCGACACTAAGATGGCCATAGCTCACACCGTAGTGAGACGTGATTACCTCACTTATTTCGTATCAGTCCCAAAACACGAAAAATACACATAAAGACCCTTAAGTCACGGCTCCTGTTATACGTGTCCCAATAAAACAATGTTAGTTGTTGACTCAATGTTTCTCTGGTAAAACCATTCATCAACATTGCCAATGATGGAAGCCCCTTAAAAATGACTAAAATTTAGGAAGATGAAATTCTGATTTCATTGGTTCTGATAACCCCCTAATACACCCTCTTTACCCTATCTAGACCGGGGGGGGGGCTAAAAGTGCCCGCGCCAACTTTGACATCGTATAACTGCCAAACGACGTATGGTAGGACAACCAAACTTGGTGACTTTTCCTTAAATTTAGTTGGCAACAATATTATGATAAAAGTATAAGTTTATCATTTTTCGTGTTGCCATGGCAACGGGTTTCTTAAGAGGCATTTTATGCAAATTTCACTAATTTCGATCTAAACATAGTTGTTTCCAATGTTTTATTGCTCAATCATACTAGTTTACTACATGTATAACATCATATGTGATTTAATGTAACTGGCATGATTCAATACTCATAAATCATGCTAATTTGATGACGTCATCGCTCAAAATCCAAGATGGCGGACAACATCTTCATTTTTTGGTATAAACAGGTTTTTTTGCCTTTAAATTCGTCACAATCTGGAATTTTCTTAACCAGAAACATTTATATTAATGTTTTTGTCTATTTTGATCGTTATTTGGGGTCATACATGGAAAAAATGTATTTAAAAAAAATTGAAAATGGCCGATCCAAGATGGCGGATCCCAGGGGGTCGCTTACAACACATGACGTCATTCTTCGACGTCAATTTGACGTCAACTTAGTCACCACTGACGTCAAATGTCTTGGCATACCTTTAAATCAATAATACGCACTATTTTGTCTAATACTTTTAGATATTATGGGAATTCCCTATTTAGCCAATAAAATCACATCGATGACGTCATAATAACGTCAGATTACGTCATAACGTCACCAAAATTACAAGAATTATAAAACTTCACGTGAACATCACTCCCTGCAAATTTGGTGATGATAGAGTATACCGTTCGGAAGTTATGAAGTGGGGGTAGAAAGAGCCCCCCCCCCCCACGGTCCAAGAAGTCTCAAAAAAGCCCGGTCTAGATAGGGTTAATCTTAATGCTTGATCTTGAACTTTTGGTCTATGAAACGTTGGAAACCATGCTATATGGAAATATAAAAGTTATGTCCATATCTCTAGTGCAATCAGCAGGTAGCTACAGGGATGTTTTCCTAATACAACCATGTGAAAATCCATCATTAACAACAAAGATGACCGTTGCCATGGCAACCAACAGTCAACTGTTACAAAATACTTTTCTAAGTGCCAGGTAGGTTTCTTGCATCATAAAAAAGTTCAAGAAAAGGCATTCTTATCTCAATCACCAAGTTGCACATGTTTATTTCACCTTCAATTCTGTAGTTGAAATTCTGCTACAATGGAAACAATGGCTTAGTCTCCGGGTCACTGTGGCTCGCCCCATTAGGAACCCAGATTTCTTTTTTAATATAATATTCATAAAGGTCTAAACTAGAGCTGTGTCAAAAATCAACAAATTTGAAGTGCCCTTTAAGGAGGTATTGCTTGCTAAAAACGTCCAAAAAATGGCGTTTTGTCAATTTTGAAATTTCAAAAACAGGTCATATTTAAACGTCTGTTGCATCTTACTGCAAAAATATTTCGAGCAACACTTAACATGGTTTTTCTTGTTAGGATATGGATAATATAATATGTTAGAGGCAGCAACATTTCTATTCATTTGTGCGAGTTACAGTAGGCCAAAGATGGTCCATTTTGAGCGAGAGAGAGGCCTTCACAAAGCGAAAATCCGCCATTTTGAAATATGGCCGTTACCATGACAGCTGGTAACCTCCGACCAAAAATTTTCCCATTTTTGTAGGTTTGGGCCAAGACCCTACCACCACACAAAATCTAAGAAAATTTCATTTTTTGAACTTGGCCACTTTTTCCTCATTTTGCTTGGTTTTTACAGACAGCTGCTCTTAAAAGGGAACATGTCGCCATGAACAGGGATGATCCAATTACCAACAACCAATCGGCGAGAAGAATACTGTAAATGCATTTAAGTTCGCCTGGTTCTTATTTCGCGGTATGAAGAAAATGGACTGTTCGCGGTGGTCTTAAATTAGCGCTACAGTCATCGATGGGCAAAAAACTACTGTAAATGCAGAAATGTTCGCGGTGGTTTTAAGTTCACGGTGAAAGTTCAGCGCAAAAATCGCGAACATAAAACCACCGCGAATATTTCTGCATTTACAGTAGTTAATGATTGATAGAAATGTAAAACCTAGATCCCTGAACGAAGTTATCCCAATTGTCACCGAAGACAACCGACATTCATCCGGGGAAATGCTTACCCAGGTGGCGCTAATTAATTTGCCAGAACATAGGGATTAACGTGCATTCAAAAAATATTACGGCAACCTTTATGACTGGCGGGCTGGAATTTTCGCTGAATATTTTATTTTCAAGGATTACCCCAAGGTCAAAGTGTGGGACCACAGACGACTTTGGCGACGTAGCCCCCATAACTACCAACCCGACGGAATACATCTGTCCGACATAGGGAATCTACAATACTACAAAAGTATCCGGGGGATTTTAGATCGCAAGCTAAAGTGTATTTAAGAATGTTCCGTCCCGAAATTTTCTTTCCCTTGTAGTACGGCACAATTAGTGCCCGATTGGCCTGTTACTTATACCCTTCTGTGGAAACATATCAAGCATTCAAGCCTCTCCACGCGCGGTCTGGATGCCGGTCTACCACGCAGTTATGCTTAGGTCACAATTGCGCCGGTGCCCGTCGGGGATGTAGCCCCGGCCGGGCTCTGATGTTTGGGGGGCACCGGCTGTCGTGGTCACAATTAAAAGTTTCCTTCACGCTGCCCTGCAGGGGTCCCGGGGTGCTCCGGCGGGCACTCGGTGGCATTTTTGTAAAATTTTCATTGTCGGCCTCCGGCAGGTACCCGTCAGTTGCTCTGACGGTGTCTTGTAGTGACCCCTGTGGGGTCCGACAGGGTACCGCGTGCTTATTACATCCAGGTGGGGCAGTTGTAGGGACCCTGCCGAATGCCCCGCGAACGACGGTCGGGCATCAGGCAGGCTCCTCGTGGGCACTCTCGGGGGTATATAAAACTGCACTGGAGCTAAATAAAAAACACGATATACGAAGTTTACGCCTTAGTTCTACTCAACTGATCTGTAACGTCACACACTTGACCCGGTCTTAAGAAGTACACACCCTTGCTCTGTGCACTTGGTTTGTTTCAAAACAATAGTTAATTCTATACTCTTTGGCGATGGCACCAACATATCCCTTTCCCACAAAACTTTGATTCTCAGATACAACTGGCTAATTAAGATATGTGGAAAGTACATGGTTTGAAGCAAATGAGTTCCAAACAAAGTCTACAAAGACAGATTGCCTTATTTTATGAAGTAAAAATCAAAGTTATGATATCATTAAGGCCAAAATGTTCCTAATAGACAAAAGAAACAGACCAACGTTTTGGGGGTAATAATAGATGAAAAATTAAACTCAAACGCCCAATCTCTGCTATAAGTAAAAATCAATTTGCTGAAAGAATTGAAGTTATTGTGAAAATCGAATACATCATCCCTCAAAAGATTCTCACAACTATATCATATGCAACAGTCTTATATACCGATATTTAACTTACTGTAACATTGTTTGGGGATGCGCCTACCATGCAATTCTACATCCTCTTACAACTCTCCAAAAGAAATTCACAAGGATAGCAACTGCTTCTGACTTTTGCTGAGACAAAAAACTAGATATCCACGATATCAATAAATATGCAAACAATCACATTTTTCTGGCGTTTGAAAGTGCCATTAAAACCCATTATAGCCCACTGTTGTAGTAAGGAAAGGAAAGGAACATGTAGTAGTCAAATGTTCAGTTATTATCTAACTTTAATCTATACTTAATTATTTGCTTATCATTATCTATAGTTATCGTATTCTATGTATAGTTTTGCTACATTATTTATAATTCATAATCAAGTATAGACCAGGAGGGCCTAGTATAAGCAAGGACTATATAATGTGCTTGGTATAAGCTATATACGCTTTTTCCTCCTCCCAAACCTGTTTTTATCTATTGTTTATCGTATTACGTATTATAAATTTTATTATTGTGCAAATTAATAAACAAACAAACAAACAAACAAGCAAACAGACAAATAATTACTTGTCCCGGTGGACTGCCGGCACCCGTAGGGGTACCTCGCGGTGTTCTCACGTTGAGGTCACGGCGACGTTTTGTCCGCGGGGCCCGGGTTGAATTTAAGTCAGAGTTAAATTTGTGTCGGGTCCCCGCCGGGCCCAAAAATGGCCCGGTAGCCGCAGGGTGCCCCACGGGGCCACGTAGGGGTCACGCCAGGAAGTGACAAAAACGGCCCGGGAACTACCCGGCAGGGCCCCTTTTTCCAATTGTGACCTAAGCATTAGGCGTGTATATTGGCCGGGTTCTGGGCATAAGACATTTGGCAATGTATTCCAGACAATCTCTGTCTTATCCCATGCGTCGCACGTGTTGATGCTGTACCATTGTTTGTGTGCACCAGAATATAAGGTTGTATATACCGCCAAACACATGCTGTCTCTGTGGTTGATTAAGTGTGAACTAGCTAAGACAAGCTGGAAGTCAGAAAGCCATTTGCCCGGCAAAACTGCATGGCAAAGCCGGGTTTCTGACGTGAAGCGAGAACGAACCGTTTCCCACGTAGTCCTAGACAGTTGCCATAGTTACTAAGCTATCTGTCTGACACTCCTGCGGGTGGTCTCAGTACACGAGGCATTTACTCATTATAGCGCCAGACCCTGAGCAGGCCGCACACACTTGCTCTAAGTCCAATCCCGCGAATAGAACGCTTGACAACCCGCCCGCCCGCTCCGTTAAATCGCCTAGGCAATTATACAGTTACGAAATCGTTTTTTCTTACTGTACATACCTTTCTGGCCACGAGTTTGACTTTTATAATGCAGTTTCTTTAGGTTCTGTTCGCGGGATTGGACTTAGAGCAAGTGTGTGCGGCCTGCTCAGGGTCTGGCGCTATAATGAGTAAATGCCTCGTGTACTGAGACCACCCGCAGGAGTGTCAGACAGATAGCTTAGTAACTATGGCAACTGTCTGGGACTACGTGGGAAACGGTTCGTTCTCGCTTCACGTCAGAAACCCGGCTTTGTTTTGTCTTCTTGTAAAAGCCGTCACAATTTCAACTATAGTTAGAAAATACATTTTATAATCATAAAATAATCATATATATAATAATTTTCTTGTAAAAATACGTGCCTCACGTTTGATGCGGCCTAGCATTCTTTGCTATTAGGCATTTTTGTAAAAACAATTTCAGGCCTTAACGTTAAATCGGGTCTCCTAATGTTCGTATAGGTCAGGTGTTTCAATTCAGTGAATTTTGAATAGTACGCGACGAAGGGGGTGTTCCGCAGACATTTTCACAGTTTCTGCGAAAAATCAAGCCAGCTTTTACGGTTAGGAGTTGCTAAACTATACGGAAGGCTCATGGCGTCTCACATAACTTTTTTTGCACAGGTATGATTTTGGAACAGTCAATTTATGCATGGGGAGGGAGATGGGCAAAGTACGTTGCTCTTGCAAATGTTGCCTTTCTACATGTAGTTAATATTTCAATTTGCCCATGTTTAATTTTTGGACAGCCTGACAAACTGTCAAACAGCCTGGCAAACTGACAAAATGGGCTGTCCCAATTTTTTATTTTTGTAATTATTTTACTATATTTCAATTTGCCCAGGTATTATTTTGGAACAGCCCATTTCTGCATGGGGGGGAGTATTGGCGAAACATGCTGTATTTGCTCAGGAGCAAAGGACGGCCTTTCTAGTTACGCCCAAAATAATTACTCAAGCAACTGGATACAATTTGAAACAGTCAGACGTTTCAGACAGCATCCACTGTCTTTCGTCAGTGACTGAAGTGGCCTTTCTAGTTGTATCTATATCTTAAAAATATCAGGCCTACAATATATCTTCCTCACAGTAGAATAAGCTTTCCGATAGTTATGTTTCTAGAAAGTTAATGTGGTTTGTAACATGGCATCAATTAAACAGTTTAAAAAGGAAGCAGTACAGACAGGGGCTATGTACATGTAGGACTGTGCATGTAAGTTCCTGCCAAGTCTTACATTACCAGTAGGATCATGGCAAGCCAGGGTTGTCATTACTTTATAATCTGGGTTAGGTGAAGCTAAGTTCTTTAGATACAAGTTCAATTCCTTATCTGCAGTCTGTTACATTAAATTCAACAATTTATCGAACTTGTGTTATTCACTATCTTAGCGAGGCCTCCACCGATGTGAACACCAGTAGCAGACTGACTCTTGGAGTTAACGTTAGCCGGGTATATTGGGTGGTTTAATAGTACAGGCATGGTCTTAAAGCAGATATGTGTAACACATACATTCTTACCGCAAGAACAATATTCTAGAGCTTCCGAAACATTTTTTTATCAGATTGGTAGAACATAGGATATAGAAGATTATTTGTCCACAACCATGTAATCTCATCTTGCTGACGTTTTGATGACGCCAGACACCTTCTTCAGAGCTTCTGACTGGAATACTGCTTCTCGCCGCTATAAGTAGCCGATGTAGATGGCGCGTTTGCGGCGAGAACTAGCCTGGAATCCCGACCTATTTATAGCTGCCGGGGTCTCTTCTGTCCTCCCTCCGCAGGGAGGACAGAAGAGACCCCGGCAGCTATAAATAGGTCGGGATTCCAGGCTAGCGAGAACACAATCCCAAACGTGGCTAACCTTGTATCCCCGCGGCCAAAACAGACGTGTACAAAATCCCATTCAAAATTTGTGATGAAGTGTACGTGGGGGAAACTGGGAGAACGTTTGGGACGAGATTAGAAAAAAAAACACAGAAAGGAAGCTGACAACATCCACGCTGTAAAGTACACAAGATCACAGATAAGACAGGCACAAAAGGAAAAAAAATCAAAGAAGTCTGCGATCACAGACAAACTGTGTCATAGACTGGGAGGGGGCCAATGTAATAGACAGAGAGGACAACAGACGAATCCGATGGATTAGGAAGTCAACACCAGTGATGAACCAGGACGAGGGGGAATACAAGCTTAGCCACGTTTTGAGATTATGCTCTCGCCTCAAAAGCACCGCCTACATCGGCTATCTATAGCGGCGAGAAGTCAGAAGCTCTGAAGAAGGTGTCTGAAAGACACCGAAACGTCAACAGGTGCGATTACCTGGTTGTGGAATATCCAATATTCTAGAAGGATTGGTCTATTGTCTTCTAAAATTCTTAGCGCAAGAAAAATATGGGTTTCTTGAATTTGCTCAAAACAGGGACTTGTTTGTTCTTTTTCTTGACAACAAGAAATATAAGAAAATGCATTTTTGGAAGTGTACTAGTAGTTTAGGACCAGTTTGAGTATGAAACTTTGTTGTTTTATTCCACCTCAAAACCAAATACACAACAGAAAAAAAATGTCAGTGTAAACATGTCTTCTTTAGCAGTGGTTACATGTGCATGTGTGCATTGCTGAATGTCTGTTTCAGTTGAATAAATGACCTTTTCGTGACTTCCTGTTGCTCCAACTCCGCATTACGTTATCGCACTCGACTCCACTGTCAGAATCAGCAGCTATAACACACATGTTAAAGAGTCACCATTGGCTACAACGCAAAGCAGTTGTATTCCAAGTAGGACAGAACAGTTATGATTTTAGTATTCATTCCGACAAGAGCGAATTATCAACTAACCTCCCTTTTCGAACGCAGCCGTAACGTTCACCTCTTCTGCCAAATCGCCTCTACCGATATGCTGTAAGACATCCGCCAATATTGAAAGGTTGCCCTTTCTGAGTTTCCCCAAACGCTGTAGCTTTCGACAGATTTCATCAGCTTCATAATGGTGAATCCGACCACGCGGTAATAAAGATTTTGTGATGGTTACACATCTTCGTAAGTTCTCTAGTTCGGTTTCGTCGAGACTGCTTGAAATTTTCAGGAATAGAGCTCTACGTTCTAGACTGGTCGCCATTTTTTTTGCGCGGCGCACCTGAACTATTTCAGTATCACACTGGACCATTCCATATCCCCAACGTTGAAGGGGGCAACAATGTCTAACACAATGTCTAACAGCAACCATCGTTCTGTCCCGCAATCTATCTAATAGTACGTGCTATGACTTCTTGTATTTAGAGGTCAAACGAAAATATTACTGTGTTTTTTTAATAATCAAGCTTAACAATACATTCTCTAAACATTCCCCGTTGGGCAGGTTGATTGGCACGGTCTTTGTATCAACACACGGTGAGTTTGGCAGGTGAGTATCAGGTGAACGTATTATACCACTGCGTTGTAGGTATCGCAGCGAATGATATGTTCTCAGCACTAAATGCTATTCGTCCGGTGCTATTAACGATAAAGCATTGTTTATGTATTTGACTTTTGAACATAAAGGCTGCGTTCGTGGCTTGCAAAAAAAACGGTCGCTGTTGCAAGCACAATGGTATGTTCCGTCACGTGGCAAATAGCTGTAAGCTGTTGTTTTGTTAACAGCAGCCATCTATGTCAGAGGGGGTGAGGTAAAACTCTGACATTCTAGATGCGTCACTGTGAAATACCGATTACACAACAAATATCAGACAGATATGACGAACTTGCACTGTTAGATACATGTAAGATCGCTAACCTTGTCACCCATTGTGTTACCAGGGCTTAATGTACAAGTTACGGCGTATAACATATGTGACAACAAGGCTTAAGTAACGGACAGCTTAGTTAGACTTCGTGTAGGTTATGATAAAGAAGCTAAGACATTATAATGAGAAAATTCAATATTTCGGAAAAATCGTAAGATAAGTAATGTTTATTGTTCACACAAACATTTGATTATAAGTGCATTTATCCCAATCGATCCTGTTTTCAGGTGAAATTCTGTTCCTTTCACAAAAGGAAACAAATTTGTATACAAATGTCACGCAGAGATGATGACAAAATAAACATACCTGCTATGAAGTCACCAACGGGCCTTTTACCACCTGCTAAGAAGTCACCAACGGCCTGTTTACCAATGTCCTTTAGAGCGGACACCAAACGCTCAAGTGTAGCATCTTCCCTCTTCTTACTGCTCCACCTAGTAAGGACCTCCAAACATCTATGACGGTGCTCTGTGTGCATGTTGTGGATTTCGTCAGTTTCATTGTGGTCAAATCCCAGGGTGCTAGCCAGGTCCTCCCAGGCCCTGCCGACTTTTCTACAGACTTTGTCGAAAAAGCGTACTGATTCGTTTACGTCTGGGTTAAAACAAATGAAAAATAGAATGAGCAGACTATTTATTAAATTTCCTATAACCTTTAACATACCATAGGTGAGGGAGGAGGGGAATGCACTAGACAATATTTAACGACACATACATATATTTGTCATCAAAATTCCTTTGAATATATATGATGAAACCTCATTTACCTACTACCGTGCATCTTTATTACCAGAGAGAATCAAAATGCTGATCACCCTGGTACTAGTATAAGGAAACTTAAGTTGAACCCCGGATGGGTGCGTGTAGTGGTGACATTGTCAACCCATTTAACCCTATCTAGACCGGGTTTTTTTGCGATATTTGCTCATTGCCCCCCCCCCCCCCCCTCCCCCCTTCTTAACTTGTAAACGATTTGGTACATCATGACCAAAATAGCAGGCCGTGATGTACACGTAAATTATTATAATTCCTCTAAAGTGTGACGTTATGACGCAATATGACGTAATTCTGACATCATCAATGTGATGTTGTTGGCTAAATAGGGAATTCCCGTAATATCTAAAGGTATGAATCAAAATAGTGTGTATTACTGATGTTATGACAAGACACCTGATATCAATAGTAAATACGAATGACATAGAATGGCGTCTTGTGTTGTTATCGAGCCCTTGGAATCCGCCATCTTGTATCAGCTATTTTAAATTTTTTGAAAATACTTATTTTTTCACTTATTACCACTTAACACAATGAAAATAGTCTAGAAACATCAATTCAAATTTTTCTGGCAAAGAAAATACAAGAAAGTCGTCGATTTCGTCGGGGAACAGCGTTCGAATTCGCCTGGACATGGACATGAATTTGATCACGAATTTGAGCATGAATTTGAGCATGAATTTGACCACGGTGACCGTTATGATGCAAAGGTCCCTAGCCCCACCAAAAGCATTTCGAAGACAGGGCTACCGGGCAAATGCCGTGAACTGATCAAGTCAAGGTTATCCCACACGGACGATTATGTAGCAAATCGTGGCTCCCAAACACTACGGACGGTTATTCAGAACAAAACATGGATTATCTTTCCAAGCACGATTTTGTCCTCTCTCGAACTGAAATCACAGGCCTAGGGAAGCGGGTAGTGAAGATAGATGCTTGCCAAAATCCTCTATCGTGCCCCCTGGCTATGTAGAGCTGTAGTGACCACGGTCCACACTGTAGCTTACACGCAAGGGGCAGTAGCGAGACTCGGACGTTGACGTATAACAACTCCCGTTGTACTCATACGCAGATAAACAAACCCCTATGTTGAGAAGGACTGTGCAAGTCGTGTAGCGAAACTTTGTCCCTTCGTTCTGTATGCTGTAGGCTAGGACGTCGATGATTGACACATACAGACCTAACGTGTAAACCCGGCCGTTATAGACTGTTCCTCTATGTCTACGTTTTGTATGTGAGATGAATAATGTAAAGTAAGTGAGTCAATTTTCTACGTGATCGACAATCTGCGAGGCATACATTTACAACGGTTGTGCATAGTGACAAAACACTGGCCTGCTATTCTTTAAAAAACGTATTTGCATATATTTTATGAATCATTCACTATACTCAATGCTATCGTCGGACTTACCAGGATTTATCTCAATGGACTTGAATAGCAAATTTAAGTACATAATGTAATGTGACAACCCATGCATGGTATACCATGGGAAATATATCAAAGAATGTCTAGACGTAAGAAACTCCTCCAATGATTGTAAAACCCCATTGTCATTCCATACCACTACACCATATTGTATAAGATAGACTACTTCACCATATTGTATAAGATATACTTCACAATATTGTATTAGATAGATTGGTTAGCCTGATAGAATGTTATCTATGTACCGGTGAATGCCATACTTTGTACCTTGTACCTTTTGTGCAATTGAGTTATTATTATATTTTATGATTTAGGTACAAAAAAACGTGAAGCCACAAATTTCAATTTTCTTAGTTTTATCATAGAAAACAAAGGTAGCTAAGTGGTACATTGTGAAATGGAACACCACCAGCATCCATGGGTTATGCCGGCACGCTGGACCGTGCAGGTCATTGACCTCACTGTACCGTAAGTCGATTGGACTAACCAATTAGAATGGTCCTCGCCGTAATCCAGGTAATACCCCGCCGAGACAAGGCCCCCCTCCCGAGTCTAGATAGGTAAACATTGTCACCAGGTGCAAAACAATAATATCCTTGTACTGTTGGGAGTAATTTTGTGACGTAGGTAGCGGTCAGATATGAAAGAGAGGTTTTCCAACAACATGGCGACCACATTTACACCGTTACAGCTGACACTTAATCTTCGTTTTCATTGTAAGGGGGGGGGGGGGGGGGGGGTAATCATTATCACTGTTAGTTTCTGCTTATTGGAAATGGCTGTCTTTAAATTTTTGCTGAAGCTGTGCAAAGAGAACGAGAAAGACTTCTACCTCCCCATGTACATATTGGTATGATCTTGTTGTTGTGTAAGACCCTGACCTGACAGGTGAGCCGGGGCTTTGTTTGTAGGTGAAAAGACTTTGGGTAACGTTTCTTGCCTAACACTATACTACAGACATAAATAGGTAGCACACCTCGGCGTCTTTGAAAGGAAACAAATATGCAAATCACATGCAGCACAAACACACATAATAACCTATGTCTAAATTGTTGTCAAGTGCACAGACCGTGTGGTCACTGAGATAATCTGTACATAAGGAACCAAGCATGATATGTCCACAAATGGACGGACATGCTACAGTTGCTCAATTACAATAGAACAGAATGCCGAGAAGCTATGCCATAATTACGTCACTGACCCACTCATTGGGGAGTCATGCATCCTGGCATGTATGGCTGAGTGAGTCACGGCTTGGTATTGCTTAGAGGTGGAAATGCCTTACAACAATGTGGAACTTTACTCTTCTGACAAAAAGCCTTTGGTGCCAGGTGTTGCGAAACACAGAATGATCGGTCTGTATGTACGTAGCTGTACTCCGTTAGACCCAGAGACTAAAAAAAAACTATCAAAAGATCATCAGGATTCTTTCTTTATCTGTATCTACAACATGTATATAGCAGGGATAACCGCCATTAGGCGTAACACACCAGCTTCGTAGAAACGCGAATTGTCACCATGAAAATCATACCATATAAGAGCTTAGGATCTTCTTTGACAATGGAAACCGATCATCAAAGCCCTAAACACCTCGGTAACGGACCGTTCGTTCTCTGTCTGACAATCGTCGGTCCATACAGAAAAGGAAATGAAACAATCCGGCGATATTTCCTTGTAATACACATTCCAGAATTCAAGTAAGATTACTGTGTGAAGCAAGCATATAGATTTGTCATATTGCCCTTGACAGGGCAGCGAAAGGTAAAATATGTAAAAGTAAGGTATATTTCCTTTAATCGTTTAAAGTAGTCCATGAGACTGCTTAATTCTTGTAACTGCTGTGCGAGGTGAGGGTGATGATGCAACTTTGAATTGTGCGGTAAAGTAAAATCGATCAGCAATATCAAGTATCATGTATTCATTTCCTTACCCTCCAATGGGTGCTTTTTGGTTAATTGTGGGTTTATAAAATCAATTCAAGAACTGGAAATGTTTTGGTCAAATGTTACTTGTTTTTTTTTTAAGCAAGTCATCTGCTATGAGGGAGATCGTCGCCTCCTGCATCGTTATAGAAATCTTACTTTGTAATGCCAAAAAATCAGTCTAAAATCTATGTTATGGTGTTGTACTTTGAAAATATAAGTTGCTCAATAATACAATAAGCTAACAACAAGACAAATCTTGGAAAATCTTTCTTTTTTGGAGTATTTATCAATGTGTATTACTCAAAATGCAGTAGTTGACACAATGTGTCAAGATATCACCTGGAACTAAATAATAGAATGGTAATAGAACTGGCCATTCTGCATGTCATACATGGTTTTTAGAATGGTAATAGAACTGGCCATTCTGCATGTCATATTATGAAACACAAAATAAGTGTTTTCTATTGATTGTACTTGGGGTTGATGTAGCTAATGGCTTATAGTTGCATGTTCTATTTGTTCAAAAATGCACACTGTCCGTATAGCGGTACATGGTACATATAGAATACTACACGGGCTATTCCGTATCAACCTTAATCGAGGGTAATGCGGAATACACCGTGTTGTATTTTTTTATTTTCTTATGTCATACCCACCCGAGAAAGCACACATTTCAATGCGGAATGTGCCAAAAGTTGAGCGAGTTTTGTGTCCTCGAACACAAAATGAAATAACATCGATGTCAACCTACGAATCCGGTGTTCGAATTTTCGGCACCGGCGCAACAGGCGCGCTGAAAATGCATTGGAAACATTCCATGGAAGCCCATGTGATACAACTCTAGAACCTCATGTGATACGGATAGTTATCACACGGTCCGGAACACCCGTATCAGGCCCAGGTATAATATAAAATGGTTTATCATTGGAGTATAAAAGCTATGGGTACCAAGGGACTCGCTGTTCTAAAGTATCAAAAGAAGGTGGTCTTATGACAGTAGCCACTTTGAAATATGCTTGTGAATACATGAAATAGTGTCATAAATCACAAGGGCGTAATAACAGTATAGTGTATAAAAGTTGTGTTCGTATACATCGTGTATATTAAGTACCCAGCGAGAAAGGCCAGGAATACTGCAAACGAGTTCCGTCGGCAAATATGGAAAAATGAAATTCAATGAAGAAACAAGAGCAGAGGCCCAAAAAGCCCAAAGCAAGAATGAGATTTTTAGCAGGTTCTATACGAAGGCTCGTGATCGCACTTATTGATCTAATTACCAAAGAGACATCCGTGAAAAACAAAAGAAAAGGAAAGTGATCTTGAACCAGTTCAGCTCAAATGAATTCAATGAACAGATGAGCTAATCTTCCACTGGTCGTGACAGAGAAGACAGACGCTGTATACAGTATTTACAGGTTCATTGTACCGGGGAAATTCCCCTTTTTTTCGACAAGCACAATGAACAGTGGACTACGGCTTAACGTCCCGTCCTAAGGACTGCGACCCTTTCCAGTAGCGTGCATGTCGGGTGAGCGACACAGCCGGGATCGAACCCGGGGCTTCTAGTTCCAGAGGCAAGATCGCTAACCACTACACTACACACGCTACCAGAGAAGGAGGGAAAAAAAAAACATGCCAGCAAGCTTCTGAGAGCCTTACCACCGAAAAGGCTGCAATAAGCGTGGTTTAGCATGATTAGATGACTCCCCCCTTTAAAATTGCCAATGTATGTGTTCCTCCCCTCCTAACACATCATCGTCATCATCATACCGGGGCGAAATCGCACCTAAAAGGCTTCCCTTCACCAACTTCCTCAAACCCACGGATTTTTCCTGGAAAAAAAAATCCAGGCCAGTGATGAACAAAAAAGAGGGTGGGTAGATGAAATTTGGAAACCAAATGCACACCAGAAAAATGCCAATGTAAAAATTAACCTTCTTTACCAGAGTATATGTTTTGTACTGCTAAATGTCTTTTAGTTGAGTCTAGTTAGGAACTCTCACTTGTTACTGTCTTCCTCTTCACTGTCGGAAACCTCTTCTACAGGTGTCTTATTTTTTTGTGTCGCAGCTATAACAAAATAGCTGTCAGTGATTGGTCATGGGTTAACACAAAACAGATATTAGAACACGAAGACATCTTAAACTTCCACATTGGTCTCAACGCTGACTGAACTTCTCTCTATACCACATTTTACAACTAACTTGCCTAATTGGCTGGCCGCTTTTATCTCTATTTTTGCGTCGCGGGACATTTTAAGAAGCATTGTCAAAATGGATACAGCCAAAATCCATCATTTATTCCAAGCGAAGGAAATCATCGATCGACTAACCTTTTTTGAACGGAACCGTGGTGCCGTGGAAGAGATTATGACGGATTCGACTAGCCGCTAGCTGCGCCATTTTGGGTGGCGCAGTAACAGTAATTCCCGCGCACAGGCAGGTGGCACAGGACCATACCATTAACCAATTCAAAGGGATAACGATATCTAAAAGTGGCAATTTTTCCTGCAACGCTGTCGATCTAGAAGTGTGTGCTCTCTGTCTTCTTTTCTCTGAGGTAAAAAAGAAGCTTACATTGTGTTCATTTAATCAAGTTTAATAACATATAGGTAAGTATTCCCCGATGTGCTGCTTCGTTGGCATGACCTTTTCAAGTTTGTTTTCTAAATAAGGGTGTGTTAGGATGTATCAGGTGAACCATTAATCATTCTGGTAGAGGTACACTGTTGCGTTGTAAGCACTTGGACGTAGCAAAATAGAATTCGCAGAAAATACGTCCTTAACCTTAAACACAACTTGACTTAGATACTGTGACTTTGAAAGTCACCTAGACTTGGGCATTCCTTGTCTTTGAAATAACAAACTTTTGGACAACAAATTTGAGTTTGTTGTTTCACCCCTGGCTGCTGTTGCATACAAAATGGTATGTATTACATAGCAAATAGTGGCTTTGTTTCAATGCAACGTGACACCACACTGAAGCTGACCATTAACATTCATTGAACACCAGGTTACATATATCCATTTCTACCAGAAACCATATGTTTAAAGATGTCCACCCCAGATATGCACATTTAAGATGTGGAAGGGTGTATTCCACTCGAAGACGTTGCATTTTGAGATATCTCTGGATCGAGACATTTTTTGTGAGGCGGATATATGTCATCTGGTTGATAAATGTAGACATAACGGTGTTATAACACGGTGTGTCATTGCCTCATTTATGACTCATGCTAAATAAAAGAATATGATATCGACATTCTCTGTCTTTGTAATATCTATAGACTGTATTCTAGACGACGATATATGAAGAGGACACATCATCAGACGCCAAGATGTGCCACCAATTCATGTCTGTGGTATGTTGCTAGGCAAGAAACGTTACCCGAAGTCTTTTCACCTACAAACAAAGCCCCGGCTCACCTGTCAGGTCAGGGTCTAACACAACAACAAGATCATACCAATATGTACACGGGGAGGTACATGTACAAGTCTTCGTGTTCTCATTGAGCGAAGGGAACTCGAATCTGTTTAATAAGTAGACATGCTTACAACACAGGCAATTCTAAATGGACATTAATAACTACCTGATTCTAACTGCGGAAGCTTAACAGATAATAACAATGATACCCCCCCCCCTCTAGTGGGATAGAACATGGGGTTTCATGATATTTTCAACTGTAACGGTGGGAGTGTGCCCGCCATATTGTTTGGGAATAAGATGGATTTTCCGTTCCAATCTGTGTTCCTGTGAATTTTATAAAACCTATAAGTCACCAAACGTAATAACCGTTCTACCTTTGTCAACAGTAAGCAACTTGTGATAGTGATAAATCCGATATTTGACCCCCACCAGATCGTTGTAAAACTACGACACAAGCGGAAGTTGGGACTAACACCTTTCACTATCGGAGGTGACGATGGAAAAACATGAGGTCGACATGGCAGCGAATGTGAGAAGAGGTAAGAACACGTTTTGAGACAAACATCATGCACTGCTATAATACTCCTAGTTATGCATCGACTGAACATGCATCTCTAAGGGAAATAGCACATATACTGCCTGTGCTAACCCTTTAATAATATTGGGGGGGGGGGGGCTGACATGGCCTTTACTTTCAGTGTCTAAAGTTTTCCTGAAATATATCTCCCAATACAATGTAATTCAAACAATTTGATCTGTTACTCGTATCTTCACTTTCGTATCTGGCTAGGTGTCGGCGACAGGAAAGATTTCTGTGATCTGGGAGCAGGCGTCGGCTTTCTATGTTACTGCCAGAATGCTGGTTTTTGATATGTTTTGAGCATACTATGGTCATGATGTGTAAATTGTATATAGTTTTGGTATTGGACACGTGAAGAAAGAAAAAATGTGTTGGGCCAAACGGCGGCCCTTTTCAGCTTTCCCCAGCCAAGTACTATGTTTTCCTGAAAATCTATTCAACATAAATCAGGTACCTGCTTTCTATCATGATCATTTAGTCACTCTTAGATCACGTCACTCTCACTAATGTTTGTCTACAGTTACTTGAGGGATAAATAGACAAATGTATCACATAACTCTGCAGGAAAGTTGCGGCACCAGTCTGTCGGTATGTCTACTTCTGCTACCAAGGTCTCAAAGCCACTTGGAATTCGATCAAGGTTACGACAATCCTCTCTTCGTAGTGAAGGTAAATCAAACACAGGTGAGTAACACTTCGTGATTTATAAATGTAAAATAAGCTAGAATATGTAAATTGAAAATGGTTGGGCGGTTTGACAGCATGGCTTGAAAATGTGAAGATTTCCGTGTCGTTTGATACCAGTTTCCAAGCAAATAAAGCAAAGGGATCTGGCTCTTTCTCAGGGACTGAAAGCGAGAGAATATGATACACTAGTACTGGCTAGGTCTTATCATGGAACTATCTAAGGTAATCATTATTGGTTTCTGACTGACAACCAAATTTCACAAACCTACAAAAAATGCGGTTTAAACAATGAAGTCTTCCTACAAAATTACTCTTGATTCATTATTATTGTAACTTTTATGATCTAACTCTCATCTGCATGACCAATATAATATTGCTACTTACCTGGTCAATCCAATTTCAATTTATTTATCTAACCAGAGCACATCTCAGATCTACGAATCTGCTTTTTAGATGTCCCTGGGCACAAACCGTACGGTCCCCAATCTGATATGCTAACCTCCGTTTCATTAATCTATGAACGACTTTTAAAACGCATGTGTAAAAAAAATATAATGCTCGTTGTCGTTATGTATGCATGAAATTAGAAGAATCAGCATTTTGCACCAAAATCTGTCCTAACAATCTCGATGTCTTATTATTTTAACCCTTGTCCTGCTGGAGTTCCATACCAATACACGCCCCCACTGCTGGGGTTCCCAGAATCCTTCCAAACAAGGGGTACTAGTTTGATATTGCTTATTTTTAGTTACTTTCCTTTACAGTAACCCCCTAAAGGTATATATCATTGGAAAGCTAACATTGTGTACTCTCAAGAAATGTTGCACTCATCTACAATTCTGTCTGTGATAAGGGTTGATAGCAGCAATAAAACAATAAAACATACTTTTTATTAAACTATTGTATTATACTTTCATATTCTACATTAAAAGTGTGTATCTTTTGACTACAAACTATCTAAAGACTGCTGACAACATTAATCTTGCCCATGTGAGAAAAAATAATCAGGCAGGTACTGCTGCAGGTGAGTTAATGATTGGACATTATCCTTGGTGCTGAACGGACTGTTCAAATGAATGTTTTATCTGTTGCTACTCTATACTTCTTTCTATGACTTCAAAAGAAATTGAACCAAGCTTCATCTATGACAACACAAAGCTTACAACTTCTACAATCTTTGAAAATGTACAATAAGCTCATAATAAAAGCTATCAATGTAATTATGTACACAAAAAGCAATAAATCATGTAATCTAATGAAGCACCATTGAATTATTAGCGCCATAGCAATTAAGTGAAATATAAGTTCATAACAGCTATGTCTGTAGCAAGATTGCTTCTAAAAATCACTACGTCATGTCAAAAACTCAGTACAAACTAAATGTGTATGACATCATAATTTATTACAGGAATTGCATAATTTAAACCTTCTCCATGCGACTCAGTAAATTCCAGGTAAGGTAGAGTTCCATCTGTTCCTGAATCGCCAGCTTAATTATTTGACACATTTTGGGCATCAACCACTACCATGAAGGTGACCAAGATCAATTTCGCGGCTTTACGGCAAGTCCCAAGTTGTCTCAAAATATTTACCATGAAATTGGGAACGCGTCCATGTGGCGATCAGTTTCCTGATGTTTTGAAGCATTTGTTCCCAAGATCCCGGATGAAGGTAGAATGTTCTGCCTTAGAATAGGTGAAGAAAGGCCCTTTATGAACTTGTGACCGAGCAAACTTGGACATTTTAGCGTTTAAACTAAGAATTTCCCACCATAAACAAAGAGCATTGCACTACCAACAGCTACTTGAAAAAGCATTACGCTTCACCTCAATTGAGGATGCCTGCTTTACCTTTAACTAGCAGACGATCGGCGGCGATCTTGAATAAACTAGCCTCGCAAAGGCTTCTGGGATGATGTAATCGGATTTCGTAACCCCGAGGTTGACCCCTGACCCCTGACCCCCAAGTTGGAATGCGTGATTTGCAACCCGTCGCTCGCTGCCACGCGCTCGATCTAGAAATACACCCAATCCGGCATATGCCGGGGGGCGCGCACAGATCGTGAAGGTGCTTCCCGGCAAATGCCGGGTGCCGCGCGACTAGGTTTTTAAAAAGCAATGATATTCTTTCAGAAACCATACTAATAGCATATGAATACTGTTGAATAAGGAATGTCAGAATGTATGTGAAAATGAAGGAATTCATTATAACAACTATTAGAAATGGAGGTATAGTTTTTGGCTTGTCTATCTGCCTGTGTTTGTGCTTTTCTGCATTCTGTGGCCAGAAGTACTCAATAGCTTCTGAATGAACTGTGATGATATCTCGTTTGTGGGTAGATCTTAAGAAGACAAAGCTCAAGATTGATTTTGGCACCCCCTCCCCCCCCCCCCCCGTGCGTGATCTTGCCAACGCAGCAGAACCGCGTTGTTTTTAAAATCTTCATCATGGACGTGGTATTCTTTTGTTTCTTTTCTTTTTTGTGGCATGTAGTTTTTGATGTGATGAACAAGTGGTGTAGGTTTGGGCCACCAGGAATTTGCTATGGTACTGCAGGGATGGTTTTTATGAAAATCTTTATCCCTCAAACACCCCAACCTTTTTAGAATCTAAAACTAATGAAAAAAGTTCATCGTTTATCGTGTTGCTATGGTAACGTATTTCTGACAGGCATATTTTTTAAAAAAATCGCTAGCTTTGGTTGAAACCATTAAGTTTTATGGTTTTCTTTGTAAGGCACCCTTTTCTTAATGCCATTATCATGTTAACATGTTATTAAAGAATTTAACGTTTTGTCGTCAATAACATCAACGACAAATGATTTCAATTGTCCCATAAACAACAGATATCTTAGCAGACTTGAATGATATTCTATCGATATCAGTCACCCTTTTTGTTAAATTCTGTGGTACACCTAGTGTTGGGTTATGGGAATACATTATTCAGGCAGCTTCAGCCAATAAAATTCAATGACTGACGTCATAATGATAATGAAATACGACATAATTATACAAAAGTTGTTATGATAATTTTGTTTTACATGAACGTCATGCTCAGGAGTTTCCGGTTTGTCTGAAAGCATATTTTGAAAACCTGTTTCTATAAGAGGAATGATAACACATTCCTGTTATTGAATAGTTTTTTTTTTGTGTGATCACGTACTATGCAATGCAAAATTTGCTGAGGTCAATTTGGATCCCACCGGGGGACACATAAACTTCTTCAACAATAAACCAATCTTGGTTAAAATTGAAGGCATATAAATCATAGAAGGAATTTAAACTCCATTAAGAATGTTCATATTGCACATATATAGGGATATAAACCTACGGTAAACGAAACATTTACGATGAGTAGGGGTAAATATTTACAATAAATGCTTATTTGATGACGGCATTCGTCCAAATTCAAGATGGCGGAACATATCATCAGCAACGATTAAAGTAGGTTATTGTCCCTCAAATTGTGCTATTGCCCTTCTTTTTTTCATAAAACAGTCACACGAACGTGTTCAGTCAGTTTCCATTGTGATTTGGGTTTCTATGATGAATAAAGATGTAGTTTTAAAAGTTCAAGATGGCCGATCCACAGCTATTGAATTTTTAACGTCGTTTTGGCGTCGTTGCGGCTGACATTGACAATAAAAGTCTAAGCAGACTCTGATATTCGATCAGACATACTTTTGTTAATATTTGTTGTTTTCATTTGAATTCAACTTGGATATCCAAACAGTATCTAGTAGCCAGTTCAACCAAGGAAATCCTGTAAAGAACTACTTGTGGCTTGTCCCTTGATTTTTCACAAACATCTTGAAAGGCATTCGCGTAATGATGTTTTTCCTGTTGTGTACGTCATTTATCAGGCCACCGCCCAATGCGTCTTTCATTCATTTTTTGCTTAATACGTTTCTGCATTCGGCAATACTAACACTGTCGTTCATACCCAAGGGTGCAGCAATAGTTATTTGAAGCATACAATGCCACATTTCATTAACTTTTAAAGTTTATCAAAGCTCATCAGGGGAGATAGGAGAACAAAGGAATCAACTGTCACGTCATCTTCATTATGTTTGATGGTTACGTGAATGCGCTCTTTGTAAACGCAGGTCAGCTAAATCCAGGTGGCCGAAAGAGAGCCAAACTTGAAGCCGGTGAAGAGTCAGAGTCTGATGATGACGATGGAGGAATCAAAGTGAACGTAAAGCACTGTTCTGAAGCCTTTTGGAACCGAATGACACAAAAGGTAACCCTGCAACGGTCTTTCTTTTTTCAATACAGTGTCGGTTCTTCCGGGCGCTATGATCAGCTTTTTTTGATAGGACACGCTTATAATAATGAACATCGTTGATATCATCTTCGAACAGATATGCGTCACGGTAATGCTATGAAATAAAAACCTACGCCATTGTAAATCTTTCCCCAAATCCTCTAAGTGGTATTGTTTGTTTTTAAAAAGCTGTTTTGATATAGGTTTGAATGCATGCAAGATAATGTATACGTTCTGTACCTGTACGCAGAAGAATAGGCCGTACAAGATGGACCATGTTCCACGGGGATATGCCTTGATCGTGAACAACACGAAGTTTAAAAAATCACAACGTCGAAATGGTGGAGATGTCGATCTCAACAACATAACAGATTTGTTCAAAGGTCTGTCTTTTGAAACTGAGGAATTGAAGAACATAACAGCACAGGTCAGTCAGTGCTTAGGACTTTGTATTTCTCTTTTCTATTTCTGTACACAAGCGGGTCCGTATTTCTTGGAAAAATTTGTATCCCCGCAATGCACGTATGTCTAGAAGAAGCTCCAGTAACCAAGTTTTATTCATTACCGTTCCAGGAGATGAAACAAAAAATCCTCGCATTTTCTAAGCGCAAGGAGCACCGACAAATGGACTGCTGTGTCGTCGTGCTGATGTCACACGGTAATAGATACGTAATTTCGGGAACAGACAAAAAACCTGTGGGACTAGAGGACATCTTCGCCATGTTTGACAACATGCGCTGTCCTCAGCTGATGGGAAAACCAAAGCTGTTCTTCATACAGGCTTGCCGTGGAGGTACGTTTCTTTGAATCTGAAATGGTATTGAGGAGAAACAAAGATCTTTGTACATGAAGGTATGTTTTCCCGGTACTACAACATTCAATTAGGCTCGTTTGCATCATGGGAAAGTAAATCTGAAAATTCAGTTTCTTTTTTCAGAATAATAAATTCATTGGACAAGCCTGATCACGCTTTCTTAAAATAGTATACCCGGACAAAATTACATTATGGCATTCATCACGAAGTGATTAATTTAACTCTCTCTTTTTGCTTGATTTTACAATCTTTACAAAGCAATGTTATCATCTATATCTAAGTAAAACACATAATGATAATGTTCATTATCATTTCATACGAAGTAATCAACTTATTTACCTTTGCCAAGAAGGTTTACCTTATGTTTTAGATATCGTTTATATGTTGGTATGTGTGTTTGTGGATTAGCAGCAATTGTATTGATATTTGGTATGTAGGTTGGTCTTGAAAAGGCCTGGAAATGTTTGGAATTATTGACCCCTAGTTGCTTATTACGGTACTGCAGAGGAACTTCCTGTCTTGATATCTCATGTTCTGGACATGCCATAGTTGTGATTATTGATCGAGTGGTAGATAGCTGGATGGGAAGAAAATAAGTGATGTAAGTTTGGCCCCCCTAGCGGCTTTTTTAACAGCAGGAGCAAACTTTTAAAGAGAATAACTCAAGAAGGGTGAGACTGATGGTAATGTTTGTTCTGTCTGTAGCTAGCTTGATGATTTACGGATTGAGATACTGATAATGCAAATCAAAATGTAATTTGCATAATTAATGAGGAAAATTTGTATGTGTCCTTTTTAACATGACATGTGACGTATGTACCTGAGAAAGAGAGAAATATTGATTGATATCAATTATGCAAATGAGGTCCTCAATTGCAAAATCAATCAAATATACTGTAACTCATGGAGGACTGACGATTTATCATTGTTATGTAGATAGCTTAAATGATGCTTGGTATAATAAAGGATTTTATATGTCAAAATAAGAATTTGATTTGCATAATTGATAAAGAAAGTTTATGAAGCCGCTGTGTTCTATGATATGACTATTCAAACATAAAACATATGTTACTAATGAAGAGAGAAAAGTTTATAGATGATATAATATGCAAATTAACAGCTAATTTGAATGATAAAATAGGAACCACTATGATTCTATACCACTAGATGATGGCAATTTCCTACTTGTGGCACTTGGAAGTTACATGAAGGTCATCAAATCATGCAAATAAGGACCATATTTGCAATATATATTAAGGTTAAATCATTAAGTGAAGGAATGGGGTCGTGGAGCTCTAGTTAACATTAAAATAATGAAGGATTAATTTCAGAAGTAGAACTAAAAAATGCGATCAAGTCTTTTGAGAAAGGAAAATAACCAGGACTTGATGGTATTCCAGTGGAGTTTTATCAAGTATTTTTCGATGAGGTTAAAGACTTAATGCTAGAAAGCTTCAACTACGCATATACACACGGAGAAATGTCGTCCACCCAGAGAGAAGGTTTAATTTCACTGCTCTTAAAAAAGGACGCCAACGGGAAAGATAAAGAACCATCTTTTTTACGTCATTGGCGCCCACTGACCCTTTTGTCCTGCGATGCCCGCATTCTTTCTAAATGCTTAGCTCTAAAAGTTCGAGGAGTATTGGACAAATTAATTCATAACGACCAAAATGGTTTCCTACAAGGTAGATACATAGGGGATGGAATCCGTAGGATCTTGGAAATAATTGAGATATATGAGAAGGAAGAAAAATCCGGACTCATTTTTGTGACTGATTACGAGAAAGCGTTCGATAGTATCAGATGGGATTTTATAATTGAAGCGTTGAAATTTTTTAACTTCGGAAGTTCATTTCTCAAATGGGTAAATGTAATGTATAGTAACATATCTAGCAGAATAATTAATTTTGGGCACGTGTCAGAAGCATTCAAGCCCAAAAGAGGAGTGAGACAGGGATGCCCCTTTCCCCCTACCTATTTATTATTGCCGTAGAGCTATTAGCAATTAGGATCAGAGGGAACACGAATATAAAGGCGTTGGTAACACTGGGGATTGAAACGAAGTTATCCCAATACGCAGACGATACAGATTTCACTCTCGAACCTACATCATCTTCCCTATTGGCTTTGACTAACGATCTTGATTTGTTTTCTACGTTATCGGGTCTCATTTCCAATTATGGTAAGTATAAGATTATCAGAATAGGTGCTCTCAAATACACCGACTTCCAATTACCGTGCTCATATCCGGTGGAATGGACTGATGGTCCTTTTGAAATGCTAGGTGTCCATGTCCCCCATAATATGGATGAAATCGTTCCAACCAACTTTAATCTTTTGCCTCGCAAAACTGAATTCTGTGCTACAGCCCTGGAGGGGAAAACTGTTAACATTATACGGCAAAGTTATGATAGTTAATTATTTAGTAGCGTCACTGTTTGCACATCTTTTTCTGACCCTCCCATCTCCACCTCAAGCTTTTTTCCAATTGTATGAGAAAATAATATTTAATTTCATATGGAATAACGGTCCTGAAAGAGTAAAAAGTAAAGTGCTATATAATTCCTATCAATGTGGAGGTCTGAAACTTATCAATTTATATGCTTTCAACGCCATTTTGAAAGCATCGTGGATTCCGAAACTTTATTGTAATAGAGATTGGTTTTGTGCAAAGTTACTATCAAATACACATGTACTATTTTGTAGAGGGTTATTCCCATGTATGCAACTAGGCAGTGATGACAGGATGATTGATATGACATTACAAGAGCAATTCCCTAATCTTACCATATTTTTTAGAAATGCAATGTCAGCATGATTGGCCTTTCAGCATAATCCTCCCGACTTTAACTCACAATCTTCAAGTTGGCAACAGCAAATGTTATGGTGCAATTCAATTTTCCAAATTGAAAGGAAACCGATTCTATGGGAGAATTTTGTTGACAAAAGCATTTTATTTGTTGAAGACCTGATTGACACAAGTGTGAAACCCTTATCATATCATGTGCTTATCAAGAAATATGGAAAACTTTGTAATGAATATACATATAATGGGCTGTTGTCTTTACTAGCTAGAGTGTGTCCACGCAATTTCAAAAATACTTTCCATCGCTTTCAAGTCTGTAGACCGGGCTTAAAAAACTATGAGTGGTGTAATGGAACAAAAATCAATAAGAAAATATATGACTTTTTGATGGAATCCAAAAATCTTAAGACAAATCCAGAAAACATCATGTCGTATTGGGAAGACGATTTTAACATTGCTCTCCCCTAGAGACAGATATTTCAATTACCTTACAAAATTACTATCGACTCTGCAAGCAGGATATTCCAATTTAAACTATTACATAAGTTTCTGGCCACAAATAGAATGTTGTATATTTGGAAAATCAAAACTACTTCGAAATGTTCCCTGTGCGGGGAGGATGATCAAACAACAAAACATTTATTTTGGAATTGTCATATTGTATTTTTTTTTTTTTGAAAAAGGTGCAAATATGGTACAATTTTACAACGGGACATTACTTAGACATAAACAGCCCATTGAATGTATTGCGACACACCTATCATTTCGAATGTTATTATCTTGTTAGGAAAAATATTTATATATAAAAACCGCGACTCATGTAATCTATCCATCCAAAGATTTGTTTCCTTCGTCAAGTATATTTACAGATTAGAGAAAAATATTGCAACATTACGGAACAAAATAGGTAAACATAATAAGAAATGGGAATCGTTATACCTTGTTTTCAATTGATTGTGGCCACAAGATATATATTTGTTAGCGTATGTACAACTGTATTCTTTTGTTTCATGTTTCTGTATTGTATCTTTTGTTTATCTGAATAAAGTTTTGTCAACAAAAAAAAACTACCAAATTAAAATAATGTTCCGATTTGCATACTTCGTTACCAAGTACCAACTGATGTTATCTTAGTGAGGTATATGTAAACAAGGGAATCACCATGTTAATGTAGCACTCAGATGTAAAAGTCTTTTAATCTCAAACCAATCTGCTTTAAATTATCTACCTTCGTACATGTGGCTGTACTGAAGGGTATGATAACGTCCAATCTTTAATCTGGTGAGACGAGGTTCTCTTAACACTATTTTTAACTAACAGGAAAGGTGGACAAAGGTGTGGCTGTACCTGAAGACGAAGTAGATAACGACCTTAAGAGCGAGATGTGGAACATGCTGAAAACCCCAGCGGCAGAAGAAGTTGAGAGTGATGGGCCGGAGACGACGCCAACCAGGACTGACATGCTCTTTGGCTACGCAACTCAAATAGGTGACTAGGATAATGCCACTTTCGAAATCTGACCTATTGTAGTGATCATATTACGAGCAATGTTTTTTTTTCTTTCATGTGAAGGACTTTGAAGCTATTCTATTTTACTTTAACGTCATACAGTTATACAAATTTCCCGGCAGTTTTGACAAACTGCTGACGTCACGTACCGGCCTTAAGGTCACTTGATCTAGGCAACTTGTCACTTGCACTCAAGGAACGACTGCAGTAGGACAGTCAAAATTTTGATGCGCTAATTTTTATGTTGGATGGATTATTTAGCTCTGAGTCTGTATTTTGTTAACTATCAACACTGATACACGGCGATGCTAATGATGTATATGTTTTTACTTGCAACCCGTGTTCTCGTATACTACATGTAAGCTGTAGATAATGCTACGAATACAACGGCAAAGCTGTGCATGTGTGAATAGTTTCATCAGGTAGGTAATTTAAAACCAGGTGATTTGTTCAACCGACGTTTCGGGGACTATCTGTCAGAGAGGACAATTCACCTTTTAGACACTTCACAGAATTCCTAGTGTTGGGATCCGGACACAGATATACATTAGGTGACAATAGGTTTCGCCCGATGACCTCATACATGAAGGTCACAACTCGTGCTCCGTCTGCAACATTGGTTCTTAGTCGTCAGAAAGGGATCCTGTGCACGGTTCTGCACCGAACTGCTGTCTCTGTGTTGTGTTTTGTGTTCTACTCGGTTAGATTCGATTTTCTGCGCCCACATGCCATCATGTTTCGTGGTTTCGCACGCTGAGTGAAACTGTTGTCCTCTCGAGAGAACCATGACGTATATCCGTTTCCGGATCCCAGCACAAGGATTTATCGGAAGTATCCAAAAGGTGAATTGATACACACGCTGGCTTAAAGGGGCTGGATTTATCAGGAACTCCACTCCAGCTCTGAACCGTGATTAGGTGGTGGTGGTGGTGGAGTGGGAGGTAATGTTCGGGACCACAAGTATTTAATAATCGCTGCATTGTTTTTTGCTCGAGAGCTGTGTATGTGTTATTCGTCTGTACGTTTAGGACCCCGTTGTGATGCCGTTACTTATGATTATATTTATATACACCTTACGAAAGTCGCTGTAAATTTGTTGTGTAAATAAAATTGTCTATATAAATAATTTGCGTTTGGGAACGCATCAATAAGCAGCGACATCTGTGCTGCAATAATGCAATGTGGACCAGGCAGCATTGCCTTGAGAGGAAGATGATCGAGGATAGTTCGGTTGAATAAATCACTTGGTTGTGTAAACTAAGACTTTTTATTCAGCAAAGATGTGCAATCCAGCCCCTGTGGCTGTAATACCAGCTTTTATTACGTGTTTTTTTTTCGGTATTTCATTGAATAGATAAACCAGTCTACTGCATCTGCTAGTAATGCCTTGACCATGTGCCCATTCTGCCCCTTGAATGATTTTTGCATTATGTACCTTTAATCTTACATAACCTTAAGATGACATTGCCCCTGTCCATACATTCATCATGCGGATTGAAAGGTAAGAACCTTAAGATGACAGTCAAAATTCAAACACCAGCATACTTCACTGAGTCATATGCCTTATATTCTTTCTTTGTTCAATTTCTGTAGGGCACAAGGCCTTTAGGAGCAGTAAGAGTGGCAGCTGGTTCATCGAGGCCATCACCAAGGTGTTCATGGATCAAGCGAAAAACAAGAACCTACTAGACATGATGACAGCGGTGAGATTTAAAAATAATCTGAGGGATGCCTCTTGGAAAATGTATTGATATTCGTGTCCGGCTAAAGTATATCATGGTCAGCAAAATGATTTCAAAGACTCCATCAAAACAGCGCTACAGTTCCAACATCAGCTTAGCGTATATTTAAACAAATAGCATTGGGAAACATTTTAATCCTCAGACACCCGAGTGGGGTCATTTTTGACCCCTGGCGTGGATTTTGACGTGCTATTTGAACATGTTTGATCCGAAAAAAATTCATTCCGTGACTTTGTCAGTAGACATCTTTCCTAACCTCTCATGATTTTCTAGGGACATCGGAACAATACTGTTGACATTATATAGGAAATTCTGTGTTGAGTCCGCTGGGGTCATTTCTGGAATGTACTGTTTTTGAGACAAGCCCTCTGTAACTCCTGAACTACTTATTGTATGAGCACCGAATTTGATGATGCGCATGTGAATTAGTATTACATGCCGTTCATTAGTTATGCAACATGACATTTGGCGTGGGCCTCAAAAATCCTCTCCCGAACTAAAGAGGAATAGTTCAAGAAGCGGTCCTTCTGATCTTTTCGCATGAATTATCACTATGAACGGGAATTATTCATATCTAAAGATGCCAAAACATTCCTCTTACATTGATGAAACAATGTATGGATAACAATCAGCGAAAAAAGTGAAAAGGGAGATTTCACTGAACAAAACATTTTGGGGTCATTTTTGACCCCGGTCAGTCATTTTAGTTGCAAAAATAGGTTCGGGTGTTTGAGGGTTAACGTTGGCTTAAGTGCGTTTTTCTGGACAGATACAGGTAATCTCTAACGGTTAACATGTAACGATCAAAAAGACAACCTCTGTGTAGCGTATGTATGTGTAATGTAGTGTGACACGAAGACAGGACCTATCTCTTTTGACCTTTTACATCTGTAGGTGACGAAGGAAGTATCCACAAGAACAGCAACGTCCTTATCCAGCCCCGACATCTGCGGGGGTAAGGAAGTGGCTGAGTTTGTCTCCAGTTTACAGAAAAGTCTATACTTCTTCCCAGGTATGACATTTTGTCATCTCTTGGGGGTGGGGGAAGGGGGCTATCGGAATGAAAGTCTTCCAAGATTCCAAATCAAATGCAGTGCATTTTATAAGGTCTTTGCGGACAATATGTCTCTTTCTCTGTCTTTAAACCAGATAATGTTCCAGTTTTAATCAAAATATGGCCTCCACAAAAGAACTATGGTCCCTATTTGTCATTAAGAATATGACCTTCTATTGCGTCTTTTTTTTAGACCTTACTATCATTTGCACCTAAGGTGCACCGTTTCAGAAAAAGCCTGCCAGTGGAGCGAGTTCTTCTAAATCATCTACAAAACGACGACCTTCACCACAGCCTTCTTGCAGCAGTACAAAAGAAAGAAGTGAGCAGATTTCAATATTCGTCGAAAGAGAAGGTGTTTTTGGTGACATTATCCAGGATGTGCAAATGTTGTGGCTTTAAGCATGAGCAATCGAAAACACCTGCAATGCGTAGTCCGCATAAGCTACACGGACCAACAGGGTATCAGGACAACTCGGCCCATTTCCAACTCGGCCCATCGCAAACCTGGTCAACTCGGCCCATCGCGGTGGTCAAGTCGGCCCATCGCCAAATTTCTACAAAATAAAACACAAAAACACTCACCCTCTAAACCACAACCTCATAACTGCACTAAAAGTGCTGAATGTATCATCAATATGGCTTTTCTCATAAGCTTATTAAATGATGACAGATTTGGGGGTCTTCTTAATGTTATTTTTGCCGAAAATGCGTTTTTCAGTGGGAAATATGTTTATCTCACCAACTAATTTGAAGCATCAGTTATGAAGCAAGCTTTTTGCAATCACAATGTATGAAGTAAATCTATCTATATGCAGAGAAAAAAGCATACATAATTTTTAAGACTGGCATACCTTGAGCAATCTTGTAATTTACTCAGTCGCATAACCATAGACCGAGCAATAGCAAAAAAATGTATTCCAATTTGGGAACGTAATATTCAAATAGGAAGTTGTATAGGATCATATAGTTTGCAATTCTCTTAATAGCTAGGAGAACACAAAAAAGCCATTCTAGAAACTTTGGTGAAGTGGGAAAGTTGATAGTGCATAAGTAATTTGCCCTCGTAGTGGTCTATGTGCAATCACCCCTAGAGTGATGTAGTTTTTTTTGTAGGTGGCAAACGACCTTTCAAGTCCAAGCGCCAGTATCCCACGGATACATCCAACTCATCTGACGAAGATGTCTTGTCCCCGAAAATACAAAAGACAGGCAAAACGGCAGGTAAGATAACCTTTACATATCAAACGCACTTACTTCTCCTGGTCACTTGTTAAAGAAAGCTAATTCTGATGACTGTCGAGCATAAACAAATAATATTTCTATCGTCTTGTCTATTTCTTGCGGTTACACAAGGTGATTTATAATACCTCACCCATGTTGCTAACTATTCCAACGCGTGTCTAAAAGAATGATACTAGATACCTAAATCGTGCAGAAAAAAACAAATACGATATTTTCTTACTGCCTTGTACATTTCATTCGTTTTTCCCTAACCTTCTTGTATTTTCTGTACGTGTAATACTGGTAAACGTTTAAACTAAGTTTAGAGCTTAGACATACATGACGTCATCTCACGACATAGTTGTGATTGTCATTCCTGACAGAAGGCGTTGCAGATTTTAACATTTATAAGACCGTCTTTCTTAATGTTTTGCTGTATACGTGGGTACACTTTTTAAATTATTTTAGTCAACAAAAACACATACATGACGGAATGATAGTGCTTCTATACGTCGTGATGACACCAAAGATTTTAGAGTAATATCATTTAACTTAAACATCATCCGCGGCAAATTTGGTGGTCATAGACAATGTCAATTAAAATATAAGAAGTGTCCTCAGGCCAAAATAAGCCCTGTCTAGATAAGACTGTCTTAAACCTCACTGTCCTAATACAAACAGTACAAATTTAGCATTTTGACCCGTAATCTTTTTCAAAGATGTTGACAGTTACATAATTCGTAACATGCGTTTTTCACTTGTGGTTTACTAGTGTTTCAATATGTACCTCGGAATTGTCTCCCCAAAGTGTTGATGTTGCAAACTTGCCATACTCTGTACCTTGTTTGCATGTTGCCCAATAAAAGAAGTGTTGTACTATTCTGGGAGACGTTAAAATTATGGAAGACGTTAACAAACTTGTTTGTGTACCTGACATGTATATAATGGATGTATCTAATTCCACACACAGGTAACTATACAGATGTCAGGAAGTGTGTCAACATGGTAAGTGAAAATGTCCGACCGAGTTGGGACGACCTGGCCAATCGACTTGGTTTCGACCACAACGAAATTGACGAGATTAGAGACTTGCGCAGAGATCACAGGCGAAGGTGTATTGAGGTACTTAACAGATGGATTGACAGGTACGGAGACGATGCTACTGTGGAGACGCTTTCGGAGGCACTTATTCTGATCGGCAAAAAGGTCGTAGCGGACAAGTTAAAGGAATGCTAGAAACACATTTAATAGCATACCTATCCACTCTCCCGAGTAAACATGATACAAGCCAAATCAAAGAAAAAGAACGTGCTGTCACTTTATCGTTGGCTTAACTGCTGGATTAAATTAAGCACCCGTCTTTAGATTCTTGCATGAAGCTTGTGTTACATTTGGAAAATGCAGAAGGGGATTTGAACAATATGTTGTAACATATCATTTAAAACTTTCTCCAAACAAAATGCAATGTATCCACTTGTATCGAGCAGATTAAGATATTATTCACTCCACTATTAAGTTCGTATAAGGCGCTATAGTTTTTTGTACCTGTTTTCGACTTATATAAGTTATATTCCGAGTGTTGTCATATTACGATGTTAGAGTATGTTGATATTGTGTTGCACAAACAAAATAGTCACTAATAATGGGTGATTTCTAAGCTAGGCTTTTATGTTGAGAGCAAGACTTCGTGTAAGTATTTCCTTCATGTCTCACTGTTACAGAAATATTAAGGAAAATATTAATGACCATAACATTTCTTGATAGGGGCATTGTTACATTCCACTCTGAAAAAAATATTTACTTTCATTGATAAGCACCGGTACCTGCTACTAATAGTAACAAACCGTATGTGTTGGTTTAATTAACAAATTTAGAATTCTTGCCATTCTGTTTCTTTTTTCTATCTGAGAGTGTATTTTAGAAACAATTGAGTAAAATTAGTGTACGGCATTAGTGTATGGCCAGTGGTAGAAAATTTAACAGTTAAATTTAAGTTGAACTGCACTATTATCAAATTCAACTGCACTATTATAATCAATATTAAGCCCTGTGTCAGTAGGGATGTTTTAGAAACTTCCCTGTGTAATTCAACCTTGCAGGGAATGGTGTATACGATACAGCAATCTAGGCCACATGCATCTAAGTGATTAAAAGTTGGAACGCTCATGTAGAGTGGAAATGCTCAATTGATGAAAGTAGAAAAGTATAACTTGTGGAGATTCAGAAGGTCAAGACTACCCCAAAAATCATGTCTAATGCTACATTGAATTATAATGTTCATGGACAATTAACTGAGAACTCTTCTCGCCAATGAGCTTCAAAAGGGTTTTTTACATTCACACAAATACAAACACACACTCACAAGCACACACACAACCACACACACACACACACACAATATTTCACACACACACACACACACACACACACACAAACACATGTACACACACAAACACACACACACACACAAACATACACACGAATATATGGAGAGAGAAACTAAAGAGCGTGCCATTGTGTGATGAACATAAGGAAGTTGTGACGATGACGTTTATTGCATATGAAGGTAAAACTAAGAAATAAATGCTGGTTGGACAGAGTTCCAATCTCTAGCGTTCTCATTGTGTTATCTGGACTACTTAGTTGCTCTTGTCCTAACCATACTCGCATAGAATAGCCTAACTTAAGTCCGAAGGGTTAACCAATAGCAAATATGATATAACTGTATGTGGGCGTGTCCACTATGGAAGCAACAGCTTGCACTTCTCAGCGAGGGTCTTGAATATCCAAAGAAACATACGTACAAAGCACCTAACTCGTCGAATTCTCACGTACTTTTTGCAAAGGTTAAATAAAATGTGTCTACCTCCTTGCGTAGATCGTCGTATTTATTCCGAAAATTTGTCTGCCGCTTGCTGAAAAACAAAATATTATTTGCACTCCGTCACAGTGCGATTGTTTTTCCATATAAGGACAAAGACAACATTACTTCTTCAGACGAATCGCAATATCATTTTGTTTTATTTATGCATCTTCTAAGAGCTTCAGGCTGCTCAAGCATTGTTTGTCAGTACAATACAGATGTACGAGCAAGCACAGCCGGTCCGGTCCCCTGTCTCGGGGCCCGGCAACAGTCAAACCAGCCGGCCGGACACGAGCGGTCAGCACGGGCGTGTCCGCCATGGCAACGGGGCTACCGACAAGTGGGGAGAAGAGATAGAAATATCTTCAGACACGTACGAAGAACCCGAGGTGGTGAATATCTCGTCGACATTTCGAGAGGGTCGGCTGCAGCGCGCAAAGCTACGGGGAGAGTCACACCTGGAAGGGGCTGATGCCAGGACCAACAGGCGTCACGCCAATCCGCCGGACACAACGGACACATCTAAAGGTAGCTGACTCTAATTGTACATGATTATTTTCGGCAAGCTGTGCATATTTTCTCTTGCCTTATCGTCACTGACTATGTCTATTTACTCCGGTCGTTGGCAAATGCAGTTGCGGTCGGAATTACACCGATTTGTTTTTTTTAGGTCGATGTTTCATGCTTAGGGTATGGCTTGGATCCATTATAATTGTTTAGCTGGGACCTGATTTTGGGTCCGAATTAAAATCAACTGCGGGCCAGCCCGAGGCCCGGTAGCCCTGGAAGTTACATCTGGCCCGCCGTAGACTACCCACTGAGACAACGCTTTAGAAATTTGACAAACATAACTGTGAATGTGACTGAGGCGAAACTGTACGTGCAACATGTGATCATCTACAGCACGCCGACAACGCTGTAATTTTCAAATTGGCGACCACTTTACGCAAAAATAAATAAAAATGCTCGGGCTCACTATAGTATTCTTTTTTTTCTGTAGCACACTTCCCTAAACCTGCAATCTTATCTTTTGTGTTGTTATTGGAAAAAATCAAAATAGGCCACCATTTGTCTTCAGACAGCACGTATCAGGATAAAGCAAACGACCGCCTTGTTCTCCGTCACTTCGTTCGCTCCTATCGCGGCTGCATGGTTGGTATTACTGTTGTGGTGGCAACTGTGGTCATCGCGGGACTCTTCGTGAGAGTGTTATTCAATAAAGAGGTACATGTATTTGTTTTCATAATTTGGTACAGCGAAAAGCTACACAAAACCAAGGTGATAAGATCTCATAGATTAACTTTCACAGCTATAACAATTCACCCCACACGTACAGTATCCAACTAGCTATGTCAACTGTCCAAAAAGTACAGATCAAAAAAGGAAATCCTGCAGCAAAACGCTCAGCGAATCACTACCAAAATTTTAGTTGAATGTAGAGAATTGTTAATTAAAACACATCCAAGGTTTTACAAAATCTTCAGAGAATAATGATGCTATTAGAAATTTTTATGGCAGAAATATGCACCTCATAGCTAAAAGCGTCCTATGCGACAGCGTCAGTTTTCTGGATTGTACCCTTTAGCAATAACTATGACATGTTCTTTAACTTGCTGGATGTGTGGTTTTCCTCAAACATTGAGTGAGGCAACGGTCGGGATTAGAAACATCGGCCTACCGATCCAGGGACAGAGTTAGTTAAGATAGCTTTTTTCTTCTGTTTTTTGTTTTGTTTGCTTTGTTTCGTTTTGCTTGTTCTGTTTCTTTGTTTTTATTAGTAAAATGATCCCGTCGTCGATTCTCGAAGGTTTCTAAGATCTTACCTTATTCCACATTCCTTTCTGCACTAATTGATGTTTGGCACTGTAAAATCTTTTAGGAAATTTCTCTACTGTCCGACAATGTGAAACGCAACATGGATGGTATATCCAAACTGTCCGACACTATCGATGCCTTGAAACGCAACTTGGATACAGAGCGAAACCGATCAGCAACCTTGGTGGCATGCCTTCACGATCAAAGTAAGATGCTTTTTAGTAAATTGAATCAAAGCTCATTTTACCAAGGAAACTAAAGGGCCGCGCTGTATCGTCTTAAAATTTGCACTGACGTACCCTAATGCCCAAAATACCGACATGCAAGAAAACCTTGTTGGCTATTTATCGATGATATATCTCAATAAAACGGTGACCTTTTATAATGTGATTGTCATCTGTACAACATGAGCTGTATATGCTTTTCATTTTTGTTTTAAACGCAAACTTTTTTCCCAGTATCTTGTCCCAAGGGTTATCAACTGTGGCAAGGAATCTGCTACAAGGCCTTCGACACCCCAAAGGCCTTCATTGATGCAGCTGTATCCTGTCGTAAAGATGGCGGCACTCTTGCCATGCCCCGAGACGCTGAGACCAACACATTCCTGGCCTCCTTATACAAATCCACGAGGAGGAGTTCTTACTTCTACATCGGCCTGAAAGATCAACATGAAGAAGGAGTATTTAAGTGGGTGGATGGTTCTCCACTTGGGACGTACAACTCGTGGGCTCCGGGTGAACCGGATGGCTCTGGTGATTGCGTTTTTCAAAGCGTTTACCGGAACGACGAATGGTCCAACATCAAATGTGACTACAACTGCCCCTTCGTTTGCCAAGCCATTCCAGGTGCTTACTGCAAATGTACCACGTTCAAAATATAAACTTATAAACTTAAAAAGCGTTTCTTTAATGAAATGTTACAGTCAATCATCAATTTGTCTTTACAATAAGTCCAATCCCCGAAAACTCTAGATCTCCTTATTTCATTTGGCATGCTAACTTTGTTCATTTCTTTCAGCACACAGGTGTACAGAGGTGACAGGCTGAACTCTCACCACTACTGTACCACGGTACTGCGACAAACGGCAATACTACTCGACGCACCAACGCTATACTACGCATTTGAAAGCTAAGGTTAAGCCAAAGGGCAAAATAGCAAGTTATTTTGTTTATCTTACGTCATGACGACCTGGTTGGTTGAGAATATAAGATAATAGATGAGGCAATTAAGTAATAAAAATGTTAATGAGACAATTTAGCAATAGAAAATGTAACAGCAGTATCTTAATCCATCTTACGCCTTGTTTCAGTTGAGATATCTTGATCGAAACTTCCCTGTGTTATTCAACTTTTACGGAGTAGCGCATATGACACAGCAATCTACGTCTTATCCAAGGGATTGGAAATTATAAGATCTGTGTGTAGAGTAGAAATCCTCAATTGATGAATTGGATGTCGCTTGTTGAGCTATGGTAGGGTCAAAACCATAACAAAATCATTTGAAATGCTTTATTAAGTGATAAAGTCTTTTGTTCATGGCATGGCGTATAGAATATAGCCATCGACGTCGTATCTAAGTGATTTAAACTTTGAAGATCTGACCATAGAGTGGAAATGCTTAATGAATGAAAGTAGTAAAATGTCACTTGTGGAGCTTCAGTGCTAAAATGCTAAAACGAAAATCAAATGCTTTATTGAATTATAATTTTCAGGGCTATTGACAACGATAGAACACTTCTTGCAAATGTGACTCAATGGCGTTTTCCTTAAGAGCAATGAATTTGTCAAGGTCCGATGTATACATCTATAGTTTCTAATTGTGAGCTATAATGATTAAAATAGTAAATGAATATCAATGCTATTTGCTGTTTTAATTTGCATCCATTTTGTAAGCAACAGGGGACCGACTGTTCGTGAGTACACATCACTAGTAAGACCAAACCTAGAATACACCGCAACAGTATGGGATCCATATACTAAGAAAGACAAAGATAAATTGGAGAGGGTACAGAACCAAGCAGCCAGATTCTGCACGAACAACTACGTAAGGGGTGCTAGTGTCACCAAAATGAAAACAGATCTGCAGTGGATGTCACTCGATCGAGGAGAGAAGGAAAATGTCCAGACTATGCATGATGTACAAAATGACTAATTTACTGGTGGACGAACCAAGTAATAAGTATATAATCCCAGCTCAGAAAAGGACAAGAAATAGCCATGCCTATAAGTATCAGACTTTCTAACCGAGGATTGATGTGTTTAAAAATTCGTATTTTCCTAGAACAATCGTAGAGTGGAACTAGTTACAACCAAGTACAGTGGAAGCATCCTCATTAGATAGCTTTAAACAATGCATGCAGTTAGATATGCGAAGGTAACAGACGTGACAGGTCGTTCGGTGTTATATAACCAGCTGCTGCGCGCCGCGTGGATGCGTAGCTGGTGTGTTGCGCCGAATGCGAAGCTGGTGTGTTGCGCCGAATGGCAGTTATACCGGCTATATAGATACAGATATAGATTTTCGTTGGCGTAAGGATAGATGTGAGTTGTTGGGTCCTGCGTATAGATACATCAGACATATGGGGTCAAAGGTAGGGTTGCTTTGAAACTGACAGCTTTCTTTGGAGTTCGAGCTGAACAACCCTCTGTTTTCTTTGCATGGTTATCAACTAGACCCTTGTGACGTTCTAGTGGGAAAAAACGTTTTAGATCGGAGTTTGGGTAAGTACTTTTATGAATCCTTGTTCAGGGGTGCCAAAGAATTCATACGAATTTTACGGAATACATACGAATTTTACGGAATATATACGAATTTTACGGAATACAAACGATTCATTACTAGAAACGTACGATCCGTACGGAATACATACGATCCATTCCACAGAAATATACGATTCGTACGGAATACATACGATCCATTACGCGGAATACATACGATCCTCACTAATTTGCTGGCTATCGCGCTAGCACCGAATCTAGCTTTGTCTGGTCCTCCTAGTTGATCTAAGCCTACATCAGTCTTGATCTAGTGCAGCTTGAGATTTTTAGAGTTTAGCCGGATGGGATGCGCCATTATTAAGCTCTTAAAAGCCAAGATATCGTACGAAGAACTGGTTACGAGTCCGCCATATGGAATTTGCCGCCGGTGTCACGTGATCCAGGCACATTTCTCCAAATTAGTAAGGATCGTATGTATTCCGCGTAATTGATCGTATGTATTTCGTAAGGATCTTATGTTTCTGCGTAATGGATCGTATGTATTCCGTAAGGATCGTATGTTTCTAGTAATGGATCGAATATATTCCGTAAGGATCGTATAATTCTAGTAATGGATCGCATGTATTACGTAAAATTCGTGTGTATTCCGTGAAATTCGTATGAATTTTTTGACACCGCTGTTGTTTCAGTGTATTTTAACATACTTTCCTACAGGTAGCACCAAGTTTGGCGTCAGTCCTTGAGAACACCTTGGCACTGTGCCAAGATTTCCGGGTGAATGGGGGTGTGCCTGACGTCAGAGTTTCTGCGGGGAATCCCACTGGTCACACAGTCACGTGATTCAGGCCAGAGAGTGAAAGCCGGCTCGCCGACTCGGTGCTGGGCGACTTCCTTCGCCGTACATCTGCCTACACGTCTCTGTTACGAGCCTATTCCACCACTTTACATGAAAAAGGAAAGGTAAGACCAACAAACTTGTCTGTATACTACGTAAATCAATTCTGTTGCTGACGCTTGGGTCTTAAATATACTGTCCTGGCTTGGTCCTTCCTATGTACAAAAATGAATTACGAACTTAACAGGAAAGTGAAACCAGTTGGGTCGCGTTTAACCTTGTATAGAATTCCAAAGCTTAAACTGCTTGATGAAGGGCGTAACTTGAAATAGTGACAATGTTATTAGTCATCTTTTTTTCTAAACTACAATAGAAAAAATAGTTACGGTAATCGGTACTGTAGATCTAACATGATTACAACACGAACTGTAAACTCCAGAGTTGCAGTGATTTAAATCCTACCGTCCTGTACATGTTTACACCTTAAGGCTTAAGGCATGACTTTCATCTTTTTAACGTTCTATTCGTCAGAACTATGAGTAGTTTTCAAATTTTTTTGCGACGATACGACGGGTTAGACCAAAACAAATAAAAACAGCGGGAAGTACCTTGTCACCAGACATCTATTTATAGACCCGGTAACAATGGTACACTGTAAACATTCGCGGGTTAGAAGAAAGGCAAAGTTCAAAAGAGCAGAGTTCACTATGATGTAACTACATGACGTATTGGCGTAAATAATTTTCAAGCAGATGTTTAGAGTGGGGATTTCGACACACTATAACGTTACGGATTTATCAACAAAGTGCATAAACACTATTTCCTTCAAACATCTACCGGTAGTTCAGAAAACTCAACACAACTTGAGCTGATTTCTCTCACATATTAATTTTGTTGTGATGTTCGCCTTCCTGAAAATGATCGAGAACATTATAGAAGAGAACTAAGAAATCAAAGAAGACTTTTTTTCTCTTTTATGCAGAAACATACGATCCATACGGAATACATACGATCCATTACGTGGAATACATACGATCCTTACTAATTTGCTGGCCTTCGCGCTAGCACCGAATCTAGCTTTGTATGGTCCTCCTAGTTGATCTAAGCCTACATCAGTCTTGATCTAGTGCAGCTTGAGATTTTTAGAGTTTTTTCGGATGGGATGCGCCATTATTAAGCTCTTAAAAGCCAAGATATCGTACGAAGAACTGGTTACGAGTCCGCCATATTGAATTTGCCGCCGGTGTCACGTGATCCAGGCACATTTCTCCAAATTAGTAAGGATCGTATGTATACCGCGTAATTGATCGTATGTATTTCGTAAGGATCGTATGTTTCTGCGTAATGGATCATATGTATACCGTAATGATCGTATGTTTCTAGTAATGGATCGCATGTATTACGTAAAATCCGTGTGTATTCCGTAAAATTTGTATGAATTTTTTGACACCGCTGTTGTTTCAGTGTATTTTAACATACTTTCCTACAGGTAGCACCAAGTTTGGTGTCAGTCCTTGAGAACACCTTGGCACTGTGCCAAGATTTCTGGGTGAATGGGGGTGTGCCTGACGTCACAGTTTCTGCGGGGAATCCCACTGGTCACACAGGCTTGTTATTTAGGCCAGAGAGTGAAAGCCGGCTCTCCGACTCGGTGCTGGGCGACTTCCTTCGCCGTACATCTGCCTAGGCGTCTCTGTCACGAGCCTCTTCCACAACTTTACATGAAAAAGGAAAGGTAAGACCAACAAACTTGTCTGCATACTACGTAAAATAATTCTTTTGCTGACGCTTGGGTCTTATATATACTGTCCTGGCTTGGTCCTTCCTATGTACAAAAATAAATAACGAACTTAACAGGAAAGTGAAACCAGTTGGGTCGTGTTTAACCTTGTATAGAATTCCAAAGCTTAAACTGCTTGATGAAGGGCGTAAATTGAAATAGTGACAATCTTATCAGTCATCTTATTTTCTAAACTACAATAGAAAAAATAGTTACGGTAATCTGTAGATCTGACATGATTACAACACGAACTGTAAACTCCAGAGTTGTAGTGATTTAGATCCTACCGTCCTGTACATGTTTACACCTTAAGGCTTGCGGTATGATTTTCATTTTGTTAACGTTCCATTCGTCAGAACTATCAGTAGTTTTCACAATTTTTGCGTCGATACGACGGGTTAGACCAAAACAAACAAAAACAGCGGGAAGTACCTTGTCACCAGACATCTATTTATAGACCTGGTAACAATGGTACACTGTAAACATTCGCGGGTTAGAAGAAAGGCAAAGTTCAAAAGAGCAGAGTTCACTATGATGTAACTACATGACCTATTGGCGTAAATAAATTTCAAGCAGATGTTTGGAGGGGGGATTTCGACACACTATAACGTTACGGATTTATCAACAAAGTGCATATACACTATTTCCTTTAAACATCTACCGGTAGGGCAGAAAAGTCAACACAACTTTAGCTGATTTCTCTCACATATTTATTTTGTTGTGATGTTCGCCTTCCTGAAAATGATCGAGAACATTGTAAAAGAGAAATAAGAAATCAATGAAGCCTTTTTTTTCTTTTGTGCACGATTAGACTATGGCACAAGGAAATGAGCCGTTCATGCCGCCTGCTGTTAGCCGGCCCGTCAGCGCCCCCTTGCGAAAGCCCCCATCATCTCAGGGGAGACCTCAGCCGTGGATGACGGGGACATCCGACCAAGTGCGCCCTCTATCGGCGGGGCCCTGGACTGCCGAAGGATCCTTGTCACCGCGTCCTTGGGGTAGGTTAATAATAAACAACGCTTAACAAACATACAATATAGATTAGTTTTGCCGTGCATAAAACACCGAGGGACTTTAGAACTGAACAAGTTAATTTACGGTAAAATATAAGGGATATAATCTTCATAATTTATTAGTACCAGTAGTGCAATAAGAGTGTATGAGCAATGTTATTGATATCAGATCCTGTTTAACCCTATCTAGACTTATCTGACTGCTAATCAAACACCAGGTAGTGACGAATTTGAAGGCAAAAAAGCCTGTTAATGCCTAAATTAATGATATGGTCTGCCATGTTGGATTCTGACCGATGACGTCATTAAATTAACATAATTTAGGAATATCAAATCATGAAATCTCTTTTTTTTAGACGAAGGATCGTCTGGCTACAGTTCGACAGCATCCCTGTTCGGTGGGTCTACGAGCCCAAAGGCTGCCTTCGGCGGCCAACAGCCGACGATCCTCCCTAACACCCGACCAAAGTCGACCCCAGCCGGCCACAACTCTACTTGCAAGATCCGCGACTGTCCTGAAATCGACCAATACAAGCGCCTCCTGGAGAAACTGGCAGACCGACTGAGTTCCGACGAGGTTGGCCGACTGAAGCGACAGTGTGGCGTCCCAGCTGGCACGTCTGAGAGGATGAGGAACAACCGCGACTTCATGCAATGGTTGGTCAACACGGATAAGATCAACCAAGACGACCTGACTCGCCTGGGCATACTACTTTACTATGTCAAGAGGCCTGACTTAGTGGAGAAAATCCGTAGGTAAGTCTGATATATGAGAAGTAATGTGGACATATATGGAAGGAAGTGGAAAATAAATTGTGAGTCCTAAAGACGATCATATATTGACAAAGTTTTCCACCAAAGTTTGAATGTGAGTAGAAGACATAGGTTTCGACACAGTACAAATGAATGGTCTACCCATAAAAGAGGTTACGATTTTTGAAAATGTCTCCACCTACGAGGCGTCACTAAAAACTCCAAAACGTACCAAATTTTATATCTATATCTTTAACTTCATCATCATCATCGTCGCCGCTTTCATCTGTCGACGATGCGGGCCACCACTGCTTTCCACGCACTTCTGCCCAGTGCCTGCCTTCTCACTCCTTCCCAAGTGAAACCCAGTTCCTCCAAGTCTCTCATATCTTTAACTTCGTAACCTCTTGAGTTGAATCACACTTCTTAAAGACGGTGCAAAGTGATACAACGTTTAGAGTCTTACATTTTCCTATCGAGGTAGGAGAAAACGTCTTCCTGGTCCCGTGAAAAAACTGTTTCTTTTTTTATGGAACCAGGTATGAAGAGGATCATGACTTTCCCATGGACCGCAGGACTCCCACCATCGAGCCAAGTTCCTCGTCGGATGGCACAGGGCCCGAGGGACCGACATCCCGTCAGACATATGCCCATGACCTGGCAGAGAAGCTGGATCAGCTTCGAGAGAGGTACGTTGAAGTTTATCTTTCGCCCATTCGATGTTATTCCTTGCAGATAACCTCCAAGCAGATCTCTACGGGGCAAAATCGTATCCAGTGGGCCAGAATCTATAGCAGGCCCCCGTAGGCAGGCTGGGTACGATTTTACCCCCGCAGAGATCTACTTGGAGATTACCTTGCAGATGCAGACTCAACATAACCTAGAGGCATATAGGAGAAGTCTGGCCTACTCTGGCTCAGTTGCATGGAATAAAACACAACCACACATTAGGGCGGCTTCGTCCATCCATGTCTTCAAATACCTATTGGATCATACATAATTAGCCCTTGAGTGCAAATATGGACTGGATAACGGATTAATGACTTAATTATGTATTATGATGTATTCATGTATTTATTTATCTAATTATTTATTCAACTATTTATTTTGATGTATTTTCCATGATTGTATTGATATTGGTTACGTTAAGTTTACGTTAAGATTATTTTTGTACCGTGACTCCTGCCCCTCCGTTTTACTTCGACCTTGTCGAAAAGCGGCTATATTATGGCCGAACAAGCATTCGAAGTAAAATAAAGGCTTTGACTTGACTTGACTTGACTTGACATAACGACAAGCAAAAACCTGTTCCGTTTTAACCTTCGGTCAATGGCATTGGGCGCCGCCATGTTGATTTGTGACCAATCTCGCCCAATCGTAGACTGACTCAACCCAACCAATCACAATCATTTAAAAAAAGTCATGACGTTGTCAATTTATCAACTATCACTTAATTGCCAATCGTTGATTTGTTGATTTAGCAAAATATCGCAAATTTACCGTATATGATTTACCCAAATGATCTGTGAAACCTCACAATTACAAAATCATTCATTGGCAATGTGTTCACTTATTACATACAGGATTGAGCGTCGAAGACAGGAAGGAGCTAAGGAGAAACACCGCGCAGCTATGGTTGTCGTCACCGTTTGCCTCGCGCTCTTGATCCTGGTCTGGCCGCTGTTTTGGCTAGACGACCTGCCAGGCATCCGAGGGAAGATGATCGCCATGGTCGCAACGCCAACTACAGTCGACTTCGTCAACAAGTTCGGTCCAACGATCACCGTCCTCGGTGAGACCATCTTTGGTCTCGCACTGATGTTCACCGTCTGCTGGCTCCGCCAAGAAGCGCTCTTTCGGAGGCTCCGGCAAGACTTCCTGTCCGACCTCGAACTCCTGATGCAGCCCGCGAAAAAGAGGATGAAGAAGAGAGCGGCACAAGTTTGAAATTTCCCGCGGTTTAACGGCCATTGCAGCCAAATTTTACTTTACTATGGATGAGGCACAGAGTACTGTAAATTTAACATTGTGAACAGGAAATGCCGTGTAACTTGAGGAAGTTAAGCAAAGGTCTATATCAGTCGTCCGTTGTAGACCCCCTGGCAGTTTTCTTTTTCAAGTTTCCGTCTTCTTTAGAGAAGGTCTCAGCCAGCTATAGTAAAAAAAAGTAATAAGAAAACGGTAGATTGGAAAAAATACAGCCGGAGGGACTCTGCAACGGATGCTAGGCCTTCATGCATATTAGGACATCATTTGTATGATTAATGGGAATATGCTAATACAGGCGCCTGTAAAACTACGGCATAAAGATTTTGGTTGAGGGGAAAATCATTGACTAGTCATAGATAAATGCAAATGAAGGGGAAATAATGAGAATTGCTTTAATGATGAATGAATGAATGAATTGATATTTCTTAACCCGACTCAGGTAAAAATGAGAACTTGGCTTCGGTTAGGGACGTCCTCTGTACTATTATTCTAATATTCTGTCAGATGTTTTCTGGTGTAGGTAGACTGTATTATTGGTGACTAAATGGATAATCGACTGAAATAATGAATATGTAATGGTCACTTGTTATATCAGTACCTAAGTGTGAGACTAACATCGTTAGATCTATATAGATATAGATAATTTTATGCAAATCAAGACATGCCTTGCATAGTGACGTCTAGACAAAGATTACAAATGAAGGACGTTAAACTTTGGCCTTGGACCACAATGCATTACGACCGCACATGCGCACACGGGACTATGAGTTGGCTTGTATACTCTACCGAACGCTTAGCTCATTAACATCCAGTTCCCTGCTGCTTACAAAATGATTGCAAAATGAAACAGCAAATAGAATTGGAATTTATTTAGATTTTTTTAATCATTATAGCTCACAATTAGAAACTATGGAATGATATTCTTCTACACGTGTATATATCGGACCTTGACAAATTCAAAGTTCTGAAAGAAAACTCCAATGAATAACATTTACAAGAAGTCTTCTATCGTAGTCAATAGCCATGAAAATAATAATTCAATATAGAATTTTATTTTTGTTGTAGCCTTTTAGCACTTTTAGCCTTTTTACTACTTTCATTCATTAAGCATTTCCACTCTATGTGCAGATCTTCCAAGTTTCAATCACTTAGATACGACGTCGATGGCTATATTCTAAACGCCATGCCATGAACGAAAGACTTAATCACTTAATATAGCATTATAAATGATTTTGTTATAGCTTTGACCCTGCCAAAGCTCAATTGATCAATTGATCAATTCATCAATTGAGGATTTCTACTCTACACACAGATCTTGTAATTTCCAATCCCTTAGATAAGATGTAGATTTCTGTGTCATATGCGCTACTCCGTGCAGAGTTGAATAACACAGAGAAGTTTCAATGCATCCCAACTGAAACAAGTTGTAAATGGATTAACATACTGCTGTAACAGTTATGTATCTTTTATTACTAAATGTCCTCATCTATTGTGTTAGATTCTCAACCAACCAGGTCGTCATATGATAAGATAGGGAAAATAACTTGCTTTTTTGCCCTTTGGCCTAACCTTAGCTTTCAAATGCGTAGTATAGCGTTGGTGTGTCGAGTAGTATTGCCGTTTGTCGCAGTACCGTGGTACAGTAGTGGTGAGAGTTCAGCCTGTCACCTCTGTACACCTGTGTCCTGGAAGAAATGAACAAAGTTAGCATGCCAAATGAAATGAGGAGAGTTTTCGGGGATTGGTCTTATTGTAAAGAAAAATTTATGATTGACCCTAACATTTCATTCAAGAAATGCTTATTAAGTTTATATGTTAATATTTCAAACGTGGTACATTTGCATGAAGCACCTGGAATGGCTTGGCATATGAACCGGCACTTGCGGACACACTGGAAGTTGAACCATTTGTCGTTCTGGTAAGAGATGTACGCAACGCAACCACCCAGGCCATTCGGTCTACCCGGAGCCCACGAGTTGTACGTCCCAAGTGCAGAACCATCCATCCACTTATTTATTTATTTATTTATTTATTTTGATTTACCACATTTTGTGGAAGGATTGACATAACAGGTGAACTATCACCTTTTCAAGATGTCATCCCATACCGGACTGTAAGATTTGGACCATCGCACACCGGGGCATGCCCCTACTCTTTTTCGAAAGGTGTGGTGGGTTCTTTAACATGCGCGGGGTGTTGCTCTCCCCAAACACGGGACCTCCATTTAGCGTCCTATCCGAGGGACGTCCCTAACCCTAGATGAGCCAGGTACTCATTTACACCTGAGTGAAGTGAGGAAAGTCGTGTTAAGTACCTTTCCCAAGGGCACAACGTCGGGGCGCAAGTTCGGACATGTCTCTGGGCACACCTGGGATTAGATCCCGGGACCCATTGTTTGACAGCCGCGTGCTCTACAGTTGCGCCACACGACGCCACACAAATACTTAAATAATAAATACAAACTTAAATACTCCTTCTTCACGTTGATCTTGCAGGCCGATGTAGAAGTGAGAACTCTTCCTCGCGGACTTGTATAAGGAGGTCAGGAAGGTGTTGGTCTCAGCGTCTCGGGGCATGGCAAGGGTGCCGCCATCTTTACGACAGGTTGCAGCTGCATCAATGAAGACCTTCGGGGTGTCGAAGACCTTGTAGCAGATTCCACGCCACAGTTGATAACTCTTGGGACAAGATACTGAGAAAAAAGTTTGCGTTTAAAACAAACATGAATAGCAAAAAAATGAATAGCAAGAATATATAACTCATTTTGAAATGATGCCGATCGCATTACAATAGGTCACGATTTTATTGAGATATCTTATTGATTATATTAATTAAGTAGCCAAATGTTTTCTCGCATGCCGGTATTTTGGGAATTAGGGTACGTCAGGGCAAATTTTAAGACGATACAGCGCGGCCCCCTTTTTTTGGATAAAATGAGCTTTGATTCTATTTACTGAAAGGTATCTTACTTTGATCGCGAAGGCATGCCACCAAGGCCGCTGATCGATTTCGCTCCGCATCCAAGTTGCGTTTCAAGGTTTCAACAGTGTCGGACAGTTCGGATATGTCGTCCACATTGCGTTTCATGGCGCCAAGAGTGTCGGACAGTTGAGATATGTCGTCCACGTTACGTTTCACATTGTCGGACAGTTGAGAAATTTCCTAAAGGATTTTACAGTGCCAAAAATCATTAAGTGCAGAAAGGAATATAGAATGAGGTAAGATCTTAGTTATTGCATAGGGGTATAGGCCAAGAACTGACGCAGGCACATAGGATGCTTTTTTAAAAACTTGTAATAGCATCATTCTCTGAAGATTTGTAAAACCACCGACGTCTAGATCTTGTAATTAATCATTCTCTACATTCAACTAAAGTTTCGCTTTGATTCGCGGGACCTGTCCGAATGTTCTGCTGCAGAATTGTTTTATTTGTACTTTTTGGACAGTAAACATAGCTAGTGGGATACAGTACGTGTGGGGTAAGTTGTTATAGCTGTAAACGATTGATAATGAATAAGGTCATATCACCTCGAATTTGCGACTCTATCCGATGTACCAAAATATGAGACCAAATAAATGTACCTCTTTATTGAGTAGCACCCTCACGAAGAGTCCTGCGATGACCACAGTTGCCACAACAGCAATAATACCAACCATGCAGCCGCGATAGGAGCGAACGAAGTGACGGAGAACACGGCGGCCGTTTGCTTTATCCTGATACGTGCTGTCTGAAAACAAATTAAATGGTGGCCTATTTCAATTTTTTTTCAATAACAACACAGAAGATAAGATTGCAGGTTTGGGAAAATGTGTTACAGAAAAAAAAGGAATACTATAGTGAACCTGGCGTTTATTTGCGTCACGTGGCCATCAATGTGAAAATGTCTGCGTAGTTGCAAGTACAGTTATGTCTGTCACGTTTCAAAGCGTTACCCCACCCGGTGAGTTTACGGTGAGACCCCATGTTAGTCCCAGTGGCTGCCAGGTCTCGGGATGGCCCAAGGTTGATTTTAATTTGGACCCAAAATCAGCCCAGGTCCAGGTTAAAAAAATTACGATGGACCCAACCCATACCCTAACCATGAAACGAAGTTCGAACTAGAAAAACAAAATCGGTGTAATTCCGACCTCAACTGCATATTGCCAACGACCGGAGTAAATAGACATAGTCAGTGACGATAAGGCACAAGAAAAATATACTTAGCTTGCCAAAAATGATCAGATAAAATTAGAGTCAGCTACCTTTAGATGTGTCCGTTGTGTCCGGCGGATTGACGTGACGCATGTTGTTCCTGGCATCAGTCCCTTCCAGGTGTGATTCTCCCCGTAGGTTTGCGCGCTGCAGCCGAGCCTCTCGAAATGTCGACGAGATATTCACCACTTCAGCTTCTTCGTACGTGTCTGAAGACATTTCTATCCCTTCTCCCCACTTGTCAGGAAAACCGTTGCCATGCCGGACACGCCCGTGCTGACCGCTCGTGTCCGGCCCGCTGGTTTGTCTGTTGCCGGGCCCCGAGACAGGGGACCGGACCGGCTGTGCATGCTCGTACATCTGTATTGTACTGACAAACAACGCTTGAGCAGCCTGAAGCTCTTAGAAGATAAATAAAACAAAATACTATCGCGATTGGTCTGAAGAAGTGATGTTGTCTTTGTCCTTATTTGGAAAAATAATCGCGCTGTGACGAAGTGCAAATGACATTTTGTTTTTCAGCGAGTGGCAGACAATTTTATGAAATCAATACGTCAACCTACCCAAGGAGGTAGACACATTCTAGTTAACCTTTTCAAAAAGTACGTGAGAAGTTGTCAATGTTGTATATGATTTTTAAGACCCTCGCTGAGACATGCACACGCTGTTAGTTGTTATCGTAGGCATAACAGACACGCCCACATACAGACATATCTTTTTGCCATTGCTTAAAATCCCAACATAAGTTTATCTATTTGCTGTGGCTATGCTTAAGACAAGGGTTTAGTAGTCTTTGTCACACAATTAAAACGTAGAGATGAGAACCTGGTCTAACCAAAATTTATTTCTAAGTTTAACATTGAGGTGCCATTAAACTTTATCATCACAACTCCTAAATGTGGATCACACAAGTACACACTTGTCTATTTCTCTATTATTCCATCTCTCTCCATATATCTGTGTGTGTGTTTATGTGATTGTGCTTGTGTGTGTTCTTGTGAGTGTTTGTATTTGTGTGTGTGTGTACTTGTGTGTATTTGAAAACGCCTTAATTTGAAATCACATTTGCGAGAAGTGAACATTATTACTCATAATTTCTAGTGTAGTCTTGACCCTACTGAAGCTTCACATGCACAAACAACGCTTTCATCAATCAAGGAGGTTTAATATATAAAACCTCCTTGCATCAATGAAGCATTTTCAGACCACATTCAAGTCTTACATTTTTCAATCACCCAGTCATGATGTCGATTGCTGTATCCTATTCGCCATTCCGTGCAAAGTTGAAGAACACAATGAAGTTTATAAACTTCCCTATGGAATTCATGAACAAAAGCTTAGATTGAATGGAATACAAGTGCAGTTACATTTTCATTTAGTAGATTGATTCAAATTATGTGATTCTCATCCAAGAAGGTCGTAGTAACATAAAGAAAACAACTTGCTTTTGGGCTAATTGCCATAACTCCAGGTATTGGGTATGTTGTAGCGTAGGTTTGTCAAGTGGCATTACTCTCCAAGCAGATGTCTGTGGAGAAAATTCTGACCAGTTTATCAAATGCCGCGTTTTTGTTGGCTGTCTCCTTCACTTCGGTGGCTATAAAAACTCATTTTGCCAGTTGGATACGATTTTTCTCCAGTTTGCTTTTGTTAGATCTGTTTGGAGATTAGAGTAGTGCTGCCGTCTGTCGAAGTACCATGGTACAGTAGTGGTGAGAGTTCAGTCTGTCACATCTGTACACCTGTGTCCTGAAAGAAATGAACGAAGCTAGTTTGGGTACAATTGTGAAAACAAATTGATGATTTCATATAATTTCTTTACGCAAGAAACACTTTTCAATTTTATAAGCAAGAGTCGTTTTGATAGATGATACATTTCCATGAAGCACGTGAAATACCTTGGCAGTTGAGGCAGTAACTGCTATTGCATTGGTAGCTGTTTCACTTGACGTGATGTCTTGCCTTTTCTACAGCTCATTAATTATTGAATAGTATCTGCTCGATTCGGCGGGAACATGGAAGATAAGGAGGTTCTCTCTTGCCAGGGCGACAAGAAAACAGAACTAAAAAGAAATGTCACAGTCCTTCCACAGAAAAGACTTAAGGAATGTAACGATAGGTGCATGTTTGGAGCATGTATATCAGACAACCAAAGTCAGATGTCTTTTCGTCTCGCTTGGGGAAAATTCATCTAACTCTTTTTCTAAAAGGCAGTTGTAGGGAGAAGTATCTGTTAAATTACATGACCAACAGGAGAGCATTAATGTTCATGATCAGCCACACAAATGCTATCAATTAATCTTCATTTCATATTTTAGACCCAAGCCGTTTCATAAAAAAAAAAGAAATCTAATTTTTCGTAGAAAATACCTCTCTTGTAAATTAATATTTAAAGGACTTTCAATCCAATGCATGCTACCATGACAATATATTTGTCTGCTAGTGGGTCATGTAATTTGCTTTTGAGCGTTTCATGATACAATTCTGGTAGGAAAGGTTGAGTGTGAGACCAAAGAAAGACTTTTTTTTTGCATATCTAAAATCAGGGGCATTTTGTTCAAGTTCCTTCAAGTTGGAGGTATTATGGGCTCCCAACTTGATATACTTGCAGTTTTCCTGGAAACTCTGCATCACCCCTGTCTTTAAAGAAAAGCTAGTACATGTCCTTTAAGACCAAAAGCGCGTCTTAGCTCCATGATAACACTCTGTACCATCTACTTAAGTTATAATGTAATAACAGTGGCATAATCTTACCTGCATACACCTGTACTTCACACAGAGACAGGGCGTCCTTCCGGCCGATCAGTTGAACGGACACCCACCTCCCTGAGATGGGCTCGGCACACCGCACGTCGATAACCTGCCCATCCGATGGAGTTTCCGAGTAAATATCACCACATGGTGCGTTTTTACGGAAGTCCTCAAAGGGACCAACTCGCCATGAAGTTTCGCAGTCGTTCTCCTGTAAAATGTGCATTTCAGACGTTCTATATATAGGATCTATAGAAAAGTTACTTTTGTTTTAAAAATTATCAAAGCCAGCGATTTCTAATATTGTTGGAACATGTAGTATTATATTGCAGGCTGATGTATGATGATTGGAATCAACATCGCATATATGCACATTTTTTTCAATTGATGGATTAAAATCTAAATATACATAAAGTCAAAACCTCCATGTATTATCTGGCAATAGTTCAGCGGCATATGTATGTGCTGTTAAGTGATTATCTTTTCTTAAAGTAGATTCTCACATATTTACTCTGATAGGCCAAACAATGATAACGTTGCCTTCGATCTTCTCACCACAACAGTCCCCACGGTTGATGACTGTCACGTGACTGATGACGTATATGTCTCCAAGATCAACCTTCCACCACGGCTCGTACTCCAAGCCCGTATGTGTGCATTCTTGTCGAGGGTACAGAATGGTTCCAGTGTTTCCGTCCACAGCTAGTTCCGCGGGATATCCCAATCCGTACAAGCTGCTCTGTGAAGCATTCTTGTGTAGTGCAGCATTTACATCTACATCGAACACAAGATTTGTGGTTACATGAAGCCTTAGACACAACCCGTTCAAATCCAATAACAAATAATGTTTCCAAGTAAGCACTTCTATAGTAAAACTAGAGTTCGGAGACCTCATATATCCCTGATTTATTCTGATTATGCAAATGACTTCCATGTTTACATAATATATGTGATGTCATAATTTGCATAAGTTGCACATCATTATGCATGTCTCTGTTTATGTTACCTGCATTCTTAATATCATGGAGGTCCGTCCTTCCTTTCTTTTAGTTATTCTCCTTGAAAAAAATTGACAAAAACGCCCCTGTAGTTCCAGAGCAAGTTGCTAGGGTGCCCAAACCTACATCAGTTCCGTACATTACGAGATCATAGTACGTCCAGGTAAAAATATGAAAAACTTCATTTCTGCTGCAGTACGAAGGTCACGTGCAAGGGGGCCAAAAATAGAACTTCGTCTTTCTATATCGACTACACACATGCTAAATATTATCATAATTCATTGAGAGGTTATAGAGTTATGCTGACTACAAAAATCCAGAAACACAAACATATACACAGATACACACACAGACACACCCAAAACTATATTTCCATTTTTCATGGAGTTGATAATATTCCGTAGAGTAAATAAGGCACTCAATAAAACATAAAATATATCTCATTATGTTAATCATCACATGAGGCAACTAAATTCAAAAACAACGAAACCCCATCAACCACTGCTTTAGTTATCGTCAACAAACCTTTCCAACGAAAAGGCTGACTTCATTTCATATCAAAGCCGCGAGAGGTCCAAACATTCTTATGTAGAATGAGTACAATAATGATGAGAAAACTTACCCGGTTGACAGCAGTATATCTTGTGTCCCACCAGGCAACAGTACCCATCTCCACAACCGTCACTCCGCACGTAGGTACCGGAGTCGCAGTCACCTGGGTAACAGAAGGGAGCTCTGCCTTCCCAGTAGCACTCTGGAATAGCACATGTATTGAACATATTACACCACTCGTTAACACTAGTGCTGCGTACCGGTACGGTGTACCGGTACTGTACCGTAAACATTGATTACGTTCAGGTCCAACATACCGGATCATGAAGTACCGGTACTGTACCGATGTAAATTTACACAAAGTATGTGCTTATTTTGTGACTGATCTCTTGACCTCATGGCCTCATGCAACACCAACGTGACCAAAGCGACACCTTGGAACAGCATAACTAATATGCAACAGATCATTCAGGGAGGCCGGGAGTTTTGATAGCAAGGCCAAGGGAGTTTGGCGGGAGGAAACCTAGTTATGTTCTTTCAATAAAGATACTGACACGTTGAAACCAGTTTATTTGTGTTTCTGTCATGATTGAAGAAGTTCAGAGGAACACATGTTAATTTTTCAAATCGTTCAGGTACAGGTACAGGTCCGGACCTGTACCTAAGCCTCTGTACCGGTACCTGTACCTGTACCCGATGTAACGTTTAGGTTAGTAGCACTAGTTAAGACCCTTCCCAATCATTTTCCTGGTTGTTGGAATTTTTGAAATACAAATTAAGCTGGAGGTATGCTTTTTGTAAACTGCTCAATTTTAAATAAGAGATTATAAAAAAAAATCTTCGTCAAAGTTTCATTAACCTCCAACTTTGGTCAGCTATAATTCCGTAACCATGAATGAGAAAATAAAGCGGTCTCATTCCTCAAATACCTACCAAGTGCACTATCGTTTGAATGTAAAGTTTAAAAATTCTGGTAAAAAGATTGATTTTCAATACCTGTGTGTGTGTCATTGGCATATTAAGTGGGGAGGGGGGCAACTTTGGTCAGCTATAACTCCGCAACCATGAATGACAAAATAGAGCGGTCTTCATTCCTCCAATATCTACCAAGTGCCCTATCGTTTGAATGTAAAGTTTGAAAATTCTGGTAAAGAGATTGAATTTTAAACCTGTGTCATTGGCATGTTAAGTGGGGAGGGGGGCAACTTTGGTCAGCTGACTCCACAACCATAAATGAGAAAATAAAGCTTTATTTATTGGCGACGGTTGGCCTGGTTTTCAGCTCTTAGAGTCGTCCTACATTTTTGTTGATTGGGTCTTAGAGTCGTCCAACATTTTTGTTGATTGGGTCTAATGGCATTCATCAAACGGCGCATTTGTGAAATCATCCAAAAGATCTCTTGCACAGACGGAAGGCCTATGAGACACGCCTTGTGCTGCTACGGTCACAACTGGACGAGAAGGGTCCGGTCGGGTAGTTAACCGGCTTTTTTTTCACTTTTGGGCATGACCCCAACCTGGGACAGCCGACGGCAACAGAGCTATTTAGGGCACGACCTTGCCCCGGATTTTGCTGCAGTACGAAGGTCACGTACGAGGGGGGGGGGGGCAAAAATAGAACCAGACCTTCGTCTTTCTACGCACTACGCACATACTAAATATTATCATAATTCATTGAGAGGTTAAAGAGTTATGCTGACTACAAAAATCCAGGAACACAAACACACACACACGATACTGTATTCCTGGTTAAATAAATAAACAAACAAACAAACAAACAAACACAGATACACACACAGACACACCCAAAAATATATATCTCCATTTCTCATGGAGTTAATATTATTCAGTAGTGTCAATTTGTTGCATGTTACTATCATGGATCTATATCCAGGATTGCGCACATATTTACATTTATCTAAGAAGCAATTTTGACACAGTAATGATATCATAAGCATCTTACTTGTTTCGCGACGACACGCCATCATGGCCACTGTTCGGTCTTGCTCGACGCCCGCGTTGTGCTTAAAGGCGCTAGTAGTGTCGGGCAGTTGGGATATGCCGTCCATGTTGCGTTTCATGGCGTCAGTCGTGTAGGGCAGTTGGGATATGCCGTCTATGTTGCGTTTCATGGTGTCAGTCGTGTCGGACAGTTGGGATATGCCGTCCATGTTGCGTTTCATGGCGTCAGTCGTAAAGGGCAGTTGGGATATGCCGTCTATGTTGCGTTTTAAGGTGCCAGTAGTGTAAGGCAGTGGGGATATGCAGTCTATGTTGCGTTTTAAGGTGTCAGTCGTGTCGGACAGTTGGGATATGCCGTCTATGTTGCGTTTCAAGGTGTCAGTAGTGTAAGGCAGTTGGGATATGCTCTCTATGTTGCGTTTCAAGGTGTCAACAGTGTTGGGCAGTTGGGGCATTTCCTAACAGAGTTCACAGCGTCAAACATTATCAACGTATATCAAGAAAAATATCAGAGTGTTAGATCTTAGTGACCTTATTTGATAAATCTATTTTTTTTTTAAACAAAAACGAATAGAAAATCTACAACCCGTGCTTAAAGCTTTAATTTCCTTTATCTTGTAATTATCAATCCTGTCTCTGGACCTGGAAGTTTGGAGTTCTTGGGAACTTCGAACAGCACACTTATTGCTTAGTGATACGGGCGAGGAATAGACACAGGCGCATATGTATCTTTATAGTTGAAAGAGTTGGATGTTTCTTAAACATGCAAACTTTTGAAAGGCCGATTCTTGGAACATCTTGTAAGATATTGGTCATTTTGAGATGAATGAAATCAGTAAAATGGTCTCTGTAAGGAGAGTTGTTATAGTTTTGAAATCTTGATGATGAGATTATGACACATGGCATGTCGGACGTGGCATATTTTTATTTTAGCATTGTGCATATCAATCAAATACCTCTCTATTGATGAACACCATCAGGACGAGTCCCACGATGACCAACGTTGCCACAACAGCAGTAGTGCCGGCCATGCAGCCGCGATAGGAGCAAACGAAGTCACGGAGAACAAGGCGGGCGTTTGCTCCACCCGAATCCGGGCCATCTGAAGAAAAAAGTTGACCACGGTTAGGCTTAGGTCCCAATTGGAAAAAGGGGCCAGCCAGGTATTAGAAGAACTGTTTGTTTTTTTATTTTAGGGCGCGACAGCTACGTGTCACAGTGGGACATACTGCGCCCGTCGAGCTTTTGGGGGCCCGGCCGGTATCCTTAATCGGACTTAAAATCAATGCGGGACCCGTTAACAAATAGATGCCGTGAGCTAATCATGTGAACACCGGGAGATACCCATCCCGTACCGGCAGTCCTCCGGGGGAAATGTGTGGCTTTAGGGCCCGGCCGGGACTACACCCTCTACGAGCAACGGAACAATTGGGACCTAAGCGCAACACCTCATATGTACGGATGTGTACGTAGCATCTTGGTAATTTGATAAAACAATTATAGATATAGTTTCAGCCTCGTGTCAAAGTCGGTAAAAATGGGCGGTGATATATATTCAGAGAAAATATCTTTAACTTGCAAAACACTTTACACAGTATTCTGAAGACGAAAACAAACTACAAGATAAGAGTCAGCTACCTGTAGACGTGTCCGCTACATCAGGTAGATTGACATGCCGTCTCATGTTTTTGGCATCAGCCCCCTTAAGGTGTAATTCTTCCCGTAGCTTTGCACGCTGCAGGCGAGCCTCTCGAAAGGTCGATGAGATATTCACCGCCTCGGGTTCTTCATATGTGTCTGAAGACATTTCTATCTCTTCTCCCCACTTGTCAGGAGCGCCGTTGCCGTGGCAGACTCGCCCGTGCTGACCGCTCTTACGGACAGCGGGTATTTTGGACGGCGGCCCGCTGGTTTGACTGTTGCCGGGCCCCGAGACAGGGGACCGGACCGGCTGTGCTTCCTCGTACATATGTACTGTACTGCCAAACAGCGTTTGAACAGCCTGATGCTATCAGGGATGCATGAATAAAACAAAATGATATCACGATTGGTCTGAAGAAGTGGTTTTGTCTTTGTCCTTATATGGAAAGACACTCGTGCTGTGACGCAGTGCCCAAATTACATTTTGTGTTTCAGCAAGCGGCAGGAAAATTTTTTGAATGAAGACGTCAACCTACGCAAGGAGGCAAACACATCACTGTTGACTTTTTCTTAGGCACGTGAAAAGTATTGTTTTCTTTCTCCCGCATCTTCAAATATTGTAGACTGTAGACCCATCCTGCAACATATGCATAACAGCCATTCGTATGTGAATCTTGTAATTTTGCCAGTTATCATGTTTTAGATTCTCAGCCTTAAGCTTCATTTGGAGTTACACTATACTGTATTGTAACTATACTGTTTATCATCTGCCACTATGGGGCTATATTACACAGTATTGTTAAAAAAGATGTCTAACGAAATACCTTAAAGCCTGCATCTTTTTTCCGTAGCGTGTTTGATGACCCCCCTCCCCCCATTATGATTTGATTTCAAACCAGTGTCTTTTCTACGCTTTGATTTCAGCTCAATTTCTCACAAAACAGCATTCGTCCCTATTCCATGAATACTTGTGTTCTCTCACATGTCTAAATGTACCATGTGCTAACATTATTTGACTGCTTTTTCTTATCGTTTTACAAGTATTTTGTAAGCATTTTATTTTGATTAGCGGTATGTCTGAGTATGGAATAAATACCGTGCATGTTTTTTTTCACTTCATTTAAAGGCCCACTATGTAGGATTTTGGCGCAAAAATTGAAAATATTCTTGTGAACAAATCTTAATGTTAATGGCAGGTACTGACATGTACAACCCCTTTTCAGCATATTTTCTTCATTATTTCGTCTATTTTTGGTATTTGTGAACTGTACAAAAACAAAACAAAAACTCCCGGACACCACCTCAATAGTAGATAAACAACAACATCCCAGTGCACTGGAGGACCCCCATGGTGGTCTAATCACTTAGGCACACGTTAGACTGCCAGATGCCATGAAGCTCTTCTTCTTTGGAAACACTCATATCTTTTTCTAAGAGGGTAGAATACAACTATTAATTTATTTGAAGGGTATCAATAAAGTGTGGTTATTTTCCCTTCAAAACTGCAAGAACTCTGGTAAGGATGATTTTTTACAGAAACTAGTGAACTGTAAACAGGCCCTGTTTACAGTTCACCAGTTTTTGTAAAAAATCATCCTTACCAGAGTTCTTCAAACTCTGAATAGATATGTTAATGAAGTGAAGACAAATTCAGATGGTTCAATAGAATAGTAAGTCAAGACAAAGTTGTATGCTAATGACTCAATTTGCTAACATTAATCAAAGTATTGTTTATTTGTTTATTGTCTCAGCTTTACAGTTCCCTTTCCGTGTTTTTGTAGTACTTTTCCTCACGTTGTCTTATCCCTTCTCTATGCAAATTAGCACATTCAGCATTGCACTTCGCTTTGTTCCACAATCAGATGTAACCTACCAAACAGGTTACTCCACTGTCTTTCTAGCCACCATCTATAAAACTTGGCTATTCTGGTTCTTTCCACACATGCCCACTCTGAAGACGCAAGAACCGGTGTCGCTGTTGAAATATTGTGCAGTCCCTTGCCTTGGAGTGCTAACGTTTCAGTACGGTAAGTTATGTTCTTGTATATAGCACATCCTTGTATATTTTCTGTTCCAAGGTTCTAGAGGCATGTGTGGTGGGGTTGCTAACCTTTTTCCTAGTCCAAATGTATACCGATTGTAGAACGGATATGATTTGCCCAGAACATACATGAACGAAACTTGGCTTCTTTAGAATACTAGCTTCTAGCTTATCAAATAGCATCCTCGTTATTCATATTTTTTGTTGTCCAAGCTAAACTTGGTCCATGCAGAATTACGTTTATTTATTTAACTATAAATCATATTTGTCTTGATTCAAACTATGGTTGCTCGAAGTCATTTTGAACATATTCTGCTACTGCTGTCGCCCCGCCGCAGCTACAAAACATTTTGCAAGAAATGCTGTTTCTTTGTTGCTGTTTAGATATCTAAATTTTGCTGTTTAGATATCTAAATTTTGCTGTTTAGATATCTAAATTTTGCACTACCCATAGCTATAAGGACATGTGAATTTAGATTGAAAAAGTCACCTAAGCTCAAACACATTATAAATATCTGCACCATACCTACATGTAGCATTTGTGTGTGCTGTGCTATATCAAATTGGTCATCTTGAATACGTGTACTACTGCGATTGAGTGTCGTTAACTTTTGTAATAGAAAATCTTAACTGCCCTGACTTTTTATGTTTATTTGTAAATTGTCTATTGTACAAGTCGTACAGTACTAGCAAAGTCTATTTTCTAAACTTTGTCTGATCTCTCCCTATGCAAGTTAATGATTTGGCACCCTTGTCCACTTGATTTAATTTTCACTTGTATTATGCAATCAACGACCACACCAAAACCGGTTTTACACCAACATATAGACATATATGACCAACTTGTCTGTGAGCTATGTACGTTGTCTTGGAATGTAGACACACATGCGGATAGATCGAGTCATGCTTATTCTAATTTAAATATGCTAAAACTGTTCCAAGTACTCAATCTAAAGATGATCGAATAAGAGTACTAGTACCCTAATGAACTCACATTTGTATATCTCTGTAGGGTTTTCTACTAAATGTTGTGAATTTTGACAAAGAGTTTACTAGACAATGTTTGCATGTCCTAAGTCATATTTGCAGGAATTCAATTTTGGACTATCATTTTGACTTATGGTTTAATTTCTCGCTCATTTTTTTTCCATACAGATTATCATGGAAAGTCCCACTGAAATCAATCAAGAAGAGGGTGCAGAGAAAACAGAAGAATATTTCTCCAAGGACGGAAGTGCTGGTGATGACAAAAAGACGATCCGGATGCGGCCTGCCATCACTGATAGACCACATGAGGAGTCCATTTGTCAGTTGAGTCGAACGAAGCCACTCGAGGCAAATAAGGCAATAAAGAAGAACTACCGATGTGAGGAGTGCAACAGACATTTTAGTGACCAAAGTAATCTGAAGAGACACATGCGAACTCACACTGGTGAGAAATCTTTCAGGTGTGAGGAGTGCAATATGAAGTTCAATCGGCAGAGAGATTTGAGTTTACACATGCGGACTCACACAGGAGAGACGCCGTATAAGTGTGAAGAGTGCAAAAGACAGTTCAATCAGCTTGCTGTTCTGAAGAGACACATGCGGACTCACACAGGCGAAAGACCGTATAGGTGTGTGGAGTGTTCAAGACAGTTCAGTCAGCTGGGTGATTTGAAGAGACACTTGCGGACTCACACTGGTGAGAAACCATACAAATGTGAGGAGTGCAACCGGCAGTTCAGTGATCTTGGTGCTCTGAAGAATCATATGCGAACTCACACAGCTGAGAAACCCTACACGTGTGAGGAGTGCAGTAGGAAGTTTGGTCAGCCGGGTGTTTCGAAGAGACACATGCGGATTTACACAGGAGAGAGACCCTACGGGTGTGAGGAGTGCAACAGACAGTTTAGTCAGCTGGGTGATCTGAAGAGACACGCGCAGACTCACACGGATGAGAAACCCTACATGTGTGAAAAGTGTGGCAAACAGTTCAGTCGGATGGGTAACCTCAAGGCACACATGAAGACTCACACTGATATACAGATGTGAGGAGTGCGGAGGGCAGTCCAGCCATCAGCTGGGTCATTTGAAAGACACATAGAGACTCACGCCGTTTAAAGGTCATGCATAACAATGTGATACTTACATGAATTAAGAGTTGTCTTTACATTGCTTCATTTATCCATAGAAACAACACAAAAGTTGTGGACACATCGGCATCAATATTCACATGGAGGCTCATTTAAAAATGTAACTGTAACCGAAATATACCGCATCCCAATTGCGGGCGCCATTTTGAAATGTACTCACACGAGAGTACAGTCTAACGAGAACGTGCGTGAGGTTGCTGGAAAACGAGGTCATCATGCGACCATGCAGCATGCTCTCGATGTTCAGAACATGTTTATGGACGACCCACATGTACAGTTTAGATTGTTAATAATAGAGTTACACGTTATAGAATAGAACTGCTCGAGCTGTGAAGGTGTAAACTTCTGCCCTCTGTGAAAGATTTAATCAGTTCGGTTTATTAGTTAAACCTAGCTAGTTAGTACCACTGACTAATTAACTACTAATAAATGTACTTACTTATCAACATATGTAAGGAATCAAATGGAGTCAAAAAGCTGCAATAAGATGTCTTACCTTCACAAAGAGGGTTATGTTTTCAGTAACGTTAACTTTGTATGTATGTAATGTTTGAATGGACAGCAGTACTCCAGGTTACCTGAATGGATTGTATTGATATCTTTTATTACGTTGGTAGGTCTTCATGCGACCTTAAAATCACTTGATTCTCGACCTCATAGTGACTTTATTCGGTACATCAGCGGAGCTTCCGGTTTTGATACTAGTAACTTGCGTTCTGGACATGCTGAAGTCGCGAGTTTTCAGTTGTAGATAGCTCTTGTAAGATCTACATTCATTTGATATCTTCTCATTACCTCGTTTTGCTTTATGGTATCTTCAATAAACAGGTATATTGAGGTATATTTTCACCGAAAGCTTGTATCTATCTTTCAACAAAATAACACCATCAAAGTATCCGGCATAACAAACAAAAAATACCTTCTCTAAGCTGATCTTCTGCACAAGAATGTGGTACATTTTTCTGTGTGCCAGCCCTATCTCCAGCAAAAATTAAAGATCAAAACCTACTTGCTTGCTATATCATAAACACCCAGTGTTGGATTCCGTCTGACGTATGATGACACTCTATGTGTCGTGAACGACAGCTGTGAGTTGATGTTTTTATCTGTCTCGATATAGTTCTTTGATTGTTCCATATTTGCTGCCAAAATATTCCAACATTGTACATATCCCATATTGATCACAAAGAAATGAACATTGTATCTTTGTTTAATACTTGGACGATTCCCTTATGATATAAGAAAATAAGCCTACTCACTCACGGTAGGAGGCATCAGGAATATCAATGATTGCAAATAGATTTTGATTTTCTCACTTTAGGGATGTATTTGACTCTCAGTGTCACGTCTAACATGTCAGTTTTAAGTAAAACATCGGTTGTGAGCGGGACACTGAAACAAGACTTGTTTTCCCTGCCTCCCTACCTGATGAATAATCATTCTCAGCGATGTCTGCTGCCCCCTGCATGACTAATTTATGCATGTACAGCAGCCCTTTGCATGGTATTAACTATATCCTTGACAAAACTCTTCCATCCGTATATTTTCTGGAAAAATCTTAGAGACATATATTACGCGATGGCAAATTTGCGAAGAGTATATTCATGAGCAGATATTTCAATACAGATATGCAAAGACATATGTCGGTTGTACTATGTTCAGGTCCAGAATTACCAATACGTATATTCAAACTTTCTGTTATATTTTGAGCATTGGTACTAGCAAGCTAAGGATTTATAAGACATGCAAGACATCATATACCGTAAAAAATAGCAAAATCAGAATTAGTGCCCACCCCCTTGAAATCGTGAAAGCGCGGTACAAGAACTTACCTGTGTGCGAAAGAACTTGTAGAAACTGTATGTCAAACACGGTGGACAGCATTTTCATTTCTGAATCAATGATGATATGGGCGACATTTTCGAAGAAAAAAATAATACAGTATATGTTTTTTCCATATCTCACGGGTAAATCCGTGTAAAAAAAGAAATAGGTATAAAAGGATTGTGTGCTACACTTGCTATGTTTATTGTAAGAAGACGCGCGATGTAATATTTTGTTGATTTCATAAAAGGGCTCTTTGTGGTCTAAAACTGTTGATTATGTAGCTGAAAATGTATGCATGGGACTTATATAAAAACACACATGGCCTCAGACGATGCATTTAAATCAGCTGATACGGATGATACGTGTATGGGTGCATTTCATTTCTGAATCAGTAATGATATTCATATGGGGGACATTTTAGAAAAACAAACTAATACAGTACGTATTCCTTTCCTGTATCTCATGGGACAATCAAGGTAAAAGAAGATAGATAACAGCTTTTGGACTGTGTGTCACATTTACTATATTCATTGTAAGGAGATGTGCAATATAACATGTTGTTGATTTCTTATAAGGGATCTTCGTGGTCAAAAGGTTTTGATTATATATCTGAAATATATGCATTGGGCTTATATGAAAACACACATATCCCCAGACAATGCATTTCAATCGGATGATACAGATGATGACAATGCGATGGCATCTGATTAAACTGCGAGATGGAATTTCACCAACCGCCCCTTCAATCCCCAGCACATTGTAGTCAACCGCAGACATACATTGTAGTCAACCGCACACATTCTAATATGTGGGGTCGTGTGGCGTAACGGCAGAGTGTTCGACTCGGTCCCGAGTTCGAATCCCCCTGACGCCACCGATGTTGTGCCCTTTGGAAAGGCACTTTACACCACTTTCATCACTTCGCCCAGGTGTATAAAAATAAAAATGGGTATATTGTTATCTGTACGTGGCACTGTTAATATAAGTAATATAAAAACTTGAGTGAAGTGCCACGTCGTCCTTGTCTGTCAAAAACTGAATTTAAAAAAAAAACGCAGACGAGAGAGGCAGTCATAGCGACGGAGGAAACTGAGAGTTCTGGTCCAGTGAGAAAGATATGTAAGAGTCTTGTCATTTTGTCCTAGTTACTGAGAACATTAAAAAAGTGTTTGGTAAATTGTCAGTTTCAGTTCAATTCAGACTCTTGACCTCAGTGGTTGTAGGGGCGTCATGACATCCAGCAACAGTAATCCGTGCCCATCCTGTTCTGTCCTCGGCCTCTCTAACTAGTTGTGATGTCATCAGGCCAGTCCACACCTTGATATTATCCAGTCACGTCTTTTTGGCCTTGAATTACCCGTTTTCTCTTTCCGGCTACATTCATTATACGTAAAGTATACGTCTAGCTTATACACATAATATATGTACGTGATCAGCAACTATAGTATAGAATTATAACATTGATAGTTGTGAGAACGAACTGTTACCGTTCCTGCATGATATTTTAGACATTCAAAAAATCCAACGACACATGGACAGATCTGAATTTTTGATATATGCCACGAGCATATGAAATTGTCAGCCGTTTGAACAAGACAACCCATAAAAATAGCGTGGATATGACAAGAGGTCCCACACACATGTTGTGCTGGTTAGAATTCGTTTCTAACTTTTCCGAGCTACATGAAAGCTAGTGGTTTAGGCTATTACGTACATATCCGCCTATCTTTTGAATATCATCGGTTAAGATAGAAACTACAGACTTTTCGGAAGAAAAAAACCTATAGGTTATATCTATTTTGTCATAGGTGACGTCAACATCTTCATACTCCAACGCCTTTTCCATTTACAGGATCCTACGTACCTTACCTACATCAAAAAGCACGAACGGAATCTTGGCACTATTGAATAAGGTATTGTCTTCACCAAACATCATATTCACATCTATTACAGAGCCAGTATGCAGGTCCTTTATATGTGCGGGTCGGGGGTATTTTTCAGCTGAACGCATAGAAACGTTATCGCATCGTACTCGGAAGTAACTATGCCACAACAGCGTAAAAAGAGTCAAGGGGAAATGACCAATTATCTTCGCCGAGTACAATAGTACTCGGAGAAGATTATGTTTTCGGTTGAGCCAGCTGTTTGGTGGGTCTATATGTATGTCAAGAGCATAGCTCAAGAAACCTTCGATGAATCTTTATGGTTTTTGGTAGGTGTATAGTGGTTGTACAAAGGATGGTCAAGTTCGAAAATGGTTCACCTAGCGTTTTTCAACAGTGCTGCAGCAGACTTAATTTTTTTGTGTTTGTATGTAGGAAAAAATTGACGGAAACGTTGATGGATCTTCATGATTTTTGTTAGGTGTGTAGATGTTATGAAAACGGAGGTCAAGTTCAAAAATAATTCCCCCTGGCATTTTCCATCGGTCCTGCAGCGGGCTTTGTGTGGATGCATGTGTATTTGTATGTGGACAACATAACTCGAGAAGCTGTGGATGGTTCTGTATGATATTTAGTGAATGGGTAGGGTTCACAGGAAGGAGGGTCAAGTTAGATAATGGGCCTTCTAGTGGGTACCTAAGGTACTGCAGCGGCGCTTCAAAATTTAGGGGCATATTTTCTGAAAGTGCTATGGTCATGATTTTTGTGTGGTAGATAGTTCATGCCACAGGAATTAGTGTTTTGTTTTGACCTTCGGACATGAATTACCTAGTGAGAAGGGGTCAATAGATCGTCGTGAAGTTTTGTATGTAGAGAGCTCAGATGGTGCTTTACACAATCAATGACTAATTATGCAAATCAGGAGCTAATCTGCATAATTAGTAAGGATAGTTTGTAAATCCACTACATTCCATAATGGGGCATGTGACAGTGTTCCCGAAACAGGTCAATAGAGGGCTTTGCAAAAAAGTATAAATAAACAGATGGGGCACATAAATAAACAGATGGGGCAGTCTCACTACACTCCAAGCAGATGTGTGGGTCCGGTTGGTTTTAACGCGTTCAGTTTGGGCATTTTTGTCCAACACACGGTTGGAGACATAACGGAAAGGGGACAAAATAGAAAGCCTGACAAAAACACCTAAAAACATGTGAATAACCAGCCGGACCTACTCCTCTGCTCAGAGAGTACACTGCACCGAAAGTGCACCACTGCTAGGTATGGAAAAGTCACATGTACTATGTCTTTCAAAAAGTGGATGATATGGAATAAAGATTTATTCTATTCATATATATTGACTGCACCATTTCATCATCACTTTCAATATTTTGTCATGACCAGTTATAACATATATCAGCACACTAGACATATATACTAGCTCTGTACCACCAAATGATTTTAAACCTATCTAGACTGGACTCATCCCCCCCCCCCATCAATCATAACTTCCAAACGATATGGTGTATGATCAAATTTTCAGGGGGTGATAAGCATGTAAATATTAATCACTCTCCATAATAAGCCTTGATTATTTGGCGAAGATAGTGTGTTCGTGGAACTCTAGTTTTTACTACGATTGAGTTAGATACAGATGCAACTATAAGTCCACACACACACACACAGAGACACACACAAACACACACACACACCACAGACAGATAGACATACACACATTGACCGACGGACACATAAGGGTACACAATCGAAGATGCATTGAAATTGTATTTTAGCTTTCGAATTACAAGTTATTTTAGCTTTGCCAGGTTTTTAGGTACAACAATGGAGACAGACAGCAGCATAGCAATTTCGCTTCATTCACTAGGGGTCAGAGTTGACGGTTCAGTCCCTTAACGACGATCAGCTGCAGCAGAACGACGGGTTTTCTCCAGGTTGTGACGTCAGCCAGAACATTGAGAGTCGTCGATTTCATCACTTTTACGTCTAAAAATCGGGTTGAAAACGTATCCGCTGCTTGAAAGCTTACTCTTCTTTTCAAATATTAATATTGATACAATTTCAATCAACAATGGTGATATGGTTATAATCCCCAGTATTTATTAATGGCAACCATTTATAAAGGTCAAACGTCACGTAGCCCGAGAGCTATAAGGCCTCCCAGATTCGGTGAAACCATCGTATACAACACTTCGAGGATACCGTAACACCGAGTACAATGGAATTTATTACACCTTACCATGTCGAGCTCATCCCCCGATACTAGTATTCCATTTAACGTTCAGAAGCAGTTTTGTATCATTCTATTGATATCATGGCCCCCTCCCCCACTCGTCACCAGCAATCATTGAAAAGGTCAAAGATCCAACATAGCCGAGAAACGTTCTGAAGGTCAAACCCGCACAGTTACCTTGTTTATTCTTTGCTAATTAGGGGAGCGTGGGTCTAACTATTCCATTTTACGTAAAACCTGACAACATGAGGAACCAGGCGACCTCCAATCCGTGATGCAAGCCTTTTTTCCACTTTGGAGCAGATCCACTATACTAGGGTATTAAACGTACATATCGTAAAACAGTAATTACATGATTTTTATACAAGAATCAATTACAGAGGTAGGAATAGTAGTCACAAGAAGACAGGGGTTATGAACATTATCTTGAATACTTTTCAACTCTTTAGATTCCACAAGATTATCAATCTTCATTCCCGATCCCAATGAGATTCTCATATGGTAAACAATAATGGTGGACTGGATATTTGGGAGGGGGGCATGGTGTTATTATCATTATCAAATAAGTATAGTCATACATGTAAAAAGCATGAACATGAGTCAACTTCTGACAATGTGATTTTGGGTATGATATAGACCTAGTTACTGAAACATAGTCTTGTAGTATTGAATGTGTTTTTATCTCAAAATATATATATCCCCTTTGTTTAAAGTGAGAGTTGATCCTTCAGGCACTGAGTTACCTCTGAACTGGCTACGTCATGAGCAGTTGGACAAGTCTTTTGAGCAGATTGAAAAACAAGTGTGACCCGTGACATCACGGACTACCACAGTTACATACAGCTAGATCGCAGTGGAACGCTTGCAAGGCAGAATTGTCTTTCTGTTGCTTTTGACAATCATTACCTGATAAGTATTCATTACAATCAGTTCCTCAACTGTCCTGAAGTTGTGGACAATGAGTACAGATAAGCTAGTGAACGGAGACCTGACGCTGGCTGGACCGGGGTTTATGTACCGGAAGCCCCGAGTTCGGCCGGCGGGGCTGCAGGCCGCCTTCGCCGTAGCCGTCGTGCTGGGCGTCTCGGCGCTGGTGGGGGTGCTGCTGCTGCAGAACTGGCAACTCAAGCAGATGCTGTCAGCGTATAATGAACGCAATGACCAGATGCTAGATCGCATCGCTTCGCTGGAAGTTCTGACTAAAGATAAGTCCTGGGAAGGCAACAGTCGTGTGGAGAAAGCTGAGGTATGAATTTCAAACCATTCACTTAAAAAATAATATTTAAAGATTCTTGGGTATGCTTAAAGTTTAAGCGAATTGAAACTGTGCATTGTGTCTTGTATGAATTAACTAAGGGTTTTAGCTACTTTGAATGAAAGTGATCAGATGGTGTACTTTCTCTGAGTATAACTAAATATACCTGAATTTTGGGGATGGCGTTCCTTCCATTTTGACATTTAACTTAAATCGGTCTAATTGAGCGGAATAATTGGTCCGGGTAGCCGTCTGACAGGGTAGCTTGTTGACATGAGGCATGTTGGGATCTATTTGAAGCGAAGATTGATAGGATCTGCATGATTGTTGAGATTTCTGTGTATTATGCCGATTTTTGTTAAGCTAGGGTCACATTTCCAAGCCGGGGCCCGACCGGGCTGTTTCAGAAAACAAAGAATAAAAAATGTATATCAAGAATATACATAACGTATGATAAGAAGAAATTTTAAAAAAGTTTTGTGTGTTTTTTTTTGTCTTTTATATAATAGTTTTGTTCCCAGAAACTGCCCAGCCGGGCCCCGGATAGGAACTGTGACCCTAGCATAATCTATTAGTCGTTTTCAGCACAGTACGACATTTGCATATTAGGGATAAAGAATATAGTATAGTAGTAGTCCACTGTTTTTTGCTGCTGCAGTAGTTGAAACATCATGCAGCCGCATTCAGTCTTTCCGTAGTACGTAGTAAAGTAAGAAAACATTAAGTACTGTACAACAATGCCAAAACTCTCCAAGCAGAGGAGTGGGTCCGGCTAGTTTTTAACGTGTTTTTGAGGGTTTCTGTCGGGTTTTCTACTTTGTCATGTTTGTTTAATAAAGTTTAGCTAATACAATGCCGAGGCCTATCGTGGTTCAGTATGGTATCGAAAGGTGAAGTAAATTTATTTTCCAAATTTCTTCCAGTCAGCAGACGGTTTCGTCAGCCTCGAGGCCCGTCAGTCTGATCCCGGCATGCACCGCAGGGCGAAGAGAGCTGCCAACTCCCTGACTCTGCCGTTCGGAAGTAAAGATCGTCCTTGTCTTCTCTCAAAACTGGCATTTCTATAATTGTCTCACGTAACATGACCTATTTACGTGCAGAACCTATTTACGTCCGGTTTGGCTCATGTCCACATGTCGCGGTGTATTATGCCAAAGCCTGTTCTCATGAGCAATAAAGAACATCATAAGTATGATCCTTAGCTATCTCTTTAATTTTTGCACAGCAAAACATAATGGCCATGCGTTTACCACGTGAACGCCACGTGCCGCGCACATGGGGGAAAGTTACAGAATAAACATTTTTTTTCCATCGCGTTAAGCAAGTGGCCGGACAGACATAGTGACTTTACTATCATTTGTCTGCAGACTACTTTGGACAGTTACTGTGCATTTTTTTCTGGTCTATGTTCTTCAAGCATAGCGCTAGAAGGGAAAAGATTCAGAAGTGGACGATAACGGGTTACCCTAGCACAATTCTTCATCATATACTTCAGTATAAATACATGCTCGCACGGTGTTAAACAGGCGGAGAAAAACTTACAGACCATGCATTTTCTTTTTGGAAGAGCTGATATTTTTGCCCATGGGTTTGAAATTTGGCTCTGTCCGCGCAGTTTTAAGATAAATGCGTTTTGAATAAATTGAGTTAATTGGTCATGTTACGTTACACTCCTTCAAAATGCTGCCCAATCCATATTCACAGACTTTCCTCCTGGCCGACGTCTGACAAGACTGGCCTCTAGGTAATCTCTAAACAGATCTATCAGTGGCAAGGCACAGCGCTTATGCTAGTGCCATGCAATAATACTAGTACCTGTAACATCATTACACACGGAGTATAATCGTTTCTAGTTCTGCATCCATGTTCAAGAATAGAGTAGGTAGAAGGCATACTGCTGCTAAAACCTTGACACCTGGCAAGGATTTCATTTGGTTTGAGCAGATTTGATAACAAAAGTAGCTTTTATGTACATTGTTAAAAAATGCATGTATATAGTGGATTTGACATCTCTTGTATGTCTGGATATATGATTTTTGGCGACGCCTTAGGAGCGAGCCTGATATTTTACTTTACGCCCGATTTCTAAGAATTCCCAGAATTGTTTATTTCTTAGTTGATGTTACTTTTGAATGTTTTTAATTTTCTTCTTCCCTCTCATATGTACCGTGTACATATATATCGATCTGTTTTTGGTAAAAGAAATTACTAACTTTGCAAAACAGGTTGCAGTCAGGGAGCCCCAGGGATGCCTGGTAGAGACGGGCGTGACGGACCTGCGGGTGCTGCCGGAGCTCCTGGCCTACCCGGTCCGGTTGGACCGACCGGACCGCCTGGATCTGACGGGGCGGTTGGACCGGCCGGACCGCCTGGATCTGACGGGGCGGTTGGACCTGCCGGACCGCCTGGATCTGACGGGGCGGTTGGACCGGCCGGACCGCCTGGATCTGACGGGGCGGTTGGACCGGCCGGACCGCCTGGATCTGACGGGGCGGTTGGACCTGCCGGACCGCCTGGATCTGACGGGGCGGTTGGACCGGCCGGACCGCCTGGATCTGACGGGGCGGTTGGACCGGCCGGACCGCCTGGATCTGACGGGGCGGTTGGACCTGCCGGGCCGCCTGGATCTGACGGAGCGGTTGGACCGGCCGGACCGCCTGGATCTGACGGGGCGGTTGGACCGGCCGGACCGCCTGGATCTGACGGGGCGGTTGGACCGGCCGGACCGCCTGGATCTGACGGGGCGGTTGGACCTGCCGGACCGCCTGGATCTGACGGGGCGGTTGGACCGGCCGGACCGCCTGGATCTGACGGAGCGGTTGGACCGGCCGGACCGCCTGGATCTGACGGGACCTGTGGCAGCTGTAACAACACTGACAACCCGTCGCAAATGAAAGGTAATTCGGAAAAGCTTTTTTTTTGTCAATTTCATCTTGATTTCGGATTGGATTGTTTCTATAGCTTTCATGGTTTTCAGCACATTCAAAGAGTACATGACAGGTTCGTATCTGTTTTCTCACAACCATGCATACGTCTAATAATACAACTGGCGATAACATAGAAACAAGAATTGAAAGAAGCTATATGGTAGTAAAAATATTAGAAAACTAGTAAGACCGCTAGTTTTTTAGCCAAGTAAAAATAAAAAATGTTTGACCCCTGACCTCCCTCACGAAACCCGCGAAACACCCGGCGGCGCTAACTCCCCTAACTTCCCGGCTTCGCGCGCTACACGCACGCAAAGCTGTTTTGTTCTGGGGAATACCCTATCCCGGTTATAACCGGGTCCAGCACACAAGGCATATTTCTGTATCCCTAGTTAAGTCGGGACTGGCAGCTTAAGGGTTCAATTAAGATATAGATACGTTTTAAGAAAATTTGTTTTGTAGATTGTAACGACGTGTACAAGGAAGGCCACAACACCAGCGGTGTCTACACCATCCAACCAAACGCTTCCAGTGAACCTTTTCAAGTCTACTGTGAGATGGAAAACGGCTTCGGCTGGACTGTCATCCAGAAGCGCTACAACGGTTCTGTAGATTTTGCTAGGGACTGGGAAACTTACAAAAACGGGTTTGGGGCTCTTGTCGGTGAGTTTTGGCTCGGAAACGATAAAATTTACCAAATCTCTAACGCTCAAATATACCTTTTGCGCATCGAACTCGAGAATTGGTCCTCGGAATCGAGGTACGCGGAGTATGATGGGTTCTATATCGAGGATGAAGCAGCAAAATACCTTCTGCATGTTGGTACCTACAGTGGCACTGCTGGTGATGGTGGGTTAGGGTTAAGCTATCACAATGGTCGCAAGTTTTCCACACACGACCAAGATAACGACGTTTGGAGCGATAACTGCGCCACTGTCCATGGCGGTGGTGGTTGGTGGTATAGAATTTGTGACACCGTTAACCTGAACCAGCCGTACAAGCATGGCGGCGGGGGGACTCATTACGATGGTATGCAATGGTGGGCGTGGACAGCTCACCGGTTCTCCATCAAGTCTTCTGTCATGAAGATCAGACCTGCTCCTTAGTAATAACTGCCGCTGAACTAAACATTGCATTTCCTTTCCTCTGCAATAAATGTCGCAAAACTAAACCTTGCATTTCCTTTCGTCAACAATAACTGCCGCAAAAAAATATTGCCTTTCCTTTCGTCTACAATAACTGCCGCAAAAGTAAATCTTGCCTTTGTTTTCCTCTGCAATAAATGCCACAAAACTAAACCCTGCCGAAACAGTAACAGCTTTGCATGTAGCGTTTTCACTTTAATACAAAGTCCCTTTCTGAATAGTAATGCTGGCAAACTGTGATCTCTAATGCACGAGTGAAGACTGGGTTGCTTGGCATTCGGGTTTACAAGCTTTTTTTACGTCAGGTGAAATCTGCCTATAGAAGTAAAGTCATTCTACCTAAGCAGCTATACTGATCGGCAAGTTCGCATAATGCACAGGAAATATTGTGCGTCCATTCATTCATTCATATTGTAAACTCAAAATCTACCTGTTCATGTAAAGCTATTCTACGTCTGCAAGTTTGCTGATCAGCAATGTTGCGCAATGCGTAGGAAATATCGTAAACTAAACATAAAGCGTAGTTGGTCCTCACGAAGTAGTAGGTATCCCACCACCCCCATGCAGACCCTTTAACGTACATGTTCCACAAAGTGTGCTTCTGGAGCAAAATTGTATTGAGATGACAAAAGTGACTTTCTACTATTGAAACTGTGTCAACAACCGGGAATAAACTTAGAGACGGCGACGTTTCCCGTTATGACAATTCCAGCTGCAGTTTTCAGACTGATTAGAAGGTGGCGCTGCAACACTTTGTCCTTGTTTAGTGTATGGAATCCGTCAACAGGTTCCTTTCCTGGCTGTTTGGATAATTCTGATCATTTTCATACTTAGCAAGTACAAAGCCGCATCAAAGACAACATAATCTAAATTCAATTTTATATCCTTTTGCCTTTTTTATTCCCAAAACTAATCTAGAATGGAAAAAGTCGTTCTTGTTTGACGGAACATGATTGTAGGGGCAGTAGTCTCCAAGCAGTTGCAAAGACCAAATCCAACATGGCAAAACATACTTCTTCTGCCAGTTGGATACGGTCTTCGCAACCTATAGATCTGCTTGGAGATGAGACGGACAGTAGTGTCCTGTTGTTGCGCTTGGATCAGCGTTAGCTTGTAACGTTATTATTAGTGAACTTCAGTCCTATCGAGACGTAAGCTGGACGCATTCATAACAATACTATAACAATGGCAATCTAAATACGTTATATGTTTAACATTGTAGTAGGCCAAGCGTTTGTATGTAAGCAACGTTATGATCACTAGGTGCATTTCATTCTTAGTAAGTTGGACGGATTTAATTCATAACTCAGTTCCAACGTAGGTGATAAAATAATGAGATTTAAATACATAATATGTATAACATTGTAGTAGGCCAATCGTTTGCATGTGTGTGACATCGTTATCACTAGATGCATTTTATTCTTATCAATAAGTAAGTTTTGCGAATTTATAACTTAGTTCCAACGTAGGTGATAAAACAATGACGGATTAAGGTACATAATATGTATAACAATGTAGTAGGCCAAGCGTTTGTAGGTGTGCAACGTTAACGTTATCATTAGGTGCATTTTATCTTTATCTGTAAGTAAGTTGTGCGAATATAATTTAGGTCCAACGTAGGTGATAGAACAATGACGGTTTAAAGGCACATAATATGTATAACATTGTAGTAGGCCAAGCGTTTCTATGTAGGCAACGTTATCACCAGGTGTATTTTATCCTTATCTGTAGGTAAGTTGTGCGAATTTATAACTTAGTTCCAACGTAGGTGATAAAACAATGAGGTTTAATTACATAATATGTATAACATTGTAGTAGGCCAATTGTTTGTAGGTGTGCCATAAGTTGTGGATTAGAGAACGGAGATGAAGCAAAGCAATTCATTTTGGTGTAAAAAGCCTACAATGTGTATATAGGGTATGACAATAGATAACGGTCTGTAGCAGAAAAGAAACGTAATTGCATCAGTGTTAGATTATGTTGATACACATAGCTAAACAACAGGCTAAGTAGTGTAGTACCGAAAATAACTATATTCTATTGTTATCCCTTATTATTATACAAATATACCATCCCTTATCATGATAGAAAGGCTTTGAGTATAAGGTGTAGTACATATAGTAAGTATAACAGATTTTGTGATGATAATGATGGTGATAATTAAGATGTTGATGATAATGATGACGATGATGATGATATTGGCGATGATGGTAATGATGATAGTGATGATGATGATGATAGTGATGATGATGATGATGGTGATGATGATGATGATGGTGATGATGATGATGATGGTGATGATGATGATGATGATGATGATGATGATGATGATGATGATGATGATGATGATGATGATGATGATGATGATGATGATGATGATGATGATGATGATGATGATGATGATGATGATGATGATGATTAAATCAAAACATGGTGTACTTTTACTTTTTTGCTCTGGGCCTTTTTCCAAATAAGACTGAGTTCTTTACATTTATGATTAAATGTTTGCACGCACACACACACATGGACACACACACACACACATACACACACACACACACACACACACACGTACACACATACACCGACATGCACACACACGCACACGCACTGATACATGCATACAAACACACGCATATATAGACACCGACACACACATCACACACACACACAGATGCATACAAACACACGCATATATACACATACACCGATACACATCACACACTGACATACAAACATGCACACACACACGCACACACACACACACACACACACACACGCACGCACACACACACACTAAGTGGTGAGTGTAAGTTATCTCCTATAACCGTAACACCACTTAATTCTGCTGACATTTACGACATGCTTCACAGCTCATCGCTCCTTACACGTCATTTAAGGGTCGTTTAAGGACATGATCGCCTTTGTCATTTGTCAGTTCGCGTGAGACTCCCCCAGCTGAGTGATCTATGAGTGGTCTGAATAATTGATCGATGATCGGAACATTCGTCAAACAGAAGGCGTGACGTGCTCACTTCTGTTGTAGACGCGTTCGGGCCCACAAACTGCTTACGTCACGTGCATGTACGTGAAATCTAGGCTGACCGGTTTTATCAGCGATTCACATTATGAAGTTAGTTCAGATAAGACACGTAACAAGTAACTCTTCTCATAATTATCTAGTATACTCTTCTCCTAATTAATCTCATAATCACATTGCATAGTACACAAGAAAGACAGGCATCAGCATAGCAAGTTTGCATCGTCACCAGGGGTCAGAGTTGAAGGTTCAGTCCCAATACGACGATCGGCAGAACGACAGGTTTTTCCACCAGGTTAAAGACCGCCGATGGCAACGCTGGCAAATCATACCCGTGACGTCACGCAAATCAGCTAGAATCGTCGATTTCATCGCTTTTACGTCACAAAATCGGTTTGAAAACGAATTCACTGCTTGAAAAATACCCCCTCCCCCCCAGAATTTCGATACAAGTGCAATCCACATGGGTGATAGGGTTACAATCCCCACTATTTATCACTGGAAGTCATTTTGAAAAGGTCAAAGGTACCCTCACCTAAACCGTCAGAGCTCAGGTCTCCCAGATTTTGGTAAAGCCACCGATTACAACACGTGTTTACAGACACATGCCGTTGAATCCATTACACTAGTCTTTTATCTATATATTTTTAAAAGATTCACAGATAAATATCTGTGAGGTGCTGACGAAAGGATCCTTCGACGTTCCTAGACACGGCCTAGACAAGTGTTGATAATGAAATACTGTAAATGCAGTCACTTTCACGGTGGTTTTACGTTCAAGGTAAGAGGGAAAAGACTGTTTCCACGGTGTTTGAAGTGCGCAGTAGTCGAAATAAATGAGTAGAAGTACAAAACACATATTCGTGGTTATATGATTTCCCGTTTAAGTGCCACTGCAAAAACCAGGAAAAAAGTGACAGAAACGTTGATGGATCTTCATGATTTTTTTGCAGGTGTGTAGATGTTGTAGAAACGGAGGTCAAGTTCAAAAATGGTTCTCCTGGCATTTTCCATCGGTACTGCAGCGGGCTTTGTGTGGATGTGTATTTGTATGTTGCCAGCATAACTCGAGAAGCTGTTGATGGATCTTTATTATATTTATTGGATGGGTAGGGTTTACAGAAAGGAAGGTCAAGTTCGATAATGAGCCTTCTAGCGGGTACTTGAGTTACTGCAGCGGAGCTTCAAAAATTTAGGGGCGTATTTTCTGAAAGGGCTATGGTCATGATTTTTGTGTGGTAGATAGTTCATGCTACAGAAAGTTAGTACTGTAAATTTTGGCCCCCTAGCGGCGTGTTTAAAACTGCAGAACGTGTTTTTGTTTTGACATTCGGACATGAATAACTTGAGAAGGGGTCGACAGATCGTAGTGATGTTTTGTATGTAGAGAGCTTATGGCATCATTTCCGTGTCAAAATTACGTACGTAAAAAACGTCACGTTTTGGCGTTTATACGTGACGTATTGGGGGTCAATACGTCACGTATGAAAGGCCTACGTCACGTATGCCGGAACGTACGGATACGTGACATACATATGGTTTTGCAATTTCCGTGTCAAAATTACCTACATAAAAAAACGTACGATTTCTCGTCCAAACGTCACGTATAACAGGTCATACGTCACATAAGGCATATACGTCACGTACTAAACGTGACATACATATGTCGTGGCATTTTTAGATCAAAATATCGTATCTACGTAGACGTCACGTTTTGTGGTTATACGTTACGCACATAAATGAGTTATGTTAACGTACCACGTTAACGTAACGAATGTAGGCCCTTCAAGTTATTATAACAAACAACGTTAACATAACGTAGTCGTAGTTATCATAACGCATTACGTTAACGTAACATAGTCATTTACGTTATCATAACGCAGAGCGCTAACGTAACGTACACTAGAGTGAACCTTTATAATAGGCGTGTTCTGTTTACGTCATTGGTTTTATGTTGTGTATAACGTCTACGATAGACGCGTTCTGGTGACGTCATCAGTTTATGTTATGTACAATGTGTATGATAGACTTGTTCTTGTGACGTCATCAGTCTATGTTTTGTAAAAGCCGCAGCACACAATGTATTAGTGTGGGTACAAAGTAGTACGGACACAATTTTTGATGCCTGGCTAGAATATCCTATGTGAGCATTAGCCAGATTTAAACTGTGCCGTGGGATATACTGTCTGAATTGATGAATTGAATTGTGAACCATTCTGTTCGTGTATATTCGAAAGTGCGCCATACTACGCGTCAACCCGTTCATTGAGTGAACTCAACAGATAGGCGATGCTCTTGTCGACTGTCCGCATCAAATCGTCGTCCAAATGCCCGAAGGTCGCGTACAGTCTTCCTATCCTCTGCCTCGTATTCGCTCAAACCTGACCACAAGCCCTTTGCGAACGTGCTCAGGACCCGTATGTCGGGGGCGGAGCTTGACCACGGAGACGCCAGACTACGCGTCAACCCTTCCATGGTGATCAGCCATTGGTTGGAAATCAAGGTGGTCGTGAGCTCGCTGCTTGTGTGGATTACCGCCCAGCGGGCCGGGTGACAGTTTACAGTTCACCATACTTTCTGTAAAGACGCATTGCATTATCAGAATATGAATTTACATGAATGTTATAGCCGACTTGATGGATAAAATATGGGGAAGTATAGTAGAGCATTTGTCATCGATTGTGTAACTATTGTGACATTCGTCCCATTCTCATCCATTTGAAACCTGAAATTGTTGCCTGGCCTTGTTTGGATCTGAACTGTTTAGATTTATGTGGGTTAGGATATGGAGGGATCACTATGTACTTCTGTGGAATACTGCCATACGGAAATAATGTTTTGGTCTGTCTATTACAATGTAAAAGCAGTGATGGGCGATGGTTTTAATCCCATATATGACCGCGGCTACAAGTACCCGCGAGAACTAACAGACACAATATCTGCCCGTACACATCGATTGTACTCGAAGATTCCCTCTCATGAACTTTCCAAGCCCCTTTGTGTCGATTTTGTAGACACTCTGGCAGATCACACAACAGGGTGGTCTTTATACAACCATCAGAGAATCACACCTTTTTGTCTCCAATTGGCTTATCACAATACAAACTAATGCACCTGGTAGGGAGAGCGGCAAAAAAAAACCCCGGGACATTTGATATAAAGGTCACTATCTTCTACTCTCCGAGCAGAGGTTAGTGGGGCAGATCGTCACCGTTTTATCATATGCCCCGTGGTTTTAGTTTGGATGGGGCTAGCGGACAAAAAACGGGGCATATATTATGATAAAACGGTGACGAGCTGCCCCACAAACCTCTGCTTGGAGAGTAGTAAGGGACAATTAGAGAAGCCCGCGGCCGTCGCTCAGAAAAAAATGATCTTTCATTGCCTCCATTGCAGACTCCGTCCGGCCAAGGAGGTCGGTGAGGTTGTTTACTTTCAAGTTAAAGCTTTACTATTACATTTTTTTGTTATTGCTGGCCTTCTTAGTCTTCCCGGACAGCAATAAGAAGAAGAAAAATGTAATGGTAAAGCTTTAACTTAACAAAGAAAACAGCCGTAAGAGTCTGAAATTGAGGCTAGATCTTTCAACCAATATCGATCTACTAGGAGCTCTTCACATCTGCTTTGAAGCCCAAGCATCTGCTTGGATCACAAATATCTGATGGATCCCAAACATCTGCTTGGAGCCACTACCATGTGCTTTTCTAGATAATTTTCCATTGCTCCCAAGCAGATCTATAGGTCCCAATATCTGCTTTGAGTCCCAACATCTGCTTTAAGCCTCTATTATCTGGTCGGAGCTCCAAACACCCAATGGAGCAGAACGAGAAAGGCACAAGCCTCACTCAGAGTGCCAGCCCTTTTTAGCTTTCCACGTCCGCTCGCCGCGACCCGCTACCTGGCTGAAAAAAAGAGCTGACACTCAGCAAGCACTCAGGCTAGAAAGGCATATCTATATATAGAAAGCACATGTTAGTGGCTCCAAGTATATGTTTGAGCTCCAAGCAGACCCTATCTCCATAGCCGACCCCCTTCATACAGCTGACTCATTTGTGCATTAGTTTGTATTGTGATAAGCCAATTGGAGACAAAAAGGTGTGATTCTCTGATGGTTGTATAAAGACCACCCTGTTGTGTGATCTGCCAGAGTGTCTACAAAATCGACACAAAGGGGCTTGGAAAGTTCATGAGAGGGAATCTTCGAGTACAATCGATGTGTACGGGCAGATATTGTGTCTGTTAGTTCTCGCGGGTACTTGTAGCCGCGGTCATATATGGGATTAAAACCATCGCCCATCACTGCTTTTACATTGTAATAGACAGACCAAAACATTATTTCCGTATGGCAGTATTCCACAGAAGTACATAGTGATCCCTCCATATCCTAACCCACATAAATCTAAACAGTTCAGATCCAAACAAGGCCAGGCAACAATTTCAGGTTTCAAATGGATGAGAATGGGACGAATGTCACAATAGTTACACAATCGATGACAAATGCTCTACTATACTTCCCCATATTTTATCCATCAAGTCGGCTATAACATTCATGTAAATTCATATTCTGATAATGCAATGCGTCTTTACAGAAAGTATGGTGAACTGTAAACTGTCACCCGGCCCGCTGGGCGGTAATCCACACAAGCAGCGAGCTCACGACCACCTTGATTTCCAACCAATGGCTGATCACCATGGAAGGGTTGACGCGTAGTCTGGCGTCTCCGTGGTCAAGCTCCGCCCCCGACATACGGGTCCTGAGCACGTGTCCGAGGTCCACTACGATTCTCTGCGCCGGGACGAGAAAGTTCCCGGTTCCCTGGAGGATTTACATTTCAAGAGCCGCTCGAAGGATTTCGCAAAGGGCTTGTAGTCAAGTCTGAGCGAATACGAGGCAGAGGTTAGGAAGACTGTACGCGACCTTCGGGCATTTGGACGACGATTTGATGCGGACAGTCGACAAGAGCATCGCCTATCTGTTGAGTTCACTCAATGAACGGGTTGACGCGTAGTATGGCGCACTTTCGAATATACACGAACAGAATGGTTCACAATTCAATTCATCAATTCAGACAGTATATCCCACGGCACAGTTTAAATCTGGCTAATGCTCACATAGGATATTCTAGCCAGGCATCAAAAATTGTGTCCGTACTACTTTGTACCCACACTAATACATTGTGTGCTGCGGCTTTTACAAAACATAGACTGATGACGTCACAAGAACAAGTCTATCATACACGTTGTACATAACATAAACTGATGACGTCACCAGAACGCGTCTATCGTAGACGTTATACACAACATAAACCAATGACGTAAACAGAACACGCCTATTATAAAGGTTCACTCTAGTGTACGTTACGTTAGCGCTCTGCGTTATGATAACGTAAATGACTATGTTACGTTAACGTAATGCGTTATGATAACTACGACTACGTTATGTTAACGTTGTTTGTTATAATAACTTGAAGGGCCTACATTCGTTACGTTAACGTGGTACGTTAACATAACTCATTTATGTGCGTAACGTATAACCACAAAACGTGACGTCTACGTAGATACGATATTTTGATCTAAAAATGCCACGACATATGTATGTCACGTTTAGTACGTGACGTATATGCCTTATGTGACGTATGACCTGTTATACGTGACGTTTGGACGAGAAATCGTACGTTTTTTTATGTAGGTAATTTTGACACGGAAATTGCAAAACCATATGTATGTCACGTATCCGTACGTTCCGGCATACGTGACGTAGGCCTTTCATACGTGACGTATTGACCCCCAATACGTCACGTATAAACGCCAAAACGTGACGTTTTTTACGTACGTAATTTTGACACGGAAATGATGCCATAGAGAGCTCAGATGGTGCTTTACATAATCAATGACTAATTATTCAAATCAGGAGCTAATTTGCATGATTACTTATGAAAGTTTGTTAATCCACTGCATTTCATAATGGGACATGTGACTGTTCACGAAAACAGGTCAACAGAGGGCCTTGCCTAGAAGTATAAACAAACAGACGGGTCAAATAGATAAACATGGGGCATCCACTATTCTCTAAGCAGAGGTGTGGGTCCAGCTGGTTTTTAACGTGTTCAGTTTAGGAATTTTTGTTAAACATACGGTTCGCGACATAGCTAAAAGGGGACAAAATAGAAAGCCTGACAAAAGCACCTAAAAACACGTCGAAAACCCAGTCAGACCCACTCCTCTTGGAGAGTACACTGCACCAAAACTGCACCACTCCTAGGTATGGAAAAGTCACATGTACTACATGTATGATCTACTATGTCTTTCAAAATGTCTATGATATGGAATAAAGATTTATTCTATTCATATATATTGACTGTACCATTTCATCATCACTGTCAACTTACAACACAGCTATATCGAACCTTTGTGGCCCATATAATATCAACATACTCATACTTTTTCATGACCACTTATTACATATATCAGCACACTCTACACATATACTAGTCCTGTACCACCAATGATTTTCAACACTATCTAGACTGGACATATTCTCCCTCGCCCATCATAACTTCCAAATGGTATGGTGCATGATCAAATTAGCAGCGGTTGATAAGCATGTAAATATTAATCACTATCCATAATAAGCCTTGATTATTTTGCGAAGATAAAGTGTTCGTGGAACTCTAGTTGAGAAATAAAATTAATGAAATAAATTGCGTAAAAATAGCCCAGTATAGGACAAGAGTTAAACATGTGTTTACCAAGCCTCGAAATAAAAGCTTTTGAAAATGAAGGAACACGTGTACAGTGTAACAAGTAATGTATTTGTATTTGTATTTATTGAAAATGAAAGACAAGTCGTAACACTGGGTCAGCCTAGGCAGCTTTCGCTGGTAACGGCTGACCCCACAAATACAGACGAACATACAGTTAGATCATTACACTATCATGATACATAAATAGTTAACGCGATACAATACAATGCATAAAACAGTATAGAATCATTTGGCTCAGTAACAACCATGCAACATATACATTGACATAATAATATACATTAACATGATAAAGTCGTTGGGGGAATTGTCTACAATAATATAGCATTGCGGGGGAATAGATGGAAGGTTGATAGGAGGTAAATTTAAAATCAGGACAACAGGTGGAATTGCATCGGGCCTTGAATATGCTCAGTGTGGGTGCGTTTGTGACGTTTCTGGGTAGACTATTCCAGAGCCGTGAGGTGTAGGGGATAAAACTGTTCTTGTAGATGTTGGTTCTGCATCGAGGGATGTGAAGATGTACGGAGTTACGGAGCCTGGTTTGGGCTTGTCTTGTTGATGGGATGAGTGGCTGGTGGTGGGGTGGTACAGAACCGGTGACGAGTTTGTACATGATCACTAGACGGTTGTAGTCTCGCCTAGTTGAGAGCCTGTCCCACCAAGCTCTTGTAGCACGTCTGAGAAGGGTATCCTTGGCGCTGCGCCTGTAACAAGGCGGCCTGCGTGGTATTGCACAAGTTCGAGTACCTTGGTATACTCATTTGGTATTGACATCCACAGACACGCACAAGATCTCTAGAGAAAAAAAGTGTGATTCGCGCCACAGATGCGACTCTGACGACTTGAAAAAAGGTCACAAGAGAGAAGAGGGTCAGAGTGTCAGATAGACTGACAGGGATAAGGTGGGTTCAAAACAAGCCGAGAAAAGGCGTCGCCAACCTGAAATAGTTTCAACATCTGAACTAGATAATTTTGTTTGCTTGTTTATTTGTTTGTTTGTTTGTTTGTATTGACACCTGGTTAACCACCTCATGTGTCGCACGACGTGGGAGGCTCTATGTCTAAGCAGGTAGGTAAATAAGTCTGGGCCGCAGTGAAATAATTATCATGACCTATTTGGTAGATTTGTGCACACAAAATGATCTCAGATTCTGTGCAAGCCATGTGTATCAGCACAAGTGATATATCTAAAGCCCTCAGCGAAGTATTGGCCAAAATCAAAGAAGAACAACAAAATTGAGAATCTATCGTTCGGTTAACTATTTGCTGTGTTTTCAGTCATTTGCACTTTCCTGACCACTTAGACTTCATGGTGAAGGCAACTCATTTAGCCAAACTTTTTTTCCTTTTTTTCATTCTCACATCAGGTTTAAGGTGCGGAGAAGACATCATCCACATGATAAAATCATTATATATGAAGCATTCTTTTACCGATGGTACTACAATAAAGACTTGAATCTCTAAAATAGTTAATTGCATCGAACAGCAGTTAATTGCCCCCTCCAAAGTAAATGCGACCAGTCAGTGACAAGCATTTACAGCCAATTATAATGAATATCCTATCAGCAAATTGACGTGACAATTACAAACTTACTAATCGATCATATTCCTAGTTACATAAATTCATTAGGATTGGCAGATGATGACATGGACATGTATTTTTTCATTTCAGGGAGAACAACAAGATATTTTGTTCACCTAAGCCATAACGACACTGCACCAGGATTCGAAGAAGGCTGGGCACTCTAGTTGTTCCGGACGCCAATAGGTTATTTTAGCATTCTATAGGAATTGCAACGTACTTCTTTGATTATTATATCGTATCAAAAATAGTATATATTTCCTGACCTAGAATGAAGAAGGTAATACAGCAGATTGTAATGGTTCTCATCGTCAAGATGATTAGAAGAAGTTTAGACGCAGTATGTTGTCCTGGATGCAAGGTCAAGAAACCATGGTCATCTTGCGCCTCCCATAGTAGATCATTATCTAGTAAGGGTATCGGTTACAGACCTAACTTCCTTCGGGAGGCCACTTGTCTCCTTTGCAGTACGGAGTTACAACAGGATGTGCTAAATTCTTCTCAGCCAAACTCTATATGCCTTCCTAACAATGTCTATGTAGCAGTTAGGGGCTTCGTATTTGGGAAACTAACAAAAAAAGTTCCACAATGATATTTTACCTTGCACAAAATATTAAATAATGCAGTCATTAAGTCGACGCTTCTACGTGGCTTTTATAATTAACATCAGGAATCGAATAGAGAAACTCTCTGATGCTAGGGTCACATTACAAATCCGGGGCCCGGCCGGACAGTCTTTGGGAACGAAAAGTATGATATAAAAGACAACAAAAACACAAAACGTACCCAAAATAATTTAAGAGCATAGCTTGGGCAAATTCATTGACATACACTTTGATTTTTCGTTTCCGCAAACAGCCCGGCCGGACCCCGGTTAGGAAATGTGACCCTAGCATAAGGATGCATGTTGTTCACTTATAAAGTGACATTGATTGAACGAAATGAATTGAAAGTAGAGAAGTTTCAGCAGTTTTCCTCCACGTGAAAAGGACAGAGACTGAAGGGATACGTATGTATGGGTGTATTTATGTATGGTTGTATGTATGGATGTATGTATGTATAGATGTATGGATGGATGGATGCAGAGACTCTGATGGAGATGTTTGAAATCGAGGACAAAGGAAATACATAGACGCTTAAACCTACAGCGGTGAATGTTTGTGCACGTGTACGGGACGCCTGTTTGGCGATGTCCTTGTCCCTGCACCACAAAAATGAACGATGTCCTCGTCCCTGCACCACAGAATGGACGTCAACGGTTTAGTAGGTCAATCAAATGCACACACATGCATGTTATGAAAATATACCACCCTGTATCTAGAAGCTTTTCTATTCTTCTGAACGATTTCTGTCATCAAATTTACGAGTAACTCAAACATAAACACCAGAGACAAAAACAATCAAACAAGAACCTTTTTTTTATGAATGAATGAAGACCTTTATTGTATACATATATTACCACTGGCCAAGGGTTCAGTACAATGCACAACAGATATCAACAATCATGGTTTCTAAAATTTCTTATTCGACCGTCTTTCAAAACACGTGTTGCTGTGCACAGTATAATGGTTGAGACACGTGAAAATGTCCATGACCCAGTTGCAACATATATAGGAAAACAATACCTCCATTTTGGATGGAAACTGCCGTAGAGTGGCACTTGTCTTCGATAAATGGGTATTTGTAATTCAAAAGTAATCCAAACGAAAACTTAGCTTTTTATAACAGAGAAAGAAAAATGATACAAGAATCGTTTTTTATTATGATATCTACAATTAAGGTTCCTGCAATTTTGTATTCGACCGTCTTTCGAAACACGTGTTGTTGCGCACTGTATAATGGTTGAGACACGTGCAAATATACATGACCCAGTTGCAACATGTCATAAGATGACAGTGCCCCATCTTTTTTTTTTTCAATTTGAAACCAGGCAATTTAGGAGCTGAACTGTTTCATACATAGTAAAAACAATACACGATCTTTTCTGACCAATGACAATAGCCATCGAGAGCTTTCTGTCTGTAATTGCATGATAATATGTAAATCATAACAGTTATTGTCTGCCAGATACAATCTGTACCGCGCACTAGCCAGCTGAGAGGGAAAGAGAGTGGACGTAAGTAATAGTATGTAAGGCCACACCATCTTAATTGTATGGATGACATCCGCGCGCGCATTGATTTTCGCCTGTTCTAAAAAAAAAAAAAATCACCTCCGAAGAAACTTGTAGACTCATATTGCCGCAAAGGGGCAGCATTGAGCCGGCTTGTCGTAATACACTATATACACTCACATTGTCCAACACAACTGGTATTTATGTGACTAGGAGCGATTGAAGTGGGTGCCGCCCCTCATGAGCCCAGTAGTATATTGTTCATGATATGACAATACTTGCTCTGACTGAAGGCTTGATGTTGTGTACACAGCCGAACACATTTTTTTTTCTTTGAACGGCCAAATGTTACATATGGGTCTTTAAACCAGGCATCATCCATGTTAAAAGCACTTTAATATTAGCCTGGGTGCCATCCTATTTCTACCGGGGCTCCTACACTCGCTTCCCTAAAATTTTTTTTAGGGAAGCGAGTGTAGGAGCCCCGGTAGAAATAGGATGGCACCCAGGCTACTTTAATATGAGCTAATGCCAACAAATAAAGACTTGTTTGTTTGTTACACTGTGTTCTGTGGTTTAATTGGCAATACCAGCTATTTAGTCCTCCGGTTTATCTTTTTTTTTGCTAGATTTTTCTTTTTTTCGCCCTCGCGCATTAGTTTTGGGGACTCCATAGGATGTCATCCATAAAATTAAGTTTGTGTGGCCTAAACTGGTTTTTCATTGTACATCATGCACTATAAAATACACTTTTGTGGGCCAGATTGCCGCGTACTGCAAAAGAAGACTCGTAATCATTTTTGCATTTAAGAAAAAGAAGAAGATACAGTTCCACGATGTGTTGGATGCTCACATTTCGTTAAGGACCTCGGGCACAAGATGTGAGTATGGTATTCATGAATCGGGACGTTATAAACTGGCTTAGCTTTTCTAGAGACAATTTGGAAATACTGAAACCTTAAGTCAACTATGTCCATTCTCCAACGTTAAGTGGAAATGTAGAATGTATCGTAATATATATGATAATAACTTTCATTTGTAAGTTCATGCCCGTAGTCTAATTGCAAGGGTACAAACAATAGAAAGGATAGGATAACAATGGTAACAATTGTCTATTCTATGCATTTAACTGATATTTCTACATACAACATTATAAACAAATGATGGCTCGTCCGAGCTAGCACTGCTTTTCTTGCCTGCAGATTTCGTTTTATAGTAAGGCCACCATTCAACTAGAAGGCGATCGCGCTTCGCTTTCGGGCAAACCTAACTTAAAGTTGTTAACCCTTGACTTTATCATTGGAATATCATGCAAAATGTATCAGACTAGTATGAAAAGACAAGAAAATATTCTAAGCGTTAAAAGCTTCGTCTTCAACCTATTTGAAATGTCATGGAGTTAATATGTTATCTTTGAAATTCGTTGAATGCTCTGTTCAATTATAGGTCACAGAGAGCACGCAGTGAGAGCGCCGTCTTAGCTGAATTGGGGGCATAAAGACAGTATTTTCTGTACGTTGTTCCTCTACGTATGAAAGGGTAATCCAGAGCCTAATCAACAAACATTTCCTACCTATCTATTCATTTCCCTGTATATCTTCTGTCATAGGAAACCTTTGTCTGTTGAGCATACTGAGGCGATACAAAATGAAATCCGCGACGTCCTTCTTCATGTTGACATTGCTGACCACTACTGTTGGGAAGATCTTTCATTATACCGGCCGCAACTTAACGCACGTCCCGATAGACTCCATCACACCAGACGCCCATACTGTCAAGCTGTCAGGCAACAGAATATCCCACCTCGGCTCTTTTAAAACAACCCCATACATACGGTATCTGTTTATCGATAACAACAGGGTAAACAACTTATCTCCGCAAACATTCCAACGTCTGAATAAACTTCGTCTTCTGGATCTGGACAGAAACCAAATCATTTCCCTTCGCGACTTCATCTTTTCCGACCTCGGCGCGCTTTTAAAAATATTTCTCTCGAACAACCTGATTTCCGCCATATCAGAACGTGCTTTCCACAGTCTGGCAAGTCTGGAGTTCCTGGAACTTTCCGGGAATAGACTGTCTGTGGTTCCCATGCAGGCCATCAGACTGATTCCGAGTAAACAACTCTTGTTAGTATCGCTCATGGTCAACAATATCAGTCAAATACCCAGAGATATAAAATCAGCACACCCGTCCGCTTCATACCAACTGCAGGGGAACCATTTGCGCTGTGATGAAGAGAAGATCAGCCATGATCATGTTATGACGGTTGATTTCAAGTGGCCACATATTAGACCTTACGTCATGTATACTGAACATAACCACTCTTTTGTCCTTAAGTCTTTCCTAATCAAAAGTCGGCATAGATACTTCGGTGTTCTTCCTTACACCTTCTCGGTAAGTGAGCCTCATTCTTCTTTTGCTCTACCTCATCCTGAAAGTTTCAGGAAAGAGTTGTATGCTGATTCCTACTTCTGGAAAACCCCCACTGGGCTTCGCGTGGTCAAGTCTATGACCAAGGCGCTCATGGTCGAAGACTTCACCGCGAAAGACTCTGGTATGTACACAAGTGAATTAGAGAGGCTGGGTAGCACGATGACCCATAACTGGGACCTTCTGCTGTGTCCGAACTGGCAACCAAAGACAGAGTCAGAGAAACAAAAACAAAACAAAACGATTTCCTCATTCCACGACTCTTCAACACTGGGTAAAAACAACAAAGACCCTTGTGTGAATTCTACGAACTTATCTTGTTGTTCCTACTGGTTTGTTACCAAGCCATCATTACATCAGAAGCTCTGTGTCGTTGGAAATTCCAAGTCTCAAGCCAAATCCGTCGTCGTATCCACAATTTTCATTGCTATTGTCGCAATTCTTATAATGCTAATTCCTACAGGGTGGTTTTGTTGGAGAAAGGGACGCACTAGTCCACAAAACAATCTCATCGCCAATAAAACATTTCACATGGGGGTACAAGTCGCGGCCGTGGGAATCCCTCTGCACATCCTGTCCGAGTTATCAGAAGATCCAACAGAAGGAGAATCAAACGCCTTTCCTCTTCAACGTCTGCGATCGCAAGAATCTCACTTGTCGGCGATGAAAATGGGAGCCACGCAATATAGTTTCCACAGCGTGGCAGAAGAGCTCCCTGCGGACACGGTCAGTACTACAGAAGCTCAGGTTCATCATTACGAGAACGATGACGCAGCAGATGCAGATGAGGAGGTCCAACATCACCACTACGCTTCTGCAGCGCCGCCCCCTCTACCGGTCTATGAGGAAACTGCAGCTCACGCTGTGAACACAGAGGGAGTACCTGAACAAACAGTTTTCCAAGCCGAAAATGTCGGAACTGGTGAGGAAGAAATGCCTTACGGTGTAGCCAAGGCAAATTCACTGTACCAACGAGATTCGGATTTTAACCGTGGAACTCTCGGGGCAAGTGAGCATACAAGTAGCATCGCTGCAAACTACTGTGCGACAGACTCGAACCGAATGGAAGAAAGACTTGATGCCACAGCAGAGGCAAACACACTTTATAAACGAGACACGGTTCCGAATAGTAGAACTCTTACAAGTGAGCATACAAGTAGTGCCGCTGCAAATTGCTGTGCGGCAGATGTGAACCAAACGGAAACCGGCACCACTGACTTGTACGGACAGCAAACTGACCAAACTGTCATGGGACGTGACATCGCAACGACTTCTCGTGATTCTGTGGAGGATTTGGGCATTTTGTATGGGAGCGTTGCGGCAACCGTCGAGTAATTCAGAAATGTTTGCGACGATATTTGATTTCACGGTAGGAAGAAAATGGAGTGTTTGCGGTGGTTTTGAGTTTAGCCATTAAAATGAAGTAGCGCTACAGTCACACAATGGAACTTTGCGGCAACGAGTTCACCGCAAAGGCCGTGAACATAAAACCAAGGTGAACATTTCTGCATTTACAATATCCGGGTAACCTTCCCAGCAGGACCTACATGTATATAAATCGTTACTTTTGTGAGGCTTGATCAGTTTCACGCCCGCCATGTACATCAGCGCACGCCGGGGAGTTTTTACGGGGTTTGTTTCAATTGCTGTAATTAGAAAGACCGGCTGGAAAGATAGTAGGACAGAAATAGACCTAGTATGCTTATTAGTAAAACTTGAGCCTGTAAATTACGCCTAATAACTTGGCCCATTGAGAATCCAATCTATTGACTAACTTTAATGCAATGGAGAATTAACAGAGTAGCGTAAAATAAGAACATGCAGCGGGGTCATCCTCAGATCAACTCTAAACAGCGTTTTGAGCTAGATGTGATTTGCATTTGTTGATTGTTATTAGTACTACCATTGAGCATTGTAAGATAGAAGTTTTTCTTGGGTAAATGTGCATTTGAAAATATCGTATTGCGTGTTTTATGTTGCATTGGGTAATGGATAAATAAATGGAAATAAATGTATCATTACCTTCATTATGCTTTTGGTGTCATTTTCCTGTTTGTTTGTGTGTGTGTGTATGTGTGTTTGCGTGTGTGTGTGTGTGTGTTTGTGTGTGTGTGTGTGTGTGTTTGTGTGTGTGTGCGTTTGCGTTTGTGTGTTTGTGTGTGTGTTTCTGAGGACAACATAACTCGAGAAGACGTAAATGGATCCTGAGGATATTCGGTAGATGGGTCGGAGTCGGGAAAACAAAGGTAATGTCTGATAATGGGTACCTTAGTGACTTTTTAAAGTACTTAAGCGCGGATCTTCCGGTTTTGAATTATTTACATTTGTAACTGAAAAAGATAGGAATGTCGATAGATATCAATTATGCATAATTACGCATGATCAATTTTGCATAATCAATGACACATACTTTAATTCCACAGAGGTAATTGATGGGAATCTCAAACTTACGGCATTATGAATCTAAGTAAAGGTGGACATCATCAGACATAATTTATGCAAATTAGCTTCACATTTACATGATTCATGAGTAAACGTCACATAATCAGATGCGCATGCATGATATGACTATCATAGCATAATAAACAATGAAGATTTACAATTACAATATTTTCGATTATAGGGATGTAATATATATGATATAAGTGTTGTAGTGTAGTTGGAGCATTAGGTATTGATTATGCAAATATATACCTCATTTTCATAAAATGAATTGGCACTTAATATTATTCTTTAGTGGTAAGTGATGGAGCATCCTACTTGAGACACGTGTAAGTTAATCAACGGTGAACACCACCAGTCATAGATAGTATAGATTTGAACGTCATTTGCATAATACAAACCCTGTGCAGCTTTGAATAAAGACTAAACTGAACACAAACGCCACAAGGCAGAATTGGGACTTACCCTAATTTTCGCACGGAATCGACCCACCTACTGCTACTTCCGGGAACTGCTACTTCTAAGTCGGGGGGTGACAGATTATATGACATTTTCGACCCATGGCTGCTATCGTCACGTCCCAGAAGAAGTTAAGTTCCTGAAGTTATTTTCAAACATTCCGTTCGAAGTGATTTGAATAACTTTATGAAGAGAGTTTTTGGGCTGTGAAGAGAGTTCATTCAATAAACCAGTCATATGAATTTACCATCCCTACAACGTAATAATCTACCCTTGATTCTGTCATGAATTACATGGCTGAAGATACCCCAACCCAAAGACGTACATCCCAGGCACTAAGAAGGTCTTCGCTGACTTGAAGAAGAAAAACGCGAGATCGAACCTCATATCCTACTTGGAACATTCCACCTCTTCCTGAGACGTCTTCTCTCTTGTCATTGATTCTTACAACTTGATACTTAGTGAATGGTTTTCTTGTGTATTCTATATCTGAAAATAAAGCTGGTGTGTTACGCCGAAGGGGTGTTATACCGGCTCATAAATACAGATAACACATACAGAAGACGAAAGTTGTATATTGAGCCGGAATGAACGTTATATTAAAGAATCCAACTTCTCCCTCCTGTCAAACTCTGTAACTGATAGAGAATGAGATGTCATGTATATGTGTGTTAGTTACTATAATTGGTGTCACATTTACTTGATCATTGATGCAAATTGACAATACAATTACTCAAGCAACACTCAGGATGGTGTTTGTGTTCTTTGACTATATTTCAGCACTAGCTAGACAGCTAAAATGAGTTATGCATTCATTAAAGGAATCCTAAACTCTAGAAGGGGGTGTTATTTTCCGCTAGATTATGTATCGAGTAATACATAATCAGCCGACTAATTTTTTTTACTGAATTCCACTTGTGGTGAATTGCATAAGGTGTTTGTTTTTTTAAATAATATGATACTCACTAAACCCGTGCAGACCCTACCTATGGATTCCTTATACGTATACACACTTCCTTCATCGTGAATATTTTGGGCATAAATGAGGGGGGGGGCTGTTCCAAGTAGGAGATGAGGTTCGATCTCTCGTTTTTCTTCTTCAAGTCAGCGAAGACCATCTTAGTCCCGGGGATGTACGTCTTTGGGTTGGGGTGTCTTCAGCCATGTAATTCATGATGGATAGATTATTACGTTATAGGGATGGTAAATTCATTATGTTCTTCAAAGCACTTTAAACGAAGTTTCATCTGTGTTTGAAAAAAAACAAACATCAGGAATTAAGACTTAACTTTTTCTGGGACATGACGATAGAGACACGTGACTGCAGCCACGGGTCGAAAGTGTCATATAATCTGTGTCGCCCCCGTCTCGGAAGCAGAGGTTGCCGGAAGTGGCAGTAGTTGGGTCCATTTCGTGCGAAAATTTGGATGATTCCCAATTCTGCCTTGTGTCCTTTGTGTTAATTTTAGTCTTTATTCATAGCTGCACTTAATTTTCGCAGCACTGGGTCTTATTTGCATAATCAATATCTAGTAATACTCCGCCCACACTACATTACTCATGTTATATACATCACATTTCTATGATAAAAAACATTGTAATTGTAAAACTATCTTATCTAGTATGCAATAATATTTTGCATATGGTTATGTGGCGTTTCTGAATTAATCATGTAAATGTAACCCTGCTTTGTATGATTTATGACTAATATTGTCCACCTTTACTCAGCTTCGTAATGCCGCAAGTGTGAGCAATCAGCTACCTCTATGGAATTATAGCATTTTGTCATTATCTTCGCCGTGTACGATAGTACTCGGGGAAGATTATGTTTTCAGTTGAGCCAGCTGTTTGGTGGGTCTGTATGTATGTCAAGAGCATAACTCAAGAAAGCTTCAATGAATCTTTATGATTTTTGGTAGGTGTGTAGTGGTTGTGCAAAGGAAGGTCAAGTTTAAAAATGGTTCACCTTGCGTTTTTCAACAGTACTGCAGCGGACTTTTAATTTTTGTGCGTTTGTATGTAGGCAAAAAAAGTGACGGAAACGTTGATGGATCTTCATGATTTTTTGCAGGTGTGTAGATGTTGTAAAAACGGAGCTCAAGTTCAAAAATGGTTCTCCTGGCATTTTCTGCAGCGGGCTTTGTGTGGATGTGTATTTCTTGTGGACAACATAACTCAAGAAGCTGTTGATGGATCTGTATGATATTTAGTGGATGGGTAGGGTTTACGGAAAGGAAGGTCAAGTTTGATAATGGGCCTTCTAGCGGATACCTAAGGTACTGCAGCGGAGCTTCAAAATTTTGTGTCATATTTTCTGAAAGTGCCATGGTCATGGTATTTGTGCGGTAGATAGTTCATGCCACAAGAAGTAAGTTCTGTAAGTTTGGGCCCCCTAGCGGCTTGTTTAGAACTGCAGTGGGTGTTTTTGTTTTGACATTCGGTCACGTATTACTTGAAAAGTTTTGTATGTAGAGAGCTCAGATGGTGCTTTACACAATCGATATCTAATTATAGAAAACAGGAGCTAATCTGCATAATTAGTAAGGATAATTGTAAATCTATTACATTCCATAATTTGGCATGTGACAGTGTTCCCTAAACAGGCCAGCAGAAGGCCTTGCCTAGAAGTATAAATAAACAGATGGGGTACATAAATAAACAAATGGGGAAGTCTCACTACAATTCAAGCAGATGTGTGGGTCCGGTTGGTTTTTTGAATGTTCAGTTTCAGCATTTTGTCCAACACACGGTTGGAGACATAACAGAAAGGGAACAAAATAGAAAGCCTTACAAAAACACCTTAAACATGTGAATAACCAGCCGGACCACTCTTCTGCTCAGAGATAACCAAGCATCGTATGTAGTAGTAGTAGTAGACTGGTTCATTGAATTGCGATGCTAGATACAACATATTGCGAGGCTAAATACAACATAGGGCATTGCGTGTTACAAATTAGGCAACGATTAAAAGTTTCCATGAATATCAGTTAAAACAATTGATAAGTCTATTTGAAATATTGCACAATCATTCAGTTAGAGTTTGACTCCGAACAAGCAGGGCGCGGTCGGTATATAACATTACAATGTTTTCTAGAGTTCATTTATATATATATATATATATATATATATATATATATATATATATATATATATATATATATATATATATATATATATATATATATATATATATATATATATATATATATATATATACATATATATATATATATATAACAACAGTGTGAATAGAACAACAGTGTGAATAGAGTCATGTTTGTTTAGAGTTCATTGAGCAGTTCAACAATGGTAGGAATTGCGCTCGTCCTGTAGCGCTTTGACCCAGAGGGTTGCTGGTACCGGATACTAGTCCTGTACCACCAAATGTTTTTTATCCCTATCTAGACTGGACTCATTCTATCCCCCCCCCCTCATAACTTCCAAACGGCATGGTGTATGATTAAATTTGCAGGGGGTGATAGCATGTAAATATTAGTCACTCTCCATAATAAGCCTTGATTATTTGGCGAAGATAATGTGTTCGTGGAACTCTAGTTAATTATGCAAAAGTGATCAATGCATAATTAAGCATAATCGACGCCTATTGAAATTCATTTCTTTGTTCAGTTACTAATGTAATATTTAGATATATCAAAACCGGACATTACACTGCGGTGTCTTAGAAAGCATCTACCAAATATCATCAAGATCCATAAATGACTTCTCGAGTTATGTTGCCCACAAACACACACACACACACACACATACACACACACACACACACACACACACACACACACACATACACACACACACACACACACACACACAACACAAACACACACACACACACAAACACACACACACACACACACACACACACACAAGCAAATGGCACCTAAAGCATAGTAAAGGTAATATACAATTTATTTCTATGTAGTTATTCATTATTGAATGCAAGGGGAAACCCGCAATACAATACTTTCAAACGCACATTTACCGAATAAAAAAATCTATTTTACAATACTCAATGGTAGCGCTAATAACGAACGACGAATGCAAATCACATCAAGCTCAAAGCGCTGTTAAGAGTTGATCTGAGGATGACCCCACTACATGTTCTTTGTTTTCTCCATTCTATCAATTTTTTATCACATTAGTTAGTCAATGGCAACCGTTCTCAACGGGCCAGCATATTAGGCGTAATTTGCAGGCTCACGTCTATGTCTACTTCTGTCATACTATTATTCCAGTCTGTCTTTCTAATTACTGCAATTGAAACAAACCCCGTAAAAACTCCCCGGCGTGCGCTGATGTACTTGACGGGCGTGAAATTGATCAAGCCCCGCAAATGTAAGGATTTATGTAGGTCCCGCTGGCAAGCTTACCCGGATATTCTAACTGCAGAAATGTTCGCGGTGGTTTTATGTTCACGGTTTTTGCGGTGAATCACTTTATCGCGAACTTAAAACCATCGCGCTTTATCGCGAACTTTAAACCGCGAACAGTCAATCCATTGCGTCACTGTAGCGCTACAACTGTCTCAAACGTGAACTAAAAACTACCGCGAACAATCCATTTTGCTCCCTACCGAAATCAAATCCCCGCGAACATTTCTGCATTTACAGTATTACTCGACGGTTGCCGCAACGCTCCCATACAAAATGCCCAAATCCTCCACAGAATCACGAGAAGTCGTTGCGATGTCACGTGCCATGGCAGTGTGGTCAGTTTGTTGTCCGTATAAGTCAGTGATGCCGGTTTCCGTTTGATTTGGATCTGCCGCAAAACAATTTGCAGCGGCATTACTCGTATGCTCAGTTGTAAGAGTTCTACTATTCGGAGCCGTGTTTCGTTTATAAAGTGTGTTTGCCTCTGCTGTGGCATCAAGTCTTTCTTTCATTCCGTTCCCATCTGTCACACAGTAGTTTGCAGCAGCGCTACTTGTATGCCCACTTGTGCCGTTCGGAGCCGTGTCCGGTTGATAATAAAGCGTGTTTGCCTCTGCAGCTGCTGTAGCATCAAGTCTTTCTTCCATTCCGTTCGAATCTGTCGCACAGTAGTTTGCAGCGTTGGTACTTGTATGCTCACTAGCCCCGAGAGTTCCATGATTGAAATCCGAATCTCGTTGGTACAGTGAATTTGCCTTGGCGACTCCGTAGGGCATTTCTTCCTCACCAGTTCCGACATTTTCGGCTTGGAAAACTGGTTGTTCAGATACTCCCTCTGTGTTCACAGCGTGAGCTGTAGTGTCATCATAGACCGGTAGAGGGGGCGGCGCTGCAGAAGCATAGTGATGATGTTGGACCTCCTCATCTGCATCTGCTTCGTCATCGTTATCGTAGTGATGAACCCGAGCTTCTGTAGTACCGACCGTGTCCGCATGGAGCGCTTCTGCCGACCAGTGAGATTCATGCGATCGCAGACGTTGAAGAGGAAGACCGTTAGATTCTCCTGTTGGATCTTCTGATAACTTGAACAGGATGTGCAGAGGGATGCCTACGGCCCCGACCTGTACCCCCATGTAAAATGTTTTAATGGTGATGAGATTGTTTTGCTGAATAGTTCGTCCTTTTCTCCAACAAAATAGCGCGGTAGGAAACAACATAATAAGAATGGCCACAATAGCAATAGAAATGGTGGACAAGACGAGGGTTTCTGCATGTGACTTAGAGTTTCCAACGACACACAGCTTCTGATGTAATGATGGCGCGACAATAAACCAGTAGGAACAACAAGATAGGTTCATAGAACTCGCACACGGATCACTGTTGTTTTTACCCAGTGTTGAAAAGTCGTCGAATGGGGAAATTGTCGTGTTTTGTTCTTGTTTCTCCTTCTTTGGTTGCCATTTCGGACACAACAACAGGTCCCAGTGATAGGTTATCGTGCTTCCCAGCCTTTTTAGTTCACTTGTGTACATGCCGGAGTCTTTCTCGGTGAAGTCTTCGACTATGAGCCCCCTAGTCATAGACTCGGCCTTGTGGAGCCCTGTGGGGGTTTTCCAGAAGTAGGAATCAGCATACAACTCTTTCCGGAAACTTTCCAGATGAGGTAGAGCAAAAGAAAGATGCTTAGTCACGTAGAAGGTGTGAGGAAGAACACCGAAGTATCTATGCCGACTTTTGATGAGGAAAGTCTTTAGGACGAAAGAGCGGTTTTGTTCAGTATACATGAAGTAAGCTCTCATTTCTGGCCATGTGTTATGTTTGATAACATGATCACGGCTGATCTTCTCTTCATTATATGTACAGCGCAAAGGATTCCCCTGTAACTGGTATGAAGCGGACGGATGTATTGATTTTATGTCTCCGGGTATTCGACTGATATTGTTGACCATGAGCGATACTAACAAGAGTTGTTTACTCGGAATCAGTCTGATGGCCTGCATGGGAACCACAGACAGTCTATTCCCGGAAAGTTCCAGGAACTCCAGACTTGCCAGACCATGGAAAGCACGTTCTGATATGGCGGAAATTAGGTTGTTTGAGAGCAAGAGGTTAGAAAGCGCGACGAGGTCGGAAAAGATGAAGTCACGAAGGGAAACGATGTAGTTTCTGTCCAAATCCAGAATACGAAGGTCACCCAGATGTCGGAATGTTTGCGGAGATATGTTGTTTACCCTGTTGTTGTCGATAAACAGATACCGTATGTTTGGAGTTGTTTTAAAAGAGCCGAGGTGGGATATTTTGTTGCCTGACAGCTTGACAGTATGTGCGTCTTGTGCGATGGAGTCTATCGGGACGTACGTTAAGTTGCGGCCGGTATAACGAACGGTCTTCCCAAAAGTACTGGTCAGCAATGTCAACATGAAAAATGACGTCGCGGATTCCATTTCGTATCGCTTTATCAGTATGCTCAACAGACAAAGGTTTCCTATGACAGAAAATATACATGGAAATGAATAGATGGATAGGTACGGAACTTTTGTCTATGTTGATCCTGAATTAGAGAAACGATGTACAGAATGTACTTTCCTTAAACCATGTCGATTTGATTATATGAATTACCTCCTCTGGCGACCCCAAAACTGATACAAGCGTGCGAATAAAAAAAGTTTGTCAAAAAAAGTAACCTTCATTTGAAATCTACGTGGTCAGTGAGGATAAACAAAACTAAACACACATAGTATATGGTATACCTAAATATCTTCATTTTCATTTTTTCAAAACACGTCTTCTTCAGAATTAACTTTGGGAGTCTACAACATCAGTAACAGTTTTTCAACATGTTATTTTTTGCAATTTACAATATGTTTTTTTTTCAGTTTGTAGCTGCTTTTTACGATGGACGAAAACCCTTTTTTGATTTTGGAAACCGACGAAAAGTGATGCTGATGTAATCCTTATAATAAAATCAAAATGGCCTTACTATGAAAAGAAATCTGCAGGCAAGAACACGCCTGGTTCGTTTCGAACATTTAGTTCTGGAGTTCGAACGTGCCGCGCCCCGCTGCCCCGCTTCCCGCCAGAATCGGAGCCCCGCCCCAGCCCCGCCCCCGGTGAACTATAGGACCTTTGACCACCGGAAGAATAAGGATAATGGTCACGTGCCGCGATTTTCAGCTGACACAAGATGGCTACAGTGTTGAACAAGCGGATTTGCAGCAGACAACCGCACAAAATTGGCTTTTTTTAAGCGAATCGGCTTATATCCGACGATAGTCAACTTCCTTCTGTTCCAAGGAGGTCCCAAGACAAGGTAAACGTTTCTTAAAGATTCTGAACGACCCCAAGTTTTCCCGTTTCCAACTCGGACTGTTTTCGTAACATGATATATGTCTCCACGTAATGCAATGGTTGCCATTTGTGTGACACTTTTTTTTATCACCGCTGGACCGCGTTGAAAATATAGTTAAATCTGTATATTTTAGCTCGTGTTTATGAGCCATGTTATAATGATTCTGTCTTAGTTCTAACAAGCAACTGTTGTAGTTTGCTCATTTTCTTATGGATTTCTGTTTCTGTAACTTGTGCAAAGAAATGTTACTCGCTTATTTTTGGTGCTAATTATAAAGGTGCCTTTTGTTGTGGACGTTTTATGCCACAGTATCGACTTTACTTATTTCGCTTTGATATTCTGCTTAGGGGAACCATGAGACGTTGTCTTGCGTATGCAACCGTACAACGGCAAGAAGATTACAACCAAGCTTGTAAACTGTAAGTAATCATTTGTTATTCCTAAAAATTAGAACAAAATGTATCTCTATCTGAAGTCTCCCTGTTGATTGTACCACTTATTTCCCTATGCCAAATATATCAGCATTTTTGCACTGAAAAACTAACATCAAGCAATGTGTGTCGTGCTGTTTTTCTCCATACAAACTTTCATACAAGCTGCAGTAATGTTTTGATGTTGTCTAGTAAGCTTACCTTTACAAATACAGTCTTGAACATGACAAATGCAAAGATATATTCCAGTCGGTTTCATGATCAAACAAAATGGTAACCTAACACTGCTTAATATAGACAGCAATATGTGTGCATCTATGCAGATTGCAGAATGTACAAAACATGTACACAAAAAACAACAAATATTTACATGGATGTGAACTGATAATGAACCTCAAGATATTTTGCCCATTTCATGATATTACTAAGCATGTAGTCATTTCCCTGAAAATTATGTCAGATGCCTTTAGCGGTTTCAGCATTGACAGCACAAATTATGCACCCTCCTCCCCACTGTATTATTCTCATTGTGCATGTTTGATGTTGGTTCTACCTAGGTGAATCTTGTGCTAATGTGGTCTCCAGGTTGCTAGAAATGTTCAACACAAAACATCCAGGTTGTTAACTGTAAGTAGGGTTTTATCATGTTGCTTTAAAACCTAACAGATTTTAAAAACCCAAGTGAACTAGTGCTGTACATTCTAGTTTTAAGATCACATGCTGCAACAACTTATCCCTGAGGTGACAGATTGGCATAGACAATACTGGTTTGTGCAGGTGGAATCACAGATGTGACAGAAACAGGTGAAGTTGAAAATGAAGTTTGGAAAGAGGTTGCATTAATTTTGATTTTGAGTTGAAATGTAGTAGTATACCCTATCACTGGCATGTCTGGTATGCCAGAGAGTTCTTGGTTGAACAACAAATGTATTTCAGGGACCTGTATTTACCATGCAGTATGGTTGTGTGAATTTCATATGTTCCCTAATAGTGATTATTGTCATATCACTAGGATTGTTACAGCACAGGATGCATCACTGTATTTCTTGTAGAATCTAAACAACATATACATGTGTAACACTAACAATACATACAAAATGATGGACCAAAAAATCTAGTTTTTTTTAGTGTTTTATTATACTCAGGTGTATTTTTTTTATTTTTTTTTTATACTGTTATAGTTTTAGATGGAAATGGGGTAGGTAACATTAACGTTACATTAGTATCTCACTTTTTTGTTTTATGTCAACAAACATGAATATATCTAAACAGGGCTATGCTACTTTCATTTGGAAATTTGAATACTACAAGAGTACCACATTTGTTTGAATTACCAAGCTCACTCTATAGAAAGTACTGATAAGCTAAAGTCAGGGAATACTCATTCCATTCAGGAAAAGTATTCTTGCTTTTACCTACACATGCAACATTTATTTGAACAAAATTATAATAGAAAAATTGACAACTAATGTCTGTTTAATATTTCTACTATCATTTAGCTTTTTTCTTTGTTTTTTTAAAGGAGAAAGCAGCTGTTGTCCCAGTTTTCAGTGATTTCCTGAGAGGTCCTCTCTGACTCCAAGTTGATCCCATACTGTTTCAGCCATCTTAGGAGGGTAAGTAAGTATATATATATATCCTTGGTATTTGTTAACAAGTTACTCATTGATGTTGATAGTTTTGTGACAAAATTAATAATAGAATAAGTGCCATTCCCTGAAGTATCAACCACCGGTTCAGACTGTTTTTTCACATATAACAAAGAATATGTACAGTACAGCATATGTGAGTGTTACAGACCACAGTTGGTATCTAAGTTCTTTGTATCAGAGCAGACCTGTTCATATGTGTTCATAGATTTTTCACAACTGTTTTGTGGTAATCAGTAAAAAGGGGTCTGGGATATTGTTTAGACTATGTTGATTTCATTCGATGGCTGTCTTATAACTAATTCAAGCTGGTCTGTGTGTCTCACAGAGTCAAAATACAACTGTCATGTGTTTTTGTAAAACTTTATTCATACCATGTATTTTGATTTAATTGGTCCATTGGTTATAGGAGCTGAAGGTAAATTTCATCTCTTTATTTCCCTTGTCTGCCCCTATGTCATGTTTAGGTCAACCTGGGCCATCCACAGGTGACCATCATGAATTCTGATCTGATCTGATTTGGAATTTGGCACAGTCTTCAGCCACTCTTACAGATCAGCTAGCGGTACCAGCTAAAGTTCATGTGCAAGCTGCACCTGCTGTCCCCTATTGTTGTACTACATTCAAGTACTGCTCAATAACTTGCTGTTTTTGACGTAACATCCTGTTATTGACTTTCTTACCTTCATTACCATTGTACAATACGGTTTGCTCCAAAATGTACACATTAAAAAAATGCCTATTTGGATACATGTCTTATAATGAAATGTTGTTGAAATAGATGTTCTTGTATTCAAGTGTGAAATGAGTTATCTTTTTGACAGAAGTACTTTGAAATCTCTTAGCATTCCAACTTGATGATATATCTATTATGATATAATATTTTTCTGTATCAATGGAATGATTTCTGCACTTGTCATAGAGGTGACAGCAATGTGAAATATGAAGTACCACTTGTCACCATTGTTAACTTGCAATGTTTTCTTTGTATTGTTTCATGTTGCAATTAGCCCTCAGGCATAAGAACTTGCAAATAAAACTCGTTATTGTATTCAGTGTCCTTTCGTCTTGATATTTTTGTCTATATTGAATTAACACAATGATAAAGACAAATCATATCTGTACAACAGTTCAATGTCCATTTGTCCTGTGTTTTAGTCACTTTACTCCTGACCAAAATGGTCAGAAGATTGTTCCACCATAGTCAACGGATGCGTATTTGATTGGTCACTAGAAATATTTAAATCTTAAGTTTTAGGAGGCCATATGCAAAGTCTTGGCAACCTTATACAGTAACTTTGAACTGACAGTCCGCAAAGTCTTTAAAAGTTCCGTAAATCTACTATTAACTACGTGGGCCAGCCACCGCCGCCTGCGACATGGCGTTCTTATAGGGGTTCTACCCTTCCGTAACGCCCCCACGGCCAGCGCGGTTTTCCGTGCTTAAAAAAAGTGTCACACACAACAGACCGCCATAAAACTGTAAAGTAGCATACTATTCATTCAAAAAGTCTATGTAAATTAACGGCTAAACTTGCAGAACAATACAAATAAACAATTTCTTGGATGGTCATGTTCATATCAATTACGTAATTCACCGCGCTGGATGAAAATAAGCACATGATTTGATATCACCAAGACTTATGAAAACTGCAGGAAATATGTAAAAACATAGTTTAAGTATGTTAAACAAGCTTCTACTAAGATGCGGCGATCAAAAGCAGGCAACTCAGATAAAGCGTATTGCAAGAAATGAGCTTTATTTGCGATGCAACACACATTTTCCGAGGTGCCGCTAGAAGGCCATCTTGACGTTGCCCTTAGCAACGCCGCTCTCGTTCCACAAAATTTCGTCTCGTTCCCTGGAAACTAAATGTTCGAAAATCGCGTTCTGAAACCGGCGTGAGAAAACAGCTCGAACGAGCCATCATTTGTTTATATTACGATATGTTCTACTCTTCCACTTGACGTTGTAGATAGTTGGCTTTCGATTTCAGGATTTCAAAATTAACTGTGTGTCACATCATCTACGACGTACCTACCGACTGCATTACAGGAAACTTAGAAACGTACAAAAATTCAGTCATGAATACCACACTGACATCTTGTGCCCAAGGTCCTTAACGAAATGTGAGCATCCGACACATTAAGGTACTGTATCTTATATGTATTATTTCAAAATGCAAGTATGATCACGAGTCTTGTTGTGTACAGTATACTGCAATCTGGCCCTCTGGCTACAAAGGTGTGTTTTATAGTGTATATATGATATACAATGATAAACCAGTTTACATACTTGAATGAATGAATAAAATTTATTGCTCGACAATCGTACATGGTACAATTTATGGCATTAAATCAACAATACTATAAGGCTAATCTATCCTATCATTCTAAGCACAAAATATTATAGAAACCAGTATATTGTTTACAGTATAGTCATGTATGGGTAATTCTGTCTCGCTTTTGGGATGATTATGGAGGACCTATGTAGATGGATATAGGAGTCGGACATGACAACAGTACATAGAAAATATCGCTCTGTACCAGATAGGATGAAGTTTGTCTTAGTAGTAATAGTTTACTACTTACGCTTGTGCAGGATTAGCCTGGCTTACGTCCACTATCTCTCCCTCTCAGCTGGCTAGTGCGCACTACAGATTGTATCTGGCAGACAATAACTGTTATGATTTACATATTATCATGCAATTACAGGGAGAAAGCTCTCGAAAACTCTCGTCATTGGTCAGAAAAGATCGTATGTTGTTTTTACTATGTATGAAACAGTTCAGCTCCTAAATTGCCGGGTTTCAAATTTAAAAAAAAAAGAAGATGGGGCACTGTCTTCTTATGACATGTTGCAACTGGGTCATGGACATTTGCACGTGTCTCAACCATGATTATACTATGCACAACAACACGTGTTTTGAAAGACGTTTTCCCGGACGTATCAAGCTAAGCTTGCTTTCAAATTCCTCGTTAACATTGTAGGACGGATACCGTCCATAAGAATAGAAAAGCTACTGAGTACAGGGTTGTATATTTGCGTAAGGAAGGATGAACAAAACTAAATACACATAATATATGGTATACCCAAATATCTTAATTTTCGTTGTTTTTTAAACACGTCTTCTTAAGAATTAACTTTGGGATTCTACGACATCAGTATCAGTTTTTCAACAGGTTATTTTTTGCAATTTATATTATGTATTTTTTCATTTTGTAGCTGCTTTATTCAATTTACAGTATGGACAAAAACCATATTTTGATTTTGGAAACAGACGAAAAGTGATGCTGATATAATAATATCAACATGGCCTTACTATAAAAAGAAATCTGCATGTAAGAAATGCAGTGGTACATCAATGTAGCTCGGACGAGCCTTTATTTCTTCATATTACGATATGTTCTACTCTTCCACTTAACATTGGAGATAGTTGACTTTCAGGTTTCAATGTTTCAAACTTTTTTTGTGTGTCACAGAATCTCCGACTTACCTGCCAATTTGCATGACATAAAACTCAGAAACAAACACACGTTTAGCCAGTTTAGAGCGTCCTTTTTCATGAATAACACACTGACATCTTGTGTCAAAGCTCCTTAACGAAATGTGAGCATCCGACACATTATGGAACTGCATTTTATATGTATTTTTTTTTTAATGCAAGTATGATTACGAGTTTTGATTTGCAGTACACAGCAATCTAGCCCTCGGACTACAAATATGTATTTTATAGTTTAACGTATGATGTACAATGATAAACCAGTTTACATACTACTACTTACGTCCACTCTCTTTCCTTCTCAGCTGGCTAGTGCGCGGTACAGATTGTATCTGGCAGACAATAACTGTTATGATTTACATATTATCATGCAATTACAGACAGAAAGCTGTCGAAAACTATCGTCATTGGTCAGAAAAGATCGTGTGTTGTTTTTACTATGTATGAAACAGTTCAGCTCCTAAATTGCCTGGTTTCAAATTAAAAAGAAAAAAGATGGGACACTGTCTTCCTTTGACATGTTGCAACTGGGTCATGGACATTTGCACGTGTCTCAACAATGATTAAACTGTGCACAACAACACGTGTTTTGAAACACGGTCCAAAAAAGAAATCGTAGAAATCTTGGTTGTAGATATCATTAAAAAAAACACTGGATTTTTCACATTTAAAAAAACAGAAGAAGATAGGGGCTTTGTCTTCTTATGACATGTGCGAACTGGTTATGGACATTTGCACGTGTCTCAACCAGTATACTGTTTGAAATACAGTCGAATAAGAAATTGTAGAAATTTTGGTTGTAGATATCATTAAAAAGTTTCTTTTTTTGATTCTCATTGTGTCTGACGTATCAAGCTAAGCTTTCTTTCAATTTCATCGTCAACATTGGAGGACGGATACCGTCCAGATGAATAGAAAAGCTACTGGATATAGGGTTGTATATTCGCATAACATGCATCTGATTAACCTATCACACCGTTGACGTCCATTCTGTGGTGCAGGGACGAGGACATCCCCAAACAGGCATACCAAACACGTGCACAAACACGCACCGCTGTAGTTTCAAGCGTCTATGAATTTCGTTTGACCTAGATGTCAAACATCTCCATTAGTCTCTCAATCCATCCATCCATCCATCCATCCATATCATCCATCCATCCATCCATTCATCCATCAATATCTCTTCAGTCTCTGTCCTTTTCACGTTGAGGAAAACTGCTGAAATTTCCCTTCTTTCAATTCGTTTTGTTCAATCAATGTCACTTTATAAGTGAACAACATGCATCCTTAGAGCGATTTTCTTTTCGATTCCTGATGTTATTAAAGTCACGTAGAAGCGTCGACTTTACGAGTGTATGATTTATTACTTTGTTCAAAGTACAATGTTATCACGAAGCTTTTTAGACATAACAAAAAGTACAGTGACTTTCGTACGGTCAACTAACAGCTACGAAACAAATACAAAATATGTGTCCAAATTCTACTAGCTAATTAAAACAGGAAATTAATTCATCACATGCGTAACTTGGTCGGTTAGGAGCTCTATTTAACATACATAATATGATTATGACTTAATTTGTATAGTTAATGAGAAAACTGTAGGATACCCTAGTAGTTGATGGTGGGATATTAATACTAGTGACACATGTAGCTAAGATAAGGGTGAACATCATCAGATGTAAATCATATACATTTGGAAATCATTTCCATAATATGAATTCTACAATAGCTTCCCGAAGAGGCATACAACTTTGATATTTGTAACGTGTGTCATTTGGAATGAGGAGGCAATAGATTCAAGTTCAACTATATTATGCTAATACAATCTTTGCATAGTTATTTAATTGGCAAAGGCTGCACAGACTCATTGGTAAATGATGGAAATATCCCATCGTCATATTATTGATAGTGATGTATTCTACAAATTGATACTGATACCACTTAAAGTTGCCTTCTAGGGTTTAAAAGACAAGCATAATACATACACAATAAATGCAAAATTCCACTGATAATCAAATCTATATAACGATTCCTGCGTGCAAGATACACTTCACATCTTTTAACTCCTTTACGTATATATATAGTTCTGCAATTGCAGCAGGTATATGTGGCATTCATCAAATATCCAAAAGACGCAGTGATTAAAAAAGGGTAACAGTTTTTTATGGGCTCAAAATGAAAGGTAGCCTCTGCGACTAGAATATAGGCGAAACATTATGGTACTACATTTGTATGTAGTAATGGAATTGTGAGTAAGAAGAAGAAGAAATGTCACACAGTTATTCTTATATAAAGAAAAAACGGTCAGTACGAGGAAGGGCGCCAGTGTAAATGGCAGAACTCTTTCGATGGAAGTCTCCGCCTACGGTAAGAGCCCGAACACGCACAGAGGCCAAACGGATTCGGAAAAACGACCCCCACCGTACTTCACTGTCCATCAGCTAGAGTAACATCATACCGCAGGAGGCAACAACATTATGGGGCTCAGTTATGGAACACTCTCTCACTGGAACAACGAACTGCACTTAACTACAAGACCTTTAAGAATGGCACTACCGGCGGCAATTGATATCTGTACTGTATGTAACATGGCTTTATGATTAGATTGAATGGATTGGTTATTATTGTTATTGTGTAATTAGTCGTAATTTGTGTTTTTATCTGTGAAACCAGGGATACTTGAAAAACAGGCTTGCCTGAGTGTATTTTCCCTTTAAAAATAAAATAAGATAAATAGAAACAAAGCCATAGTCACCTTCAAACCTTATCAAAATCAGCATAGCAGCCAAGTGCTTGATATAGCCAATGATTAATTGCTTTGATTTTCACAACAATACAGGTGTCCTCCTTTTCCTTTTTCATCCTGTCGGACGATCGGTTCAGCGTCGATGGACTCAGCACGCAATACAGGTGTATGTTATAAAAAAAACTACATCACAGCAACGAATAAAATGGTTAAGACTTAGACAAGATTCAAAGAGTCAAGATAGTTTCACACATGAACAGTTTTTTTAAATGAATCTCAAATAATGATTCTTGACAAGACGCAAATCATTTTGATTTGTCAATATCACACATTTGAATACCGTACTTTTATCAAGCCATTTATAGTTTGATGAAGGTCTCGTCGTTTAGTACTTATAAGGCCATGTTGATTTGATAAAATGAATAACACCCGGGCGTGTATTAATTATAGTCCGTTTAAAAAAAAAACTGGTCATACTATAAATCATACATAGCAGAAATTGAGAGAGTATATTTGGGAAACAAGATAGTAATGCCGTGAAAGACCAACGTCAATTCCAAATCCAAACAAAAAGATGTGAAGGAACAAAAATGAAGAACGTATATTTCAGTATACCATACCCTGTGTTTAGTTTTGTTTATCCTTTCTGACCACGTAGATTTCATATTGAAAGCAAGGTTTTTGTGAAACTTTTTGATTCATTCGCACCTCGCATCAGTTTTGGGTTCCCCAAAGGATGTCATCCATATAATCAAATAAGATGGTCTAACAGGCGACACTATATTTCCGGATCGACAGTCTAATTCCGTCAAACTTTGTTCCAAAAAGATTGACCAAAATTGATTATTGTCTACAAGTATAAAGTGAAACAAAAAGTTATTGATACCTAGGCTAGGTAACCAAGAGATGTCTCTAGGTGCATGGCCAGTTTTGCTGCATTCTTAGAACAGATTCAGTGGGGCAAATTGTATATCATATGGACTATTTTCCTTTTACTTATTGGTATTCTGCATCATAATGTTACCTCGTTAGTATCAGATGTCGTTTTCTTCCCAATCTAAGAATCAAGATAAATACCGGAATTAGACTGTCTGTCTGGAATCATTCTGTATCCGTTTTTGGAGAATACAGAACTCGGTACGCCCCCTTACATATCTTGATGAACCAAAATATGTTCAACATGCAAAGAACGGGTGTCAGAAATAATAAGTTAAAGATGGGGCCAAATTCCATTTTGAACATTTCGCGGAATCAGTCCAAAATAGATGGGGATGGTAGCGATACGGCAAAGAAAGAAAACCACCAGCATGGCCACACCGTTCACTTTGTACAGCAGGGAATTTCGATGGCCCAGGGTGTGTAGGATCAACCTAGGTTGGAGACAAAATTAATTGCATTTACTTTCTATGATCACATATCCAAAAATGTATTTAGTACTCTACTCATTGAACATCGTGGATACTGACTAAAGTATTACATTATTACTGCCTATAAGGTAGTTCACAGTTGGAAGTGCGCATGTATAACGTCATCAGGTGCCAGAGTATCTCAGGAGGAAGCCAAAATTTACGTCGAGACATGGGGTCATCTCCGTTGTAGAATGGTGATTTGACATTGAACGAACTCGCTCCATACATCCCGACTTTATCTGAAACAATGTATTTTTGCTAGGTAAGGTTACACACACTAACCGAAGGACGCCAAAAGAGGGGATTGTGTAAGGCAGTTCACAATTCAACTGCGTATGTGCATTGTGAATGTCAAAGTTCAAGCCCCTGGTATGAAGATTTTGATTATAGTTAGGGGGCCTTAAACTTTGACATTTGCACACAATGCGTCACATGTAAACTGGCTTACAGAAAGTATATCCTGAAACAAGGTTTTTCGAGTTTCTGTGGTACTTTTTTCACTTATGAGTACTATACATTTTACTGTCGCACTGATGCAATGTTATCATAATAATGTCTTACCTCATATTAACGAAGGGGGTGGACAGTTCCGTCAGAAACCAAGTGTTTCCAAAATACAACGCTGCACAACCAACCTAGGAAACGCAAGTAATCACGATACGTGAAATATCCACTGTAGCTATCTACTATCAATAACTTTACAAAATAATGTGTTGTTCGTCGAGTCAAACGACGAACTCTAAGAATATCATTATGGTCGCAAGGCGGCTTAAATATTCTCCAAGCTGAGGTACGTTTCGGTCGAGGGGCTAGAACTGTCAGCCAATCAAGTTGCCTCCTGACCGTAAGCGGTTACGTGATTGGCTGGCCTGGGCTAAAGCAGCGAGTAGGAAGGATCGTAGGCCGGTACACCAGGGTAGTTGCTTGATATATTCAACCGGCGGCTGGCCTGGCATGAGAAGATGACACGTGACTCACCCCGACCAATCAAATCACGTGAATCGCATTGAAACTCAGATTCGTATCAGCCATTTCCCGACATACTCCTTTCTAACTTGCGTTAACGACTAAATCTGACAAAACAAACTCGCCAGTGAGATGGTGGAAGGTGTCAGCTTTCCAGAGATGTTTTCAGATTGGCAATTGTGGCACTTTGGAAGTAATAAAAAGTGACCGCGATCTAACGTTTAAAGAAAAGTAGTAGAAAATATTTTTTGTAAACGTTAAATCACGGTTACTTTCTATTATTACTTCCAAAGTGCCACAATTGCCAATCTGAAAACATCTCTGGAAAGCTGACACCTTCCAGCATCTCACTGGCGAGTTTTTTTTTTTGGTCAGATTTAGTCGTTAACGAAACTTAGAAAGGAATTTGTCTGGAAATGGATGATACGAATCTGATTTTCAATGCGATTCATGTGATTTGCTTGGTCGGGGTGCGTGACTGCGGCGTGAGTATTCCAACAAAAGCCAACCTTGGTCAGAAAATAACTTACCATGACATTATGGAAGCTCCAGACGGAAATAATGTGATGTAGAACCATGCTCCAGTCTCGTAGAGGGACAAACATCACTATAAGTAGACTGTCTGTAGGTCAGGCAAGAAAAACAATGCCAAAGCTGTCAAATTTGGTGACTCTAGCGTAAGCCGTTCAGGAGTTATGCAACATGAAATTTGACGTGGGCCTTAAAAATCCCCTCCCGGTCTGAATAGAGATAGTTAAAAACGTTGTCCTTCTGATATTTTTGCATGGATTATGATAATGAACGGGAATTATTCATACCTAAACATGCCAAAACATTTATCTTACAATAATGAAGCAATGTACGGAAAACAATCAGCGAAAAAAGTGAAAAGGAAGATTTTACTTAACAAAATGTTTTGGGGTCATTTTTGACCCCGTTCGGTCATTTTAGTCGCAAAAAAAGGGGGTTCGGGCGTTTGAGTGTTAAATCAACTGCTACGTTTGGCTTCTTTTGATGATAATGATTGGAATAACTTTATTGTAAAATCACGTCCAAAGGCTAACTGCAAACGAAGGAAAGCAAAACACTTGTATACAACATGTGTATCCTTAACGGTCAAGGAAAATGAATTGTTTAAATGAATTAGAAGAAAAATGACTACTAGAGAGAGAGAGAGAGACCCAAAGCTATATCTTCTATTCTTATGGATCTAATATATACATGTCCCAGTGGCGCAAGCGGTAATGCAACCCCGCTGCTTCGCCATCTGGATCAAATTCCGTGGATTCCTAGGGCCCGAGTTCAATCCTAGGGGTCAGACATGTTGTAAGGGATTACATTCGTCATTTCGGATGGTGACGTAAAGCCGGTGGCCCTGTGTATCAGGGAGCTTCAGGCATTAACCTCTGCACGTAAAAGAACCCAACACACTTATCGTGAAGAATAGGGGTGACCCGATGTGCTTTGCCAAAAACGCGAGCCATAGCGAAGCCGCATTGCACTACCACTAGCTACTTGAAAAAGCATCATGCTTCACCTCAAATGAGGATGCCTTGAAACGAACGAAAAAGAATAGACAAAGCAATCTTAAAGATCATGTGAGCTTTTATCTATTAAAATTACACATAATATCAACATAGTGCGATATCATTAGTATCAAAGATGGTCAATTACATTCCAAGGGATTATGAAATCTTTAACAAAGCACCGCAATGATATATCAAATACCTCATAGTTCTGAGTACACAGGTGGAAATGAATATGAAATTCATCAAAAATGTTCCAGAAACAATACCAAAATCGGATGACACATGAAGAAATATGATTGATAACGATCGAAGTTCAAACAATATCTAATCATATAGATATTAACAACGATTCTAACAAATTTTAACACTTACCGGCAATAATGTATCCAAGACTGGTGCATGACGTATGGTAAAAAATTGGTGTTTGAAACCTGTTAACGTTGTATACGGGAAGATATAGCACATGTATCTACGGTTAAGAATGGAAATAACTACTTTCATTATAAGCTACCTTGATGTACGACACACCTGTACAGTTGGATACATTTCATGACTGCAAAATGACCTTAAAGCTGTACAACATTGCACACATCGAACGAGGCTGTTGAGATGCTGGTGGTCACATGACTAAACCCCACTCTCTTATTGGTCAAATAAGTCATTTAACTTTGATTGACAGTCTGGGACGGTCTATTCATGGTAAGTCATTTGAGTATAATGCCATGGCATTTGAGTATGTGAGTGACATTCTAATGTCGTCTGTAGCTGTATTCTTGTGGTAAGTACTTCAAGTGAGTTTAGAACAATATGATTGATATACTGCTGATTTCATACAGACATTTAATGTACTATCATGATATTACATTGTACGGTGATAAGTATCACTGTAATTAATTGCACAATTCAGGCGTCTGATGCACTAGGGGTCTATGAAGCTGTTTGATTTAAATAAACCATTTATCCAATAAAGCCTACCATAGATCTTCTGGGTTTAAGCCGTCGACGAAGAGAAACATGTACACGGCAAGACCACCGATGACGAAAGCGTGGAATATGGACATCACACTGAAAAGGTAAAAATGGCTCTTCAACCATAAGGGAAGCACTGAATAGAAAATAATGTTGATATCCTATGAAGTACTTAATCAATGACAATGGCAGCAAACGCATATTTCCAAATTGGTGTATCTAATAGATTATGTAAATGACGTTGTAATGATGCGAGTAAACGTGGCATCTTTTTAGGTTTTTCCTGTATACTTGTCATTTACTACCAACGGATCTTTCTCAAAATCATCATCACAAATTGGAAACAATCATTAACCGTTTTTCAGATACTTTATGAAACAGAGATTTTCCCCTCTGTGGTTTTACGTTAATGCAGGCTAGTACATTATATCCCGTAGATAGATTTGAAACCATGACAACCTTATCTGTTGTCTTATCACCCGACTGCCAAAAATCTGGGACGTATTTACTGATTACAGAGAACAATGGCCAGCGTAGAGCGGTGTCCGAGTGAGGGGTGAAACGCATATCAATTTCCCAGGTCTCCTAATTTTAGAAGGGAAAACAACGAATATAGAATGAAAACGGTATATATAATACATTTATGATTGTCTGGTTACGACAGTCTGTTAATCGTTTTATCGCCTTCCAGCCGTATACAAACAATATGTCATCGACCCTGTATGCTTAAGGATGTCCGTAAGAGCAAACGTGTCTCACCTGTTTCTCAGTACCACCTGTTTGTTGGCAGGTAAAGTCAGGAAGGCAGGCGCCATTTTCCTCAGCAACGGGTAGGAGAACCATTCAGAAATGGCCAGATGGAAGAAGAAGCTACCAACTACCGTTAAGATGTACTCAGAGTCGTAACCCATCTTGTCCAGTGATGTGGTGTTGACGTGTTCCTATCATTTACACAAACTGATAACGCTTCAAAGTCCAGCTTACTAGCCTATTGGAGGATCAGTCCATTGTAGTATAGGCCGGGGAGGGGGGGGGGGGGGCATTTTACAAATACACCACTACCAGCACCACCACTTTTCTTCTAGATGTCATGTACCATTTGAACTACTCATTCACTGATATGATTCACCAATATGGCGGTGGATGGACGTCACACGATGACACATATGTTGCTTTTTGCTTCAAGATTACCCGTTGACAGAAACCCTCTTCTTCCAAGGAGAATAACTGAACAAAGGAAGGACAGATTTCCGTGTTATTCAATACGCAGGTAGCTTGGACAGAGATGTACACACTGAAGTGCAAGTTATGCAATTTGTGACTTACTTTGCATAAGTCATGAGGAAAATCTATATTTCTTTTCTAGGTATGTTGTGACAGCTTACACCTGTTGGTTTCGAAACTAGGTCACCCCAGGGACCCAACAGCTTCATATAATGAAATGGTGATAATGCAAATCAGAATCTAATTTGCAGGATTAACGGAGGCATTTTATAAACCCAATCGGTTCAATGGTACGGCAGTAGAAAATGCAACATAGGGACATTGATAGAAAAAAGTTATGCAAATGAAGACCTAATTCGCATAATTAATGAGAAAATATTGTAGTTCCGCATTGGTAGATTAATGGAATATCATACTTGTGGCATTTGGAAGTTATGTGACAGTGAACAAAGATGAATATAAATTATGCAAATGTGGGTCTAATTTGCATAGTATTTCACTCATGGGGATTTGAGGTCTCCGAACTCTCGTTTATAACAGAACTGCGTAACAACAAATTGTCAACATAGATATAAATTTAAATTAACTACAACTCTCAACATTACAAACATTTGACTCACAACAGCCATTACAAAACTCCTGATTAGTTCACACAATCTGAATAACATAAAAATGTAAATAGAACCGCATTCCTTTGCAAAAAACACAACACCGATGTTGTAAGATAGAAGATGAATGTTATTTTATTATGGACTGCACTTGACTTCATACAACAATGAGAGAATTATCTTTTTCAATTAATATTTCTTGATCATATGGATTACATCTTCCGAGGACCTCAAAACTGATGCGAGCGTGCGAATAGAATAATGTTTGGCAAAAATGTTTTTTCAGACTTAAGTATTATGAAATCGACGTGGTCAGGAATGATGAACAAAGCTAAACACTCAGAGTATGGTATACTGAATAATAGATTCTTATTTTTTTCACATCTTCTTCTTTGACTTAAGCTTAGGACTTCCTTCGACATTGGTATCCGTTTTCTGAATTTTATTTTCTATTTTTTGCATTTTGCAGCTGCTCTGTACGATTAACAGTTTGGCCGAAAACGATTTTTTTTGGAAACGGACAAAAATTGATGCGCGCGCGGAAGTCACCCATATATAATCAAATGAACATGTTTATAAGCACGGAAAAAATTCATATATCTATTGCATATACAGCTGTCTTAAGAAATGAGAAGTTGAACCTTACCATACTAGTATACATTAGTCATTGTAGATGTTTTAAGATATCACATTCTTATATCCCTGTTATTGTATTTCGTTCTTTATCAGCTGTAGCACGACCTGTAAAGAATATGTAAGAGCATAAATGTACAATAAAGGTCTTTTTTCATTCAGACGGTCTAAAGATTGGGGCATGAACATTTCTATTCAGTCTCATTTAGAAGGTCCAACATGTCTTTGGGGATATTATTCATTTTGTCAATTTTCACTTTGAACTTCCCCGCAACTGCATGAAAGTGGTCTTTCATCCCTTTCTGTTTTTTCTTGCATTTCAGGAAAGAATTTTTCAGCTTCTTTAGTATATCTGACTGTGTGGGGCTCAGTGGTTTGGTGTTTTTCTTGGCTTTGTACTTCATGACGTCTCCCAACGTTTGAAATGCTGGACGGTCGTCAAGTACAAAGTACAGGTTTGGGTTGAGTGGAACTCTTTGCTCTTCGCATGGTTTCTTCAACACTGGTTGGCCTTGTTTTCGCCGTATCAGCGAGTCTATGCTGGAATAATCAATGCGTAACAGGGTACAGAAATTGTGATTGATGTCAAATGCGTTACTCCATGGCGACTTTGGAATGTGTTTTGTTGGCAGGGCCTTTCCTGTTTTCGTTCGGCTGCAAAAGTCGTTCACCTGTTCGTTGAGTTGTCGGAAGAACTCAACCTCCTCAAAGAAGCCTGGGCCTTGTTCCTCGATCTTACGCCAGAGGGTCTAAAAACAAAGGGCAAAACTCTCAGTGAGCGGTATCACAACTAACAAAAAATGGCAACATAATCATTTGATATTTTTTTTTTCATCTTGATTAGAATTAGGAACTTATTTGCATACTTACACATTCAATATTATAAGAAACGTTTATGAGACATTCGTGATAAATGAATGAATGAATGATAAATGATAAATTTTTAACATACAGTATGTCACATAGACTGAAGTTAAAAAGGCCATACAGGAATTGTGAGCCATTAGTGCATAGTTTCAAATGAATAAATAAGACAATAATTATTAAATGACGTTATGGAAATTAAGGTCTTTTGTATTTATTCCTTTTTCTTCTAATTTCTTCTTCCTTTCTTCTGCCTCTTGTTCTCGTTGCTTTTCTTCTCTAACGCCCTTGTTAGTGATATTACTTTACGTACAGGAGTGCCAAAGAATTCATACGAATTTTACGGAATTCATACGAGTTTTACGGAATACATACGATCCATTATGAGAAACATGAGAATTTCACGGTATACATACGATCTATTACTAAGAAACATACGAATTTTACAAAATGTATTCGATCCATTACTAAAGAAACATGCGATCCTTACTAATTTGTTCGCCATCAAGCAAGCACCGAATCTAGCTTTGTCTGGTCCTCCCAGTTGGTCTAAGCCTACATTAGTCTTAATTTAGTGCAGCTTGAGATATTTAGCAGGATGGGATACGCCATTATTAAGCTCTTAAAAGCCATGATATCGTACGAAGAACTGGTTATCCCGAGTCCGCTATCTTGAATTTAACCCAACAAATAGTAAGGAGCGTATGTTTCCTGGTAATGGATCGTATATGTATTCCGTAAAATTCGTCTGTTTCTGCGTAATGGATCGTATGTATTTCGTAAAACTCGTTTGAATTCTAGCCTCCTTCGCAGACTTCCTGTAAACAGCGGTGTTTATATGGGGGGGGGGGGGGCAAGGTTCTCCAAACGGAGTTGTGTAGCCAAGGGAGTTGTGTAGCCGAGGGACGCGTCCCTCGGCTACACAACTCCCTTGGCTACACAACTCCCTTTAGAGAACCTTGCCCCCCCCCCCCCCCCCCAATATAAACACCGCTGTTCATAGGAAGTCTGCGAAGGAGGCTATTTGAATTCCGTGAAATTCGTATATTTCTCGCAATGGACCGTATGTATTCCGTAAAATTCGTGTGAATATCGTAAAATTCGTATGAATACTTTGGCACCCTTGGTGTACAGTATGACTTACCTGGTTGAAGTAGTCATACATGGCGTAATCTACCGAACTCCACTGACGATGAACCTCCCTCTCCGTCTCTGTAGGCTGGTAGGACTTGTACGGGTACGTCTTGCTGTTTCTAGATTGAGTTTCATACAGTATATCTCTAGTCTCCCAGCACATCAGCCTGTATAAAGTATAGAAAGAAATGGTGAATACAAGACCCAGTACTTTCACAAAATGGCCTTGTCTTTTGTGGCGTTTGGCACTTTATATCTTTGTCATGGACTTTGTTTGGGGTATGGGTTAGGCATAGCTCTCGAAGCTATTAAGCTAAGGGATTGTCAACATCATTTTCAATATGTGTTTTAGGGCCTTGGCTGCTAAAATTTTATTTTGTTTTTCCTTGGTATGTCATATGCGTCTTACATTGGTAATACAATACTAGTGATGGACTGTCCAGTCTACACTGGAGCTACGACGAACATCTGCTGCAAACAGTTTATAAGTGTGTTAACTAACAAATACCAGAATACCTCAATGTATTTTAAACCATAATCCCCTGTTGCGCCGGAACTAATGGCCACAAGACAGTAATCCCAACCTGCTATTTAATACATGGTAATCATATAAGAAAAAAGCTGTCAAAAGTCACCTACCTGAATTTTAGTCCATGAAAAACTTACATTGGCAGGGGTGTCTGACCTCCAAAGTTTCAATTTAGAGCATAATTTCAACTTTTTAATCGGCACAAATCGTACGTATTTAGCCATGTTTCTAAGAATTGACCTCTGACCCCTTTTCATAACCTGATAATCACACCGAAACACAAAACTTCTACTGCCTACAGACACCACAAACATGGATGAAAGTCTGATTTTTCAACACAATAGGAAGGTAAAAACCCTTACCTGTAACATCCAGCTCCAAAATACCAAAAGATTCAAAGGTAAAGCCCTTTTATAAATACTTTTACCAAGGGTACCAAACCTATCTCGCTAAAAGTGGGCCTTCTGCGCCTGCGCGGATTACTGGGGTGTGGACTAATTCATAGTTCACCAAACCTACGACACATCAGCCTACATCCAAACGCATCTTACTCCGCACAATTTTGAACCGAGTCGTATTTTGTTTGGACTGAAAACTATGGATGCAAAAAAAATGAAACCTACCTTTTAAGCATGACCAGAGAATGATCCAGATATTCTAATATAAGGATGAGGGTGAAGTCTTGATCCAACTGTTGGATATAGTCACGGCCACTTTCCATGTTTTCGGCTTTCTCTACTGGGTAACCCATGTCGAAAGCTTGTGCGTTTCTCGTCTTGTCCACGAGTATGTCCCCAACAATTCCACTGGTTGGGTACTTGGCCGGGTTTCTTAGGAATTCCTTGAGAGGGTTTTTTCTGTTCTTGAATGGCAGGAGACGGTCAAGTTTGTAATAGTTGAAGGACGACTTAAGATGGCTGAAAGGTTCTCGTAAGATGGCCAGGTAAGCCGTGTCGCTGGGGAATTTGCTCTCCATCCATTCCTTGTTGTACACGGTATGGTGGAATAGAACGTTGTACACCTACATGTATGCAGTAAGGAAATAGAAAATAAAGTGTTGTTTTAGATGCACACAAATACATCCAGCCAGTAAAGGTTTGGTAAATGACAGTGTAGGTGATCATGAACCAGTTTAGCACAATGAAGACCTCTTATCTTCCGAAGGTCACTTGACTCACTAGACTGCGTCAAACTGCGCCGATTGCGAAGTTAGTTAGAATCCTTCCACACCATAAGGTGTATATATAGGGCGGTTCCCACCCCCGTTTCATAGCCCTGGGTCACACTGGGGTGCAATCACTGCAGCAGGAGGCTAGTCCACTGGCAGTGGAGTGTGTTTAACTTCCATACTGTTTCATAAGTATGTACCATTTTTATAAAGTCTTTGGTATGACTCAATGCGCCTCTTGTCTAGAGGTGTCCTACCCATGGCTCTAACCCAGGCCTTCTGATCCAAGTAATTTGAACCAGATGTGGTATGTGACAGAAGTGCAGACCACTACACCACAGGGACACCCCGCCGATTGCGAAAGCCATTCATAAACTAGCGCAGACCGGCGCCGGTCGGCGCAATTTTGTCGTTTAAAATTGCGACATTCTTGCAAAATAAGCGCAAAATCTCTCTTTTTTTTATCTTAATCATTGTACATTGCTTTTCAGTGGCAGCACTGCAATTCCAATAGATTCATCGTGTATCTGATTTGGATCCGAAACGGATAATGTCACATTTCCGGAGCGGCCATTTTGTTTAAACAGGTCATGTACTTACCCGTGCTTATGCGTGGTACGTCATTCTGACCGAAAAGAAACATGGTTAAAAATTTGCAAGGTTGGCTCAATTTCCCTGCCTAATTTGACGCTATTCAATGATATACTTGAATAAAAAGACTCTTTTTACACAACCAAGAGATTTATTCCACCGACGTTTCGGTAACCATCTGTTACCTTCTTCAAGGCAAATTCTGACTGGTTCGCATAGTAATGCCGCACAGGTGTTGCTGCTTATACATAATGAGATGCAGTCCCAAACGCAAAATATTTACATATGTTCAATCACAGGAGATGACATCACTATGCGGTCCCAAACGTACAGTGAAAGAATGTGACAGATTGTACCGAAACATCGGTGGAATAAATCTATTGGTTGTGTAAAAAAATTGTTTTTTTATTCAGTGACTTACCAACCTGATGAAACTATTCACGGCAATAATATACCTGCTTAACCGCTATAAACTGTACTATAACTTGAATATGTTCCAATAGATCGGAGAGAGGGAGGGCGGATTTACTGTTATTACCTCATCCGGTGTGTGAACGTAGTCGTTTACTCTCGGGACGTTGGGCCAGCTCAGAGTCCCCCTCCCTAGGGGGAACATCACCGTCGAGTTCTTTCTCAGAGCAAACCTGTAAAAAACAAAGGGATACGAGAGTAAAGAATTTGTGCTACAGATACTTCAGGTTTCTATGTTAGTTTAGCGATTACGGGGTCTTTTTATAAATATGACTTGGTATTGAACTTTTCTTTTTATTTGAGTTGAACGTGTGATAGTTGTGTGCCGATTTGTTAAAAACAGAGAGAACGCTAGCAACCTCAAAAAACACCCCTCCCTATAGAATGGTGTGGCGACCCTGTGACGTCACGATTCAAGATGGCGGCCACCCCACATGCCAACGGATCCAACAAAGGTTTTGCTACGCAAACTTGTGATTACATGATTAAGATTAGCAGCCAAAAAAAAAAAACAATTGCATATAATCTCTTTCTCAAAGAATTCACATTTCCTGTCGGCCTACTTATTGGACGGACGTGCGCGCGACTACCCTATACCGTTTCTGTCCGGTTTTATGAATGGACAAGAAACTTACGCCAAGAATAATTACTCAAGCAACTGGATAAAGTTTTGAAACAGTCAGACGTTTCAGACAGGGATAATGTACTGCCCCCCACCCCCGGACGAACAACATTTAGTTACTGTACTAAAATCAACAGTAGCTAATTGAACTATTGGCCCAAAACTTTGAATTCTTCTTCTTTAAAGACTACTTCAAGACATCCTAAATTGTCTTAACCTCATTAACATACCTATTCAGAGTTTTGGTATAAAACCTGGTGTTCTCAGTCCTATCGTTAGTCACTGACGAAAGACAGTGGATGCTGTCTGAAACGTCTGACTGTTTAAAAACTTTATCCAGTTGCTTGAGTAATTATTTTTGGCGTATCTTACTACCTGGATGTCTAACCTTCATCAATGTGACAAGAAACTTAGTTACGAAGATGAGAAGCAATTCATACGAAATTTTACGGAATTCATACGAGTTTTACGGAATACATACGATCCATTATGAGAAACATTCGAATTTCACGGAATACATACGATCTATTACTAAGAAACATACGAATTTTACGGAATACATACGATCCATTACTAAAGAAACATGCGATCCTTACTAATTTGTTCGCCATCGCGCTGGCACCGAATCTAGCTTTGTCTGGTCCTCCTCGTTGGTCTAAGCCCACATAAGTCTTAATCTAGTTAGCTTGAGATATTTAGAGTCTAGCAGGGTGGGTTACGCCATTATTAAGCTCTTGAAAATGAAATGCTGAATATATCGTTACCGTGCTACAATAGGCGTAGTTGTAGAAGACCCGGCCTTGTGAACCTTGATAAAGACGAAGTCCGTACGGGGTGAGCAGTCAGCGGGGTTGTTGTCCTCTTTATATGGTGTTCTATGAGTGGAACGCAAAAAGAACGTCGACTGAATGAATGAATGAATATTGAATAACTGAATTAATAGATGAATGGATGAAAAATGGACGAGTGATAAATGCTTGAACGAAGAATGAATGAATGAACTGTTATATTTCAAATGTGCTATGCTCTCCTAAGGGAGGAATAAAGAAGAAGAAGAAGAAGAATGAATAAACTTTATTGCTCGACCATCGTACATTGTACAATGCATGGCAACAACAATACTACTGGGCTAATCTACCCTTCATTTAGAACTACAAAATACTGTCGAAGAATAGTTTCATCAGGTTGGTAAGTCACTAAATGAAAAATAATATTTTTTACACAACCAACATACATATTCCACCGACGTTTCGGTGACTATCTGTCACCTTCTTCAAGGCAATTCTGACTGGTTCACATAGCAATGCAGCACAGGTGTTGCTGCTTATACAAGTTAATGGCATGCAATCCTAAACGCAAAGTATTTACATATGTACAAGCACAGGGGATGACATCACTATCCTTCCCTGCCAACCAGAAGAAAAAAATGTGATGTAAAACTGAAACTTAGAAAATGAAAACAGCCGGAAGGAGTCTGCAACGGAGGCTAACCACACCTTGCCTCGTTGACCCTTTTGATACGACCTTGCCACCGATAGATCTGCTTGGAGATCAGTCGTTTAACACAATTTTGCTTACCAGGCTTTCATGGTAATATCCAAGACGTATGCTGCCAAAACAGATCGATAAAACTAGCGGGGGAACTTTCCTACCTCACATTATGTACCCCTTGGATGTCTGTTTTCGTCATCGAATCCTCGGCAATCCTCGGCTCATGTTCGGAGGAATACGACGACACCTTCCCGGTCCACCCTCCCGTAGACATGACACCCTTCCAGTCCACAGACAGGGAAAGCACCAACGTGACACAGACACAGAGACTTCCTGCCCAGAGGGCCTTAGCCGTCGTCATGTTAGAGCCTAAGTTCATACCCAACACTTGTATAAACGGGGTCGCGAACAAGCGGACTTTACTGAAGCAAACAGACGAGTTTGATACATATTAGAACATACCATATGTAGCAACAAGAGGGGTGGCGCTAATATAGCACATCACTGCATTGTTACTGGTGAACCTTCAATTCAACATAGGTAAAGGTGCATATAATGGACTTACATAAAGAACACATTTTTAGTTAACACTAGTATAACGTTACTAGAATATCGACGCATAAAGTTCTCTGTTTCACTGACACCCCGTACGGATATGGTATAGTCCTGTTGTCTGCAAGCCGTCCGACCGGTTGGTATGTAAATCTTTGTGCATGTGAATATATATTTGGTTTGACAAGGGAACTCAACTGCAGAAGCAGTTCTTTTTTTAAACAAAAGATATATATATTTATATCGATCATGATATGAGTATAAAAGCAATCATCTTTGTAAAATTTCATCATAGATTAACAAAGAGAGGGCAGTGAACAGTTCCCAAATCATTTTAAGATATTGTTATGGCCATGATAATAACAAGAGTCCGTAGGACACAATTCTCCGTGAAGTATTTATAGTGTGTACATTGTGGGTGAGGTTTTTGTTAATTTCCTTTGCTGGTGACCTGCTCAGTTGTGAGATAAATGCATGAAAGGGATCTTGACGTAAGGTGTGGAATCACAGACAATTTATTTTTAGAGCCTGGAACTGAAACAGGATTAAGCTCAGGCTAACTTAACATGGCCATGCAGCAACGGAATCGTGGGTTGTATGTGGTGCCAGCTGTGAAAAGTGCATTTTTGATAAGCGGTACTAAAAGAAGTAAAAATATTGACCCACACAAATTACATCTCTGTACAGTCCAAGTAGGGTTTTATAGCAAGTAGAGAAAAGGTGTTTATTTATCTTTTTCTTTCAATACAGGAGGGGTCAACTTGCTGAAAAGTACGATTTTACAGCATGGCACAGATAGTATCTAGAAATTCCGGGAAAAGTCACAAATTAAGATCTAGATGGCTTCTTTTGAAGATCCATTCAGCCTTACAACTAAGATGTTTCAGAAATCACAAATATGCAGTAAATTCTCTTTCCACAATTTATTGCAGGCATGCCTGATCTATAGCTATAGACCTATTTTGTAGTATCGTAACATTTCTCGAAGATCAAAGATCACCGGATCTCTCAATCCACCCGGAAGTGACACAGACTAGCCGCGGCCGCGGGCACTTTTATGAGGGACATATCTCAACAGTCTTTCATCCCCTGCGTAAACCTTTTACATTGTCACAGCCTCCGTATTACAAACTACAAGTGTGGTAATTCTGAGAATTCCCATTTTCACACTGTGCGTAAAAGTGCACCGTCCGTCCCGTGCGCTCATACTAGCATGCGAGCTGCGACTGGACACCATATTCATACACAGACAGGAGGTCACTCTGCACGTGTTCGCAGCTAAAACTCACAATTCCCGTTGCCGCATTGGTATGTAACTTAATATATCGTTTGCTAGGTTGCGTGTGATGATGCACGTTGTCTATCTTATAATGTAACAGTGACTATACGATCACAGCAAGTAGGAAAGATATATACCCCGTATCTGCCTGAAGTATTCTAGTCAAGCGGAACGGATTATAGCATGGTGTCTATGACAGGGCGGTAGCACATGACATTAATTATAGGGGTGCAATTATAATATTGCATTGAAGATGAAAGAAGTTCCGGTGTAACAAAGAAATAGTGCATCACCACGCCCAACCAGGCAGACGATATGCCAAGTTACACACCAATGCGACAGCGGGATCGTGAGTTCTAGCTGCGAACGCGCAAACAAAAGCATTTCAATACTCCCAGAAGAGAGACGATTTAAACACAATACAAAACATTTGCATACGGTACTTTTAACAAACCATTAATTGATAGTGCGTTAGCTCCCATCATTGTGTGTATTACAACAGGAATGTTAAATCTTGCAAAATAAAGCGTATTTTGAAATATAGTGATCGGAAATCATTCCGTATTCGTCTTGGGAGAATACAAGACGCGATATGCCCCCTTACATATCTTGATGAACCAAAATATGTTCAACATGCAAATCAAAGGGCTCAGAAACAAAAAGTTGATGAGAGGGTTATATTCCATTTTGTACAGCTCGCCTGTCTTCATGTGTGGAATCAGTCCAAAATAGATGGAGATGGTGACGATACGGCAAAGGAAGAAAACTACCAGCATGGCCACACCGTTCACTTTGTACAGCAGGGAATGGCGATGGCCCAGAGTGTGTAGGATCAACCTGGGTTGGAGCCAACACAAATTTTATTCATTTTCTATGATCACACATCCAAAAATATATTCTACGCATTGAACATGGCGTATAAGACATCGTGAAGCAACTTTCTGGACACTGACTAAAGCATTACATTATTCACCTCGACCAATCGAATCACGTGAATTGCAATGAAACTCAGATTCGTATCAGCCATTTCCCGACAAATCGCTTTCTAACTTGCATTAACGACTACATCTTACCAAGCAAATTTGCCAGTGAGATGGTGAAAGGTTTCAGCTTCCAAAAGACGTTTTCAGATTGACAATTTTGGCACGTTGGAAGTGATTGAATCCGCCCGCGATTTAACGCTTAGAGAAAAGTAGTAGAAACTAGAAGTTAAATCGCGGGCGGATTCAATCACTTCCAAAGTGCCAAAATTGTCAATCTGAAAACGTCTTTTGGAAGCTGAAATCTTCCACCATCTGACTGGTGAGTTTGTTTGTTCAGATGTAGTCGTTAACGCAGGTTAGAAAGCGATTTGTCGGGAAATGGCTTCACGTGATTTGATTGGTCGGGGTGATTATTACACGCTGCCGACGTGTGTCTATAAGGCAGTTCACAATTGCAAGTGCGCCATGTACAGTGCTATACAGGGATAAATGTCACATTAACATAATCGATCAAGTGTCAGTGTATCTCATGATCAGATTCCCTGAAACCAATAATGAAGTAAAGACATATGGTCAGCATAATTGTAGAATGGTAATATAATAGCATCGAAGATTCCCTTGAGCTCTTGAAAAACAGCCACTGCCAAAGGGTATGTAAACTTTCAAGGTTGGATAAAGATTAAGTTTAAAAAGTACCAATGTAAACACTTGCTCCCTATATCCTAACTTTCTATAATGACAATATATTATTGCTAGGTTAGGTAATACACACTGACCGGTCAATAGGACGCCAAAAGGGGGAATTGTGGGGCCCAAGTGAATGGCAGTTCACAGTGCGAGATGCGTATGTGTGTATATGCATTGTGAATGTCAAAGTTTAAGCCCAAAGTTTAAAGATTTTAATAATGGGTAGGAGCCTTAAACGTTAACATAGCACAAAATGCATCACATGTAAACTGGCGTATACAATTCGATTATATCCCGATACCTGGTTTCTCGAATTTCTCGAATACATTTGACTTTGGCAACATGCATTTTACTGCCGTATTGATGCAATGTTATGATATACCTTACCTCATATTAACGAAGGGGGTGGACAGTTCCGTCAGAAACCAAGTGTTGCCAAAATACAATCCTGCACCAGCAACCTAGGAAAGACAAGTAATCACGTACGTTAAGTATGTACTGCAGCTATCTACTAACAACAAGAATAATGTGTTGTTCGTCGAGTCAAACGACGAACTCTAAGAATATCTTTTATCTACTCTAAGAATATGTTTATATATTTTGGGGACGAAAGTGGCTTAAATGTTCTACAAGCAGAGGTTTCGGTCGGGGGCTAATATAGTGGCCGACAATTAGATTACCCCTTGACAGTAGTCGGTGACGGTGATTGGCTGACCAGCGTTAACGCAGCAAGAAGGACTGATCTCAGGCCAGTACGCCAGGGTAGATGCTTGAAATATAACAGGCGGGCCCGGCATAACAGTATATTGGCTAGAAAATAACTTACCATGACATTATGGCAGCTCCAGGTGGAAATAGCGTGATGTAGAACCATGCTCCAGTCTCGTAGAGGGACATACATCGCCATCAGTAGACTGTCTGCAGGTAATGCAAGAGGAAAATGTTTTAATCATGCAAATGACTCCGACATTTACATAATCTATGATTGGTGATGAACACCTTTAAATGACTTACACAGGTCACAATCCAATTATTTCCAAATTACCACTGAGACGAATTATAGCACTTTTGCATTGATATGCAAATTATGAATTTATTTGCATATTTGGTATGTTTATGTTCAATCTGCCATAAACTAGATATGTTGCATGTATTTGAGTTTTATCATGGAAAACACTGCAAATGTAGATTTTCCTCATCAATTATACAAATCAGGTTTTAATTTGCATGAGTTGCACTTATGTACGTCTTTCTCTAAGCTGGCCCCATACTAAATATCATGGAAATAGGCCATTCCTTTGTTCATTTATTCTTCTTTGAAGATTTTGACAAAAACGCCCGTGCAGCTCAAGATCAAGCTGCTAGAGGGTTCAAATATAAACCACTTCTTCCTTATATCACAAGGACCTTTTCACCAAAAGATCAAGACTATAGCACGTTCAGGTCAAAAGATACAATAAAAGGAAGTTCTGCTGCATAACCAAGGTCACATGCCAGGAAGCCCAAAATCGACGTTGACCTTCGTCTATCAACACCTACCCACCTACCAAATATCGTCACAATCCATATCGAGGTCCATGTGTTATGCTGACTACAAAATCCGGAAACACAAACACACAGACAGACACACACACAGACACAAACAGAGACACACCGGAGAGTCATGGAGATAATGATATTAAGAAAAACAGGATGACTTATATCAAAATGGTTAAGTAGTCAGTCATCATATGTAAATTCATTAATTATCTTTGCAGATCTGCTTTACTACAAGTTTGCCTTAGCTCAGAACACTAGAGTCAACATTGCGATATTCAATATTTCATTCAACTGTCACGTTTGGCTTCTATTGATAATAATAATGATGATAATGATGATGGTAATATTAAATTCATTGTAAAATCATGTCCGAAGGCTAACTGCAAACAAAGCCCATCGGACACATGAAGAAATATACTTTATGAAGATCGAAGTGCAGAACAATATCTAATAATAGAAATATTATTCACAACATTTCTTGTTTTCCTTGTTTTCCACTTTTCATTGATATTTGATTAGAATAATTCACATGATTATTCTTTTTGTATAATTTTGATCTGTCTTTACAAATTGTATATGATTTTGAAAATTTACTTACTAGTTCCTCTTCTTTTTCATTTGTAGCATTGCGATTTATGGCATAATTTCCAATTGTTATTTCGTTAATTTTGCTTCGTTTTGATTATGTTTAACTACTGTCTAGCTTCGAGGGGGGCCCACGAAAAGCCACATAGGCTTCTGGCCCCCCTTCATGTTTTTATTTGCCCTGTTTATCTATGGTTTTGCAATTGTACACATGCATGCAAACAAAACAATAAACAATGATAAACAAACAAAATTTAAATTTCTAATACATTTTGCACACTTACCGGCAACAATGAATCCAAGACAGATGCATGTCGTGTAAAAAAATATCGGTGGTCGAAACCTGTTGTGTACGGGAGATTATATTTACAGTTAAGAATGAAAATACATAGTTCTTAAATCTACTTTTAGCTACATGTACCTTGACATACGATACGCCTCGATAGTTAGAACAGTTCATGACTGCAAAATGATCTTTGAGCTTTACAACATGGTAAACATCTTTGAGCTTTACAACATTGTAAACATCAAAGAGGCTGCTGAGTTGTCGTCGGAATCTCATGGTCAAATGTGTAAAAAAAACGTATCTTATTGATCAAATAAATTAATTTTGATTGACAGACCGAAATGGTCTATTCATGCCATGACATCTGAGTATGATGCCATGACATGTATGTAAGATACATGTGTATATTCTAATGTCGTCTGTATTCTTGTGGTAATGACTTCAAATGAGTTTAGAACAATAGGAAGGATATGCTTCTGATTTCATACTGACATTTAATGTACTATGCCTACCATAGATCTTCTGGGTTCAAGCCGTCGACGAAGAGAAACATGTACACGGCAAGACCACCGATGATAAAAGCGTGGAATATGGACATCACGCTGAAATGGTAAAAATATGTCTTCATCTATTAGGGAAGTACTGAATAAAGTACTGAATAGAAAATAATGTTGATATCCTATGAAGTACTTAATCAATGACAGTGGCAGCAAACCCATTCTTCCAAAATTGGTGTATCTAATGGATTGCCTCAACAGCGCATGACATAAGAGTGAGACGAGCCATTGCCTGGAGCACCCTACACAGCATGAGAAGAGTTTGGGAGTCAAACATGGACAACAAACTCAAGCGAAGACTTTTCGTCTCAACTGTCGAGTGTGTATTGTTGTCTGTCTCGGAGACCTGGACTCTGACGGTGCAGGACGAGAGGTCACTCGACGGGATGTACACCCGGATGCTCCGAAAAGTGCTGAATGTCACCTGGGAGGACCGTATGACAAACTCCGCACTCTACGGCGGTTTTCCCAGACTCTCCCAGAAGATAATGCACCGAATTAGGATGGCACTGGCTGGACACTGCGTCCGGCATACCGAGCTGATAGCCAGCCAGCTTATCCTCTGGGAGCCAACGGAGGGAAGGAGGAAAAGGGGCAGGAGACGCACAACCCTCATTGACAATCTAAAAAGGGATGCTGGGCTCAGTGACATTTCAACAACAGAGCTGAGATCGCTAATGGAAGACCGGACTGAGTGGTGCAGAAGGACTCATTGTCTCCCGAGATTTCATCACTGATGTCCTCGTTCAAGGTTCAAGGTCAAGGTGTTTCTAAAAGATTATGTAAATGACGGTGTAATGATGCGAGTAAATGTGACATCTTTAAGGTTTTTCCTGTATACATGTCATTTACTGCAAACGGATCTTTCTCAAAATCATCATCACAAATTGGAAACAATATTTAACTGTTTTTCAGATACTTTTACGTTAATGCAGGCTAACGTAATATGACCAGTTTACGTCCGATTTATTCAAAACGTTATTTATCCTAAAACCGCGCGGACAGAGCCAAATGTTTAACCCATGGGTAGAAATATTAGCTCTTTTAACAAGAAAATTCATGGTCTGTAAGTTTTTCTCCGCCTGTTTAACGCCGCGCGAGCATGTATTCATACTGGGGTATATGGTGAAGAATTGTGCTAGGCTTACCCTTTATCGTCCACATCTGTATTTTCCCTTCTAGCGCTATGCTGGAAGAACATAGACCGGAAAAAAATGCACAGTAACTATCGAAAGTAGTCTACAGACAAATGACAGTAAAGTCACTATGTTTGTCCCTCCGCTTGCCCGACGCGATGGAAGAAAACAATTTTTGTATTGTGAATTTCCCCGAAATCAGCAGCACGTGGTGTTCACGTGATAAACGCATGGCCATGATGTTATGCCGTACAAAAATGTATCATCTGAGCGGGGGTCGCTAGGTTGTATTAAACCTTCCTAAAACTGGCAAGAGTTTCAAACCCCGAATCACCATGGATAGTCTGCATATCAAAGTAAGGTTTAACGTCAGCTACTTTTAAAAGATACTAGCTATCGTGTAAGTTAGAAAAACATGATAAAGATACGCGGTGTCAAATTACATATGAAATGCGTCATGCATGACGCTTCCGTGCAACTTGTTGTTACTGGTTCAGGAGTTTATTCTGTTATGTCGCTGGACGTAAACCCTTTTAAATGCTTTGTATAAAAGAGAGAGATGGCTGAGGATCATACTTATGACGTTCTTTGTTTCTCGTGAGAACAGGCTTTGGCATAATACACCGCGACATGTGGACATGACCCAATCTGGACGTAAACTACTCCTGCACGTAAATAGGTCATGTTACGTTAGTACATTATATCTCGTAGATAGATCTATAGCCATGACAACCTTATCTCATGTTTTGTTACCCTTGCGCTGAAATCTGGGACGTATTTACTGATTTAGAACAACAATGGCCAGCTTAGGGCGAGTGAGTGGCAAAACGCATATCAATTTTCAAGGTCTCGTGATCTTAGTAGAAAATGAATACAGACTCAGATAGAATGGAAACAGTATACACAATACATTTATGATTGTCTGATTATGGCAGTCTAATAATCACCTTTCCAACCAACTCTCCGTATACAAATAATATGTCATCGACCATGCACACCATGTAAATGTACGTAAGAGCAAACATGTCTCACCTGTTTCTCAGTACCACCTGTTTGTTGGCAGGTAAAGTTACGAAGGCAGGCGCCATTTTCCTCAGCAATGGGTAGGACAACCATTCAGAAATGGCCAGATGGAAGAAGAAGCTACCAACTGCCGTAAATATGTACACAGTGTCGTAACCCATCTTGTCTAGTGATGTGGTGTTGACGTGTCACTTACACAGAATCTGATAACGCTTCAAAGTCCAGCTTACTGACCTACTGTCTGCCATGCCAACATTGGATCAGTCCACTGTAATATAGCCCAGGGGGAGGACATTTTACAAATACCCTTTACGTGTTTAAATTTGTGGATCAGGAATACGTCTTAATGTTTCTCTCAATTCTTAGTGGTTATCTTATTGTCGAACTGTTCCATACCATCTAAGAGTTATGAAAAAGGATCATACTTATGTCGTTCTTTATTGCTCATGAGAACTACTTTTGCACAATACACCTCGACATGTGAACAAAACACAAAGTATGCGTTAATTGGTAGTACACGATGATTGCTAGCTATACAGTTATGTAATAGGATAGCAGCACGACGAGAGGTACGGGGTATCTCAAAACGTAGCGGGTCTTAGGCCGCCATTTTCGGTCAAACGATGGGCGAACATGTTAGCCCAATATTCCGCCATAAGATATTGCATATAGCCCCGCAATTTTCTTAAAACGGGTAATTATACATTTCTAGCATTTCTGGCCTATTGCTGGCAATACGCCTCTAGGGTGGGTCCGGAGCAGGACCGTGCTGGCCGGAGTTGGGACCGTGCGGGCCGGAACTGGAACGTCCGGTCCGGATCCGTATCGGACGGGCCTACAGTGAACTAACAGATATAGCAATTCCCCCATCCCCAACTTGCTAAATAAGTTTGGACAATAATTCTCATCATTAGCAGCTAGCCGCTACCATTTATAATGTCGTCAACACTCCCCGGTTGTCAGTCAATGGAAAATAAAAAACGAATTACATGTTATGTATATACATTATTTTATATACGTATACCTGTACATGTACTTGCAATTAGCCTACGGGCAGGAATTTGCAATAAACTTTCTTCTTTATTATTTTATTGAAGTTATGTGGAATATATGTATATGTTATTTATTCCGTGTAAGGGGAAATGTGGAATAATTCTGAAAATCTTTAATCATGACAATGAAATGTGCAATATTGTAAGTTGTAAAAGCTTTTACCTTGTTAACAGTTATTTGTACATTGAATTTGATACAGTGATCTTACTGCGAAATTCAATAAATAAATCTTGAATCTTGATGTACTTTTTCGGGGGGTGTATTGGTAGTTCTGTGACTTCAAGGTAAATCATATTGTCTGCTTTGCCCTGGAGTAAAGCCTGATGATGACTGGAATTATGACAGTAACTTTCATTGAGTTCAATGAGTTGAATGAGCTGTCGTATTATTTATGTCATGTCCCCTATACCCAACATTCCCCACCTCATGCTGACTGGTCACTTGTCATTCTATAGCAACGAATATGTTTTTGCAGTTTGATTATTTGTTATTTTCTAGATCATTCTCCAGACTATTTGACGATTTCAAGACAACAGCACACATTTGCATACCGCACTTTTAACAAATCATTATCTGCTAGTGTAATAGTTCTATAGCAGTGCCAAAGGCAGCATTGGACAAACTTGATGCATGTCATCGGAAACACCTGCGCAAAATCACAGGGTACCAATGGCCCCACAAGATCTCTAACAAAGCACTATATAAGATGTGCAACACCACCCAACTGTCAGTGAAAGTTCACCACCTAAGGTGGTGCATGCTAGGGCACATCCTCCGCATGCCCGAAGACACACCAGCACAAAAGGCACTAGAATTTGCTACAGTGGGGTGCAACAAATACAAGGCCAGAAAAGGAAGACATTGCACAAACCTACTAAGTGTCCTAAAAACAGACCTCAAGAACAAAGGAATTGGAGACCTAAGAACAGCAAAGAAACTCAGAGAGCTACGGCAGCTCGCAGGAAAGAAGGCACAGTGGAAAGAAATGAAGAAAGACTGAATGCAGCCAGAGGCTGTTTCCTCAACCTCTGAGCCGCAGAACACAGTGAATCATCATCAATAGTTCTAATCATTTTGTGCGTTACATCATGAATGTTCAATCTTACAAGATGAAGCTTACTTTCTTTAAAAAGTAATCGATAATCATTCCTTAATGATCTTTGGGGAATACAAGACGCGATATGCCCCCTTACATATCTTGATGAACCAAAATATGTTCAACATGCACACTATGGGGGTATGGAATAAGAATGTGGTGAGAACGCCATATTCCATTTTGAACATTTCGCCCGTCTTCATGTGTGGAATCAGTCCAAAATACATGGGGATGATGGCGATACGGCAAAGGAAGAACACCACCAGCATGGTCACACCGTTCACTTTGTAGAGCAGGGAACGGCGATGGCCCAGAGTGTGTAGGATCAACCTGGATTGGAGACAAAACAATACTCTCTACAATCAAACATCAAAAAAATGTATTTTTCTCCTTTGAATATTGCGTATCAGACATCGTGACACAAATCCTGGATACTGACTAAAGCATCACACTATATAATTGTACGCTGCCTAGTTGTTCTTGTTCCCATTTCACTTCAGCGCTTAACATTTCACTGATGCAATGTTATGATTTTTCTTACCTCATATTAACGAAGGGGGTTGACAATTCCGTAAGATACCAGATGTTGCCGAAATACAACCCTGCACCGGCAACCTAGGAAAGAATGAATAATCATGATACATTAAATATGTACTGCAGCTGTCTACTATCAAAAAAGAATAATGTGTTGCTCGTCAAGTCAAACGACGAACTCTTTGCGAACATTCTTTTGGGGACGAAGGTGGCTTAAATATTTTTTCCAAGCAGAGGTTTCAGCGGGGGGGGGGGGGTAGTAGGCCGTTGCTTGGTGTATACAGTAGGTTTGCCTGCCCTGATCACCCTCCTAACAGCAGGGCCCCTATCGCTCAATTCGTTGGCTCGCTCGCGTAGGGACCCTGCTCTTTAGCCCCAGTAGACACGGTTCTGGCGCCGTCGACACAGCTTCAGCCGATTAGAGGGTTTGCTAAACCTCATCTCAAGCAAAAGAGCAAAGGACGCTGGGAAGCTATCAACCAATCAGGTTACGTCTCACATCGTTACTTTAGGTTAAGAACAAATAACCGCCAAATTGTACCAGATAAAGATAGCTCATTAATTATTCATGAGCAACTGTCAGCAACGGCGCCAGAAGCGTGTCTACCAGGGCTAAAGAGCAGGGCCCCTACCCGAGCGAGCCAACGAATCGAGAGATAGGGTCTTGCTTTCAGGAGGGTGGGCCTGATAGGAGGACGCATGAGTATGAAAGCAAAATCAACCTTGGTCAGATAATAACTTTCACATTCCATTCCATCTGGATAAATTATAATCATCTGTGCCCAAGTATCTCTAATGCAGCGAGCTGTTCACACCAGGATAATCCAACAATATTGCTGATTACATTTATTACATTCATTTTTCCATAGCTATTGTTTGATTTTGTTTGCGTTTTAAACATAGGATAGGAGTCTTTTAACTTCACAGTAACTGGTGATGTAGAGTAGCACGATAATTCAGACTGCAATTTTGATGATAAAGTTCGTATTATTATTGAATATTATTATTAACTTACAATGCCATTATGGCAGCTGGCGATGGAAACAGCGTGGTGTATAACCATACCCCAGTCTCGTAGTGGAGCATACATCACCATCAGTAGACTATCTGAAGGTCAGGCAAGAAAAATAATGTCAAGGAACAAACTTCCCTAAAAATAACTAAGCTTGCAACACATATGCACGGCCGTCAGTCACCATATGTCAATTCACTGTTTATCTTTGCAAATGAAAATGTGCTTTACTACAAGTTTGTCTTAGCTCAGAACAATAGAGTCAACCAAGGAGATGGTTATATAGTCTATATAACCTCCTTGAGTCAACATAGCTTAGCACTTGTATGCAACATGTTTATACCTAACAGAGAAGGAAAATGAAGTAAGCTATTTGTGAGGTTTGAATTCTTTTCTCCATTCAGTGGAAGATGAACTGCCCAACGTGTTGGTAGATTAGCGGGTTGGACAACTTTAGCAAGAAGATGATTAAGAGAAAATAACAAAATCTAGTGACACAGACAAAAATAGACTTTATGAAGATCAAAGTAGAAAAAATATATGATCTTAGAAATATTCACAACGTTTCTAACAAATTTACTAAAAAATTACCTGCTACAATGTATCCAAAACAGATGCATGTCGTATAGTAAAAGATTGGTGTTTGAAACCTGTTGTGGAAGGCAATATACATTTACAGTTAAAGCAAAAACCCAAGCAATATTAGGGCTCGAAAATTGGATTTTTAAAGTCAATTTATTTAGTCATTTCCATACATGATTAGTTCAGAATACACTATCACAATGTATAGCAACGTCCATTATGCAAAAATACGACGTCGTTGTGATATGATAACTCACTGAAAATCGCGGCAGGAGTTTTTGTAGGCTCGCAAAACTAAGGGGATCATTGTATGGCTCGTTTTTGCACGGTTTTAGAATGCTCAAAGTGTGACGTTATTACGCAAATGTGCTTAACAGTGTTAGTAAATCACTACCATAAAGAGTTCAGCATTTTTCAAATTTCCATTTTGGGGCCCTAATATTGCTCTTGTTGCCTTTAAGAATCGAAATATAAAGTTCTTATAACTACCTTTATCATTAGCTACCTTTACGACACAACTCTACATTGTAAACATCGAACGAGGCTGTTGATAACCGTCGGAATCTCGTTGGAGGTCACATGACAAAACCCCACTCTCTTATTGGTCAAATAAGTGATTATTATTGATTGACAGTCCGAAACGGTCTATTCATGCCATGACATTTGAATATAGTGCAATGACATTTGAGTGTGTGAGTTATACTCTAATGTCGCCTGTACTATTGTGGTAAAGACTTATAATGAGTTAAGAATAATAAGATGGATAATTATACAGCTGATTTCATATCCTGAAATTTACTGAACTATCATGATATGTTATCACATATATATATATCACTGTACTTCAATTAACTCCACAATTCAGGCATATATTGCACAGGTGGTCTGCGAGGATGATTGATTTGTCAATATTGTATTGAATAAACCATTTATCACAAAGAGCCTACCATAGATCATCAGGGTTTAAGCCGTCGACGAAAAGGAACATGTACAGACCAAGACCACCGATGATTACAGCATGTATTATGGACATCACACTGAAAGGTAAAAGTGTATCACTTTTTATTGTATGTCCCACACATTTTGATATACGTTATTCACTATACTCAATGCTGTCGTCAGATTTACCAGGATTTATCTCAATGGACTTGAATAGCAAATTTAAGCACATAATGTCATGTGACAACCCCCGAATGGTATACATTGGAAAATATATCAAAGAATGTATAGACGTTAGAAACTCTTCCAATGATTGTAAAATCCCATTGTCATCCCATACTACTACACCATATTGTATAAGATAGATTGACTAGCCTAATAGAATGTTATCTTATAATGTACCAGTGGATGCCATACTCTGTACCTTGTACAATTGTTGTGCAATAAAGTTATTATCAAAATAATGGAAGTTATATGTGTTGATATTCTATTGAAGTAGTTATTCAATGATAGTGGCAGCAAGAACATGCTAACAAATTGATGTATATAGATCATGTAAATAATGGTGGTACACATAACTTAAACGCGTATATTTAAGTTTTTCATTCAAGTAAATCGTTAAGAAATATGCACGAACTCTTACTTGAGATTTTACTGTGACTAAATGTGAAAGGCTTCGAGTATTTTTCCTGTATACATGTCTTTTACTGCAAACGGGTCACTCTCAAAATCACCATCACAAATTGGAAACAGGAATTATCCCTTTTTAAGGTTTACATTCAAGCAGGTTTGCACGTTAAATCTAGTAGGTAAAGCTGCATGTAACCATAACGATCTTATCTACTGTTTTGTCACCATTGTGCTGAAATCTGGGACGTATTTACTGATAAAGAACAACAATGGCCAACGTAGGGCGATGTCCGAGTGAGGGATAAAAAGCATATCAATTTCCCAGGGCTCCTAATCTTAGTAGGAAAAAAACGAATATAATTTCATAGAGATAGAATGAAAATGGTATACATAATATAATTGTGATTGTCTACTTACGACAGTCTGTTAATTTTATTATCACCTTTCCAACCAAACATCTCCGTATACAAACATTATGGCATCGACCATGTATGCTTAAGGACGTCCGTAAGAGCAAGCATGTCTCACCTGTTTCTCAGTACCACCTGTTTGTTGGCCGGTAAAGTTTCGAAGGCAGGCGCCATTTTCCTCAGCAATGGGTAGGACAGCCATTCAGAAATGGCTAGATCGAAAATGAAAACACCAACTATCGTCAAGATGTACTCAGAGTCGTAACCCATCTTGTCCAGTGATGTGGTGTTGACGTGTCACTTACACAGAATCTGATAACGCTTCAAAGTCCAGCTTATTGACCAACTGTCTGCCTAACGCCCAACATGGAGGATCAGTCCACTGCACTAAAGAGGGAGGTCATTTTACAATTAGCTTTTAAATTCTAATTTAGTTTAAATTTGTGGATCAGGAACAGGGCTGTTTCTTTGAATTCTCAGTGGTTTATTGCTGATCTGTTTCATATTTCATTTATCTGTTTATTTATTGGTTGAGCATGTACATGCCAGGGTTGCCCAACTAGCCGGAGGCTATTACTAAGGGTCCCATTGTTTGACAGCCGCGTGCTCTACCACTTGCACCACACGACGCCACGACTGATTTGTGGATCAGAAACACGTCTCTTTCTTTAAATTCTCAGTGGTTTATCTTATTGCTGATCTGTTTCATATCACCTGCTTCTTAGCACACTTAGCCCTATTCAGACCTGTTTCTTTTTTGCATAGAAAATACCAGGTTGACCTATGATGTTATCAAATAAGCATAATTGATTGATATGAAACCATGAAAGTTATTTTAAAATAACATAAGATGTAGTTTATGCATGAAAATATGTGTGGTTTAGCAAAAACAACGTGTTCTCCGTCTGTTTAATTTCTATATACAGAGCTCTTTGTTGAAGAATTGTGCTAGGGTTACCCACTAGTATTATTGTCTTTGTCCTTCAAGTGACAGAGCATAGATAAAAGAATACTTCTTCAAAGTAGTCTACAGACAAATGATTGTTAAGTTGATATGTTTACCCGACCGAGTGCTTGACGCAGTTGAAAGCAATGTTGTGCATCTACTTTACCAACAACGTGATATTCACGTGATAAAGGCATGACAACGTTGTTTTCACGTACGGGGGGTCGCTGGGTTTCATCAAACATCAGAGTCACAAACTAATAAGGGTTTCAAACCTATTTCATGGGTTGTGTAAAGAAGAGTCATGACCAGGATCATACTTATGTCATTCTTTATTGCTTATAAGAACGGACTTTTGCATGATACACCTCGACATGTGAACATGACACAAAGTGTGCGTTAATTGGTAGTGCACGATAATTGCTAGCGATGCAGTTATGTAATAGGGTAGTAGCACGGCGGGAGATATGGGGTTATTTGCATACTCCTTTTCACAAGGAAAACGCCCCGTCACATTTTGGACCGACTCCTTAAGCTTGTAGCAGCGCCTGTGACCGCGCGACAAAGAGTATCTATTCAGGCCCTGCATGATGAAGGTAGCTGAGTAAAGTCGACGTTGGCTAGGTAAATGTTTTCGAGGTTGTGTTATCTATCAATTCAACTACGAGTGTTATATTTGGAAGTTTCTGCTGCAATACCGCGAAAGCCGAGAACGCATGATCAAATTTTTCCATTGTTTTGATGAGATCCACAAAGGTTAAATTTGGGGCTTTAATCTTTGAACTAGGTGCATGCTCACTTTGAACTGTGAACTAGCTTATTTATGTACATGCAATGACAAGCTATAGCCTACCATAGATCTTCTGCTGTGAAACCGTCCAGGGAAAGGCAGTACAGGCTAAAACCGCCCATGATAGCAGCATGAAAGGTTGACATCACACTAAAAGATTAAATAATGTTTTGTGTAAAAGCAAGCTTGCTTTGCACATATAGAAAATATCTTAATCAATCACAGTTTATTAATGATTATCAATCACAGTTTATTCATGATTATACACAAATTGGCAACAATTTCTTCCAAATATTACGCACCATGTTGTGTATATGAAAATGACGATGATAATAGATGTATCTGTAACCATAGTAACATTATCTGTTGTCTTATCACCCGGCTGCCAAAAATCTGGGACGTATTTACTGATAGTGATAACAGCAGAGACCAAGCGTAGGGTGGTGTCCGAGTGAGGGGTGAAACGCATATCAATTTCCCAGGTCTCCTAATCTTAGTAGGGAAAACAACGAATGAAAACGGTATATATAATACATTTATGTTTGTCTGGTTACGACGGTCTGTTAATCGTTTCATCGCCTTCCAACCAAAAATCTCCGCATTCAAACAATATGTGATCGGCCATGCACACCATGTTGATGTCCGTAAGAGCAAACATGTCTCACCTGTTTCTCAGTACCACCTGTTTGTTGGCAGGTAAAGTTACGAAGGCAGGTGCCATTTTCCTCAGCAATGGGTAGGACAGCCATTCAGAGATGGCCAGATGGAAGAAGAAGCTACCAACTGCCGTTAAGGTGTACTCAGAGTCGTAACCTATCTTGTCCAGTGATGTGGTGTTAACGTGTCACTTACACAGAATCTGATAACGCTTCAAAGTCTGGCTTACTGACCTACTGTCTGCCAACATGGAGGATCAGTCCACTGCAGTATAGCCCGTGGGTTGGACATTTTATAGATACCCTTTACGTGTATTTAAGTTTAAATTTGTGGATCAGGAATTCGTCTTAATGTTTCTCTCAATTCTTATTGCTTATCTTATTGCCGAACTGTTTCATATCATCTAAGAGTCATGACTGAAACGATCATACTTATGTCGTCCTTTATTGCTCATGAGATCTTCCTTTTGCATAATACACCTCGACATGTGAACCTGACACAAAGTGTGCGTTAATTGGTAGTGCACGATGATTGCTAGCGATACAGTTTTGTAATAGGATAGTTGCACGAGAGGTACGGGGGTATCTCAAAACGTAGCGGGTCTTAGGCCGCCATTTTCGGTCAAACGATGGGCGAACATGTTAGCCAAATATTCCGCCATAAGATATTGCATATAGTCCAGCAATTTTCTCAATACGAGTGTTTATACATTTCTAGCATTTCTGGCCTATTGGTGGCAATACGCCTCTAGTGCGGGTCCGGAGCAAGACCGTGCGGGTCGGAGTTGGAACGTCCGGTCCGGATCCGATCGTACAGTGGTGCACTTATACGGGGGAATATTTGTAGTTCTGGGACTTCAAGGTAAATCATATTGTCTACTTTGCCCAGAACCAAAGCCTGATGATGACTAGAATTATGACAGTAACTTTCATTAAGTTCAATGACATTACATAACTGTTACAGTATTATTTATATCAACCCCTATACCCAACATTCCCCACCTCATGTTGACTGGTAACTTGTCATTCTATAGCAACAAATACGTTTTTACTGTTTGATTATTTGATATTTTTCAAATCGTTCTCAAGACTATTTGACGATTTGAAGACAATAGCACACATTTGCGTACGGCACTTTTAACAAATCATTATCTGATAGTGTGATAGTTCTTATCAATTTGTGCTTTACATCATGAATGTTCAATCTTGCAAAATGAAACTTATTTTCCTTATAAAGTAATCGGGAATCATTCTGTATTCATCTTGGGAGAATACAAGACGCGATATGCCCCCCTACATATCTTGATGAACCAAAATATGTTCAACATGCACACTATGGGGGTATGGAATAAGAATGTGGTGAGAACGCCAAACTCCATTTTGAACATTTCGCCTGTCTTCATGTGTGGAATCAGTCCAAAATACATGGGGATGGTGACGATACGGCAAATGAAGAGCACCACCAGCATGGTCACACCGTTTACTTTGTACAGCAGGGAATGGCGATGGCCCAGAGTGTGTAGGATCAACCTGGATTGGAGACAAAACAATACTCTCTACAATCAAACATCAAAAAAATGTATTTTTCTCCTTTGAATATTGCGTATCAGACATCGTGACACAAATCCTGGATACTCAGACTAAAGCATCACACTATATAATTGTACGCTGCCTAGTTGTTCTTGTTCCCATTTCACTTCAGCGCTTAACATTTCACAGATGCAATGTTATACTTTTTCTTACCTCATATTAACGAAAGGGGTTGACAATTCCGTCAGATACCAGATGTTGCCGAAATACAACCCTGCACCAGCAACCTAGGAAATAATAGATAATCCTGATACGTTAAATATGTACTGCAACTGTATGCTATCAAAAGAGAATAATGTGATGCTCGTCAAGTCAAACGACGAACTCTTTGCGAACATCCTTTTGGGGACGAAGGTGGCTTAAATATTTTTTCCAAGCAGAGGTTTCAGCGGGGGGGGGGGGGGCGGTAGTAGGCCGTTGCTTGGTGTATACAGTAGGTTTGCCTGCCCTGATCACCCTCCTAACAGCAGGACCCCTATCGCTCAATTCGTTGGCTCGCTCGCGTGGGGGCCCTGCTCTTTAGCCCCAGTAGACACGGTTCTGGCGCCGTCGACACAGCTTCAGCCGATCAGAGGGTTTGCTAAACCTCATCTCAAGCAAAAGAGCAAAGGACGATGGGAAGCTATCAACCAATCAGGTTACGTCTCACATCGTTACTTTAGGTTAAGAACAAATAACCGCCAAATTGTACCAGATAAAGATAGCTCATTAATTATTCATGAGCAACTGTCAGCAACGGCGCCAAAACAGTGTCTACCGGGGCTAAAGAGCAGGGCCCCTACCCGAGCGAGCCCACGAATCGAGAGATAGGGTCTTGCTTTCAGGAGGGTGGGCCTGATAGGAGGACGCATGAGTATGCAAACAAAATCAACCTTGGTCAGATAATAACTTTCACATTCCATTCCATCTGGATATAATCATCAGTGCCCAAGTATCTCTAATGCAGCGAGCTGTTCACACCAGGATAATCCAACAATATTGCTGATTACATTTATTACATTCATTTTTCCATAGCTGTTGTTTGATTTTGTTTGTGTTTTAAACATAGGATAGGAGTCTTTTAACTTCACAGTAACTGGTGATGTAGAGTAGCACGATAATTCAGACTGCAATTTTGATGATAAAGTTCGTATTAATATTAAATATTATTATTAACTTACAATGCCATTATGGCAGCTGGAGATGGAAACAGCGTGGTGTAGAACCATGCTCCAGTCTCGTAGTGGAGCATACATCACCATCAGTAGACTATCTGAAGGTCAGGTAAGAAAAATAATGTCAAAGAACAAACTTCCTTAAAATAACTAAGCTTGCAACACATATGCACGGCAGTCAGTCATCATATGCCAATTCACTGTTTATCTTTGCAAATGAAAATGTGCTTTACTACAAGTTTGTCTTAGCTCAGAACAATAGAGTCAACCAAGGAGATGGTTATATAGTCTATATAACCTCCTTGAGTCAACATATCATAGCACTTGCATGCAACATGTTTATACTTAACAGAGAAGGATAATGAATAATAAGCTATCTGTGAGGTTTGAATTCTTTTCTCTATTCAGTGGAAGATTAACTGTCCAACGTGTTGGTAGATTAGCGGGTTGGACAACTTTAGCAAGAAGATGATTAAGAGAAAATAACAAAATCTAGTGACCTAGACAAAAATAGACTTTATGAAGATCAAAGTAGAAAAATATCTGATCATAGAAATATTCACAACGTTTCTAACAAATTTACTAAAAAATTACCTGCTACAATGTATCCAAAACAGATGCATGTCGTATAGTAAAATATTGGTGTTTGAAACCTGTTGTGGAAGGCAAGATACATTTACAGTTAAAGGAAACCCAAGCAATATTAGGGCTCGAAAATTGGATTTTTAAAGTCAATTTATTTAGTCATTTCCATACATGATTAGTTCAGAATACACTATCACAATGTATAGCAACGTCCATTATGCAAAAATACGACGTCGTTGTGATATGATAACTCACTGAAAATCGCTGCAGGAGTTTTTGTAGGCTCGCAAAACTAAGGGGATCATTGTACGGCTCGTTTTTGTACGGTTTTAAAATGCTCAAAGTGTGACGTTATTACGCAAATGTGCTTAACAGTGTTAGTAAATCACTACCATAAAGAGTTCAGCATTTTTTCAATTTCCATTTTGGGGCCCTAATATTGCTCTAGTTGCCTTTAAGAATCGAAATATAAAGTTCTTATAACTACCTTTATCATTAGCTACCTTTACGACACAACTCTACAGTTGAATAACTTTCATGACTGCAAAATTACATTTAAGCTTTCCAACATTGTAAACATCGAACGAGGCTGTTGATTACCGTCGGAATCTCGTTGGAGGTCACATGACAAAACCCCACTCTCTTATTGGTCAAATAAGTGATTATTATTGATTGACAGTCCGAAACGGTCTATTCATGCCACGACATTTGAATATAGTGCAATGACATTTGAGTGTGTGAGTTATACTCTAATGTCGCCTGTACTATTGTGGTAAAGACTTATAATGAGTTAAGAATAATAAGATGGATAATTATACAGCTGATTTCATATCCTGAAATTTACTGAACTATCATGATATTTTATCACATACATATATCACTGTACTTCAATTAACTCCACAATTTGGGCATATATTGCACTGGTATTCTGCGAGGATGATTGATTTGTCAATATTGTATTGAATAAACTATTTATCACAAAGAGCCTACCATAGATCCTCTGGGTTTAAGCCGTCGACGAAAAGGAACATGTACAGACCAAGACCACCGATGATTACAGCATGTATTATGGACATCACACTGAAAGGTAAAATGTGTATCATTTTTTATTGTATGTCCCACATATTTTGATATACGCTGTTCACTATACTCAATTTTATCGTCGGATTTACCAGGATTTATCTCAATGGACTCGAATAGCAAAGTTAAGTACATAATGACATGTGACAACCCCTGAATGGTATACATTGGAAAATATATCAAAGAATGTATAGACGTTAGAAACTCCTCCAATGATTGTAAAATTCAATTGTCATCCCATACTACTGTTAATGTTATCTATATACCAGCGAATGCCATACTTTGTACTTTGTACAATTGTTGTGCAATAAAGTTATTATCAAAATAATGGAAGTTCTGTGTGTTGATATTCTATTGAAGTAGTTATTCATTGATAGTGGCAGCAAGAACATTCTAACAAATTGGTGTATATAGATCTTGTAGATAATGTTGATACACATAACGTAAACCCGTGAATCTAAATTTTTCATTGAATTAAATTGTTAAGAAATACGTATGAACTCTTACTTGAGTTTTTACTGTAACTAAATGGGAAAGGCTTCGAGTATTTTTCCTGTATATATGTCTTCTACTGCTCTCTCAAAATCTTCCTCACAAATCGGAAACAGAAATTATCCCTCTTGTAGGTTTACATTAAAGCAGGTTTGCATATTAAAGGAGTCCTAAACTCCAGAAGGCGGTGTTATTTTCCACTAGATTATGTATCAATCAATACATAATCAGCCGACTTTGCACAGAATTTCGCTTGTGATGAATTACACGAGGTGTGTTTTTTGAAACAATATGATACTCACTAAACCCCTGCAGACCCTACCAGTGTATTCCCTATGCGTAAACATACATTTTTAAACGTGGATATTTTCGGCGTAAATGAGGGTGGTTAAGCACAGTAAGAAGGCCAATTGTTGATAAGATATAAAAAACACATAGCAAGACGAGTTTTTCTTAACCACCCTGACATTCTTTTTGTAATCTAACTTTTGTCAGGCACATTGTAAAAAAACACATAGGCTGAGGGTCACCTGGAGAATTTGGTAGAATACTAAATGCTTTTGGATGCGCACGGGACTAGTGGGTACTTTATCGTATACTGTAAAAAATATTCATTTTCTACTTCCTAAAATTACCATCGATTGGAAAATAACTCCCCCCTCTGGACTTTAGGACTCCTTTAAGTCTCGTAGGTAAAGCTGTAACCATAACAATCTTATCTACTGTTTTCTCACCCCTGTGCTGAAATCTGGGACGTATTTACTGATTAAGAACAACAATGGCCAGCGTAGGGCGGTGTCCGAGTGAGGGATGAAACGTATATCAATGGTTCAGATCTCCTGATCTCAATGGGAAAAAGAACGAATATAGAGATAAAACAGATTGAAATGGTATACCTAATATAATTGTGATTGTCTACTAACGCACCCGTTACAAGTACCGTTTACAGTTGTAAGTGGTTAACGGTGACCACCGTTAGCCAGTTATAAGTGGACCAGGAGACGTCTCCTGGCTCTTGAGATACATCGGTTAACAGTAGGCACAAGCCGGGAGAGATGGGTCACCGAGGCCATAGATAGTGGACTGTAGGAGAAGCCTCGCGATATTTGGGGACGTGACCTCACGAGGGTACAGAACGGTGGCCGGGAAGCTGTCGGGAAGTGGCCGGGATATTGTGTTTTCAGGCCCGCCGACCGTCCGGATCGATCGCCGTAGGTCGTCCAGCAGCAAAACTCTGCCTGTTCCATGGTGAGGTGAGCAACTTTGGTTCATTTATACCGATTATTTTTATATTGAATAGGCACAGATCCTCGATAATTTGCAACTAGCTCGAGCTATGCCCGGTGCGTGTTAAAGGGGGAGGGGGGTGCACACATCACCGCGAGTAAAAATAGTATGGTTCTATTCAGCCCACTGCTGTTGTTACTGGCCTCATTCATAATTTGGCCACGTTCATCCAGATCATACATGTATCAAAAACACAAAAGGTCGGTTTGTAATATTCTAACTGGAGTACGTAAAGTAACACTAACAGACACAGAAGACTAGTCGAATCGACACAGCATCCAGGGTTCGCGGAAAAGGCTGGCCAGGCTACCCTACCAGGCTTAGTATGTTAACCTTTCTGGGCCCCCAGGGGTATGCATAGGGGCTTGGCCTGTAATGGAATTTCCTAGAGGAAAAATGTGTCAATAAGCCCATTCACGGTTGCGACTACACATGCGCAATGTCAAAGGTGAAGACAGGACAGGACAGTATGAATCTCCAAACTTACCACATAGTACCTGGGACTGGGAGATAAATGTGCTAGTACGAGAATGAGATACTGTTAGTAAGTTGGTCAAAATACCGTCAATGCAGAAATGTTCGCGGTGGTTTGATGTTCATGGTTTTTGCGGTGAACTTTCAGTGCGAACTTAAAACCACCGCAAAACTTTTGCCGACTTATGACTGTAGCGCTATTGTTACAACTGCAAACACTCAATTTTCCCTATACAGTATGTCATTCACATTAAGGGGAAAGCTATAAGCAAATTATAAATAAACTAAAAGATTACAAGAACATCGCTGACACCTGTGTTCCCACCAGAGATTTTGTTTCATGTTTGGGAATCGAAAGGCATTCAATTTCAAATTACTGCAAAGCCTGTTGAATTTCGTCCCTCAAATGCAAGAAGTCATTTTTAGATGATAGGTCATAAAAACCTGTCGTACGACACACCTGTTTAAGCCCGACCATGTTCACATTGGTCGCAAGAAGAGGTCCATAACTTTTGAATGAATTGGTGACATTTTTAGGGCAGCCTTGGATGTGTTGTACAAGATTCATAGCCTCTACCAGCGAGATCGCTGGGAAAATAGTAGAAATCGGCAAATAGAGTGAAAGTATGCCAGTGGTACTCCGCTATACAGTGAAGCTCATGGACCCTCTCTCCGTAGCTAACTCCCTTGGCACACTATTCACTCTATTTGCCGATTTCTACTATTTTCCCAGCCATGTCGCGGAGCCTGGTAGAGGCTACAAGATTCAGCCACTACTAGTACTAGTACATGTATTGTCATCAAGTCCATGGTCTGATCTCTCATAGCCACACTGGAAATCATATGACATTTGTATCAAACAGTCAAAACCAACGTTGCCAGTGACCTAGGTTTTTGCGGTTACCTCTTTATCGCAAACTTAAAATCATTCTCAACCACCCCCTAGCGAAAAGTGAAATGTCCACTAATGCTTTCTTTATTACTAGTAAGTTATTCCCACTGCAAATTTCAAGCCATTTAGCTTTCCTAGCAGGGTACCTGGGTATTACAGGCACCAAAAATACCAAAAATCACCTCCATTTAAGAAGTGGACTACTCCATGATCATTTGCACCTTTAATATCTGGTGCAAAGACCTTACACCTGAGTCCTCACCAAATTTACTTGGCTTACATAGGATGTCACGGAAGACAATTGCAAAAAGCATCATTTCGGGCAAAACTGCCCCCAAAATGATTAATAATGATATTGTAACCACCTCCATGCAAGAAGTGTCTATTCTGGAAAAAGCTCCTCCTATCTCTCCTTACAGCAACTAGCTCTTCCTCACCGAATTTCATTCCATTTGGCTTTCGTAGCAGTACACGAGTAAAAACAAACTTGGGGCAAAATCATTCTCATCCACCCCCATGCAAGTTGTTGGAACTTCCTGGATCATGCTTATTTCACGACAAACAGTTCAATACCCTACAGCAACAGACTCATATTCTCATATGGCCATGGCTAGGCCAAGGCAAGCATTCCTGACCATGCCCCTATAGCTAGCCTCTCTGTTGAGTGGTGTTGTACATTGTGCCCTATCTTTAAAACACTTCTGCAAACAGCCCACTTGACCTCTCCAAACTATATCTCACTACAGTCCACGTACTTACATGTTACTAGTTTGTGTCAGTAATACTGTAAATTTTGAAATGTTCGCGGTGGTTTTATGTTCATGGTTTTCACGGCAACCGTTTCACCGCAAACATTTTTGTCTAATACTGTGGCGTAGGGGTGGATACCGGTTCGCTGGACCTGATTCAGGCCTTTATAACATCCAAAAACCGAGTCCAAAAACCTGAGAGCCAAAAACCTGAGGCCAAAAAAAAATGAATACAGTACAAATATATTTTTCTATTTTATTTGATGAAAAGTGTTTTGAGTCTACCCTCTGACAAAAAAAGGCATTTAAAATAAGTGCAACATTCAAATATCAAACACGTTGGTTTATCTTGAAAGTCTTCTCACCAAGAAACTTTTATAGTTTTGCTTGTCAGTATTAATTCTCTATGCTTGATATTGGTCTAATAAAACAAAACATCAACTGGACAGGATCAGGTCCAGGTTCAGGTCCCTGGACCTAAACTTGGACTCGGACCTTATTAAGCCGAACCTATATCCACCCCTCCTGTGGCGGTATCATCAGGTATGTGACTACAGTATAGCACTGCTGCAAACTTAAAACCACCGCAAACACTCTATTTTCCCCTTAGCACAAAATTAGAACCATGCAAACTTAAATGCATTCACAGTAACTAGACCACCTCCTAGTGGTGAGAAGTAAACCAGTTATTATTGCCTGAGGTACATGTAGGTAGCTCAAGGATATGCATTGGCCGGTGAGAAAAACTGTGTTGGCAGAAAAACCTTTCCAGTCCGGACAGCAGAAAAAACTGTCCAGGCTGAAAAGAGGATCTGCATGGTGGTTCCTGGCAACACTTAAAGCTAAATTCAGCAGGTTTAGTTTAATTCAAGAGGATCGACAACGCTCAACAGTGAATTGGTTCACATTCCTATAGAACTGGCAGCGTAGCATCATGAATGGCCCAAGGGTGCAACCATTTTGTAGGGGGGTCTGAGGGCATACTCTCCCAGAAAATCTTAACCCTCTCAAATCTTAACCCTTAATACATGTCGTATCGACATGAGGTGGGGTGCATACGAAGCATTCATGACATTCAAGGGTGCAGCCAACCAATGTAGGGGGGTCTGGCATGCTCTCCTATAAAATCCTAACCCTCTCAAATGCAACTCCTTACATTTTAAGACCCAAAGTTTCCATGTTTACTGTGTCGAAACCGAGATAACCAGATGTCCTGTTGTAACTTTTCATAGGGCAATGTTGTCTTTCGACTACGCCTTGCGATTAAAATCTCAGTAATGCTGAAAGAAGAATTCAGGATAACAAATAGCAGGCTATGTAGAATTAATGGCAAAGCCGACTGGCTACGATTAACAGTAAAATAAAAATAGTAGACTATTGTCGATACAGATTTTCATTTTTAGGCATAGTCAGTATCTCTGATTCTATGCAGGACAGGACACCTCCTCCCCCATGCAGACCCTCTCTTCAGAATGGACAGAGTTTTTTTCTGTCCGGACTGGACAGGATTTTCCACCAACATGAGAAACATTTTTGTTGTTGTTGAAGAAAGCAGAAGAACTATCGAGAAGGGGATGTGGTGTGCTGTATACATTGGTTACCTTCACATGTATGATCTCCTTCATGTTGAACTTAGTCAAGGGGCTTATGTTTTCACAGTCTAATCTTGATTGATCTTATGATGCATAAGAAAAAGCGCATCACTTTATTATTGGATAATCATATGAACTGTAACCTGCTACGAAAAAACATTATTCTTCCTCCTATGTCTAATCTCATTAGGTCGCCTGCTTGACCAGTGGTATTTAATGAATAATTCACATCCATACATACTGATAGTATCTTTTAAAAGTCTGCAAATATTGTAAGAAAGCTGTAAACTTAACCTAAACATGATCCAGTCCCACAGTATACGTAGTAAGTCCATGATGCAATTTGCCTTGTGACCCACAAAGCACAGCACTGTTTCATCCTGAAGTCAGCAAAACATTATTAAGTTAATTGCTTCGGGCTCTAAGAACTCAAAATCAGTGTTGTTCTTTATCTGACTTCAAAATTTCAAACAAGTAATTCATCAAATAAAGTACAATAAAAGGTTGTATTCCTTTTTCTGATACTTAGATTTCAAAAAATATTCTATATACTATAGTACAAACCCTACATGTAGGTGCACCAGTAAGAAATAAGGTGTATAGCTCCAATTTTGAGTGCACAAAGGTGCACATGCACCCACCGTTTCAAGCCCTGTATAGCCATAGGCATTATAGATGGAATACTAGTAGCTTCTCCTGTATTCATCATCACATGAGAACTCTAACAGAATGTAATTCCCTTTTTATACAAATGTAGTTAGAATTGTAGGAATGTGTGTGTGTGTGTGTGTGTGTGTGTGTGTGTGTGTGTGTGTGTGTGTGTGTGTGTGTGTGTGTGCTGACATATTTAGATCAGAGTTTCTGATGAGTGAGGAGTCCCAGGGACATGTGTCAAAAACTTAACTTATGACTGCTTAGACTACACTCTGTAGTGTATTAGGTATCTAACCGACCTGAAGTTAGCAGCCCTTTCGGCAGCCGATTCCAGCAGCCGATTCAAAAGGCCATTCCAGCAGCCGATTCAGCTATAGGAAAGCTAGCAGCTGATTCGGATGCACCATTACTCACTATATTTGCTGATTTATTTGATTCATCGGGTTTTTCGAAGTGAATGTGGACAAAATAGATACAAGATCTCTTCTGTGAAGACTCGGGACTATACTTTGAAAGTCAGCTTACTTTAAATGGGAAAAAAACACAGAAAAACAACAAAAAATAACCATCAGACCGACACCTACTGGAAAATGTGTGAATTGCAGTTGAACTTAAACGCCTGGTAATTGTTGCTACCACCTTTTAGAGAAACACAAGTGAACGTGTCCCAATTAACCTGCGGGATATAATTAACTCCCTCAAGAATGATGGCGTAATCAGGTATGAGATCGTGGTCTATTCTAGTCAATTAGTGTCCCTGTGGGAGGTTAATTAAATCAGGCAGGTAAATTTTCAGACTTTTAGAAGATGCACTAGATTGTTAGCTATCCCATTATGCCTTCCAAGTTCACCTGCCTAATTTAGTTTATTAGCTAAAAGCCATCTGTTCAGTACAGTAGATATAACACGGAAATCTTGAGTTCGTAGTCTCTTGTAGTCAATTAGTGTCCCTGTGGGAGGTTAATTAAATCCGGCAGGTAAATTTTGAAACTTTTAGAAGATGCACTAGATTGTTAGCTATCCCATTATGCCTTCCAAGTTCACCTGCCTAATTCCGTTTATTAGCTAAAAGCCATCTGTTCAGTAGAGTAGGTATAAGACGGAAATCTTGAGATCGTCGTCTATTCTAGTCAATTAGTGTCCCTATGGGAGGTAAATTAAATCTGGCAGGTATTTTTTGAAACTTTTAGAAGATGCACTAGATTGTTAGCTATCCCATTATGCCTTCCAAGTTTACCTGCCTAATTTAGTTTATTAGCTGAAAGTCATCTGTTCAGTACAGTAGCTATATAGCGGAAATCGTTAGATCGTGGTCTCTTGTAGTCAAGTAGTGTCCCTGTGGGAGGTTAATTAAATCTGGCAGGTAAATTTTGAAACTTTTAGAAGATGCACTAGATTGTTAGCTATCATATTATGCCTTCTAAGTTCACCTGCCTAATTTCGTTTATTAGCTAAAAGCCATCTGTTCAGTACATTAGCGATAAAGCGGAAATCTTGAGATCGTGGTCTATTCTAGTCAATTAGTGTCCCTGTGGGAGGTTAATTAAATCTGGCAGGTAAATTTTAAGACTTTTAGAAGATGCACTAGATTGTTAGCTATCATATTATGCCTTCCAAGTTCACCTGCCTAATTTCGTTTATTAGCTAAAAGCCATCTGTTCAGTACAGTAGCTATATAGCGGAAATCTTGAGATCGTGGTCTATTCTAGTCAATTAGTGTCCCTGTGGGAGGTTAATTAAATCAGGCAGGTAAATTTTCAGACTTTTAGAAGATGCACTAGATTGTTAGCTATCCCATTATGCCTTCCAAGTTCACCTGCCTAATTTCGTTTATTAGCTAAAAGCCATCTGTTCAGTACAGTAGATATAACACGGAAATCTTGAGTTCGTAGTCTCTTGTAGTCAATTAGTGTCCCTGTGGGAGGTTAATTAAATCCGGCAGGTAAATTTTGAAACTTTTAGAAGATGCACTAGATTGTTAGCTATCATATTATGCCTTCCAAGTTCACCTGCCTAATTCCGTTTATTAGCTAAAAGCCATCTGTTCAGTAGAGTAGGTATAAGACGGAAATCTTGAGATCGTCGTCTATTCTAGTCAATTAGTGTCCCTATGGGAGGTAAATTAAATCTGGCAGGTAATTTTTGAAACCACTACAAGATGCACTAGATTGTTAGCTATCCCATTATGCCTTCCAAGTTTACCTGCCTAATTTAGTTTATTAGCTGAAAGTCATCTGTTCAGTACAGTAGCTATATAGCGGAAATCGTTAGATCGTGGTCTCTTGTAGTCAAGTAGTGTCCCTGTGGGAGGTTAATTAAATCTGGCAGGTAAATTTTGAAACTTTTAGAAGATGCACTAGATTGTTAGCTATCATATTATGCCTTCCAAGTTCACCTGCCTAATTCCGTTTATTAGCTAAAAGCCATTTGTACAGTACATTAGCGATTAGATGGAATTGTTGAGATCGTAGTGTTTTGTATTCAATGAGTGTCCCTGTTACAGGTAAATAAAATCTGGCAGGTAAATTTTAAAACTTTTAGAAGACACACTAGAATGTTAGCTATCATATTGAGGCGTCCAAGTTCACCTGCCTAATTTCGATTATTATCAAAAAGCCATTGTTCAGTACAGTAGCAATAAAAGAGGAAATCCTGAGTTCGTAGTCTCTTGTAGTCAATTATTGCCCCTGTGGGACAGTGTGGGAGGTAAATGAAATCCGGCAGGTAAATTTTAAAACTTTTAGAAGATGCACTAGAATGTTAGCTATTATATCATGCTATCCAAGTTCACCTGCCTAATTTCGTTCATTAGCTTAAAGCCATTTGTTCAGTACAGTAGCTATAAAGCTGAAATCATGAGATCGTAGTGATTTGTATTCAATTAGTGTCCCCGTGGGAGGTAAATTAAATCCGGCAGGCAAATTTTAAAACTTCAAGAAGAAGCACTAGATTGTTAGCTATCATATTATGCCTTCCAAGTTCACCTGCCTAATCTAGTTTATTAGCTAAAAGCTATCTCTTCAGTACAGTTGCTATAAGACGGAAATCCGAAAGTCATTTGTCCTGTATATTATGGTATTGTATTAGCAGTAATGACCATCATTCTTGAGGGAGTTAATTATATCCCGCAGGTTAATTGGGACACGTTCACTTGTGTTTCTCTAAAAGGTGGTAGCAACAATTACCAGGCGTTTACGTTCAACTGCAATTCACACATTTTCCAGTAGGTGTCGCTCTGATGGTTATTTGTTCTTGTTTTTCTGTGTTTTTTCCCATTTAAAGTAAGCTGACTTTCAAAGTATAGTCCCGAGTCTTCACAGAAGAGATCTTGTATCTATTTTGTCCACATTCACTTCGAAAAACCCGATGAATCAAATAAATCAGCAAATATAGTGAGTAATGGTGCATCCGAATCAGCTGCTAGCTTTCCTATAGCTGAATCGGCTGCTGGAATGGCCTTTTGAATCGGCTGCTGGAATCGGCTGCCGAAAGGGCTGCTAACTTCAGGTCGGTTAGGTATCTATTGTTGTCACGAGACATTATATACATTGCACTTATCCTATGTATTTTTGTACATACTATAAGCACTAGGAAAAAGACAATGCATTGTCTTTATTCACTCAACCTTCACCTTTTTGTTCTTGTTGTTTCTATAGGGGCTGACAATATTCAACCCAGACAGAGCATCAATGCCCTGTCCTCATGAGATGGCAGTGAGTGAGAAGCTGACAGTGCAACAATGGATTACCTGCATCTGCATGGAGGAGTCATGTATCAACACCAACCAAGTCCTAGTTTTTTTAGAATGCATTGAGTCTGTCAAACAGCTAGTAAAAGTTTACACATGTATGAATCCTTCCTGCAATTTCAATTCCCATTGCACTGTAGACATGTATGTAATTATTACAATGGCAATGACTCTGATCCACATACTTTTAAAATCACACCTCAATCCAAAAAACCTCATTAGATTAAAAATGTAGTAGAAAATGCCCCAGTTTTGCATGTCTCTTATATGTAACTTATACATATTCCAGGACTACATATGCTGTCAGTAAGTGTGATTGTCCACGTCTGTGACAGTTGTTTGTGCCCATGCATGTATTTCTATATGCAATAATACAGTACATAACCAATTTGAATTGCATTGAATTGTCGTTTTCCTCTTTAGTCTTTGTTTGACTGTTATCATAACACATATTGGTATATTCCAAAGTCAATCCATACACGGAGGGTGACCCAGGAAAAAGCATGTCAGTGGCACCTCAGGCATAACTGATTAAACAAGGAAGCCATGCTCTCTGTTGTTTTCTATATTCTGTCAAATATTCCATTGAACAGCTTCAGAATGTAAGGTAGCTGCAGGGGAGATAGGATAAATTGTGTGTTTTAGATGCTCTGTTGAACATGTATTAAGGTATCTGAGCAGTTCCTGATTAATTGATTTCAAGCTGTGTGCATTTTGTGATCTATTCACTTCAAACTGATGTGGTCATTGCCAATGTCAGATGTATGTGCTGAGACCTAATGTGAGTCTTGCCTTGCAATACCGACTCATATTTATTTATTTTTACTGTAACAAGTACATGTCGAGGGTAACAAGATGTTGATATGATCTGGATAATCTAGATTGCTTAATCTTTCCATATCAGTTTATTACAAAGTGTTATGCATGAGTCTAAGTTACCCTTGTTATGCACATGTACATAAAAAGTACAAACACAAACACCTTTCTATGTAAAAAGTTGTTGATATGGGATTCATTTTTTGTTGCTTTATTCTACTGCAGTCAAGTCAGCATAAAATAAACTGTGGTCTTCGAACATAACATGTGCTTCTGGAGTTTAAGACAATAAAGCCAGCAGGATTTTAAAGACGATTCAGATGTTTTTATCTTTTCATGTAATCTATAGTTATCTACAATACTCAAAACAAAGCCACAATATGCATATATATATTTATTGAAGTTGTAATGTTTTTGGATAAGTCATACTAAAAGGAGTCCTAAACTCTAGAAGGGAGTGTTATTTTCCACTAGATTATGTATCAATGAATACATAATCAGCCGACTTTGTACAGAATTCAGACCCTACCCATGGATTCCCTATACGTATTCCCACTTCCTTTCTGGTGAATATTTTTAGCATAAATAAGGGGGGCTAAGCACAATCATAAGGCCAGTTGTTAATAAGATATAAAGGCACATATAACAAGACCTTTCTTAGCCCCCCTGACATTCTTTTAGCACGCCATGAATGTACATTGTATCACGAAAGTTCATAAAAAGAATGGCAGAGGAAGTGGAAAAATATAGCTTCTGGTTATGGACCAGAAGGAGAGGAAAGGCCTGGGGGAAGAAGGAGACAGCATAAGTGTAACAACGAAGAGGCTTAGGAGCAGCAGTGAGGCAGGGTGGAGACGTCGTCCCCCCATCCTGAGGGCGTACCAGGGTACGTGGGGGATATAACCTCCTTTGAGGGACGAAACGTTTGAGGGGCCTCTGGCTGAAGATCACAGCTGACTCCTTGGTGCTGAAAAGCACGTCAAGTGGCACGAGCTACCTGGCAGGTGACAATCAAATCATCCTGTACTTCCAGTGAAAAGAAAATAGAGGATCATGTGGGGAATTTAGTAGAATACTGAATGCTTTTTGATGCGCACGGGACTAGTGGGTACTTATCATATATTGTAATAAGTATTCGTTTTTTACTTCGAAACATTATCATCTATTGGTAAATAACTCCCCCCCCTTGAATTTAGGACTCCTTTAATCTTCTGACATTGTACAGGGCTTGAAAGCGTTGCTTGTTTTATCTCGCCTATAGAACAAAAATGATTTCTTTCAAATTCGGCTGGTATATTTCTATATGCTCATGCTAATTTTGTAACTGAGATCATATTTCGTTAATGAAAGTCTTTAACATATTTCATGTAAGCGTCCAGAAAGTGATACAACATGAAAGGTTGTTTTGCAGACTCCCATGGAAAATAATGTCTATGCACTACAAGTACTGTACATTGAAATCTATAGTTCTGGACTGAAAAGATAAATCGTAGGTTGTTTGTAAATATATGCAATCAAACGCACTTAAAAGGCTATTGGACGAATGAAATATCGATAGACATTTTTTACTATTTTTTAAACTTTTTTTGGAAGGTTATCTGACGAATGAAAGGTTTTTAACTCGGCAGAAGACGACAAAAACACTTTCTGTCGGGTCCATTTTGCAGTTCTAACGTTTGTCGCTAGGATGAAATAAATCGTTTTGTTTGGCCAATATCTTCAAGCAGAAAAGCGGAACAGCAAATCTACTGACAGCACAGATAGATCAGCATATCAACTTACTTTTGTAAAAGTTTCATGGAAAAATATTGTTTCCTTCTTGTTTTATAAAGGAAAACGCACTTTCGTTAGTTGCGGTAGGAAATCAAGCTAGAAAGTCCCCCCGGAAGATGGCAGGTGAAACGCAGCCTCGTTTTGCTCGAGACCGGAAAATCTTCAATTTCATATCTCACCTAGAATACAACGGATTTCTTTGAAATTTGGATGACATATTCATGAAAGCTTACTTAGGCATTGTATGGATTCCAAAGCGATAAGTACAATTGGTTATGGAGTAATTAACAGTTGATATTTTGACCATAGATCATATATTCCTGTCACTAGTGCCAAATAAAACTTCGCATTTCTCCTGAAAAATTGAGTGCAAACACTCAGCAAGGTAGTGCTAATACCACTGAAATGTCCTTGACAGAGTTATATTGATAATATGTCTATTGCACGATGTAGATCCCTAACGCTACATCATTTTTCTAATATGCCGCACTTTTTAGATTGGGAATTTTGACCGTGCCCCAAAATGACGATAGATTAATGGCCTATATCTTCAAGCAGAAAAGCGGAACAGCAAAACTACCGACAGCACAGATAGATAAGCATATCAACTTACTTTTGCCAAAGTTTCATGGAAAAATATCCTTTCCTTCTTGTTTTATAAAGGAAAACGCACTTCGGTGAGTTGCGGTAAAAAATCAAGCTAGAGAAGTCCCCCCGGAAGATAGCAGGTGGAACGCGGCCTAGCTTTGCGCGAGACTGGAACATTTGGGTTTCATATCTCACTTAGAATACAACGGATTTCTTTGAAATTTGGATGACGTATCAATGAAAGCTTACTTAGACATTGTATGGATTCCAAACGGATGAACGCAATTGGTTATGTAGTTACTAGCAGTTAAATTTCCGATAATAAATCATACATTTCTAGCAGAAATAACAAATAAAACACATTTCTCCTGTAGGATTTCATATCTCGCCTTGAACAAAATGTACTTCTTTGGTTCAGGGCGGCCCCTACCTTATGTTTCTTTCATTAAGATATACATTTCTGTGACCGGCATGTCTGGACAGACTCAATGACCCTTTGTTGGGCAAATTCGTTAACGTCTTCGAAATTATCAAAAATCTAATTTTTCATTCAGGGGGGCCCCCCTAGAGTTTATTTCATGAAAATGTACATTTCTGTGACCGGCATGTCTAGACAGACTCAATGACACCTTTTTTTGGCAAATTCGTTAACGTCTTTGAAATTCACAAAAATCTAATTTTTCATTCAGGGGGGCCCCCCTAGAGTTTATTTCATGAAAATGTACATTTCTGTGACCGGCATGTCTGGACAGACTCAATGACATCTTTTTTGGGCAAATTCGTTAACGTCTTCGAAATTCACAAAAATCTAATTTTTCATTCAGGGACCATCCCCCCGAGTTAATTTCATTAAAATATACATTTCTGTGACCGGCATGTCTGGACAGACTCTATGACACCTTTGTTGGGCAAATTCGTTAACGTCTTCGAAATTCACAAAAATCTAATTTTTCATTCAGGTGGTCCCCCCTAGAGTTTATTTCATTAAAATGTACATTTCTGTGACCGGCATGTCTAGACAGACTCAATGACACCTTTGTTGGGTAAATTCGTTAACGTCTTTGAAATTCACAAAAATCTAATTTTTCATTCAGGGGGGCCCCCCTAGAGTTTATTTCATGAAAATGTACATTTCTGTGACCGGCATGTCTGGACAGACTCAATGACATCTTTTTTGGGCAAATTCGTTAACGTCTTCGAAATTCACAAAAATCTAATTTTTCATTCAGGGACCATCCCCCCGAGTTTATTTCATTAAAATATACATTTCTGTGACCGGCATGTCTGGACAGACTCTATGACACCTTTGTTGGGCAAATTCGTTAACGTCTTCGAAATTCACAAAAATCTAATTTTTCATTCAGGGGGGCCCCCCTAGAGTTTATTTCATGAAAATGTACATTTCTGTGACCGGCATGTCTGGACAGACTCAATGACACCTTTGTTGGGCAAATTCGTTAACGTCTTCGAAATTCACAAAAATCTAATTTTTCATTCAGGTGGTCCCCCCTAGAGTTTATTTCATGAAAATGTACATTTCTGTGACCGGCATGTCTGGACAGACTCAATGACACCTTTGTTGGGCAAATTCGTTAACGTCTTCGAAATTCACAAAAATCAAATTTTTCATTCAGGTGGTCCCCCTAGAGTTTATTTCATTAAAATGTACATTTCTGTGACCGGCATGTCTAGACAGACTCAATGACACCTTTGTTGGGTAACATGGTTGATATATAAAACTATGCACAATGCACACACAAGACATTCGAAAAGACGATGGAAACAAGATAGCAAATGGGTGCAGCTTTAATGACAAATGCATTGTGGTATATGTAACATAATATATCATGAAGATACATTCTTGGAAGAAGAGTACCTTAAGTATATGTATTTGATGTAGTACCTGCAGAATATTCAATATGCAATATTACTTGTACCTGGTCTCCAGACTCCAGAGCCATACAAACATTACTTGTGCCCTCACATGGTCTCCATATCAGTATATTCTACCAGTGCTGCATGGAGCCTTACCTAGTGCCTCAGTAGCATGGTATATTTCCTGGTCATGTGTCCTATATGCTGTAGGAGGCACACCAGCATTACATAATCTTCTGTACAGTAGTAAGAGAAAATTAAGATTAAGCCTCTGCTTACCCATGTACACAACTGGTGTGCTATATCTAAACCGGTATAGTACATTACCGATGCTCTTAGAGCCATACCAACATTACCTGTTAGGTGTTGTTGAGTCCCAAGAGCCACACCAATATAAGCTGGAAGTTGCCTTACCTATTCCCCAGATCTAAGAACCATGCAAATCTTACCTGGGATACATCAGCCAGTCTTTAGAACCTAGAGTCAAACAAATAGCTAAAAAGCTGTCCTTGACAGTAACTGTTTACTAGCCATTTAATAGAAAAATCATGTTAGATACACACTCATGACTCAAATATCTATTGTATATATATAAAATTCACATGACCTTAAATTCTACATGTAAAAACTAAAATGTTTTAAAAGTTTAAGACTACTGGTAGCATTTTTGGCTATATTGTCAGAACCAAGGGATAAAAGTACCCAACCTTCTGGGACATTTTTATATAAAATGTCACACTATATGCATGTCTATTATCAAAGTGTATAGGACCATTTGAACTATAAAGTCAAAAATGGGTAAGGTTGTAACGAAAATCAACAAATATTTGACCATCTGTTGGGCATGTTGTTACTTTCAAAACAAGTATCCAATATGGGTCCAGACCAGCTCTTAAAGTTCAGTTTTACAGCTTATATAGTTCTCTATTCACAGGGTGTATGTATACATGTGGGGAAGTGTTTGTCCATTGGAAGTTCTTGGAGGGGGTGACATTTTCTTTAAAAAGATGCCAGAATTAAACTTTGCCCATCAGGAGGCCATATATATTAGCTATATGTCACAGTAGAGATTGCAATCCAGGACAATCGGCGACTGTCCTAGGACAGATTGCGATCGGAGTCTGTCCTAGAACCTACAATTATACTACCGGCAGTAAAGATAGCGGTCACAATCTGTCCTGATAACAAACAGTGATTCTACTTGGAGAAATTCTGATAACCATTAGATCATACTTTGGAAAATATAATTAATCATTGCACAACATTTCAATCAGTTTTAGCACACTACCTACATTCACAATTACTATTCTAGGTGAATAAGTTCATATTTCATAACGGATAAATTCCATGTATGTTTACTGACAAAGAAATTTCTCATCAAGTTATGAAAAGGTTAATAATCGGTGAAAGATATCAATTGGAAGGTGATCAAACAAAGCAAATTTTGAGGTCTCAAGATGTTACTCAGTGTCTCACCTTTTCAGTATATTTTACTAGCTATAGTCATATAACGTTGGGTAACATAAATTCGTGGGGTACTTAAATTCGGGATTTTTCGAAAACGGGGTATTTAGGGATATGTGCTAGATGCAACATCAGTAATACCACTAGAAATGCAAACTTGACAGACTAACACATTCAGAACACTGCCTGAAAAGCTTCGATAACCATGCATTAGAAGTTGGCGACGTCAAAAACTCTCCGTCCCTTATTGACAGAGTCTGGGGGCTTCGTGGGAGACTCACACTGCACGGTTGTTCGCTGGTTTATAAGACAAATGTCACATCTCCTGCCTGCTAAACATAATCATTTACAAGACAACTTATTACAATCTCTTTTGCTAACCTGCAACTGGATTCTAAGTGTGATCAATCATCAAAACTCCTCTTTGTTGCTACAACCTACGGCACGTGTATTTTCCCGCCGCCATATTGTTACCCAGAATCATGTCGTCAAGCATACGACAAAAGGTTTGTGAGGAACACTTTTTTGTCTAAATTCTGCGTGTGATAGTGGACTGAAGACGATATTTTCCTCAAAGTTTGCTCCTAACACAACAAGGAACACATGGACATAGTAGTATAACCATTGCTACGGCATCCAGCTAACTTGCCATGAATAATGTACACGTTGCCATGACGGTGGGGATCGACTTTGAGTGACGTTCAACCCACTCAACAAACGGGATGTTAGCAAAGGCCTGATGTGTGTGGTGCGGCCGTTTTTTCGTGTATTTTTTTTACTTGGACACGTCTATATCCATAGCACTCTCCTCAAGCCAAGGATGGAACGAATAGCTGCTGTATAAAATGTGATTAGCGGTAAGATATTCAAGACGAATCTTCTCTCCCGAATTAATGTGCCCCCCTGTCCGACAATACTGTCATTGTGCGTGCGGCGGACGATAGTTTCAAGTTGAAATATTATGGTGTCAGCACGACTAGAGACAAAATCTACCATATATATGATTAGTGCAAAGATAGTACATGATACTGACAGAATAATAGAAAAAAAGGATGGTTTATTGTTCTGCTAGATTGATTTCAGTCAACCATTATCGGAAAAATCCCGAATTTATGTTACCCAACGTTACCAAATCTATTCTCCACACAAATATAGACTATTCCAAAATCACCCCATTGCAAAAATGTACTATTCCCAATCACAACATGTGCAAACTTCAAGGGGTATGTACTAGGAGGGATAGACTCCGATGAGTTTGAATCAGAGTTTGTCCTAGGGCAGATTTAATTGCCGATTGTCCTAGTACAGATCTCGGTTGCAATCTGTCGTTAGTAGAATCACCGATTGTCCTGAATCGCAATCTCTACTATGACATCTACTCCTACAAATGTGGTTACTGTCTTTTCTATAGAGTATCTCTACAGGGGCTGGCTGTAGATTCTGGCCAGCTGGATATGATATTGCCCCCATATTGGGTATGCTGTCCACCAGTTTCTGTAGAATATATACTCCACTACTGTATAAAGTGGTGCGATGACCTAATGGTAGAGTGTTCACCTTGCACACAGTAGGTGTTGAGTACAATCACCGGCCGTACATACTGCTTTTTCAGCTTAGCACTCAGCAAATGGGTATGGAAGTTAAACGCACAACATCACTACCAGCGGACTAGTCCCCGCTGCAGAGACTTGCACAAAGTTGTGTGGCCCAAGGACTGCGAATCGGAGATGGGCGCACCATAGGCTCCAAGAGGCGTGGGAGGACTGTAACTTTAACTAACTGTAAAGCTTGAATTCGATGGGGGAGGGGGGCAGTTATAGCCGACAATAGGTACTGCCTGTAAGTAACTGTACATACTACAATTGCTGCAGTTGGAATTACAGGCTGTAGCTAATTGCCCTTCTGAGAACAAGGTCAACATTTCAAGTTCACCAGCCTTTCAGCCGCAAATATCATCTTACAACATAATAATTATAATGTTAACTAGTGGTACATGTAGTTCCGTAACCGATGGTACAATTGTCTTCATAGGGGCCTACAATCCACTTCACCTCCCAGCCTAGCTGTGGAGATTGTTTTCAGCCTGTAGCATTTTGCATACGACCACTGTTATAGAGCAGCTGCTCTGAAGACAATGGATATTCAACAGGGGCACTGGACAAAAATCCAGTGAAGTGCACTGTATGCAGAAATATTAGCGGTGGTTTTATGCTTGTGGTCTTTTTTTTTTTTATTAGTCAAAATAATACAACTGTACATAGAGCACCATCCAGCAAATCAATCTTGAGACATCATAGTATTACATAGAATGTTCCATTTACCAAGGTGTTTCCCTTGTCTTCCCCTCCTTGCTGCGATTATATATTCTAATTGGTAGAATAAATTAACGTACTTAATGAATGTCTGAAAATTTAAATATGATTTGCCTCTGCTTTGAAATATATGTCTTTTGGCCAATAGAATTATAAGATTTTCTAGACAATTTTCGGAGGATAAATTTCCAAATATAACATTGAAGGGGTTTAAATTCAAATTCTGTCCTGTATTATTGTTATACCAAATTTTGATTTCGTTCCAAAAAGAGACTACACCGATACAATCCCAGAAGACATGAGTGTATGTTTCTTCTTCAAGATGACAAAGGGAGCATAAGGGGCTATCTACACACTTCCAAATATATAAAAGCCTATTGGTAGGCAGAATTTTATGAATAAGTTTATATTGGAACAATCTAGAAGTTAGGTCAATGGTACATCTTACTATGGAGGTAAAAACTTGTTTCCAGGGGATTGGAGTGTCAAAGAGGTACAGCCATGATAATTGCACATTGTGTGGGACATCTGTTAATTTAAAAGATGTCAAAAAAAATCTATACATATTTCTATTAATCTTTGTCTGATTGAGCCAAGTACTGTCATATTGTTCAGGTCTACAAACACAAAGTGGGGGGCTACCATTCAAATTAGACTTCCATTTTCTTGGAATAGCAGCTATGAGTTGTATATAATGCAGGTTATCACAAACTGGACCATACTTGGCACAAAATTCAACATAAGACATCAAAGAACCATTTGCATTCAATATATCATTAATAAACACAATACCTCTATTTACAAAAGCCTTAAACAGCACAGGTTTTCCACCAATCAATATATTATCATTCATAAATAACAGTTGTTACTTAATTTCAGCAGGATCAGTGGGGATCTTGTACTGATATTTATACCAAGCAGTAAGTATATCTTTTAAAAATGGATTCAATCTAAAGTGTTCTACAGAATTGAGTTGAAGGAAAGGAAATAGGTTACCACCCACTGATAAATGCATTCTCAATAACCATGCAGTTAACATATCTTCATTAAAATACAATTTAGGGATCCACGAACATTTAATAGTAAGAGAAAAAGCGTATAAATTCTTAAGATTTAGTCCACCATTTTCAATTGAGTTGTATAATGTTTTCCTGCTTATTCTTTCAGGCCCATCATTCCAGATAAATGAAAAAATTTTCCTTTCATATCGTTTAAAAAAAGATTTATCTGGATTTGGGAGAATCTGAAAGAGATGTGTAAATTGAGGGACTATTAAGGAATTAATAATTGTAATTTTTCCAAGCAAAGACAAAATCTTTCCTTTCCATGGATATAAAAGCCTATCTATTTTAGTTAAGCGAGGCTCAAAATTTAAGTCCACAATATTTTCTAAGTCTTTTGGAATATGTACGCCCAAGATGTCAACCTCTCCATCTACCCATTGAATAGGTAGATGGGTGGGCAATCTGAAATTACTATTCTTTAAAGTCCCATTTCTGACAACTTTACATTTTTCAAAGTTTAAAGAAAGGCCAGATATCAATGAAAAATTTTCTAAGTCATCAAGAAGAGCATAAAACGATTTTAAATTGGGGTCAAAGGGGAAATTTGTGTCATCTGCATATTGTGATATTTTTGTAAATTTTCCCAAGGTAGAAAGACCAGTAAGATTTTGATTAGAGCGAATTCGTATAGGTAGCATTTCAACTGCAATGATAAATAAATATGGACTAAGAGGACAACCTTGTCTGACCCCACGGTGTAATGTGAAAGGCTGTGATATATATCCATTATTTAAAACTGAACTTGTGATGTTAGTATATAGCGTTTTAACCCATGAAATAAACGGGGCCAAAATTAAAAAATTCCAGTGCTTTGATAATAAAATCCCATCGTATGGTGTCAAAAGCCTTCTTAAAATCAGACACGAAAATCAGGCCAGGTTTTTCTTCTTTTTCATAATAATCTATCAAATCTAATATTCGTCTTATGTTATCCCCGATGAATCTCCCTTTTACAAATCCTGTCTGGTCTTTGTGAATTATATCAGTAATAACTGTTCTTACTCTAAGGGCTAAACATTTTGATAAAATTCTGGTATCACAGCAGAGCAGTGTTAATGGTCTCCAGTTATCCAAAATAGTGGGATCTTTATGTTGACCATCTTTCCCCTCCTTTAATAGTAAAGAAATTAGTCCTTGCTTTTGAGTATTAGACATAAAACCTTGTGAAAGTGAATAGTTGAAACAATTAAGCATGGGGTTTTTAAATATAGAGTAAAAATGTTGGTATACTTCCACCGGAATACCGTCTTCTCCAGGCGATTTTGCATTTGAGAATGAATTAATGGCTTTAAGTAATTCTTCATCTGTAATTTGACCCTCACAGGCCCACTGCTGTTCATTTGTCAGTCGTTTATCATATTGTGTTGGGAAAAAATGCTCTGTGTTACTGGGGGTTAGGGGTGTGGGAGGCTCATCAAAAGAATAAAGCGAAGAGTAAAATTCTCTTTGCTTTTCTAGAATTTCTTTGGGGTCATGGGTAAATCATCCTCGTTCACCAGGACCCTTCCGCTCCACGTTACATCGCTCGCAGAAAGGGCCCTGGTAACACGGGATGGCATCCATGGTTATTGCAGGTCGACGAGACTTGCTGATGAATAATTAATGAGCTAACCCTTATTTGGGACAAACGGCAGTTGTAGCTCATGAATAGTTAATGAGCTAACCCTTATTTGGGACAAACGGCAGTTGTAGCTCATGAATAATTAATGAGCTAGCAGTAACACGTAACCTGATTGGTTGATAGCTTCCCAGCGTTCTTTGCGCGCTTGCTTCCGATGAGAGGAAGCAAACGGGTTTTAACCCCTCTGATTGGCTGAAGCTGTTTTGGTGGCGATATCGTAATAACCATGGATGCCATCCCGTGTTACCAGGGCCCTTTCTGCGAGCGATGTAACGTGGAGCGGAAGGGTCCTGGTGAACGAGGATGGGGTAAATGTATTATCTGATATTTTCAATTTCTGAATATTTTTTCTAGTGTAATTTCTATGTATCAAATTCAAAAAAAATATTTAGTACATCTATCCCCTAGCTCCATCCAGCGAGCTCTTGATCTTATTATTATTCCTTATTATTATTATTGCTTGTGGTCTTTGCAGTGGCTGCTTCACTGCGACCATTTCTGTCTTCTGCTGACCTACCCCTTGTCTTAGTGGTACATGTATGTTACTAGTATTATACATTGTACAGATGTTTTTGAGGCACCTGTTAACAAGGCACAAATAGGACACAGACCCGATCTTCGAACATTGAATACAGATTTATTAAGAATATCAAGCCAAGTTAAAGGCTTAATTTACAGTATTATTCCTTGACAGCTTTTTTTGTGCAAAACAGTCACTTTTTAACAATGATCACACAAGCACTGCCAAAAGCAACTGGTCTGTCCATCTGTAGCATCCTTGTCTTGTTATGTTTTCCGACTGGCTGTCTGTAAAGGCGCCAATACTAGTGTTTTTGTTACTTTACAGTATCTATATGCGACTACATACATGTATACTGAGTAGCGCCATCGCGAAATCAAAACCCCCGCTAACACTCCATTTTCAACCTACCACAAAATTAAATCACCGCAAACTTAAGTCCATTTACAGTACTATTTCTGATCTGCCTGTGATTCTACATGTGACGTCTAGTTGCAGCAGTTGTCCTTTGATGTACTTCCCAGGCCTCTTGGGATATCTCTTTCCAATGAAGCTGCAAGACAGAACAAACGTAACTTGTAAGTTACAACTAGATAGCAGTAGATACATAAATCGAATTGCAAGGTACTGGACTATGACAACAGGCATGAATACATGTACATGTACAGATACATTGTTAAATAAATGTACTAGAATAGCAAACAGACTAATAAATGAAGGAGACTCTGCACATAAACTTCCCATGATCAGAAATGATCCCCAAATTATGCTGTCGCAGTGCACTTCGAATGAACCTCCAAAATCTTGAGCATCATGAGTAAAACATCAGGGCAGGCCCCCAGGGACACGAATGGGTCCAATATTTTCAAAATTGGAAAGAATTCAAGAATGCAGTCAGAAGCTCTATCATGTAATTCATGTAAACTGATCATGTACATATGCAAGTTAGTACTTAGTACAAGTGTACCATGAGTAGTGCATGTAAATAAAACATGGAATGCTATAAAACTATTTGAGTGCACCCACATTTAAAATTAGTGCACAGCGATATGGGGAGCACAAAAGTGCACGTGCATCCAGCACTAAGTATTTCGAGCCCTGGTGTGTGTATGTGTGTTTGTGTGTTTGTGTGTGTGTGTGTGTGTGTGTGTGTGTGTGTGTGTGTGTGTGTGTGTGTGTGTGTGTGTGTGTGTGTTTGTACAATGTATATAGCTGACAGGCAGTACTAGTATAGCCTACTACCTACCTACCTACCTACCTAGTCCCTTGACACCTCTGGGTCGTTGGGGGGACAAGGTAGCAGTAAAGATGGAGTTCTGTCTACTATAGTCACAGGGAAGAATACAATTTATGAGCTATTCCAGGATCAGGGTATGCCAATAGCTTGCTGCGTCATTATAGCATTCTTACTATGGTGAATGTGAACAGGGCAACAGTTTATCTACAACTTAGTACAAGCATAAGGTGTTGTCTGTACCCCCGGCCCCCATGCATGGAGGCCCCATTGATGTGATACTATAATAGCTACATATCATATACATTTCATTCAAAGCAAGGTTATAGGCAGCCTATACTGTAATTCGTTTCTTTTACTTTTACTGTAACTTTATGTTCACTATTTCAACGGTTATCTCTCTATGTACAGTGAACTTATCATCACCGTGTGTAATCGTTTATGATTCCTTCACACATCCTGTCTGTAAAACACTTGCCACGTGCACCACCGTGAAGTTAAAGTTCAGTGAAAATATCTATTTTCCTTACCCTGAAATATTTTGCTACCATGAAGTTGATTGAATATAAAGTGAATTAATATTACAGTAACCTCCTTGTTCAAAGTAAATTCATCCACATTTGAATGTACAGTACATGTACATCATCAAAGTGCTGCCCCTTCCTTGAGATTCTTAAAAGAGAAGCTTTTTTAATCATTAATGATCACCATTCTCAAGTTCAGCAACATACATCAATGGGTGATTGATTGAATTTTATCACAAACCTGTCAAAAGTGTCATAACATTCCCCTAAGGCTGAACAACTTTCTTGTTTCGTATCTGATATGGAATAAATGATATCCAGAATTTTCCATAGTTGTTGCTTTTAGTTTTACTTCCAATTTCCTATAGAGGCCTTCCTAATGTAGGCTGTAACTTGAAATTGCCGACAGTCTCCTTGCCAAATACTACTGCAACATTTGCGGAAAAAGGTAGGCTAGCCTGCCAGGCCAGGCTACCCTGCCAGACTACCCTTTCAGGACCTTAAGGCTCTGCATGGGGATTTTGCGCATAGTAGAATTTTCAAAAGGAAAAACTGGGTCAATAGCAATCCCAGCTGAGGGTGAATTGGACAGAAGGCAACAGCGTATGAACTATGATATTGCTGTTGGGTGGGGGGGGGGGATGTGGTGCTGAAGGAAAAGCCGTTTGAAACAAATTACAAGTATACAATATAATATACCGGTCAACAAATATTAAGATTGAAGGGGAGGACCTTTGTTTACCAAAACAACAAATTCAAAACATGCATATGGCTTTGTGCATTTCTCTGTGGGTTAACATGTGTGAATGTGTTTTCACAATGTATACATAGTGTTGTTTGTGCTGTTATTTTCTTTCATTGCTCTCTCATCCCATTTTTCTGCAATTATGAATATATAATATTAATAAGCCCATTCACGGTTGCGACTACGCATGTGCAGTGTCAAAGGTGAAGGCCCCTGGCTTGTAAACAGTACTCCTATCAACGTTGTCTAGATTTGCATTATTTAACAACGTCCAGACGGGTTTTGTTTACGTCTCATGGGACTTCACCTTTGACATTGCGCATGTGTAGTCGCAACCGTGAATGGGCTTATTGACACATTTTTCCTCTAGGAAATTCCATTACAGGCCAAGCCCCTATGCATACCCCTGGGGGCCCAGAAAGGGTAACATACTAAGCCTGGTAGGGTAGCCTGGCCAGCCTTTTCCGCGAACCCTGGATGCTGTGTCGATTCGACTAGTCTTCTGTGTCTGTTAGTGTTACTTTACGTACTCCAGTTAGAATATTACAAACCGACCTTTTGTGTTTTTGATACATGTACGATCTGGATGAACGTGGCCAAATTATGAATGAGGCCAGTAACAACAGCGGTGGGCCAAAAAGAACCATACTATTTTTACTCGCGGTGATGTGTGCACCCCCCTCCCCCTTTAACACGCACCGGGCATAGCTCGAGCTAGTTGCAAATTATCGAGGATCTGTGCCTATTCAATATAAAAATAATCGGTATAAATGAACCAAAGTTGCTCTCCTCACCATGGAACAGGCAGAGTTTTGCTGCTGGACGACCTACGGCGATCGATCCGGACGGTCGGCGGGCCTGAAAACACAATATCCCGGCCACTTCCCGACAGCTTCCCGGCCACCGTTCTGTACCCTCGTGAGGTCACGTCCCCAAATATCGCGAGGCTTCTCCTACAGTCCACTATCTATGGCCTCGGTGACCCATCTCTCCCGGCTTGTGCCTACTGTTAAGGTAGCAGAACACAGTTTCCGGCCTATGGGGATTTCTATAGTTAAGGGCCCCAAGGTGACTAGCTTCGACGCGGTAAAAAATATAGCGCGGTGCACTTGAGAAATACGAAAAACGAATATGTTTGAGTTCAGGGTACAACCTACAAATAACTAGAAAACCAAAAAATCCTGTCGGCGTATCGGCTCCTCACGCCCACTTTGAAACAGCGCTCTGCGAGAGGTCAATGAACTGCACAGACTGACCCCGTGAGGCGGTTGCACAAGATGGCGCATTTATACACAGAGCGGAAAAGGCCCAATATCCAAATCCTACAGTCTACAAACCGACATATTTCTATACCACACAGCACAGTTTGCACATGGATGCCTCTCACATGCAGCTTTCTACCCAGTCTTCAAGAGTTTGGGCCGCACTATTTTCTGGGCCGCGTCATGGACCCCGGGGGTCGCGGATAAAAACTGTGTTCTGCGACCTTGAACCAACTTGACCTTGGGTTTTCTTTCGATCATACAACAGAACTAGTCAAGATGTAAAACTCTGCCAATTTTTTCACCACACTTTCAAACGGTTGCTGAGATATCGCCAACTTTGCACTTCGGCACCTAGCATTGGGGCAGGCCCCGTACAAGGCCTATAGGAGGGCCATTTGTTGGGTTCATTATACGGCCAAATTCACACTTCTGGCTGCTTTTTTCTGATTAAAAGTGATCAGCAGTTCATGTTGTAACGTTCTGGGTAGGTTTTTGTTAGGAATAGGGATAGTTACGGCAGAAAAGGGGGGGGGGGGTGAGCAGCTTTGGCGCCTATGGCACTTTCACACTAAGTCCCATAGTAAAGCATAGGGAGCGGCCATAGCGACCGTTGCCATGGCAACGAAGGTCTGGAAGTTAAACAAACGGGTGCATTTCAAGCGGGTGTACGTCAGTACCTGACATATCAATCAAATTTCACCGAATATAAGGTTGTTGCCCATTCCTGGCCAATTCCAGTCATGGTTGAACCAACTTGACCTTGGGTTTTCTTTCGATCATACAACAGAACTAGTCAAGATGTAAAACTCTGCCAATTTTTTCACCACACTTTCAAACGGTTGCTGAGATATCGCCAACTTTGCACTTCGGCACCTAGCATTGGGGCAGGCCCCGTACAAGGCCTATAGGAGGGCCATTTGTTGGGTTCATTATACGGCCAAATTCACACTTCTGGCTGCTTTTTTCTGATTAAAAGTGATCAGCAGTTCATGTTGTAACGTTCTGGGTAGGTTTTTGTTAGGAATAGGGATAGTTACGGCAGAAAAGGGGGGGGGGGGTGAGCAGCTTTGGCGCCTATGGCACTTTCACACTAAGTCCCATAGTAAAGCATAGGGAGCGGCCATAGCGACCGTTGCCATGGCAACGAAGGTCTGGAAGTTAAACAAACGGGTGCATTTCAAGCGGGTGTACGTCAGTACCTGACATATCAATCAAATTTCACCGAATATAAGGTTGTTGCCCATTCCTGGCCAATTCCAGTCATGGTTGAACCAACTTGACCTTGGGTTTTCTTTCGATCATACAACAGAACTAGTCAAGATGTAAAACTCTGCCAATTTTTTCACCACACTTTCAAACGGTTGCTGAGATATCGCCAACTTTGCACTTCGGCACCTAGCATTGGGGCAGGCCCCGTACAAGGCCTATAGGAGGGCCATTTGTTGGGTTCATTATACGGCCAAATTCACACTTCTGGCTGCTTTTTTCTGATTAAAAGTGATCAGCAGTTCATGTTGTAACGTTCTGGGTAGGTTTTTGTTAGGAATAGGGATAGTTACGGCAGAAAAGGGGGGGGGGGGTGAGCAGCTTTGGCGCCTATGGCACTTTCACACTAAGTCCCATAGTAAAGCATAGGGAGCGGCCATAGCGACCGTTGCCATGGCAACGAAGGTCTGGAAGTTAAACAAACGGGTGCATTTCAAGCGGGTGTACGTCAGTACCTGACATATCAATCAAATTTCACCGAATATAAGGTTGTTGCCCATTCCTGGCCAATTCCAGTCATGGTTGAACCAACTTGACCTTGGGTTTTCTTTCGATCATACAACAGAACTAGTCAAGATGTAAAACTCTGCCAATTTTTTCACCACACTTTCAAACGGTTGCTGAGATATCGCCAACTTTGCACTTCGGCACCTAGCATTGGGGCAGGCCCCGTACAAGGCCTATAGGAGGGCCATTTGTTGGGTTCATTATACGGCCAAATTCACACTTCTGGCTGCTTTTTTCTGATTAAAAGTGATCAGCAGTTCATGTTGTAACGTTCTGGGTAGGTTTTTGTTAGGAATAGGGATAGTTACGGCAGAAAAGGGGGGGGGTGAGCAGCTTTGGCGCCTATGGCACTTTCACACTAAGTCCCATAGTAAAGCATAGGGAGCGGCCATAGCGACCGTTGCCATGGCAACGAAGGTCTGGAAGTTAAACAAACGGGTGCATTTCAAGCGGGTGTACGTCAGTACCTGACATATCAATCAAATTTCACCGAATATAAGGTTGTTGCCCATTCCTGGCCAATTCCAGTCATGGTTGAACCAACTTGACCTTGGGTTTTCTTTCGATCATACAACAGAACTAGTCAAGATGTAAAACTCTGCCAATTTTTTCACCACACTTTCAAACGGTTGCTGAGATATCGCCAACTTTGCACTTCGGCACCTAGCATTGGGGCAGGCCCCGTACAAGGCCTATAGGAGGGCCATTTGTTGGGTTCATTATACGGCCAAATTCACACTTCTGGCTGCTTTTTTCTGATTAAAAGTGATCAGCAGTTCATGTTGTAACGTTCTGGGTAGGTTTTTGTTAGGAATAGGGATAGTTACGGCAGAAAAGGGGGGGGGGTGAGCAGCTTTGGCGCCTATGGCACTTTCACACTAAGTCCCATAGTAAAGCATAGGGAGCGGCCATAGCGACCGTTGCCATGGCAACGAAGGTCTGGAAGTTAAACAAACGGGTGCATTTCAAGCGGGTGTACGTCAGTACCTGACATATCAATCAAATTTCACCGAATATAAGGTTGTTGCCCATTCCTGGCCAATTCCAGTCATGGTTGAACCAACTTGACCTTGGGTTTTCTTTCGATCATACAACAGAACTAGTCAAGATGTAAAACTCTGCCAATTTTTTCACCACACTTTCAAACGGTTGCTGAGATATCGCCAACTTTGCACTTCGGCACCTAGCATTGGGGCAGGCCCCGTACAAGGCCTATAGGAGGGCCATTTGTTGGGTTCATTATACGGCCAAATTCACACTTCTGGCTGCTTTTTTCTGATTAAAAGTGATCAGCAGTTCATGTTGTAACGTTCTGGGTAGGTTTTTGTTAGGAATAGGGATAGTTACGGCAGAAAAGGGGGGGGGTGAGCAGCTTTGGCGCCTATGGCACTTTCACACTAAGTCCCATAGTAAAGCATAGGGAGCGGCCATAGCGACCGTTGCCATGGCAACGAAGGTCTGGAAGTTAAACAAACGGGTGCATTTCAAGCGGGTGTACGTCAGTACCTGACATATCAATCAAATTTCACCGAATATAAGGTTGTTGCCCATTCCTGGCCAATTCCAGTCATGGTTGAACCAACTTGACCTTGGGTTTTCTTTCGATCATACAACAGAACTAGTCAAGATGTAAAACTCTGCCAATTTTTTCACCACACTTTCAAACGGTTGCTGAGATATCGCCAACTTTGCACTTCGGCACCTAGCATTGGGGCAGGCCCCGTACAAGGCCTATAGGAGGGCCATTTGTTGGGTTCATTATACGGCCAAATTCACACTTCTGGCTGCTTTTTTCTGATTAAAAGTGATCAGCAGTTCATGTTGTAACGTTCTGGGTAGGTTTTTGTTAGGAATAGGGATAGTTACGGCAGAAAAGGGGGGGGGGTGAGCAGCTTTGGCGCCTATGGCACTTTCACACTAAGTCCCATAGTAAAGCATAGGGAGCGGCCATAGCGACCGTTGCCATGGCAACGAAGGTCTGGAAGTTAAACAAACGGGTGCATTTCAAGCGGGTGTACGTCAGTACCTGACATATCAATCAAATTTCACCGAATATAAGGTTGTTGCCCATTCCTGGCCAATTCCAGTCATGGTTGAAGGTAGCTGAACACAGTTTCCGGCCTATGGGGATTTCTATAGTTAAGGGCCCCAAGGTGACTAGCTTCGACGCGGTAAAAAATATAGCGCGGTGCACTTGAGAAATACGAAAAACGAATATGTTTGAGTTCAGGGTACAACCTACAAATAACTAGAAAACCAAAAAATCCTGTCGGCGTATCGGCTCCTCACGCCCACTTTGAAACAGCGCTCTGCGAGAGGTCAATGAACTGCACAGACTGACCCCGTGAGGCGGTTGCACAAGATGGCGCATTTATACACAGAGCGGAAAAGGCCCAATATCCAAATCCTACAGTCTACAAACCGACATATTTCTATACCACACAGCACAGTTTGCACATGGATGCCTCTCACATGCAGCTTTCTACCCAGTCTTCAAGAGTTTGGGCCGCACTATTTTCTGGGCCGCGTCATGGACCCCGGGGGTCGCGGATAAAAACTGTGTTCTGCGACCTTAACCGATGTATCTCAAGAGCCAGGAGACGTCTCCTGGACCACTTATAACCGGCTAACGGTGGTCACCGTTAACCACTTACAACTGAAACGGTACTTGTAACGGGTGACTAACGACAGTCTGTTAATGTTTTTAACACCTTTCCAACCAAAAATCTCCGTATACGAACAATATGGCATCGACCATGTACGTAAGAGCAAACTTGTCTCACCTGTTTCTCAGTACCACCTGTTTGTTGGCCGGTAAAGTTACGAAGGCTGGCGCCATTTTCCTCAGCAATGGGTAGGACAGCCATTCAGAAATGGCTAGATCGAAAATGAAAACACCAACTATCGTCAAGATGTACTCAGAGTCGTAACCCATCTTGTCCAGTGATGTGGTGTTGACGTGTCACTTACACAGAATCTGATAACGCTTCAAAGTCCAGCTTATTGACCAACTGTCTGCCTAACGCCCAACATGGAGGATCAGTCCACTGCACTAAAGAGGGAGGTCATTTTACAATTAGCTTTTAAATTCTAATTTACAGTCAAACCTGTATTAGCGGTCACCTTTGCATAGCGGCCACCTGCCCATAGTGGTCACTTTTTGTCGGTCCCTTGGATTTTTCCCATTGACATAAGCATTAAGAATTAGGCTGTAGCGGCCACCTGTCCAACGCGGTCGCGGCCAGACGATTTTCGGTCCCGCGAGTACAGTAACACTGCCGATAACGGTCAATGTGCGCCGGTGGAAGCTGCATCGCCACCGCACGCCAGGTTCAAAATCTTCATTTTTTTCACGCAGTTATCAAGTTTATGTGAACTCAACTTGACAGGATAATAATATAGAAAACAAGAATGTTTCAATGTCGGCCCAATATTTCCGTTTTCCCCGGGAATTCATCGGAAAATGTGCCCAAACACGATTTTCAAAATGGCGGAGCAGTATAAAGGTCATCGGAAGACACCACTGTTGCGGAGGTATAGTGTGTTAAATTTATTTTGCTGCAAACTATCACTGAGGATAATTACTTAACCAAAAGCTTTAAACTAGATATGAATAACATTACTATGATGTAAAATTTGGGCTGTTGCAATTTTCTGAAAAGAAAAAAGCCCTCAACAGAGCGACCTTCCTCTCATTACCCTATTAGCATAATGGTAGAAGCCGATCATGACAAGCAAACAACAACAGACTAAGGAAAATTGTCGCCACGATTTTATGTTTGAAAACGGTCGAAAACGAACAGTAAGTGGCAACTGAGCAACATATATTTTGTTCTTAACTAACTAGGTGGCATTTTGCTGCGAAGGACTTTGTTTCATATGATTAAAACTCGTTGGTGACGCGTGTGCCGGCAGCGAAGCAGTCGCGAAGGATCAAGAGACTGTAGAGTATGGCGATGCTGGTCTGTTCAGACATGAAGCTCGAGCAAGCCATGGATTTTGGAGTTGGCAGATACAATAATTCTTTTTTTCAAGCCCATAATAGAAGTAAAAGAACAACAATCGAATTTCTAAAATGTGCCTTACCTATGTAATGTTTACATGTGTACTGTACGGTGAATAAATGTATCTCAGTGGGTACTGAAAACATGTGTCACTCGTGGTCAATTAATCAACATTTTCTTCATAGCGGCCACCTGTCCTTAGCGGCCAGTTTTGGCCAGTCCCTTGAGTGACCGCTATAGACAGGTTTGACTGTAGTTTAAATTTGTGGATCAGGAACAGGTCTGTTTCTTTGAATTCTCAGTGGTTTATTGCTGATCTGTTTCATATTTCATTTATCTGTTTATTTATTGGTTGAGCATGTACATGCCAGGGTTGCCCAACTAGCCGGAGGCTATTACTAAGGGTCCCATTGTTTGACAGCCGCGTGCTCTACCACTTGCACCACACGACGCCACGACTGATTTGTGGATCAGAAACACGTCTCTTTCTTTAAATTCTCAGTGGTTTATCTTATTGCTGATCTGTTTCATATCATCTGCTTCTTAGCACACTTAGCCCTATTCAGACGGACCTGTTTCTTTTTTTGCATAGAAAATACCAAGTTGACCTATGATGTTATCAAACAAGCATACTTGATTGATATGAAACCATGAAAGGTATTTTAAAATAACATAAGATGTAGTTTATGCATGAAAATATGTGTGGTTTAGCAAAAACAACATGTTCTCCGTCTGTTTAATTTATATATACAGAGCTCTTTGTTGAAGAATTGTGCTAGGGTTACCTACTAGTATTATTGTCTTTGTCCTTCAAGTGACAGAGCATAGATAAAAGAATACTTCTTCAAAGTAGTCTACAGACAAATGATTGTTAAGTTGGTATGTTTACCCCACCGGTTGCTTGATGCGGTTGAAGAAAACAATGTTGTGCATCTACTTTACCAACCACGTGATATTCACGTGATAAAGGCATGATAACGTTGTTTTCACGTGCGGGGGCCGCTGGGTTTCATCAAACATCAGAGTCCTCACAAACTAGTAAGAGTTTCTAACCTATTTCATGGGTGATGTAAAGGATAGTCAAGACTAAGGATATACTTATGTCGTTCTTTATTGCTCATGAGAACGGAGTTTTGCATAATACACCTCGACATGTGAACATGACACAAAGTGCGTGCTAACTGGTAGTACACAATTATTGCTAGCACTACAGTTATATGATAGACTAGTAGCACAACGGGAGGTACATCACATAGGGATCTCAAAAAGTAGCAAGTCTTGGCCATGGGCCGTCATGTTCCGTCAGATAATGGGCAAACATGTTAGCCAAATACTCCCTTATATGATTTTGCATATAGTCCCAGAATATTCTAGCATTTGTGGACCTTTAGTGACATGGAAATACGGTTATGGGTGAGTCCGGAGCTGAACCCCATCCTCCTCCATCTCATAATGACTGGCCATTTGTCATTCTATATCAAAAGAGTGCCTTTTTACATTTTGTTGATTTGTTGATTTTTCTAATCGTTCTCAAGACTGCTTTGACTATTTGAAGACAAAAGCACACATTTGCATAGTATTACAGTACTTTTAACAAATCACGAACTGATAGAAGTGTAATAGTTCTAATCATTTTGTGCTTTACATCAGGAATGTTCAATCTTGCCCAATAAAGCTTATCTTTAAACAACGTGACTGGAAATCATTCCGTACTCATCTTGGAAGAAACGAAGAAACGGTATGCCCCCTTACATATCTTGATGAACCAAACTATGTTCAGCATGTAGAGTATGGGACTCAAAACTAAGATATTGATGAGAATGCCAGTTCCAACTTTGTATAGCTCGCCTGTCTTCATGTGTGGAATCACTCCAAAGAACATGGGTATGGTGGCAATACGGCAAAGGAAGAACATCACCACTATGGCCACACCGTTTACTTTGTACAGTAGGGAGCGTCGATAGCCCAGATTGTCTAGGATCAACCTGGATAAGAGACAAAACAAACCGTTAATTCATAAAGAGAATTCAGACTCTACAACTGGATAAGAATTCGGAAATTTATTTCAGGACGTTTCGAGTGACATCCATCACTCTTCTTCAGCGTCACTAAATGCTACGATGAAGGATAGTGATGGATGTGACTCGAAACGTCCGGAAATAAATCTCCGAATTCTTATCCAGTTGTTGAGTCTGAATTATCTTTATATATTGTTTACCTGGATGTCTAACCTTCACAAACAAACCGTTGATTGATTAACTCTCTATGATAACACTTGAATATGACAAAAACATCAAAATCATAAGACATGGAGTATCAGAGACCACGACCCAACATCCTAAATCTGACAAAGGTTTCACACTATTAACACGATGTCTATGCATGTGTGCCAAGCCTACCTCATGTTAAGGAAAGGGGTGGACAGTTCAAACAGACCCCAGGTGTTGCCAAAATACAGCGCTGCTTGTGTCATCTAAGGAACGTGTAAACATCTGTTAAATGGGCTACAAGTTGAAAACATGCTTCATCTACTGACCATCAAATATAATGATGTGTTGTGTTGAATGAATGAATGAATGAATGAATGAATGAATGAATGAATGAATGAATGAATGAATGAATGAAAGATAGCTAGTGACTGTAATGCCTACATCGTAATGACATGGGGTCCGTATATAATAGTAGGTGGTTGTCGGGCTGTGAAGTCGGGAAGACATCGGCTTTTGAGGTCACAGTTGTTTCCCATTGTTTGTTTGTTTGTATTGCATACCCGGTAAACCGCATCAAGGCGTAACACACCAGGTTTGTACTGAAGAGTACAAGCTGCATATCCGGACAGATTTATATGATCCACACACACCGGGAAGGACCCCCCCTTCTCTTTTCGATAAGTGTGTTGGGTTATTAAACGTACTCGAGGTGTGGCTCTCCTCAAACACGGGACCTCCATTTAACGTCCTATCCGATAGTATTCAGGTCTCATCAAAACCTACCAACATACCAAATACCAAGACAATCCATCCAGGCATTCTCTAGTTATGCTGGTACATGGTCCACTACACAACCACACACACAAACGCTACCCTATGCATAACCCTCTCGGCGAAGGTAACAAAATAATACATACCGGCTGCAGCGTAGCCAATCCAGAAGCTTGTCATATATGGAAAGAGGGGTATCTTAAACCTGTTGTATAAGGGAGGATACATGTACATGAATAATGGAAGTATATGGTTCTTACAACACAACCTAGGACAAGCAGGGTCTAGGGCTGCACTACACTGTACTCCTTTCCGCAAGGAAAACGCCCCGTCACATTTTGGACCGACTCCTTGTAGCAACGCCACCGCGCGACAAAGAGTATCTATTCAGGCCCTGCATGATGAAGGTAGCTGAGAAAAGTCGACGTTGGCTAGGTAAATGTTTTCGAGGTTGTGTTATCTATCAATTAAACTTCGAGTGTTATATTTGGAAATTTTTGCTGCAGTACCGTGGAAATCCGCTAGCGCTAGAGGACCCATGATCAAATTTTTCCATTGTTTTGATAAATTCGACAAAGGTTAAATTTCGGGCCTTAATCTTTGCCCTAGGTGCATGCACACTTTGAACTGTGAACTAGCTTATTTAGGTACATGCAATGACAAGCTATAGCCTACCATAGATCTTCTGCTGTGAAACCGTCCAGGGAAAGGCAGTACAGGCTAAAACCGCCCAAAATAGCAGCTTGGAAGGTGGACATCACACTGAAAGGTTATATAATATTTATTAAAAATAAAACAAGCTTTGTACGTACAGAAAACATCTTTTTCTAGGGTGAAAGAGGGCCAACCTGGCAAGACCTGGTGTCTGAAAGACGAAGGACGAAGAACCTCAACCATGCACAGCACACATGAAGAACACGTAGACGTGGATGAAGAGGACCTAGAAGGCTCGGGGTCGTGGCTGAAGGGAATGGAGGACATATCCTTCGATGATGACACAGAGACAGCAAGAGAAATCCTAGAGTTGGTAAGGAGGCACATTGCTGGACTGGACAGATGCGCAGCTAAAACGAAAGTACTCGTAGCCAGTGACTACGACGAACACATATTGAATCACACGAGAGATGCTCTGATTGCAGTAGCTAGGCAAGACAGGTCCGGTTGTCCTCAGGGACAGCCAAGGAAACGGACCTATAGAGCCAACACTGAACCAGTGGCCAACAGGTTAGCAGAGGATGTGTGTGCTCTATTTCAGTTCATAGAGGGTGCTAGAAACCTTGCTGAAATAAAGAAAATTTTCCCCCATGGAACACAGCACAGCACATGGAAGAGTCCAGCAATTACACGAAGCAGAACTCTTAACCCAATACTAGAAGATGAGGAAGATAATGACGCCGTAGCCAGAATACTAGCAGAAAATGCAAGTCTGAGAGAGGTGCTGAGAGAGGAAGTGAAAGAACTGAAAGAGAGAATTGACAGCTTGAACAACAAGCTAAGACGCCATGAAGAAGCAAGAGATGATGTAACGGAACACTGGGACAGACATCAAAAGAGTACCCAAGAGGAAATAGCAGGGCTTAAAGGATCACAACTTGTGATAACAGAAGAGATAGAGGGCATGAAGACGAAGCTGAAGAAGTGTGAAACCACACAGATGAGAATGCAGACAACAGTGGCAACCCACAACAACAAGATCAACTCAATAGAAACAGAACTCCAGGCTCTACAAGGCTCCTCTAAGAAAGCTGACACAGACAAGGAGACAAAAATGAGCAAAATAACAACATATGTACAAAATCTGGCACACTCAATTGAAGAAAGATTGAGAGAGCAAGAGTACGCCCTGTCAAGGACACACCAAATGGTACAAGAAGTAAGGGTCAGGTGCGAACATCTCGAGACCACAAGTGCTGTATGTGTTACAGGTGAAACAGCAGACCACATCTTGAGGAATGGAGGCAATAGTAATGATAACCAAACTGGTGGAGAGAACAAGAGTCTTGGCACAGGGGTTGGACTTGTGAAACACACTGAGAAGTCCTCGACCAAAACACAGGGAGATGCAATAACTAAATACCTACAAGCGGCACGCTATGAACAACAAGGCCCAGACAGCCCAGCAGAGAGGCAGGAAAACCAACAAGGCAAAGAAAAGCAGAAGGAGACAAGGCAGTCTAGAAATAGAAATGTGACTGAAAACGAGAGTGGGGAAAGTAGTACCAGATGTGATAACCATGCTGACGAAGCCAATGTTATCATTTTAGACCCCAGCCCAAGAGGAAAAACTGATTCAAGGGGCATAAGAGGAAGAGAAAGAGCAACAAGTATGAAGTCTACATGCAGAGCCCCTGACTCACCAAGTAGTGCAGATGAGGGGAGTAATACATGGCCAATGGCAGCCGAGAAGGGCCCTGGACAGACTAATACAGTAAGTCCAAGTGTGAGCTCAGGGCAGGTAGCACTCAGGGGCAGAAAGAAGACAGAGAGCCCAAAGCCACAGAGAGACCCATCAAGATTGAGAAGTAACCAACGAGGAGCAAAGAGAATTGAATGCACACAGAACAAGACATACAAGGAAGCAGTAACACATGTGCAACAAGAGAACTCCCCTAGAACTCAACAATTCAACACCGAACACAGAAGGTTACAAACAGGGAAAAATTGTGCAGGCAGCCACACTGACTTCTCTGATTTTGTGGGCATTGAGAGAAACCGACTGCGAAGAAGGAGGTTCTTCTTGGGCTACATGAAGAAGACAGAAACAGAGAGCCTTCAGAGTATGATACTCAAGTATGCTCAGAGTAAGGGAGTTCAATTATCCTTTGTGAGAGTCATGAACAGCAGACAGAAAGACATAGCATTTGCAAGAATCAATGTTCTACTGCACCAGGCACATATGGTGGTGAAGGAAGACTTTTGGCCCAAGGGGGTCAAGTGCCGTGAATGGATGTCAGAGAGGAGGTACAAAAGCAAGGGTGACAACACTGAGGATGGCGGTGAGAGAAACCAAGCAACTCATTTGAACGGGCCAGGAAAGAGAAACGGAGAAGCTCAGAAACTCAGCCTTGAAAATGCCAGAGTTCAGCAGTAAGACTCATGCGGATGTTACTCTGTCAGTTGGGTGCTACAACTGTAGGGGAATCACAACATCTATCCCCTTCATCACAGAGTACTTACAAGACATTGACATACTAGCAATATCTGAGCACTGGCTGTACCCTCAGGCTACTCCAGCCCTAGACAACTTGTTAATGACACACAGAGGCTGGGGCAGGGCAGATAGCAAGCTGACAGAACACACTACAAGTCACTGGAGGAGAGGCCAGGGCGGTGTAGCCTTTTTATGGAAAACGTCCATTGACTATGCTGTCCATAAGTTAGAAGATGGAAATGATAGAATCATAGGAATAAGAGTCCAACAAAAGAATGGCCAGAAACTATTCCTCTTTGCAGTGTATTTCCCAGATTCAACTAAACCCATTGAGGAATACAGAGAACAAATAGACTATGTGAGAGAGATGTACAGAAAATACGAGAGCGAAGGAAATGTGATATTCCTCGGAGACTTCAATGCAGATATGGGGAGGAGCGGTGGTCCCAGAGGTAGAGGATCCTCATCCAAACTGGGCGATGAACTGATTGATATCACCCTTGAACTAGACCTTGTGTCCCTGAATTTAAGTCACCTATGCAAGGGTCCTCTGGAAACATTTCAAGGAAGTGGTGATAGACAGTCCACAATCGACCACATATTAGTACCGTGCTCGCTACTTGCAGACACAATAGGATGTGAAGTCATGGATTACAATGAACTTAATATGTCAGACCACAATCCCATCATTGCTCAGTTTTCCAACAAACTAAGAGAGTGGAAAGAGAGCAGTCCAGACCCACGGTTGAACTGGGAAGGTGTGAGGAGTCAACCAACAGAAAACACATACAAGAGGAGAGTTTGTCAAAGGCTGCAATCAGCCCCAGTACCAACCGAAAAATCACAGGAGGCTATTGAAGATGAACTGAGCTTGATAACTACTGTATTAAAACGAGCAGCTGAAGAAACATTACCAACAAAGACAATAAGACGTCACCAGAAACCATACTGGTCAGCAACGCTTACAGAATGTCACGAAAAGCAAGTGAAATCATGGCTATTATGGAAAGAAGCAGGAAAGCCGAGAGGAAAAGGTAATCCTCTGTATGCAGACTACAAGCGCAGCAAGGGTCAGTTCAGAACTGAACTAAGAGAGGCAAAGCTTTTGCACGAGGCCAAAGAGAATGAGGAGTTAGCCTCATTGGCAAGCACAGATGACAAAAAGTTTTGGAGGAGAGTGAGGCAAAGAAAGGGCAAAAAAGACCAGCCACAGGCAGTCAAGGTGGGAGAACAGCTCATCACAGACCCTGCAGAAGTCAGAGAAACCTGGGCCAAGCATTTCGAAATGCTAGGAAATGAACAAGAAGAAGAAGGTAGACTCTTTGATGATAACCATAAGAAGATAATTGAAGACGAGGTGAAAAGCATGGAAAAAGAAAGCCACAGTAATGCTGAGGTCATACTTGACGAGCCTTTTACTGTAGCAGAAGTAGCCTCAATCTGCAGAGCACTTAAGAACAACAAAAGGGGAGGCAGAGATGGCTTAACCTATGAACACTTGAAGTATGCTGGTGAAGTACTGTGGGCTAGACTAACGTACCTCTTTAACGCAATAAGGGAATCAGAGCACATACCAGAGGCCTTCAAAAAGGGCCTCAAAGTTCCCTTACTGAAGCAGAACAAAACCAACAAAGCGGACTTGGACTCGCACCGCGGTATCACCCTACTACCAGTAATATCTAAAGTCTGGGAATCACTACTCTTCAACAGACTGAAACCATGGCTTAAGTCGAGGGGGCTTCCTCATGAGCTACAGAGTGGAGGACAGCTAGGATGCAGCAACTTAACAACAGCCTACATGGTCCAAGAGATAGTAAACCACTATCAAGAGAGAAGTAGCACTGTCTACGGGTGCTTCTTAGACACCAAAAAGGCATACGACACAGTGTGGATAGATGGCATGTTGTACAAGATCTACAAGGCAGGTATCGACAGCAAACTCTGGCGTCTTCTTAGACACATGCATATAGGCAGTAAGTTCTCCGTGCTGCTGGATGGGAGAGAGTCCAGGGAGTTTGTGACTACAAGGGGCGTAAACCAGGGTGGCATCCTGTCATTAACTTGTTTCCTGTTAGCCAACAATGACATCCATGATGTGTTGCAACTACAAGGAAGTGGTGTGTCCATAGGAGGGATGTACTGTGGTTCCCCAGCCCTTGCAGACGACATTTGCCTATTGGCAGGAACAAGGAGAGGTTTACAAGGCATGATTAATACAATAGCTGACTATGGAAGAAGATGGAGATTTCAATTCGCTCCCAACAAAAGCCAATGCATCGTGTTCACACAAGGGAACCACAGGATGCATAGAATCAACACAGATCCTGAATGGGTGATGGGTGCATCAGAAATCCCAGAAGCACGCACGGTAACACACGTGGGAATACAACATTCGTCCAACACAACTTCAGCGGCAGCCATAGAGAGTGCCTGTAGAAAGGGGAAAGGGCGTATCAGTGCCATCTTGTCTACCGGTCTAGAAGGACACACCCCCAACCCACTGGTCACAAAAATACTTTACCACACAATCGTCATACCCAGTATGTTGCACGGTTGCGAATTATGGTACCCTACCCAGACAGACCTGATGAAGTTGGAGAGAGTTCACAGAGGAGGGGTGAAGCGTATGCAGAATATGCACCCACAGACAGGAACTAGAGAGAGCCTTGGTGCCCTGGGGATGCATACTCTGAAAGCCATCATGGACAAACACAAGCTGTGTTTCTTCGGTAGGCTTGCCAATCTCCCTTGTACTGCACTAGCCAAGAAAGTCTTCCTCTTCAGATTGTATTCGCACATACTGGCAAGGCCATGTCGCACAACAAGAGGTTTCATTAGCGACAGCTTCAGAGCAGCCGAAGATTACGGCCTAACAGAGTACCTTGAAAGATACTGGCAAACGGTAGAGTTCCCGACAAAAATGGAGTGGAAGCAAATAGTGAAGAGGGCAGTGAGTGCCAAGGAAGAGAGTGAATGGGTCTCAGCACACAGTCACCAACCTAGATCCTTCAGAGTACACAGTACGAGCTCAGAACCCCACAAGCTGTGGTCACTTGCAAGGAAACACCCAAAGCACCAAAAGACTCTACAGAAACTAGTACTTTTGAGTACAGCCCCGGTGAAACACAGCCCTAAGCAATGCCCTACATGTGACGCAACAACAACAGATATAGTCGGGCACTTGGTCTCTAGCTGTGTCACCTTTAACAACCTCAGAGACAGTTTAGCAGATGCAGCAACAGACAAGCTGGGCATCAGGGTGATGGCGTCCGTTCACCAACAGCCAGACGAAAGGTTTACGGAAATAATGCTGGGAGCAGATATTGTAGAAGATGAGATTGACCCTGACATTTGGGAGGACTACATGATAACTGTAGCTGGACTGCTGTATCCCCTGGCAACTTTAGCACTAAAGCATGTGGACTTTAGGAGATAAGGAAAGACCAACAAGCCAAGATTAAGGACAGTGTGCTCCGTTCCGACTCTACTTCTAAAGTAACCAGTGTAGCAGCAGGGGTGTTCCAACATACAAGATGAAAGGGACATTGATGACTCATGGACACTTTAAAGTCTCAGTACAATGTATACAGGACTCTGATGATCCCTGTAAGAATATAAGGATTCAGTGCTAATGCGCACAACCGAAGATTTTCAATGACGAGTGATTCACTGAAATAACCAGTACCGAACTGACCGATATCGTTTGTACCGATTAATGCTATCAAATATTCTATTGAACCTTGTGTATATATGCAGAAAGTTATTATTTTATATTGTAACACCTTATAATGACTGTATATTCATGTATTTTATTAATGTGGCTCTCCTGACATGGAGGAATAAAGAAAGGAAAGGAAAGGAAAGGAATGAATGAAAGATAGCTAGTGACTGTAATGCCTACATCGTAATGACATGGGGTCCGTATATAATAGTAGGTGGTTGTCGGGCTGTGAAGTCGGGAAGACATCGGCTTTTGAGGTCACAGTTGTTTCCCATTGTTTGTTTGTTTGTATTGCATACCCGGTAAACCGCATCAAGGCGTAACACACCAGGTTTGTACTGAAGAGTACAAGCTGCATATCCGGACAGATTTATATGATCCACACACACCGGGAAGGACCCCCCCTTCTCTTTTCGATAAGTGTGTTGGGTTATTAAACGTACTCGAGGTGTGGCTCTCCTCAAACACGGGACCTCCATTTAACGTCCTATCCGATAGTATTCAGGTCTCATCAAAACCTACCAACATACCAAATACCAAGACAATCCATCCAGGCATTCTCTAGTTATGCTGGTACATGGTCCACTACACAACCACACACACAAACGCTACCCTATGCATAACCCTCTCGGCGAAGGTAACAAAATAATACATACCGGCTGCAGCGTAGCCAATCCAGAAGCTTGTCATATATGGAAAGAGGGGTATCTTAAACCTGTTGTATAAGGGAGGATACATGTACATGAATAATGGAAGTATATGGTTCTTACAACACAACCTAGGACAAGCAGGGTCTAGGGCTGCACTACACTGTACTCCTTTCCGCAAGGAAAACGCCCCGTCACATTTTGGACCGACTCCTTGTAGCAACGCCACCGCGCGACAAAGAGTATCTATTCAGGCCCTGCATGATGAAGGTAGCTGAGAAAAGTCGACGTTGGCTAGGTAAATGTTTTCGAGGTTGTGTTATCTATCAATTAAACTTCGAGTGTTATATTTGGAAATTTTTGCTGCAGTACCGTGGAAATCCGCTAGCGCTAGAGGACCCATGATCAAATTTTTCCATTGTTTTGATAAATTCGACAAAGGTTAAATTTCGGGCCTTAATCTTTGCCCTAGGTGCATGCACACTTTGAACTGTGAACTAGCTTATTTAGGTACATGCAATGACAAGCTATAGCCTACCATAGATCTTCTGCTGTGAAACCGTCCAGGGAAAGGCAGTACAGGCTAAAACCGCCCAAAATAGCAGCTTGGAAGGTGGACATCACACTGAAAGGTTATATAATATTTATTAAAAATAAAACAAGCTTTGTACGTACAGAAAACATCTTAATTGTTTATCAATCACAATTTATTACTGATATACACAAATTGGCAACAACTTCTTCCAAATTTTACCCACCATGTTGTGTATATGAAAATGACGATGATAATAGATGGATCTGTAACCATAGTAACATTATCTGTTGTCTTATCACCCGGCTGACAAAAATCTGGGACGTATTTACTGATAGTGATAACAGCGGAGAACAAAGGCCAGCGTAGGGTGGTGTCCGAGTGAGGGGTGAAACGAATGTCAATTTCCCGTGTCTCCTAATCTCAGCACGAAAAACAACGAATGAAGAGATAAAATGGATATGTTATCTATATATGTATATATAGCTGGTACCGACAGTCTGTTAATGTTTCATCACGTAAGTTTTATCACCTTTCCAACCAAAAATCTCCGAAAACAAACATTTAAGTTCGCGTGGTTTTTAATTCGCGATAAGGGAAAAATGGAGTGTTCGCGGTGGTTTTATGTTCGCTGTGAAACGGTCGCCACGAAAACCACGAACATAAAACCACCGCGAACATTTCTGCATTTACAGTATGTAGAGCAAAATTGTCTCACCTGTTTCTCAGTACCACCTGTTTGTTGGCAGGTAAAGTCAGGAAGGAAGGCGCCATTTTCCTCAGCAATGGTTCGGAAAGCAATTCAGAGATGGCCAGATGGAAGACGAAACTTCCAACTACCGTTAAGATGTACTCAGAGTCGTAACCCATCTTGTCCAGTGATGTAGTGTTGACGTGTTTATAACGTTTACACAAAATCTGATAACGCTTCAAAGTCCAGCTTACTGACCTACTGTCTGCCAACATGGAGGATCAGTCCACTGCAATATATCGGGGGGGGGGGGAGAGATTTTACAAATGGCTTTCACTATCGCCTATTTAATTACGCCAAGAGTGTTATATTTTCGTTAGCGTTTGTGCGCTCATAGATTAGGTTTCTGCGCGCGTATGTGTTTGTGTACATGTGTGTATGTGTGTGTGAACGAACAGTATAACTCGAGAAGGCCTTGGTGGATTGTATTGATATCCAGTACGTGCGTAGGTCTTCATAATGCCTGGAAAGGATTAGAATTTGGAACCCTAGCGGTTTGTTACAGTACTGCAGCCGGACTTCCTGTTTTGATTATTTGTGTTTTGGGCATGTCATGGTAAAGTTGAATAGTAGATACTGTAGCTCTTGTGGCTGATAATAAGTGGTGTAGATTTGCGCCCCCTAGCGGCGTATTTTTAGAACAGCAGGAGCCGGCTTTGTGTCAGACTTTGAAAGAGAACAACTCAAGAAGGAGGTGAAAGATGGTAATGATTTTTGGTATGTGGAGAGGTTGAAGGATGAGTCGCATTATTGGTTATTAGTTTTGAAAATCATAATGTAGTTTGCCTACTTGATAAGAAAATTTGATACGTCCGCTGAATAATATTTCATGGCAGGACTCTTTGACACGTAACATAAAATGTATGTACATGAGATGTACCTGAGAAAGAGAGAAATATTGATAGATATCAACTTAGCAAAATTTAATGAAGACTTTATTGGGATAACTAATAAGAAAATACAATAACGAATCATTATAATTTTTGGCATGTAGATAGCTTACGTGATGCTTGGTATAATCAAACGGTAATTTTGCAAATCATATTCTTATTGTCATAAACTATGAGAAACATTCATAATACATCAGTTATAAAGTTTAAAATCATTTGGCGAAGGTATGAGGTCGTGGAACTCTAGTTTTGTTTCAAATTTTGGATCAGGAACACGTCTTAGTTTTCTTATAAATTCTCTGTGGTTTATCTCATTGCCTATCTGTTACTATTAGATACCATCTGCCTCTTTGCACACTTAAACAGTCTCAACAAGTACCGGGTCTTGAGCCGTCATATTCGGTCGGAGGATTGGCGAACTATTCTCCAAGCAGAGGCTTCGGTCGAGTGGGGTAGGAGTGTCCGGCATTTTTTACGTTCCTCTTCCAAGATGTTGGTGAGTTTTAGTAGGTAAGTTACTGTTGGGAAGACGAAGGTCAAGTTCGAAGATGGGCCTTCTGGCGAGTTTCTTTGCTGCTGCAGTGGACCTTTCGTGTTTGTTGGTTTGTTGGTTTATTTTTTGGTGGTATATCTCGAAAGATATTGGACGGATCGTGAATTCGTGATGAAGAGGTTTCGGTCGAGTGGGGTAGCAATGTCCGGGATTTTTACGTTCCTCTTCCTTCACAAGAGCGGGCCGGAGCTGCACTTAAACGGGGGTGTATTAATATACTTCTGGGACCTCAAGGTAAATCATATTGTCTGCTTTGCCTTGGAGCAAAGCCTGATGATGACTGGAATTAAGACAGTAGATTGTATTATGTTGAATGAAATGACATGGTAGCTGTTGAAACATTCATGTCAACCCCGAGTGTTTATACTATCCCACCTCTTACTGATATGTTCACTTCACACTCTATAACAAGAAATTATCTTTTACATTTTGATTATTTGTTAATGTTTCAAATTGTTCTCGAGACAGCTTTGACGATGTGAAGACAAATTTAAAGCATACATTTGCATACGGTACTTCTAACAGGCTATCAATTGATAGTGTAATAGCTCTCATCATTTTGTGCATTACATCAGGAATGTTCAATCTTGCCAGATAAAACTTACTTCGACCGGTAATCATTCCGTATTCACCTTGGAAGGATACAAGACGCGATATGCCCCCTTACATATCTTGATGAACCAAATTATGTTTAGCATGTAAATTATGGGATTAAAAACTAAGATATTGATGAGAAGGCCAGTTCCAAGTTTGTACAGCTCCCCTGTCTTTAAGTGTGGAATCACTCCGAAGAAGAATGCGGGGATGGTGGCGATACGGAAAATGAAGAACACCACCAGCATGGCCACGCCGTTCACTTTGTACAGCAGGGAACGTTTATAGCCCAGAGTGTGTAGGATCAACCTGGATTGGAGACAAAAGAGATAATAATTTCTCTCAATGATAATCTTTGAATATGAAAAAAAATCAATATCACATCATGACGCAACATCCTAGATACTGACAAAGGCATCACACTATTAACACCCTGCCTATAAGCCAGTTCACAGTTCAGAGTGCGCATGTGCAATGTGGTGCATTGTCGGTAAATGTCAAAGTTTGCGGCATCTCGGATATGGATGAATGGGTAGGGGTCTTAAACTTTGGTATTTACCCACGTTGCTTCACACTACTTTTGTCATTTTAGCTCATAACATGTCACTGTCTCAGCGGAAAGTCCATATGAGTTGGTAAAACACATGGTGAATAATCAAACTGTTTTCAAACCAAAAAAAAATTGTACTCACCGGAAATTTATTTGGACTGTTTCTCCCAGTCTGAACTAATCAATGTGAAGGACTAGCAGAACCAGTATGAAATTCTAGCGAGTTTTTTTTTTTTCTAGTTGTTGGAAAAGAGTTCAATTTTTCTGTGATTTCTCTGTTTTACAGATGTGATGTAGGTGTAGCTTACCTCATGTTAATGAAGGGGGTGGATAGTTCAAACAGAGGCCAGGGGTTGAAATACAGCGCCACTGGCATCATCTAGGGAAACGTGTAAACATCTGTTTAATGGACTGTGCGTTAAATATATGCTTAGTCTTCTGACAAAAAAAGTCAATGTCAATTCCAACAGATAGAGAATGTAATGCCTTGATCCAAGGACATTCTATATAATGTGCTTACTTGATCGTAACCGTAAACATGGGGCCCGTAGGGGTTATTGCCGATATAGACGACTGCTGGGCTTTCAAGTCGGGGAGGACATCGGCTTTCAAGGTCACAGTTAAGGAAAACTTCACGGTGCCCATTTTTGTGTGTGTGTGTGTGTGTGTGTGTGTGTGTGTGTGTGTGTTTTGCTGATGTGTGTTCGTACTTGTTTAAATACACAGTCAGTAAAGAGGCGGGGTATTGGTTAATGATACCAATATAACTCAAGCATTTAAGTCCTATATCAGCAAAGAAAAGGCTATTGTAGCATCCTCTCATTGTTTGCTTAATAACTTTCAAACGCCGTAGGTATGAAATTACCGTTAGTTAACTCTAGGCTATTATTAACCAATTAAATAGCACCCCTCCAGTTGTTGGAGAGAGACTACCAGCCAAATACGTTGGCTCTTGACCGTAGACGGCGACGTGATCATGATTGGCTGGTGTAAAAAGGTCGGCCATAACGCGGCGAGTAGGGCAGAACGCAGGCCGGTACGTCAGGGTACCATTAATCATCAAGCGGTAAGCTTGGCATGAGATGATACCTCAATTATGCTATGTAAAAAAGAATTGAAATAACTTACAATGACATTATAACACCCCACCATGCCGACAACGTGATGCAAACAAATCTTCCAGTCTCGTAGCGGGACATGTATCGCCATCATCAGAATATCTACAGGACAGGAAGCATGTATGTATAATGAAACTTAAAGGGACACTCAGTAATCATGTCAATTTCATTCATTTGAATATGCAACATGAAACTGTAATAATTGTATTGCTCGTTCTCTCTCTCTATATATATATCTATACGTTCGATACGGGTGTTCCGGACCGGCTGATAATTTTCCGTATCACACGGGGTTCTGAGTTGTATCACACTGGCTTCCATAGAATATTTAAAATGCATTTCGAGTGCGCTGGTTGCGCCGCTGTCGAAAATTCGAATGCCGGATTCGGAGGTTGGAATCGATGTTGTTACGATTACTTTGTTCGAGGACATAAAAGTATCGCAACTTCAGGCGCATTTCGTATTGAAATGTGTGTTTTCTCGGGTAGGTATGACATAAATAAAATACAACAGTATCACCCTCGGTCCCAGCCCGACCGTGGGTTGGATCGCCCGACGGCCGGCCTACGGCCGTGTTGTATCATATGTATACATCTACGAGAGAGATTTCAGGTTGAAATTCCTGAACCCCTGCAAAGATCGCCCTGCAAAACAAGATGTAAGTATTGAAATAACCACAACGTTATTAACAAATTTTGGAAACACTTACCGACGATAGCATAGCCAATTGAGATGCCTGCAATATATGCAGATGTGGGTGCTTCAAACCTGTCGGATAAGAGATGATACATTCACATGGTTAATGGCAATGAATAGTTCTTATAGCACAACCTAGACCAAATAGAGTCTTGGGCTTGAAAGAACTGCACTTCATTGTACTCGTTTCCACGGGGTAAATGACTCAGTGACATTTTGGACCGACACCATGTCGAAACACCACCTCGCGACAAGGAGTATAGTACAGTCTATTCTGGTCCTGCATGATGAAGGTAGCTGAGAAATGATCGACGTCGGCCAGGTAAATGTTTTCGAGGTTTTGTTTTCTTTGTTTCGTTTGTATTGTCATGGTTTGTATTGCACACCCGGTAAACCGCCTTAAGGCGTAACACACCAGGTTTGTACTGAAGAGTACAAGCTGCATACCCGGACAGATTTATATGATCCACTCACACCGGGAAGGACCCCTACTCTTTTCAATAACTGTGGTGGGTTCTTTTACGTGCTTAAGGTGTGGCCTCCATTTAACGTCCTATCCAAGGGACGTCCTTAACCAAAGCTAGGTACGCATTTTGAGGAAAGTCGTGTAAAGTGCCTTTCCCAAGGGCACAACGTCAACGGGACAAATCAGGGAACCGCGGATTCGAACCCGGTACCTCTGGGTTCTGGGGAAAACACCATATGCCACTGCGTCACCGCGACGCCAAGTAGTGTTATCTAAAGAATCTACAATACTACGCGTGTTGTTGCTACATTTGGGAATTTCTGCTGCAGTACCACGGAAAGCAGCTAGGGGACCAATGGTCGAACTTTTCTCTTGTTGTGATGATATCTACAAAAGGTTGAATGTGGGGCTTTACTCTATGACTTAGGTTCATGCTCACTGGGAACTAGCTTATTCATGCAATGACAAGCTATAGCCTACGTACCATAGATCTTCTGCTGTGAAGCCGTCCAGGGAATGACAGTACAGGCCGTAACCACCCGTAATAGCAGCATGAAAGGTGGACATCACACTGAAAGGTTATATAATTTTTAGTGAAAAAACAAGCACCCGGCTGCCATAAATCTGGGACGTATTTACTGATAGTGATAACAGCAGAGAACAAAGGCGTTGGGCGATGTCCAAGTGAGGGGTTAAACGCATATCAATTTCCAAGGTCTCCTAATCTCAATAAGAAAAACAACGAATGTAGCGATAGAATGGAAATGTTATTTATGATACATTTATGATTGTCTGGTTACGACAGTCTGTTAATGGTTTTATCACCGTTCCACCAAAAATCTCCGTAGACAAACAATATGTCATCGGCCATGCACACTATGTAGAGCAAAATTGTCTCACCTGTTTCTCAGTACCACCTGTTTGTTGGTAGGTAAAGTCAGGAAGGCAGGCGCCATTTTCCTCAGCAATGGTTCGGAAAGCACTTCAGAGATGGCCAGATGGAAGACGAAACTTCCAACTACCGTTAAGATGTACTCAGAGTCGTAACCCATCTTGTCCAGTGATGTAGTGTTGACGTGTTTGTATCGTTTACACAGAATCTGATAACGCTTCAAAGTCCAGCTTACTGACCTACTGTCTGCCAACATAGAGGATCAGTCCACTGCAGTATAGCCCAGAGGGGGATATTTCACAACTTTTTTTAAGTTTTATGGATCGTAAATATATCATTTATAGGTTTTCTGTAAACACCCTCTGTGGTTTATTTTGCTTCCGCTCTTTTCCATACGGTCTAGGTTGGAAGCCAGTCTTGTCAGCTTTGGCCTGCTCCCAATATTCACTAGCCGCCCTGTTGGCTCTGGCCCGCTCCGTCGGTAGCCTGGGGTCCAGTCTGTTACCTTTGCCGAGAAGGTTATGTTTTCGTCAGCGTTCGTGTGTGTGTGTTAATAAAAGTAAGGACTCGTGTGTGTGTCTGTTAATAAAAGTAAGGACTCATGGTACTGTTACAGTAATTACTGTAATATACTAATGATGTTTTTGCTTCAGTTAACAAAATGTAGGTGCTACATACCCCTTACTTACTCCGTAGAATCAAAGATTATATAATGTCCTTGGTACAATTGAAGACAGCATTTATATAATCAAGACTACATGTAGGTGTGCCATTTAAAACATATGGAATTTGATCCAAGTATTATTGGTAGGAAAATTGTGACGATACATATAGTCTAAGAATACAACACGGTGTATACTATCATTTTGGTATTTATGCCATACTTGGGCCGCGGAAATGTTTGATACGGGGGTTCCGCATCGGGTGATAATATACCGTATCACACAGGGTTTTACTTTTATCACACAGGCTTCCATAGAATATCTAGAATGCATTTCGAGTGCGCTAAGTGCGCCGCTGTCGAAAATTCAAATACTGGATTTGGTCATTAGAATTGCAGCTGTTACAATTTTTTGTTTGATGACACCAACTTTTCTCAACTTCTGGCGCATTTCGCATTGACATGTGTGTTTTATCGGGTGGGTATGACATAAATAAGATACAACAAGATGTATTCACCACATCACCCTTGGTCCCAGTCAGAAAAATGTGACAATACAAAGATATATGATACAGTACAACTTTATTGGGAAAATCATACAACAAAGGACGCTGTCTGAAACACCAATCTGTTCCTTGCTTCCGGGATTTTTTTCCTCCAAAAAAGTCAAACTCATAAAAATTGGAGGTACAACCAGGTTGGGAAAGGCAATAATGTATCTACATAAAACAACTATCGGTAATCTGATAATTAAAAAAAATAGTTATCAAGATAATATAAAAATTCTACCCCACGATTCATGAAAACAAGTTTTTTTTTTTCATGAGGGCGTGAAAAAAAACCCCCACTATTCTACAACATGTAAATTAGAGTAGATGTTCAAGCAATTTTTCCAGTCAACATTGTTTTTCAAGTATGTTGATAATGTTTTTAAGCGACTGATTTTGTTAAATAGTCGGGTATGTGCAAATTGTACTTTCCAGTGCCTTCCCAATCATAGATTGACTCATAACATTAATGTTGTTGGCACATTAAAAACTTGCCTATCTTGTTACATGAAGGTTACAGAAGGAAAACAAAAACAACAACACATGGTACACGTCATACTTTGTTAAAGTTAGGAAATAGAAATATGAGTTTTTCATGAGTACTTCGAATTCCCTTGCTGTTCCAGAGGCAAACTGTAGGTCAAGTTCACAGAATGAACCGTTTGCAAATTTGTCGATTTTATTTTTTGACTTTTATGTGACATGTGTTTGAATTAAAACACTTAGTTCAATAAATCTGTTTAGAGTTTTTGTTCAGACAGCTTTTGCTACATTAGCTGAAGGTCTCATACCACAGTTCAAATGTGGGGAGTTCAGTATTGATCCCATTGCATGCTGGAAGGCACTGGCATTGTGGGTAGCACTGAGGGCAAAACAACACCATAACCATGACAACCAGACTATTTGTCAGGCTGGAAAATATAGTACAAATTGGTTCAATAGGAAGAAGTTTTTGTCAAGAGAAATATTTTTGCCCACAAATGCCCATTCGTATAGCCAGTAGACAAAATATTCTCCCTTTTTGACCGATTTCTATTACTTCACCAGCTTGGTACTAGTTTGCCCCTGTACTACCCATAGTGCCCTCTGCCTCCCAGCATGCACTGCGCTTGGTGAAAAGGTCTCTGACTTCAACAGTCTCTGTTTAAATGCTGCAGGTGTGTCTAGTAGAGAGACTCTGCATTGTTGGTTCTTGGCGTCTTGATCTTCTCAATGTTCTTCACTATGAGGTCATGAAGGGCAGCCTTAAATAGAAAAACACATGATTCATTAAAAAAGAAAACAATAACTACATGACGTCTAGGAGTACCAACATTAGTTGAAGAAAAAATACTCTTCCCAGGGTTTTTCCCAAATATTCACATTGAATGACAGAAAGGCTATTTTTCTCAGAAGAAATAAATCAACAACTTGCTATACTGTTGTCATGTAACAATATTTATGTATATAATAGTACACTCCTTTAATTTATGTCATACCTGGGCTGCGAAAACGTTCGATATGGGTGTTCCGCATCATGTGATAATTTTCCGTATCACACGGGGTTCTACTTGTATCACACGGGCTTACATAGAATATTTAGAATGTATTTTGAGTGCGCCGGTTGCGCCGCTGTCGAAAATTTGAATAACGGATTTGGAGGTTGGAATTGATGTTGTTACGACTTTTTTGTTCAAGGACACAAAACTCTCTCAACTTCAGGCGCATTTTGCATTGAAATGTGTTTTTCTTGAGTGGGTATGACATAAATAGAATACAACACGGTGTATTCCGAATCACCCTTGGTGCAGGCCCTCCCGCGGGTCGCATCGCCTGGTGGCCGAACCGGTACCTTGGGCAATACGGAATACACCGTGTTGTATTCTATATTTACGTTTGGGACCGCATTGTAAATACTGCATTAACTATCAATCAATAATGTATAATGTAAATAATATACTTTGGGGACCGCAACTGTTAGCAGCGACACCTATAGCTGTAGTGCAAAGTGAACCAGTCAGAATTGCCCTGAGGAAGATGACAGTCACCGAAACGTTGGCGTGAATAAAACTCTTGGTTGTGTACAAGGAGTTTTGCTGTTTACTCACATAGCTGTTGCGAAGCTCACAACAGACCAATCGTAAGCTGATGAACTCCTTTTCGTCCATCTCCTCAACCGCCCGTCGATAGTCCTCCACGTGCGGGTACTTGGCTACTTTAGACACCAGCTTCCCTCTTGTAATAAAGTACCTGCAAGGGGAAGAGTCACAGGGACGACCGTGTTAGGAGATGGACAGACAGCATATGGGAAAACCTTTACCACCTAAAATTACAGTGTCAACCCAAAAGACATAGGGCGGGCTGCCATCAAGCCCTGCATCTACACTTAAGTCCGTTTCGTATAGTTTCTAAACCATAATTTGTTTGGGACTGTGTCTTGCGTAACTTCATGATGTACTTTGACTGTATTTCATGTCATTGTCGCTGTCACGTAATCCTTTCCCCAAAGGGGAAAAACAGACGATAAACGGGAAAGTGAGAGTGCGTGAAGTCGTAAAGGTAAGAAAAAAATGCATTTCTTGAATAGACTTCATCCCAAACTCCGGTACCAAAGCAAAATCTGCACTCAAAAGATCACAATCTGGGGGGATGTCTCTGAGTTGTACTAAAAGGAGGGTCAGGTAGTACAGTCTACCTTCAGGGCTCGAAATACTGGGTGCATGTGCATCCAAAATTGGAGCTGTGCACCTAAATTTTGACTGGGTGCACCAGTGCATTTAGATATTTTTGTAGGCTATAGGGTAAAGGTACTAGCTTGAGTGTCATCCCGTTTCAGTTCCAGGCTCTACCTTGAAGATAGAGCCTGGAACTGAGATAGAATGACACTTAGGCTATGAGTATGAAGGTACTATTGCAAACTAGTAAAATGAATAATCTTGACATTTAAGTTTCAGAAAAAGCCATACCATGAAAAATGCAAACACAGGGGTCGTGGTAGACCAAGGAAATCTTGGTTGGAGTGTGTCAGGAAGGACATTAAGGTGTACAGCCTAATCAGTGAGCGTGAACCCCAGGACAGAGCCGCTTGGAAGTGTGGTGTGAAGACTAGCCGACTGCTGCCCACCCGTGTCAGGGACCCCAGCAGCAGTATAATCAAATACTGAATACTATTACTACGAACATAAAATCACAGCGAATATCTCTTGACCTAACTTACCTTGAGATCTGGTCAAGATAAGCTGCTGCCTCGCTCTCATACTGCCGCAGCTCGCCCAGTGTGTCTTCCTGGATGGAGACGCCGAAGTTGTTTCCGTCCTCGATTCGCGGGATCAGTAGCTGCACCCACATCTTCAACTGATACAAGATTATAACACAGTTTTAAAGGGGCATATTGTAGAATCTGGTGGGCAAAAACTACAAATAGTAAGAATTTGAAAGATCTACACTAAGATTCACATTAAATTTTGTAACTTATTTGTTACTTATTTCCAACATATTCCCGTCATTTTGTCACATTTCCATCATTAATAAACGACGAAAAACGCAAAACGTGTAAAATCTGGTTCATTTACAAATTAACTTGCGTCCCGCAAGTTAATATGCAAATAAGCCAGCGTAGAACGCTAAGAAACAATCGAATCGACCGTTACGGTCGGAGATCGAGCGTCACAGGAAAATCACCACAAGTGATCAAACTTCAGAACGTCGCATGTTCGATCGCGTGTTCGGCGATGGTTCGACAAAATGGCGGACAAGTCAAGTGGTGGTGGGGATTGCGTATACAATTTTTTTAAGACGTCCGCACGATACTACAAAGTCGCAGCCATACGTGATGAATATTGCTGTGCAGTGTAATGAGGTAGATTCAACTAATGATGTAGAAAAACAATCAAAAACAAAGAATTTTGTTTTATGCTCATGTCACAATATGCCCCTTTAAATCAAGAGATTAACTTACAAGTAAACACGTAAATTATGAGAAAGAATCAAAAGACTTGAGACGTTCAAAATTTTGTCAGCAAATGCTTACTATTTCCACCAGCATTCCAGATTTTTCTTCTCTTTTTGAGAAAGTAATACCAAACTAGAAAGGCACCATTTGCAAGCAAATATGGCATATTTCACTTCATCTGTGTCTGCGACTGGTCTTGGTGTTTAATATGGCACGAATGCTGGATATAATATTACTAACGAGAATGCTGGTTGGTACATGTACATCTTACAGAAATTACAGCTCTTTCATCAATGAGACAAATCTAATGTCTTCTTACCATGTTACATTTCTCCACTAGGGTCCTGATTTCTGGTTTCATGACTTCAATGATCTTTGTCAGTTTGGTGTTACAGGTGACCATCCCAGCAGGGTTCAGGTACACTTTAGTACCTGTTGGAAAAAAAAAATTAAACAAAACAATAGAGATTTTGCTGGTAACAACATTTCCCAGAATCTGTTTTTTTTTGCGGATTGGTTGATTAAAATTCATGAGATTCTCAAAACTCCAGTCCACTCATAGTTACATACATCTGGAAACCTAAAAAATTAATGTTGAACTTGTTGATCTTATTATGCTTAAATTTCACAAGCACACAAATACTTTGTATGTACATGTATGTTGATCGGTGCAGGGCCTGGTGAAATTCCATATATGTCAGATGTCTACCTCTTTCTAAACTGCAACAGTCTGTGCACATTGTATATGTATATATATGGATATATGTTAGTGTACTTAGTGGCTATCATCACAACATGTTATATGGTGAACTAAAAAAATATTGCTGGACAATTTCTATCCGTTTCATAATAAACTATTCCATGGATCTAGTAGTTCTAGGTTTTTGTTGGCCTGGCATCTATCCTATTCTAGTTCCTGTTCACTTCTTTGCCACTATTTAATAATATAGAAATGATTGGAGTTGAATATTCGCCTAAAATACAGGCAAGAGTTTTGTCGCACATTCCTAGTAATGGCATGGTACTGGGATTTGAAAAAGGAATCGGACGCATGATCCCTGTTAGTGTTACACTGCTTTTGAGAAATATTTGATTCCTGAAATATGGCAAAATGTGAGGACCAAATGTTCAAATGAAGATGGAAAGTGAAAGTAAAAGTGATCTCAATCCAGTTTAGCTCACTGTCTGAAGAGCTTTTCTTCCACTGCTCGAGACAGAGAAGACGCTATGTACAGTATTTACATGTTCATTGTACCGGGGAAATTCCCCTAGCTCTTTTCAACAAGCACAATGGACAGTGGACCACGGCTTAACGTTGTGTCCTAAGAACTGCGACCCTTTCAGTAGCGCATGTCAGGTGAGCGACACAGCAGGAATCGAACTCGCGGCTTCTACATGAAGTTCCAGACGCAAGGCCGCTAATTATAACCACTGGACTACACACGCTACCTTTACTGGGCAAGACTAGTCCATGTGGAAGTGATCATTCACTGGACACTGCCATATGCCCAGAAAAACAAGGCTATGTTCTAAATATGATGGTGTTAAATGTGTGAAAGGAAAAGGAGAAACATGTAAAGAAAGCTCACCTTGGATGGAGAGCTCACCTTGGATATCATCCAAACTGTGCTCCAGCTTCCTTCTCTTGGCTTCTGACTGAGATACACACAACAAGACATTGTTGAAATGTCTTTCCAGTACATTTTTACACTTCAAGACAAAAAAATTCATAATGTACAACATATTATCAACAGATATTTTTTCAAATCAGGCACCCTGATTGTCACACTATCAAAATGTTGGTTCTAGGAAATTTACTTTAAAGTACTTTTTTTTGACAGCAATATAGAAGAATTTCCTTGCTCCAAGTAAAAATGCATAGAAATGTGTACAGTATAGGCCAGTGAAAAGTTGGTTCAGGCCAGTAGATTTTTTAGGTCCTAGCCCTATAGGGCAAATGATTTTTTTTTTTTTTGAATCTTGCGAGGGCCAGGGCAAGTGCGATTTTCAGATGCCCTACATTTGAGCAAATAAGAATACCCTCATTGAAATATTTTTAATCCCAAGTCTACAAGTTTGTCTTGATCACTCTATTACTTGATTGCTAAAAAAATACAAGAATGCCCTTGCTACAACTAAAAGTGCATAGAAATATGTCATTCAAATTTTGGCCAAGTGAAAAGTTGGTTTGGGGAAGTAGATATTCAATTTTTAACCCTTGTCCTGCTGGAGTTCCAGAGCACAAATATACCCCCACTGCTGAAGTGCGCAGAAAAATTTGAAAGAAAGGGTACTCGTTTGATATTGCTAGATTTTAGTTACCACGCTGTACAACAGCCGCGCGGGTGCAACTAGCGCATTGTAGAAATATTCTCAATCCAGCAATTGTCTGGGCTAGCATACAGAACAAGAATGTACAACCCGGCAATTGCCGGGCGTAGCAGGACTAGGGTAAACTTGTCCAACCCTGGGGATTACGTAGCTGAGGTTCCTTACCTGATGAGAGTTTACGATGACGGGATCCGGGACGGGCACGTTCAGGGTCATGTGCATCAGGGTCAAGTCTTCACACTGAAACATGTCCGACTGCAAGGAACAAAACTTTCTTGATAAGAATCATATCAATCTAGATACTGTCAATCTTGAAAAGTTTGCAGTGGCCAACGGATACTGTTTCGCCCCATGGATACTGTCTTGCCACCGGTACATGTAGATCTGCTTGGATATTATTCTTATAGTACATTACAACAGGAAGTGTGAACTACAAATGCTACATGTAGCTAGATAACAGCGAGCAGGACTTTAGCTGCTAATTGGCTTCATTGTACACCTAACGATCGATAGAGGAGGAAGAGTAATGGAATTTCAACACAACCGAAGATGGGAGTTATCACAATCAGTAGACTCAAATCTCTATTGGATATGTTTCAGGGAGAAAGTCCAAAGTGGATGCCATGGAGCAGCTATGCAAGAGAAGAAGATTACAAAGGCTACAAATGTGTTATGCAGATTCATAACATTGAACTGGAATATCTATAGTCTGCTGCAAATTGTTGACACTTTTGCTGCAATCTCAGAATTCATGCTGTGAATTGCAGGTAGGTACTTTGAGTCATGCCAATACAATTCATTATTTCTTTATAATCCAGAAAAAAAAATCTGATTATAAAGCAATGCAACGGTTGTTTCTGGAGTGGACTTTTGCTTGAACTTTTAAGTGTAACCCTGCATGCTGGTGTTCTACAAATGGACTATATTTTTCTGTGTACCACTGTTAGTGTTACCTTGAGTAGTTCATCCAGCTGAATAATTTTCTTGGGAAAGTCATCGGTGACGATAGTCTCTGCCTGCAAAACATACAATATGGTGTCATTAAAATATCACAAAGGCAAATGCATGTGCGTGTATTAAGACTAGAGTAGGATCCATGTACTTATGCTGTGTAGTGTGTACCTTCCTACAAAGGCAAAACCCAAGGATGCTGACTGCTACACTTGTAACGAATAGTATACTAGTAGTAGGTCTTGCCACTTTGGTGTCACAAAAAACACAAATTTCTCCATCGTACTGCACTATTATAGGTAAGGTAAAGCAGTCGAACCTCAGACTGATGACGGAGCATGATGCTTTTGCTTTTTTGTTAGCTAGTAATGCAATGTGGCTTTGCTGCATGTACAGCTTGCGTATTTAGCACACTGGGTCACCCCTACTCTTCTCAATAAGTGCTTTATGTTGTTTTTTTGCGAATAGCTGGGTTTGGTGCTTACGCTCCCTCACACACAGACTCAAAATGACAGGACGCCAGCTTAACATCATCATCCAAAATGACAAATACAATCCCTTAAAAACAACATGTCCGATCTAGGGATGACCCTAGGATCAAGAAGCAGGGTTGCAATACTGCTCGCACCAAGGGGACATGCATACTTTTGAAACATCTTTCAAGAACATCTATAGTTGATGATCTTCCACAAAAGTTTTATTTTACATTCATAATCTTGTTGCCGAATGTGCTGGATCACATAAACTGATAAACTTCATAAAACAGGATCTTACCTCCTTGCAGAAGTGTTCCTTGAAGTCTTTGACCTGGGGGCACATATAAAATGAAGTCAGTCCAATTTGTTTGCTGAGCCAAGTTGACAGTCTGAGCAACATTGTGTAAAGCTACCATAAGCGCTTTCGAAGATTTGAGTACACATGTGTCAAAGGTGAAGGCCTGGCTTGTAAACAGTTCTGGTCTCGACATAGTCTTTATTTGCATAAAAATGCCCAGATATGTTTTATTTACGTCTCAGGGGCCTTCACCTTTGACACTGCACATGCGTACTCAAATCTACAAAAACACTTATTGAATAAGGCCATGGCCACTAGCTTGTGAACAGTTCTTGTCTAGATACTAATAAACACCAAAGCCAAGACCAAACAAGATTTGTGTATGTCTCAGGGCCCTTCAACTTAAATTTGACACACTACTCACAGTGCATGTCAAACAGTGTGCATTTCAAACCCTGAATCAGCTTATTCAAAGACATAACAAATTCTTGATTTTCATCATGACACCTTAATTTTAGGTACCCTGAACTTAAGATAAAATATACAGTGATGACCAATGATAATTTCCAACAACAAGTCATAAAACCCATTTGCTAGTACTTCTTTCATAAATACAAAGTATCAAATTTGATATTTTCATCATTGATAATCTATAATACTCCCCTCCCAAGAAGTGACTTGCATAAAGTTGTGTGGCCCAAGGGCTGCCGAAACGGAGATGGGCGCCGCCTTATGTACCTTCGGTGCGGGGAGGACTTATTTTTAAAAACAAAGATACTTATGACTAGCTGATTTATCCCTTGAATGACATTTACATGTACTGTCCCTGTTTTTCACTGGTCTTCAAACTTCTAAACGCTACTTTCTGCCCCCCCCCCCATAAAATTTAAAAAGCACGTGTACTAAAAAATATCATAATTTCTCTGTGACAGTCAAACTTGCAGTACACATAACCCCTGGCATCAGTACAGGGAATGGCATTCGTTGATATAAACATTCTTGTAATTTGCAAACTTGAAAAGTTCAAAATTATTGCAAAACGCAGGTCTAAACGCGGGATTCATGAAAGGGGCCGGGGGGAGGGGGGCACTAACACATGGCGGGGACTAGTAGAAGACAAACTGTTCCCCTGGGTGGGGGAGTTTTAGTGTCACTTACCTTGTCATCCTTACAGAAAGACATAATGATGCTTCACGCTACACACACGGATTTAAAAATAAACGTTTTCAATAAATATTAGATAAGAATATTATTCGAAAGAAGGACTGTTCTGTTCGGGTAAATTAGCGCATGCGCACTTCTCGGGATGTACCAGTTTTCTTGAAGGGGTTTTCTTTCCCTTAGGGTTTTGAAACTGCATATACTGTATTGAATGTCCAATATCACATGAAATTGCCAGTGTTTTCCGCATATACGTGGTCTCCAGTTGAACTCAAAACAACTTTTTGGAAATTCTATTAGAATACATAATTTCTAACAGTGGTTGAAGGCCTATCCGCCCATTTCATGGATACAAAAAAAATCATGATCAAAGATTTAGAAAAATGGCATGTTCCGTTTTAGCCGCCCAAAGAAACGTAAGGACTCGGTTCGGAGTTTTTTTTTAAAATTCGGGGCCGACCTGACTCGTTACCAGAAAGGCAATAGCGCTTTTCCAAACATCCCTTTTCGGCCGATTCAATGTTTCTGATGGATAGGGATGACTTATCTTCGAACGACAGACGAATTTGATATTTTCTGTAGAAACGTCATTTTTAATGAAAACCGTCACTAAAAGCAATTTTCATCCCCAAAACTGCTATTTTTAGGGCATTCTTCCAAGGCTGCTGGAAGGAAAATAAAAGTTTTCCCAGGATAATGACTGATATGGAAATAAAGGTCATCATTCTGTCTGTGCAATTAGGAAAAATGAAAAAAATCGTGAGGATACGTTTTCCGCAATCGCCGATGGTGCGAAACCACGCAAAACGCACATAGAACGCACGATTCGGGTAATCAGGCGACAAAGCCGCGTTACCGTCATCGCGCACTAATACCAGGAAGTACCCGCGGACGACCAAAACTCGGAAACCGTAAAACGCTACGAAGATCGGGTTTTTCAGGAAATATAAAAGATAACGCACTGCTATAGCGATAGCCGAAAAATCGGGAGCCAAAACTAACGAGAAAACCTAGGATTTGCGTCTTATCTTCGCGCACTACTTAGGTAGGCGGTCAAAACAATTCCGAACCGGAACCGTAATGAATGCATACGGCAGCTAACTTTAATACATTTCTGGTATTGGATAAAATACAGTTGATGCAGACGATTTAAACAACTTTAATCAAACTTTATTGTCATTTTTCTCAAATCATAATCAAAACTGTATTTCGGGCCCCTGTGCAAAAAGATCCTAAAAGATAAGAGCAATATTGATATCATGATTCAAAAGTGTTTACAGGTGTTTAATAATTGATATTACCATCGGCTAGTTTAAGACCTTTCACTGAGGACAGGGTGTAAAAGTATGTTGAAAATATGCATTTTTATATTTTGTGATTTTGTGTTCTTTTACCAAAACAACGGCAAAATATTTTAATGGCAAAGCAGACATTGTACAATATCAATAGGTACGTAGGTGCGTGCAATAGTGCAAAATTCAACTCTTCTGATATTGAAATAAACACCGAAGATGAAAAGTGTAACATTGAATCATACTAGTGGTAAGATATTTCATAATCATCATCATCATCATCATCATCATCATCATCATCATCATCATCGGTCCTCCTCTTATGACGTGTAGCAAGTGAAGTTTGCTCTCCAGAACTTGTCGTTCATTGCAGAGAGGAGTTCTTGTCCTTCCAAATTAGTTTCGGTTTCTATGAGTTTCTTGAGTGTTGTGATTGGTCGATCGGTCAACCAATGTCAAATAGTCAAGCAACTGGATTTGATTTCTACATAATGTTACAGGTACTTTGTAGCAAATTCAAATGATCTAAAATGTAAAAAAGACAATAAACAGACTCATTCACTCACTCACCCAAATCAATCAATTAATCAATCAATCAATCAATCACTCTCACTCACTAACTCACTCACTCACCTTCTCACTCACTCACTCACTCACTCACCCACTCACTCAATCACTCACTCACCCACTCACTCACCCACTCACTCACCCACTCACGCTTGCACACACTGTGACTAGCTCTACCTCACTCACCTACTCACTCACTCACTCACTCACTCACTCACTCACTCACTCACTCACTCACACTCACTCACTCACTCACTCACTCACTCACTCACTCACTCACTCACTCACTCACTCACCACTGCACATTCAAATCTAACCGCCAGGTGTCGCAGGGGTGCGGGATGTTCCGGTCACGTGATAGGGGGTCGGGCAATTGAGCATTACTCAGACCCCTCTGACGTGGCACATGCAACGACACCTTTTCACATCCGCCATTTTGCAGACTGGTATCTACCTGAGGTGGGTCTCAAAATCTTTCCCTAATCGTTTTAACCGACATTTCCTCTCTTTTCCTTCGCACACATTATACCGTGATAGTCCTAGAATGTCCGGGAACGTTTACAGACGATATTTTAAGCCATGTTTGATGTCTTGTTCGTCATTGCCCAACGTTGGCGCCGACTTCCGCTAGTGTACATGACACGGTTGTCTGTCCATTCTTGCAAACGTTTTTACGAACAGGTTGTTTTCTGATACCGATTTTTGGCTTAGAACCCTCAACCTAACGATCCCTTTGCTGTGATTTAGTTAGTAGAGATCTTGAAGGCTTGTTTTGTTGCGTTTTTATGTGTCAAATTGTTGTGGTTTTGAAATAAGGGACGTGAAACTGGAGCGACACTTGTAAATCGCGCCCGTGGATTTAGGTTTTGTTCAGTCACTATATTCGCCCCCCTCCCCCTTTCAAACCGCACATTTTCGGTTATTACATCAATTTGGAAAGAGTCTTGTGGCATTTACACTTGGGGTATGTTGAAAACGTTTGTCTGAAAGAGAAGACAGTTTTAAATCGTGTGTAATGCTTGAGGAATGTTAGGATGGAGGGAAAAAAACGTGCAATGTCCACGTATATAGTAAGTCACCAAAAATTTGCTGTCACGAGTTTTCAGGGCGTGACAAATTAAAGTTTCTACCCGAAACTCCATCTTTTCCCGCCTCAAAATCACCCACAAAAAAAACGTGAAATTCTGAAGAAGATAGATTCTCATTTTGTTGGATAAACGTGGTGCTATCATAGCTTCATACCGTGATTTTTGTTAGTTTGCACCACAGGTTTTTGCCAATTTTTAATCAACGGCCACACGGTTTACTCCATTTCTTTAAAAATTTGACGGTTTGAAATTATGGTTCCCACAAAAATTTGATGTCATTTTTTATTTTAATCTATCCAAAGCAAACAAGTGTTAGGCAATCAGGATGTACTAATATGTTTTTTCATTGTCACTCAATGTTGAAGACATGGAAGTCAATTTTTCATGTAAAGTGTAATTATGAATATGCAAAATACAGGTAGAATTGTGGCAACTTGCCGAGTTATAAAAGACTTCATAAAAATAATATTTTAAGTCCTGCATTCATGAAAAATAATGGTTGACCTCTTGTGCAGCAGTTGAGAGAATATGACAAATTACCTCTGATCAAGGATTTATGGATTGTAAAACAGACATATATATATATATGATATAACATTTATAATATATTGATATAGCTTTGATATTTTCAATATCCAAAGATACGACATGGCTAAGTATTTGGGGGTGTTTAAAAAAGGATTTGATACAGGGTAGGTAAATTGAGTACATGCCCAATCCACAATCTCAGTTAGTTTTCAATGTCAACTAGTGTGTGGGTTGGTGTGCACCAAACTTGGCAAATGTGTCAGTGAGTCCGTGTACACTGAAGACTGGTAAAACAAAGCTAGCATTCTCTGGGCATGTGGTCACCTTGAGAGAAGGGCTGACATACAAGTAATCACTACATGTAGGGTCAGTATTTAAAGGAACAAATTAAACTAACGCTGTCAAGTTTTACGTGAAGGGATAGTTTTGGATGAAACTTAGAACATACTGTAAATTATAAAATGATCATAGTAATTTGTTTTTACAGTTTTCAGAAATTATGACATCGCAAATGTTTTTCCAGTGTATTACATGTACTACTGAACTAAAGAATTGTTTCAACCATAAACGTAAAACACAGCGAAAACCTCCCTTTTCCTTCTACGGTGAAATTCAGTCCCCGCAAAAAATAATTAATGAATGACATAGAGGCCAAGGGAGGGCACAAGCTATTTGTGAAAATCCAATCTTTTTGTAGGGTTCTCTCTAACCTAGCCATCAATAAACACCTTTAGAGTGTAGATAATTAATGGCAAAATGATTTGACAATGTTTCACTTCCAGCTGTAGATATTATAATTAGGATGCTTTATTTTCAGTGCAAAGAATCTTTTCCATCGTTTCCTTTCATTGGTTCATTGATTACTGTAAATGCATTTAAGTTCGCATGGTTTTTATTTCGCATTAAGGCGAAAATGGAGTGTTGGCGGTGGCTTTAAGTTTGCGGCAGCGCTACTGTCACATACTGCTATAGCATCGGACAAAAATGTTAGCGGCGGTTTTAAATTCGCGGTGAAACAGTCTCCGCGAACATAAAACCACCGCGAACATTCCTGCATTTACAGTAGTTGCCTAGATAAGAAGAATATTCTTGTACAGTTCAGTACTAACAGTAACCTTCAACAAAAAGGTTAAATGGAAGCTATAGGCGAATGCTCCGAATGTGCCTTAATATCTCCTGGGAGCAAAAACTCACCAACGAGCAACTGTATCAAGACCTGCCTCCAGTTTCAGAGAAAATAAAAGCAAGAAGATTGAAATTGGCTGCTCATTGCATCAGACACCCTGATATAATAGCCTCCAGACTAGGGCTATGGGAGCCTACAAATGGGAAAAGAAGCCGTGGAAGACCAAAAGGCACCTTTATCGACACGATAAGAGCCGACACTAACCTTACTGAAGTGAAGGAAATCAAGTCCCTGATGGAGGATAGAGGGGAATGGAGGATGTTTTCAAGCTTGGTTCGAGCGGGAGCTTGACCAAAGTAAAGAAGTTAGTCAGTACTAACAAATCTACATGTCTTTTCCAGGCCTTTTTGTGATAAGCGCCAAATCGTACAAGCAATCGACCATGGGGAGCGTGTTCGGTAAGCTGTTCCAGGGCCTGTTCGGTAAAAAGGAGATGCGCATATTGATGGTGGGGTTGGACGCCGCAGGAAAGACGACCATCTTGTACAAACTCAAACTTGGAGAGATTGTCACAACCATTCCAACTATTGGTAAGAAACTTTTACTCATTCTATTAAACCCTTTGGTCATTTGAGAAGACCGATGGGTATAATTTTGACGGATATGATAGCTTTTCAGTGTTCTCGCCAGGCCCTTTTAGCATAGGGGCCCCCGATGCTGTGATCTAGACCCCCGATGCTGTGATCTAGACCCCGATGCTGTGTTTCAATGAGCATAGGGGTGTTTCTTTCTCTGAAAAACCTTCATAAATCTTATAAAAAGTTCATATTTGGCTTTAGAGTGAGGATGTGACAGAGGAAAAAGTCTACTTCACAAAATTAATCCCTCAAAATGCAAGAAATGGTGCTTTATTTGGTTATGAATTTCAAAATTTTGTGCGGGAAGATGCCAGACTTCCAACTGTTATCATGTCTTTGGCGAGTGACTTGTGCCGCGCAAAGTTGCCGTTCTGTACCTGACCCCTATGCTGTGAAAAAATCTTGGTCAGAACTCTGCCTTTTCTAAATAGACCCCTTTCCAAATACCGCGGCCATTTTGAATCCAGGCCGAGCGCACGTGGTTCGAGCGCGGGAAAAGTCAACACCCGGTAAGAGCAAGCCAGCGGTAAGGCGTTCCCAATAGAAACCAGCGTTGAGTTATCTTCGGCGGCGAGATGTTCTCCGCCTCGGTGAAATCCATCCATATATTTGCATGGCACAAGTAGATGATATTGTTGTGGACACTTGGACTCGATATCGGCCAGTAAAATTGTGAATTTCTGCTCCTTTTCCACAGTTCCTGCCGGGATGTTGAACGCGCGCTACAGTGATCAAATGCTTATATGTCTACACCGGTATATGTCTACACCGGTTTCCCTAATAATGTTAGCTTAAGTCGAGAAAAATCCCACAAAACAAACACTTTTCGGGCTGGGATCCTTGTAGCTAAGTTTAGGTATGACTCTTGAGCCTTTTGGTTGTCTTGACAATGCCAACATCATCTTGAAATTACATTAGTTTGAGGCCTAGGGAGGGCCGTGTTTTCTGTGCAGCGTTACATCGACTTCGCTCAGCAATATCTGACATTTCCGCTGAATTTAATCCCACAAAAAAGACATTAAGATATAGGCTTGAGTTCAATGTCCTTTTGGGTACAAATTTGGCAGCATTCCGGCGGCTTTTAGACGATCTTTTCGGATTCCAAGAATTTAGTCTTGCAGACTCCAAGTACGTGAGTGAAGGTGCGTTTTCCACTGTATCTGACGTTTCTTTAAATCATTTTGCGCGGCAATATTTCAGATATCTGTTGACCGGATGGAACCCAAAAAACGTTAGATAATATTGACTTGAGGAGGGAAGGACCTCAGGCCGATATTTTTCCTTTTTTTTGTGGGGTTTCATCCTGTGGAAATCGAAAATATTTCCGCGAAAAGTGATGTAATGAAACGCTACAAAGAAAACACGCCCCCTGCTTCACTCACGAACTTCATCAAACTAATCTTGGCACTAGAATATCGTCAAAGTCAAAGGAGCCACCGAAGTTTCGTCAAATTTCTATACTCGCAAAGCCCTCAAGCCTATATTTTCACGTTTCTGTAATATCATCCGACGGAAATTAAGATATTACGGCGCAAAGTGAAAACACTCCATCTTCACTCACGTACTTTAGGTTTTGATATTTCAGAAAACTCGTCAAAAGAAGCCGCTGAAATTCTGCTGAATTCCTAACCAGAATTAGACTCTACCAGTCTCCACGGGTTGCTGGGAAAATAGTAGCAATTGGCCAAATAGAGTCAAATGTATGAAGGGGGTCGGCTATGGAGATGGGGTCCAATATTGCAACCCTCCATGGCCAAAGTCCCCCGGCAAATGATCTCCCCGTAGCCGGCGCGGTTAGTCTGGTAGAGACTAAACAAAAATTACCTTAAGCTCAAGCCTACACGTCTTTTTTTGTGGGATTGCATTCAGCGGGAATGTCAAATATCGCCATGCGGGGCGATGTAACAAGAAAGAAAGGAAAAGTTAGACAGAAAAGAAAGAAAGGCTAGACAGAACACACGACCCCCTCTCAACGCGTGTTTTCCCAGGCGAAGTTGGCATGGACCAAAATTACGGTCACAACCGGTAAAATTCTGTATATGTCTATCTAAGTAGCTATAAGGATCCCAGCCCCAAAAGTGTATGTTTTGTGGGATTTTTCTCGAATTTAGCTAACGTTATTAGGGAAACTACAAGCACGCGGTGTAAACATATTAGCATTCGATCACCGTAGCGCGCGTTCAACATCCCGGCAGGAACTGTGGAAAAGGAGCAGAAATTCACAATTTTACTGGCCGATATCGAGTCCAAGTGTCCACAACAATATCATCTACTTGTGCCATGCAAATATATGGATGGATTTCACCGAGGAGGAGAACATCTCGCCGCCGAAGATGACTCAACGCTGGTTTCTATTGGGGACGCCTTACCGCTGGCTTGCTCTTACCGGGTGTTGACTTTTCCCGCGCTCGAACCACGTGCGCTCGGCCTGGATTCAAAATGGCCGCGGTATTTGGAAAGGGGTCTATTGTGGCAGAGGCTTAGTATGATTTTCAGATTACCATCTAGGAGATGATATATGTTTTAATGTGTTTTTCGGTGGAATAAACATGACCTTAATGTGACAGAAACATTATGTTTGCACCATAGACTGTGTAACGCAAGCTCTCACTGCTAGGCTGTCTCCAGGACCTGTCACTCCGTCTTGGGACAGAAATTTGCTTGTTGGGACAGAAAAAAAAAATCTCCCCGTCCATCCAAATCTGAAGTTTATGACCTGAAATCAATGGAAAAAATGTATTTTCGTAAGCTTAAAATGACAAATTTAACAATGAAAATTATCAACACATGCTCTCAAACAATGAGTTGTAAGGAAAATGTTTTAATCTGGAGACAGCCCTGTCTCACTACTGTAAATGCAGAAATGTTTGCAGGGATTTAATTTTGCGTTAGGAAGAAAATGAAGTGTCCATGGTGGTTTTGAGTTAGTGTTCGAAACAATAGTAGCGCTACAGTCACACAATTGAACGACTTTTCGCGGTGGTTTTAAGTTTGCAGAAAAGAGTTCATCACGAACAAAAAACTTCCACGAAGGTTTCTGCATTTACAGTATTAAGAGCTCTATGGAGACTCTCCCTGCAGAGTTTGCAGTTTTTCGCCTAGGCTACACCAAGTAATTTTTATGGATGACGTCCGCGCGCGCATTGATTTTGGTCTGTTCCCACAAAAAGAAATTCCGCTTCCTGTTACTATGACCAAAGAGTTACGACAGTGCCGCAAATCAATGGGATATGGAAAGAAACAGGACAGGACAACAACTGCTGTTCAACTTCAACTGTTTGTTCAAATTATTGCTGTTTTTATGATGAATAAAATAATTGTTAGTTGTTACACTGTGTTCTCCCATTCAATTTGTGTCCTAACATGTGTCATCGACTATTATATTTCAAATCTAGGCATCTTGTTTTTTTCGGCTCTTCTTTTTTTTTGCGCTCTCGCTTTAGATTTAGGGTCTCCAAAGGACGTCATCCATAAAAATTACTTGGTGTAGCCCTACATGAACAACTGATTGATCTTGTGTTCAAATCGTCTGTCCTGATAGGTTTCAATGTAGAGACTGTTGAGTACAAGAACATCAGCTTTACAGTATGGGACGTGGGGGGACAGGACAAGATCAGACCACTGTGGCGCCACTACTTCCAGAACACACAAGGTGAGTAACCTCCGTCAAGGGAGGTATCGTTTTTGATGTGTCTGCATTCCCGCATACTTTGGACAGCATAACTCGACTAGCTATGGATGGATTGTAATCACATTTGGTGATTGTGATAATCATAACGATCACATACCAACTTTTATTTATTTATTGGAAGTGTAACAAGACACTACACGGTCTCTCAGGCAGCATGGCTGATTTCGAGAGCCAACATTTACAGGGACAAAACACAAATGTATAGATAGAAAATTGCACTTAACTAAGTTATAATACAGATTAACTTAACATTAAAATTAGTCATACAACTCAGTTACACATCATTAAATGTCCTTAAAATACTTAAATACAGACTATTGATAATTGAATGAAAAGGATTTGTACGTAAATTTGTTCGGAGGTTAGAGTTCAGGATATAGGTGTAAGATGTTTCAGGACAGTCTCACAACACTAGGACATGTTTAGCCAACACAAGCTAGGAGGAACGGGTGGAAGTGTCAACAAAAGTGCATAGAAAAAATAGATGATCCGAAAATACATGGAGTTGTCTAATTTAGTTAAGAACGATTTCAATTCTGTGTTTTATACCAACTTTTATGAGCCTAAGGCGCAATCTAGCTGCCTTGAGATGAAATAGATAAATAGAAAGAAAAATGTGTGTACATGTAGGTCTTAGGAAGACCAAGGTTAGGGTTAACATTGGGTCTTCTAGCTGCTTCCCTTGGTACTGCAGTGGGACTTCCTGTAACTTGTATTTTTAGATTCTTGTACTTTTCAAATCGACACTTCTTTACTTTTATCTTTTGAAGCAGTAAAGGCCTAACTTGCATTGCTATTGTGGTGTACTCAGCATGCAAATTTGCAATACCTGGTTAAATTCTGGGCAGAAAGGACTTTTTCTTTAAATGTTCTATAATTTACCATTGTACATAACTTAAAAAGCCATTTACTAACATTAGATATAAAACTGATAAAAGTTTATAGACAACTGCAGCCCGGCCTGCTATGAATTGTATTTCTTCGCCCTTAGCAACCAATTTCATGCTCACACTTTTAATGTCTTGGCGGGTCAGCACCTTTTTGAAAGCATTTCTTTATACACTTACACTGTGTCTACAAGATTTTGTTGGTGACATGCCTTTTTCCATATCCTCTTGTAAAGGGAAAGTCTCAGATGGTCTTTCCGAGTGAAAGCTAACCCTTAGCAACCAATTTCATGCTCACTCTTTTAATTTCTTGTCGGATCAGCACCTTCCGAAAGCTTTTCTTTTTACACTTACACTGTGTCTACAAGGATTTGTCGGTGATGTGCCTTTTTCCATATCCTCTTGTAAAGGGAAACTCTCAAATGTTCTATCCTAGTGAAAGCTTACCCTTAGCATCCAATTTCATGCTCACTCTTTTAATTTCTTGACGGATCGGCACCTTTTTGAAAGAATTTCTTTTTACACTAACACTGTATGTACAAGGTTTTGATGGTGACATGCCTTTTTTCCATATCCTCTTGTGAAGGGAAACTCTCGGATGTTCTAAAGCTAACCCACGGTTTCCGTTCCGTAGGCCTTATCTTTGTGGTTGACAGCAATGACAGGGAACGTGCGACAGAGGCTCGGGAAGAGTTGCAGCGGATGCTGGCAGAAGACGAGCTCAGAGATGCCGTATTGTTAGTGTTTGCCAACAAGCAGGTAAAAATCACAGATTCCTTCTGACATTCATTGTTTTAATGGTTTCCATTCCGTAGGCCTTATCTTTGTGATAGACAGCAATGACAGGGAACGTGCTACGGAGGCTAAGGATGAGTTGATGCGGATGCTACAGGAGGATGAGCTTAGAGATGCGGTATTATTAGTGTTTGCCAACAAGCAGGTAAACAACGGCAGATCCTGGTGAAAAGAAATTCTTGGTGGTGTCTTGAAGCACAATGGGTTACTAACTTATTTATCTATTGGCCGTTTCACAATTTGAACTATGCATGCACCATGTGATGCATTGCATATAAAATGTCAAAATTGAAGGCCCTGAGACCAATAAAATACACCTGGGCATATAGCATGGTTTAAACAAGAGATTTTCACAAGTTGGGGTCTTTGACCTTTGGCCTGGTGCATGCACATTTCAAATCGTGAAGCGGCTTATTGAGATTTACCACGTTTGTGGAAGGAGTGACGTAACAGGTGACTGTTATCTTTTCATTCTTAAATGTTTTTGGTGGTTTTGTTGTAGAGGTTTTCATGGTGACCACAAAATCATGATGTAATTTGAGCGTTGTACTGATACTGTATACTCCCGAATTGTTTCAAATGCAAAATTGAAACCCTTTTTAGAACCTTCTTTCCCCTCCTATCACAAAATTTAGTCCCCTTGGAAATAGAAGTTTGTTAAGGTAGAGATTTCAATATCACAAAATTGTTAATTTTGCCAGTAGAGATCCCAAACCAGAGCCTGCAGATTTTAAGATGTTCACTTAAAAGACAGAAGTTATCATTTTTGATTCCTGTCACTTTGAATCAATGAATTGACCTGATTTATAAATGGGAGACAGTCGTAACACATTCCTAGAATCCTAATCTGAGTCTGTGTCAAATTGGGATCTATCGGCGGAATCAGTGATTTTGCCAGATAACATTTGATACCTTAACATACACGAGGTTTGGAAGTGTGGTGGGTTCTTAAACATGCTGAAGGTGTGGCTCTTCTCAAGAACTTAACATCCTAGCACCAACAAACACTACCTTTTTTTTTTTCCTACAGGATCTTCCCAATGCCATGAATGCTGCAGAAATCACGGACAAGTTGGCATTACATAACCTCCGTAACCGCCAATGGTACATCCAGGCAACATGTGCAACAAGCGGCGACGGGCTATACGAGGGGCTGGACTGGCTCTCCAACCAACTGAAAAACAACAAAAATTAATTTCATCGCCAGCAGAAACACATGGTTTTGGGCAGCTTGAAGGGGGAAACTGTTCAACCTTGTATAAAGCTATCCCTGACGGACCCTTGAAGCTTTCCTTGTAATTCTGCGTAGGATTTTAATCCTGTTTCGAGGATCTCTTTTGTCTGGATGTGTTTGAGTATGGTGAAGAGAAGGCTCTAATTTGGAAGCATTTGAAATGTTTTCCCATTTGTTCGAAAGCTATAACCAGTGATACACTACTCGAGCTATTGTTGCCGCATACCTGTTTGCATCCTTTTCACCTGTCTGTGCACCTGTTTCACAGTACATGTAGCTGCCACAGGTGCATCACATGGTACGACCGCAGTAATGTGTCAAAACAAGTCAGTCCAAAACTTTCAAACATCAGGATTAGTGTACAGATTTGTGAAGTTGTTTTACAAATAGGATGGCATAGGAGCAATGCGAAGGGGACTGGAGGAAGGTAAAGCTTTTGGGAATATGTAAGTAGAGACCTCGACAGGGCTTAAGACATACTACTCAACGTGTACTCAGAATTATAAGAAAAGCTGTAAGGGTTCGTTCAGGTTTGGAGAAGTGGTAGTGTAATCATTTGTTACATAGCGTAAGACCTTTTAGCAAAAAAACAAAAAGAAACGAGAATCCGATTTTTCTCTCACTTTGATTTTCAAGTTATTAATTAAGTGTTCTCTGAGCCCAGACCAAATTATGACACATAAAAATGGTTGTGATTATATACTGCACAGAACCAGACAAACCTTGACTTGAGCACATTTCCTCATTTGTACATTTCCTCTTAGTTAGTCGGTTACTGGCATGTAGGAGAAACTAGATACACACAGAAGACAGTGCAGTGTGTTGAGTAAAGTAAGCTAAATGTCCACGACAGGTCAGATAAATCTATGGATGGTGTCCGCAAAAACATTGACTTTCACCTAATGTCACTAGGGTATGATACACACAGACAACAGATACTGAAAACACAACAGTTTTATGTAAATTATGTGAAATATCTAGCAAGTTTTGCAGCAAGCAGACATCGGTTATTTGTAGAGGACTGTTTGTTCAGAAGAATAAGATGTACCTTAATCAGTATATTGTGTATTTTCTGTCTTTTGATGCTACTAACATAACTACTAAATGTCTTGCTTTTTTTGCATTCAATTTATGATTGTTGGTGACGTCATCCATAGAGTTTATTAAGATGGCCTCTGGGGATATGAAAGAAGTTTTGGATTAACTCATCAACATAGGCTGTACTGAGTCGGCTTGACAGTTTAGTGGTGAATATATTGTGCCAGAGTTCACTGTCGTTATTGACTGTCATCTGTATCGCACTGGTTGTGTTTCGTCCGCAAACTTTACGACTGCAACTTTGCTTGCAAAGTCTATACGTTTTAGGTCCGCTTAGACACTCTCGACTACTTTTTTGGTGTTTGTTGGGGAAAGATCAAGTTTAGAGATGTTGTTTATTATCGCCTGCAGTCTGACCATAGAAAGGCACTCTTTTCTTGAAAATAATTATGGTAATTTTATGGACAGTCCGTTTGTAAGTTGTGAAATGTGTATAGTCCCGGTAAAAAAAGTAGCGACAACCCTGTATTTGTAGTACCTGACACAACAAAGCACTAATCGTCTAGATATATATAAAGATGTGGTACACGCATTTGCATCAGGACGTTTTTTTTTTAGGCAAGGTGTGAAAAATCAGTATTCCAACACATTCAAGATTGGTCAGCTGTACAAAGATGTATCACTGATTTAATATTATATCTGGCATGCTAAGTACTGTTGTCCAGAAGTTGTTTCAGACTTGCGTATATGAAATGATTTAATTAACTCCTGTTAGTTGAGACAGAGGAGAGACCAGTGTATCATGTATCCGTCAGACCAGTTCTAGAAAGAGATGAAAACAGTTTGTCCAGGGAGTAATGATTCTTTACCATGTATGTATGCACTCTACATTAATAAACTTGCAATTACTGCTGTCACTGCGAGCTTTAGTTCTTTACTGTAAAGGTAGTGTCGTAGCCTTTTTGAGGCTGTAGGGGCAGTGAGTTGTTATCCACTGTCTACATGTAGGTAGCATCCACCAGGCCTTCCTATTGGTGTATGGATCGTAAAATTCAGCAAAGAAAGGAATGATTGGCCAGTGGAGTCAGTCCAAAGTAAGGTAAATAATTCTCTGTATGCTTGCAAATGAAACCCTCTGGTGGCCAAACTTCCCATGCATGTCACTCAAACTTCCCTGGCAGATATTGTGCATGCACCATGTAGCTGGTGTAGTTAGTATGGTAGAGACTTGTGTCTTGGACACGGTATTGGAAGGTCGAGCCCAACCCTCTCCTTCCACTGCCTTTTACGTATACCTCCCCAACAAAAGTCAGGTACCCATTTTTACACCTGGGTGGAGTGAGGAAAGTTGTATGAAGTGCCTTTCCTAAGGACACAACATGGGTGACTTCGGGACTCGATCCCTGGATGGAAAACCTCAAAAAAGTTAAAGAACCCACCACACTTATCGAAAAGAGTACGGGTCCTTATACGGGTCCTTCCCAGTGTGAGTGGATCAAATAGATCAATAAACCTGGTATCTTATGCCATGATGCAGTTTACCAGTAATATGACCATGGACAAGAGAAAATAAGTCACAGAAACCCAATATTTTGTATGCAAAAGTAGAGACTTTATTTCACTTCACAGCTGGGATAAATGACTTTAAAATCTTAATCACGTCCTACCCTACTTCAACTATTATATGCACTCATCTGCTTAACACTGTACACAGTATAGACCCTGCCTGTCCAAAATCTCAACTTGTGTCATAATGATTGCCTCAATGTACATTATTGGTGGGATCAAGTTAAAACATCAGTATTTCTGAATCTATTTCAAAGCTGGTTTTAAATAGTTTGTTCTGCAAAAATGCGTATCATTGCCCACTGCACCCAATGCAAGTCACACTACGTTAAATTCCTTGGTTCGAAGACAGTCCATGGCAAAGTTGAGAGTGATAGAAAAATGCCTGGTATGAAGTTCTAGTTTACATGTAAGACAAAAACTGGAGTTTGAATGAAAAAATCCCAGAAGTTCTAGAAAAGCAAAAGCCATAATTGGGTAAGAGGAAAGGGGGCAGAATTCGGTAACATTCTAAGAACCGAGGAACATGCTATAGTCACAATCTGTCATGCAGATACTATCCAATGATTATCTTGGCTTTAAACAGAACACAGACTAAGTTTGTCATGTTGTGTACAACTTAACCATTAGAATGCTGTATTTACCAGTACAACATTGGAGGTGTGAAGTTGCTTACAGAAGGTTAAAATACAACAAGTTCAACCAAATGTCACTACAGTGGACACAAATGCAGTTAGGACAGAAGCACAGAGAAATACAGCAAGCGTCTCAGCAACACTGAAGTTATTTTTTTCCAGTCTCCAACATTCTAGGGATTGGCACTGAGAAAAAGTTAGAGATCATAGAACACATTATGTGCTGTTGATTGTAATGTTAATGATAGTCAGATGAACACAATGTCATTTTGTTACATTTTCACTGCATATAACTTCTAAATTCCATGTCAAAAATCACATAAATTTTGTAGTTTTAGACTTTCGGACTTCTTCAAGCAATCAAAATTGACGATTTTTACCCAAAATTTAGATCATAAAAGAACATATTTTTTTCTCATAAAACTGGCTTAATTTCCTTGAAATTGACTGAATATCATCTCAATCAGTTAAAATGTACCAAAAAAAGGCAGTCCTGAATACATTGTACTTACTTACACATTTGTTAACATCTGCCTAAAATACAAATAATGATTGTGATCAAATATCTTGATTATACAAAAGGCAACAACCAGTATAGATCCGTTATTACACACAAAAAATGCTACCAGCAAATAACAAATGGTGCCCACTTGAAAACTACCATGTGACACTGAGTACCACCATCCATTGTCAAAACGCCATCAAAACTATAGTGACAGAAAAATGATTGTCCAATCTTACATCAAAATTCTCATGCTTACGTGACTGTACAACAAAAAACTGTATACCTATCCACTAAATATTCCTAACTACATTTCTTGTTTAAAATGAAACCTTGTCTCGCTGCAAGTTTGACTTTTTGAACTGTCCAAGTAAGTCCCTGACAACTGACTCGTGTAGAGCAAATTATGGCTCTCTAACGATGGTTATTTCACTGATTGTATACTCAATTATAATTATAATACAATAAACATAAATGCTGCTATGTTAGACTGTTAGCCTCCAAAACACACACACACGGCTAAAGTTTTTACGTTTCAACAATCTCAATTCATCTACGATTTTTTAAACAATAAAGGCTTCACCCCTGTGGTGTTGCCAAAAAAACTTTTTTTAACTAACAGGATATAACAATTTGGCACATAAATCTCACCTGCATAAAGTGGAGTTAAAATTCATGATTGTCTTATGATTTAAATCAAAGTTATCTGCCATTTTTACAACAGAATATAATATGATATAAAGTATAATATAATACAACCTTTACATTGGTCTTTCTAATACGAAGGCTGAGGCCTCAACTTGAAGAAAAGTTGCCAGCAATGTCAAATTTGGCAGGACATTGCATGGGTAAAAATCATCAGTACCAAACTAGATCATCTGAATAATTACTATACAAACTATAGTACGTATTGTATAGGTAAATGACAGGAAAATGGTCATGGTACAAAAGTCATGAAACCATGGTTCATACATAAACTGTATGAGCCATGGATAAGTACATGAACATCTACAAACCAGGGTACATACATGTACTGTATAAAACCATGGTAAAGTACCTGAACATCTACAAACCATGGTACATACGTGTACTGTATAAAACCATGATTAAGTACATGAACATCTACAAACCATGGTACATATATGTACTGTATAAAACCATGGTAAAGTACATGAACATCTACAAACCATGGTACATATATGTACTGTATAAAACCATGATTAAGTACATGAACATCTACAAACCATGGTACATATATGTACTGTATAAAACCATGGTAAAGTACATGAACATCTACAAATCATGGTACATACATGTACTGTATAAAACCATGGTTAAGTACATGAACATCTACAAACCATGGCACATACATGTACATGGACTGTATAAAACCATGGTTAAGCACATGAACATCTACAAACCATGGTACATACATGTACTGTATAAAACCATGATTAAGTACATGAACATCTACAAACCATGGTACATACATGTACTGTATAAAACCATGGTTAAGTACATGAACATCTACAAACCATGGTAAAGTACATATACAGTATAAGCCATCATGATGGTATAGTTTGTTACACTCTACAAATCATGGTACAACCATACTGCATAAATCATGGTACATACTGCACAAACATGGTACATAAACTGTGGTAACATACTGCTTACACCATGGTACAATATGAACCATGGTACACGTACATACAACTCATGGTGGTACGTACGATGGTACAAACTGCATACAATCAGTAATATAAACTTCATACATGTAAACAAAGATGACAAATTATCATATTTGGGTTAAATCCACCGTATGCCATTGATACAGATATATCTGACACTACGATTGCCTACTGCATACTCCAGGATTATTGTAATAATAATAATAACAATATTCTGTATACACTGAACATCCAGCATAACTACATGCGTGTACATGTATTTATTTTACGAATCTCAACCAGTGCAATAAATTATACAGACCAAACAATTCACCATCCTTCAAAACACTCACTAAAACCTTCTCTTGATTGTCACGACGTTACGTTTTTTTAAAATCTGATTGTAAACGGCAATTTTTCTTTTTCATATTTCAGGAATGGTTAGGATTGTCACATTACTTTACATGATAACAAACAATAAAACAATTATGAAATATTGTTTTCATGCCTCTCCTATTGTCTCACACTTCTTAATCACTACACTGTAAATTCAGAAATTTTTGCAGTATATTTAAGCTTGCCAATTTACACTGCAAAAATATGAACATGTTTCTACTATCGTTTCAACTGGGATCTTAAGTTAATGATACTGCAAATTCTTGAATTTCAGCATGTGCGAAATTTTTGTGTTACAAACTTAACTGAATTTACAGTAATCCACTTTCCAATTAACACATTGCACTGCATCATGCTGGATTTAACACTTATTCTTCCTGTTAATAATTCATTCTTGATTGGTATACACATCCTTTAGATTGTCATTTTCCGAGTAGTACTTTACAACAAACATTTTCTCTAGGGTGGATTGTACATAATATCTATTTTCCTGGGCTAGAGTTTTTACCCAGGAGAATTTTGCATGATCTGTCATGACGTTTTGAACAACAGTCTGTTTAGAACTGTCTATACAGAAGTACTTTACAACAAACATTTTCTCTAGGGTGGATTGTACATAATATCTAACTCCTGGGCTAGAGTTTTTACCCGGGAGAATTTTACGTGATCTGTCATGACATTTGGAACAACAGTCTGTGTACAACTGTCCCTATAGAAGTACTTTACAACAAATATCTTCTCAAGGGTGGATTGTACATAATAATTTTTATCTACTCCTGGGCTAGAGTTTTAACCCAGGAGGACTTTGCGTGATCTGTCATGACGTTTGGAACAGTCTGCAAAAAACTGTCCCTAAACAGAGCAATATAAGTACTCTACAACAAACATTTTCTCTAGGGTAGATTGTACATAATATCTATTTTCCTGGGCTAGAATTTTTCCCCCGGAGAATTTTACGTGATCTGTCATGACGCATGGAACAGCAGTCTGTGTAGAGCTGTCCCTAAACAGAGCAGTAGTGCTGGCAGCGAGGGGACAGCTGCTGTCGCGGTGCTGACCACGGTGACAGTGGCGAGGTGTAGGGACGCGGTGGTGAGGAAGGAGAGAGGCACGTGGGACACGATGACGGGGCTGCCCGAGTTGATCAGGGCCGCCACTTTCTGCGCTTCCTGGTTACAGGCCTCCACCTGAATAAGTGAAAAAACGAGAAAATCAGAGATGGCAGACTTCATTCCCTCAAGATGGTGACGCCTGACAGAACATACAGAAACTTCATTGCCCCCTCTTGCAGAACGTTCAAAAACTGCATTGCAAAACACAGACAAACAAGCAATCAGACATGGCAGACTTCACACCCTTATAAGTGCCCTCTGGCACCTAGTATAGAAAATGCACTGCTCCCTCTAGTAGAACACACAGAAACTGCATTGCAAAATAGAGACAGACAAGCTAGAAACAAGGCAATCAGAGATGGCAGACTTCACCCCCTGTAAGTGCCCTCTGGCACCACAGACGGAAACTGCACGACTCCTTCTAGCAGAACACACAGAAACTGCACTGCTAAACACTGACAAACTAAAAACAAGGCAATCAGAGATGGCAGACTTCACCCCCTAGAAGTGCCCTCTGGCACCACAGACAGAAACTGCACTGCTCCCTCTAGCAGAACACACAGAAACTGCACTGCTAAACACTGACAAACAAGCTAAAAACAAGGCAATCAGAGATGGCAGACTTCACACCCTATAAGTGCCTTCTGACACCACATATTGAAACTGTACTGCTCCCTCTAGCAGAACACACAGGAACTGCATCCTCTTTCATAATCAGAAACTACGTTACAAAAACATAGACAAGCCAAAAACAACAATATTGGAGCTGACTGCCATACTGGTGTCCCTATTTGCATTTCAGTGGATCACAGCTCAAGTTTGCACAGCAATTTTGTGTTTTACAAGTAAGTTTTTAGGCATCTTTCTTGACTTCTCTTCTTTCAGTGGTAGACATCTGACAGCAATCATTTGAGGGGATTCAAACATGTCCGAAAATATTTCAGCTATGATTCATTGAAATGCAAAATAGGGGCACCAACATGGAACATACACAGCAATGAAAACTTTCTACAGCTAACCCAAAGGTCACTGACCTGAAGGGGCGTGGTGTTGGGTGTGACCGGCATCACTATGGCGATGATGTCACCCTCGATACTCAGGTACCCAAACACGTCACACTGAGGCTGAAACAACAGTCAAGTCATGACGTTTCTGGTGAACATGTTAACTTATTATAAATGGAGGTCCTGAAAGTCACACATCAAGTCTGAACTAAAAATCCCACATTTATTTATTTATTGTCAAATGCAACAGTACATTACACCGACTCAAGGCAGCGTAGCTGATACTGGAGAGTCGACATGTACATGTATGGACAGACAGATACCATAAGCAATGGAAAATTTACACAACACTAGTTTAGATAAAATGCTACAATCAATCAATAAACATCAGCCTACAATCCAGTTAAACATTGTTGAGTCATATGATGAAAATGCATAAATACATTATTATACATGAGATAAAACAGTAACAGCTTTTTTCCACGAACTGCAAAACTCGGAAACTCCCTCCCAGCCCACTGCTTTCCCCCCGAAATAACAACCTACAAACCTTCAAAACAAACATACACCGCTGGCTCTCACCTATGCTACATTAGTTCAATTAGTTCAATGCTGAGAAGTGGCCTCTTATGGCCTTGCATTGAGCGAGATCATTAAAAAAAAGAGACTTATCAAAAAGAGTAGGGGTCCTTCCAAGTGTGAGTGGTTCAAAACCTACAGTCCTATGGCTGCACATGGGGCAATTGTATTGAAGTCACCTGATCATGAGTTAGCACCGAATGGGTAACCCAATAACAATTTAATTAATCTAATTAATGGGGATACTTACCACAGAGACATGGTTCCGCAGCTGTTGGATGACCTGTGTGACAGTGATGGGTCCAATACTGGCCTGTCTGGACACAAGATCCACGTACCAACCACTGTACAGCATGGCCAACACTCCACCTGTAATATGGTACATAATATGGTACAACAAACAGAATTGTTAACTATACTCATGATCAGACTGTACATACATGGAAAAACACTTACTTTAAGGCATTTTGTAGATTGGATGAGTTTTAACATGCTATACACATCTAAAGCAACACAAAGTACCAGTTGTGGCTACAAAACTTGCCAATGGATAACTAAGTTACATCTAGTATTAATTAGTATTTCTGAATAATAATGTAGACTGGAATTATATAATTGAGAAAGTGCAAGTTGTAACCGTAATTCTTTTTTTTTGTACACGACACAATTTTTTTACACTGTCTTCAACAGATTTAATTTGCACAAACAGGACAACATTGAGTTGACTGGTGCCTTTATACATGTATATATAGGGTAATAAAATATGTAGAAACACACATAACACACTATCTTTTACATGTACAAGTACATACCGCAGACTGGACAACATGCTCCAGGAGGAATGATCCCTTGACACAGGTTGGAGTCAGGACAGCTCACTGTGGAACATTCCGGATACTGGCCTTGTCCTACATGAAACACACATCAAGTAGATTCAGTGGACACCTAGGCTGTTTCCTGTAACTCTGGCCGGCTAACTTCTATATAGCCTGGATCCCCCCAATCTCTAAAACATCTATAGCATGTTTTAGAGATTTGGGGTCTGGCATCCAGGCTAACTCCTCTAGATTTGGAGTGTATTTGCCCAATATCCACTATTTCCAGCAGTCTACAGAGACTGGCAGAGACTAGGGAATGCAGTCCTTACCATTAGCGTGCAAGCCAGGCAAGTTCAGTTTCAGAGGAACAATGTACACTACACACAATCTGACAGCCACTCAGCTAGGAGAAACTGCAGCAGCTTTGTAGTGAAGTAAAAAAATTCAATAACGCATTACTCATTTCTTATAATTAGCAAACTAGTCTCCTCTACTACGAATAGTACTACTGGCTGAATAGAAAACAGAGGGATTCAGATATTTAACGAAAACTGACCTGGCCTCAGACCTACTGCCAGACAGGGTCCCTCGTAGTCTATGGAGACTCTGGCCGCGTGGGCGGCACAGCTACTCTCGTAGGTTTCACCGTTGTGTCCGCACACTGGGCTGACTTTACAGGGCTCCTGATGACACAGAGAAGACTCACGGATCAGTTAATAGCACACATCAACAAAAATACACAGGGGACAGGCAGATTTTACGGGATCTACACAATTGTAAATCAACTACTATAAATGCAGAAATGTTCGCGGTGGTTTTATGTTAGTGGTTTGCACTGTGAACTCTTTACCGTGAAATTAAAACCACCGCAAAAAGCCGTTCTATTGTGTGACTGTAGCGCTATAATTGTTTTAAACGCGAACTCAAAACCAAAGCAAGCACTATATTTTCTACCTACAACAAAATTAAATCCCCCAAAACATTTTGGTATTTATAGTATATTTGGAACTCTTTTTATTAGGGCTGCATACTTAAATGTAACATCAGGTATGGGTACAGAGGTTCACGTACAGGTCTAGACCTAAACCTGTACAATTCAACAAAGAAACAGGGAACAGAATAATCATTTAATTGGATTTTTTGTATCTGATAGTGAGAAAAAACTATTCTTGCATGAGGATCAAAGAGGGCACTGACTTACATTCCAATATAATGTATTCATCTTTTTACAGTGCTAAAATAGTGTGGTACACATTGTGAGCTTTTTATTCACAAAATAAGTATATATTTGAGTGTTAGCTACAGTATGGTACGTTAACAATCCCCATTTTGGTATGCCAAATAGGATTTACTCAAGCAACTGGATATGATTTTGGAAAATCATAATCCAGTTGCTTGAGTGACTGTTATTTAGCGTATCGTTTTACCTGGATGTCTTACCTTCATCAACGAATCACCATTTTGGATTTTCACCTAAAAGATACTCTTTGATGCAGAAGGGTACCTACTAGATACACAGTCATGATTATATGACACTCATAAATGGAACTGTTAAGTGTTGATGACTTACACGACAGGGTGCATGGTAGCCCAGTAGTTTCCCTGCTGCTAGAAGCTGACAGTAGTTGGGATGTTGGACACCGTCTGCATCGCACACAGGATCCTCCTCCTCCCCCTCACAGCTACGGGGAACTGTACAAATAACAGTGTTTTAATAGCTGATCTTTCATTAGTACAACCTTAGTACAGTATGAGAAATGGAGGTATAGTTGTTGGCCTGTCTGTCTGTCTGTCTGTCTGTGTGTCTGTCCCTCTCACTCTGTCTGAGTGTGTCGGTATTTTGTGGTCTGCATAACTTAATCAGCACCATGAAACATCATTCTCTTTTGCCAGGCATGCTGCTTGTATATGTTGAGCAATGACAACTGTTTCCTGGCCTGCCATCCGTCGTTCATGCTGCTTTAGTGCTTAGCAGCCTTTAGACAATCAGTTACTGGTTGGACAGTTACCAGCCAATCACATCAACGCATTCAGTCAGGGGGCAATGCGATTGGCTGGTAGCTTTCCCTCAAACAAGAGGAGTGGAAACATCTGATTAGCTGACAGCTAGCCTGTGTTAATTCAGCGAGAAGGACAAATAGCAACTTTTGCAACAAACTTGTTGCTTTTATGTTAAAGATTTTACACATCAAAACAGTTAATTTTTACTCCTTGGTGTCATTTCAATTTCTGATGACTTAAAAAGTGGTCACATCTTTGTCATGATTGATTAGTCAAGTAAACTAAAGCAAATGAAGCTTCATGTATTTCTAATCCTAAATAATTCTCCTGCAGTAGACTACAGATGCTTACAGTTGTATCAAGTGTCTAGTATTAGCCTAAGATTCACTCTAAACCTACCACACTGGTACTGCTGACAGTGTTCCTGGTCCAGTCCATTCAGACACACCTTAGGTCTGGGGATACACCTAAAGTACAAGTAGAACAATCAACATTGTTATACAACTGTTACGTACAAGTTATCAAAAACAGATGCATAAAAATTATATTGACTCATAACTCAAGCCATCCAAACCACGGTAATCGTTTTGTAGATTTTCGCCATTTCAGATGGTGACATAAAGCCGGCGACCCCGTGTGTGAGGCAGCTTCAGGTGTGAGCCTCGAGAGTCAAACCTCTGCACGTAAAAGAACCCAACACACTTACAGAGAACAGTTAGGGTGACGCAAGCCGTAGCAAACAGCACTAGTACTAGCTAATGAAAAAATATTGTCATCATGCTTTGTTCTCAGTCTGAGATAGGTCAAAAAGAAAGAAAGTATGTTGTGAAAACTCCTACCTCTTGCTGGCTGGACAGGGGTCAGGCTGACATGGGTGGAGAGAGGAGCAGGTTCCAAACTCAAACTGGTGATCCAAGAGACCAGCACATCTGTGGGGAAAAATCCAAATTAAAAAAAAAAATGACATTAAATGATCTTGACTGCCCAACCATGTATCCCACAAGGTTTTCAATACAAAACTTTAAGTTTGAACAGCATGATGTGACTTATAATATGGCCAGTTTCAAAATTTTAGGACTGGAGAAAGATAAAGGAATCCTCAAAAGAAACAGTAAGAGTTCATTTAAGTTTGCAGCACTTAAATTTCACAGCGTAGTAAAAAGCAAGAGTTTGAGTTAATACATTGTTTATTACATTAATTTTGCACAATGTAAACATTTTGAAATCTACAGTAATGCTGATGTTGACAGAATACTAACCTTGCCAAACAGGCACTTGGGTAGGTCCTGCCATTGTGAGCACAGACTGGTACAAACTGGTCAGCACAGTTACAGGGGAGGCCTGTGTACAATAGAACACATTCAGTAAACAATAAACATTAAATCAAAATATTATGGACAATAAAATGGCATGGTTAGTGATGAAGTACACAAGAAACAGCACATCTACAGTGCCTTTATGGCCTTGTGGTTAGCCTGCCTATATGTACGTGCCCAGGCCCTATGGTTAGGGCTCTTACTTAAAACCCAAAGTTCTTGGTTTGAATACCTATAGGTCCTATAGCCTGGATATGAAACCCTACAGTAACTGTATTTTTCTTAAGACAAGTGCGGTGGGTTTTTTTTACATGTACATGCTCGAGGTGTGGCTCTCTTCAAACATATGGAGCCTCTGGCTTTATGTCCCATGAGAGAGGTCCCAAACTGACATATTTTAGTCAAGCAAGGAAATAGGTAAAGAGCTTTTCCCAACAGCACAACATTGGGACCTGCTAGGGATTGAAAACCAATAACCCTAACTACAAGTCTTAGAGCACTATTGATTACTAAAAATTTATTTTTCAGACTTTCCCCTACCTGTGTATCTTCTCCTCTCCTCGTCTGAACTGCCCAGTGAGAGACAGGGTCTCTTTGTACAGGTCAGCTCGCCAGCAAAACACGCACAGATGTTACAGTCCAGCTCAAAACTCGTACCATGGTCTGGAAAAAAAACACGCACAGATGTTACAGTCCAGCTCAAAACTTGTACCATGGTCTGGAAAAACAACACGCACAGATGTTACAGTCCAGCTCAAAACTCGTACCATGGTCTGGAAAAAAAACACGCACAGATGTTACAGTCCAGCTCAAAACTCGTACCATGGTCTGGAAAAAAAACACGCACAGATGTTACAGTCCAGCTCAAAACTTGTACCATGGTCTGGAAAAAGACACGCACAGATGTTACAGTCCAGCTCAAAACTCGTACCATGGTCTGGAAAAAAAACACGCACAGATGTTACAGTCCAGCTCGAAACTCGTACCATGGTCTGGAAAAAAAACACGCACAGATGTAACAGTCCAGCTGAAAACTTGTACCATGGTCTGGACAAAAAACACGCACAGATGTTACAGTCCAGCTCAAAACTTGTACCATGGTCTGGAAAAAAACACGCACAGATGTTACAGTCCAGCTCAAAACTCGTACCATGGTCTGGAAAAAAAACACGCACAGATGTTACAGTCCAGCTCAAAACTCGTACCATGGTCTGGAAAAAAAACACGCACAGATGTTACAGTCCAGCTCAAAACTAGTACCATGGTCTGGAGAAATAACACACACAGATGTTACAGTCCAGCTCAAAACTCGTACCATGGTCTGGAAAAAAAAACACGCACATGTTACAGTCCAGCTCAAAACTAGTACCATGGTCTGGAAAAAAAACACGCACATGTTACAGTCCAGCTCAAAACTCGTACCATGGTCTGGAAAAAAAACACGCACAGATGTTATAGTCCAGCTCAAAACTCGTACCATGGTCTGGAAAAAAAACACGCACAGATGTTACAGTCCAGCTCAAAACTCGTACCATGGTCTGGAAAAAAACATGCACAGATGTTACAGTCCAGCTCAAAACTCGTATCACGGTCTGGAAAAAAACATGCACTGATGTTACAGTCCAGCTCAAAACTCGTACCATGGTCTGGAAAAAAAACACGCACAGATGTTACAGTCCAGCTCAAAACTCGTACCATGGTCTGGAAAAAAAACACGCACAGATGTGACAGTCCAGCTCAAAACTCGTACCATGGTCTGGAGAAAAACAGAACAATCTGGTCAAAAGTACTATCTTATGTTCAGAGATTGTAACACAAACATGTAACATGCAATTTTCAAGATTTGCATGTAAAAATATTCTGCACAATGTCATGCATATTGAATATACCTGTACTAATATATCATGTTTGCACTGAGGAAGTCTTATGCTGCATCTTATGCCCAATGCTCGCATAACACTTAGTACTCTCATTTCCCAAATAAATGTAACCTTCATTAACATTTATTCGGTAGGTTACATAAATCCGCCAGTTTGAAAAACAGTGGGTTTGAGAGACCTCTAGTGCAGCACCCCCAGGTATGCACAGTTTAGATATACAGGAGTGCTTTATACTTGGCGATGTTGGGTTGGAGATCTGTTTGGACATATCTTTTCAGGTTGGCGGAATTATGTACCCTGGTGGAATCATGTTAGCAGATGTTACCAGGTCCAGTAAGCTTATTTTTTCTAGCCTAAAATTCCTTTGTAACAAATCCACTATAATTTCATCTTTGTTTTATTTTTTTATTATTTTCTATTATTTGGTAGGCCGACTACTCTCTCTTCGCAGCCAGGGGCTGAATTGCGAGGAGCGCACAATTGGCGGGGCTAGACCGCAAGGGTCTGGAGCGGCTGCCATTCGGCGCTAACTCAGGTGACCTCAATATGAAATTGCCCCATGTGCGGCCATAGGACTGTAGATTTCTTGGATGACAAACCCCGTTCCTCCCCATACCTTTGATCTGTCCCCCCACCAGACATGTGTCCATGGGAATACAGGACAGGGTGGTGCAGTCTCCCAGTCTCCTGTCGTCGGCGCAGCGACACACCCGGTAACAGCCAGGGTCTCCGCTGGCCACGGGAACCCTCACCACTGCCCCCGCCGCTACCACATAGTCAGACGCCTCTCCCATCGGACAACCTATGGACAGAAACAAACAGGTAATACAACAATGGTTTTCTAATTCTTTCTGACCCTAAATGACCGTGTATACTAGACAGTGTACAATTACATAATATTATGTATGTTACCCTACACAAATATCTAGGTAAAAGATTTGGTGCACAGCTCCAAATTTGGGTGCACGATCATGCAATTTCCAGGTCTCGAAAGGAATGAGAAGTCTTTAAAAAGAAAAGACATAGTAAATGTGAATTGATATTTTAAACCGAGTCTATGAATTTGTGAAATATTCAGTGTTTCTAAGTCTGCTGTTGAAATGTCCGTAGTAAAGAAATATGAATATTTGTTCACTATTTACAAATAGGATTTTGGCAACAACTCTTGTGAATATTTTTTACAATGAAATTTTAAGTTATTGACACACAGATACACCATCATTTACAAGCACCACAGAAAAAATTTGCTTTTTGAGATTGTTTACTGCTTCCTAATGTGTACTCCATACTCTGTGTAAGTGCTAGGTTTTTGCCAGAGAAACAATGTGCACCATTTTTTAAGTCTTTGCTATGACTCAGCCAGGGTTTGAACCCACAACCTAGTGAATGCAAATTGAACACTCTACCCACCACGTGTTCTGCATACTGACCTTGTTTACAGATGTGCTGCGGACAGGAGGACCCAGTACAGTTCTCTCTCCCCCTGTTGACATGACACACAGACTCCATACAGGGGCTGGGGTTACACGGGTTCGTGACCTCATCTAGCCGGCTCAAGTGCTGACTCGGCACTACAAACACGCAACAGAAAACAGTTAGAATCTACTCTAAATGCATTTAAGTTCGCATGGTTTTATTTCGAGCTAAGGTGAAAATGGAGTGTTTGGGGTGGTTTTAAGTTTGTGGCAGCGCTAAAGTCACACACTGCTACAGTATTGGACAAAAATGTTCGCGATAGTTTTAAGTTCGCGGTGAAACGGTTGCCGTGAAAACCGCAAACATAAAACCACCGCAAACATTTACAGTAAAACAATTCTCTCTTTCTTTCATAGAGAAGATAGAGAATTATCCATCCTCCTGCCTACATTGTAACTCCATACTCAATACAAATTTGGTTTCAAAATGGATTCGTTAGCCAGGTTGAATGTTAAAGGAGACTTTTGAGACATTTACAAAACCTTAAAGTTTGTATGAGGAAGATTTGTAAAGTTTTGAATATCAACTTAAATTGGAAATCCAAGTACTAGTACTGTATGAAAACTACAAGAACATATCAGAACAGTAGGAATCATTGTGAAACAGCTCCATGCAAAATGGACCGTTCCATAATCATCCCAGTGTGCTAAAATGGACTATTCCAAAGGTACCTTCAGTGCAGGATAGGCAAAGTAACACCCATTTAAATGGACCACCATCCCGTGCAAAAGCAGTGGACTACTTATTCTTTGAGAAAGACTGGAGTTGATCAGACGAAAATTTGGGTAAGTCCAATTTTTTGTATTGAAAATCATAGATCAACTTTGTTTCAGAATGACTTCTAACAAAACAGATGAACATTCAAGTTAAAACAGTCAGGCTTTAGTGCAGTACAGTACAGTAGGCATCCTCGCTAGACAGCTTTAAAAAGCACTTAAAGCTAGATGTGCAAAGGTTAGGTGTGACAGGTCGTTTAAAGTGTAATACAACCAGCTACTGTCATGATGTGCGCCTGCGAAGCTGGCATGGTGTGTTGTAGTACTTGTACCGGCTATAGAGATACAGAATTGTTTTTTGTACCTAGGTATGGTGCGAGTGTGATACAGTGGTCATCTTCGTCCTGTGGAGACAGGGCGTTGCACAGACTGTCCACTGTAGTGCCCATGGGGAAGCGTGCCTGGTCACCGCATCTGGTCAGGATGTTCACACAGTCAGCCCTGAAAGGACAAAGAAATAGAACATTTACTCGATAAGTGTTTAACGTAAGAAGTCCATAGGACACAATCCATCAAGTAACTATAGTGTTTGCGGTGTGGGCTGATGTTTTTGATACCCTCTTTAACTTATTAACTAGCCTGAATTCAATCAAGCCTCCTGTGACCACTCGCCGCCCTGTAACCGCCTCGCAACCCAAGAGCTTGATGGCTATGGCTGCTAACTCAAGGAATCCTCCTTTCTAAACATGGATAATTTATGCAGCCATCATCAGCCCACAGAGCTGCCTGCCCAGGCCAGACTCTAGTTGCTAAGGATCCATTGCTGTTGCTATCCAGTGATTGACAGCTGCAGATGTCTGATCTGCAGGTGGTAGGAAGAGAGTTTCACAGGCCGTTTCTCTGTACTTTGAACTTTTCGGCAGTCAAGTCTTTTCTTGTTGGATTTTCAAACTTGGTTTTTGATGTGGGAGAAACGGACATTGTCTGCCTCTAAAGGAACAGATAGACCAAGGGGGTTTAAAATCCCTTTTAACCGGCTTGGATACATCTCATTTCTCACCCTCCCAACATCTGGATCTCATTTCCCATCCTTTCCTCCTGGTCTGCCTGTGGTGCCAGGTGTGACAGCTAACAGACAGGCTAACAAGGTGGTTTCTATGGCAATGGGAGCCTAGCTGAAATCCTACCCTATGATTGGTGTTACTAATTTTGATAACAGTCCTCCCAGCTTAGAGCAACCAGAGCACAAACTCCGCGGGGAGGGGAGAGAAACCCCCGGACAGCTGGAGTTTGCCTTATACAGACTATTTAACTACTGACTTGCCAAATTTCAGACAAATCCTTCAAATCAAGAGGAAGTCTTATAGGTGCCAAGACACAGACCCAGACAAAAACATGTTATTCAAAGCATGCAAGTCTCATGCAAAGACGGTGGCTATTGTAGCATTCGAAAACCAGTTGCAGACCAAAAAAAAACGTCTTTTTTCATTGAGTGATACTGGAACTGTTAGTAGTACATGTACATTGTAGTTCAGTGTCATATGTCATTAGTGGTATAACACTTTTTAACCCTAAAAAGTAATAATGTAAAACGCATTTAAGTTTGCATGGTTTTCATTTCGCGCTAAGGCGAAAATGGAGTATTGGACAAAAAAGTTTGTGGTGGCTTTAAGTTTACGGTGAAACGGTCCCCAAGTATCTTACTTGCAGATCCTGTTTCCGTGTGACTGGCTGTGACAGGGTTTGATCTGCAGCGTACAGGCGATGGCCTTCCACATGTCAGGTTCGCACTCTTGCACGTCGCGTACGGGGATGCTCATGACGGGCATGTTGATGATCCCGCCCTGCCAGTCCGACATGTACTGTTCCGCGTCCTCGTCCGACCGCGACGCACAACTCCGGAACAACTCCGTCGGTCTAAAAGAAGAGATGCAAAGAAATGCAGTCAAAACTATGCAAGAAGACCACTAATGGGACCAGTAAAATCTGGTCTATGTGGACAGGTGGTCACTTATAATAGACAGGATTCTTACTGATTGCGTCAATGGGAAAGATTATCTAAGGGACCACCCAAAAATGGTCACATTGGTCAGGACTGCATTCTACTGCCTGTGGATTTCAATGATTGATTGATTGATTGGTTGGTTGATTGGTTGAGTGATTCATTGATTGATTGATGTTTATGTCAAGGGGAAGACAAAACTACAATCGTTACTTCCATTCAATGTAAGTTAAAACATGACAATCTAATTTATCCAGTACATGTAGCTATTGACCATCAAGATTTTAAAGCTCTCCATAAAGTTAATACCAGTACTGTTGTTTGTTACTTCAAGTCAAACATAGATTTGACAGTAAAGGAACAAAAATACAATCCATCATTGAAAAGCAGATAACCAGCCTCACCTGTTGTTGAAGTTGGTGCAGTAGTTCAGTTCTGAACAACCCAGCTGACATGGCTCTTGTACTGCAAGAGAAGTCAGAGACTTTATCATAAACAACAACCAAGATGTTGGTTTGAAGTTCTCAGTTGTAACTACCATGCAGGGCTTTACAGTAAAAGGTGAAATGTTCACGGCGGTTTTAAGTTCGCGATGAAGAGGTCACCACGAACAATTTGAACATAAAACCACTGCAAGTATTTCCCCTTTCACAGTATGCTACATTACAAAACAATATGTACAGTACATAACTGTACAAAGGAAACTCCCCTAGCTCTTTTTGACAAACAAAATTAAGTAGACGATACAGCTTAACGTCCCATCCTAAGTACTGCAACCCTTTCCAGTGGCATGCAACTCCAGTGAGTGACAACGGTCAGGATTCCAACTCCCAACCTCTAGGACCAAAGACTTACCATCTGCAATGCACTGCATGAGCACCTCCTCGGAAGGGTGGTACTGGCAGTCTGCATAGAACTGGTTCCAACTAGAAGAGGTGGCCCAAGTCGTGCTGTACAGCTGAAAATACATTTCAACATTATAAGATATCTTAACAAGATATCAGATATTGCACACTGATAATCTAAATTAATGGTTTTAGTAATGTACAAAGGCCACATCCATTTAATTTTCTCAGAAAAAAAAATATTTTATTTGTGTTCGTTTTTTTTCTGAACTGGCCCCAACATGAAATCATTTAAAAAATCACTCATAAATATAACTTCTTGGTTAACAATCATGTGAAAGGAAACATCAAGAGCCTAGTGGTCTGGCTAGCGGACACAGAATTGAGAGTTTGATTTCTGGCATAATCCTGGTTGCACCCCTTGGGAAAGGACATGACAGGACTTTCCTCACTCCACCCAGGTGTAAAAACCGGTACCTGACTGCTGGGGAATTAAAAGGCGGTGGAAGGAGAGGGATGGGCTCAGCCTTCCGTGCCCTCAAATATAGATTAACAACCCACTGCCCCTACGGCCTCAAAAAGGCTGTAGGACTGACTACCTTTACCCTTTCATTATACCTACTGACAAGAAGAAGCATCCTACCTTGACACAGAGGTCTCGACATCTTGACGTGGCTGCTTTAGAGCAACACTGTAGCTTCGCCCCATCTAGTCCCGTCACGGGGATCACCTCTTCAGTATCATGCCCGTTGTTGGCTGGACACAACATACAAAAGGTTTGGGTTTCTATGATGGCATGATAGCTGAGAATCTAAAAGTGCTGGGTTCAAATCCCAATGTTGCAGGTCCTAATGTTGTGCATTTGGAAAAGGAGCTTTACACAGATTTCCTTACTCCACTCATTACAGGTGAAAATGAGTACCTTACTTCAGTTAGGGATGTCCTCGTGGATGGAACGTAAAGCTGGGGGCCCCATGTTTGAGGAGAGCCAGACTTTGAAAAGTTATAACTTTCAAAGAACACACCGCACTTATCGATAACAGTAGGAGTCTATGACCGTCTATCCCAGTAAGAGTGGCTCAAACATATCACAGTATTGGTCTGGTCTAACACAGCTAGTACAAAACTGGTATGTTATGTATGAAGACGGTTTACCCCTTAGGTCGTGTTAATTTGATTATATGAATGACATCTGCACGTGCATTAATTTTTGTCCGTTTCTAAACAAAAAACGTTTTTGGTCATCATACAAAGCAGCTGCAAAATGAGAAAATATATGCTGTAAAATTGCACCCCCCAAAAATTTCAAAAAATGGATACTGATGTCGTGGAATGCCAGAGATCTATTATCCAGTATACCATACTCAGTGTGTGTTAAGGTTTTTTTTCATTCTTTCTGGCCATATAGATTTCATAATGAAGGCTTCTTGCCAAACTTTTTTATTTGCACGCTCGCAGCAGTTTTGGGGTTCCCAGAGGATGTCATCCATATAATCAAAATCAACATGCTGCTGTACGCAAACAAACAAAAACTAGTTGCATTGCATGAGTACCTGACGCTGAGAGGAAACACTGCCAGAGGGGGTCCTGGGGGAGGGGGTCACCACACCCCTCGATCAGACCGTCCACTATCTCCTGTTCACTGGTCAAGGTGACCAGCACGCGTCTGCACCTGTCCTGGCACTGCTCATCATTCGACTGGTCACAACAGTGCAAACCTGCAACAAACAAGATTCATATCATAAACAAATAATCTTTTAATAAAGAAGCTATCAAAAACAAAATTTGAATTCTAGCCTCTGCCAGGCTCTAGAGGCGGCTGGAAAGAGTAGAAATTGGCCAAATAGACAGAAAAACATGCAAGAGGAGTTAGTCAGCTATATGGGTACAGTTCTAGGATGGCACATTGGACCCTCTCTCCGTATCCGACTCCCTTAGCACACTATTCACTCTATTTGGCCAATTTCTACTATTTTTCCAGCCATCTGTGGAGCCTGGTAGAGGCTATGAAAGTTCATCTGTGTTGGAAGTTTACATAGCTAAAACTTTATTCCAACATAACAAAAGGTAGTGCATTGAATGTTCGGCTGTCCAAATGCAGTCTTTTCAGGGTACACCGATCATCACTCAACAAATAAAGTTCCAAGCACTTTTGACCGATTGCTGACATCACGTATTTGTTAGGTCGTATGATCCAGTTGGTCGTTTGAATTCTGAGAAAGACCGCACTAGGACAGTTGAAAATTCGATGCACTATTTTTTCTGTGTTGAATTAAGCTTTAACTGTTCTGTATCTGTATCAAATTTTGTGTTTAACTTTCAGGCCACATCAATGTAATATCTCGCTGCGCTGGAAAAGAAAATGCAACACTTATAATTAGAACAATAGCGACAAAGGAACAGGAATGGAAAATGGAACAACGGCAAGAACCGAGAAGTCATCCCCACAAAATATAACAGAAACACTCACCGATGCCCCTCACACCTTTAGAAAGGGAAACCAGAACACAGAAAAGCGGGAAGAAACAGGAGAAAAGACAGTCAGAGAGGAAGAAATGAACACAGAACAAGTACATTACATTTTACTACACAAGTACTAGTATATACATGCATGTTCAACTCTTTTAAGCTTAGAATAGGTATAACATTAAACAATGTCATCCCTTGAGGAGTTTCTGCCAGGTGTTAGCTTTCTACTGATCCTATCGCATTCTGGGAGATAAAAGGCACTATGGGTAACCCAGGAGCCAAAACCTCAATATCATTACCATGACAACATAGACCAGACGCCATGCATACAGAATACACGTGCACTGCACACACATTGTTATGGTAACGATATTGTTAATGCATCCTGAGATACTGATAGGGATGGTTTCTTTCGTTCAACTTTCGCCGACGAAAAAATGCAAAGCTCTGGCAATATAATGATGCGAAAAACATCATACTTACCACCTGTACTTTTTTTCAAGAACAAAACTATCAATAAAAGTTTCGCCAAACATAGTTACTCAAGCAACTGGAAAAAAATTTTGAAACAGTCAGAAATTTCAGACAGCATCCGCTGTCTTTCGTCAGTGACTAAAGGAAAGAACTGGGAGAACCTGGTTTTACATGTATACCAAAACTCCTAATAGATATGTCAATGAACTTATGAAGTGAGGACAATTTCGTTTCGTTTCAAGGCATCCTCATTTGAGGTGAAGCATGATGCTTTTTCAAGTAGCTAGTGGGAGTGCAATGCGGCTTCGCTACGGCTCGCGTTTTGGGCCAAGCACACCGGGTCACCCCTACTCTTCTCGATAAGTGCGTTGGACAATTTAGGATGGTTCAATAGAAGAATAAACAAAGATTGATATATAAATAACAACAAACTACTTACTCTCGGCAGGGTTGTTTGCCGGTCTTGAGGTGGTGTAGTTGTCCACACACTGTATGACTTGTTGATTGTCTAACATGCAGTGGTCCTGAATGGCCTGCCGCTGCTGCCTGGTGGGCGTGGAGTCCGTCTGGAACACCGTACTACACGCCTCCTCGCACTCTGTACTCGCACTGGTCCCGCAACACCGCTCACCCACTGTCACACACCAAAAATGAGATCAGTATCTGACTTTGCATTCTGATTGGTCAAGATCTAAATACACTTATCTATTCAGTATCTGACTTTGTATTCTGATTGGTCAATACCTAAATTCACTTATCTATTCTGCAATTCATTTACAATGACACTGGTCCCACAACACTGCTCATCCACCAAAAATGAGCTCAGTATCTAACATTGTATTCTGATTGGTCAATACCTAAATACACTCATCTACTAGCATTCCCTGGTCCCACAACACCGCTCACCCACTGTCACCAAAAATGAGCTCAGTATCTGACTTTGCAATTCTGATTGGTCAAGATCTAAATACACCTATCTACTAGCATTACATGATCCCACAACACCGCTCACCCACTGTCACACACCAAAAATGAGATCAGTATCTGACTTTGCATTCTGATTGGTCAAGATTTAAATACACTTATCTACTGGCATTGCCTGGTCCCACAACACTGTCTCACCTACGTATACTGCCACACACCAAAAATGAGCACAGTATCTGACTTTGCATTCTGATTGGTCAAGATTTAAATACACTTATCTATTGACAGAGTTCCAACAACACCGCTCACCCACTGTCATACACCAAAAATATTAATATCTAACTAATGCTAGCTATGTGTGACATTGGCATAATTAATGCTCAGGGTTTTCACACATAACGTCCTTATATCCACACCACGACACTGATCAAGACTTACTCCAGGAATGACGTCCTATCCATCCAGGCAGGCACAGGGGTAAAAGTAAACTAGTAAGTGGATTAAATGTTACGGCACAACAATGTCCAAATGTTTACATATTATTGGACTGTTCTGTATAAATGCTGGTCAGTTAAGAACAGAAAATAAGGCGATCGGAGACGGCAGGCTTCGCCCCTTCAAATGATAAAAGCCTGTGATGTAATCAACTATATAGTCACACAAACTAACACACACACACTCTCTCACACACACACACACACACACACACATATACACACATACACTCACATCTGCCTTACAGTTTAAAGGTACATTTTGTAAAATGGTACATTTTAATTCAAATTATAGTTATAGCACCCTTCCAAGAGGTAAACTTGATGCTGGTACTATATGGTAGGCGAGGTAGGCTCTGGAACACGAATTGCGCCACGTAGAGGCGCAATTCGTGGCGCGCAAAGCGCCACCAGGGGGCTAAACTCGAGATCTCGAATTCGTCCACGCGGAAGCGGTAGCGCGAAGCGCAAAACAAAACCGGCACTGACATGGCTCGCATAGCGCCACCGGGGGGCGAAACTCGAGATCTCGAATACGTCCACCCGGAAGGGGCATCGCGAAGCCCGCAATGTAACGTTACTGACATCATGAGTTACGTAACTATATGTCCAACCAGCGGTGGCAGCTAAGCGCATATTTACGAAACACGGACCCGAGTATCGTCTTGCGATTTAGCCATTCTGTTAAAATTAACTTACAATATATTGTAGTCAGCAATCGTTGGTTTGTTAATCACCGTTATATCAATAACATTCCGTTTTATTTGCTTTCACAGGACCTGGTTACGGGGCAGACAAATCGCTAACGCATTTATAGTGACAAAAATAGTGCGATAAGACGCAAGAATGAGACAGTATGTGTTCTTAGTGTCAAGAGAACTTTAAAAATCTACCACTGAAAGTACATAGACAAGCACCAAAAAAAACGTTAGTCCAATTTTGTCTATTTGTGAATTTGCTGCAAACTATGTCAGCACTATGATTGTCGATTCAAATCCAAAATGGCTACCACGCAAATATGATGCTATCCCAGCATTCTTTGCAGTTTGTAAGCAGACTATTTCCAAAAACATCCGAATGTTAACAAAATTGACAAAGGTCGTCAGGTAAGTTAAAAATAAAGCGATTGTAGAAAAACATTGTTAAAAAAACTTTAATGGAATATAAAATACACGTACATAAGTTAGCAAGATATTGATAATAATTACTTTTGAAACATGTTCGTCGTAAAATCTCGGATGTTTTCGGAAATAGTCGGCTCGTACAAACTGCAATGATTCCTGGGATAGCATCATATTTTCATGGTCGCCATTTTGTTTGAATTTTTGTTTGTTGTGGTGAATGTCTACGTAGTTTCAGTCTGATTTATCAGACCCCGACTTTAGTGTAATGTTCGCTTTATTGAACTAATTCTATCTGCCGTGAGTAGAGTAGCTTCAGCAGGTAATCTTTGCCATGGTTGTGAATAAAGAATGTATTATCCGTACAATCGATTCTGAAACTGGAGCAAAGAATGTTACTAGTACTTAGAACACACACTATCCCATTCTTGCCACTATTTTCACTATTTTGTCAGAATGTATTTGTATCAATTTGTTATTATTCTCAGCCCCGTAACCAGGTCCTGTAACAGCAAATTAAACAGAATGTTATTGACATAAACGATTATAAACAAAGCAACAATTGCTGGCTGAAATTTTTACCCATACTCGATAAGTTAAACATTAAACAGAATTCGTAAATATGCACTTCGCTCCACCTCTGGTTGGACGAATACATTTACTCCTTGGTCTGTGCGTGTTTTGTATTACGATTAGCTGACTACAATACATCATAAGTTAAACATTAACAGAATGGCTAAATCGCAAGACGTGTTTCGCAAATATGCGCTTCGCTGCCACCACTGGTTGGACATATAGTTACGTAACTCATGATGTCAGTAACGTTACATTGCGGGCTTCGCGATGCCCCTTCCGGGTGGACGTATTCGAGATCTCGAGTTTCGCCCCCCGGTGGCGCTATGCGAGCCATGTCAGTGCCGGTTTTGTATTGAGTTTCGCGCTAACGCTTCCGCGTGGACGAATTCGAGATCTCGAGTTTAGCCCCCCGGTGGCGCTTTGCGCGCCACGAATTGCGCCTCTACGTGGCGCAATTCGTGTTTCGAATTTCGCCAATTCGTGTTCAATGGCCTACCTGGGTAGGCGGCAAAATGACATTGTGGTGTCCTAATACAGTGCTATTGTGGTGTCCTATTACAGTTCTATTCAGTACTATTGTGCTGTCCTGTTATACATGTAGTACTATTATTGTATGATTGATGTGTGAAAAACATAAGGTATGACTTACTTTCATTTCTTTCAATACAGCTATGTAGAGCAGGCTGTAAAATACAAGAAACGTTATAAATATCATCCATTCCTAAAACATCTAAAACACAAAACGACTTTTAACATTGTTGTATGTCAACCAGTACATGTTCCAGTCAAAAAACAATCTAATAGATGAATTTGAATGACACAAACTGATGTCCGCATAGGGGGGATTTTTTCCACAATACGGTAATCGCACACATCTGTTAAGAGTAGAACGTCTTCCCCGAACACGGACAGGGGTCCCGGAGCCCGGCGTCTCACGGGTATTCACTTCCCGCGGGCGCCAGGTACACATGCCGTAAAGATATCGATATACAATGTCAGTAACTATTTCTCTTCCTCACTTGCGTAAAATTGCGTGAAAAACAGCTTATTTTTGTAATCATCTGTCGTAAATCAGTCAGATTGTTATCAAATATCTGCTTCTTCCAGGTTTGGGAAATGTCGTTTGAATGCGTGTGCACGATGACATGGCAGTTTGTGAGTAAAATCCCCCTATGACATCATCAGTTTGTGTCATTCAAATTCGTCTATCCTGCAGATCCCGTCTTGTACGACAGCCAACGAAAGGGTATGTCACCCCGTAAAAAGGGCGGTATAACCCTGTCGTAGTAAAAGCATGTCAACTGATGATGATCCTGCACAAGAAAAATTAATAAACCTACCTCAAGGTCTCTACGACATGATATTGCACTGATGTCACTGCTAGTACTGGCCTGTACAGGGAAAATACATAATGAAATTCAGTCCTCAGCCAATGAAATACATGCTTCTGTAGAAGTCATAATGAAGGTTAGAACTAGAGAGCACCCAATGAAGGCTTCCTTGCGTAGAAGTCATAATAAGATTAAGTCTTTGTCCAATGAAATGGTACCTTGTATATGTCATTGTAGAAATCGGGATTCAGGACAATCGCTGATTGTACTAGGACAGACTGAAATCAGAGTCTCTCCTAGTACAGATTGGAATCGGGATCTACCCTCGGCAGGATAATCCACGGTTTGACTAGTACAGATTGCGATCTAGGACAAACTAGAATCTCTCTTAATTTGATTGCAATTGGGCTCTGTTCTAGGAAAATCTGCAATTCTAATTCTAGGGTTAGGGTTAGTACAGATAGGTTAAACCTAACCCTCGAATTAGAATTGCAGACTGTCCTAAGACAGATCCCAATTGCAATCAAATTACACATGTACTTAGTAGAATTGTGGATTGTCCTAGGACAGATCCCGATTCCAATCTGTCCTAGGAGAGACTCTGATTCCAATTTGACAATCCACAATTCTCCTGAATCCTAATCTCTACTGTGACATTTACATTGTGTGGTTCAGTCGTACCTCTAAACAGGCAGTTTTGCACAGGTCCGACACAGTCAGGTCACAGCAGGCATGGCCCACCCACTCCCCTCCCGACTCAGGTTCTCCTGAAACAGACAAGGTGGACTGACTGTCAGAAAAACTAGACTCAGAAAACTCTGGGCAAATACTGTAATTCTTGTTTCTTTCACTGTAACTTAATGTTCACTGTTTTCACGGTCACCTCTGTACCGTGAACTTATCATCACCGTGAAAAAAACTGTTGTTATTATTAATGATTCCTTCACACATCGGTTCTGCAGAGCTCGAAATTCATTTTTGGAAATAGGTGCACTGGTGCACCCAACCCAAAAAATTAGGTGCACAGAAAACGTTTTGGGTGCACCACATAGAATAAAGTTGAATGTCAACAAAACATAAGTTTGATGCTACTGTCTCTCTTTAGAACTCAATCTGTAATCATATCCAGAGTTTGAATTTCAACCAAGCAATACATCAAATAAAGAACAATGTACAACAAAAGGTTATATTGCTTTTTCTGATACTTACATTTCAAGAATATTCTGTATGCTAGTGTACAAGAGAACTGTTACCCTATATATAGAGTACAGAAATATCTAGGTGCACCAGTGCACCCACAGTCAAAAATTAGGTGCACAGCTCCAATTTTGGGTGCACGCAGGTGCACATGCACCCACTATTTCGAGCCCTGGTTCTGTAAATCACTTGCCGCTACCGTGAAGTTGAAGTTCACTGAAAATGTCAATTTTTCTTACACCACGAAATTTTGGTACAGTGAAAATAAAGTGAATTACAGTAGTTGTGGACAACCTCAAGTCAACCGTAGTACCGTACACAAACAGAGAAGTTTTATCATGTGATTCTGTAAAATTAACTAAAAAGGTAAACCAGTCATCCTCAATTGCGGCGAAGCACGATTCTTATTCAAGTCTATAGCTACTGGTAGTGCAATGCGGCTAACGTATTTGTGTTGGGCTCTTTTACATTCAGAGGTTTGATGCTTGAGGCTTATACCTAAAGCCCAGAGAATTCTTCTAATAAGACTCAGAGAAGTCTTATAATGGGACTCAGAATAGAAAGCAAGATTGAAATTGAATCTAATACAGAGAGGAATACATGTAGTAAGACTCAAAATTGTTGTCTTTTTGTTAGACCTACAATACTGTAAACTAACTAAAAGTTGTCATAAATTTTCTCAGAATTTGGATATACCTTTTACAAATAGGCAGGGCAGTCTTCTTGTAAAATTATAACAAGAGCTTTTGACTAGTATACTGCTAATTAACTAAATAATATGCAATACTTTTGCCTATATATTTGAAAGTTGTCTATATTTTTACCTGAAATGTAGAATTTTTTGCTGTAAAATCATAGGTGATAATTCTGAGCACTGGTTTCTCTTGTAGTACTAGACTACTAGTGCTATAGTATCCAGTATTTAAGGGCATTAAATTCAACTTACCAAGCACAGAAGTGTTCACACACTGCCAGAAACCAACCTGAAAGCAAACAACAAACAACGCAAATGAACCAAATACAGGTAAACAACGTACAGAGTAATTGTCTGTATTCCAGCTTTCACGTGTAACCGCATGTCCGTCGCATTGCCGTTGGAGCGTCAGAGCGTGGAATAACGGACAAAAGTTCCTTCGCGCTATCGTTAGCATGATGACTTAATTAGTTCCTGAGGACAGCTAGACGCTTGACAGTTTACACCTGCCTTTTCACAAAGCATGGCTTGAATTTTATTTTTGTGATTAGATACATTTGTGCACCTAGTCTAAAAATCCAGGTGCACAGAATACATTTTGGGTAAATAAAGTGGATTGTGAGCAAAACCGAATTACAAAGCCTCTCTTCAAAGATTGAATCTGAAATTTTAGTATTGTTAACTTGAAACTTTAAACAAGTAATACAACTAATAAATAATTTTTTTCGATGACTGAAGTCAGGTGAATGTTATGAATATTCTGTATAGGATATTGGAGATTCTTTTTACACAACCAGTCAATCTCACCTGCTGACGTTTCAGTGTAATAAAAAATAATTCCTGTATAATTCTGTATACTCATGTACAACAGTGCCTTTACATACATATATGTAACCCTACGCAAATATATATGTGCACTGATGCACCCACAGTAAAAAATCAGGTGCACAGCTCCAATTTCTTTTGGGTGCACTTTTGTGCATATTATTTAATATGAACCTAGTGTTTCCAACCCTGAAACTGTTGTATATTTTTGAAGAGAGAATTTCCTTACCAGTTCACTACGACAGTATCTGGGTAACGTCATCACATGCTGTATTCTTGTGTCATGGTCGATCTCTGCCGCCATCTGTGTAAAAACACATACATGAAGTACTGTAAATGCAGAAATGTTCACGCTGGTTTTACGTTCGCGGTTTTTGTGATAAGCTCTTCGCCACGAACTTCAAACCACAGTGAAATGTTTTGCCCTCCCTTGTCTACTATTGTCTCAAATGCAAACTTAAACCCACCACGAACACTTAATTTTCTCCCTACCATGAAATTAAAACCATACAGTAACAGTATACATGACTACTCATGCTCAGGGATGTCTCCAGGACCTGTCTCTCTGTCCCAGGAGGAAAAAAATTTGCTTGTTGGGACGGAAAAAATTTCAACCTGTCTGTCCCAAAAATATCTGAACTTCATCGCACGAAACTGTTGAAAATACATTATTTTAAAATTACAAATCTAAGTTGTTCTTTGTTTTTTTTATTGTCACAACAAAAATCAACAGCATGGGCTTCCAAACAATGAGTGGGACAGAATCAAATTTAAAGCTGTGACAGCCGTGCTCAACTAAAATAAATCATTCATTTATTCAAACCATGCCATTCCTCTAGGACAACAAAAGGAATAGCTGATTCTAATTGAAGCTACTGTAGTTGTCAATCCCAATCGAGTCAAAGTCTAGATTTCAAACAAATAATCCTAAGAACTGTATTTCAAAAAGTATCATATTTAATTTGTTAAGCTTATCAACAATATAGCAACCCAAGGGCTTGAACTAATTTTTTTCCTGTAACCTGCAATATTGCAAGTTGTAAGCAATTTTACCTTGGTCAAAAAAAAACAAAGATATACGATGTACATGTAGCTAGTGTCTACGAAAAGGGATCAAAACACAGCAAATTCATTTATTTTCGGGGGACTTAATTATCCTGGTACAGGAGAGGAAAGGAATATTTTTGCTTTGTTAACATTTACATGACAGCTCTAGCAGGAAATACAGCTGTGGATTCTGGCACCCAATTTCCATGCTCTTCCAAAATCAACGCCTTTAAATTTAGTTTATGCTAGCTAAGAAATACTTGCCTGATTTTCTATAGCATATACTTACACAACATTGTGATCTCATAAGAAGCAAAAAATCTCTCAAATTTTAGAAATTGAATATTGTATCACATGTAGATTTTTGTTCTATTTAGGTTGCATGTAAAATTTGGAAACATAACACATATGTCAGTATGTGTCAATGAATGTAAATTTTCCACAATACTGGGAGGAAAAATGCTACAGTATACAGGGCTTGAAATTATTTTTGGGGAAAAGATGCACTGGTCCACATAACCTGAAAATTTAGGTGCACAGAAAATATTTTGGCTGGGTACACAACAAAAAACAAAGCACAATGTCAGCAAAACAAAATTTAGAGCTTACTGTCTCTCTTCAGAACTGGCATCTGAAATTCTACAGCTAACTTCAAAATTAAAAAAATGTAAGACAACAAAGGTTTCTTTATTTTTTCTGTTACTTGAAATTTAAAGAATTGCTAGCGTACAATAATATCTTCACCTACCTAACCCTAAACAAATATTTAGGTGCACAGGTGCACCCAGTCAAAAAGTAGGCTCCAATTTTGGGAGCACAAAAGTGCATTTGCACAAAGTATTTTGACCCCTGGTGTGTCAGAAATACAGGCCACGTTCAATGGTATAAATACCCTCCTAACATCTGCTTGGACATAAAGGGGTGGTACATACCTGCTCGCAGGCGGCGCGACAGGACGGGTATTCCCGCGCCTGGTAGCAGCATCGGTACGTGTCTGTACAACAACAACAACAGATGACAATTGGTGTGTCTTTGTTTGTTTCTATTACATACATAGCCAGTAAACTACCTCATGGCGTAACACACCAGGTTTGTACTTAAGAGTATGCTGTATATTTGGCCAAATTTATTTGATCCCCTCACACTGGGAAGGACCCCTATTCTTTTCGATAAGTGTGTTGGGTTCTTTTATGTGTTCGAGGTGTGGCTCTCCTCAAACACTGGACGTCCATTCAACATCCTATCCTAGGCATGTTCCTAACTGAAGCTACAGTGGGGCTTTCGGGTTATGCATCAATGCCCCGCGGGTTTTTGCGTGTACCCCCGCGGGTTTTTGCGTGTATCCCCGCGGGTTTTTGCGTGTATCCCCGCGGGTTTTTGCGTGTACCCCCGCGGGGTTTTGCGTGTACCCCCGCGGGTTTTTGCGTGTATCCCCGCGGGTTTTTGCGTGTATCCCCGCGGGTCAAAAATTGTGTCACGGAACCCGCAAGGCGGAAAACGTTGTGAGAGACCTTCAGGCCAGCGGCGCTTCCGAACTCACGGACGATCTGTTGAGCGCCGATGGAATCCCTCGCGGCCATTTGTATTTTGTGTACATCGGTCACATTTCACGGCGACAATTTTTTGGGGCCGGTGGACACTTCATTACGGAGATTTCGGTACCGGTTTATAATGAGCTTGCGTGTCCGTACAGTTGGTTACGCAGCTTGCGTTGACATGAGTGCGGCGGGACGATAGTGTTAACGTTCGCGGTTCTAAAAAAGAAAGACAAATAAGAGATTGGCAATAATCAGATTTTGAGTCATACATGTTGAAGACTAATTGATTTTTTTTTCAGCGTAGATTTCGTTGCCGACCTCGGACACTTTTATCACTGCGTTCCGGGCTCCTGATCCCGGTCAGAGACTGGGTGGGACTTTCATTGCTCTACGACGACCAGACTTGTTAGATTGGCATTTACTAAAGGTTTTGTCTGAGAGAAAATGGCATCATGGTCAAGGATATTGATCCGTTCTTGATTTTGACGCCGCAAAATCGTCATGCTAATTAGGAGATTCCAATGTAAACTTTCCCCCCTTATACGGATCAACGTAGGCTGGTAAGAGATATTATACTTTATAGCAGAAAGATATCAGATTTTACCGAGATCGATTTCTGTCTTGCACTTGCCGCCCAAGACGGTCATTTTATGCAGTAATGAACAACTCCCTTTAATCACCTGTAAAAACTCGCACGCCGACGAGAAACACGCCCCTGTAGATTCCATCCTGATATTTTCGAATTTTCACAAGCATCGATACGAGCATTGTAATTTTGTATCGGTTCCATTTAAAAACAGTTTTGACAGAAATAGAATACTAGTTGATCGACCAAAGTTGGATTTTCGAGTCAAGGTTTTAAGGCTTGCGCGTGCCTGTGTCCGCCGGCTGAAACTTCAGTAATTTGACACAGGGCGCCGGCGGGTCTTCGTACACACGTGCTGACTCATGATCAATAGCGAAGAGTGTGTGTAACGTATCGATAAGTAATAAAGATAAGTAATAATAAAGAGTATCGATAAAACAGGAATGTTATTGTACCCTATGCCTAGTTGATTTAGAAAAGTAAACAACGAATCTCATCCACTGCGACAGTAGAGTCAGTCCCCCCAGCCTGGCTGTTGCTATGGTTGTGATTGACAGTACACATGTCGGTCCTCTTTTATCAGGTCGGGCGGATGTCTATAATCGAAGTCAATACAGACGTGCAAAATGTCTCTATCGTGGGCTATGCGATAGTATAAGTAAGTTAGAAAAGTTCTGATCAAGGATTTTTGACTGCGAAATGAATACAAATGGCGGGAGTTACTTGAGTATGTATTTATGGATAAGTTATTTACGTTGATGAAGGCTATACGCTATCGGGCCTTATGATTAATACAGTTAATACGAATACAACAATATAATGAGTGAATAGACATCAGTAGCTACTTTTCTAAGCTATGATTCAGGTTTCCATCTGCCGGCTTCCGTGGAATTACACTGCTGGTCGTCGAGAGTGCAGCTGGGTGACCAACAAGACCTACCTGTTTCTGTCGGAGCTCTTGGGCCGTCGAGAGTGCAGCTGGGCGACCAACAAGACCTACCTGTTTCCGTCGGAGCTCTTGGGCCGTCGAGGGTGCAGCTGGGCGACCAGCAAGACCTACCTGTTTCCGTCGGAGCTCTTGTGGGCCGTTCATGGTCATCGGATCGACTCAACCATTCCACAGGGAATACATCCGGCGTTTCGACGATTTTAGACGTCTTGATCACATCAAGTACAGATAGAAAGCAATGATTGCTGAAATATTTATCATCATTTCTTGATTTCAAAATGATGGTATGAAACAGACACAAAACACAAATGTTGTTTTCCTTTCAAAGTTCCGTTGCATCTCTGTTCAAATTGTGTTGGCGCTTGTACTTAACGTAACTAACATTAAACTTCTACTATGTAAACTTTCTAACATGTCTGACAACTGTTATGGGTTGTTGAAGGATGTTTCCTCTTCACTTGTGCTTGGTTTGTTTGTCAACAACACAATGTCATGTACATTGTACACACTACGTCACAGCATATACAGGGGTGACGGAAGGTAAGTTTATACCAGGATCATCGATCGTCATTCGGCAGCTACTGTTCCAGGAGTGGAACGTTTTTGCGACTGGTGAGACAACAGCCAAGGCGCTGCTAGAGGTATGCTCCAAAATCTTTGCACCCTTCGGGTACTAGCTCGACCAAGTTTATAACATCCTTGGTTCAACATTTCAGTTGTAACTAATTGCTCATTTTTGGTAAGTTACTACAGAAGTAACATTAGCTTTTAGTCGTGATTAGTTTGGTTTGATAATTGCGACAGACGGTAGGTTACTTAACGTATGTTAGTAATAATTCAAAGAACATGAACGTGTTAGTGAATAGCTGTTAGTTGGACGTTGAAATAGTTCCGTTTATAATAAACAGTCGAGGGTTGCGGTGGACAAAGTACCGACTTGTATGTAAGAAATATTCTCCAAGCAGAGGCTTCGATCGAGAGGGGTAGTTTTGTCCGGGATTTTAACGTTCCTCTCCTCTCACCTCTGCCTTAGAACGCATAAGGGCGGGGCTGTTCTTTCAGAATCGGTGTGGCAATTCCACACAACATAACTGGTAAAATAGTTCGGCGATGGTCCAATTCGGCGAATAGTATCACATAGTTAAAAGCGTGCCTCCAAACTTCCGGGGAAATTTTATCTGAAAAAGAAAACAATAACTAAAAATTAAAGCATTTCAATATGATACGGGATTCATACGACAATATTACCACTTATACTAGTACTCAGATCGCGTGGATCATTTACACCCACACCAAGATATATTTCGATTTCTCCGAAACTGTTTATAGAATATAATAGAACAAACAATGAAAAAATAATCACATGTCAACACAGGGTGGAGAAGAAAAAAACAACGTTCAGAATGCTATTACAATCAGCGCGGTCCGCTTCTTTGAAAACATGCCGTCAAAGAAACCGCGCCTAGCCTCGCCGCCCATGTGTCAATCAAACTGAGTCGCGCACGTATCCACCGGGGGTCTGGACCAGACCAGTTCAAGTTACAAATTCGGGAGGTTCAATTTTTGCTACAAATTATTCCACCGGTATCTGAACAAGTTACATACTCAGTACACGCGTAAAAAGACCATCATATCTATCTATGTCCGACCGCAATGATGCAGATCTCATGTTTGCACTTAAAATCCTTAATTCGACAACATGACGCCAACATGACAAAGGAACATGCCCCGTGCCATGGTGTTTGCGCGTCGTGCGTCAAAACTTTAGGAACCTCCAAATTTGCATAAACAGGTCACGTTCCAGTTTTCAATGCGGAAGCGGTATCGGTTCCCACGATAGCGGTGCGGACCTTCAAGCTCGAACACAGCCCGAAGGAAGATAACTGCAGGTCGACGCTTGTCAAATAGACATGCCTCTCCCGTGCCGTGTGCCTTGTGCACCTGGTAGTGGGAACTCCAGGACTTTGCACAACTACAGGAGCCGTACGGGTCATTCCCTGACGATCATTCCGATAGCATTTTGTTCGGAGCTCGAATTTGTTATTGTTATGCTAAGATAGTTTATCTTTGCCGGGAGATTACCAGACAAACACAAATTATTCTAATTACAGTAGCGTCTACAATTATTAAACGTACACTATTCATTATGAGTACATTAGTACATAATACCGCTACCACGGATGCCATTTTCTTTGGGTGGCCCTGACGCTAGCCGCGGCAGCGAGGCGTCCGCGTCGCATCATCGGACACATCATGATTTTGCGGTGTTAATACCAAATTTTATGATATATAAAAAAATACATCTTGGTGGAATAACGCCACTAGTGTTTATTTGTTCTGTTATTTCTATCGTATGTGCTGCAGAGTCAGCTGTCAATCTGCTCTAGAGTCCGCTCGTGAAAATTGTTGCAAAATCTACCCGAAACAACGTGGTACAAAGCGGCGCTGGTGCGTTCTATAGACTGAAGGTCTCACACTGCAGATCGGGCTGCGGGACAAACCGACGGCCCGCGGGTGTACACGCAAAACCCCGCGGGTATACACGCAAAAACCCGCAGGGGTACACGCAAAACCCCGCGGGGATACACGCAAAAACCCGCGGGGATACACGCAAAAACCCGCGGGGATACACGCAGAAACCCGCGGGTATACACGCAGAAACCCGCGGGGATACACGCGGGGTTTGATGCATAACCCGAAGACCCCACTGTAGGTACTCAATTTCACCTGAGTGGAGTGTAAAGTAAAGAAAATTTGTATTAATGTCAACAGGGCATGATAGGGGTTCGAACCCAGGACCGTGGAGTTCTGGGCCAAACACCCTGCCTTTATGCCACCATTGCTGTATGAGGGTCTGCATGCTCTTTTCCGTAAGGCGTACGCAGCCTATCTTTATTTCCCGTAATTCGTAAGGAAAGCCAAAATAATCACGTAATTCGTAACGAGGCTACACAAAATTTTGCGTAATCACCTTCCTTGATTTTAGCGTAATACGTAGGGGTTCTTCTAAATTCAGCGTGAAACGTTGTCGGGACCCCCCCATTCAGACCCTCGTGTATGTATGTGTTTGTGTGAGAGAGACAGGGCTGTCAGACCCTGCAGACGACAGTTGGTGCGTGTGTGTTGGTAAGAGACAGGCCTGTCAGACCTGCAGTTTACCCAGGCCTTGTCGGGACCCCCCCATTCAGACCCTCGTGTATGTGTTTGTGTGAGAGAGACAGGGCTGTCAGACCCTGCAGACGACAGTTGGTGCGTGTGTGTTGGTAAGAGACAGGCCTGTCAGACCAGCAGTTTACCCAGGCCTTGCGCCTGACACCTCCTAATCTCACCCTCCAAGCAGATGTCGGGAACCATAAAAAATCATAGCAACGTTTTCTGATGATTTCTCTGATAACACATCTTCTCTTGTGTATACACAATGTAGTTATCAGACGATCTAAGCTATCAGAGAAACCTGGAAGCTCAAAATTGTGAGAGAAAACGGTGCTGTCTTTTTCAACCCCGACATCTGTTGGGAGATTGACAGGAGCACAGAACGTAACCCTACACTTCCACCGGAAACGTCAACGTTTCCAGCACAAATAACATTCTTTCTACATAATTACAACGCCGTGGACCTCTACAACACGTTTAGAAATATATATACAGGATGCAAAGCATTAGAATGCTGATATTTAAGCACGAGGAGACGTAAATTTTCCGTGAGCTCTCTGTAAACAAACTTAAGGGGAGAGGGGACAAAAAAAATGGCGGCTGCCTAAGCGCTGCGCCCGTCTCTAACTTAGAATAGCATAAAAACAACAATTTCTTGCCTTGTGCCGAAGTCAGGACGGAGACAACGATCACAGAGAACGTCAGGACGATCATGTCTCGGGAGAAAGCCATCCTGGTTGTAGTGAAGGCATGACTGAGATGAAAAACTGGCCTGTGCTTGAAGCCCTTCCCCGTACAAAAACCCACGTTGTGTTTTCAGGCTTCTGTCAACTGCTAAATACTCGGCTGTTCCACCCACCCCCGCCGCGGTGCAAGGTCAGTACAAATCTCCAAGCAGATGTGGACTTTATTTCATAATATTTACGTCTTTTTAATAGTCTTTCTTTTTTTTTCATCTGATATAAAACGTGGAATGATAGAAAGACGTGCAGAATGCCGCACACAAAAAACGCGTAAATCAAATCGTACCATACATCTGCTCGGAGATAAGGCTGATCCACCCACCCCCGCTGCGCAGCAAGGTCAGGGCATTCCGCATGGGAGAGTCCAATACATAGAAGGGGGACACTGGATACGTTTTGTTGGCCTTTTCTTTTAGATGAAATATTAATCAAACTGTGTACATCTTATTATTAAGTACAGACATAACCGCACTCCCCTGAAACAATAAATATACATGGAAAGCGTCTTTTCTGTGGAATTATGCATCACAAAATGTTACATTTTACCAAGTGACATAACACAATAGCACTGCCCCCTGGAACAATAAATATGTTGTCACTGAATGTTGATACACTGGGTAATGTCTGTTGTCCCTTTCTTTGCCTTTTTGTAAAATGAGGAATCAAAACGATGATTAACGTTATTTTTAAGAACGTTTTATGCTTCCTACCCTATGTTTCATTCTATATTCCCTATTATTGTATCAACTGAACACTGAGATTAAAAGCTAGTGCGAAAATAACTGTAACGTAACCTGTATAAAAATTGAACTTATTATCTAGGCACTTTTTTAGTGAAAATGTTATTCTTATATAGCTATATAGCTTTTCTTTAGAACTTTCAGAATACAATTATGCTATTTTATAGGAGGTTGACAAACTGTGCTAACTGTCTTTGTTGAAGCGTGGTCTTTTTAACAAATGATGACAGAGAAATTTGAGAACGCCTATCACTTTTTTTTTCAAACTGCTGAGCCAAGACATACAGAAGGATTTGCTTCCAAAATCTTCAACAAAACGTCATTATCGAAGAACAAAATTTGTATTCCGTATTCTTGAGAAGAAAAAGTACGACCTAGACAAACTGTACTCCCAGGCCAGCTAATTCCTCTCTCGTGTTATCTGTCTATTTGGCCGATTTTTACTATCAAGTTTACAGTCTCTGCCAGGCCCCGCGGATGGCTAGAAAGAATAATAGAAATTGGCCAAATAGAGTGAGCATGCTAAGGGAGTCGGCTACGTGGTAGCTATAGAGACCGTTTGCCATCCACTCGGGGTCGCAAACTGTAACTTCTATAGCAGACTAACTTCTCTGGCGTGTTATCCGTCTATTTGGCCAATTTCTACGATTTTTCCAGCGACCTGTGGATCCTGGCAGAGCTAGAGGCTATATTTTTCCAGCACACGTCAGTGTGGAGCCCGGTAGAGACTAATTAATGCATGACGAACTCAGTGAGAAATGGTAGTGAATAAGCACAATAGATGATCAGCCAGGGTGTTAGGTAGGCGGAGTTTACAAGCTCTCAGCCATGTGTGAATTGCCATGCTAATCCGCTAAACAGTGTCTGGTAATTGGGTGATTAGCCTAATCTCCAAGCAGATGTCGGCTCAGTGAATTCGAAGATCATAATGTCTGCTTTCTTTGGCGCAAACTGCGTTAGTGTTCCACCAGTGTCTAGTGCTGTGTACCTAATGCTCAGCGGTCACATTTCCAAGCCGGGGCCCGGCCGGGCTGTTGGAGAAAACAAAGAATAAAAGACGCATATCAAGGATATACATGACGTATGGTAAGGAACAATTTTTCAAAAGTTTTGTGTGTTTTGTTGTCTTTTATGTCATAGTTTTCGTTCCCACAAGCTGCCCGGCCGGGCCCCGGGTTGGTAATGTGACCCTAGCATTAAGCTGTGTTCAGGTTCAGGTCCGGATTCAGATCCAGTTCAGGTCCGGACTTATAAGTCCGGACCCGAACCCATGACATATGTGTGCTAAGAATATTTTTTCCTGTTACATGTAAATTTGTATATTGGTATACATTTTACACGCAACTTGAAAACTATACATGCGAAATTATATACAGTCAGTATTAAACAGAAAAACAGCAATGTTTTCATATTTTTTTTCATTGGAACTTTCACGATCTAAGGAAGGTTTAAGATGGTTTAAAACAAAACAAAAAAGAGTATAAGCGAAAGATTTTTTGTTTCAAGTCCGGACTTGTTTCCAGACGTTTAGTTTTCACGCAGAGAGAGAGAGACACACACACACACACGGCATCGAAAACATCATTGAACCTTCTTGCTTCGCTTTTTTGGACAGACAAGGACAACGTGGCACTGCACTCAAGTTTTTCATAACTTATTTCAACAGTGCCACGTATACAGAGAACAGTACATTACACCTGGGTGGAGTGAGGACTCAGTGAAGTGGCGTTCCCAAGGGCACAACATCGATGGCATCAGGGGATTCGAACCCGGGACCGCTGGCCATGGGTTCTGGGCTGAACACCTTGCCGTTACGCCACACGCACACGACCCCACGAACCTTCTTGGCGAAGGTAATAACAAATTCATTAGTCATGCAACGTTTCAGCCACTGCCTCAGGCCCTGTCGCTGCGGCGGACAGCGTGTGTGCTTCAAGCGTTAGCCTTAGACCCGAATGTACATGAGTCCAGCACACTTGTCGGGAGATGGGCCCGGGGTAGACCCGGTGTGCTTGGCGAAAAGACGCCGGAGACCATTGAGCACGACAAATTACGAATTATCACACAAGCGTCCGTAAAGTCAGAGGTTGTTTTCTCGAACATTTAGAGCAAGAACATTTTATAAGCAAGTTTAAGTAAACAAGGAGTAAACAAAGCGCCCACAATCTCATCTCTGACAAAATTAAAATTCATTTAGCAGACTAACTTGAGTCGGAAGGAACAAACTCCACCAATAACGATCCGATGAAAGTAGAATTTGACGTAACTTTGAAATTTCCTCATTTTCTCCCCATGGCAACTGCACCAAAATATGATCTAGCTTGCCGTGTTACTAATTAATGGTCTGAGGGTGTCGGTTCATTTTTTTTTTATTGCAACATTTAAATACATGACATGATGACGACAGACTCAAGCTTACAGCTTATTTTCGTGTCGTTATCGACAGAATACATACAGAAGTACAAAACAAATATTACAAATACTGAAAATAAATAAAAAACAGGTGCGGACATGCAAACCATAAGAGCAACAAATTATCTCAAATAAACTACATGACAGAAATCTTGTCGGTCAATTAACATGTTGATTCGCTTTTTGAATGATATCTGCGCGCGCCCATCAATTTTCGTCTTTTTGCCCAAAAAAAGTTTTCGACCATACTGTAAATCATACAAAACAGCTACAAAATGAGAAAATATACACCGTAACTTGCTAAAACGATATGTAGGGGAAACGGATACGAAAGTCGAAGAATTCCAAAATCAATTCCAAAGTCAGAGAAGAACAAACAAGAGCTTTTCAAAAAAGCTGGCGTTTCGGCTACGTTTATGAGTGTGAATTGTCTTTTCCCTTTACTTGAAGTAAAATCTGCCAGAGAAAGTCACTCAAGGGCTGTTCAGTCTATAAGAAAAATTGTCATTTTGGGAAATGAGTACTGTTTTAATAGAGAAAGGCAGATTGGGGAAAGCAATTTTGAAGTTACGTCACTTAACTTAAGTGCTTTTGAAAAAGCTGGTCTTGGCCTACAACTTGTACTTATTTGTAAAATGTACAATAGGCTCATTATAAAAGCTATCAATGTAATTATGTACATGGCACGCAATAAAACATAAAATTTGAAAAAGCACCATTGAATCATCAGCACTATGGTAATTAAGTGAAATAGAAGTTCATAACAGCTAAGGTTCTATCTAAAATGACTACCAAATGTCAAACAAATCAACAGCTACCTCATCCGTATTATTCTGGTTTCCGCATTTACAACATTTCTTCCTTATTTTCCTGGGTAATTTTGCAAAAATTCATGAAAATTCCCATAGTTTTGTGCCGAGCGGCGCCACTTTCCACGTCCGTGTTGTCTGAATGAAGTCGATACTGAACAATGGAGCATTTGCTACTGTAACAAAGGATCGCTGTTTTGCAAACAACATCAAGAGCCTCTGTTTACATCGGGGATAGAAGTTTAGTGGCGAGTGTTTTGCAAGAATCATCTTACCGCGCATAGGAGCCGCTGCACGGTATTTTCCATTACAATGAACAGAAAAATTCGAATGCCGGGTTTGGAATCTATGAAGTCCTGTTCATAAGACAAAGGCCTTGTATATATTAAATGAATATTTAAAAATAACAAATATAAAATAGTTCTTTATTTATTAATGAAAAAATGAAAAAATGATATTCATAAATATGATATTGATAGATTAATATAATATCAATATATATTTTTGATATTCAATATCTAAAAATAAAAATAAAAATCCATCGAAGTGCTTCGCGTTGCCAGATGGGCTAAGCTGCGGTACGTAACCCGTCTCTCTGTACGTAATGCTATAACCTCACTATATGGTATCAATTATGTCGATTTTTGGTCGTTTTCTTGACGAAATCATTTTTTTTTCTTCTGCAATCTTGTGGAATAGATGTAATATGGTCATTTTTCAGGATATCAAAGTCCGAAACCACAATGCAATGATATTTCCGAACAGTTGTAGCAGTTACATGCGGTCGCCCTCCTGTGTGTCATGCAAATCTAGCCTGCCTGCCTTTTCGTGCTCCCTTGCCATATAAGGCAACGGCTATACAAGGATTTGGGAACGTATTGCCATATAAGGTCTTCTGGTGTGCGACACAGTGTTGAACCAAACAGCATGCATCGAAGCATCCTGCATCATGCGGCATGCATCGAAGGTAAAAGCCAGGACATTGCGTTCCGGCGCGAAGGCGCCGAAACGCAAAAATGAAGAATCTATAATTAACATATCTATGCAGAGTTCTCCCAGTTCTTTCCGTTAGTCACTGACGAAAAATAGCGGATACTGTCTGAAACGTTTGACTGTTTCCAAATTCTATCCAGTATCTTGAGTAACTATTTTTGGCGTATCTTGTTACCCGGATAGCTAACCTTCATCAACGCAAAATTGTGAAAATCTTAGTATTTTACTTTGGACACCGTATACATAGTAAATAACCTATAAGTAAACTAGACTTTTATGAGGCTTGAAATTTGAATAAAAAAACTCAAATTTCTAGTCATTCCTACACATATATTCCTATACCATTACACATCGACATTAAAGGAGCAAAGATACGATGTCGTTGTGTGGTGAGAACTGATACAAAATCCAAGCCCTAATAGACTATTCCTGACTGTTTATCACAATTAGCGGTTCGACCAATGAGATAGTGACTGCATGTCCGTCAAATATTTGCATTTTGATGTTTTCATTTTGCATTTCTACGTATTGACGGAGGTGGGCGGGGCTATGGTATCGGTCTATTTACACTAGGCGCGCGAAACTAAAAGATCACCATGTAGCTTAATTTTGTGCCGCTTTTGAGCACTTTTGATAAGAAATCCGCACGCAAATGTGGTGAACAATGACATTAAATGTCAATTTCATTAAGATTACAGCAACTAGCTATTTCCAGTTTTCAAGCCTCATAAAATGCTCTGGGTGCCTTTAAGTAGACCACGCTCCCAGAATCCTCCCTCCGACAGATTTGAAATTCAGCTCGGAGGGTCTGCATGTGTTTTTCCGCGAGGCATAGCGAGGTATATTAATCGTTGCTGGTCTAATATTTTCAACCTTAAGCGTCGATTATACGTGGTAAATTATACGTGAATCGTAATTAGTCACCCAAAATTACCCTTAAGCGTAGCCGGTCCTTCTAAATCTACCGTTAAGCGATACCAGGATCCCTCCATGCAGACCCTCTAGCAGACTCATTACATTCGGAAGGAGCAAATCCATCCAATAACGCACGATTTACGTCGAATTGACGTAAATTAGGAATTTCCTTTCCATGACAACAACACCAAAATAGCATATTGCCGAGCGACTTGGTGATTTTCGGGATGACTTGTTAATATGTAACGTCCTCCGAGAGAGAAAAATTGCAGGGGGAAAACGAAGATACGGAAAATCTTTCCTCAACACGGACAGAAAAGACGACATGGCCGAAAACGTCAATGTGAAGTTTCCGATGGCAAAAGCGATCGGTAGTTTAGGAGTTAAAGACGGGGAAACCCTCAAAACACCTCAGGCAAAACTGGAGAAGAACCCGCCATTACTACAGAAGGAGGGCGTGAAGAGAAAAACGGTGTCGGTAAAGAAGAGTTCATCCTCGGAAGACGACGACTTGGAGAGACTTTATGAAAGTAGAAAGACAGCAGGTACGCTGACTTTTCAATTATCTACTTTCTTACAATTTTAAGTATTATTTTGAATGATTATGATGCTGTGATTTTAATTTGTTTTGATATTGGTTGTGACAATTGTTTGTGTGATAAAATAAATAAAAAAAGGTACGCGGACTTTTTGTCACCATTACATTGTTCTAAAATACGTAATTGATTGTTGATTAAAAGTCTTCTGTTTCATATATGTTTAAAACATTTGTCGTTTCTTTAATATACACGGGGAATTTGCCAACCCCTCATTATATATCCCGTCGCTATTACAGTTGTATAGTGAACAGCAGAACACACCAAAATGAATAACAAATCAAAAACGGAAAATTCGTATCTTTTTTAATGTCCTTTTTTTGATAGGAGCAGTTTGCCCCAGTATCTTACAATTTCTATCTTTTTTATTTTATTCACACAAATTTATATGGCAAAAAAGCACCATTGCTTATAACGCATTCTTCTCTGATACATAAATATAAAACAAGGGTAAAATACAATGACAACGTACATAACCACAAAATGGAAAAAAAGGAATCTTATAATTAATGGTCCAAATATGTAAGATTTGCACAAATTTGCGATTCCGATTTCTGTACGTTAATAGCCAGTTAACTACGCCCTATCCCACTTCGTAGAAAAACTAATAGACTAATAAAGTGGCGTCAGAGTGTCGTACGACCATGATGGAATTCCGCACATTTTCACCGCCGTCGCTGCTGTCGGCCTTTTTGTTGGTTTCCCGATCACAAACGAAGATTTCCGATCCCATTCCGAGCAGAAACGGCGTGACGTCACACGATTGCCCTAAATTTGCCGGAAAACCCCGACGGAAGATCCCGACGGAAAATCCCGACGACGGAAAATCCCGACGAATAACCCCGACGGAAAATCTTGAAAATAACGTCGTGATGTAACATATTCGTGAAATGTTGTTGTGCCAAAACGTTCCCGACCACTCTCGACAAGACTTAAAAGCTATTTCCTCGACGCAGTGCAACGTAATTGTTTTGTGGCTTGGCCTACTTTATATATATCGTTTACCTGTATTAATTTTAGTACACGTGCAAACTATATTCAGGTTTAGGTAATAGCATTATTTGAACCACAACCACAACGATTCACCTTTCATCGTCGCTTCCTCGGAGCAATTATGACTTCCCACTGTTAGGTGGCGCTGCAGTGGAAAAATGCGGTCCCAAACGTGATTGAGTTAAACTTTTATCCCCTCCTCACTGCACATGATCAGTCACGTTTGGAACCGTGGCAGTAGCGCCACCTAGCGAAGGGAAGCAGAACCTGACCTGAAGAAGGTAGTGTCAGGACAACCGGAACGTTGGCAGATTATATCATTCTGTTGGTTTATTACAAAGGACACACACACACACACACTTCACAAAATGCTGGGTCAAGTGTCATCACTTGTTCTTGCTTTGGTCCCTTATCCTTATTTTCTTCTTTACTTCTACACAGTATCTCCACCTGCTGCGGTTCGACCGAAGGAGCCATGGCCACCACCTCGGCGGGCCGATGTCCCAGGCCGCCCGCCGGACCCGCTCTACGTCAGGCGGGTAGGACAAAGGTTTTGGTCTACCAAACGGATCCTCGACTGGCAGAGACAGGCATTGCATGCAAGGGACGACCCAGAATCAGTTTTGAAGCCGGTTAGAGAATATGGCGAGGAGTCTGCATTGAAGAACGCTGAAAACGGAAAGAACGATGAAAAACACGAACATGACGAGAAGGATGGAAAACGCGGACATTACGAGAACGATGGAGAACACGGACATTACGAGAACGATGGAGAACACGGACTTTACGAGAACGATGGAGAACGCGGACATTACGAGAACGATGGAGAACGCGGACATTACGAGAACGATGGAGAACACGGACATAACGAGAACGATGAGGAACACAAATATTACAAGTACGACAAACATCATGGACATCATGACAATGACAAAGAACACAAATATTTCCAGTACGATAAAAATCACGGACATTGCGAGAACGATGGAGAACACGGACATTACGAGAACGACGGAGAACACGGACATTACGAGAACGATGGAGAACGCGGACATTACGAGAACGATGGAGAACACGGACATTACGAGAACGATGGAGAACGCGGACATTACGAGAACGATGGAGAACACGGACATTACGAGAACGATGGAGAACACGGACATTACGAGAACGATGTAGAACACGGACATTACGAGAACGATGGAGAACACGGACATTACGAGAACGATGGAGAACGCGGACATTACGAGAACGATGGAGAACACGGACATTACGAGAACGATGGAGAACACGGACATTACGAGAACGATGGAGAACGCGGACATTACGAGAACGATGGAGAACACGGACATTACGAGAACGATGGAAAACACGGACATTACGAGGACGATGGAGAACACGGACAGTACGAGAACGATGGAGAACGCCGACATTACGAGAACGACGGAGAACACGGACATTACGAGAACGATGGAGAACACGGACATTACGAGAACGATGGAGAACACGGACATTACGAGAACGATGGAGAACGCGGACATTACGAGAACGATGGAGAACGCGGACATTACGAGAACGATGGAGAACGCGGACATTACGAGAACGATGGAAAACACGGACATTACGAGAACGATGGAGAACACGGACATTACGAGAACGATGGAGAACGCGGACATTGCGAGAACAATGAAGAACGCGGACATTACGAGAACGATGGAGAACACGGACATTACGAGAACGATGGAGAACACGGACATTACGAGAACGATGGAGAACACGGACATTACGAGAACGATGGAGAACATGGACATTACGAGAACGATGGAGAACATGGACATTACGAGAACGATGGAGAACACGGGCATTACGAGAATGATGGAGAACATTCGAACTTATCCACGCACGTTTATGCCGATTTAGACCCGGACTTTCTGGCAGTACAAGATGCGATCCGACTGGCCGCAGCTCAGCCATTCTATGAGATGGACATCACCCCTGCTGATGAAGAACAAGAACAACCATTTTACAATGTGGATGTCACCGCTGGCAAAGACAAACAAGAACAACCATTTTACAATATGGATGTCAACGCGGCCAAAGACAATGAGAAACAAGAACAACCATTTTACAAGATCGATATTACCGCTGCCAAAGACAAAGACAAACAAGAACAGCCCTTCTACGAGATGGAAGTCGCCTCAGCTGATGAGAAAAACGAACAACAACCTTTCTACGACATGGACGACAACCAACCGCGCCAGCCAACATCAGATAACGTGTATGCAGATATGGATCCTGAGTTTGTGGCAGCACAAGATGCGGTGAGCATGAGGAACCGAGACAGGGAAGGCAGCAGGGGTGAGTATATATTTATATATAAATGCATCTTTTACGTTTTTCAACAAAGTACCCGCTAATTCTAGTTTCTAACTTTTCAGTTGTATTTTCCCTCTTATCGTTCCCTCCATATCTATTGACTTGTCCCACACTAACTTAAGCATAAACTTAGAGGCCGAATTTGTGTGTCTTAAGCATGGTATTGGAAAGCAGTGCCTATCTATCTCCTGTGACTTGCATATTCATCTCCGTAAAAATTAATGTCGGGTATCCATTACACCTGGGTGGTGTGAGGAAAGTGTCGTTAATAACAGTATGACATTACAATGTCTATAACATTGCCATCTAACAAAAATGTTTTGCTAGTCATAAATGAGAAATTGAGCTCGGACGACGTGTTGGCGAGCTTCAAATGCTGCATTTTCGGCCGAAGTACGGCCGACGTCCTGACGATTACGCTGGCTTCGGGCAATTTTTAGAAATAAAAGTTGATCCAAATATTGGCCTTTTACCAGGTTAGTCGATACTGACTTCGTCCATGTCCAAGAGATGGTACCATCTCATAGATTTTTTTTGTGTTTGTGTTTTTAGTGTTCGACGGACGTCACCCGAGATTTTCATTGGAAAATACGGTCGACGCTCGGGCGATTTTGAAATTCGGCGAGCTTCGGGCGATCTGCAAAGTCGGCCGACGCTCGCATGAATTGTGACGCCGGCTTTAGTGAAGACAATTATCTTGGTCTTTTTCAATTCACATTCATGTTCCAATATTTGCAATATTTCTCTGATCTAACCAGACATGCTTGCAAGCCTTTTTGGGATTCAGAAAATAACACAAAGTCATCGGTATACAAAAGACACAACGTCTGGTTGAATTAAACCTAGCCGGGAATCGAACTCATGGCCTTTTGATTCCGATTCCTCATTTCTAAGATTCCGCTATAGTCCATCGACGCCCCATTGATTAAGAATATTTGGCATTAAAATGATGTTCAGAAAATTCTCAAGAATGTTATCGACATGAATAGTAATGCTAGAACATGTATTTAATTTAGTTATCTGTACTCTTGCACCACTACTTGTAATTCATTGCACTTTGAAAAAAAAACCTGAAAATGTACAAAATAGCTCTGTTTGACACTTATGTTTATTATACTGGGAATTCAAATAAAGATGATGAATAAAAGGATGTTCAGAGGATTTTGGCTATGGGTAGTTAGTCTTTAGAACTATTCCAAAATATAACGTTTTTAATCATTTTTAATGATTTATAAAGCGTAAAGAGGAAATAGATGGGTGCGAGGATAAAGAAGTTATGGCAATCACTCGTAATTTTTATTCGTATTTAGATCATACAGAAGTACAGATACAGATATTCGAGCATGATGACCGTGTCAGTTCCTACACCTGAGTGAGGAGGGTTGACACGGTAGCCCTCGCGTGGATTTGTTTAAGGTGGATGACAAGTTGCGAATCTGAGACCCATACACTTTGGGCATCCGCCATCTCCAGCGGCACCAATTCGAGGAAGACGTGCTGGTTCTGGTTGGGATGCTTGCAGCGAGCTGCCGGATGACTCATACACTCGAGGTCCGCCTTGATAACGCCTGGATAAAGATGTACACTTTTCTTTTCTTACCAGGTAGCTTGTTTGTTTTTTCACAGAAGATGCTGAAGATGACGACCCGACGTGTAGTCAGAGCAGCCGTGAGTTCCTCAGGTCCCGTCCGGTGTGCGTGTTGGCTGTCTGTGTTGGTGTCATCATTGCCGTTATTTCTGCATCTGTGGTGGCCGCAATCTTCAACCAACACAGCAACCCCAACGAAAGCATGGTGGTATGTTCTCTTATCATTTATTTCAAGTTTACGATCAAGAAAGAAAGGCGCTGTTTCAAGAGGCCACCAAATTCCATCCAGATTTCTCCATGTTAACAGACAAAAAGAAAACTACTCTCCTCTTAACATCACAAAAGCCACACATTATAGAGAAAGTGGGATCATTCGTCTTCCACTGTCTCGAAAAAAGAAGTCAAACCCAAATAAGATAGAATTTAGTGTTAGTATTTAGACTAGAAAAGTCACATGCTGTATTGTTATACATTGTCTGTCCGTCCTTCCATGTTTCATGTACTTGCAATTAGCCTACGGGCAAGAACTTGCAATAAAATTATATCTCCATCATCTATCAATGGTTTAGCAGTCCATATAACGTTATAAAAACAGTGATAGTAGTTATTAATAAATACCTTTTTCATCACGAGCATTTTTAGCGCTTCTGATGTAAAATATTCTGAATTTATGATTACTAAACGGGGTCTCCCTTATCGCAGTGGAATTGTATTGGCAATGCTAATAACTTCAAAAATGTTTCCTATTTTACAGCTGAACCAGACAACAATTCCAACCACCACCTCCATAATATCGTCTGCACATCTGCCTGTGACGTCACCAACTACTCCCAAGACAACAGGTAGGCCGTTCCTGAAGCCACGCCCCTTAGCAACGCCCACGTGACCAAATGTCCACCCACTCTCACTCATTGGCTAAATATGATTGACAGCTGGGATCGGTTTATTGCCAAGGCTATGTAACAGCTTGTTCTATTGGTCTCCGCTATATTGGCTCATGTGATCTATCTATAGTATGTAGCTTATGATACTTATTCGTGAATCGTTTCATCAGGTTAGTAAATCATTGGGTGTTAATCAATTTTTTTCATACATAACCGACACTAATAATCTATAAACAATTCAGTGCTCCTTCTATTACTTTCAATACTGATTGGGTTCTATTTGATGGGCAGGGGGGTGTTGGTGGCACAAGCTTAATCACGTTTAGTGCCGCAATCTGCAGCGCCACCTAGCAGTGGGAAGTAGAACTGTCAGTATTGTCTGGAGAATGTAGCAGAATACTACAGAGACGTTGGGGGGGAGGGGTACTGTTGTGTATAAAGAATCTCAATACCAGAAAGAAAAACTTATTGTTCCTTTTTTTGATTTTTTAAAATGTTTTTATTGCATTTCACAAAATGAACAACACATAATACAAACAAGAGAAAAACAAAGTACAGGAAAATGAACATAAGTCACGGATCCAAAACAATAAGTAAAGGTGGAAATAGAAATGGACTACTTTGTGAATATACGTAATATCAAAATAATACTAATAACAGCCTCATTGGCAAATAAATATAGCAAAATCAGCATCAACCAAAGATAACAAAATATTGAAATTAAACAGAACAATGCAAATGAATATGAAAAGTCCATATCAACAAAATTATGAGAACATAAATTACAAAAAGAACTAATAGTGACTGATCAGTGGCGAATACAAATGACATTTGATCAAAATGTCAAGAAATCCTAGACAATGTACAACAAATTGTTAGCATAGCGTCAGTACAGAAGACAAAAAAAGAAGAAATCTTGATTAAATGCGTGTATCATTTGATCTTGGGGTGTCCCTGTGGTGTAGTGGTCTGTGCCTCTGCTACCCTGCCACATCTGGTTCAAATTACTTGGACCAGAAGGACTGGGGTTCAAGCCCCAGGTAGGGCACCTCTGGACAAGAGGCGCATTGAGTCATACCAAAGACTTTATAAAAAAAATGATACATACTTATTAAACAGTATGGAAGTTAAACACACTCCACTGCCAGTAGACTAGCCCCCTGCTGCAGTGATTGCACCACAGTGTGGCCCCAGGGCTATGAAACGGAGATGGGCACCGCCCTATACATCAATTATGGTGTGGGAGGATTTTAACTTTAACTGATCATTTAACCTTTGACAGATTGGTGGACTGAGTGGACCCTCTACATCAGAGAGTATTTCCAACAGGACAGTGACGCCGCCATGGGTTTGGAAGAGCGCTATCCCGACAATGAGGTTGTGATGGCCCTGCTGGAAGACCGGTTCTTCTGGTACTGGGTGTGTCGGTACTGGGAAGATAGAACCGATCTTCTAAACACCTTGTCCGATGCCGTAACCTATTGCATACCGTACGGTACTTCAAGTGAGTACATGGGGTCACACGGCTTCGCCACATACCGAGAGTTCTTTTCGTCCCTGCTGGACGCCTTGGAGGCACTGCCAAACACGACAAAAACCATTCAGAACAGCGACTACACATATATAACGTTGTCTTCACGTACTCTGTCTGACAACGATGTCGAGGCTCTGGCCAAACTTTTCCCATATCTGAGAGGACTGAAGAGCCTTTTTCTTGCAAACTGCGGACTTTCTGCTAAAGCGGCGACGTCAATGGCTAGACAGCTTCACCTGCTGCATACTCTGACCACTTTAGAACTTAGGTATAACAAGATTGGCGATGACGGGGTGGAAGCTATTTCAGAGGCATTTCCTCACCTAAAAGAGCTCAGGACTTTACGAATCAACAAAAACTCAATAACAAACGTAGGAGGAGGAGCCATGGCCAAAAGGCTGGTTCACTTGCAGGAGCTACAGGATATCTACTTGGCGGAAAATGAGCTGGCGCTCAGTCTGTCCTCACTGGCAAAGGCGTTTGTCAACATGACACGACTGCAATCTGTCCACTTGTGGCCCATCACGTGCAGGGCGGCCTCATTCCGCATGGCGGCGCAACAGGTACGCGACGCTGTCCACACACTTGGGGGCAAAGTACCCAGCCTTCGGAACGTTTTACTATATGATGCCTCCACTGGAAGTAGAGGTGATACACGGGAACTGGACACAGCATGGCAAAGAGTACAACCGAAACTAACATCAGGGGTTTACATATCAAACAGACAGGTGAAGATGTCTTTGAAAATCAAGCTGTTGGAAGGGTGATCTAACGTTGCATTGTATACCTGTCCCTGGTGCTGAACACTATCCACACACAGGTAAACTCACCTGTCCCTGGTGCTGAACACCATCCACACACAGATAAACACGCTTGTCCTTGGTACTAAACACCATCCACACACATGTAAACACACCTGTCCATAGTGCTAAACACCACCCACACACAGGTATACACTAGTGTGGATGGTATTGCAATAAATACTATATGAAAGTTTCATTTTTAAATAGAGCAAAATATAAGTGACTTTGCACCATGACATCACATACACTTAATAAAGTAGATTTACATTGGTACAACACTGGTCCACCTTTTTTAATGTTACATTTTGCATAAAACAATGATGGAGGCTTTTAGGTAAATAAACATCAAACGATATCCTTTAAACAGAAAGTAAAATAGCTGAGCCAATAGTTCTATTGACTTAACCAATGATGTTAGGGAAACAACATAATCCTCGTACGGAAACTTTCCAAGAATTAAAAAAATTGTAGAAGATTTACAAGATGTATTGATTTGTCGCAGTTGGAAAGAAACTAAATTAAAAACCAATGTACAAACAAAGAGAGTGGTACAATTTAAACATTACTACTGGACAAAATACGATAAAAATCGGACGTTTCGGGCGTCCATCCGACGAACTTAGGAATATTCTTGACGCATCCGTAGGTAAACTTCATTCTTCTCGTTGAAAAAGGGCAGTCGGATGGACGCCCGAAACGTCCGATTTTTATCGTATTTTGTCCAGTAGTAATGTTTAAATTGTACCACTCTATTTGCTTACCTGGATGTGTAACATTCATAAACGTAATGTACAAACAAGTTTGAGCCTTTCAATCCAGTCAGGATACAAATAATCTCATACGTATTTAAAAACCTATATATATACAAATGATAGACAATATCATTTCTAAAAAATGTTGGTAAAATTCACATATATGGCGCAGAATATAATACTAGTAACCATACTGTTTTAGCAATCTCGTCAGATTGGAGAGAATCGGAAAGAAACGTATCTTCTTCAGTCTCTTGAAAGTTGCCCTTTCCTTGACCTTGGTTAGTTACTTATCCCACTGTCTTCAGGCTCTGCCACCGGTTCAGTCTGTTAATAGATGACCATACAATAATTTCGACATCTCAGAACAAATATACACCAATTGTTTAAAAAGGTTTCATACGTTGTACGGACATATTTCATTCATATAAACATGGTACAAAATTCATCATTGAGCCACTGATGCAACTCCACTGTTCGAATTGTCAAGTTGTTGAAATTGTTCATGACATAAGCGAAATTTAACTTGGTGATATATATTTAATCTGTTTGTGCAAGTTATTTTCAATTCGTAATATTACAGTTGATTTTTTGATAAGTGAATTTTACGACTAATGAGCCCCTCTGTAAATGATGACGCACTTCATGTGTATATTTCTATGGAATGTCACATGCAAAGTCATGAGAAATAGATCTGAATATGCATCTATTGCTATTGAGTTTTAGTTGCAAACACACAAATAGAGATGGAAACAATATCCCATCGTAGGTAACTGATCTCTTTCACGGTGATAATAACACATAGAAAGCATCAAAGAAGGCTGGATTCTCACAATAATGACTTGACGTCTGGAATCGACGAAAACAATGTTGATTTCTTACCTTCCTATTCTGGCAAGCTGTCAGTACGGATCCTTCTCTGTGCTTCCTCCATTTCTGCCACTTCTATCAAAGGAGATAATCTTTCAGGTTACTTTAAACCTTGTCCTGCAGGCCACATATATGAATACATATATAAGTTGCACATGTATACATAGCCTCTATGTGGCTCCCGTATATGTTTATGTACAGATTGGACGTATTTTTCAGCTGAACGCATCGCACCGTAGCAAAACGCATCGAATGCAGAAGTAATTATGCCACAGTAGCGAAGAAAAAGTTAAAGGCCAATGGCCTGATAAAGAAATTAAAATAATGAAATAAATTGCACAAAAACGCCAGGAAGGGTTAACATAGACTGAAAGTGAAAAGAATTGAGAAGGCTATAGCTGTGCCTTTTTACAGTATTTGAATCTTGTGAAATGTGAAAATGTCAAATGATTGTGTATGGCCTTACCGGGAAATTCAGTTTTTAGACCATCCACGACATCCTGAAGTCCTGCTTTAGAAAGGCACTCCGTCAGTACCTCTATTGTAGCGTCGACTCCTTGCCTAGTTAGCCAGTCTTCTAACATGTCCATGCAGCGAGACTTGTCGTCTGAGTTTCTGCCTGCGATGTTTCTGATTCCTGCGGCGTCCAAGTCCAAGAAGAAAGCGAGATCCTTCCAATCTGAGCTCACCTTTTCTTTGATGAAGAAGAAGTACTTCCGAACACCTGTATAACGATAACGATATATATTTGAAAAATATCTTCATGATGTGAATGATGTTGAAATCCGTAAAGCGATGACACATAGATTGAATATAGAAACAGGTAGATACTTTTAATGTAGCTCCTGACCAAAGGTTTTGTCCATTCTGCCCAAATCGAAATGAAGATGAGTTTCACTTTATTATGGAATGCTCTAAATATGATGCCCTACGTGATAAATTATTCACCTTTCTAAATTCAAGTACTTGAGATTTTAAGACGCTCAATGCTACGGATAGATTTGACTATATCTTTAGATGCAACAACTCACACAGTGTTAAAATAGTCATATATATATATATATAGAGAGAGAGAGAGACAGAGAGAGAGGGGAGAGAAAGAAAGAGAGAGAGAGACTCAGAGAGAAAGAAAAAGAAGAGAGAGACACACAGAGAAAGACAGACAGAGAAAGAGAGAGAAAGAGAGACAGAGAAAGAGAGAGAGACAGAGAGAAAGAAAGAAAGACAGAGCGAGAGAGAGAGAATGATCTTGTGTTATCAAATGAAATGACCAATCGTTGAAAGTTTGTTTCGATCCGTCAGTTCCAACGGTTGCGGAGACCGTATCCAACCGGCAGAAGAAATTTGTGTTGCAATGAAAAATCATTTTGCCAGTTGGATACGGTCTTCGCAACCGTTGGATCTTCTTGGAGACTACCGTCAGACCACGCTGTTCTTTTTTCTATACACTATCAAATCTCATTTTTTATGAACCGTGATAAGATAGCGATGATTTTAATGTTGGGCTAGTGTATCAGAACAGAAATAAACACTGCATTTTCACCATGCAATTTCACATACGAGATAGGTATCTACCTTTCCTGCTCTGGTGGTCATCAGGGGCTGTGAATTGTTTTTCATCATCTTTGCAAACACTCACACTAGCCATCGTTTCTACGGCTGAAACTCGAACGATCTCTCCTGAAACAAAACACACATTTTATCAATTTTAAACTTAACTCGAGTTAAGTATTTGTGCTACATAAACTTCAGGTTTGCTATGTTAGTTTAGCGATTATAAGGTATCTTTATAAATATGAATTGGTATTGAAGTTTTCTTTATTTATTCGAGTTCAATGTGTGATAGTTGTATGCCAATTTGTTAAAAATAGAGAGAACGCTAGAGACCCCAAAAAACACCCCTTCCAATAAAATGGTATCGCGACCCTGTGACGTCAGAATTCAAGATGGCGGCCACCACTCATGCAAACGGATCCAACAAAGGTTTTGCTACCCAAACCTGTAATTATAGTCTACTCTTGCCCGAAACAAGACATTTAAAATTTCTTTATAATCTACTCCTGCTGTGTGCAATTGAGCTGTTTTGGTACGAAAGGGACTGTCTTAGATTCTTTTAAGCTTTTGGTTCTGCCACAGCCTAAACTTTTACGACATTAATATTGTACGAAGGCCTACAACGAAATGTGTCTGCGACCTAAGAAGAAAAAACATTCGCAAACGCGTCGGTGATAGATGAGTAACTACCTGTTTCGTGATGCTCAGGACTGAGACTTTGAGGTGTGAGGTTGAGAGTGCAGATCTTCCTCACCCTTGCTCCAAGAAACCTCGACACAGATATCACTGCTTGACCTGTTAGAAGCGTCTCATCCTTCGCTGGTTCCACAATTAGGTCCATGGCCTGCCCTGCCTCTGTCTTGCAAGTTGCCCTGTTTATCTGATACGAATCCGCACATTTTTTGACCAGGGAAACATGTTTGATCTCGACAGAGAGTCTTTCTTCATCAAATATATTGAACTCTGAGGTCCTGGCTAGTCCGAATCGTTGGTACATTCTTGGCGTTGACGTTGAGGTGTTGTATCCTTCTTTGCAAACGATAGTCAGAGGGTGTTTCTTCCCAGATATCTTTCCAAGGTATGGGGTGAAACTGCACGGGAATGACTTGCCATTCAAGCAGTCAATGAGGAGTTTACTGGCTGACGACAGGGCCAAAGAACTTGCGATGGCGACCAGGATGTATATGCTAAAATGTTGCAGTTTAAAGGACACGTATGGGTAAGAATACGCCAATGAACATTCATTTGACAGATCCTTCCATGTTCCTTCAACCGCGGATGTTTCTTGTCCAAACAGAAGAAATGCATCACTTTGAGGAACGCTTGTGTAGAAGACTTCCACGTGTACCGGGCGTAGAAACTGAAGATGGTCGGGTTTACATTCAATTAGACGAAAGAGCGACAAAATGTCATCAAGCCCGGAGTTTTGTATCATTTTTAAGTATCTCGAAGAGTGTTGCAGTCTTATGCGGATATCCTCCACTTCTCGGAGGCTATTAGGTGGGATGTGTAGACGAATATCGTCTCCATCGATCGATCCTCCTCGCCGTCCGATACCGACCGTTCCTGTAGCTCCGAGTTCATGGAGTGAATCATCATAGGGCAGAAATTTACTAAGGCATATTTTACTGGTACATTGGTTCCTATAACACCATAAAACAGTGCAATTATAGATTCATTCATTCATATAGATATCATAACATTATTATCATATAGCCTATCCAGACTAGCCCATATAAGAGTAACAAATTCCTGCATTATGCATGGATACCTTTATACTATACATGTGAATACCTTTGTCCAATTTTTGAGAAATGCATTTGAAAGTCTTATTCGGTGGTCATAGCAGATCGTTATGACACCATATACACCTCGGGGCGGGTCATTAATCCTTAGTTATTCACCACTTATTTATATTATGTGTAAAGCTGCTCCTTCTGATTGGTCAACATCATTATTCACCACTTGTGGCACTTCATTGACATTACGGCGTCATAACCGATATGCAATGGGGACTTCTGATTGGTCGACGTTATCTGGCTATGTGATGATAAGCCTTACCTTCATACACTTCATTAAGATTTACATTCATGTAGACAGGTTCTGAAAAAAAATGTGGATATGATCGAATCGTTATATACTTAGGACTTAGAATAAGGCTTATATAAATATAGAATACAACACGGGGTATTCTGTATCACCCGAGGTACCAGCCCGACCGCGGGTCGGATCGCCCGACGGCCGTAGGCCGGATGGCGATCCGACCCACGGGAGGGCTGGGACCGAGGGTGATGCGGAATACAACGTGTTTATGTCATACCCACCCGAGAAGACACACATTTCAATGCGGAATGCGCCAGAAGTTGGAGGAAGTTTTGTGTCCTCGAACAAGAAACTGTAACAACATTGATTCTAACTTCCGAATCTGGTATTCGAATTTCCGACGGCGGCGCAACCGACGCGCTCGAAATGCATGCGAAATATTCCATGGAAGCCTGTGTGATAACATTCCCGAACCCTATGTGATCCGGATAGTTATGACACGGTCCGAAACACCCGTATCAGGCCCAGGTATGACATAATGGAAATTACCACTAGACCATTACAATTATTGTAACTACGTTACAAGATTTGTTTAATATTCTCTCAAAAAAGCACAAAATCTTCCTTGCTGTGCAAAACGTGGAAAAGTGCTGTTTCAAAGGTAGTGATGATATTTTCAACTGCTGCAGGTCTAGATCTTTAATTTTCCCTCCGACATGTTTGAGATTATGTCTGTATATGTCCTGCGCTGGCATATCTTTCATCTATATCTTTGTATGACCAATTTTCAGCTGCAAATCGGTCTGTTACGTACCTTACGCATGCCACCACACTGCTTTCACTTACCTGGAGACGGGCGGAGCCAGGCTCCATCATGATCTAAACTGCCACCTGAAAAGATGAAACAAGTACTTGATGTATGACGATATACATGTTTTTCTGATTACGTGTATCATAGTCACTAATCAAAGTGAGGAATGCCAACAGTACGTGTCTTATTTATTTATTTATTTATTTATCTATCCAGACTAGCCCATATAAGAGTAACAAATTCCTGCATTATGCATGGATACCTTTATACTATACATGTGAATACCTTTGTCCAATTTTTGAGAAATGCATTTGAAAGTCTTATTCGGTGGTCATAGCAGATCGTTATGACACCATATACACCTCGGGGCGGGTCATTAATCCTTAGTTATTCACCACTTATTTATATTATGTGGCATTACGTACCTTACGCATGCCACCACACTGCTTTCACTTACCTGGAGACGGGCGGAGCCAGGCTCCATCATGATCTAAACTGCCACCTGAAAAGATGAAACAAGTAATTGATGTATTACGATTTACATGTTTTTCTGATTACGTGTATCATAGTCACTGATCAAAGTGCGGAATGCCAACAGTAAGATTCTCTGAAATATTTCGGGGCAAAATGTGGCAGGGGAAATATCTAAGGTATACTGCCACACATAGTCGATCTCTCCCTTTCAGATGTAAATATATGCATCAAATGTCCCGCATTAGTTGATAAGCCTTACCTTCATCAGCTACATTAGCATTATAACTCTCGTAGACAGGTTCTGAATCGAAAGACAGCGGAGTTTATAATCATGATATAATCAGGGCTTTTTTTGCAAGTCCGGAACTCGTTACTGACGTTTAGGCTCCTTTGGACCTGAACCTAAACGTTTTTACATGTCCAGTTAAGTTCCGGTGTTTAGGTGTTCAGCACTAGTAGAGACAATATCAAGATAGAAAATGACTGTGACTTTTATGGCAGTGGCTCCATGGTACCCTATTTGGACAATTGTGTTTTGTACTCGATATCAAAATAAATTGATACGCGCTCCAACAGACTTTTTGTTATAAAAACTATGCAATAATTTCGAGGCAAAATATTCTCAACAACGATTACTACACCACATCCCCAATAATCAGCTAAATATTGAACATAATATAATACAGAAACATTGCATGAAAATGATTTTGAATGTATAGCGTATACATACACAGGAATGGGTGCTCCACATTAGTTAATAAGCATTACCTTCATCAACTTCATTAAAGCTTTCATTGATGCGGGCAGGTCCTGAAAAAAATGCAGTTATAATCGTGATATGACTAGGCATAATGGAAAGACCACAAGACCATTACAATCATTGTAACAGTAATGCTAGAGTTTTCATGTTGTTTAAAGAAAAAAAACACAAAAAAGGACAAAATCTTCTTTCCTGTGTAAAATTTGGAAAAGTGGATTTTTAATACTGTTGATATATATTTTCAACTGCTGCAAGCCCGAGATCTTTAATTTTCCTTCCGACATGTTTGGGATTATCTATGTAACTATGTTTCCTGCACTTGGTTGTCTTTCTTTGTATGACCAATTTTCAGCTGCAAATCGGTCTGTTACGTACCTTGCGCATGTCATCGCACTGCTTTCACTTACCTGGAGCTGAGCCGAGCCTCCCTCTGTCACTACCTAGTCTGCCATCTGCAAAGATGAAAGGAGTAATTGATGTTTTACGACAGACCGGTGGCTTTTAACTACTTATCTCACAAGTCCCTAATCGAAGTGCGAAATGCCAACGGTATGATTCTCTTAAATGTCTAGGAGCAAAGTGTGGCAAGGAAAATATGTAGAACATACTGCCATACATAGTCGACTGTTTCGGTTACATGTAAGATTGCTATGGATGATTTTTTATTAGTCCGGAACTGGTTCCTGACGTTTAGTTGTTTTTTTTTATACCTAAACCTGAACGTTTGTAAAAGTCCAATTCAGGTCCGGTGCTTAGGTACGCATCTTCCTTGCTGTGTAAAACGTGGAAAAGTGTTGTTTCAAACTTGAAGGTAGTGATGATATTTTCAACTGCTGCAGGTCTAGATCTTTAATTTTCTCTCCGACATGTTTGAGATTATGTCTGCATATGTCATGCGCTTGCATATCTTTCATCTATATCTTTGTATGACCAATTTTCAGCTGAAAATCAGACTGTAAAGTGCGCATGCCACCGCACTGCTTTCACTTACCTGGAGACGGGCGGAGCCAGTCTCCACCACGATCTAAACTGCCACCTGAAAAGATGAAACAAGTTACTGATATATTACGATTTAGATGTTTTTCTGATTACGTGTATCATAGTCACTAATCAAAGTGCGGAATGCCAACAGTACGATTCTCTGAAATGTCTCGGGGCAAAATGTGGCAGGGGAAATATCTAAGGTATACTGCCACACATAGTCGATCTCTCCCTTTCAGATGTAAATATATGCATCAAATGTCCCGCATTAGTTGATAAGCCTTACCTTCATCAACTACATTAGCATTATAACTCTCGTAGAAGTGCGAAATGCCAACGATTGAATTTCTTGCTCGTCTCTCCCTCTTTCTCTCTGTGTGTCTGTGTTTCTCTCTCGTTTACCCATGGAGTTGTCAGAGTACACAGAACCATATCAAACATTGTCAACTATCACAAGGCCTAAATTCTTTTTTAGCGAAGCCTTAGGGGCGAGCTTAATAGTATATCTTACACCTGGTTTGCAAGAATTCCACAGGAATGTCAGGAATCCGTCCGGCCAACTCTGTGGATGCCCTCCTGTCACTTGATACCTCATTAGCACGTCTGGCATCCAAGCACTCTGCTGTCGATGAGAGATGACCTACTTTTACGTGGTGTCCGATTTTGTACTGTCCGGAATGTGTCAGGGAGTTCACCGAATCTAGTATTCTAGCTTTGAAAAGGGTTTGCACATCACAGTTAGCCTATTATCACAAGAACGTGCTGAACATCATGCCTCCCACCAAAAAACCTCTGTGAAAACCAAAACTTGAGGAGGTCCAAGCATATAAAGAAAGGCAAAGTTTTAAACGGAACGATAAATAACTTGGGTTACCGCTTGGACAGTCTACACTGAACGCCTTATGGGGTGGGGTTCGGTGTCGGAAAAACAACAGTAGCTCCTCGAAAACACATCCTACAGAGCTAGAATAACAACCAAAACGATCATAGGAGCCCCAGCAAACCGATTTTCTAAACTTCCGGCCTAGTTTCTCATCACCTATCCAACAATGCCAGAAAAAAAAGACACTACAACGGGAGTGTACTCCGGCCTTTCCACATATGCTTGGAACTCCTCGAGTTACATGGTGCCTTTCTATATCTGCTTGGCAGATGCCTTTCTGATTTCTTAGTGCGTTTTGCACAATATTATGGCAGAACTAAGATCTAGAGTGCTACGTTGGTACTTTCCGTACAGTGAAGTAAGATCAATCCAGAAACCTTCGCTTTGGCAATAATTTTTAATTGCCACACTTATTGAAGTTGATAATAAAAATGTACTTGAAGAAAAATCTTGCACCGACCTTAACACCCAGCGAATGGATCTTCTCCGTCTAGTGCAAAGTGCCTTAAACAACCCAGGTCAAATCAACTTTATTTCGAATTTGGTGATTTCAGCTATTGTTCTTATAGATTAAGTATTGCAGTACCACTGGTTGGACTGCATATGGTCACTGTACTTTTCCAACTATGCATCTGTGCATGCGCCTATGTATTTATTATCTGCATAATTTGCTGTTGTTGTTAACATCTAGCAAATGATTTATGATTCAAACATATGCATTGAATTGGCATTGGTGGTTACTTCAAAGAACCTAATGGCAACTATATAATCAATAACATAGAAAACAGGTCTAGAATCACCAAACGTACGCGATAGAGCAAGTAGCAGCTATAAAATATTGTATACAAATTGTATTGCAAGAAGGACATGATTGATAGCTATAGCCATTTTGGCTTCACATTTCTGGAATATCTTTCTGGGTGCAACCAAAAATCAGACGCAATGCTGTCGCTCTACCTTCACTTACCTTGAGGTAGAGAGGGGGACATGGCTCTCACACTTAGAAATTCCAGGAAGGATTCATCTGAAAAGATAAGATCGGCAATAATGTTTTACGATTGAAAAGTTTCCTAGTGTGGGATAAGAATGTCATAATTCTCATAACTTGCCTTACCTTCAGATTCAATATCATATTCATGTACGGCATCCTCGCCTTCATAGATATCATAAGCCCGTGGAAAAGGAAGTAGGTGTTGAAATTAAAATCATACGTGGGTGAAAAGGCCTATGTTGACTTAAGTCCATATATAACATTGACACTATCAGTCTAGTTTTAGATGCTTTGCAACGATTCTGGCAGTATTTAGATAATCTTTGATACTTTGTGAATTATAATTAGGCCTAAGAAAAAATGTTGTGTTTACCGTTGATCATGCAAATAAGGTCCTCATTTGCATAAACTATATCAGTCGATCATCTCATAACTTTCCTTACCTTCAGATTCAATACCAGATACGGCATCGTCGCCTAGGCCAAAGGAGCCTCTAGAGGGGTCTATAAAGAAAGTAGGTGTTGGAAATCAGGCGTGGGCAAAATGGCATTGTTGACTAATGTCCACATAGAATATAAACACTGGCAGTCAATTTATAGATGCTTCGTAATGATCCTGACGGAAACATTTTAAGTATCTTGATACTTTGTGTATTATAATTATGCCTGAGGAAAAAAAATGTTGTGCTTCCGGTTACGGTCCTGAAAAATCCAGGGTCGGTCGATAGGTATTCTCATCTTTAAAAAATTGGTAATAGCATTTCATAATTGGCATGTTTCTACTCGGAGTATGGAACAAAAACGGCATAATTTTCGTATTTCTCATAACTTGCCTTACCTTCAGATTCAATACCAGATACGGCATCGTCGCCTAGGCCAAAGGAGCAATAGATTTCGGCCGAAGTGTTTCCTGCAAATGCAGTTGAACATTTTAAAACTGGAATGTATCAACTAGGACACTGGTATGTTCAACATGTTGTAAATGTACAGATGTACATTTTAGGCTTGACTCAGCACTATATTGCGACAAGCAAACGTTTTAAACCTTAGTTCAGGTATGTTGATATATTCATTGTTTGTTTGTTATTTTGTTTGCATTGGACGTCTCAATTGCTGTTTCTTATTGCTATTGTACTTGTCTATGTGAGTTGTAATTTTTATTTCCAGAGGTGATGTTAAACATTAGCTTTAGCTAGAGTGCATCACCTCTGTGTCCTGTATATTTTTCTGTTGTTTAATAAAAAAAAATGTACAGATGTACATTTAACAAGCACCGGTATATCATATTGGTAAACTGAAAAAAGAAGTACAATGTTTACTACACATTCCTACATCAACTGTTCGAAGTCTTAATCTGTTAAGAGAGTGTGAAATAAGCAAGTGTGTAAGAAAATTTGCATGACTACTTGGAATCTATTTTGTATTTCCATCACTCAGATGTCAGAACGAAAATTGTATGTCTCTTACACCCGATCGACCGGGAAAAAGGCTAGGGTCGCTAGGATTTTGCTAGAGTCGGTCGGGTCGCCGGAAACACAACATTTTCTAATGTTTACAAAGTGCCTCAAAATCATCCCAAGTCAAATCGACTTAATTCCGAATTAAGTATTGTTACAGCAGTCTTTACTTGCGTTTCATGATCAGCTATTAGTGTAAATGCAAAGTTAGCGTAATTTTTATTTCGCACTGAAGGGAAAATGGAGTGTTCGCGGCGATTTTAAATTTCGCGGTAGTCATTTTCTCCAAAGAATATCATCAAACCAAGGGGGCTATGTACTTGCTGAAACAGCTGTAGTCTGGAATATTCTTGGAAAATGATATTCGAAGAAAGGCACCTCATTGGGTGTGCCCAAACTGACCAATCATGCAGGTCTTCGTTTATACTAAACATCACGCGCGTATTGGCTGCCGGCGCATGCCGCTTCCCATAGCATATCATGGTATAGTAAACGCCACGGCGTGCGCGTGAGACTGGAAAATAACCAAAAATTTAACCAACAAATCGCAAAAAATATCATCTTGAAGTAGTGTATGCAAAAAATGATAATGGGGTCATCTGAGTACATATCCAACGCATAACTACACCAAATTTCAGGTTCTTTGGTTTAAATACTAAGGCACTGGAGGCCAAAATGTACGTTTTTGGACAGAAAAACCTCAATAAAATCGTTTTGAAGGCATTTCTCGAAAAAAATGAAGAAAACAACGTTTGGGGATATGCACTCACTCTACCTGCATACCAAATTTCAGTTTATTTGGCTCAGGGACGACCGAGATGAATCGATTTGAAGATTTGACAGGAGAAGAAAGACATGACCAAACACAATATGTATCGCCCGTACCAAAAGTATGGGCGATGCATAATGATATGTTTTACGAATGAAAATTTTCCAAGTCTGGAATACAACAATGCCATAATTTTCATAATTTTTACACTGCGTCCACTTACCGGAAGCCCATTCCACCGGACTGGGAACTGTTTCGCCCAATTCAACTGAAAAAAATAAATGCCCTGTTTTCTTTTCTTTTGGGAAGGACACAGAAGGACAAAAGTCTGACACAATAAAAAAAAAACACAAAAAAAAATCATCTTTCAAAGTTGGTAGGAAATTTTCGCAGCAAGATTGACAACGATAAAGATAAGACATTAGAAAGTAATATAATTGTGTACAGATTAAAAATAAGTACAGTATGCGTGCAAGTTTACCTCTTGTGTCCCGTTTTCGTCTTCTACAAGGCAGCTTACATTTGCTACAGGAACAGCCCATGTTTTATCTCCTGACGATATCGCTTGCAATCCTATAAATATAACGTTATATATCACACATTGAAAATCCCATCAGGGAACGTAGATGATCTATAGAATCCCGTCATCTTTTATGCAAATAAGGCCACAGCAAGTAAATTTTATGGATGACATCCTCCGGAGACTCCAAAATTAATGAGATAGGGCGAAAAAAAACAAGGCTGGCCAAAAAAAAACAATATTCCTATATTTTCAAATTTTGAGATCATAATTCTTGTCAAACAAGACTTGAGGCGACGAAATATGATATCATGACCAACGGGTCTTTTAGTCCTGTATTCAACCAATGTATTAGTCCTGTATTCAATCATATATAATATAAAACCTCCTTGATCCAACAGTAAACATGTCCTTGTAGATGTGTTTGCATCTCAATAGACTAACAACAACAAATGCAGAAAAGAGCTTGTTCTACCTACAGTACCATCATGAAGCAACTACACTGGGAATTCATATGCGATGAAACACCTTGTGTATACAGCTCAATTAACTAGATCCCCCCCCCCCAATTATTTATAGAATGTCCTTGCTAGAACAAATGCAGAAAACAGCTTTTTAAATTTTATTATACCATCATAGTCAGGAACTACACTGGGTATTCATACGCAATGAAACACCTTAGACTGTCAACGTTTACGAAATATTTGCCAACTTTTGGCATGTTGACCACCGTCGGAGGGCAATGAAATTTCTTGTTTTTATTTCGAAAATTAATGAGCGCGCTGATGTCATCCAGAAAAATTACTTGCTGTGGCCTAAGCCACATTTCCATAATCAACACGCATCTATGCCAATCATAACTTTCAGCTATCTACATGCCAAAAAATGACGATCTGTTATAGTACGCCAAAGAACAGTTATTCAAGCAACTTGACACCATATCCAGTTGCTTGAGTAACTGTTATTTGGCGTATCATATTACCTGGATGTCTAACCTTCATCGACGGACCTATATAGTGTTAGCTGTTAAACTAGGTGAAGATCACGACTCACACACGTATACGAACTCACGTGTTGTATTGACAAAACTCCAGAACTTTCTGTACAGAGAAGAAAAACTACATCCGGGGTATTGGCCCCTGGCACCAAGTGCGCAGGTGCGAGATACTTGAAAGGCGGGAAAACTACTAGATAAACATTAGCCCCCCTCCTATTTTAAAGAAGCAAACAAAATCGGCACCGGCTTTTCAAGAAAGCTGCTAGGGAAACTTACTCCACTTCTTTACGAGCTAGATATCTATCTACTACTTAAAATGACCATTGCGCTAGCATGTCAAGGGCATGAGATATGAAAACCAGAAATACCGTTGCAGTACCTCAGGAAGTCACCAGGTGGTCCATAAGCAACTTGTCCTCAGTTATATATATTTTTCTTGCCTGAAAAGAAACCACCACGTTTATCGAAAAGAGTAGAGGCCCTCCCCGGTGTGAGTGGTTCAAATATATCTTTTCGAATACGCAGTTTGTACTGTTCAGCACAAACCTGGTGTGTTACATTCCGCCATAAGGCGGTTTATCGGGTATGCAACACAAAAAAACAAACCTACTACCGTATAGCTACCCGCATCAAATATCATGCAGATCAATTCGCACCCTATCGTGTTTTAGCGTAAACGTTACAAGAAACCATTCATGCTATCTATTGCAGCGTCGGCCACTGGCAAGACCTCTGAAGTAGATGTCATTCGATTTCCTCCGCGTTTTATGTGCTCTTCCTACCAACAACCAAGGAGGTTTAATAATTGATTAAACCTCCTTGCAACAACGTGTGAACCTAGCAAATGATTATATTACTAGTCACGGATTACCCGTAAATAACAAACTAGCAATCAAATCAGGTTTAATCCGTGACTATGGAATCTGGTGTAAATGAAACCCTAAAGTTAAACGTCTCACGTATGTCTCTGTCTGATCTCTCTCCCTTTATATAACGTTACAGTGGAGTTCACTGTGTTTTGAGCTATGACATTAAGGCGTAACAGCATACGGAAGTGTAACGTTAACCCTACCTGCGGGCAGTTCAACGGTTGTGACGTGAACCTATTACCAGAGAAAAATGGCGCCAGGTCCGCCTTGTCTCCACTGACAGCGGCCTCTGATTCCGTCTACTGGGTCTTTGAAAGGTTTCTACGGTTGCAACGTATTCACCCGGTACTGCTGTACGGCGAAGTGGGGTGTCGTCGTCTTCCTCATGGCACGTTTTGTCACTAGAAATCAGTTGAGACTCACAGAACTGTGAAAGGACAGTTCCAAGTATAAAACGGTAAGGGGCCGATCGGAATTTTCCCGCACCGATGGATGCCATTTCATTTTTATTTTTCAGGTTACACAAAACGTCACTTGAGATAGCCAAGCATATAAAAACTGCATGTGCAAAGGAATATTAGTTATGTACATTGGTGCTGGTACATACCATTATTTCATATCGCCTTTCTGTGACAAATTGAACATTTGAAAATAAAGCAGCACCCCCCCCCCCTCTCGTAAACTTTAAAGTGGAATATCCCTGGACGCGATTACACCACACCTTGCTTGTAAAACACTTATCTTGTTTCAACAGAAACAATTCTTTACATTCCCACTGGCCGTAAAGTTCTGTCAGCAAATCCTACACACCTGGAAATAAAACTTACCATGTCGGGTGCCATTTGATTACTACCGGGGCTTCCCGCTTCCCTGCTATTTTTTTTCCAGAGTAGCGAGTGTAGGTGCCCTGGTAGAAATCGGATGGTAACGTTACCTAGGTTAGATAAAACTGAAACAAGAAGATCGAAAAAAGTAGATATTTGTATATGTTTCTATATATAAATATATATATATGGAGCCATCGTGATAGCTTTGTGTCTCTCGATCATCAGTTAATCCTTAAAGCCCGATCAGCCACTAGAGGTGACTTTTTTGGTTAAGCCCGATCAGCCACTAGGGGTGGCTCAATTTGCGTGGTTGTCGGCAAAGATCGGTGAACATCGGAACAGGTCGAGAAACAGCCTCGTTTTCATGTGTAATCTAAGCCCCAATGGGGAGGGTAGTCTAGACGTAAGTTGGGAGGTTTCTGCCCTTGATTTTTTTGCCCAAAATCACAATTTATCGATGGTCCAGGTGGGACATTACGGTTCTAGGGGCCTCTTTATGGAACATGATCCGTGCAACTTAGACAGCTATACCTCGAATTCAACATAAAGTAGCATAACTTGTATAATACTTGTCCAAATGGGTGTACAGTGTTAATTTTCTTAAAAATTGAAAGTACCAGGCATGTTTCTATGACAACCGTTGCTGAGGAAAATATACTTCCATTTCAACGGGAAGGTTTAGAGCCTTACTTAGTCAGTAAAAGTGAATTAGATTAATTACTCTATGAAACACTTTTCGGTATTTTACAGCAGATCGTTGTATTTTACATCAGAATTAATTGAAAGAAAGTCCAATTTAATGTACCATTGATGCATCATATGCGCGATACAAATAATGCACCAACCTCCTTGAATGCATTATAGGTAGTGCCGCTATCATAAGATCATATAAAAACCAGAGTTAAGTATTTGTGCTACATGTACTTCAGGTTTGCTATGTTAGTTAGCGATTACGGGGTCTTTTTATAAATATTTGGTGTTGAATTTTTTTCTTTTTATTTGAGTTGAATGTGTGATAGTTGAGCCGGAGAGAACGCCAGCGACCCCCCAAAAAAACCCTCCCAACAAAATTGTATGGCGACCCTGTAACGTCAAAATTCAAGATGGCGGCCACCCCACATGCCATTGGTTCCAAAAAAGGTTTTGCCACGCAAACCTGTAACTTTTTGGGTTGGGGCAAACTTGGGGTGTGACGCAGGGATGAGCGTAATATCCTTCGGCCCCGCCATGTAATGGTCTCGCCCAGTTCGCGCGCTGCATGCAGGGACGCGGTTCACACTCCACTACACTGAGAAACACGCCTGCAAAGTTGGACACCAAACTTTCAACACCAGGGGCGAAATACAACCAGAAAACACTCTCAACTGGCCAGGTAAATCATGCTTAACGCTCAGAAGACATGCTGTCATTTGGTGAAGTAGATAGAATAGAGTTACCCACCGTTAAACGCAGTATTAGGAGTGTTGTTGTGAAGGGGGAGGGGGGCGTACATGCTACCGGTATATTACAATGGTCGTGGAAAGACGCAAGTTTTCAGGTGTTGTCATCAGACCGTTATGTCATGACATGGGTCGTTTTGATAGGGAAGAAGGTATTAAATTTACGCATTCGGGCACTCCTGATAAAGTTTTGGAATCGTGGGTCACCCGGCTTTTGAAAACATGAAAACTCAAAACTCTACTCTACTCTACTCAACTGTGCCTTGTTGTTGCGTAATTTTCTTCTTTCTGGCGCATCCTACATGATGATGTCTGTATGTGTATACATTGGGATCATCGTTTGTTTGTATAATTAGTACATCTTGACACATACACCCTATGCATCAACAAATTATTGTGGACGCCCTGTCTCTAAATCCTAACTAAAAGCCTGACCTAGGGTGTTTACTTCTTCTGTGACTTAACAACAACAACAACAAACAAACTTCTACAAATAAAACCAGGGTGAACCCCGTATAAGTAGTTATTGCTATTGCCAAGAAGGTTATGTTTTCGGTTCTGTTTGTGTGTGTGTGTGTGTGTGTGTGTGTGTGTGTGTGTGTGTGTGTGTGTGTGTGTGTGTGTGTGTGTGTGTGTGTGTGTGTGTGTGTGTGTGTGTGTGTGTGTGTGTGTGTGCATGCATGTTTCGGTGCCTTTTGTGTGTGTGTGTGTGTGCATGTGCATGTGCATGTTTCAGTGCCGTTTGTATGTGTGTGTGTGAGTGTGTGTGTGCATGTTTCAGTGCCATGTGTGTATGTGTGTGCATGATATGTCGGTGCCGTCTGTGTGTGTGTCAGTGTCCGTGTGTGACTGCGGACATCATAACTCGAAAAGCTGTCGATGAATCCTTATGATATCTGGAATTAAGGTGGGCAAGGGTCGGGAAAATGATGGTCAAGTTCGATAATGGGTCTTCTGGCTCATACTGTTATTCTTTTTTTTGTGAGACAGGTTACAGATGGTGCGTCAGTGAGGATGGCAACCTTTGTGGAGATAGATTTCAACGATCTGGAGTTCTATGAGCGCTGCGGCGGTGGTTCGTACGGAAGCGTGTACCGGGCGCTCTGGAAGTCTGCCAAACTAGAGGTCGCAGTTAAACGTCTGTTGGTTCTGGAGAAGGAGGTACTTAATTCAAACTTTAACTCTGAAGGTCTATACATGTATGCTATGTGCAACAGAAGATGCAAAAGTACAATCTTTAATCATGGCAATATCCAAAGATATAGAAGTGGCGTCGGTGTGGCATAACGGTTTGAGCGCTGGACTCAGAACCAATACTATAGGTCCCGGGTTCAATACTCACCATGCCCCTACGTTGTGCCCTCGAGAAAGGCACTTAACAAGAGTTTCCTACCATGACGGACGGTTGAGTGATGCACACAAGAGACTCTTTGGCTAACCTTTCAGAAAGTGTGCCAAAAAATGTGTACTCAGATTTGGTGATATGCCAAAATTGGCACATTTGCCACCAAGAGCCATTGAAACAAAAATTATCAAAAGAAAACAATAAAAGTAAGACATTTGGCCAAGTCTAAGATTTTTTATTTAACTGTATTGTTAGAAAATTAGTGTTTGTTTCAACTTGAATTGCCCGAAGTCCAAAGAAAGACATGTTGCATTCTAAGTTTTTCGTGCCTCCCTATATATATAGCATCATAGAATTTCTTTGGGTTTTGTTGTAATTCTAATATTCTGTTATTTGCATAATATAAGAAGAGATGCTTCTTAATTAATGATGAGAATTTCACAATCATGGCATATTTTGTATAGTTATGAACATTATATTGAATGTTGTTATTGTAACATACAGTCATTGTTCATAAGTTCTGCCACAAAGTCTGTTATCTTTACTTTCTTTACTCTACGTGTAGGTTGAGGTTCTGAGTAGCCTGAGACATAGGAATGTTGTGCAATTCTACGGTGCAGTGACCAAGGAACCCAACTACTGTTTAGTCACAGGTAAGTTGTGTGTTCTCTTGCCTTAGTGACAGACTAAACACTGATGCAGAAACACAGACACACACATACACACACATGCACACATAGATGGACACACACACACACACACACACACACACACACACACACAGATGGACATACACACACAGATAGACACACACGCAGATAGGCACAAACACACGCACACACACACACACACACACACAGATGGACATACACACACACACACACACACACACAGATGGACATACACACACAGATAGACACATACACAGATAGGCACAAACACACACAAACACACGCACACACACACACACACACACACACACACACACACACACACACACACACATAGACTGACACACAGACATCCCCAACACAATTTATATTTCACTCCCTTGCAGTGAATGAACAACACTTACTATCCCCCAGTGCAAAGTGACAAATAAATAGTCCTTGCTTTACATTTCAACTCTTCATGATCTACCTCCTTCAACCCAACTAAACAAGAATAAAACTATAATCTGTCAGAAGGAATAAGCATTTTTGGGGACTTACAGTATGGAATTCAGAAGTTCTTCTCTCTTTATTCATGCCAAATATGCAGATACATGTATATGAAAGATACTGAACATAACAGGACTCATAATGCTGGATGTGGTCTAACTTATACAACCTGTGTTCCAGAATATGCTGCTCAGGGGTCGCTATATGCTTACCTCGCTTCTACTGAATTGGGCTTTGAACGAACAATAACATGGGCTAGAGACATTGCTCTTGGTAAGTATTAACTTGGAGATATCCCTACATGTATATCTTTACTGGTAGTAGCCTCACAGTTGAGCTCCTGGTTCCGATTAGTTGCTAACTCAGAGACCCCAGTTCAATCCTGGGTCAGGACATTTCGGTTGGAGCTGCACCCGTCTTTCAGAAGAGATGTAAAATTATGGGTTCTCACTTGTTGATTTGAAGAGAGGTTTCTGGTACTCCCAGATACTACAGTAACTGTGTCTGCATTTTGGCAACACCACAGGGGCGAGCTTAATGGTATAATATTGTGTGCAGTCTGCAAGAATTCTAGGAATTGTACAGGAATATGTCTACACGAATTTTTAGTCCATTGGAATGTTTGGAATGTTATAATTGTATTTCATACCCCTTTTCATGTTCTGACAGGGATCAACTACCTTCATAATGAGGCCCCTTTTACTGTGATACATCGGGACTTGAAGTCCAAAAATGGTATGTTACATAATTATGATATGTACATGTTGTTTTCTACTCTTATAGATAGTAGTTATGGATATAAAAGAGCCCATTCCACATTTTAGCATTGAGCTAAAAACAATTTGATGCATAACAAACATGACTAGTCATAGATATCATACATGTAGATTCTTTAGTAGTGTTGCATCTTTTATTGGTATTCCTAATAATTTCCATTCTACATGAAGTAATGTAGTAATGACATGAGGGAAACATTTAATACGTAATGCAGAAATTCTTTTATGTTTGCGGTTTTCGCGAAAAGCTCTTCGCATTGAACTTAAAATCACTACAATTTTTTTTTGCTCTCCTACCCCCTTGCCTGCTATTGTTTCAAACACAAACTTAAAACCACTGCGATCACTCCATTTTCTCCCTACCACGAAATTAAATTTACAGTATGTCTTTTTGTCTTGTATTAGCATATTTATATATATAAGATGATTTAGCTTTATCAGCCATAAAGGCATAAACATACATTGTATAACCTATATTCTTTCCCAATGAATGTATGTAACATTTCTGAGTCAGTAGCGCCTCCTAACAAGTGTTGTGTGTATTGCAGTGGTGATCAGTAGTGACATGACAGTGAAGCTGTGTGATTTCGGGGCCTCAAGGTTCATGTCCAGTACCACCAAGATGTCCTTTGTTGGAACCATCCCATGGATGGCTCCAGAGGTAACATCTCAACAGTTCTATACTCGTTTAGACAACTTCCTCATGGAGAGCATGAAATGAACTTCTTTGGGGTTAGTAAAAAAACATTTAATCTATGAAGAGATAGAAGTTTTTGAGTTAATCTCTTCATAATACTAGGGTAAGACAAGTACATTGGCCCGATTGCGTGGGGCAAGTGAAAGTGTTGATCAGGCAAGTGCATGTCAGGGCTCGAAATACAATTAAGCAACTTGCAAGTTACAAGCGATTTTCAAGATTTGCCAGTAGAAATAATACGAATTTGCAATTTTGCAGCGCAAAATACTGACAAAGTGTGCCTGTTGCCAGTGGAGAAATTCGTCTCTGAGTCTGACTACTAAACAATAAAGGCTACATATAAATCTGTATTTAGATGTTTAGTCTTCTAAATGCTATAAAAGTTGCTATGTCAGGCTGAGTATGTACATTTTGTATGTACAGCAAAAGCAGTTACATGACATATACCGACTATGATATTGCAAGTTGAATTTTCAAATTGCAAGTAAAATTTGTGCCAACTTGCAATTTTGCAAGTAACCCCAAAAAAGTTTTTCGAGCCCTGCATGTCCTACCGCACTGGTTCGATCAATATTTCCAAAGGTGCAATTTTTACCATGGGTACATGTGGGTAGGTATTGATCCAATTACAAGCTTTTTCCTTTTTTTACTGAAAAATAAAAGGGTTTCCTTTGCTGCAAGTGCTTGCCCCTGCTTTAATTCTGTGATCTAGGATAAGGACTGTGTGTCTTCCTCTGTTCCTTATATAGGTGATTCAAGGCCTTCCTGTGTCTGAAGCTTGTGACACATACTCCTTTGGAGTGGTGAGTTTCTCTGTTTCTCATGTACATGTGCATGGTAGTGCTAACAACGAGGTTTGATAGAACCTTATTAGATGATTAAATTAAAGATCGTTGGATGATCAAATTGAGAGTTACATGTATGAACTGAATTATGATGTTCCTTTAACTCCCATGCTATGAGGCTTTGACAGAGTGCTCAACAAATTTCATAGATAAAAGTTAATCTTTTTACACTTTGTGTGTTTTGTTGTCTTTTCAGTCGCACTTTTGTATTTTGCATGATATTTCAATTATCAAGTCAAGGGTTCCAAAATTCCAATTTAGCGATCACTGTCTAGTAAAATGGGGGCCTAGTGTCAATCAAAAATGAAAATCTGTAATTTATGGATTTTGTTTGCTCTATGTTGTTGTAGCTGTGTTCATTTTCTCATTGCAATATACAAAGCTAATGTTTTCAGGGCGACGTTTCAATATACAGTACAAAGCTAATGTTTTCAGGGTGACGTTTTTGATGCGTGACTTGCAGTACTACATGTATTTGCTAGGTGGCACTAATGAGTTGCTAATGTTCCAGGTTGTAGGGGAACAACTGACAGGAGAAGTGCCGTTGAGTTTTGATTGGGTAACCTTCAGTACTCCATGTACCTGCTAGGTGGCACTAATGAGTTGCTAATGTTCCAGGTTGTTTGGGAACTGCTGACAGGAGAGGTGCTGTTGAGCTTTGATTGTGTAACCTACAGTACTGCATGTATCTGCTAGGTGGTGCTAATGAGTTGCTACATGTAATGTTCCAGGTTGTGTGGGAACTGCTGACCGGAGAAGTGCCGTTCAAAGGTGTGGAAGGTTTCCAGGTGGCCTGGCTAGTAGTCGAGAGAAATGAGGTACGTAAATTAGTTATAATTCCCATCCAATCCATGCCACTCTAAGACTAACATTGACTGTCAGGTGTATATTACATGTATGTCGTTCTAACTTTTAAATGAGATAAGCTTTCCTGTTGGTCGACTTGTTGTCATTTTTTTTTTGTCGCTAAATTATTTACTTTATTGCAGAGAAGGTTACTGGTATGTTGCATGTGTATTTAATTTAGCTTAGTTCAAGAATACTGTAAGTTGATTTAAGTTTGCTGGGACCAAACTTCACAGTAGGAGAGTAAAGGAGGGGTTTGTGTGGTTTGTGATTGAGACAACATAAAACCACTATGAATATTTCATGATTTACAGTAGAGCTGTGTACCGGTACACTGTACCATACAGTACCGGGTACAATCAATTAGGTACAGGTCCAAAATACCTGACCCTGCTGTATCGGTACTGGACCTGACTCAGGGGATGGCCACTTTGACGGATAAAATTACTATGAAATTACCGTGGCAGTGCTCTTAAGCCACTCTAAAGCACAGAAAACACATTTACATGGCTGGAGTCAAATGTTCATCTGTATTTTCATAAAAATAATACCTAGCACAGTCAAATATTATGTTTTTACCATTTCAAACATGCTTTTGTCCTTATTGAAAATCTAGCAATTTCCGAACATTGCAAGTAGTTTAGGTACAGGTTCAGGTCCGGACCTGTACCTTAACCCGTGTACCTGTACCTGTACCTAAAATTTGTTTAGGTACACAGCTCTAATTTACAGTAACACCATGATAGGATAAGACTTTTTTAATGCATGGTATTGAAGTGTAATAGTCAGTTTCTTGCCATTCCATTATAAATTACTAACTGTTTCTTATTTCTATCATTGGTAGTTCTTGGGAAAATGACAGCGGAGACTGGCGGAGACTGTTTCTTATTTCTATATATATGTGGTATATCATGTTTTCCAGTCTTTGGGGAAGGGACATAAAAAGAGGGTCCCGTGTTCGAGGAGGTGCCTCGAGCATGTTAAGAGGAAGGGGTAGCAACACCCTCTATAGGTCTGATTGCTACCAAAACAGCAAGAAAACTTGTTGCCTTGCATGTATGTGCACTAGGCACTACAAGGTGAACAACAAAGTATGATATTTTGTTTCCTTTTCCCTTGACCAATGTGAGCCTTCTTGTGTTTCAGAGGTTGACTATTCCCAGTTCCAGTCCACCCAAGCTAGCTGCCCTCATGAACCATTGCTGGGAAACTGACCCAAAGGTAAGCTTAAACAAAAACTGTTGTTAGTATTCAGATGCTTTCGATGTTTGGTAGACTATACAACAGTCTTGATTCTTGGCATCGTGTGGCGCAATCGGTAGGGTGTTTTGCCCAGAAAAGAGAGGTTCCGGGTTCGAAACCGCGATATGACCCGATGTTGTACCCTTGGGAAAGGCATTTACATGACTTTCCTCACTCCACCCAGGTGTAAAAGGGTACTTGACTTCGGTTGGGGAAGGTCGTATTGAGGTCACCTGCTGGCACCAAATGACAGCCGCCCAGACCCTTGCGACAGTTCCACAAAAGTGAAAGTGTGGAACAAATATGTATCTGTTGTGTACTACATTGTTGTATCTGATTTTATGTCATGCCTGGGCCTGATACGGGTGTTCAGGACCGTGTGATAACTATCCGGATCACATAGGGTTCGGGAGTGTTATCACACAGGCTTCCATAGAATATTTCGAACGCATTTCGAGGGCGCCGGTTGCGCGACCGTCGGAAATTCGAATACCGGATTCGGAGATTGGAATCAATGTTGCTACAGTTTCTTGTTCGAGGACACAAAACTCCCTCAACTTCTGGCGCATTCCGCATTGAAATGTGTGTTTCCTTGGGTGGGTATGGCCAAGGTATGACATAAATAAAATACAACACGTTGTATTCCGCATCACCCTCGGTCCCAGCCCTCCCGCGGGTCGGATCGGCCTACGGCCGTCGGGCGATCCGACCCGCGGTCGGGCTGGTACCTCGGGTGATGCGGAATACCCCGTGTTGTATTCTATATGTATACCCTGCAGCAATTCAGCACTGGCTGCCATTGCATGGGTAATTTCTGACCAATAAACCATTATTTTTTAAATTTTTATTATTATTATGATTCCATTACATACCCTTGCCAAACTGTTGTCTAATGTAGCATTAATGCCGCACTACGCGCTCCTTAGCGGAGCACATTGGGCATTAATGCTGGATTCCCTCTGCTCCCTTTGGAACAGAGCATTAATGCCAGCATACACCCCTGTCCATTAATCATCATTTATCACCCAGTCTTCTTGGACTGAAGGGGAAGTGGAAACCCTTTCCCCTGGCTGGTGCCAGTGGGGGTGGTCACACCAAATTAACCCTCTGCCCCCTAACTACAGTCCACCCTTGTCAAAACCCCCAGTTGTTGTAGGGTGCTAATGTATAGGTCAAGCATGACTAAAGGCCGTGGCAGAAAGCACTAATGCTGGAAAGATGCCAACTAATTGGTTCAAGCCTTGTTCCAAGACATGGCTGCTAGGACATTAAGGGACTGGTATTTCGACAGCCATAATTACCATGAAATTACCATGGCAGTGTGCACTAACCAAGCATTAGTGCTGCATATGTATTTCTGGCATTAATGCTACATTAGACAACAGTTTGGCAAGGGAATCTTTAGTGCTTGTTACACCTATGACACCAAAATACAACAATTTCCTGATCACATTCAAACATTGCATTATCATTACGCAATGAACAAAGCCATTTGTACGAAATATACACCTTCCGATGTTAGTGAACATAGAACCTTACAAATCATACTTCCAGTTCTTGATTCTTGCTTCCAGGTACTATGTTATCAAATTAAATTCCTTCCATGACAATTAGGTGTGTGCGCGCTTGTTGGTGATTATAGACCTGCGAAAATCTGTCAGTCTCTAGAAATTGCTGATGATGAAAATGTCATTTAGAAATCGCAGAATCTTCTAGCTAGCTAGTTTCTTACTGTATACCGCAAGTTTAGAACAGGAAACTTGTTTATGATGGCCTGACTTGTATGTTCCTGTTGTCCTATAGAAAAGGCCAACAGTAAGAGAGATCCTAGCAGTACTGGAGGGGATGATGCAAGACAGTATGTATATTTTGTTTATCTACTGTGAATTTATCTATTTTAATTTGTAATACGAGGAGAATGAAGGTTTTAGCAGTGTTTAAAGTTCATGGTTGAAATAATTCTGTTGTACATTGTGTACAGTAGTAGAACAACCCATATTCGCAGTGTTATGGTCTAGCAGTCTAGAGGTCACAAAAATAAAATCAATGAATTATTTCAAAATTTGCTGTATTCATTTATCATGGTTTGACACGCAGCCAAATATGACCAACTAACCATTGATATTGATCATCATGAAGAGTTTAGTCTTTGAGTTAACTCGATCAGATAGTATGAATCAATAACTGCACTAAGAGACATTGTGACAGTCATATCATATTTGTGAATTAATAAACATACATATATTGTAGCACATTTATTTGATGTTTTTGTTTCTTTGTCTACAGAAAACTTTGCTGAAATGTCGGATTCCTTCCATCAACTTAAGATGGCATGGAAGTAAGTGTTCTTAAACATTTTAAGATACCTTAGTTTGACATTTCAGTGTATTTAATGATATTTATTTATTGGTGAAGTAAAACAAATTACAGAGGTCATCAAGGCAGTGTATTTGATTACTCTGCAGGGCATGTGCACCTTTATTTATTTATGCATCCAAAATTGGAGCTGTGCAGATAATTTTTACTGTGGGTGCACCAATACATTGTAGATATTTTTGCAGGCTATGGGGTATTATTGTACGCAGAATATTCTTGAAATCTAAGTACTGTAAATACACATTAAGTTTGCGTGGTTTTAATTTCGCAGTAGGGAGAAAACGGAGTGTTAGCAATGGTTTTGAGTTTGTGTTTGAAACAAAAGTAACGCTACAGAAACTCAGGCAAAAAATGTCTGCGGTGGTTTAAATTAAAGTTCACGGCAAAGAGCTTACCGCAAAAAAATGTGAACATAAAACCACCATGAACATTTCTGCATTTATAGTATCAGAAAAAGTAATATAACCTTTGTTGTACTTCAAAATATTGAAGTTATAGTTAAAGACTTACATATCGAAATTCTTAAGAGAGGCAGTTAGGTTTATAATTTAATATGTTTTGCTGATGTTCTACTTTAGTTTATGTTGTGCTCCCAAAATTCTTTCTGTGCACTTAAATGTTTAGGTTAGGTTCACCAGTGCACCTACAATGTACATGTATTCCCCAAAATTAATTCCGAGCCTTGCTGTCTCATCTCAGTACAATTAGTTCTTCCCAGATGTAGATGTGGGTGTTCTTTGCAGGGCGGAGATCCAGCAGACAGTAGAGAAGTTGAAGAAGATGGAGCGAGCCCTGAGTATGAGGGAACAACAGCTGCAGCAGAAGGAGAAGGACTTACACAGGAGGGAACAGAAGCTCAGGAGCAGTCTGTCTGTACCGGTGGGTTATATTCTTAGACTATTTCTGCACACTTTTTAGTTTTCACTCACTCACTCACTCATGACCCATGACCTCAGTGGTCGTAGGGGCGTCATGACAGCCAGCCGCAATGATCCGTGCCCATCCTGTTCTGTCCTCGGCCTCTCTGATCAGTTGTGTAGCGCTCAGACCAGTCCATGTCTTGATGTTGTCCAACCAGGTCTTTTATTTTAGTTTTCAACAACAATAAAACAAGAGACATTGGGGAACAATAAAGTACTTATTAGATTTTACTTGAAGACTGTAGAAATATGTCCAAATTATGCTTGATGTACAAAATGACTGGTAAACTGATTGAAGTACCATCTACTTTGTATCAAATGCCAGCTCAGAAAATAACAAGAAATAGTCATGCCTTCAAGTACCAGAGTTACCAACTCAGAATTGAGGTGTGCGTATGAAGCTAGTGTGTTATAATGCCATAGGGCAGATATGCTTGCTATATCGATACAGATTAAAAAAAACCTTGGTTATCAAGCAGAAGGATTTCTATCCCGATAATTTGGAATGTAGTTTGGCCCACGAAATGTTTAAGATTCCGACAATTACCAGATACTGAACAACTGAAGACGTTTCCTAAAAAAAAAAAAAACCTTTAATTACCCAGCACACAATTTCATTTTTTTGGTTCTACCAGACTTGACTGTACTTGATTCAAACTCTGTTTTGCTGTAGACTATCACAGCAGACCATGATGTGGGTGCTTGGACAGAACAAGAAGTGGTAAGTATGTTAACATGTGTGCACTACTTACTGTTGGTATTAGTTACCTTTGCCAAGAATGTTATGTTTTTAGGTGCGTGTGTCCGTCTGTCTGTTTGTCTGTTTGTTTGTTTGTTTGTTTGTTTGTTTGTTTGTTTGTTTGTCTGTGGACGGCATATCTTGAGAACATCCGCATTTGATATCTCGTTCTACCCCAGTCTAATGTTTTAACATGTTTGAATGAAGAACTAGAATTTGTTATTTCAATAAGAAAGTTATAATTTGTTATTGAGTTGTATCAGTCACTGAGGTGCAGACAGGGCCTATATAAATTATTCAAATAAAGCAGTCACACATTGTAGTTGTCACTATGTATTATCAGCCTGGGTTTCAGCCTTGTTAGACAGAATTAAGGTACCTATGTTGGAACATAAGGTACATGTACATGTATGTATTTGGGTTGGTGTGATATCTACCATGTACTAGATGGAATTAGGCATAACACAGAAGTTTACACTATGTGTTTTATTGTTGTCACAGCAGTGCACCAGAAAATCTAAAAAGCTGATTACTAATGTTAACATTTTTTGTTCCACTAGCACATATGGATGCAACATTTAGGGAATGATTGTAAGTATTGTGGTGTTTATCTTCTTTGTAGTCATAGTTACAAAATAGTAATCATCTGTAAATAATTCATGCGTCTTCACCGTAAAAGATACCTCCAACACATCATAATACTGTACAATGAATAGTACGTACATGTAGCGCTCAGACAAGGGGTTAGGCGGGTAGAAGACAGAACAGAAATGTTCACAGTGAGAAAACCACTGCAAATTCAAATGCATTTATTGTAGTTTCATTATATTATAATTTATATTATAATGAAATTTTACCTCCTGACCAGGATAAATTGCTGAGAATCACTTAAGGGATAGCATTGCTGTATGATATAAGCTTCTGTTACCTCCATGAAAAATGGTGTTAAATTTTTGGCATGTCTGTCTGTATGTGTTCCCAATAATTGTTAAATGTAACTTACGAACCTCTGGATGGATTGCAATGATATTTGGTATGTTATAAGTGCTAGGTGTTACGCTTAAAAAGCAGCCAAAACTACAAAAAAAGAAGGGCTGCTCTCATTGGCTGGAGGAACAGTGCGGGTTTTTTTAAACTAGTCTGAGAACAGCATTCAGTAAACAGCTCCTTCATTATCGTCTATAAATGATAACTTTGGCTCAAATTTTGTCAATTTTGGCCACCCGGTTATTTTTGTGTCTGATATTTTTGCTTTGATTTTTATTTACCCCCAGCTGGCCACCCCAGTGACCTGTCCAAGTATGCAGACATGTTCCTACAGAACAACATCAACGGTAAGAGACTGCTGATGCTGTCTCCTGAGGACCTCAGGTCCATGGGGATCCTGTCTCTGGGACACAGGCTCGGCCTACAGGTCAGTAGCACATGTTAAGAAAATGTATTTGCAAGTTCATGCCCGAAGGCTAATTGTAAGTACATTGACGAAACATAAGAGACATACCCAGACAGTTGATTATAAGTGGGACTTTTCATCAGCCACTGCCTCCAAAGAAGAAGTCAAACCCCCCAATAATGTTGTATGTAGAAATGTTAGTTAGATGCATAGAATAGACACTCGTTACCATTGTTACCTTACTACTGTTTGTACCCTTGTAATTAGCCTACGGGCATGAATTTGCAAATAAAAGATTGTTTAGTATTAACATTATCATAACAAAAGATACAGAATATGACTTGTGTGGATGGAATATTATTAGCAGTGTAGTACTGCCAGTGTCACACAACAAGAAAATAGCTCACTTGACAAGTTTGCAAGCTCTAAAGGACAGAAATTAGTAAAATTCGATATTTAATTCAATATCAGAAAGTACAATATATTCAAATATTATTTATGTCTTCTTTATGTTACATGTTTTGCAACTTCTACTATACTGTTATACTGACATCATCAGTGACATGGGCAACTTTTTTTCAGAATGAAATAGAACAACTGAAAATTGAGAATCACAGACTGCTGCACTTTCCACCACTGTCAAAGGTAAAACGTTTACAAATGTACGTCATTATTTGGCAATGTTAAAATTGCAGTATTGTACATCTTAAATCTTATTGCCATTTTTCTTTAGCTATCAGTGCTAACTGTATATTCAGTATGATTAGAACATTACATGTAGTATCTGTATTCTGTATAGCCGGTGTAATCGCCCTTCAGTGTAACACACCAGTGTGCTTTGTAGGCACGTAGTGCGGCAGCAGCTGGTTATATTACACTGAACACACCTTAAGTTGGAACATCTACAATGTAATACCATGGGCAGTAGGCCTCAGCTCCGCGGATTCAAACAATAGCGAGTTTGTCTTCCCCGCTGAGCAGTTGCGTAAGACATCCTACCCCATAGTTATGCAAATACTCCCGACGGCCCCCCGTCGTCCTATACGAGACAGCCGCTCGGAGGAGCTAACTTCAAAATATCTAAGGGTACGAAACCAGCACTCCTGGTCTTTGACACCCCTTCTTGGTTACCAGAAGGGGTGTCTTCGATCTTTCGGGGGCCAATCCGGACCTATTGCTGTCCATTGCAGTCACCATTTGGCAACGTAACAAAGTAACAGGATGCTAACAAAAGATGTGTTACACTGCAGATACGTCATAGTCGTTTTAATGGACGGTTTAGCACGTTTATCGTCTGATTTTAGCTGGTAAATCTAGCTAGAATTACGATATCTAGTGAGTACATAAGAAGCAAATAGGAACGCATGTACAATGCTGGTAGACAAATATATGTTGAATAAGATATCTATGTTCACAATCCTGGCATTTCCAACGCTTTTCATAATGATAGCTTAGCGGTGCCGAAACCCCTTGCGTGCATGGCACCGGCCCGGTCCAATCTGCTGGCCATGATGTCATTGTTCCGTGAACAGCGGTGCCGTGCATACTGCCGGTAACGGTCATGTCGGGAAAAGAAGGATTTTCGGGCATTACAAAATGCCTCGTGTTGTCCTTTGTCATCGGTATATTATCAACTTGGTGTTTTCCATGGGTAAATAGGACACCAAACATGAGAATCACCACCAAGCCAAGTGCCTGAGTCGAAGGAATTAGCAGAAAATTAGGTTGTTTGAAATTATGTTTCGTACCTATCGCTCATTCCTCGCTCTGCGAGGAATCCGCTTGGCGCCTGTGGCGCTGTGGGGCGCCCTTCGGGCGCGCACCTTCGGGCGCTCTTCGAGCGACGTTGGCTTTCCGGTAAGTTCGGGATCCGACCAGCGTACAAACGCTCCTTCCGAGGCCCACAGCCTATGGTAATACTAGTATATGACTGTTTCAAATGTTACATTGCATTTACAGTAACTGTTGTTTTCATCTTATTGAATGGACATAACTACTAGTAAATGATTTCTAAGAAATCACACATTGTTGCCATGGTCTTACCCCTGACCATGTCTATTTTTCAACCCCTGACCTTATGTGTGTGTTGTTCCCATGCATGTTCATACCCCTCACCGAGTACATGATAATCATTGTATAATATACATTTGTATGTGACTGTTGTTCCCATGTACATGTTTAAACCCCTCACCATGTACATGTTTATATGATATGTGTTGTTTGCATACAGTGTTTTAACCCCTGACCATGTGTGTGTTGTCCCGATGTTCTTACCCCTGACTATCTACATGTACATGTATGTATTATACAGTGTTGTTCCCATGTTCTAACCCCTGACCATGCCTGTGTTGTCAGGATGCAGCTGGGTTCCCTCCTGGTTCCTCCCCCGGAGGACAGATGTACGTCACCTTGAACCTGCTCATCGGCAACCACTGCAGAATGGGACAAACTCCAGAGGTTTGTGGCTCAAAGAATACCCTACCTGAATCCTTTAGACCCTCCCCAAATAGTTTTAAAGGCAACCAAAGCAATACTAGGGACCCAAAAAATGGAAATCGTAAAGATGCTGAAATTTTCATTGTAGTGACATTTACTAACACTGTCTAGCACATTTGTGCAATAACTTCATACTTTGAGCATTTCAAAACCGCGCAAAAAAATGCCATACAATGATCCCCTCAGTTTCGCGAGCCTACAAAAAAACCTGGCGACGATTTTCAGTGAGTTTTCACATTACAATGAAGTCATATTTTTGCATCATGGATGTCACTATACATAGTGATAGTGATAGTGTTTTGTCTTCTCCTTATTTGCATATCAATTCATAGTTCGTGGTTATAAACCTGCTGTTCAACTGATCTTGCTCACAGTCACTGACGAAAAGTAGTGGATGCTACTTGAAACGTCTGACTGTTTCCAAAATCATATCCAGTTGTTTGAGTAATTGCTTTTTTGGTGTTGTTTGAACTAATTGTGTATTATTAGGAATGATTAAATAAATCAACTTTCAAAATCCGATTTTCGGGCCCTAATATTGCTTTGTTTGCCTTTAAGAAATGTGACCTTTCCAAAAATAGTAAGAGACTGTCCATCATTTGTGTGTGATAGTGTGAGATATGAAAACAAATCTCTATTTTGTATCAAATGTCACGGCAGCTTGTAGCTATAGAACCATCTCTGTTCCTTTTACTTCATGCAATGGTAGCAAAGTATTGTTTTTGTCTTGCGTGTACATGTATGTGACACGTGTGTTTCTGCTAGTGCTTGTGTGTGTGTACATGTGTGTAATACACTACTTAGTGCTGCTATTGTGGTCTACGAGACTGGGAATGTTGCAGGAAGGGGGCGAGTAAGGGGGTGAAGTCTGCCATCTCTGATTGACTTTTCTATATTGTTACGCTCCCCACTGTGGTATGATCTTGTGGGTTATGCCCTAGATATTTATATTATTTTATTAATGGAAAAGTCATGGAACAACACCTGTTTACATTTTTGCACTTCAAAGACAAAACACACACACACACACACACACACACACACATACGTATTCACACACACACACACAAACACACACAGACACAGACAGATTCGCACTGGAATGCTGCTGGCATACATGGTAATAATACATGAAGAACTTTATTGCGCGACCATTGTAGCATGTACAAAGTATGGCAACAACAGTAAACATAGAACAAGACATGAGTATGGAATAAAACTATTCACTACATCAAAATGACTATCTTAGGTTTTACATGATTACATGTAATGTACCTGTTTTCAGGAGAGTAAGTGGAAGATGTATGTGGAAGTGGACGGTGATGCGGTTGCCATAACTGCCATCAAAAATGTCACCTTCCTACTCAAGTCTACCAATGATGTCATCAGGAAAGACCATGTGAGTAATACTGTCAATTCATTTTTTGCATGGGTACTTAATTTCACATTTGTTGGGGAAACGTTCGCAGTTGAAACAATCTTGTCATTCAGTTGATTTAGAAATGTACAAAAATTTACACATTTTTTTGTTTCTGTCTTCAGTAAAATGTTTTCAATGGTTTTTGCAGATAACATTTTTTGAAATTTCCTATCACACAGCCTCCTTATGTGATGGACAACTGGTGTGTTGGTTCAAACTCCCCCATTCAAGTGGAGTGTTCTGTTTTCTATGAGGTAAGGTTTGGACTATTCCATTTGTCATGAGGTTTGTTTCCGCTTGCTATGAAATGGGGGAGCAGTGTTACACACAGTCCTGTAAATACAATGTACATGTACTGTGGAAGTAAACTACTGTTTAGAAGCTATATAGGTTCTAGGTTTGAATCCCTATATATATAGCAGGCTCCATGAAAGGCATTATATACAGTAACCTATTTCCCCACTTGACTCCGGTGAAAACAAAAACCTACATCTGGTTTCAATAGACCCCTTTCCAAATACCGGCGCCATTTTGAATCTGGCGCGAGCGCGTGTTATTTGAACGCGGGAAAAGTAAACAAACGGTAAAGAGGATTGCGTCCCCAATAGAAAGCAACGTTGAGTCATCTGAGTCGGCGGAGAGATGCTCTCCTCAGTGAAATCCGTCGATATATATGCATGACACAAGTAGATGATATCGTTGTGGACACTTAGACTTGATATCAGCCAGTAAAAATTGTGAATTTCTGATAATTTTCCACAGTTCCTGACGGGCTGTTGAACGCCCGCCACGCATCGTATATGTTTACACCGTGTGCTTGTCGTTTCCCTAACAAAGTTAGTACAAAAAATCCCACAAATATTTATACATGTCTGGCTGGTATCTTTGTATGAATATAACTGTCAGTGAGCATTTTGGCGGTAGTGACAATGCCAACATCACCTTGGAAAAATACCTGGGTTAGGGGAAGGGTCGTGTGTTCTGTCTAGCATCCTTTACATTGACTTCGCTCAGCAATATTTAATATTTCCGCAAAATAAAACCCCAAACCTGCAAATGTATGCTAGAGGTCAAAGTCCTTTTGGGTACAAATTTGGCAGAATTTCGGCGGCTATTTTGACGATTTTTTTAGATGCCAAGAATTTAATCGCGAGGACTCAAGTACGTGATTGAAGGATCAGGAGTGAAGGCATATGCACGTTTTTTTCCAGTATGTCATTTTGCGCGGCAATATTTTAGATATCTGTTGGCCGAATGGAATCCCACAAAAACGTTAAAGAATATTGTCTTGATAACAGAAGAACCCCAGGCCGATATTTGTGGGGTTTCATCCTGCGGAAATCTAAGATATTGCCGAAAAGGGATGTAATGAAACGCTACAAAGAAAACACGCTCCATGCTCCACTCACGAACTTCCCCAAGCTAATCTTGTCACTAAAATATCGTCAAAGTCAAATCATCCACTTGAAGTCCGACACATTTCTACTCGCAAAGCCCTCAAGCCTTTATTTTCACGTTTTTGTAATGTTGTCCCACGTAAATTTAAGATATCACGGCGCAAAGTGAAAACACTACATCTTCACTCACGTATTTTAGGTCTTAGTATTTCAAAAAATCGTCAAAGAATGTGCCAAAATTCTGCTAAACTGCTAACCAAAGAGACTTGAGCTCAAGCCTACATTTTCACTTTTTTGTGGGATTTCATCCAGTGGAAGTGTAAAATATCGCCGGGCGAAGCGATGTAAAGGATGCTAGACAGAACACACTACCCCCTCGAGCTCCTATTAAGCGCGAGTATTTTTCCTAGGCGATCGAAGTTGGCATCGTCCAAAGTACGGCCACAACCGCTAAAATTCTGTATATTTCTATCTAAGTAGCTACAAAGATCCCGGTCCGACATGTGTACGTTTTTGTCGGATATTTTTCTCGACTTGAGCTAAAAGTATTGGGGAAACGACAAGCACACGGTGTAAACATATACGATGCGTGGTGGGCGTTCAACAGCCCGTCAGGAACTGTGGAAAATTATCAGAAATTCACAATTTTTACTGGCTGATATCAAATCTAAGTATCCACAACAATATTATCTACTTGTGTCATGCATATATATCGACGGATTTCACCGAGGAGAGCATCTGTCCGCCGAATCAGATGACTCAACGTTGCTTTCTATTGGGGACGCAATCCTCTTTACCGTTTTTTGACAAACATTTAATCCTTACACACAACGTACATAAATTGCTACGGGGAGCTTTCGAGACGAACTCAGTCTCTTTGTCAACCCGGTGTTACTATGAGGTCTCGTCTTGGAGTCTCCTGTCACGTGACTTGATGTTGATTATCACGTGACAGGAGACAGTCATATACAGGCTTGAGATAGTGACGCCCCCTGTCCCTGTTTAAGGTACTACGCTGTCTGCGGATTTGGATCGCCTCCCGAACACCCCTAGAGAACCATTCGGAGTCCTGATCTAGCAGTTTCACACTGTCCCAGTCTATCTTGTGTTTCTGCTTGGCGACGTGTTCCACCACAGGTGATGACACATTGCTGGGTCTATTGTGTTCCTGTAGACGGGTGCGTAGTGGTCTCTCCGACTCCCCTACGTATGTTGCAGGGCAGTCTGCACAAGGAATGTGGTAAACTGTTCCACTGCGTTCCAGCTTCTTAATCTTGTCTTTAGGTGCGACAAGATTACGTCTGATGGTGTTGATGGGTTTGAACTGACACTGTATCCCTTTACTTCTGTACAGTCTCATGAGTGTTTCAGATATGCCCTTGATGTACGGAATGCTGACCGTCCCCCTGCGCATCACTCTTGTCTGGTTGGATTGAGTTCCGTTTTTTACCGTTCTTTACCGTTTGTTTACTTTTCCCGCGCTCAAATAACGCGCGCTCGCGCCAAATTCAAAATGGCGCCGGTATTTGGAAAGGGGTCTATTCCCTAGTGTTTGAGGAAAGGCACACCTCGAGCACATTAAAGATCCTTATCACTTTACACCTATTTTGGATCCTTACTCGATTCAGATCAAAATGAGTACTAGCCCTGACTAGGCATGTTGGGTATCTCGGATGAGACATAAAGCCTGAGGTCTCCTATTTGAGGAGAGCCACATCTCAAGCACGTTGAATAATCTACCACAGTTATCAAAAAGAGTAGGGGTCCATCCCAGTGTGAGTGGATCAAACCTTCCGACCTTACACAGCTTGTCGATACTATACAAAACTGTGTTATGCCTAAAGGTGGTTTATCTGTTATGCAAAGCAAACCAACAAGATTGCGCTTATGTTCGTGACCAAAGTCTACTACATGTATCTAATATTCTGTGTTTTTCTCATCACTGCAGTTTCTATGTGTTCTGCTAGATGGCACTTCTGATTGGAAGTTAAGTCTAATACATGTATCTCTATTGCTGAATGCTCTGTGTTTTTTCAGGACCATGTAAAGAAGCCCAAGCAGACTAAGCACCTTCACACAGTAGTGCTGGAGAAGGGAGGAGAGACCCATGAGAAGACTGTCCAGCTGTGCCTGAGACAACCTGGTGTGCCTGACAGCGGCACGTCTACTCCGGCACGGAGCTCTCCAAAACACTTCACAGGTAGGCAGTTTCTTGCTACATTACATGTAGGTACACGTATGTCCCTGAAGCTTAAAGGAAACCCAAGCAATATTAGGGCCGGGATATTGGATTTGAAAGTCAATTCATTTAGTCATTTTTATACAAGATTAGTTCAAAGAACATTATCACAATGTATAGTAACGTCCATCATCCAAAAATATGCTGCCGTTTTTTGTAGGCTCGCGAAACTAAGAGAATCATCCTACGGCATGATTTTGTGCAGTTTTAGAATGCTCAAAGCATGAAGTTATTACACAAATGTGCTTAGTACTCACTCACTCACTATCCAGTTTAACGTCTTCTTTTCCCCATCAAATAGTGTTGGTAAATGTCACTACCATAAAGATTTCAGCATTTTTTTATTTCCGTATTTTGGGCCTTAATATTGCTTTGAAATTGTTTGCCTTTAACTGGTAGCAAGCAGCCTCAGTGTTGAGCACCTGGTACCCGGGCACCTGGTACCAATCAGTTGGCCTATACCTCACCCTAGACATAGTGGATAACAACCTAGAGTCTCAAAATTAGGCTGTGAGACTACCCGTGCCTACTTTTTTTCATTTTACAGAAGAACAGGTGACGCTCGTCCCAAATAGCTCAGTCCACACTGTGGTCACTACCATGGGCAGTGGAGCAGGCTGGTCATCTCCTCAGAGCGCTGGTGCCACAGGGTGGAAGTCACCACTGGGGGCCTGGGCTAACAGGCAGCCACCAGGCAAGTACAGCTCTTATCTTTTTTTTTCGTTCCAAGGCATCCTCATTTGAGGTGAAGCATGATGCTTTTTCAAGTAGCTAGTTGTGGTGCAATGCAGCTTGCCTTTTTGGCCAAGCACACCGGGTCACCCCAGCTCTTCTCGATAAGTGTATTGGGTTCTTCTACGTGCAGAGGTTTGACGATTGAGGCTAATGCCATACACGGGGCCGCCGGCTTTACGTCACCATAAGAAATGACGAATGCAATCCCTTGCAACTCTTGTCTTAGAACGTCTTAATTACCTTCGCCGAGAAGCGGCTTCTTACGGTACTGCAGCGGAACTTCCTGGTTTGATATCTCGTGTTTTGGACATGCTATGGAACTTATTTTTGAGTGGTAGATAGATCTTTGGACAGAGAGTAAGTGGTGTGGGTTTGGGCCCCCTAGCGGCTTTTTTGGAACTGCAGGAGCAGGTTTTGCGTCTGACTTTGAAAGGGAATAACTCAAGAAGGGCTTGATGGATGGTAATGATTTTTGGTAGGTAGATAGCTTGAGTGATGATGTACATGATTAGACACATCTTATGCAAATCAGTATCTAATTTGCATAATTAATGAGGAAAGTTTATACATACGCCAAATTCCATGATAGGACTCTGAAACATGTGACGTATGTAACTGAGGAAGAGAGAAAAATTACATGATATGAACTATGCAAATGAAGACCTCATTTGCATAATTAATGAGGAAATACTATAACAAGATGGGCTTGATGGATGGTCATTATTTTTGGTCTGTAGATAGCTTGTGTGATGCTTAGTATGATTTGACAATAATTATGCAAATCAGATTCTAATTTGCATAATTAATGAGGCAACTTTAAAAATCCGCTTTGTTCCATGATATGACTATTTAAATTGTAACTGAGGAAGAGAGAAATGTTTATAGATAGAAAATATGCTAATGTGGGCTAATTTGCATACTTAATGAGTAACTTCTCTAATTCCACACTGGCAAATGACAGCAATTTCATACATTCAATACTTTTTTTTGGCATCGGGACGTTATGTGAATGTAAACATCGTTGAATCAAATTATGCTAATAAGGGCCTCATTTGCATAATTACTGAAAAATATTAGCATAACCTTCTTTGTTGAGCTCATAATTTGTTAAGCTCATACTTTGGACATGTTATATTTTAAGACAATCAACTGGTATGATTTATAATTGATGAGAAACGCTCCTAATACATCAGTCATAAAGGTTAAAATCATTTGGCGAAGGTATGAGGTCGTTGAACTCTAGGTCTATATAAAAGTATAAACCCACTTATTTGAATGTTTGTAAAGGATGCATGTCGTTGGTTACTTAACTAAAAGGGACCCTTGAAAATCACTTACTCAGTTAACTGAATGGTCCACCCTAAAGATTAATTTTTTACGATAAAATTTAATCTAATTTTATTTTCATTTTCATAAAGTGCCTGTCATATTAATCAATGCTATAGTTGTGATTTTTCTGTAAATCTTATGGGGCCATCCTTTGTAGATGCCAACAAAATTCAGACTGATATTACTTACAACTTTTTTCAGCAGTCAGTTTTAATAGTTGAAATACTGAATACCGGATTCAATCAATGTTGTTACAGTTTTTTGTTTGAGGATATCTCAACTTCTGGCGCATTCTGCAATGAAATGTGTGTTTTCTCGGGTGGGTATGTCGTATACATGTAAATAAAATACAACACAGTGTATTCCGCATCACCCTTGGTCCCAGCCCTCCGGCGGGTTGGATCGCCCTCCGGCATATGGCCGTCGGGGGGGCGATCCTACCCGCGGTCGGGCTGGTACCTCGGGTGATACGGAATATCCTGTGTTGTATTCTATATTTAGCCACCAAGAATACTGGTATATGACATTGCAAGATCTTGTATTTATGTGGAAAACTGCATTTTTCTTGCAGCAAATTTCACTATGATTGCCACCGCCTCACTAGAGCCTTCCACGGGTCTCTGGGCGAGTGTAGCGGCTGGGAAAATTTCTGGGAGAGACAACCCACCATTGCCGGCCTCCTTCTACGTCACCAAGAAATCACCCAAAAAACCTGTCCCGCGTCGCGTGGACAACACAGACATTCAATACAGAGAGGCAACGCCAACGGGGCACAACACCGTTTCTTACGGTGACAGAACTGAAATGTACGAGCCCAGAGTGCGGAGAAGACTGTCAGAGGAGGCGCAACAGAGCCATCGCATTGTCAGCTGGTCTGATGAGATGGACAACCAACCGGACTTGACAAGCAAAAGTTACGCGGACGTGGCGGGGCATAGCCTTGCAGCGGACATGCAGCAGTTACAAATTGTGAGGGACAGGCCGCACTTCAGTAGCAGTAATGAGGTGTCCAGTCCGAGGTATCCTCAGAACACAGGCAGACAATCACAGAACTGGGTAGAAGGAAGACATCAGAGGTATGATAGACAAGGGGATGGGCAGAGCTACAAGTATGACAGACAAGGGGAGGGGAGGAGCCAATGGTATGATGGACAGGGAAGGGGGAGGGGCCAAGGGTATGACAGACAGACAGGTGGGAGGGGCCAAGGGTATGACAGACAGAGAGGGGGGAGGGGCCAAGGGTATGACAGACAGGGAGGGGGGAGGGGCCAGTACAGGGGAAACTACAGAGGGAACAGGGGGAAAGACTGGAGGGGGAGAGGGAGAGGCCGTCCCAGGGACTACCACAGGAGAGTCAGCGACCAAGCGCCGGTTCCGCAACACGCAGAGCACGCTCAGTACAGACGGGTGGTCAGTACGTCCGACATGGAGCGATACAGGCAGGAGCAGGGCGACGCGTACGGTCAACATCGTTACGACGCGGATAGCAGCCAGGGTTTTCAGTCTCAACAAAACAGCATCCGCGAAGAGGATCACGTGTACTTTTACGTTGGCGACAGGGGGAGTTCAGAAGTCGGGGGAGATTCATTTAACGAAGGCAGGGGTGGACACCAGTCAAGGGAGATGCAAGCACCCGACCACACACGTGAACTTTCCCCTGATAGGTTGGGATTCCACCAATCAAGTGAGTCTGGGGACCAATCCGAAGGCTCTTGGCAAGAAGTGAAGAAGAGAGAAAGAAAGATATCCGGGTCGAGCGATAATCAAGATAGAGGGAGTGGGAGGGAAGGGGGAAGGGGTAGCAGAAGGGAAGGTGCACCACGGGGTGGGGGGAACAGAGGAAGGGAGACAAATACTCACTCAGATAGAGGGGGTAGAGCAGGGTTTAGGGCCAGAAACAGGAGATATTAGAATAGAGGCAGAAATGATTCTAGCTACCTCTCAGGAATGATAATATTAATGTCTTATTTACAAGTTGTGATTGTACAAAATAGAATTTAGCGTCCAAAGTTGATATAGATTGTCGTATGAAATTTTAAAGCAAAAACGGTTGTGTTTTTTATGTGTATTTCCATCAGTGGCAGGTGTATCTCTTGTGCATATCAAGTCCGTGAGAGTTCCGTATTGATATTTTTTGGCTTTGGTTTAAGTTTGCGGGAGAAAAAGTTATTTTTTTTGTTCGATATCCAGGCTGCACGACGATGCGTAAAAATAAAATAAAAAACACTCCTTTCCCGCAAACTTTACTTAAGCCAATAAAATGACAATACAGACTTGATGTACCCCAAAGTGTGACAGCCCCCATACATGTAGTGTTACATGTACCTGTGCAGAGGGCTATTCTCTGACATTTTAGGGCTTTCTTAGCCACAATAATGCAACCATGCTGCTACGCCCCCTTGCAGGCATGAGCTGAAGTGCATTACAATAGTTAAGGTTTGTTAACAGAGGTACAAAAATGTAGAGTAAGGCCATTATGTTCAACTACTTTTTGGGTTTTGGCGCAGTCACATTCGTCATATTGGTTGTTGTAGGAGTTTGATGAAGCAAGACTAACGACCGACTAGGATAAAAGACAGCCTTTTCCATAAAAGGACAGGTAAATTTTGTAAGAAAAATGCACGACTATCCCATCAAAAATACCTTCAGTTTGCGATCATAGGACGAATGTGACCAGACCCTTTACCAAAACTGCCCATTTTACAGCTACATGTTAATGTAGGTTCCTATACCATGCAAGAATGCGGGATCTTGCCACCAAGTAATAAACAAGGATAAAAATTCTGTTTTTATGTATTTTAGGTATCAAAACTAAGAAAAATATTTTACTGCAACTGACAGAAAAACTTCAATCATTCCATCTTTGTACAGCAGTTTTAAAAACAACTCTATCATTTCATCAGTCTGATTATACATGTATTCCACGTAGTACAAAACCTATTAGAGTAATTTGACTGTACAGTTTTTCTTCTGTATGAAAGATGTAAACATTTGTATTTACCTTACATGAGACAACATGTAAATCTACCAAGTCAGTAACTACCTGTGGTACTTGTCAAAAGATGTAAACTGGTTGACCATGGCAAGATAAAATAAGTGAGTAACCAGAATGTTTAAGGTTTATTTTACCTGATTTTTAAGAATTTCCTTAGGTCAAACTCAAAGTGAAATGCTTTTTTGATAGACAAGTTACATAATTGTATTAATACGATTATTCAACACACCTTTATTGGATGTCTTGACTGTTTTTGTCAAACAAAAATAGTGACTTTAAGTTAATACCTGACACCTAAAGCATTAAAGGTCTAAGTTGTTTAATACCTGACACCTAGAGCATTAAAGGTCTGAGTTGTAAATGAAGAGATGGGCACAATCATTTTTATGATGTCTTTGTTTCATTATAAGTGGTGCTAATTCAGTGCCATGGCATTGAACATGTATATTAAAATACGTACAATCAAACATGTACAAGTGACCACCTGGCCAATGTGACCACTTTTTGGTGGTCCCCTTTTCCTTTTGACATAAGCATTAAGAATCCTGTCCACACATTTGCTCATTTTAGGAACAAAATTTTAAGAAAACCTGTGTTACAAGCATTGTTTAGGCCATACCAATTTTATTTCTTGGTTCTTGGACTTAAAGAAATATGTATAAAACTGGAAGATTATCACAAAAACAGCTTAAATCCATGCTTTAGTGCACAAACATACATTTGTACATGTATATAATGATATAAACCTTAGGGAGTGAATATTGTCAGTTTCAAGTTTTCCATTTATTCTGTCCATGATTTTTACCTTGAAATGTCCAAAAACCAAGAAAATGCGTTGGCTTGGCTTTAAAATTCAAACCACACAATGTGCAAAGATCGTTCCTTATCCAAGTTATGATTATACGCTGCAAATGTACATTAGCATAGTTCTATTTTTGACATGACATTAGTGAATCTTCAAGAGATGCAATGGCAGATGTCAAGCAACTCAGTGATGACAACACTACCTTGGCTGCAGAGTATACTACAGTTGCTTGAATGTACCGATTACGCAAAGCTTTGTTGTAGCTTTTACCTGTAATGATGCCGTTACTACAGGGTATTTCAGTCAATAAAACAGTATTTTGTGAATTCTCTGTGTTTGCTGTGTGACTTGAATTGCACATCAAGTTGAAGGTATGGATATCTTACATATACTCAAGGTCTTGTCAACATGGCATACAATCAAGTAAAATTGCCAATAGCCTTGTGGGTACAGTGCTTGCTTTATATGCGGTTTAAATTCTCCAACTACGTCATACCAAAGGCTTAAAAACGGTACATACTGCATACAATTAATTTAACTGCTTAGCACTCAACACCTATGGATAAGCACTCAACACCTATGGATAAGAGATTGAACATACAAGAAGATGGGATAGAATAAACACACTGCAAAGACACATATACCGTGGTACAATGTAGATAAACGAACACATCACAGCATATTCATAAAAGCAAAGGTGACACATGTACAATGTGTGATAGATCACTATAGACTACCAGTCCTAATTCAGCCCCAGATTTGATATCCACTATTCTGTATCACTTTTTATTTATTTGATAGACTGTATACGTATGAAGACATACAGTCAGGGCTAGCTAATGGCTATTACAAAGGACAGTTACATGTAATGATACAGGGGCATTATGTTCTGTGGTATTATCAAGTTGTAGCTGCATCCAAACATGTTTACATCAGGGTTCATTGTTTTCACTAATGGAAACTGCCTAAAAACGTATTCAGCTCAATATGATCTCTTTTACGTATGAAGAGGAATTTAATCAGAGAATCTATCAGGCCATGCCAATGAGATGAACTATTGCATACTAATGGTATTTTTCCATTGCAGTAAAGATGTAGGAGCAGGTGTGGCACAAAAACGGACCAAAACTCCGTAGAAAGGAATTTGGTCATGATCTGGCACCAATTTTCAAACTTGTATTGGCCAGTTCCGAAAATGATTTTATCAGTTTGGTAGAACATAGGATGTTAACACAACCAGTAAGTCTCACCTGCTGACGTTTCAGTCTCCCCTACCTTGGCTACTTGGCGGTGAGAAGCAGTACTCCAGTCAGAAGCTCTGAAGAAGGTGTCTGACAGACACCGAAACATCAGCAGGTGAGATTACCTGGTTGTGTTAAAAAAATCTTCAACATCCTGTATTGGCCAGATCTGTTGATCGTCAGATAGTTGTGCATATGAATTTTCTATTGTATGATCTATTGAAAATAACAATGCATAAACATGGCTGTTGGTCAGCGCAAATCTTCCAATTCTTGTCGCATCACCTTCAGCTCCTGCATCAAGTGCAGGGTCATCTCTTCATCGTCATCCAGATTTTCCATCTTGTCTTCTTCGCCGGCCTCATCATCATTTTCTGTACCAACGGTAGGGTGAACTTTGACCTTCATGCGTTCCTTCCTCCCCACAAATTCTCCCAACTGACCAATGAGGAAGTCGACGATCTCGTGGTCGTTGGAGCGCAGGTCGTTGTCGTGCTTGATGGATTGGAAGCTCTCGGTGATAATGGCGATGGGGAAGTTAAGGAAGATCATGTTCATCAGGACCATATATGCCATGAACAGGACTGGACCCCAAAAGCTGTAGGAAACAATAAAAGATATGTCCTCAGCTAAAGTAAAGATACGTGGGTGTACAGAAAGTACGAAATGGAGCGAAATGAAACTACAGAATGTGCGAAATGGAATTATTTTATTTCAGTTTGCTTTATTTTTCGTTCCATTTCACACTTTCTGTTGTTCAACGAAATGAAACCAAATGGAACTACAGAAAGTGCGAACGTTCTGTAGTTTGGTTCCTTTTCATTTCGCACTTTCTGTACACCAAGGTACGTCGCAACAGTCCCAGACCCTTTTGGGGACGTAGGTGCGGTGGATTGTTAATCCAAGTGTGTCTAGGGCATGGTTATGGAAGGTAGAGCCCATCCCTCTCCTTCCACAGCCTTTTACTTCCCCAACCAGAGTTAGACACCAATTCACATCTAGGGGGAGGGACAAACTTCCTTGAACGACATTCGAATCTGTTTAGCAAACAAAAACTGAAGAAGCTTGATAAACACCTTGAAAAGGATGGGATGTACCTAATACAATGCATCTATCTACTGGCGATACATGTGCTGTGTTAGAAATGAAGGCAGAGTTAAAGCAATGTGTATATAATCATCAGGAATTTGAATTTCTACCCACCTGTTGCCTTGAAAGGACTGAAAGTCAAACATTCCCAACCCAACATTCCAGAGGGTCATTCCGGTTGCGTAGACGGAACGGAAGTCGCCGGTGGAGGCGCTCAGGAGGAGGTAACCCCCGTGGAGGAACGCCATGAACAGGATGCTCCACATCACGGCAACGCCAGCCAGGGCGGGCGCCGCGTCGCGAAGGGTGTCACCGAAAAGCGACAGTTGTTTGTTGAAACGTAGCAGTCGGATGAGCTTAGCAAACGTCAGGGCAGAGAGGATGGACAGAACATAGCCGTAGGCCGCATCCCACATCGCTGGCTCACTGCAAAAGAAAAGGTGTTCGATTTGATTTTGATTTTACTCGGATTGCAATGATACTACTGTTGGTGTCCTGACCTAAACATAACACACCACAGAACACTAGAATCAAGGACAATGATTTCAACGTATCACACAAGTTGGTGTTGTTTTATCTAATCTGTAAAATAGCATTGTCAAGGAATTACTAAAAGGTGCATTGTAGACTAAGTAATCGAATTGGAAATCCCGGCCAAACATGCATTCATGATTTGCACGGAGAGATTAGCATGCTAGAGACAACCCTTTCCGCAAGATACAGTTCCTAAAAATGTGGGAGAAGGAAGAAACTGATAGAAGCTGAAATTTAAAAAAAAAAAAAAATTCAAAACGTTTTCATTGATGAAATGGAGCAATGCTGATGGTGTAATACAGACACGTTTTACTCACCAATGTGACATGAAATTAATGCGCCTAGGTTAGTGCATGATGTACATTATACAGTACCCAAGGTGTAACCTTCCAAACTTGCTTAAGTTTTGAAAAATCAGACTGACACAACAACTGGGGAAAGTTCACAATCAAGTAGATTTCTGGTTACCTGTAGTTGATAAAGCCTTGAGGATTGCTGAGTCGATGCTGGCTGGTGTAGTCCACCACCACCCAACGTTTGATGTAGAAAGCCAGAAGACACACTGATAGACACACGATGGTGATCTCAACCCAGCTCCAGAACTGTAACAGATACTGCCGTCCAAGTCGCTTCACTTCAGCACCTTGGACAGAAACAACCATGTGTTACTGTTAATCTTGAAATATTTGCTTTGGCTTTGTTTTCATAGCTTTCGGGGTTATACGTATAGTTATGCTCATTATACGTAGACATGCGCAGATCCCTTGTAAGTCCCATACAACTAGACAAGAAATATGCGCATCTTAAAAATAACGAGCTATTCACATGTATCATGTCATCTAAAAACTACGATATAATTGGAAAACTATGTAAATTTGTGTACAAATGTTTCAAGAAGAGAGAAGAGACTCTGCATATTTAGATGGAATATATCACAATTTTCCATTTCTTTTACTTTATGTAACCTAATGCATTAGCCCATGCTGGGCATGAATATGCAATAAAGTTCATCGTCATTGTCATTACAGCAATTGTAAACAATACAGATTTCACATGAATGATGCTCTCTATATGTATCATTGCAAACTTTTGACACAATGAATGCCCCCTAGAAACCACTTCTTTGTTCCCAGGTTTTATGAACGAAACTGGACAATGTTATACTGGTAACTTTAGAATAACCTCATTGATAGTCTGATTTTGTAAGGGCCAAGGAATCACTGTGTTCTCATGCCATTCTGCTGTCATTCTCTCATTCATAAAGCAGAGCAAAGCTGTGTATGCTGCCATGTTGGTGTCCATATTTGCATATTCAGATTTTAAAATGTCCTCTGCCTCTCGAAAAATGATATCAAATGTCTACAACTCAAAGAAGAGAAATACCAGAAGAATACTTTTCTTAAACTTGCTGATGAAACACAAAAATGCTGTGTATGCTTGAGCTACAGTATTGAAATGCAAATAGAGACACCAACATGGCTGTCAGCAGCAGCCTGTTTCATGATTTGTTTCCCTATTGGACCATCTAAAATTGTATTCACTTTATTTGCATATCAATTCATAGTTCGTGGTTAAAACCTACTGTTCGACAAATCTTGCCCAGAGTCACTGACGAAAAGTAGTGGATGCTACTTGAAACGTCTGACCGTTTCCAAAATCATATCCAGTTGCTTGAGTAACTGTTATTTGGCGTATCGTATTATCAGGATGTCTAACCTTCATCGACGTGCCTGTTTCATTGATATGGAAAGTGGGTAAAAATGCCATATACAGGGCTGGTAGTTCTTTTACAAATGTGGCGTCGCGGTGGCGCAGTGGCAGGGTGTTAGGCCCCTGAACCTAGAGATACTGGATTCGAATCTGGGGTTCCCCGATTTGTCCCATTGACGTTGTGCCCTTGGGAAAATCATTTTAGACGACTTTCCTCACATCACTACAGAAAGGTAAAAAATGAGTACCTAGCTTCGGCTAGGGACTTTCCTCGAATAGGACGTTCAATGAAGGTCCCGTATTTGAGGAGAGCTACACCTTGAGCACGTGAAAGAACCCACCGCACTTAGTAGTGGTCCTTCCCGGTGTGAGTAGATCGTCCGGATATGCAGCTCGTACTTTTCAGTACAAACCTGGTGTGTTACGCCTTCAGGCGGTTTACCGGGTATGAAATACAAACAAACAAACAAACAAATACTTACCTTCTCTGACCAGAAGTATGATGAACATGATGATGTACAGGACCTCACACACTAGAGTGTAGAAGTCGCTGTTGTTCACATAGTTGTACAAGCGGAAGGTTGTAACTTTTTTCTGGGTAGGAGAACAGCCTCCTGTCGGTGGAAACTCTGCCAGCAAGTTAACCTGTGTTAGATATGTATAATTATGTATAATGGTTAAAGGGATTACTAATAGGTATAATCATGTATAGTTGCTTAAATGGTACATAATATAAATGTATGATGGTCACGAGGGGTCACAAAGGTCATACATGTACAAATTTAATGGTCATCAGGGTTATATATAATCATGTATAATGCCAAAACAGTTATGTATGATTATACATGATTATGTATAAGTATAGTGTAATCATATGTAACTGGACTAGTCCCAAGGGACTCAATTGCGCTATCAGCATATTCAATACCATTTGGTATGTACTCTATAGACTTGAAGGTACAGCATTTTGGAGTTATGGGATGGAGTTTGGAACTAAAGACTTAAGTTTTTTTCCTTAAGTAATTAAAGTGACGCCTGTCAAACCTGCCCAAGAAGACCATGGAGGGGACTGAGAAAATCTGGTCTGTGTGGACAGGTGCTTGATGCTTGTGGCAATGGGAAAATTATCTAAGACACAACCAACAAGTGGTCACATTGGCCAGGTGGTCCTTACATAGAGTTGGTGAAGACAAACAAAATAATTGTACTCACCATGGTAAACAAGTTAGTGTTTGGATTGTAGATGGTAAACTCTGCCAGAACGGCACTTGTCGTCTCGTCAACCCAGTTGTTTTCCTCCAGTTCGTCCACTACGGCCAGGTCGTCAGCCTTTGTCCCCGTCAGCTCAACCACATAACCACCACCAGAGTAGGTGCCCCACTTTCCCCAGATACTCTCACCTAAAACAAATATTTATAAAAAGAATTGGTTCTAACATGAAGTGTTTGCATGGTATCAAGTATAACTGCAGGCAAAGTTTTGTGTATGTCATACAAGAGATTGCGATCTGAAACGAGTTGCAAATTCTACCAGTATAAGAGATTGCAATCGGAGACTCTGTCAACAGAGATCAAACTCAGGATGCTATTAGGGTTTTTATCAGGGTGGTCTCCCATTCGTAAATCCCGAGTTTGTATTCAATGCATTGATGTTAAGTTAAAGTTACATGACCTGAAGTTGAAAAGTTTGTCTTTGATGTGAAAATCCAAATGCACAGAAACATTCACAGACTCTAATTGGGATCTTTACTAGTAGAATTGGCAATTCTGGTAGTTTGTAATCTCTATTCCGTAACATATATAAGTGCAGTATTTCGAGAATAACTAAAATTTAAGTTTAATGAGTGTTGCATAGTTTCAAATGAAATAGACAAAAAAGAACATTTCAAAAACATCTAAAAGGTACCAACATTGCTATAGACCTACCATCCAAGTCTTCAGCTGTTTGATAGTTCCAGGGTGACTTCTCGCTACTGTTGAAATGTCCAATCTGTCTGGTTTCTTCTGTACTCTGACTGTACATCATGTTGCAGTTCAGTGTGTAGTCAGCAAGGGAAGGATGTACAGTACACTGCACATCTGTAAAATATTTTGATTTTATCAGAATTGCAACGGTGCCATGCACGTGGAATACAGACATCTATTTCTGGTGTCGTCACCGACACATAATGTACCCATTTTTACACCTGGGTGGGGTGAGGGTGGTCGTGTAAAGTGCCTTTCCCAAGGGCACAGCATTGGTGGCGTCAGGGAATTCGAACCCAGGACCGCTGGGTTCTGGGCAAAAAACCCTGCCGTTACGCCATATGACCTCACAGGTTAAACAAATTGTAACAAACTGTTCCTCCCACAAACTTTACTTTTTGATAATGTCTAGCTGAGGAGGACATTTAATATTTTGTGATTTTCTTCTTCTTCTGTCTCTTAGTCTCTTAGTCCAGCTATTTGACCATTGGACCACCACAGAAGATTTAGATCTGGCAACAACAAGATCTGTTTTCAACAAGATTTCCCCTGGCACAATTTGGCCAATCTCGACAATTTTTGTATTATCAGCAAACAAGATGTACGAGTCTGGCGGAAACCAAAACGAAATATCTATACCAAATATCAATTGATGTATTTCACAGTGTTAGATTTTGCTGAAATTGAATTCAAAAATGTATTAATTAGAACTCTCTTTTTAAAAAGGTTAAACGATATCGTATGAAGATGGCAATGGAAGTTGTCGATAAATATACTTTGATATTATTCTAGTACTGTACCAGGTAACATGTAACATGTTAAGATACCATGATAAGTAGTTCACTCTTGTACATACATATGCCGATGGATTTCCAAACTCACCGTGTCTGGTGCGATGCTGACGTAACCTGGCCACACCTACGAGATAGTTGACGTGGTTGTTAGTGTAGCCCTGATAGTTGGTGTCGTCTCCATTGTACCACTGTCCACCTGCCACACCCGGGACCAGCACACCTTTCGCCCACCTCCACCAGTCTGTCTGGGAGGACATCTAGAGGACAACATTGTGTTTATCAGTCATGTTTTCTTTGTTCTGTACTACAATGAATGAATGAATGAATGAATGAATGAATGAATGAATGAATGAATGAATGAATGAATGAATGAATGAATGAATGAATGAATGAATGAATGAATGAATGAATGAATGAAAAAATATAAGAATATAATTTATTTTATAAAACAGGATCGCTATGTACCACATGTTAAGTGTCACGGCATCCCCTTTGTAAATACTTCAACTATGCATCGCTCTCCCAAGGGAGGAATAAAGTACAAGAAATGTTTTATTTTCGTGTCCTGCGACTCAATAAAGTCGCCCAGCCCATGCGGACTTACATGTATAGGACACCAATTGAATACATAAACTTGACATAGGAGTGTTGGTAGAGGTACAGTAATAAATGATAATAATCAGAAATAAATCATAATAATAGCAGTAATGAGTAACACAAGATAACATGAACATAATACAGTGGCAACACAAAAAGTGTTCTACATTGTACATAACCGTCAAAACCACTTCAAGGTTTTGCAAACCAGTTCTGTATATATAATAGTAATGATACAAGCTATGGAAGAATGGACTGATAGGTTTGGTACACTCACACCGAGAAGAACCACTAATCTTATTGATACATGTAAGTGTGCTGGGTTCTTTAACGCAAACCTATTTGAGAACAGCCATACCTCAAGCACACGGCCTTTTATCTAAGTCTGAGAGGATGCCCCTAATCAAAATTAGGTAATAAAGTATTCATTTTCACCTGAGTTGAGTCAGTAATTCGTCTAAAGTACATTTCTTAAGGGCACAACAAGGTTTATACTAAAAGGTGCAGTCAACTGCACTTTTCTCGCAAATCTACAAACATTTGCTGCAGCTGTGCCAAACAATCTGACTTACCGAAACAAAAGACTTGTTGTTGGGGATTTCTGCATGCAGAAATGTATTGCTGACATCCGATGTTTGATGGAAGGCGATCTCCTGGCGATGTCCGTACCCGATGGAAAGTACGACCCACAAGTACACGAAGTAGAACACCACCTCCAGGATGATCATGTACATCTGACTTCTCTTGGCGAAGAAATCACGCGACGCCATCACCTGTTTGTTCTCAGGTCTGGGTGGGGCGACCTCATCATCATCTTCATCCTACATGACGACAGATATTTGTAATATTCGTGCGAAGGGTCATCCGTGACCGTAAGGCCATGCTAATTTGAGAATATGGATGACATCGCATCCTCTGTGGACCCCAAAACTGATGCGAGCGTGCAAAAGTTTGGCAAAAAAAGTTGCCTTCATTATGAAATCTACATAGCAAGGATGAAGAAAACTATATGGTATGTCGAATAATAGATTCTTCTTCTTTGAATTTGAAATTGCCTTTGGCATTCTACGACACGACATATATTTGTTTTCCGAAATTCCTTTTCTGCAATTTACAGCATATGTATTCTCATTTTGAAGCTGCTTTGTACGATTAACAGTATTGTCAGAAACTTTTCTTTGGAAACGGACGAATGTCATCCATATAATTAACATATTAACAAATGTACACACTATTTTTGTAAAGTAAAGTGTACCTCAAGTTGATTTCCAGATCTATTGTGTTGTGTGTTCATAAGCGTTTTACCTTGTGTGTGGAAGTAGCGTGTAAATTTCTCAATAGATTATGTAATGTCATTATAGGCCAAACCAATTCATTTTCTTGATTTTCTGACAGTTTAAGGTGAAAGTATAGCAAGCGGATATCATAAAAACAGAGGGCAGGGAGGAAAATGTTCACAAATGGCGTAAAAGCTGAGTGCACCAAGGCATAAAGCTGCACTGTAATTAAAGCTTTAAAAATTGCACTGTAATTAAAGCTGATGATAAGAAACCAAAGCACAAAACTGGCATGTTATGAAATGTTCTGATTAACAGTAAAGGCGCCAACCTCTTTAAAGGTAGACCTCTGGTGAAGGTACTCTTCATCATTCTCCAGCTCTCTTGTGATGCTATCATCCTTCAGATCTTCAACACTCTTTGAAAAAAAAAAGCAGTACAATAATCATGTCATTGGGAAATCCATGTAATCACCAAGTCTTATTCTACCTAGGCACAGATAGTAATGTTGCAATACAATAAATTGAATAATTAGATTAATTTTAAGTAGCTCAAATCTATGTTAAGTAACTCAGCCTCTACTGAATAATTGAACTGTAGAATCAGTCTCGAAGGTTGAGCACCATGATGTCAGACACTCTACAAAACATTATAGATTAAAGCAGTAAAACGTATCATCATGTCTCAGTCTGCTTCTCTAAAAGAGGACCAAGAAACATAACATATGCCTTACTGACCTTCATTATAAGAGCGACCATGGCTGCCACCACCAGTACTTTAACAGGCTGGATGAACAGGAGGTCCATGATGAACGAAGTGAAGAATGTCAGTAGCCAGGCCTCCGTCTTGGCCTTCCCATAGGCGTTACCGTACAGCATGGTGAAAAACGCTGCTGTAGTGCAGGTGGCAAACACAAGAAACCACCCTGTGGAGAAAGAAGATACAATGCAACTTCATAAATAGTTTCACGAGCTTGGTAAATCAATTCAACATAGTTTTCTTAGGCACACAATCTTATCTTTCTTCTCTACAGCTGTTTTGACAACCTAACTGCTGTAAAATTAACTCTCCTATATCAGTGCAAAGTAAAATTTTCCTAATACATGTATAACAGTGCAACTGTTTTCAAGCGAGTTTAGCTTACCGAAGAGCTATTTTTCCAGTGGCCATTACAAAAAATGATATATTCAATATGCATTCAGGTATTTCACGGTATAAGGAAATTCGCCAGTCTCTGTTTGATAAGTATACTGAATATGGGTTCAATGTCGCTAGGTGTCGCTCTGTGCGAATGGTCGTCTTTTGTCAGCTCTTGTCTATCGTGGTAAAAAGTGTTATTTAAAGCTCACAACTGTGCCATCACCGTTACATCCAAGTTGTAACAACCTCAACTACTTCTAGAGGTCTAAGATACGATATATTTGGAAGTTCTTTGCGCATTTTTGGACTAATTCTTCATCGGCATCACTCCAGCCTGGGGAGGGCAACCACTCGTCTTTTGTTTACATCGCCTGATACGGGAGACGCCGCCAGCACTATGTCGGCTTTGGGAAAGGTGGGACAAGCTTATGTTGACCCATACATTGATAAACTCCAAGACATCAACCTATGGGTTAAAATGTACGTCAATGCTGGTATGAGACCAAGCGAAGTGGATGTTGCAAAGTCGATACTACATGACAAAGACAAGAACATTCTACAACCTTCGGACATACTTGGTGTACAAATTGTCCTGCCTATGATTATAGTCAATCTGTCATCAATCAAGGCTAAGGAATATGTGCTCAAGAACCCTTGTATCAACTTAGCTGGAAAAGACTTAACCCTACTTGACTTTGTAAACACGCCGCTGACAAAACCCCCTCCCCTGACCCGGGTGTCCATACATGGGGTTTTCCATTCGGTACCTGATGCTATTGTCGCGGAATGGGTCGACAGTTTTGCCACTCGTGCATCTCCTATTGAGAGGCATACGGTCAAGACCACTAGTGAAATGTTCAAACACCTCCGATCCGGCCATCGCTTCTGCTATATCAGCAAGGCTACCGGAGAGATACCGCCGAGATACACAACGATGACCATTCCCCATCCTCACGACCCCCTCATCTCTATAGACATTGACCTAGAGGTTTTCTGTGGGAGAGATCAAGTCATCAATTGCCGGCGTTGTAAGTCCTTGGATCATAAGTCTCACGTATGCCCGATGATTACTTGCTTCAGGTGTGGCAGTCAAGGTCATGTCAAATCCAACTGCCATGCTCACAAGAAAAGGGCTCTTCCCGAGTCTCGCACCACTGGAGACCTTAGCCCTGACACCCGCAGCTCCTTTGAAGTCATCAACAAAGCATTCGACGCTTACGTCAAGCCAGCCTTACACACCTCGAACCGTTTCCAGCCCTTGATCGACCTTGATCCTGAACCCAGCTCACTTAATCTCTCGTGTATCTCCCTTGACCCACTGGCTCAGGAGTTTACTCCCGTTCGCCATGGAGCTACTGGCGGCCTGGCCTTCCAGTCGGTATTGCCCGGACGCCCCGTTCGTGGCTCTGGAGGTTCGAGGCGGGGCAATCGGAACAGAAAAAGATCTCGCACGCGTGTGTCAGGCGACCAACAGATGTCGGCATCTAAAAAGTCACTAGTTGCAGAGTCCACCGAAGTCCCTCCTCTGGACCTGCGCATCACGTGCGACGAAACCTCGTCTACTAAAACCATAACGCGTCCTTCTCACCCTGTCGGGGTGGATGCTCAAGTCTGTGTCATGGGGGAAGATGTTATTCCAAACGGTACTGATTCCCGCGGATTTACGGCTGTTCGTGACCTCTCGGAGCGTCCTACTCGCGGAGTGTACACTCGGTCGATGTCAAGACCGTCGTCAAACTCTGTGGGTGAATAGCAGCCAGTGTCTAACGGAACAGCACAGACTCCTAGTACCGACAAAGCATGTGTATCCTTCTGTTATTTGAACGCAAGGAGTCTATCTTCTGTGAACAGATCTCGTAACAAACTTGTACAGTTTCAGATCTTAGTCGGCTTGCTACAGCCCTCCATCATAGGCGTCACTGAGACCTGGTTGGGTCCACTTGTTGATGACATTGAACTTCTTCCATTCAGTGACTACCAAATATTACGTAGGGACAGATACTCTATGAACCCTGGTAAAAGGGGTGGAGGTGTTCTTCTGGCGCTTTCTCATAATTTGAAAGCCCAGCGTCTGTCTGTGCTCGAGCCTTTATCCAGCGAAATTCTTGTATGCACTATTAGTGCTAGGTTTCACTCGAAAATTGCGATTATACTATGTTATAGAGCTCCCAATCATGATATCAATGTCTTTACAAGTGACCTGAAACTTACACTGGAAAATGTGTCCAGAAAAGCTCAGGATGTTATTGTAATGGGGGACTTCAACCTACCCGGGGTTGATTGGACGTCTCTGGATACTGGCAGAGATGGGTCGGTCAATAATTTCATTGACATTATTGGTGATTTTCACTTGACACAAGTTAACGAGGTTCCATCAAACAAACATGGCAACCTACTCGATCTCGTCTTTTGTAGTGTCCCAGAGAAAGTCTCTGCTGTATCCAAAGTGGACATTGAATTTGACACTGATCACTCTGTTATTGAGTTTAAAGTCAACATTCAACCACACCCCAAAGCTAAGATATCTCGACTTGTGTATGACTTTAAGAATGGTGACTTTGTTGGCTTGATTGCCTATCTAGAATCATTTCCATTGTCTGATACCATCGATCCCTGTCTTTGCTTAGACTCCGTCTGGGAAAGATGGCTAAATTCAGTCAAAGCAGCTGCGGACAAATTCATACCCAAAAAAGTCATCAAGGACATGACCGCACCACCGTGGATTGATTCGGAAGTAAGGCATTTAAAAAAATGCAAACGCACTGCCTGGGCTAAAGCCAAACGAACAGACAAACCAAATCACTGGGCCAAGTTCAGACGTCTCCGCAACAAATTGAAGAAAATGTTAAATGCTAAATATGCAAATCATTTGATTAATCTGGGAGACATCGTACTGAGTAACCCTAAAAGATTTTGGTCCTTCTTCCACTCTAAGACAAAGTCTAAAAATCTACCAGACAGAATGAAACTTCAGGATGAGTCTGCTGAGTCTGCTCAGGAGAAGGCAAATTGTTCAATAACTTCTTTTACTCTGTTTTTAACTGTACCGATGGGGAAACCCCGTTGCCCGACTTGATTGATACTTCTAGTGTACCAAAAATCTCTTCAGTTACATTTTCTGTCAGCACCATTGAATCTATTCTCAAAAACCTGGAAGTTACAAAGGCCACAGGGCCGGACGATCTCCCAGCGATGGTATTAAACAAGTGTGCAGCCCAATTAGCACCATCATTGGAAAAACTGTTTCAATTATGTGTGAGCAATGCAAAAATTCCGAGTATGTGGAAAAAAGCTAATATTACTCCTGTTTTTAAGAAGGGTGATAAGAGTGCCGTATCTAATTACAGACCTGTGTCGTTATTATGTATCACAAGCAAAGTTTTCGAAAGATGTATTTTCAACTCTCTTTATCCATTATTGTCAAACACTCTTTATCCCCTTCAACATGGTTTCGTCAAGGGAAAATCCACTACCACCCAACTTTTAGAAGTTTACGAGGAAATAGGTGAAGTACTGGATAAATCTGGGCAAGTTGACGTAATATTCTTGGATTTTTGCAAAGCATTTGATAGTGTCTCTCATAAACTCCTAGTACACAAATTGAAATCTTTTGGGTTCTCCAGACAACTACTTGCTTTATTTAACGACTATCTTTCAAAACGTTTTCAAAGAACTGTCATAGAAGGCGAAATGTCTGATTACTTACCTGTGTTGTCAGGTGTCCCCCAGGGATCCATTTTAGGGCCATTCTTGTTTCTATTATTCGTTAATGATTTACCTGACTGTGTTGAATTTGGTAAAATGGCCATGTTTGCAGATGACGCTAAATGTTTTAGAAGAATTACCTCGATTTTTGATTGTTTTAAATTTCAGTCCGACTTAGATCGTCTTGTGGCTTGGGGGAAAACCTGGGAGATGGTATTTCATCCATCTAAGTGTTCAGTTGTTAGTATGACACGTAAAACTTCACCTGTTGAATACCCTTATAGCATGTCAGATTCTGTACTCAGTCGACAAGGTAGTTATAATGACTTAGGAGTTCATGTACAACATAACTTATCCTGGAATTCTCATGTACTTAAGAAGATATCAACATGTAACTCAAGACTTGCAATGATCAAGAGATCAGTAGGCTTTAATGCCCCATTTACTGTTAAACTCAATTTGTATCGATCACTGGTGATACCACATTTAGACTACTGTTCTCAGGTATGGGCACCGCATACAAGATTGTATCAGCGCAAAGTAGAAGGTGTTCAAAGACGTGCTACCAAGTACATCTGTAATGATTACGAACTTAACTATAAGGACAGATTAACCCATACCAACCTTCTACCATTGTGTTACAGACGAGAACTTTTTGATATCTTATTTCTTTTCAAATGTTTCCGCAACGTGTACTGTACCAACATTTCTCATGTCCTCAATGTATCCAGACCTACTAGATCACTTCGCTCTACAGACCAATTGTACCACGGCCATGTAAAACTGAATCATTCTCATTCTCTTACTTTAGTCGTATTGCCGTCATCTGGAACAATTTACCACTAGACATTCGCCAACATATGTACTCAAACCTCACCCTACAGTCCGCTAAAAACTCTTGATATCATATTATAGATCCCGATTAAGTGACACATTTTCTGTTGATAACTTATGTACTTGGACGACAACTTGTCGTTGCTCATCTTGCATAGTGACATAGTTAACCGTTTACCCTGTTTTCCTTATCATTTGACCTTATTACTCTCTTTTTTTAATGTACTTCTTTCAGTATTTGATGTCTTTCATTTATTGTTTTTATCTCAACTTTGTAAATTTTCTGGGGGAGTCGGCCTCGTAGAGGAACTAGATTCCTGTTGCCGGCTCCCCTCAGATTGTACGCAATCTGTGAATTTGAATAAATAAATAAATAAATAAATAAAAATAGTAGACCACAATTTAGGGTCTACGGACTGCAATACTTTAATTAGCATGCATGCTGGGTGAGCGACTGAGATTAGAAATAAAACCCTAGACCCCTTTGTCCAGAGGCAGGGTCACTAATTACTGCACGATGAATGCTACTACAACTAGGACAGTTACTACTTACTTTAGGATATAAACCATCTCTGAGCAAAACGTCCAGAGTACGTACAAAACAAGTGACACTAAAATCTAGCAGCCTGTGAGAGAGTACCAGTTTTTTGGCCCTGATGTTGATTGATGGGCATTGTCATATACTGACATGTGGGTTTATGCTTTTATCTTTGACTTTGAGATCAACAAAAGTCATTATTATAGTTATGCAATCCACAAACAAACCAATTGCACGTAAACTATTCAGTGCAGTTTTGATTGATGTCTGTACTGACCTATATACAAAAACCACCATGGAAGAAGAAATGGTTGTTTCTTCTTGTCTTCTTTGTCACTCTGTGGTCCCTCTGTTGTCTTACCTTCTGAGATCTCTTCTTCTGTAGTAAAATGGAAGTATTGGTCAGGGAAAAAAATGAAAATGAAAGTGATCTCATACCAGTTAAGCTCACTGAGGAGCTATTCTTGAACTGGTCGTGATAGAAAAGATGAACGCTATGTAAGGTATTACAGGTTAATTGTACAGGTGAAATTCCCCGAGCCCTTTTGAAAAGGTACCAAGGACAGTGTCAGTGGACCACGGCTAAAAGTCCTGTCCTAAGGACTGCAACCCTTTCCGGTAGCGCGCATGACCCGACCTGGATTTGAATTCACAGCCTCTTGGTCCAGAGGTAGGGGCACTAACCACTGGACTAAGCACGCTACTTTTATTGTTACTTACTATTATTAGTCATGGAAGATATTAATACTAGCATAATGTATTGTATGTTACTATAAGTCAATGACAAAAGGTGTTTCCTTATAACATAATTCAGTTTAAGTCATGCCCTTCAATGTTCAATGATTCAATCACTCCCAGTACAAACCTATGTCGTCATCATTTAGTTCCGCTGTCTTTGTTGGTTTGGGCTTGAGATGACGAAAGAGCTGCACCAGCAGAATGTTGATTGGTAGAACTATCAGGGCAGACTCAAAACCAATCATGATCTGGAAATAAAAACAATTCATAAGACAGGCGTATAAGTGTCTAATGAACACACATGTAAATTGATGAATGTATGATATTTAAGAGTCATAAATTAGATTGAAGCATTCAAGAATCATGAATCTAATTTGAAATCTAATGATCAATCTAATGGACCAAGAAAGACCAAGGTGTGCCATGCCTTGACGTGATTTTTACTTGTTATGCAAAATAAACAAAGGAATGATTACTTTGATGAAGGCAACTGGATAAAATTTCGAAACAGTCAGACGTTTCAGACAGCATCCGCTATCTTTCGTCAGTGACTAAGGAAAGATCTGGCAGAATTAGGTTTTAAACCAAAACCTAATAGATATGTTAATGAAGTGAAGACAATTTCAGATGGTTCAATAGAATAGTTAGTCAAGACATCGTTATATGGTAAAGAATCTGAAGGCTGTCTGAAACGTCTGTTTGAAATTTTATGTAGTTGCTTGAGTAACTTTTTTTGGCGTGAAGGAATGATTACATCGTATATCATTCTATTGTCCTTACCTGAGACCACTGGAAACTGAACACAGCCACTTCTACCTGGTCGTTCGTCTCGTCTGTTATCCCGTAGAACATAATGTTGACTAACATGGTAGACAACAAGAGGGATAAACAACAGGAGACCCGCTGGCACCGCGTGAAGAGGCTGTGCGCCGGTCGTCCAAACACTCCAAACCAAAGGTGTTTGTCCCTGGGGAAAAACAGCGAACGCCAAGACAGATTCAGCCAGTTGAATGATACAATGTTTGTGGTACATTGCACCAGAAAAAAATGTATTGAAAAAGACTGAGTGGAAATGTCTGTACGGAGACTATTATCTAAATTACAAAAAATTGTTTTCATTCTTGGCATACATTATTTTTAGATACACGAAATCACAGAGCTAGCATTAACATCTATGTAGTATTGAAGCTATTATATAACATATCTATGTAGCAGGCTTCGTGATATTTGGTGAAACTGGATTGCAGAGATCTGCCTTGAGTACAAAAGAATATCATACAGAATAGCTGCAAATGGATGTTTTCATAGACAAATCAAACATCGTCAAATTTTGTTGGAAACATGTTTATGGGCATATCTGATGTATGATGAAGGAGGCTTGTGTTGAAAAGTATCTTAAACTTTGGGTGTTACTTGTACATGTTTTCACACCTTGGGAGAACCAAACCTCAGTACAGCTGATATTTCAGCACTAAGGACAGATATCATGTATTTCAGCATTTGTAATTTGTGTTAAAAGGATACTCAATCTTAGGGTGTTACTGTAGATGCTTTCTTTTCTTGGAAAAAGGGAACTTCACAAAATCTGATGTTTAAACACTTAATATATAAATTCAGATATCATCCTCTGTATCAACCAATTGAGTCCTGTCAGAAAGTATCTAAATCGTTTGGTTTTACTTTAAATGATTTTTTACATTGCAAAAAGGGAACCTAAAGCAACTAATATTCCAGCACTAAGGAAACACATCTTCTGTGTTCTAGCATTTAGGGGCTTGTGTCGGAATGTGTCGCAATCTGATAATGTGTCATGTAGATGTAGTCTTTCCATAAGAAAACAGAACCTCAAAACCACTGCCATTTTAGAACTAAGGACATGTATCATTCAATGCACCAAACAATACAGTCTAGTGTTGAAAATTATTTTAATCTTTGAGTGTACCTTGTAGATGCTTTTACACACGTTTTGGAACTCAAACCTCAAAGCAGCTGACATTTCAGACCCATGGAGAGATGTTATCATCTTAATCAACCAATTGAAATTCCACCTAACCATGTTCTGATAACTTTTCAGGCACAGACGTTTTCTGAATCTCAAAATACATCAAGAAACAAACCTGAAATCCCGAGAACTGTTGACCGAGAAGACATAGAAGAAATTTTTCAGCTCATCGTCACTGGCAACAGGGAGGATCCTGATGGTCTGACTGTCTTCTTTGTCGCTTGCCAGCCATCTGAAAGTAGAAATGCCATATGGTAAATTTCTATTTTTTCGAGGACTTACTTTTAAGGTCGGAGGGGTTAGGTGTTTTTTTGCGGTGTTCTAAGTTCAAGGTTTAAACAATCATGTAGCACAGAAGTAATTCAATGGATGGATGGATGGATGGATGGAAGTATCTTTTATTTTCTAAGTTTGTGGTTCAAACTACTTTAGTTAAAGACTAATGCAAAACATAAAACCAATGCAAGCACTTCAAGATTTATAATAGAAATGAGAATTAGAAATTGTTGTGGATTTGGGGCAAGTGGTAATCAGAAATGAGTAGTGCCTCATATTCATTGTGAAATTTTGTGACTGTTATAATGTAAATTTCTATTCTGATTGTTGTTTTAGTTAGCTGTGATAGTGCAGCCTTGCAGGTGTAAAAATGCTCTTCAAACCCTGTCCGCTTACCTTCTGCAAACAAATATGTACTTCTTGTCCTCTTGCATGTCAGTAATTACAACCTGATCCAGAAACCTAATAAAACAAAACAAATGCTTTAATGAGATGGTGTTGTGGTCTGAAACGTTCACTTAGCCCCTACATGTAGTTACCACTGAAAATAATCTGATAAAAAGATTTACAAATATTTTCTTGCAATTTTACTGCAGTATCAAGAAAAGCTGCTAGAGGGCCCACAAATGACCAGGATTTGCAAAATAGCAACACCTACCCACGTATAAAATATCATTTTTATAGAGGATAAGAACAAAGATATGCAAAATAGCCTACACCTACCCACGTACCAAATATCATTCTTTGTACAAGAACAGCAACTGTATGAAATTCTTTTCCACACAGACAGACAGACAGACAGACAAACAGACACACAGTCATTACAAACTTAATTACTGCTTCATTTAGGCAAAAATTGGACACAAAACAAGTATTATAACTGTTGAAATCACCAGGATGGGTCTCTGCCAGTGTCGTCATGCCATATTTGGATATACAGCAGAGGACCGAGCGCTTCTTCCGATGTGAGTAAGAACGTGTCCGCCCCCGCTCGTTCAAATGTGGGGCGGTCCGCATCAGTCAACATGGTGGGGGTACTCTGGGCATTCTCACCAGTCACAACAACTGCCACCTAAAGTATAAACCAACACTGACAAAAATGTCCACAAACGGCAACAAAACATAATCCAAAGAAGATCCTACCTATAGAGCGTTTATAAATAATGTATATTTTTAATGCTGACAATATGTAAATTTTATAATGATACACAGCATAGTTGTTTTACATGCATCGACCTGTCTGTGAATAATGTTTACAGCTGCGGCAGCATTGTAAATATCAACTTATTTCATTTACATGTGTTATGTCATGGAAGTTGATTCTCATTAACTGAATACCTAATTCAAACATAGCACTGCACTACTAACCACCTATTAGTAAACTACAAAGTTCTATACTAAGCTTAGTCTATGAGATGGTTCACAACTTCACATACTTACCAACCTTGACAAGAGGTAATGTGCTTGAAGAAATTAAATCGACGCATTGAGCATGTTATAGAACCCAATACACTTATCAATTACATGTAAATTATGGGACAGCCCCAGTGTGTCCTGGCCAAATCAATTCTGAACTCAAAAACATTATGTCTCTGGCTAAAATGTTATAGTTGGTGAGCCTTAGATTTATGTTAGCTGAACTAATGTATTAAGGATGAACGTACGTACCTTAGCAGTAGTGTTTGCATGCTGTTGTGTGCCTGTGTATGTTGTGATGAGGTACCGATGTTGTTGGGAAAGGTCCATGTCCTTTAGGACAGTAACACCAACCTGCAATACATAAGATGTATTTTTAATGACTAACAGCACATACTAGCCTTTAGAATAGCCCTACTTTGATGTCATATCATGAGCGGGTGTCCAAATGAATGACATGTACTTTTACTTACAATTTATAACAGTCCAAACAAAACGATATTCAAAAGATCCTTTCCCAAAAAGTACTTTCCAACCCAACCATATGAGAGCAGATTTATCCCTCAGGTAATTGACATCCTTTGGACTGCAATCTTCCCCCATCAAGACATCGGAAGCCACATATTTCCCATTTAGAGCTTTTAGTCAGCCTGTCACCTTGTCAGTTCTGCGTATGTGGCTTCTTCTGTGGTTAAAGGCTTAATAACACAAGTACATGAAGTTCGCACTTACACGTCCTGCTAACTTAATTAGTTACCTTCATCAAGTCCTGTTGGTCTTTCTTTCTTGCCCAAATCATGGCAGCTATGTAGATGCCCAAGATAACACTGCATGTGATGACCACCCCCGGGTTGTTTGCGATGTTTGCGAAGGCAAGTATCGCCTCCAACACGTCAATAGTGTTGGGAGCGACAAAGACGCTGAAGTCAGAACCGAATGTTGTCAGATGTGTGCATCGGCAGTGGGTCCTCTTTTCATTCGTCAGGCTACTCACCTAGAGTAACAAAAGTAGAAAAAATTAAAGCAGTTATCTTGACTTTTATTGACGTGAACCACTGTGACAAGTATCTATTCCAAGTCAATGATTATGGTATTGGGAGTGACAGAAGCTAGAGTCAGAACCAAATGAGGTGTGTGCATTGTCAGTGGGTCCTAGGCTCCTTCGCAGACTTCCTAGAAAGACGGCGTATATATTTGGGGGAGGGGGGGGGGGTGACGCGATTTCTTACACGGGCCAAGCAGGCCTGGGGCCAAGGGAGTTATGTCGCCAAGGGACGACCTCCCTTGGCGCCATAACTCCCTTGGCCCGTGTAATAAATCGCGTCACCCCCCTCCCCCAAATACATACGCCGCCTTTCTAGTAAGTCTGCGAAGGAGGTTAAGTGGGTCCTGCTTTTATTTGTCGTGCTGCTCACCTGGGGTTACAAAATAAGGTAAATCAGTTGTCTAGACTTCTGTTGATGATTAAGTATGGGCACTCGGGTAATAAGATACACCAAATATCAGTTATTCAAACAACAGGAAAAAAGTTGGAAACGGTCAGACGGGTCGGATAGCATCCGCTGCCTTTCATCAGTGACACTGATGATTCTTTAAGTATCAGCACAATGAGGCTGCATGTACCATGGGTTATATTTATACAGACTTATACAGACTAGAGGCGTTGTCTGACATGGTGTTCTTCTTCTACCTGACCACGTATGTTCATTTGCCGAGAAACCGGCAATTACTGACATGTATTGGGTCAAATCAGACTGTAAGGTTTGAATCATCGCACACCGGGGCATGCTCCTACTCTTTTTTCGAAAGATGTGGTAGGTTCTTTAACGTGCGTGGGGTGTGGCTCTCCCCAAACACGGGACCTCCATTTGACGTCCTATCCGAAGGACGTCCCTAACCTAGGCTAGGTACTTATTTTCAGCTGAGTGAAGTGAGGAAATTTGCCTTTCCCAAGGTCACAACGTCGAGGCGCATGTTCAGACATATTTGGCGGCAACCCGGGATTGAACTCGTGTCCCCTTGTTTGACAGCTGAATGTTTTAACCATTACGCCACACAACGCCACTTGTTCTCGTCAGCTATCGCAATTCTGGTGCAAATTAGCACAATCTTGGAAGGGGGTAGCAAGAGTTACATCTCACCTTGCAGCCAAGGTCTTTCCAAGTGTCATCATTGGTGTCAAAATACAAGCACTGTGCAGTTAACATTGCCATTGTGTAGTTGACTGTGAAGTCCTCAGGTTCAGCTGGATCCACCACTGATGCCTGCAAGTCACTTGCGTTATAAGCCACACCTGGAACACGGTAATATTCATTTCCATTTGTTTCATTAGGATTTATGGTACAATTTGAATTTGTTCTTTCGTTAATTTTGCTTAGTTTTGATAATGTATAATTTTGTACAAAATCCCATTGTCTACTTTAGGGGATGCCCATGAAAAGCCACCTAGCCACCCTTACATGTTTTCTTTTTGCCCTGTTTAGCTTTTTATAATTGTACATATATGCGAATAAACAATAAACAAATAAACAAATTCAATAATTTCAAAAACTCTGCAGCAACATTTTAAAATCTTTCACAAAATTAAATATGAACCATAGCACATCTGATCCATGGAGTGAATGATAAACAGTATGTAAAATGTGTTGTAATATGTACCTTAGACTTGTACCAGCACGAAGAAGTGCTATTATTGTTGAAAACGTCAAATGTCACTGATAGCACCCCCAATCATTGGTTAGGTCAATTAGCTTACCCATTAATTTTAGAATTTATAGTTTGACATACTGTATAGTTGTTTCAAATGATGTGGAAAAAAACGTATCAAAAGGTATGTCCCCCAGGACATCTAAGATACATTGAAGTTCCTTACCCAAGGCCCAGTCGCTGCTTATAAGAGTTTGGTTCAGATCTTCTCGGAGAATCAGCCATGTGTATCTGTCTGATTGTTCCGTCCTGTCATTGTCAAGTTTCAGTGTGTAGAGGTCACTGTCACTTAAGGGGAGAGTGGTGGATAGGTCGTAGTCCTCTACGCTGACATTCCCGTTGTTCTTAAGGTATAACAACAACGGCACATCTTCTAGTAAAGGTACAACTGTCACAAGTAGAGCGCCTGCAATCTCCCTTTGAAATCGATGGACCTGCAAAGAAGAACATTGTTTTTTTTGCTTGTTTGTTTGTTTGTTTGTCTATCTATATCACCAGGGAAAAAACATAATCCCTTAGAAGGCGCTTTTTAACTCAGTTAAATTTACTTCAATGTAAGAGAAACATTCAGTGTAACTTAGGCCATACTGATTTGATTATATGGGTGACATCTTCTAGGTACCACAAAACTGATGCAAGTGTGTGAAGAAAAAGAGCTTTGCAAAAAAAGTCATGGTAGTATGGCCAAGGAATTATTCCTGTTACATAGATACAGTCAAGATAGATTTATTTCAAGGCCTCCCTATCAAGAATCGGATCTATAATTTAATATTGTATGCATATAGTGTGCAAGTCAGCATGCTTTAGTTAGTGCCCCATTTTATCAAAATGCCCAGATGTCATTTGGCCGTTTTAAAGTGCTTTATCTTTTAACAATTTACATAAGGTCTGGACAGTTGATTGACGTGTGTGATCGGTCAGAAAATATTTCAACAAGCACATTTTACGATATTTCGATTTGTTTCTGCGATCTACAGTGACAGCTGGTCTGCTTGGTTACTTACGCTGAGTGCGTTGCTCTCAATACTTGGCGCTGAGGCGTTTTCTCCCACCACAATAGATATCGGCCTCTCCAGCGATATATCTACTGGGTCGACGAACTCCAAATCCAGCTCACTTACGGAGTCAAGTAAAGAGAACCCTGTGACATCAGACTTGACCAAGGACGATGTTTCAGCGTAGTTGTAAGGGTTGACACCAGTAGCATACAACTGTACAGAACACAACCATCGTAATACATTTTATTTTAGAATGCTCACTATACTCAGACATGCGCAGATCCCTTGTAAGTTCCATACAACTAGACAAAAAAATGCGCATCTTACAAATAACGAGTTATTCACATGTTTTATGTACTCTAGAAACGACGATATGGTTGAAAAACTATGTGAATTTGTGAACAAAATTTTCAGAAGAGAGAAAGGACTCTGTAGAATTAGATGGAATATAGCACAATGTTCCTTTTCTTTTACTTCATGTTACCTGATGCATTTAGCCCATGTTGGGCATGAATTCATTGTCATTGTCATTGTCATTGTTATCATCGTCAGACTCAAAAGTCAAGGTTCCTTCTCACACCAACGGTGCATAAGGCGGTGCCCATCTCCATTTCAGTAGCCCTTGGGCCACACAACCTGGTGCAATCTCTACAGCAGGGGGCTAGTCCATCGGTAGTGGTGTGTCTAACTTTCATACTCTTTTCCAAATGCTGAGTGCTCATCAGAGAAAGCAGTATTTACCATTTTTTGTACCTTTCTTTGGATCGATGTCCTTTAGATGGAGATTTGGTACATTAGGTCAACAACATTGTACAGTAGTATTTAACAGCATAGACCTGTAACTAACTGTATATGTAATGGAGGTCTGGCTAAGTTTTGCAAAAGTGCTGCAGAATACTCTTAATGCAGATATGTTCGTGGGGATTTAATTTTGCGGCAAGGAGAAAATGGAGTGGTCACGGTGCTTTTCAGTGCGCGTTTGAAACAATAGTGTAGCACTACAGTCACACAATGGAACAGCTTTTCCCGGTGGTTTCAAGTTTTCGGTAAAGAGTTCACCATGAAAACCGCGAACATTTCTGCATTATAACAGTAACCTTTTCCATAAGTTACCTCCGTATCCACATTACCAGCACAGTTCACGAATAACTGTGCTACAGAGTCGGGTAGCTTCAACCAGGAGTCCCCCGATATCTGGAATACCTGTCCGGCGATACCGTCACAGCCTACTCTGGACAGAGACAGGTCAAAGTCGTCCAGAGAGATGACCAGTGGCTCCTGTCCGGGCACCATCTGGTCCAACAAGACCGTGTTGACCACGCGGACACTGTCAAAGATACTGGTAGCAACTCCCTTTGTCTACAGTGACATAAAAAGAAGTCAGAGATGTTTGCTTGGTTAGGACGTCCCTTAGATGGATTCGATTGTTACATTTAGTTTACAGCAAAATCCTGCAGCTGTATCTGACTATGTCAGCTGGAAATCTAGCTGAGTCTGAATAGGGATGTTTAATGCTGGATTGGTGCTGCATTAATGCCGAATTGGTCTGGCATTTTTGGCATCAATACCCTAATGCAGCACTATTCTCAAAAATATGCTCAAAGCTAAATTGCTGGATTGACAGTTTATCATATGGAAACTTGGATGGCCATAATTATACTGCAAAACTACCATGGCAGTCGGCATCAATGCAGGATTGACAGTTTTGTAATCAACACTGACCTTTGTAAGTGTAGAATCAGAGGTGGTGTTAGATGACTTGGCCTGGTCAGATGTTAGAGAGGCGGCCTGCAGCACATTCACCAGACCTGAATGTAATACACTACATGTCAGTCAAACACCTCCAGTTGGACAATTCTTTGTAATTACATGTAAGTCAGCAGACATACTTAAACATAGTTTTCTTAGGTAGGCGATCTTATTTTTCTTCTCTAGAGACGTTTCGACAGTAAATGTACCTCCAACCAATGCCCTGCCAGTCTGCTCGACTTCTTCTGTTCCTGCTGTTCCCCCTGATTGGTCAAACAGTACAGACGTCATCTGTCTCATAGCATCAGCAGCTTGAACCTAAACAACAACAAATGTTTTGAAATAAACAACTTTAGATACCATTGTAGTTAGATGTGCAAAGGTTATTTTTCTTCACTTATCAATTGATATGATTTTACAGTATGTCAACATTGAAGTGCAAATTCAAATCCTGATTTTAACCTGATTTCATTCCATTATGTTTTGTTAGTACATTATGTCAAGGCACTTATTTGGTTATCTGATATTATGTTTAAGTTACTCCGGTTTTATATCAATTTGTAGTTCGCATAATGTTTTGTTATTTCTTGCAACCTTGTTTGAATTTTATGTTAACAACTTTTTTTGGTTTTTATCCCAGGGCTCATTGAAAATCGCCAGCAGGCGACATGATTCCCCTAGTGAAACGAAATAAACAAACAAACAAACAAACAATTAGCTGTAATATGTGTTTTTTGTGTATGATAACAAGCTGCTGCCACGCCACGTGCCTATGAAGCTGGTGTGTTGCGCATGCACTAAAGGGCGGTTATGCCAGCTATACAGAAAAAAATAGAGAACAAACACATACAATAAATTTTTCATAACGTCCTGAAACATCTGCCACGAATGTAAATATGTAGAATATTTGAAGTGGTTTTAGGTTTGCTAATCCGTCCAACAGTGAACATGTCTGACAGCGTTGCAAGATGCATTAAGACTAATGTTTCAACGGCAAAATCAAAACACACCAAATGGCTATGAAATTAAGTCCCAGAAACTAACAATCATCATCATCATCCGTCAGCAGCTGAGGACGGGACGAGCTACTAACAATAAGAAGTCACAGACCTGTCACAATACTCATTTCCTGTATATTTTGCATCCACAGAAATTTTATTTGTACGATTAATCAACTATCAATAGCAAGACAATCTTGGTTTCTTGACTAAGGTCACACCAATTTGATTTCTAGGTTAACTGATCTTTTTTTATTATCTTAGCATGAGGACATCATTAAAACAGAAGGTTGTGGTGAAAACTTGCACCTGACACTGTTCACTCCCTGAAACTATGTGCACCAAAATACAGACTTTCCTTTGAGATTCTGTTCTCATGTTGATTTCGGGGCATAGCAGTGGTTTCGAACCCGGGACCTCTCGGTTCTGGGCGAAACACCCTACCGATTGCGCTACACGATGCCATTAAACCGAATAGTGAGTGAGTGAGTGAGTGAGTGAGTGAGTGAGTGAGTAAGTGAGTAAGTGAGTGAGTGAGTGAGTGAGTGAGTGAGTGAGTGTGTGTGTGAGTGTGTGTGTGTGTGTGTGCGTGCGTGTGTGTGTGTATGTGTGTGTGTGTGTGTGTGTGTGTGTGTGTGTGTGTGTGTGTGTGTGTGTGTGTGATGTTTAAACAAAAACATTTGTTCTCATACCTGTGTATCAGCAGACACTTCTTCCTTCACCTGTGTGACTGCTCTGAAGGCACCTGCCAACTGTCGTACAGAGGAGACGGTCTGGACACTCGAGGCTATGTCCGACAGCTTGGAAGTCAGCTCTGTACGGTACTGGTAAATGTAGAAACAATGGTGTAATGAAATTTAGCAAAGGATTGCCCGCTTTTAATTGGATATAACCATAAATCAAATATCAAGGAAAACTAGGTAATCTTGTAAATATCAAACTTTACAAAGATATTAGAATATCAAACATATCAGGTGGTTTGAGTTTGCAGTGGACAGGTTACTGCAAAAACCATGAACATAAAACCACTGCAAAAAATAATGCATTTACAGTACGTAAATATTAATCTAGACAGACAAACAAAAGTGCAAACACACAGACATGCACACATACACACACACACACACACACACACACACACACACACACACACACACACACACACACTCATACGCAGACAAGTCATAAACAATACTCAACTACCTTTGCGCCCAAAAGAGTTACTCAAGCAACTGGATAAAATTTTGAAACAGTCAGACGTTTCAGACAGCATCCGCTATCTTTCGTCAGTGACTAAGGAAAGATTTTGCAGAACGAGGTTTTATGCCAAAACTCTGAATAGATATGTTATTGAGTTGCCAGTTGCTTGAGTAACTCTTTTGGACGTATCTTATTACCTGGATGTCTAACCTTCATCAACGTGTTCACTACCTTTGCATCGAAGAAATGGAGGAGTACAGAAAAACAGAGTACTTTGTTCAAAACCTTTCCTACCTGTTCCAGTTGTTCCTTGTTCTCCTGGCTAACATCAGTACTTCTACTGTTTAGAAAAGTCCCCACGTTGCTGATGAGTATGGTGGCTGCTTGCGTGTCTCCAGACTGAAGTAGTTCTGATATGTCGCTGCCTTCTGAACTGATTAAATCAGTCACCACGTCCAATGAGACATTACTGGACAGAGGCCTCACCTAATGGGTAAAGGTAACTAATTAGATCAGTCACTACGTCCAATGAGACATTGCTGGATAGAGGCCTCACCTAATTGGTAAAGGTAACTGATTAGATCAGTCACTACGTCCAATGAGACATTACTGGATAGAGGCCTCACCTAATGGGTAAGGTAACTGATTTGGTCAGTCACTACGTCCATTGAGACAATACTGGATAGAGGCCTCACCTAATTGGTTGAGAAACTGATTAGGTCAGTCACTACATAGTAACTGATTTGGTCAGTCACTACGTCCAGTGAGACAATACTGGATAGAGGCCTCACCTAATTGGTTGAGAAACTGATTAGGTCAGTCACTACATAGTAACTGATTAGGTCAGTCACTACGTGCAATGAGACATTACTGAATAGAGGCCTCACCTAATGGGTAAAGTAACTGATTAGATCAGTCACTACGTCCAATGATACATTACTTGATAGAGTAAAAGTAACTGATTAGATCAGTGACTTTGTCCAATGAGACAATACTGGATAGAGGCCTCAACTAATGAAAGCGATCTAGAACCAGCTTAGCTCACTGAAGAGCTTACCTAATGTACTGGTCGTGACAGAAGATACAGACACTACTGTTCTTTTTGATAAGCACAATGAACAGCGAACCACGGCTTTACATCCTGTCATATTAGGACTGCGACCCTTTCCAGGAGCGTGTATGTTGGTGGAACGAATAGCCGAGATCTGAACTCCCAACCAGAAGTCCAGAATCAGAGTCCCTAACCACTGAAATACGCACGCTACACGCAACCAGAAGCAACGGTGACTGACCGTGACATTCAACGTGATCCCTGTGCTGGCTCCAAGCTTGTCGTACACAGTGGTCATGACCTTCAGGATGTCGCCACGACCCTCATCGCCGGCAGGGAGACTGGTAGACTCAACAGTGGACTCCTGTGGACAGATGTTTCAATACTAGCCACACACTGACAGCGTTCACAAACATTATAGATAAATTCAATTACATTCTAGGAATTGTAAATGATACATTTTACTCAAAAGGTTGATTTATTCAACATATAAATGCTTTAAAACAAATAACAATATCATGATGGTATAATCAACTTACCTGTCCATAGTATATTGAAACCCAGCCATCTTTTGTCTGGTACAGAAACTCATATATCAAGGGGGTGTCTGGGTCAGAAAATCCTGTCAAACAAGTTAATAATCTTTGATACTACATTTAATACTACAGTTTCAATACGTTATGACTTCATTGTACGTCTTTGCATTACATTGAAATTGAGGAATAACAGTCCTCAACCAAAAGACCACACATTTTCAACAAAATGTGCAATAGACCAGTTGGATACCAGTAAAAAAACAATTACTATTCAACTTCCCCTGAGCACTATTGGGATGTGACATAGTTGTTGGACACATACACCTAATATTATGTATTTTAGGGCAGATAGCAATGCTGTAAATGCAGAAATGCTCGCGGCGTTTTCATGTTCGGGGTTTTCACGGTAAGCTCTTCGCCGTGAACTTGAAACCTTCTACCCTTTTGTCCAGACGTTTACTATTGTCTCAAACGCAAACTTCAAGCCAACGCGAACACTCCATTTTCTCCGTACCATTATGTCACCCGTTATTAATGCTAGTAAGTTGAAAAGTGATCAGCTTTACTAGAATTAAACTGCACATTTTGTTTAAAAAATTTTTTTTAGAAATATTCATAATTCGTATGGACTCTTGATTGCAGTGACCATTGTTAACTTACTCTCGAAGCAGCTTTTTGACTTATATTTAGGAGTCTTGACCAGGGTTGGCCAGATAACGAGAAAAGGACAAAAAAAACTGATTATAACACCTAAAACACGTCAAAAACCAGCTGGGCCCATTCCTCTGCTTGGAGAGTATGCTAACTCTGTTGACATGGTTATCATTACCGTTGGTGATTACATAGAAATAATGTATGGACAAATTGATAGAAATTTTGTTATCTGTTTACCTTGGCAGCGAATGTCGAACTTAGTAGTCAGCTCCTCTCCATCTGGTGGAACGACTGTGCAGTTTCCTTGGGTCGGTATGTCGTTCGTAACAAATTCATAAGTAGCAAACCCCGCAGTGTTGTTTCTGGTCACTTCTGCACGTAACGTATAACTCTCACTGCCCTGTTTCAACATAATTTCAGAATGTTTTTCGTTACATGAAGTAGTTCCACAGCCTGGAGTCTAGCATAGTGTTAGCTCTATTCCACTTCTAGTGGTTACTACTGGCTAGAGGTAACGACAATTAGATGCGAAATAAGGCTAGCTAACAAGCTTAAGGCTGGACTCTAGACGTTTGTATGGCAGGATAAATGTCATCTTCCATCATTCCCTAGGACCCATACATTCATCTAAAAACGTTAAGGTAAAGGGATCTAATAATACAGCAAATGTATTCTCCGAGATATGCAAACTTCAGGTGTTCACGATGTTTTTGGGACGTAGACACCCTTGATATCATTGTTCATTTATGTTGCAGTCTCGGAGTACTTGGTTAAACACTTGTGAGTGTAAGCTGAGACGATCTCATATGGGTACACCATGCTGTTACAGAGGACCTTGCAACTCAGAACCAATCAGACCTCTTACTTATATTCAAATCTGAATCTGAATCTAAATAGCCGGTATAACCGGCATTAGGCGTAACACACCAGCTTTGCAGGTACGCGGAGCGGCAAATGCCAATCAATTGTCAATTAACGGGTGTAAAGCTGGCAGGCAGGGCTAGGGAAGCTATCAGAGGAGCCAACCGGAATAAGATATAGATACAAGCCTATCAACGGATCCAACGGATCCATAGATACAAGCCTATCAACGGATCCAACAACAAAAAAGAAAACGTGCCCAAATCAACTGAAGAAGAACTTGAATGCAACTGACCTGAAACACGTCAGCCTTGATGCTGACGTGTTGTGCAGACCTGCCTGTTGAAGTGTCCGTGTCCCAGTCCAAGTCCTGTTTAGTCTCCTCAGTCCCAGCCGGTTGCAACGTCCACATGTAGGACACAGCATCACCCGGGGCACAGTTGGTACACTCCGCTAGGAGGGCCAGGCGGTTGGAAGGGTTCGTTTTCAGGTCACAATTCTGTAGACAACTGGAATAAAAAATAAAATTAAAATAAATATCATGTTTCACCAATGGCATTATGCACGCATTCCAGTAGAAGTTCATCTTTTTTCATCTATCATTATAAAGATATTAAGCCTCGAATACCCTACTAGTAAGTAAGGATCAGGACACTTCAACACTTTATATAATCATATCTTTACGAAGAAGTAAGACTAATTATATTATAGGGACGGCCCTGTAGCTTAACTGGTAGCAGCCTCACAATTTAACTCCTTGTACCAATCACTGTTGGTAATTGGGAGACCGGGTTCAAACCTGGGAAGGGCATCTCGGTTGGTGCTGCATCCGTCTTTTAGGAGGGGCATTAAACTGGGGTCCCATGTTTGAGGAGGTGGCTCAAGCTTGGGACTCCTCCTTGTAAACATTTACCCTGCTACTGCCACTAGGCACTACAGGGCTCTAAACAAAAGAATGAAGAAAAAACAAAAAAAATGGACCAACGAAAACTCATGATAACGTCATTACCTGATTTGCACTTCTGGTGAATCGGGTGCAACAATGAAGATGGACTGTAGGGCAGGTGTTGCACTCTGCCTTCCATCTCCAGACACAGACAAAGTGAAGAAGTACTGTTCGCCAGACAGAAGGACTGTGCCAGGTACCAGTAGTACAGGAACGTTCTCTTCTGTCAGTCCCTCTGTAAGGTTACATGCTGAGCCTAGATGGGCAAAATGACACACCTTTAAAAAACAAAGATAACGCAGATATTGTATCCTGGGCTTCAAATTGTAGGCTGTAACAGCAATGAGAAGGGTTGTCCCTGTGGTGTAGTGGTCTACTCTTCTGTTACTTACCACATCTGGTTCTGGAACCAGAAGGCCCGAGTTCAACTCACGGGTAGGACACCTCTGGACAAGAGGCGCATTGAGAAAGACTTTACCAAAGACTTTATAAAAATGGTACATACTTATGAAACAGTATGGAAGTTAAACAGACTCCACTGCCAGTGGATTAGCCCCCTTCTGCAGTGATTGCACCATAATGTGGCCCAGGGTTATGAAACAGGGATGGGCACCGCCCTATACACCTTATGGTGTGGGAGGATTTTAAGTAACTAAACAGCGATGAGAATTAGCAACAGGGATTAAAAAGGCCTTTCAAAGCTCGATCCCGTCATCAAAGAACTATTCCATACCTGAATGGATTAATGACACAAAGACCCCTCATTTGAATTGGGAAGGGTGTGTTCTTAGAATAATCACTTGTTCCACTTGTCAACATTGTTAACTCGCACTATATGTGTATTTTATACTCGTACAGTATACCCTTTCTATGCATTGTTTCATGTTACAATTAGCCCTCGGGCAAGAACTTGCAAATAAAACACTATTATAATATCAATTGTCACTGAGACAATCAAGCAACTGGATAGAATTTTGAAACAGTCAGACGTTTCAGACAGCATCCGCTGTCTTTCGTCATTGACTAACGATAGGACTGGGAAACTAGATTTATACCAAAACTCTGAATAGATTTTAAAAAACTATTACTGACATTAACTATGTTGATTAACTCACTTTATGCATGTAATTACAACATCTATTATGCTGACCGTACAGTGTAGAATGATAAGCCTACCGTTGGAGTTCGTGCAGGACCACTGATAGTCGAACAAGGTAGAGTTGACAATCATGTCGTCTGGGTCAAATGAAGACGAGGCATCTAAGGTCACCGACTTCCCCGCTCCGACAGAACGCGACGAACCCCCGGCAATCTGTGCGACCAGATCCGAGGCTTCCACGACAACCCACGACGACACTGAACCACTAGCCACGACAGTAGTAACGTTAGAACTCGTACGGACGTCAATCTGCAAGCGCAGCTCAATAGTTCCATACAGCAGAGTGTTCCGTGGTACATTGATGGCTGACTGGCTGGTGTCAATATTTGGCAAGTCAACAATCTCCCCAAAACCGTCGTCATCATTGGCCGAGTGGTAAACTGTCCAGTTGTAGCTCACAGAGACTGTAGTGCTGCAGCTGAACTGCAGTTTAGAAGAAAACAGAAGGGTGTCTCTTCTGAAAACCTCCAAGGGGCTGCCCTGGTTGTCACTGCCACCTATGATCTGTATGGCTTGAATCTGACACACTGGACCCATTGAAGGTGTTGGTGGTGAGGGGGTTGTTGTAGTTGAACTAGAGGCTGTAGTTTCTGTCACAAAACCCTCATCTGTGACCGGGAGCATAAAATGGAATGGACATTAAAGAGAATATGCTGGAGTGAAGTAATTTTATGGATGTTGCGGTTTTCCAGGATGGCAGATTTGGAGTGAGATCGTGAGTTTGCCACTGTGAACCAGAGTTAAGTATTTGTGCTACATATACCTCAGATTTGCTATGTTAGTTTAGCGATTACGGAGTATTTTAAAGAATGTAGATTGGTTTTGAATTTTTCTTTTTATTTGAGTTGAATGTATGATAGTTGTGTGCCGATTTGTTGAAAATGGAGAGAACGCTAGCGACCCCAAAAAACACCCCTCCCAATAAAATGGTATGGCGACCCTGTGACGTCACAATTCAAGATGGCGGCCACCACACATGCAAACGGATCCAACAAAGGTTTTGCTACGCAAACCTGGCATTACAGTAATATTGGACACTGAGCAAGGTTACAAAGAGACCATATATATGAGATGATATCAACCATTCTGAGGCGCAGCTATTGTTGGTACCGGGTACCTGTTGCTGACGTCACACTTCCATTCAGGTCACGTGACTCAGGCTTTGGGTCATTTCAACTTGATGAGGGTAAAAAAAAAACTGTTGGTAAGCACTTTACTTTGTGTGTACACGTAAATAGCATATGAATATTTTTGATAACTCACCCGGTGTTGATACAGTTGTCTCTGAAGATGTCAAACTTGTTGTTACATCCATCGAATCAGTTGTAGTGTGAACATTGACGGTAGAAACTTGCCCCGTCTGCATCCCACTACCATCTGTAGATAATTCTTGACCGATAGTACTTTGTATGGTGCTGTCCTCTGTCGTAGCCAAAGTACTTGTCAAAGTTTCTGTGGTAGCCAAACTGCTTGTCGAAATTTCTGTGGTAGCCAAATCGCTTGTCGAAATTTCTGTGGTAGCCAAATCGCTTGTCGAAATTTCAGTGGTAGCCAAATTGCTTGTCGAAATTTCTGTGGTAGCCAAATTCGTTGGAGCTGTTGTATCCACCCTTCCAGCGGTTGAAATTTCAATTGTATCAGTCATTGTTTCAGTAGCAACTATGATTGTAGCTCCGCCATCACCGGAGCCTTGATCAGCAGAAGTCATTGTAACTTCTTCAACAAAAGTAGATACCTCCATGCCGACTGTGGTGGTCTGAGTACTGCCTGCATGTGTTAAAAAACCATGAAAAACGTAGTTGATAAAGAGTTCAGAGATCAACAACCTTGTATCTGTAGCTGAAGTACATAAATGGTAACTATCATTGTTGCCCAAAACCATACAATTTTAGCAGATGATATTACTTGCACTCAATGTTTGTAGAAGACCTTTCAAAATTCGCTGTACCTCCTTTCTTCTGTCAATACAGATTACTATGTATCAGAAAATTCCCTCCAGTCATGAACTGGGATAAGGGGGGGATACAAACATAGCCACATTTGGGACTGCATTCTTCTCACTGCCGCGCCCCCTAGTGGCCTGAAGTTGTATCGGCCATTAAGAAAGAAGGTAGCACAAGAACTACCGAAGCGTTGGCAGGTTGTGTACAATAAAAGTCCAATAAAACTATCCTATAAGAATTATATCATATCCATACCAGATAATCATGAGGAAAAAAAGTTGCTATTCCTTACCAGAAAAGCATTTTGGATTCATTGTTGACTTTGGGTATAGGTCACATCTCAGCTGGGGAGGCCACCCTCCCAAACTGAAGAGTTCCTCCTCACACGCACCCCGCACCTCCTCACAGAACTCCCCACACACCGCCGACCGTCCGCCCTCCTCACACGGGGGGAGGAGCACAGAACACAGAAACGTGCTCCAGTCAGGGTGGCAGGACAGACTGAAGATTCCTGTCTGAGTGTTGATGTAGTGAGCCAGGTCTTCTTGTACAAAGGCACCGAAGACGTTTGGTGAGGAGGTCTGTGTGTAGGGAAGACTGCTGAGGCACAGGTCTGCTGTTATGTCCACACAGGCATCTGAGTACATAAAGAGTAAAAACATAATTGTATGATCATCTAGAGACCTAATGTCTACTAGCTACTGGCCCCTTGCTCCTACCCCTAAGGTCCACGCTGCATGGTCCCAAGCCCTTATGAGCTTCTGCTGTCTATAAACTTAATCCTTTGTTTTTCACAATCTTCCTCGGGGTCTGGCAACTGGCAAGTATGATAAATAAGTAAGAGAGTAAGACTTAATTGTTACAATACTGTTTTTCAATGAAGACGTACTGTAAATTTTGAAATTTTTTGCCGTGTTTTAGATAGTTAAAATCCTCCCACACCATAAGGTGTATAGGGCAGTTCCCATCCCCGTTTCATAGCCCTGGGCCACACTGTGGTGCAATCACTGCAGCAGGGGTCTATTCCGCTGGCAGTGAAGTGTGTTTAACTTCCATGCTGTTTCAGGAGTATGTACCATTTTTATAAAGTCTTTGGTATGACTCAATGTGCCTCTTGTCCAGAGGTGTCCTACCCGGGAGTTGAACTCGGGCATTCTGGTTCCAACTAATCAGAGCCAGATGTGGTAAGTTACAGAAGCACAGACCACTACACCACAGTGACACCCCGCCGCGTTTTAAGCTTGTGGTTTTTCTCAACACAACCTCTACTGTACCTTGTTTAGAAGGCAAGCTCAAAGATACTTTCGAATTTTCCTAGTGCCACTAAATTGAAGTGCTACAGACTTAACAGAATATTATATAATAGTAAATACTTAACATGATAGTGAATTAAAAGAATTTTTTACCTTCCAGAACCAGTAGTGAGATCACAGAACACACACTTACATATCAGTGAGGACTTTGTAAATAACCACCACAAAAATAATGGAGACTGGGTGCCATGTATACACTACATGTATACACTACAGTAAGCTATGTACAGAATGTAGTTAGCATATTATATCATAGTGCTTACTGTTATAATAGTCAAGTGTAAGATGTACGCACCACAGTTCTCTTCGTCAGTATCTTCAGGACAGTCACTAGTCTTGTCACACACTCTCAGGAAAGACAAACATTTTGAAGGGTTCGTGGAACACTGGTATGCTGGGCAGCTTGTCTCAGGATCTAAAGATCATTGGCAGAAAAAAAAGCATCATAGCAATCAATGAGAGGCTATCTGTAACAGAACCTATATCAATGATTTCTGTAGTTTGTATAAGATAAATCATCACACTTCTGTGTACTTGTGGTGTGGAACATATAACGTATGCAACTGATGTTCAGCACCAAGGACAGGCATTGTTTGAATGGTGTTCAGTACAAGAGAAAGATGTCTGTAGTCTGCATAAGACAAATTATCACACCTCTGTGAACTTGTGGTGTGTAACATACCGTATGCAACTGATGTTCAGCACCAAGGACAGGTATTGTTTGAATGGTGTTCAGTGCAAGAGAAAGGTGTGTTTCCTTTGACTGTGTATGCCTGTGTGTGGACGGCTTTCAGCAACAGCCAGGGACAGGTGCACTTTTGCCTATGTTGTGGATGGTGTTCAGCAACAAGGACAGATTTGTTTACCCGACAGGTATGTTTTCCAGTTTACGAAGGGTGTTCAATTCCACGAAAAGGTGCGTTTACCTATGTGTAGATGTGTAGTATTCAGCACCAAGGACAGGTGTGTTTGACTGTGTGTGGATTGTGTTCAGCGCCAATGACAGACATGTTTACCTGTATGTGGATTGTTTTCAGTACCAGGGACAGGCATGTTTACCCGTGTGCGGATGGTGTTCAGTACCAGTGACAGGTGTGTTTACCTGTGTGTGGATGGTGTTCAGCAGTAGGGACAGATGTGTTTACCTATGTATGGATTGTGTTAAGCGCCAAGGACAGGTGTGTTAACTAGTGTATGGAATGTTTCAGGACCAGTGACAGGTGTGTTTACCTGTGTGAAGATAGTTATCAGTACCAGTGACAGGTTTGTTTTCCTGCAGGTGGATGGTGTTCAGTACCAAGGACAGGTGTGTCTAAGTAATCGTGTATCGTGATACATGATTTAGTCCAACCTTCCATTTCTTTATAATGAATACTGTGATTAATTCAACCAGTCCTTTGAGAAACTGTGACCAATAGAACAAATATAGTCACCACTGAAGCAGGCCGGATCAGCAGACTGGTATGGAAACAGACTACAGTTGAGTTGCGGCGGCCAACCACCCCAATCTGCAAGGTCAAACTGACACGACCTCTGAACGTCCTCACAAAAGTCTCTACACAGTCCAGTCCTCCTGGATTTTTCACACTCTGGGAAGAACACAAAGCAGAGGAAGGTTCCCCACTGTGGATGGCAGGACAGGCCGAAGATGTCCGGCTGTGCGTTGATGTAGGCCGTCAGGTCTCCTTGTGCAAACGGACCAAACACGTTCGGCGAGGACGTCCGAGCGTAGGGTAGGATGTTGAGGCACGCGTCGGTTTGGATGTCTTCACATTCAGCTGGAACAATACACATTGAATAACTAGAGTTCCACGACCTCATACCTTCACCAAATGATTTTAACCTTAATGACTGACGTGTTAGGACTGTTTCTCATCAATAATAAATCATACCAGTTGATTGTCTTAAAACATAACATGTCCAAAGTATCAGCTTAACAAATCATGAGCTTAACAAAGAAGGTTATGCTAATATTTATCATCAATTATGCTAAAGAGGCCCTTATTAAGATAATTTGATTCAACGATGTTCACATTCACATAACTTCCCGATGCCACAAAAAAAGTATTAAATGTATGAAATTGCCGTCATTTGCCAGTGTGGAATAACACAAGTTACTCGTTAAGTATGCAAATTAGGCCCACATTTGCATATTTTCTATCTATTAACAGTCCTCTCTTCCTCAGTTACAATCTGAATAGTCGTATCATGGAACAAAGCAGATTTCTTTAAGTTGCCTCATTAATTATGCAAATTGGAATCTGATTTGCATAATTATTGTCCAATCATACTAAGCATCACACAAGCTATCCACATACCAAAAATGATGACCATCTATCGAGGCCATCTTGTTATAGTATTTTCTCATTAATTATGCAAATGAGGTCTTCATTCGCATAGTTCATATCAATTAATATTTCTCTCTTCCTGAGTTACATATGTCACATGTTTCAGAGTCCTATCATGGAATTTGGCGGACGTATAAACTTTCCTCATTAATTATGCAAATTAGATACTGATTTGCATAAGAAGTGTGTAATCGTGGACATCATCACTCAAGCTATCTACCTACCAAAAATCACTACCATCCATCAAGCCCTTCTTGAGTTATTCCCTTTCAAAGTCAGACGCAAAACCTGCTCCTGCAGTTCCAAAAAAGCCGCTAGGGGGCCCAAACCCACACCACTTACTCTCTGTCCAAAGATCTATCAACCACACAAAAATAAGTTCCATAGCATGTCCGGAACACGAGATATCAAAACAGGAAGTTCCACTGCAATACCGTAAGAAGCCGCTAAGGGGCCCAAAATCTAATCGTTTTTAGGTCACATCAAAACCTACCAACATACCAAATACCAAGATAATCCATCAAGGCATTCTGGAGTTATGCTGTGCCACTACAGACACACACACAAACGCTACCCTCTGCATAACCTTCTCGGCGAAGGTAATGAAAGCTCATCTGTGTTGGTAGTAATCATAATACAATGCTAAACTTTCTTCCAACACTAGGGTATTCACGGATCGAATTTTCGACGACCACTGTCGCCTTCTTCAGGGATACACATTGAAGTAAGTTTAAAATTTTCATATATTTAACATTCTAGTCCAATGGCTGCGTCCATACATGACGCTAGTGGTAACGCAACCCTGCTGCTTGACCATATGTACCAAATTCTCTGGATCCGAGGACAGCGATTCGATCCCAGGGATTGCCCCGGCTCAGACATGTTGTGAGGGATTGCATTCGTCATTTTGGATTGTGACGTAAAGTCAGCAGCCCTGTGTATGAGTGAGCTTCAAGCATCAAACCTCTGCATGTTAAAGAACCCAACACACCCCTTTAGAAGAGTAGATATTAACTGGTGTGCTTAGCTAAAGATGCAAGCCTCCGCTATGTCAGACTTTGTACGGTTAACGTTGTCGTACTGTTTTTTAGACATGACTCTTTAGTGACTACGCACTGTGGCAAGAATTAGGAGGGGAAAAAGAGTGGTGCATGTAATTCTTCATGTCATACCTGGGCCGTGATAACCTTCGATACGGATGTTCCGGACCGTATGATAACTTGAGTTATCATACGAGCTTCTTTTGTTATCACATGGACTTATCCATGGAATATCTAGAATACATTTCGAGTGCACTGAGTGCGCCGCTGTTGAAAATTCGAAAACTGGATTCAGATGTTGGAATTGTAACAAATTTTTGTTCGTGGACACCAAAGTTTCTCAACTTCTGTAGCATTTTGCATTGACATATGTGTATTCTTGGGTGGGTATGACATAAAAATAAAATACAACACAGTGTATTCCGCATCACCATCGGTCCCAGCCCTCCCGCGGGTAGGATCACGGTCGGGCTGGTACCTTGGGTGATATGGACTACACCATGTTGTATTCTATATCTATGATATAGATTACCACAGCTGGTTTCATCGTCCTGTTCCGTGCAGTCTTCCCTCCCGTCACAGAGACGCAGGTAGGACACACACTCTCCTGTAGTTGTACATCTGTAGCCTGGACAGCTGTCCTCTGCTGTAGTTCCTGTAACAAGTAGACATAGATGATCATTTATTGGGCAAACCTTCTTTGATGTAAAGCTACCATGACCAGATCTACACTATGAGGACAGCGGTATGTTTCATGGCCCTGATGTTCCAACACCTCTATGTTAAAAAGAAGGTTGGGGTTATGGGGTGTTCCAATGACACAGGGTCAGATTCAGCTACCTTTAGGGCGTGTCATTCCAATGACACAGGGTCGGATTGAGCTTTCCGTAGGATGTGTCATTCCAATGACACAGGGTCAGATTCAGCTATCCTTAGTGGTTGTTATTCCAATAACACTGTGTTAGATTCAGCTATCCGTAGGATGTGTCAATCCGATGACACAGGGTTAGATTAAGCTATCCGTAAGGTGCGTCATTCCAACCACACCGGGTCAGATTCAGCTATGTGTAGGGTGTGTCAATCCAATGACACAGGGTTAGATTAAGCTATCCGTAAGGTGCGTCATTCCAACCACACAGGGTCAGATTCAGCTATATGTAGGGTGTGTCATTCCAATGACACAGGGTCAGATTAAGCTATGAGTGGTGTCGGAACATAGGGGTGTCAGAATATAGAGATGTCAGAACATAGGGGTGTTAGAACTCAGAACATAGGAGTGTAGGAGTACAGGGGTGTCAAACATAACGGTATCAGAATATAGGAGTGTCGGAACACAGGGGTGTCAGACCATAAGAGTGTCAGAAACATAGAGGTGTAACCAATTTCTAACATTGTAAAGTACTACTTTTCCTCACCATTAAAACAGGAGCCTTCCACGGATGAGTACGGGAACAGACCACACAAGAGGTGAGGCGGCCATCCTCCAAGATCGGCGAGGTCATCCTCACACGCACTCTGAACCTCCTCGCAGAACTCCCTGCATAGAGTCCTCCTCACTCCCTCCTCACACGGGGGGAAGAACACAGAACACATAAACGTGTTCCACTGTGGGTGGCAGGATAGACTGAACACTACAGGCTGCGTGTCGATGTAAGCAGCCAGCTGTTCGGGTGAAAACGCGCCAAACGCATTTGGAGATGACGACTGTACATACGGCAGCTTGGCCAAGCAGAAGTTAGACTGTATAGGACTGCATACCTCTGAAAGTTTAAGATCATACCATAAAAAAGGGCTAAGTAAGATGCGATTTAGGCAGAAATTTAATCCAATTGAATAGTTGAATATATACGGTAAACGAACACACTCTCATAAATATCTTAATTATCTTTACAAAAAAGAGCACCTGGGATGTGCACCTGTCCTTAATAGGTTTACCTGTAGCAGTACCTATATTTCAGCTACATCGAGTGCCCAGAGGATGTCCTCCATATACATGTAGTCAAATCAGCATGGCCTTACGAGGCATAACACGTGATGCATACATGTCACTTTTGTCGTTTTGATACCACACATGCACTCAGTTGGATTCTTGAATACAAATATGTCCAAACGTTCACATACCACAGCTGGTCTCATCCTCAGCACCTGGGCAGTCAGCTGTCCCATTACAGATGCTAAGGTAGGAAATGCACTCTGGACCATCCGGGCACGGGTATGCAAAACAGTCTGTGGTTTCCTCTTTCTCTTGTCCTGAACAGAGTACAATAAGCTGGTTCACGGTTGCTACTACGCATGTGCAGTGTCAACGGTAAAGGCCCCTGAGACGCAAACAAAACCCGTCTGCACATGCGTAGTAGCAACCGTGAACTAGCTTATTCATTGAAAATAATTATTTTTTGTGGAGACCTAATTTTGCGGTAGAATGTTGTTGTGTTTCTAATTCAAGGTTGAAACAATTCTGCAGTACTATTTGTTTTACATTATACATTGGAAATGTCACGAGAACTGTGAAAATTAAACCACCACAAAAAATGCAAGATCTGTATTTGATATTCAAAGATACAACTGCACATACTTATATATATACTAGCATAGCTTTCTATTAATGGAGCTGAACATGGCATACCATTTTGGCGACGCCACAGGCGAAAGGCTCATTTTAACATAATTTACATGAGAATTAACAGTAAAAGTAAGATGCTACATTAGACTGTTGTAAAGATGCACAGCCTGCCTAATAAACATAATGCAAGCTCAAACTTTATGATGATAAAAAGTACTGTGGTAGAAAATATAATACAGTCATGATAAAGGCTCATAAAAGGTAAATAGCACTGTCACAGTAATTCTTTTAGCTAGCTGAGATACCAGTACAACTAACCATATTTCCTGTACGCAAATAAACTTCCTGTTGTGGCCTTATATAGTATATGTGGTTTTTGAGTTATGAAAATCATTCAGGGTCTTACCTGCAAAGCACTGTGTGTTCTGTGTTGAGTTTGGGTACAGATCACACCGCAGTTGGGGAGGCCACCCTCCCAAACTGAGGAGTTCCTCCTCACACGCACCCCGCACCTCCTCACAGAACTCCCCACACACCGCCGACCGTCGGCCCTCCTCACACGGGGGGAGGAGCACAGAACACAGAAACGTGCTCCAGTCAGGGTGGCAGGACAGACTGAAGATTCCTGTCTGAGTGTTGATGTAGTGAGCCAGGTCTTCTTGTACAAATGCACCGAAGACGTTTGGTGAGGAGGTTTGTGTGTACGGTAGACTGTTGAGGCACAGGTCCGCTGTTATGTCCTCACAGGCAGCTGCATGAGTACATGAAGAGCAAATACATGATTGAATGATCATCTAGAGACTCTATGCCTACCTCTGCTGAGGCCAGAGGCTGCCCCCTTGCTCCTTCCCCTAAGGTCCCTCCATGCTGCATGGCCCCCAGCCATTATGAGCTTCTGCTGTCGGTAAACTTAATCCTTTGTCTTTCACAATCTTCCTCGGGGTCTGGGGTTTACAAACTCCTAGTTATAGACTCCGGGGGGAGACTTAATACTGGTGCAATATCCTAGGCAGGTTTCAAACCATGGCCAGGTCTGATCACGCAGCGTAGTATGGTAGTTGAACACATACGTCTACCGCTACCAGTGGACTAGAGATATCTCAAATGCATGGTTTTCAAAGTGTGGCAGATATATGCAACACAGCGGATAAATTTCAATATAAGTTAGGCTCATATGTACAAAGCGTATACATTGCACAAATCCTTTTACAGATTCCATTGTCTGCTGAGAGCTGTGGTGCACTCTGGGTAACATGGCAAACCAAAGTTTGACAACATAGGCCACATGAATGCTTGGCATGAACTGTCATGATAAATACAAAATATAGAATACAACACGGGGTATTCCGTATCACCCGAGGTACCAGCCCGACCGCGGGTAGGATCGCCTGACGGCCGTAGCATTTCGACGTGGAATGCGTCAGAAGTTGAGGGAGTTTTGTGTCCTCGAACAAAACACTGTAACAACATTGATTCCAACCTCCGAATCCGGTATTGGAATTTTCGACGGCGGCGCAACCGGCCCGTGTGATACAACTTAGAACCCCGTGTGATACGGAAAGTTATCACACGGTCCAGAACACCCGTATCGAACGTTTTCGCGGCCAAGGTATGACATAATGACAATTTCTTTGACTGTTGTCTTTAACCCATGATGCCCAACATCTCCCAGCAGGGAATGGGCACCCTCCTTTATCAGCGCTGAAACCCGCTCGGGAAATGCTCGGCAAACCCTCCCGGTCTCAGCCCTGATCTTTTGAACGGAGATTTTAGCTTATGGGGGCGTCACTGACAGTTGCTCATAAATAATTAATGAGCTAGCCTTATTTGGCACAAAGATTTGTTATCTTGTTCTGAACCCAAAGTTGCGATGTAAGACGTAAGCTGATTGGCTGATAGCTTCCCAGCGCCTTTGTGGCTTTGCTCGAGATGAGCTTTAGCAAGCCCTCTAATTGGCTGAAGCTGTTCTGGTAGCGACGGCGGCAGAAGCGTGTTCAGGGGCTCGGAAGGGCAGGGCCGCTATGGGAGTTAACGAACCGAACATGTCGGGTCTGCTGGGAGGATGGGAATGGGATCCATGGAAATGTGCGTGCTGTTAATGACGTACCACAGTCATCTTCATCCTCCTGTGCGCTACAGCTGCCATGGCCATCGCAGACGTGTAGATAGGACAGGCACTGTCCATCACTGGGGCACTGGAACGTCACACAGTCCTCACTGGGCTTCTCTACGGCCACACCTGTATAAACAAAAGTCTGGTCAATACAGGTCAATGTAATTGGATAATGCAAGCAAGGCTCTGAGGTATGTATTACAGCGTGCTATTGAGCAATTTTGACAGCGTTGTAAGGTGCCCGGGAGACATGTTATGATGGTGGTCCTATGGTGCCACATGGCACTTCCATATTCGGCTATTCAGGCCTGTTTACATACAAATGTATTCATAATACAAGGCCACTATTCTAATTTCTTGTTTCTTGGATTTTTATTTTTCATTTTTTTTCGGATTTGACAAATAAAACATTCACGTCTACAATCCAGGGCATCATTTATAAGTAACCCTCAAATACTCACATTTCGGCACCAGCAGTCCCTGTCTTACTAGTTTTCCCATTTATCGATGTATAAAAGTTGAAAATTCAATGTTTGAAATGCTAACCAACCGAGATATACTTTGTGGCTCCTGCGGTGGCATTTGGGTTAACTACAGTGTGCCTGCTTCTTTGCTATGTTCAATTTGCCCAGTACTTACTCCATTTATGTCATATAAGAAAATCCAATACCCATACAGAAATTGAATTGGTGAGACCTACGGTGAAGGTTTGAAAATTATGGTGCCAGTAGCGGCGGAGCTTCCATGTAAGACATCACGAAATCGCCGGCATTCTGTATTAAAGAAGCATACATATCTTACCCTGGAAGCATGTTGTGTTCTCAGACACTGGTGGGTACAGATCACACTGAAGCGGCGCCGGCCACTGTCCGAAACCCAGACCTACTAACGTAGCCTCACACGCTGCCTTCACTTCCTCGCAAAACTCCCGACACAGCGACGAACGCCTTCTAGCACTGCACTCTGGAAAGGAACGTGATCTCGAAAGTTTAGCTCAAATGAACTCAATGAACAGATGAGCTAATCTTCCACTGGTCGTGACAGAGAAGACAGACGCTATGTACAGTATTTACAGGTTCATTGTACCGGGAAATTCCCCTTGCTCTTTTCAACAAGTACAAGAAAGGAAAGTGATCTCGAAAGTTTAGCTCAAATGAACTCAATGAACAGATGAGCTAATCCTCCACTGGTCGTGACAGAAAGACAGACGCTATGTACAGTATTTACAGGTTCATTGTACCGGGAAAATTCCCCTTGCATGCTCTTTTCGACAAGCACAATGAACATTGGACCATGGCTTAACGTCCCGTCCTAAAGCCGGCGTCACAATTCATGCGAGCGTCGGCCGACTTTGTATACATGTAGATCGCCCAAAGCTCGCCGACTTTTAAAATCGCCCGAGCGTCGACCGTATTTTCCAATGAAAATCTCGGGCGACGTCCGTCGAGCACTAAAAACTAAAAAAATCCCCCATGAGATGGTACCATCTCTTGGACATGGACGAAGTCAGTATCGACTAATCTGGTAAAAGGCCAATATTTGGATCAACTTTTATTTCTAAAAATCGCCCGAAGCCCGCGCAATCGACAGGACGTCTGCCGTACATCGGCCGAAAATGCACATTTGAAGCTCGCCAACGTCGTCGGCCGAGCCGAATTTCTTATTTGTGACGGGGGCTTTAGGACTGCGACCCTTTCCGGTAACGTGCATGTCGGGTGAGCGACAAAGTCGGGATCGAACCCGGGGCTTCAGAGGCAAGATTGCTAACCACTGGACTACGCATGCTACTTACCGGGGAAGAACACAAAGCAGAGGAAGGTTCCCCACTGTGGATGGCAGGACAGGCCGAAGATGTCCGGCTGTGCGTTGATGTAGGCCGTCAGGTCTCCTTGTGCGAACGGGCCAAACACGTTCGGCGAGGACGTCCGAGCGTAGGGTAGGATGTTGAGGCACACGTCGGTTTGGATGTCTTCACATTCAGCTGAAACAACAGAGTGGCATTAACATTAACGTACTTCAGAATTGTAGGTTGTGTCATTTCAATGACACGGTGTTAGATTCAGCCATCTGTAGGGTGTGTCAATCCGATGACACAGGGTCAGATGTACCTATCCTTAGCCTAGACTATCGTAAACATGGGTCTTATGCCTTATCTTTGGACTCCTTTAAGACAAAATTTTCAAGGTTGTTATCAATTAATTTGTTTAACTGTCTCATAACTGACTGACAGCCATGTCGCCTACTAAATTGATTGATATAACATATCTTTTCTATAAGGAACGTACATAACACATGTAGCTATTTCAAAAGTTCCTACCGATACTCTACAACTACTGTAAATGCATTCAAGTTCGCATGGTTTTATTTCGCGCTAAAGGAAAAATGGAGTACTCGCGGTGGTTTTTAAGTTCACGGCAGTGCTATAGTTACATACTGCTACTGTATGGGACAAAAATATTTGTGGTGGTTTTAAGTTCGCAGTGTAACAGTCCCCGCGAAAACCGCAAACATGAAACCACCACGAACATTTCTGCATTTACAGTACATAATTACAACTGATTCTACATAGGATTAGGAGAACCAATTGCAACACAAGATTTATGTGTGCATAACAAAAATCTTAAACTTAATGGTAGTACTATATAGGAGTGACATGTAAGTCACATCCTCTGAAAAAGACGTTGAAAAGAGGATTTTGAATTTCTTCCTAACACATTGTACCATTTGGCACTTTTATTTAAAGATTGTTTTTTCTTTTGGCCGATGCTCACTACTGTCTAGTGATTGCTTCAAGACACAACAAAGGCCATTTCGTAGGACAGGGCAACGTATTCCCACAGGGGAATGTTTAGCAACTCCCAGGGGACCTGACTCTAATACAGAGGACAGGAAACATAATTTCATTTAATCTAATCATTTAATCAACATCCCAGCCAATCACCTTCCTCGACAAATTCTGGCTGTCAATCACAATAAGTAGTAAAACCAATAACCATGGCTTTATGTGTAGATCTGTTAAGTTTGTGCATTTCTGCAATTTGTTTTTCAATGTCTGCATGTTAATGGGGTTGGGTGAGTGTATGAGGTCATTCTATCATTCCGAGACGCTGGTTCGAATCTTGGGAAGAGCATCCTAGTTGGAGATGCATTTATCTTTAGGAAGGGACGCCAAATGGGGATCCCGTGATCTAGGAGGTGCCTCAAGCGCAATAAAAGGCACTACAACAGCCTCATTACTCATATGGGTACCTACTGGCTGTACTTCAGATAAATACAATTGAAATACAAGTCTGTATAATACTGTAAATAATATAAGTTTGTGTGTATTTTATTTCACGCTAAGGCTAAAATGGAGTACTCGCCGCGAAAAACGCGAACATAAAACCACCGCGAACATTTCTGCATTTACACAATTACATGACTGTAACACAACTAGAGTTAAGTATTTGTGCTTCATATACTTCAGGTTTGCTATATTATAACCTCCTTGGTAAGTTTAGCGATTACGGGGTCTTTTTGTAAATATGAATTGGTAATGAATTTTCCTTTTTATTCAAGTTGATTCTGTGATAGTTGTGTGCCGATTTGAAGAATAAAGAGAAAGCTAGCGACCACAAAAAACACCCGTCCCAATAAAATGGTATGGTGACCCTGTGACGTCAGAATTCAAGATGGCGGCCACCACACGTGCCAAGGGATCCAACAAAGGTTTTGCTACGCAAACCTGTAACTTGTTGTGTACTTACCACAGCTAGCCTCATCCTCACCACCTACACATGCATCAACACCATCACAGACCTGGAGAAATGGCAAACACTGTCCACTGGGACACTCCCATAGTGTACAGTCTGCAGTCTCTAGGCCTGAAACAATGTTGATAAAGATTTCATGATCAACCGTATCTGTATCTATGTTATATGACCTCTTTCTGTCAATATTGACCATGTATCTATATCTATATAGCGGATATAACCGTCTTTCAGTATTATCCGTGATGCCTGCCCCTCCAATTTACTTCGACCTTGTTGAAAAGCGGCCTTGTGGCATTTCGAAGAAAAATAAAGGCTTTGACTTGACTTAATAGTGTATATGTAACACACCAGCTTCACGGGCAAAGCAACAGCTGGTTACTGTAAATCCATTCAATATTGCGGTTGGTAATTTTAGCAGGGGGGAAGGATTAGTAGTTAATGGTATCTGATTTTACGGTGGGAACAGACATAACTGTCTGAAATGTTTACTTTAGTTAGTAAACAATTAATGTTTGCGATGACAAAATTTAGCAGTTGACTAGTGACTCTTCAAGTAACGAAAACCAAGTTACCGTTGACGAATCAACAATTAAAGTACTGTAAATGCATTTAACTTAGCGTAGTTTTTATTTGACGCTAAGGCGAAAATGGGGTGTTCACGGTGGTTTTAAGATCGCGGCAGTGCTATAGTTACATACTGCTACAGTATTGGACAAAAATGTTCGTGGTGGTTTTAAGTTCGCGGCGAAACTGTCACCGCGAAAACCGTGAACATAAAACCACCGCGAACATTTCTGCATCTACAGTATATCACACTGGACGACCTGTTACACCTAACCTTTGCACATCTAACTGTACTTAGCATTGTTTGAAACTACTGTACTTGGTGTAAACGAGTTTCACTCTACGATTAGGTCTAGGGGAAAACGAACACCTCAATTCTGGGTTAACAACGCTTGTCTAGTTCTTAAAGGCATGACAGTTCCTACATAATTGTCATTTTCTGAGTTGGTATCAGATACTTGACTGCCTGTACTATACAGTAGTCATATTGTCGATTTGAAGTATTCTCGGTTAATGTTTTGATTTCACGGTGAAATTTTACACATTCTACTTGAGAACTGATAGGGAAAATTTATGACAAGAAATACTGGAGAGGACCTTTGTTTTAGCTTCAACACTTTAGAGTATGAAAGTACTAGATAGTAGATTGATAGTTTTGGTCAGTTACATCAACTCACAGTGTGCATATCATGCAAAATAATAAATTCACAGCTAGTTTGCATCATACTCAAATCAATTTTCAAAATACTGATCATAAATATATCAACAGACTTTATTTCAATGCACAAGGGGCTATGTATTACAAGCTTTGGCAACAGGTATTTTCTGAATCTAAGAAAGTAGACAGTCTATTTCAAACATGGCAGAAATTTTTCTCAACAATTAGAATTAAACTACAAGTATTATATATTCTACATACAACTATCAGAAAGTTTTAACAAGAATAGACATACCTTGTTGTAGTGATAAATCTGTTAAAAGCAGAGGAAAGAAAAGCCACGGTAAAACGTTGTCCATGGCACTCCTGCACCCCTCATTCCATATACTGACTCTACCTTAAAGCAAACTATGGGAGCATATCATAGTGAGACACTTTATCCAAAAGGATTTAATGTTCTTTCATCGCAAACAACATAAATACAGGATATGATCACCTAGACTACAAGATCAGTTGTCTTTTTTCATAAGCTATCTTGCCCGGTTGAGAGTTGATCCTCTGTTATATCTATGGATTATTCTCATTGACAACTTGAGCACTGTATAGCTTGGTGTGATTAGTTACTAAGACGAAGATATACCTACTAGTGGGCTGTTGCTAAAACAGACTAAGGAAATTTGAAAAATACACCCAGGCTACAGTTTTTGTGCAAGCACAAGTGAGGAAGAGGTATAAGTTGATATTTATTTTAGAAAAAAAGGGGGGGTTTTGAACTAGAAAAGAAAAGCGTTTTGGCACGGGGTGACATTCAAAAACACCAACACACAACAGTACAAAGTCACTGGCTATTAAATACAAAAAAAGGGAATCATGCAAAGTCTGGCTCATTTGAATTTAGTACACATGTTTAATCAACACTGTGATGTTTTCAATACAGAAATAGTGGCATGTTTGAGATCACAACACAATTCGTAACATTACAATCAAGGCTACTTCTGTCATACAAATTGTTTTCCCAGAAGACCTAAAATAGCTACATTCTTGTCGTCATGTTGCTGGCTAATTATTGGGCTTAATCAAACCGAACATGTAAGAAGTCTGAATCCCGATTTTAGTTTCAGCTGTCGATCTGTCGCTTGAGATGTCACACCTCACAACCTACTACATGTATGATTTAAAAAAATAATAATACTAATAATACCCTGTGTCATGGCTCAAATCTGTCAGTCCTTTGCGATGCAAACCTTGTATATACTAAATCTGGTGCATTGTATTATTTGACAACTTATCAATTATTGAAACAAATGAAATTAATTACACTACCAGTATATCGTACCATCCCTTGCTGTTAATCACATCATTGAGTATATCCAATACTATTTTCCACAAATATAAAATGCTGAGCACATGCACTTTGATAATAATTAGTGCTGTAATGTTATCAAGGCCTTGTCGGATATTATTCAGCACTATTTTGTATCAAATTTTCCAACTTTGATCTCTGATCTTGCTAAGAATTTTAGTGTTAAACAAGGACTAAGATTTCCAGAGAAAAATGACAACTTCACGTTTCCCTTATATGACATTACATTGCTTGGAACAATTTCTTTAAACAGTTTCTTGATTCTTGTGGTAACTTGAGTAACTAGACATGTACTTGGTAATTTACCCTTTAAGCCTTAGGCATCTATGTTAAATTCTGAAGATATGAATAATAGTGATATCAGACAGCAAAACATAATACAAATGGCATAGATTTATAGCTTGGTACACATATGAACTTGTTAATGATATAAACTTTCATTATATCTCTAACCTTCTACTCATAAGATCCTGTGTATAGTGCCCTGATCTTTTAGACTGTTCACATCGTCTAGTTTGTCCCACCAACTGTACAAAAACCTGTCTACTATTAGTTGAAACCAAGGTGTGATCGGCCTTCCTTCTTCCTTCGCGGTTTCAAGAAAGCGTCGTAACTGCTCCTTGTTTATGTACTGGTAGGTCTTGACTTCGTTAGGGTTGGGGTTGACGTCCACTTCTTTCTGGATGAAGAGGATGTAGTCAATCTCGTGTTCGCCCCACAGCCCGTCTGACTCGGCGCGGTAGTGGATCCGCGTCAGGTAGTGGAAGTCTTTGAGGGGAACCTACCATGTGGAAATAGAAGGGAAATTGTAAAAAGAAGGCTTCACCCCTGGAGTTGCCAAAAATCTTGAACTACGAGTCAGGTAGTGGAAGTCTTCGAGGGGAACCTGCCAGGCAGAGGTGGAAGGGAAATTTAAAAAAAAGACTCCACCCCTGAGGAGTTGCCAAAAATCTTGAACGAGGGTTAAGCCTTGATTGCACTTTTAAGTGCAATCAAGGCTTAACCCTAGTTCAAGATTTAAAAATCTAAACGTTAGGTCCAGTCCGGGGTTTAGGTACGCAGCACTAGTGTGACAGGTCAGTCAGTAGAATATAACCAGCTGCTGCCATAAGGTGTGTTACACTGACGGTTGATTATACTGGCTACACAGATACAGAAGGAGATACAGGGTACTACAACCCTCTCTTACCTGGTCAGCTGATATGCCAAGTTCGTGGTCAAGTTTCCTCTGTGCGGCTCGGAGCACTCCCATGGCCTGGGCTTCTTCCAACTCATCCGGTAAGTTCAAAGGGTGGGAACAGCATGTGTTGGTAAAGTATCCTAGGAGGACAATGGTTAATCTTTATGAGAAGAACATTGCAAAATGTTTATTTTGTTCAGACCAGCCATGAAAACCTGCTCTATACTAGTGCTGCGTACCTAAACGAAACATCAGGTACAGGTACCGGTACAGAGGGTCAGGTACAACAATTTGAAAAATTAACATGTGTTTTTTTGAATTTTTTTCAATGACAAAAACATAAACTGTTTTCAACTTGTCAACTTTCTTTATTCAAAGAACATAACTAGCTAGGTTTCCTACCGCCAAACTCCCTTGGCCTTGCTATCAAAACTCTCCGTCTGCCTGAATGATCTGTTGCATATTAGTTACGCTGTTCCAGGGTATCACTTTGGTCCCGTTTGGTGTTGCATGAGATCAGTCACAAAAGAAGCACATACTTGGTGTAAATTTATAGCGGTATAACGGTACTTCATGATCCGGTATTTTGGACATGTACCGAATCAATTTTTACGGTACAGTACCGGTACACAGCAGCACTACTATATACATGTAGAACTGTTAATACAGAACAAAATTAAAGAAGCTGAAAATACTATGGATGTAAAATTTTGGACAATATAAAACTGCTTAGCAAACAGCAGAAAGTTAGTCTTTCAAATCTGATGTCTAAAGAACCAATGAAATATAAATCATTCTTTAGGATGTTATGGTTGACAGAGAATACTACTGATGTTATTAGATCTATTATCATCAAACACATTTCAGTGCAAGATGGGCCAGAAGCAAATAAAAATATTGAAATACAACACGGGGTATTCTGTATCACCATAGGTTCCAGCCCGACCGCGGGTAGGACCGCCTCACGGCCTGAGGGCGATCTGACCCGCGGGAGGGCTGGGACCGAGGGTGATGCGGAATACACCGTGTTGTATTTCATTTAAGTCATACCCACCCGAGAAAACAAACGAATGGCGAATGCGCCAGAAGTTGAGGGAGTTTTGTGTCCTCGAACAAAAATATGTAACAACATTGATTCCAACCTCCGAATCCGGTATTCAAATTTTAGACGGCGTCGCAACCGGCGCGTTCGAAATGAATTCTAAATATTCTATGGAAGACCAAGTGATACAACTTAGAACCCTGTGTAATACGGAAATAAGTTATCACACGGTCCGGAACACCCGTATCAGGCCCAGGTATGACAATTTTAAAATATCACATAGTAGCTATAGCCATGGATGGAACACACTATCATACGACATCACAACCCATGTTGACATGACATGTATTCTTGATGTTCTCCTACCTGGGAAGGTGATCTTTTCATCAGACCTCTGCTGGAGTAGCAGCTCCCCCTTGCTGTTGAAGAGGAAAACGCTGAAGGCCCTATGCAACAGTCCTGTAGGCAATAATGTTATAAATTGTCATTCAAAGCTTTGTGCATTTTTTTAATCTTGGGTCACCACAAATACCTTACTTATTTAGAATCTATTCCTCTCGTAACTTGACAAACTATTTTTTCTCCACATGTTCTGATATACAAATGCAGCAGTTCCTTGTGGGAAGCCCTCTAGATGGTGATCTTTGACCTTGCTGTAACCTAAATTGGGTTCGTGTAAACCTTGACTTCATCTTTGGAATATCATGAAAATGTATGAGTTTGACTGAAAAGACAAATATATAAACATAGTAAGCATAAAAAGTTGCATGAAATTTCTTTCTATGTTTCTTTGTTAAACACTTTATGAGGCACTTTGTCAAATCACTCATACTGTCATAATGCCATATAGATATCATATAATTTTCCTCCCTTCTCACTTCATCCAATTTCATGTGATCTTTAACCTCACATGGCCTGGCTCTCAAGCCTTGACAAATATAGAATACAACATGGTGTATACCGTGTCCCCCGAGGTACCAGCCTAAGACATTAATATTGAAACTACATAAAAAATAACTGAACTGTAAACAACTTTTCACTGAGTTGTCCCTGCTTTCAAACTTGCAATTGTCTATCCTTGCAGTGTTCTCGCCAGGCCTTTTCAGCATATAGGGGCCCCCGATGCTGTGATCTGGACCCTCGATGCTGTGATCTGGACCCCCGATGCTGTGTTTCAATGAGCATAGGGGTGTTTCTTTCTAGGGCGATCCTTCATAAATCTTGTAAAAGGTTCATATTTGGCTTTAGAATGGGGATGTGATAGAGGAAAATCATAACTACCTCAAAATGCAGGAAATACTGTAATTCACTTTAAGTTCACGGTAGCAAAATTTCACGATGTAAGAAAAATGGACATTTTCACTGAACTTTAACTTCACGGTTGCAGCAAGTGATTAACAGAAAGGATGTGTGAAGAGATCATAAATAGGTTTTTCACTGTGATGATAAGTTCACGGTCCAGCGGTGACAGTGAAAACAGGGAACTTAAAGTTACAGTGAAAGAAACAAGAACTACAGTAGTGTCTTATTTGGTTATGAATTTCAAAATTTTGTGCGGGAAGATGCCAGACTCCCAACCGTTATCATGTCTTTGGCACTCCGCGAGTGACGTGCGCCTCGCAAAGTTGGCCTTCGGTACCTGACCCCTATACTGTGAAAAAATCCTGGTGAGAACACTGCCTTGCCTTACCTTTCTTGATGTTTTCGTTAAGATGGCAGTTCTTCTTTGTTTCGAACCCCGTGACTTTGTCGTCCTCGTCTATGAGGATGCACTGCTCTCCCAGCAGCTTCACCTGCGTATCGTCCAGACCTCTGGTGATGTCATCCGCCATGGCGGACAGTAGGGTGGGGCTTTTCTGGTGAAAACTCCTGTGCATGGGATTGGAAACATTCCTTTGGATTAGAATTTAAAATCAATAACTTACTGGATAAAGCTTTTCAACAACTGAAATACTGTAGTGTCACTACTAGTCTGTGTAATGCAAACTCCGCTATCCAGGGCTTTAATTTAAATATTGATGGCCCCTCCTCGATCGCAGATATTGGGGCGGGGGTCAGATGTTGGGACAGCCACGCACTATATACTGTAAATGCATTTAAGTTTGCATACTAGTATATGCTTTTTACATCACGCTAAGGCGAAATGGGAGTGTTCGTGGTGGTTTTAATTTCGCGTCAGTGCTATAGTCACATACTGCTACAGTATTGAACAAAATTGTTCGCGATGGTTTTAACGTTAAGTTCGCGGTGAAACATAAAACAAGGTGGTTGTAACTTACTAGTAGCTTTAACATTACCACTTGGAAAAAATAGGGATTGATTTCAATGAGAGAGAGTGTGAGTGAGTGAGTGAGTGAGTGAGTGAGTGAGTGAGTGAGTGAGTGAGTGAGTGAGTGAGTGAGTGAGTGAGTGAGTGTGAGTGAGTGAGTGAGTGAGTGTGAGTGAGTGAGTGAGTGGGTTCAGTTACATAATTTTTTTTTATACCATTATACCATTATACCATCTTCAGTCGAGGAAGGCAGCGCCTGTTGTGGACTGATCTATTCGCTTCCGCCGTGTTTTTGGTAACTCTATTCAAACTGTGTTAATTATATCTTCCTATCAAAACCCCCTTCTCTATATTTTCTAGCCACCACGTGTTGAAATCCTTCATTTTCTCTTGATTTCAAAGATTTTTCTGTAGACCTACAGTATCCTACAGTACAGTGCCCCCCTCCCACAAATCAAATCGCCACCCTTCACAACTGTTACACGTAACTTTCTGTATCAACAAAGCGCTTAGTTATGCTCACCTTTGTTGTCTTTCTAGAAAAGTATATTTCAGCTAGGTAAAACACATTAAGCGTTGTTCAAACCATTAACGTTAGCTATAACTGCACAACCGGCTATGGTACAAAATCAGGTTACGAAAAACTATTTTTCTGTCACGTAACTCAATTTCTCGGTTTTTATAGATAGTTCTAACTCACCTGTACACCTGCCGTGATACCTGTGACGTAACGTCACCCGTACTCTTGCAAGACGTCGCCACGAAACTCGCTGCTATCCTTGTAAACATTGCACTGTCACGCCGCGCCACATATCGTACGATGTCGTCCCACCGAGCTGTCAATCAAACAGGGGAGGCGGGGCTAAACGCATTTACTCCGCATGCGCAGGCTGGCTGAAATGGGACCCCCTCTAGCGGAATTTTTCATAATGCATAGCCCTCTAGCGGAAATTTTCTGAATGATAAAAGACTGAACAGAAAATCCCCGAGGGGGGATTAGCTTGTGTATTGTGCCAATAATATATGCATTCCTATGGGGAAGTTTACAGAAATTAGGTATAATTATCTCAGGAACCAAAGATTCTGACCAGGATCCTACCTTTAAATTCTGACCTGTTCTGCAGACCATCATCTCATCTATCAGAATTACGAGAACTTATACACGGCTAATCTCCAAGCAGATCTATAGTTTGCGAAGACGTATCAAACTGGCAGAAGTAATATGTTTTGCATTGCTATACAAGCTCCTTCTTCCAGTTGGATACGGTCTTTGTAATCCAGTGGGCCTGCTTGGAGGCTAATGTTTTCCTAAATCGCACAATAGCTAGTATCTTTTAAAAGTAGCTGACGTTAAGCATTTCTTTGATATTCACCTGTCGATAGCGATTCGAGGTCACTCTTACCAGTTTTAGGCAGGTTTGATACAAACGACATTTGCATACGATCCATAAGAGTTAGTGACTTTGACATGTTCAACCGGTTTTTCCAGTTGACATTTGCATCATTTTATGCAAATAGCAAGAGTATGCTGTAGTTGTCATGTTGAGCGATAGAAGGAGAAAGACTGAAGCGGACGATAATGCGAAACCCTAGCACTGTTCTTCATCATAGACCTTAGTATAAACAACGTTCTTTTTAGAAAATCTGATATTGCGTTCCATGGGTTAAACATTTGGCTCTGCCCGCGTGGTTTGAAAATAAATGACGTTTTGAATGAATTGGACGATAGCGCGCGCTACGTTACATTTTGTTGAACAAACTTTTTTTTAATCGGCCGAAAATTAGCTATAGTGCACGCGCTGATGTCATTCATAAGATTTAACTTCCTGTGACATATTTATCTTATTGCGTGGTTTGGCTGTTCAGGACACACAGCCCGAACTGCCTAACTATCCTGTGGCTATCACACCGCAAATGCTATGACGTAACTAGTTACGTCATAGCATTTGTTGGATGTGGCCTCACGCAAGCCTGACTTTTATAAATCTTTGCCACCTCGTTAAAGATGATAATGATAGTCGATTTAGAGGTCCATCCCCTGTTGTTTTTCTACCATTTGGATGCCCAAATATGGTAATCTATCCACTCTATCTTTAGACAATGTAATTACTGATTTTATCATCCCTAGGGCGTTCCCGCTTTGTTTTGTGTCATTTTGTGTAATTAACTTGTGTCAGTATATTCTTTCACGTAACGAGTTAACGTTTAACAGGTGATTTTTGGGGCCCGCGTGTAAATAAGAATCTTTTGCCCTAATGTCGTCTTAGTAGACGGTCTAGAGTAGACAGCAGTCACACCGGTTCTCGCTTGGTAGCCGGGGCGGCAGTGTCTCTCTCTCATCCCGCTGCGTTAAGCTTGTGTAACCTGTATGTAAATGAGTATTTCTATTGATATGTAAATGAGCAACTGAAGAGGAATTCCAGATATTCAAAGTAGTAGACCTGCTGGAAGTTAGAAAGTCGGACGGTCGCAAAAAAGTCACCCGTGATAACCGTTTCCAGTGTCCACACAGGTATTTGCTGATTTATCATTTTATATGGTTATCATATCATTATCGATCATATTTTATTATTTTGGACCCACTCTCCTTCACTACTTGATGTGTACGCATTAGAAAAAGATTTCTAGCGCGACCTATTAAACTACAACGTATTTTCAGCCATACTACGACCTAGCCACATAAATGACCATGGCTTACCCCTGGTAATGCAATGTGTGATCATTTTAGCATACATACACACATAAACAAGACTATTTGCTTTCTTGGCTTTATGATTTTGCTGGAATATAAAGGAAGGAAAAAGCATACTGGGTACTATTTGGGGTATGTCTTTCTGCGTGCCTGTGTATGTGTCTATTCATGTTTCTGAATATTTGCGGTCACCATAACGTAACGAAATCTTGATGGATTGTAATAATATTTGGTACATGGATAGACATTGGGAAATTTCAGTCAAATTTTGAATCAAGCCTTTTTCTAGAATAAAGTAAGATAAAACATAAAGTGCCCTGTAGGAATAGAGGCAATATGTTGTTTGTTTGTTTGTTTGTTTGTTTGTTTGTTTTATTAAGATCTCTATTAGTGTACAATCATGACAATATATACACTAATCTTCCTGAAGTCCGGCTAATTAAATACAAGAATATCAATTAAGGAACAATACAATTAATTCAAATACAGTAATAACGAAAACAATTGTTAGATTGTTGCTTAAATCGAGGATTGACAGTGGAAATTTGACCAAATATGGGTTTGATGCGGAAAATATGTAGTCTCGACTCCGTTTGTTCCTGAAAAAAATGGTTGAATGGTTTGCCAAATGCTCAATTTGCTGGCCATATGGAGTTACCACATGTAACCATGCTCGTACCCAGCGCAGCGAAGAAGCCATAGCCTCAGATTGTGGGCTTATATTGCCACCACAACCTGAACAATAAAACTCTATGGAATTCGCAGCAGCCATTTTGTTTTGTTTCCGTTGGTTTTGAGATCTCAGTGCTTAGATCCTAAGTTGTATGTGCGCGAGACTAAAGCCACTGTAAATACAGAAATGTTTGCGAATGGATGGAACTTAAAACCACCGCTAACACTCCATTTTCTCGTGAAATTAAAACCACACGAACTTAAATGCATTTACAGTATTTGCGTTTCTTTTGCACAGTTAACAGGGCCTACACTTTGACGTTGAGGAGGAGCGTCATTTTCAACCAAAAGACAAATCTGACAGTGTACTCAAATGGCTGGCCAAAAACTTTATTGAAATATCCCCCATTTCTTTCAGTCCCCAAGGGGTGTGACAGAGACTAGAAGAGTTGCTCAAAGAAAAGGTAAGTAGGTCAATGAGTTGCAAATCTAGAAAGCCTGCTCTTTACCATGTTACAAAATGGTACGAAATTTGCCCTAGTTTTACAGGTGTAAATCAATGATATGGTTCTTTCTAGTTACGTTGATGAAGGTTACACATCCAGGTGATAAGATATGCAAGGTAACAGTTACTCAAGTACAAATGTAACTGGATAAAATTTGGAAACAGTCAGACGTTTCAGACAGCATACCAGCTGTCTTTCGTCTGTGACTAAATGACAAAATGGCTGAACCAAAACCTCCTTGGCTGAACTGAACCACTGTGAAATCTGACCTGACATATTTTCCACTGTACCTTTCCAGTTTGAAATATCAATATGTTTTGAAGTGAATTGTTTTTCCTGGTTTCAAAAGCGCCAGTGAATCGGTTAGAGTCTATCCACAGGTCTATTCCATGTTTTTGTTCTATAATCATTTGCCATGTAATGGTGGTCTGTTCAGTGTGCCTGCCATCCATGACATGATAATTACTGCAATTATCGGAATTACTGAGGGCGTTCCCTCCATGCATAGTTTACGCTGTTTAGGACGGCAGCACTCAAAGAATGCAATTACATGGGTGTCATCAGTTTAATAGCAAAAAGAAAACAGGTAGATCAAAGAACATCTGACGCAGGACCCTCCTAGAAGACTTGAAAAGAGTCGACATAATAAGTTATAAGTTGTACACTTTGTTGTCAAATTACAAACCGCCCCCAATGTCTGCAAATGCAGAACATCTGAAACATTTGCTTTTGCTGGAAAGAAGTTGAGGGCGCGGCCACCGACAGAAAAAAAAAAACATTTGGTATTAAAAAACTTAGCCTGCCGCACAGGAGTATAGAAGACCAAAACGACAATTCTAGACAGCTTCCTCAACTGCCTTACGCGCTGCCCTGCGTTCCTCGAAAGAATTTCCTTGTGTGGGTATAAGAGACAAAAAAAAATGACAAAGTAGAAAGCCCGACAAAAACGCCTAAAAACACGTCAAAAACCTGCCGGACCCACTCCTCTGCTTGGAGAGTACCCAGAAGGACCCCAGGCCGGTATGTTCACGTTTCTGAGGGGTTTTACCCGGCGAAAATTAAGAATATTGCTGGCAAAGTATTGTCGCCTTGTTCAAAACAAACGCCCCCCCCCCCCCCCAGGGCCAGAGTCACGTACACGCTGTACTGTATTATAAACCTCCCCAGACCCAAGGCGTTATGACACCATATACACCTCGGTTCGGGTCATTAACCCTTAAGTAATATCAGTAGTAAGGCCATGTTGATTTGATTACTGGTATATATATGGATATGAAAATTACAACGGTACCATTCTTTTGCAGGACGAAACAGTCTCGAAAACCACCAGTATCATCAAAAATGGGAAAAAATCAGATCCTTATAGCAGCACTTTCCGTTCTCGGGGTCTTCTGCTTGACGGGTATGCTGTACGTACAACAGGTAAATGGTTTATTGTATTCTGTGTATCTGTACTGTTAAGAATTGTGGCATCGTGTGGCGCAATCGGTAGGGTGTTTCGCCCAGAACCGAGAGGTCCCGGGTTCGAAACCCCGATATGCCCCGACGTTGTGCCCTTGGGAAAGGCACTTTACACGACTTTCCTCACTCCACCCGCGTGTGAATGGGTACCTGACTTTGGTTGGGGAAGGTCGTAATGAGGTCGCCTGCTGGCGCCGAATGGCAGCCGCCTAGACCCTTGCGACAGATCCACAAAGTGCAATTGTGGAGCAAATATGTATCTGTTCTGTATTATATTATTGTAAACCCAGCAGCAATTCAGCACTAGCTACCACAGCACGGGTAATTTATAACCAACAAACTATTATTATTATCATAACTTTGCCAATAAAGCTATGTACTTGGTAGCATTTATAACACATGTATAGTTTTTGGTGTAGACAATTACGAAAAAATTTAAGCCCTCGATCCATGAAATCTATTTCCCTTATGACGCGTATTAAAGAAAAAAAGGCAGCATTTTTGAATTGAAAGTAAATTACAAAGAGATATTTCATTCTAATGAAAACATACGCCGGTCCCATGATAACTTCCAACTTCTTCTTTCACAGCTTACTACAGTAACTGGCACCGATGCTGAGATCCAAGCAAATGGCATTTTCTTATCACGATGGCGTCATAAGAACGGTTCCTTGGATTTCGCGCAGGTCACAAAATCCGAAAACTTCGTCATCAGTGTGATCAACCCTCGGCCTTGGTATCGTGTCGGACGCCAGCTGTCAATCAAAATCGTTGCCATGGATGCGAGAGGCCGACCGAAGTCTTACGGAGGGGATTTCATTCGTACGAAGCTGTACAGCAAATCTCCAGTACAAGTTAGTACAGCTGGAAGAGTCACCGACTACGGGAACGGAACTTACGTGGCCAGGTTCTTTCTGAGTTTTCCAGGAAGGCTCTCTGTGGCGGTGAAGTTGGTACATTCCAGCGAAGCTGTGCAGGTCCTGAAAAGATTGCAAGACGGTTCCCTTGCAAGGCGTGTCATGGTGTGTGGATTCCAGGAGGAAACGGAAAACTCTCCCGAATGGATGCAGTGTTCTAACACTCCCAACAAGAGCCTGAATCTTCGCGATGTGTGCGACTTTTCCAACCCGGTCATTAATGTGTCATTTTACTGCCAGCGCCCCAAGTCTAGCCGTTGTGTTTCCTTTGTGGGGTGTCACCGAGACCATGCGGCCACTCTGGCGATGCACGACAAGATGGCTTCTGAGGAGGAGAAAAAGCTGTTTACCAGGTAATGTGATATTTACACTCACGTGACTGACTGGCATGTTGTCGGGAAGATATGCATGTGTAAATGTAATGTCAAGTGGAGTGACGATTAGGGTGTTTGGCCCAGAGGTCCCGGGTTCGAATCCCCTGACATGCCACCGATGTTGTGTCCTTGGAAAAGGCACTTTACACGACTTTCCTCACTCCACCAAGGTGTAAAAATGAGTACCTGACTTCCGTTGGGGACGTAAAAAGGTCGGAATCCGCCTCCCATTACCATGAAGAGAGAAGGAAAATGTCCAGACTATGCATGATGTACAAAATGACTAATAAACTGGTGGACGTACCAACTAATACGTATCTAATACCAGCTCAGAAAAGGACAAGAAATAGCCATACCTTTAAGTATCAGACTTTTCAACCTAGGATTTAAGCGTTCAAAAATTCGTATTTTCCTAGAACGATCGTAGAGTGGAACTCGTTGCAACAAAGTACCGCGGAAGCATCCTCATTAGACAGCTTTAAACAATGCATGCAGTTAGATATGCGAAGGTTAGACGTGACAGGTCGTTCGGCGTAATATAACCAGCTGCTGCTGTGCCACGTGCCTGCGAAGCTCGTGTGTTACGCCGAATGGTGGTTATGCCGGCTATATAGATACAGATACAGATGTCCTAGACGCAGTGGATGACAATCCACTGCCCCTACATACTAATTGATTCGTCCGAAGGAAAAAAAATCCCTCAGTGAGTAGTTTGAGTTTTTGCAAGATTCAGATTGACGAATAGCTCAGCCACACAGGTAGCAGTTACAATGGAATATACATTTATCTAATAACATAATCTGAAATTATATCACAAGAGACGCATTGTCTTATACGGGCGCTTTTTCTTATGATGTTCTTTCACTCTACAACAGAGACCGTGATTTGCATGAAGAGTTGCCACGTGACATCAGTATTCAAGTCAAAGGCAAGCGTAAGTATCAGGGGGAGGCATCAAATGGTTATGATATGATTTTGATTAAATGGTTCATTAATTCAGGGGATTACATGTCAGGGAAATGTTTTATCCATATTTCATTCATATTTCAACCATATGTTATACTTATTTTATTCATATATTATCCATATTTTGTCCATATTCTATCCATATTTTATCCACATTTTATCCATATTTTATCAACATTTTATCAACATTTTATCAACATTTTATCAACATTTTATCAATATTTTATCAATATCTTATCAATATTCTATCAATATTTTATCAATATTTTAGCCATCATAAAGAAAGTAGATAAAATGTATTGCCCTTCCCTTTGGACTGTATAGATTTACGAGAGTATGTGGTTAATACTGAACATATATCTATCTATTTAATCTTTAAACATCCGGGTTGCCCCTTCAGCCATAGCTGATTTTCAAGGGGGGCAAGAAAGTCATGAGATAAAACAAAAAGGACACACAGGGATATTTAACAATGTCACAGAAAATAACTCAACTGAACACATATGAGAGGAAATTAACTTACCTGAGAATATTTAAATGATAATGAAATATAAAAAGTATGAAATGAAAATCAAACAAAATGACATTATATACAGGTCCAAAAACAAATAGTGCTAGGCCTATAGGCCGTAATCCAATACTTAAAGTCCATAAAACGTTCAAGGTCAGGTATCGTGGGAGGTCATATCATCCTCCCAGTAGACCCGATATGTTCGTTACCTCCCATAGCGGCCCTGCCCTTCCGAGCCCCTGAACACGGTTCTGGCGACGTCACCACCAAACAGCTTTCAGCCAATCAGAAGGTTTGCTAAAGCTCATTTTGAGCAAAGCCACAAAGGACGGTGGTAAGCTATCAGCCAATCAGCTTACGTCTTACATCGCTACTTAATTATTCATGAGTAACTTTTTGTGGCAAATAAGGCTAGCTCATTGATTATTTATGAGCAACTGTCAGTGACGTCCCCAGAACCCAAGTTCAATTCAAAAGATCAGGGCTGAGACCGGGAGGGTTTGCCGAACATTTCCCGAGCGTGTTTCAGCGCCGATAAAGGAGGGAATATATATGCAGAACACATCTACTGCTACAGTCAGATTTCCAGACTGATGCCCCGTCGGGTGGTTTACGGGCTTTTTGTTGCACTTTTGGGTGCTGCCTGTGATGCTACCAGTGGCTGTCGGGTTTAAATCTTTTTAATCCGAAAAATTACTCAGGATCCAAGACGTTGACCCGCCGGATCCCAGGCTGATTTTAATACGTTAACTTTTAGTTTATTGCAAATTCCTGCCCGTAGGCTAATTGCAAGTACATGTACATGTAACACGGAGTGGACGTACAGACAATAATAACAATATAACATATGATTACTCTAGTCTTAGCTACTGACACTAAGTTCTAACTTATTGGATTAGGCTTCTTTTTCGGAGACAGTGGAAGACGATGGGGAATTGCTTTGGAAATGTGACTGTAGCACGACTGTGAAAGCCGATGTCCGCCTTTAGAGCTCTAGATTCTGTACACTAGTATGTATCAATGCCTTGTATTAAAACTGGAAACAACAGACAATGAAATTATGAGATGCTGAATGTATCTCAAATTTCCATGCAAGTGCCTTCAAATGCCGATTCCGTATCATTGTGGGATGTTCCTCTTTTCTCAGGTCGCGTGTGGAAAGTTCACGGAAAAGCGCTGCCGCTTTGCGGCCCACGGCTACCAGAGACAGCGTCTGAAGGATATTGGTTCAACGGAGCTTGGACTTCGCTGAGATGTCAAGCCCGAAGATTTCGTACCGTCCAATCCGTCGTCGAATGTCTTCACAACAAAACTGTGTTCTTTCGCGGAGACTCAACAACCAGGCAGTGGTTTCGTTATCTCATGCTTCTGCTAAAGTTACAACAACATGGCCGTGGGGCGCAACCGGTGTTTGGGATTGACGAGAAAAATAAAATAAAATTCCATTTCCTTTTCCACAAATTCCCGCGAAACCAAGGGCCAGTGATGGACGGGAACGACATGGGATACGTGGCTGAGGAAATCGACGGCATTGCCGGTGGGAAAGATACTGTGATCATCATAACTCTGTGGGCTCATTTTATGGCTGAGCCTATCCAAACATTTCGTTCGCGGCTGTACGGTATTCGCCACGCCATAGAACGGTTGCACAGCCGTCATCCTGACACAAAGGTTATTTGGAGAACGCCCAACACCGGCCACCATCATCAATTTCAACACTATGTGGAAAACAGTGATTGGTATGCGTACCAGTTGTTACATATAGTCAAAGAAATCCTCGGAGACTTGAACATTTCTATTATCAACGTTTGGGAAATGTCCGAGTCTATGTGGCATGATGATGACATGCATCCACCTAATGACGTAATAGAGAACCATATTGACCTGTTACTATCGCACATATGCCCATTATAAGGGGTCGTACATGGTAACATATCATAATGAGAAATAAACTGTTCTCTAAATAAAAAAGAATCCACTCACCGTCATTTCCAACCGAATCACTCGGTTTTCATCAGCTGTCAGACCAAGGAGGTTACGTGATTACGCACGTGTGACGTTAGCACTGGGTCAAATGTTGTCGGAAGTCGGTACCGTCGCCCGTCCCGGTTGAGAGAAGGTTGATGGTCCCTGATGTAGATGGCCTCCTTTTTTCCTCTCACAAAGTAATCAGTTTCAGTATCCAAAATGTTAACCACTTCGAGCGAGACCGTGTGACCGTTACTGATTTTAAAGTGCTTTGAACAAATGTTATGGCAGAAGCAAGACCAGCTCAGACACCCTCGCCATGGCAATACTTTTTCATTGCCATACTTGTTACTTTTATTTACATTTATCTAAAACTGTATCTAGATTACTGAGGTGTATACATTAAATTCACTTGGCAATTGTAGTATTTCAAGTGTTCTGTTGCGATGCAATAGCTAATAAAATGTGGAGATGGTACTGTTTGTGAGTTCTTTAATAATGCGTGTTTCTTAAAGCCATACTCAACTCCAGAGGAGAGTGTTCTGGTTCTGCTAATAATACTTTTGTAAATCCAAAAACGTGGCTGTATTGGCAACATGACATTGAACTTGGACAAGGCAGCAGTTGCATTATACAGCATCAAATTATATTCTGATAACCCCCGGAGTACCCTCCAGACAAATTACAGCCAAGACGTAACATATCATATCACGAACAACCATTGGACAAACTTCAACTTGGCGGCCCTTAAGAGACCTTGGGTTGAGGCCCTCAGAAAAAATGGCCGCTCTTATGAAATCTGGGTCCGATGTTGAAAATAATGTTTGTAGCCTGTGTGTGAATAGTTGTCTATGAATTTTTACCCCTAGCATTTTTCAATTCTTCTACTACTTTGACCCCAAAATTGACCTGGTACGCTAGCAATTAACCCTTATTATAAGGAACGAACCAATACTTAAGGGATGATTCCCATCATGCATCACACCCAACGGGCCTGTATGAAGGGGCACTACTCAATTTCTGGATTGTAATATGTAATTGGATTCTATATCTGTCCATTTGTGATCAAGTTTTACAAATTTGGTTGATTTTGTATTCCTAAAGATGTGGTCTGTTAGAAATAACACGGGGGAGGGGGGCTGTCCAACACAACAAGATATGTTTCATGTTGCCAATATATTTAGCAATGGTTAGGCGTTGACCACTGTGATAGGCCTTCTTTCGACAAGATGGCGTTCGCTGAGCAACCGTACAGCGACCAAAATTGGACTTATAATAATAGTGATGATGATGATGATCTGGGCGGCTGCCATTCGGTGCCAACAGGTGACCTCAAGACGACCTTCTCCAACCGAAGTCAGGTACCCATTCACACCTGGGTGGTGCGAGGAAAGTCGTGTCAAGTGCCTTTCCCAAGGGCACAACATCGGGGCATAGCAGTGGTTTCGAACCCGGGACCTCTCGGTTCTGGGCGAAACACCCTACCGATTTTGCGCCACACGATGCCACTTGTGTGACCGTGATTTAATGATTAGGTGTTGGCCACGGAGAAACATCGCAGTGTTAGCCATACTGCAGCTTAGAAAAACAAGATGAAGCTAAGTAACGCTTGGATGGTCACAAGTGAACTTATTCCAAAACAACACACGGGTCAACCACCTATTCATAATTGGTGTATCACAAGGGACTGTGCAGAAAATACCACGGAGAGGTGTATAAAAAGACTTATACAATTTCCTTGCCGGTAATTATAGCATCTAAGTTTGGCATTAGATCTTTTTAGATTCGTCTTGCACGATCTCTCCTTTTTTTAATTATTTGCTCTCAAGTTGCAGACTTCTCCCCGATCCCTCGCAATATCTACCGCTCCCCTTAACGGCCATAACTATCTATTGTCGGTTGAACATGGTTCAAATGTCAGCAACTATGCCCAAGGCACTTCAAAGCCTCAACCACCTACGCCCCATTCCGTGCGCTTGTCTTAGTCTAGACAGAAAAGGGGCGGACACCATGGACTACTGGCGCGTTTTGGCACTTTTCCTGATAATTACTGTGACTTGTGTTGATGTTTGCTCGTCGTCATCGACCACACAGAACGGCGATATCGGAGAAGATGATTCCTCATTTCAACGTAAGAACTGGTTCTCTTTGTCACGTCATTTTTTTAGCGTTGAACCCTCAAAGTAGTCAATTTAATGCTCTCGTTTGCTTGTGATTGCCAGACCTGTGGTAATTTTTCCTAAACAACTTCTTGTTTTTATGTTGATGAAGATAACATATCCAGGTTCTGGTTGTTTATCAGTTTTACGACAGCATGTGGACATCACCCTTTCCGACATCTTTGAACAGTTTGCTGCTGTACATGCCCCTGTTACTTGTAACTTGGCACAACGTAGTGTTACCTACAATCCAAGAGTTCTTCAGCTACTCTATAAAATTTTGGCAGTCGGTGTGCCAAACTCGTGGCATATTAGTGTATCCAGATTAACGTTGATGACAATCAGTCAAGGGAGGATATTGGAAATATGAGCGATAAGCTAAACGATTGCCATTTTGGCTTTTTTCCCTCCCCATAAACCCCTCCGTTGATCGGACGTGACAAAAATATAATGATGTTCAACCAGTTCTCGTACGTCATGCATGGGCACATCTTATCCATGCACTTGTTTTGGGGTGCTGTAGTTATGCAAGTTGAAAAGATCTATGATTATAGTATTTTCTTATAAGTAACAACGGTTGGGAGAAGCCGGTACCTAGGTATACACAATAAGAGCAAATATTCGAAAATTTTCATGATGTTTCCAAATATTTGTATGCATGAAGATACCTTGCTCAGCATATAGTACTGTACATTCATTTATTTTCGCTGGGATTCGAGGTTTTTTGTTTGCCAGACCTTCTAAAACGACTAAAAAAAACTTCTCGTTCTTGATGAATATTAGACAACCAGGTTTAGTTGTTGTGCGTCCTAAGATTAAGAGAGTAACTATGTAGACCTCCTTTCTTTTTCTCATATTTTGGAACTGTACATTTCTCTCATTTGGCACATTGTTGTAATACCTACATATTTTTTTAAGTTTCTACATAGTCTGAATTTTGGGGAGTGGGTGTACCTTGTTCGTCTGAAATTTTCTGGCAGATTAGTATATCCAGATTATATCCAGATGTATATCCGCCAATGACAGACGGCCAAGTTAATATTATGATTGTATGTGCAAAAAAACTAAAAGAGTTATACTGTTTAGCCTCTATTTCGTTTGCAAATTTTGTCCTCCTTATATAAATACATTCGCCATGACATTCGATGTCTAGTTCACTTTTGACAAGATGGCATTTCCGTGGGTGAGAAGCTTGTACGATTCCATGGCACAGTGTACTTGTAGTTGTCTTTGTGTGCTGTTTTGAACCCCAAAATCAACGTCAAATAAGAAAACAGCTGTCGAGGTATTGAGATATGTTGGTTTGTTCTCAATACAGAATCTGCTGCAGACCATCGCAGCCATGAACACATGTACTCCAAAAGTCAGCAATCAGACGACAACAATGGAGGTGAGTTGAAACTATGACCGCTAACACGTATCACGGCATAATACAGATGTAATCTATAAGTATAACAATAGGACATGTAACGGGGAAAATTATGAGTTGCTTCTTTACTAGCCTTATATCACTTGAAAAACTCCTGTAAACATGCCTGTATTATTTACTAATTATTATAAGTGGACGGCGTCTAATCTGTTTTAGGGACGTTCTCTCGATGCCGCGTATATAAACCGGAGGTCCCATGAGTGAGAGCCAAAAATTACCAAAATTGCCAATATCATCCCAACACGTTTGTCAGAACTTGACATTTGGTCTCTGGGTTGACAACTTCTAGAGGTGATTCTGCCGCAAATGTGGAAGTTAGATTTAATTCAGGCACCTGGCCAATATAAACACAGGGAAAGGAGAAGAATGCATAACAACACATAACAAGCTATCTGCCACCCAAAAATCAAGACCACAGCACGTCCAGGTCAAAAGATACAAAAATTGAAGGCAGTACCTTCTGCAGTACCAAGGTCACATACCAGGGTGCCCAAAATCGACCTTGAATTTCGGCTTTACAACACCTGCCCACATATACCAAATATCATCATAATCCATCAAGAGGTTCTTGAGTTATGCTGACTATAGTAGTCCGGAAACACAAACAGACAAACAGACAGACAAACAGACACACAGACACACCCAAAACAATATCTCCATTTTTCATGGAGATAAAATACCCGTGATAGTAAACGTCCACAGGTTTTCTCCATTACCTTCCTGTAATGTCAATTTACTTTTCGGTTTAGGATCCATTGACGAATTTTGTGACGGAGTTGGAACTGGAAGCATTAGATCTTCAGGTAAGTTATACGCTCTATTTTCTGGTTATTGATAAAAAAGATTTTAATCCAGCAACAATTTGATAGTACAAAGCATGCATATCAATGGAGACGAGTCATTATTATTGTACAATACTTTTTTTATCCTACAACAGATGTATAATTGTGGTTGATAAAGAGTTTCTTTGCTAATTCAATAGACAATTGTAATGACAAAAAGGTGGAAGAATTCATATCATTGATAGAGAAGTTTATTGCAAGTTCATGCCCGTGGGCTAATTGCAAATACATGGTAAAAACATAGGAAAAACATACATCCGTCAGTAAACAGTGTCTGACTTTGTTGTAACAATAGGCTACTGGTACTAAATACAATTGTTGGCTATATCTAAACAAGCTGGGTTTGACTTCTTTTTCGGAAGCAGTGGAAGACGAAAAGTCCCACCTTTTCTAGTATTTATGGGTTCTGTGATGTCAAGAGAAAGGTAGCTTTTTGTTCATCCGTGAATGTGTAAAAGTAGGGGCAATTTGTGGTAACTTGCTTAAATAATTCGGTTCTTTCGTCACTGTTAAATAGACAATTGGAAATAAAAAATGTGTTTCGTCTTCCATCGCCTTGGACGTACAGTATTTACAAATTCTTTGGCACACTGGTAAACTCTTATATCGTTCTCTCTCTACTTCTAAGGAGTGATCACTAATTCTTAATTTGCTGATGGCCAAGCGCGACTCCAATTCAGCAAGTTCTAGGTACCTCTCTCTAGTGTATACAGATTTACAAGTTTTATAAAATCTCAGCTTACCTGTATCGGCACTTAGATTATGAAGGAATGTATCGATATACATATCAGAAATTCTGTTCCTTGTCAGGGTACATACATATTTGGGGTCACAGAGTGAGCTATCGGAACTAGAGTTCCACGACCCAATACCATCGCCAAATGATCTTAACTTTTTGGATTGACTGATGCATTATGAGTGTTTCTTATTAGTCATTCAAATAAGGTTATCATTTGCATAAATTATATCAGTTGATCATCTTTTCCACCCAAATAGTAACAAAGAAGGCTATTCAACCTGTTTAAGGCATGTGATATCTGGGAGGTGTCTACGTTTACTTAGCAGTTATACGTCCTGTATTTGTGGTGAAAAAATATTGATGTTATTAAAAGGGCGAGTGCCCACTATTAAGGAACTGTTTACCTTCTCTATCCAAATAACACAAGTTGTTAAAAGTAAGAAAGACTTATCTAAGCAAACACTCTAGTATTTATTTCTTGACAAATCATGTAAATTAGGCACTCATATGCATGATGTATGTCTATAAATGTCCACATTTTCTAACCTTCTAAATGCTGCAAGAATAAAATCCCCAACATTTACCTCTATGGAATTACAACATTATTGTCATTAATGATGTAAAATTTGCATGTATCGATATTCATCTCTTTCTCAGTTACACATGGCATTTTTGAGAGTCCTATAATGAAATGAAGCTAATTTATTTACTTTTCTCATTTATTTTGCAAATTTGCTTTAGATTTACATAATATGCAGTTGATTCAGTAAATCATCACTTAAGGCATCTACGAACCAAGAGATTGCCCTAAGTGTGCAATGTTTTGGGGGTTAGAAATAACGATTGTTAGATTACTGCTCGTTCTTAAGTTCGAACACTACAATTGTTATTTCTTTTTTGAAGAAAAGTTCTCTTCCAGAAAGAAAACTATTCTGTGTGCAAGAATAAGAAAAAGTAAGAAAAAGTCAGCGAGGACGTAAACTTTTTCTTAGAATATTTTTCTCTGATCAAGTTGCTTTTTCTCACACATATGTGAGTAGAAACTTTTAGATAAATTTTCTTGTTTTTATAACTCCGTGGTACAGAATGTGTATCTAAGATATGAATTCAGAGAAAAATGTTCTAAGAAAAAATTAACGTCCTCTCTGACTTTTTCTGACCTCAAGAAAAAAAATAATTTTATTTGCAAGTTCTTGCCCGAGGGCTAATTGCAACATGAAACAATACATAGCAAGGGTATACCGTGCAGATAGTGCTAACAATGTTGACTAGTAGAACACATGGCTATTCTAGAAACTACTAAGGAATATAATCTACGCTTTTTGGGTTTGACTTCTTTTTTGGAAGCAGTGGAAGACGAAGTGTCCCACTTTTTTGTAATGAGTGGGTTTTGGGTGGTTAACAAGGTTCTATTTCGTCAGTAAACTGATTGTCATTTCCCTATATCGCCCCCTCCCCCTTATGCATGCATGGGGAGGGGGACTTGTGTATTAACAGCACTAATAATAGTTTGCATTGCTTGAAAATGTTATACTTTTTGTACATGTTGTACATGTTCTGCAATTACTGGTAGGCTGTATCATGCAACCACAAACACAAAGTTAATAGCATCTACTTGGGAAATAGTCAATTATTTTCAAGACAGGCTATAACATGCCTGAAGCATACCTGCTGCATTGGCCTCTGAGGTAGCGTTTTGGAACTTAGAACAAGTCAGCCACGTTGTATACTGAGTCCCACATCATGATACCAAAAAGTGTCCTCGCGAAACTAGCCACATTTTCCCCTGTTATTGTAGGATATAAGCGCACATCAGGCAAATGCAGCTGGAGCCCAAACTCAACCGTCCTCCAACTTCAAACTGTCATTACAGCAAAGGATGGTGTTAAATTGCCCATCATACTTAGCGAAACTTACTTTCTTGTTACAAGAAAAACAAGAATGATCTTTTTTGAACTTTACAATGTTAAGGAAATAAAGAAAATTATGCTGATTCAAACTTTCTATTTACTTTTCATCTTAAGATAATACAGAAAAGCAGGAATCATCTTTCTTTAACTTTGAGGAATAGGAAAGGCAAGGAAGTAAGAAAATTTGGGAATTTTATGCAAGTCATAACTTGTTTTACAATTTCTTGATTTTCTTGTTTTTCAAAGAAAAAATGACTTAGATTTCTAAAATATTCTTGCTGATTAAAATCATAACAGAAATAATCTCTTCACCTAAGAAACACAAGAATGAAACTCTAAATGTAAGCTAAGATTTAACATACAAAGATTTTGCGTAAGGTTTCTTGATTTTTCTTAAAATTCTTTATGGAAGAAAACTTTCTCTCTTTAAGAAAAAATAAGAAAACAAGAAAATAAGTAGTGAACATGTTTGGACGATACCATTGCGCACCTTCCGCGGGGGTCCCTTTTATTGGGCCTCTGCGTACGTGTATGATAATATTTGGATAAATGCTTTGATCAATATCTGTGACGGTTGATATCCACAAGTCTAACCAAGGATAGTTAATGTGCCCAATGTATAGTACGTTCCGTTTTTGCAATGTAAAGTTACATCATGCCATCGGACGAATCTGAAAATGTCACGGTCTCGCAAGGTTACCTGCGGTCACTGAGTGGTTCAAAATTCATGTTCGGCAGAAATTGTCACAGTCCTAACTGCACCTGAGTAGCACTATCAATTATGCCAAATTAGTCCCTAATTTGCATATTCAGTCATATTCACCTTCACATAAGTTCCAAATGCAAGTATAAACTTCTAGTTAGTTACCAATATGGAATTACAGAATTACTTGATGCAAATTAGGTGTTCATTTGCATAACTTTTATCTACCAATGCCCTTCTATTTCTCGGTTACATAAATTATGTTGCATTCTTTATAATCTTATCATTGAATAGAGTTGGTTTGTAAAATTTTTCATCAAAAATGCAAATTAGATTCTGATTTGCAAAATTTCCATTTCATTATGTCAAGTATCACTTAAGCTATCCACATATAAAAAATAAGCTATGTTCATCGCAGGTTCTATCCCTTTTGATATTGACCACTAGCTGTAGGGCCCCTGGAGACAGGCATTCCGGTGATTATTTGCCCCAGTTTGGCGACTGGCAGGTGCATGAGAGTCTTGCCATGAAATAAAGCAGATTTTTAAACTTCCCTCATTAATTATGCAAATTTAGTTTGCCCATTTCGTACATACCTGCAAACCAGGGTTTCATTTGCACAACCGATGAGAAAAAAAACAGAACAACTTTCTTTGTAGGGAGGACTTCCATACTTTGACCACTTGTGTTATTTGGGTAGGGTAGGGCCTTTATATATATGCCTTTAGGGCACCATTAACACTTTGACAAACACTACATGTTATTCAACATGATTATCTCCATGAAAAAATACTTTTTCATGGGGATATTGTGTTTGCGTGTGTGTTTGCGTGTGTGTATGTCTGTGTCTCCGGATGCTTAAAGTCAGTATAACTGAAGAATGTCTAGATGGATTGTAATGATATTTGGTATGTGGGTAGGTGTTTGGAGAATAATGGTCAAGGTCGATTTTGGGCCCCCTGGTATGTGTCACTGGAACTGCAATGGCATATTTGTCAAAATCTTCTAAGGAGAATAACTGAACTAAGAAAGGAGCAACGGATTTTCATGTTATTTACTATGCAGGTAGCTTAGACAGAGATGTACACAATTAATTGCAATTATGTAAATTGGGACTGAATTTGCATAAGTAAGGAGGAAAATCTAGACTTCCATTCTAGGCATGTTGCGGTAGCTCACACCTGTAAGTTTCAAATCTAAGACAAGAATTCCCCAGGTCCCAACAGCTGGTGGTCAAGCCACAAAGTGGTACACTACCAAACTGTATACTTGTTTCTATTATGTGGATAGCTTAAGTGTTACTTGAAATGGTGATAATGAAAATCAAAATCTAATTTGCATAATTAAGAGGGCCTTTTACAAACCCACTCCGTTCAATGGCACGACAGGTAAAAATGTAAAATATGTTGTAACTGAGAAATAAAGGGACCTTGATAGATAAAAGTTATGCAAATGAAGACCTAATCTACATAATTATTGTGATTAAAATACTGCAGTTCCATATTGGTAAATAACTGGAATGTCATACTTGTGGCATTTGGAAGTCATGTGACAGTGAACATAGTTGAATATAGATTATGCAAATGTAGGTCTAATTTGCATAATATATACTTCATCGAGATTTGAGGTCTCCGAACTCTTGTTTATTATGGGTTTGGGACTATTTTCAGACCAAAATGTATATTTTGGGATCCTATGCACCAGAATCAAAATAAAATGACTTGAAATTTGGCATAGTGGTGCCTATGCCATATGCCCACATGGCTGAATTTACAGTTTTGACTCAAGATCCTCCTGCGAATGTGTTGCATAGGTTGACTTGGCGCCGGACTTTCTCTCTCCAAAGGTTGTAGACTTGTGCCGTTACTGCCATTTCCTCAAGTGAATTTAATTCAGGCTTCTTGGGAGTGTCCATTTTGCATAAGGATGCTTTTGGAAGAGACCATTTGCGGGGGCAAAAATTCAAATGATTCATTTTGGGGTGGGTTGATGTTAAAATAGTGAAATAATGTAAGTAACTTTGGGGTGGTCGATTTCTGCAAAATTTATGGAACAGTCCATGTTTGTATAGGGAGGGAGATTCGAGACATGGCCATGGTGGTGTTAGTTTTAGTCTCTTAGCTGATAAACAATTTCTAGGATCAGTTAGGTATGGGTCTAACACATGAAACACTCTAAGTTGATTAAGAATGTGTACAGTATTTAAGACCTTGCCCATATGCCGTTCTTACAGCTATACTTCGTCTGAACTTTGCTGGGAGATTTCTTGCTTATACAGCAAGTTACAACAACTACTGGCAAAATTACAACATCCACACGTTTGATCCTCTGAAAGATCCTGGTTGGAACCCCCAAGGAAGCAATGATTTTCGGTTGGTCAACTGTACAGTGACGCAAGTCTGCTACAAGGACGGAACGTGTGCCACAAAGCGGCCAGTCTGCCCCGAGGACGGAGATTGTGTCCAAGAGCCGGAAGAGGACTTCATTGTTGGTCAACCGATCATAGGTAATATTTCTACCTATTATTTCGTAGACCTACTCTCTCACTGTACGAGACGTATATGATTTTCTAATGATGACAAATTCCTGATAGGCCCGGTATAATGGTTACTTTACGATAAACGGCGTCAGCTCAGTATAGTTTTGCTGGATAGATTTATCAGACAGTATTTATCGACATATTCCGCTTCATTTGGTGCCCATACCGGTGTTATAACTGTAGAATGTTATAATGTTCATAAAAGATTACATCAGCGTGGCTGTCCCTGGCAATTCGGCCCTACTTGCCAGCTGCAGTTGTAAATCTATCAACGAGCTAATTTGTTGGCTTTAATTTTTAGCCAATCAGCTCACGGTTTGTGAGCTTGCCTGATTGGTGCAGGTCTCTTCTCAAGCCAATCAACTCGCGGTTCGTGAGTTGGCCACATTTGACGTGACCATTACGAACTGGGTCAATTCAGAAGCGTATAATGCAAATGAGCGGTCTGGTCGTAAACAGGCGGAGTTTATTGACTCTCGGCTAGGTGTTAATTACTATGCTAATCCCCACAACACACACTGCCAGCCCTGAGCTACACCTCCCATTATGTTCAACAAATCTCCCTATAACATGTATAAGTCGAATTTAGACTATTTAAGTCTTTCCCCAACTGAGCTAAACCTACCGTTATGTTTGAAACACACGTCCGCTAATTGTGGTATTCAGTCTCCCTATAAGTTGAGTTTCCTCAACAGGGCTCACCAAATCCATTCTTGAGCTAAACCTACCGTTATGATTGAAACACACGACCGCTAATTGTGGTATTCAGTCTCCCTATAAGTTGAGTTTCCTCAACAGGGCTCACCAAATCCATTCTTGAGCTAAACCTACCGTTATGATTGAAACACACGTCCGCTTATTGTGGTATTCAGTCTCCCTATAAGTTGAGTTTCCTCAACAGGGCTCACTAAATCCATTCTTGAGCTAGACCTACCGTTATAATTGTGGTATTCAGTCTCCCTATAAATTGAGTTTCCTCAACAGGGCTCACTAAATCCATTCTTGAGCTAAACCTACCGTTATGTTTCAAACGCACGACCGCTAATTGTGGTATTCAGTCTCCCTATAAGTTGAGTTTCCTCAACAGGGCTCACTAAATCCATTCTTGAGCTAAACCTACCGTTATGTTTCAAACACACGACCGCTAATTGTGGTATTCAGTCTCCCTATAAGTTGAGTTTCCTCAACAGGGCTCACTAAATCCATTCTTGAGCTAAACCTACCGTTATGTTTCAAACACACGACCGCTAATTGTGGTATTCAGTCTCCCTATAAGTTGAGTTTCCTCAACAGGGCTCACTAAATCCATTCTTGAGCTAGACCTACCGTTATAATTGTGGTATTCAGTCTCCCTATAAGTTGAGTTTCCTCAACAGGGCTCACTAAATCCATTCTTGAGCTAAACCTACCGTTATGTTTCAAACACACGACCGCTAATTGTGGTATTCAGTCTCCCTATAAGTTGAGTTTCCTCAACAGGGCTCACTAAATCCATTCTTGAGCTAGACCTACCGTTATAATTGTGGTATTCAGTCTCCCTATAAGTTGAGTTTCCTCAACAGGGCTCACTAAATCCATTCTTGAGCTAAACCTACCGTTATGTTTCAAACACACGTCCGCTGATTGTGGTATTCAGTCTCCCTATAAGTTGAGTTTCCTCAACAGGGCTCACTAAATCCATTCTTGAGCTAAACCTACCGTTATGTTTCAAACACACGACCGCTAATTGTGGTATTCAGTCTCCCTATAAGTTGAGTTTCCTCAACAGGGCTCACTAAATCCATTCTTGAGCTAAACCTACCGTTATGTTTCAAACACACGACCGCTAATTGTGGTATTCAGTCTCCCTATAAGTTGAGTTTCCTCAACAGGGCTCACTAAATCCATTCTTGAGCTAGACCTACCGTTATAATTGTGGTATTCAGTCTCCCTATAAGTTGAGTTTCCTCAACAGGGCTCACTAAATCCATTCTTGAGCTAAACCTACCGTTATGTTTCAAACACACGACCGCTAATTGTGGTATTCAGTCTCCCTATAAGTTGAGTTTCCTCAACAGGGCTCACTAAATCCATTCTTGAGCTAGACCTACCGTTATAATTGTGGTATTCAGTCTCCCTATAAGTTGAGTTTCCTCAACAGGGCTCACTAAATCCATTCTTGAGCTAAACCTACCGTTATGTTTCAAACACACGACCGCTAATTGTGGTATTCAGTCTCCCTATAAGTTGAGTTTCCTCAACAGGGCTCACTAAATCCATTCTTGAGCTAGACCTACCGTTATAATTGTGGTATTCAGTCTCCCTATAAGTTGAGTTTCCTCAACAGGGCTCACTAAATCCATTCTTGAGCTAAACCTACCGTTATGTTTCAAACACACGACCGCTAATTGTGGTATTCAGTCTCCCTATAAGTTGAGTTTCCTCAACAGGGCTCACTAAATCCATTCTTGAGCTAGACCTACCGTTATAATTGTGGTATTCAGTCTCCCTATAAGTTGAGTTTCCTCAACAGGGCTCACTAAATCCATTCTTGAGCTAAACCTACCGTTATGTTTCAAACACACGACCGCTAATTGTGGTATTCAGTCTCCCTATAAGTTGAGTTTCCTCAACAGGGCTCACTAAATCCATTCTTGAGCTAAACCTACCGTTATGTTTCAAACACACGACCGCTAATTGTGGTGTTCAGTCTCCCTATAAGATGAGTTCAGACAATGAAAGTCTTTCCCCAACAGGGCTCACTGAGGCCGACCCTGAGCCAGTCTTAGCTCGAACTTTGGCAACACAAATACCATGGTTGACGTAAAGATAGAAAGAAACCATGACAAAGTAGAAAGCCCGACAAAAACGCCTAAAAACACGTCAAAAACCTGCCGGACCCACTCCTCTGCTTGGAGAGTAGTTGATTCCTGCCATGGGGCTAGGACGATCCGCGTGTGTGGCCAACACCGCTTCCCACGCTAAAGTGACCACTCTGAGACAGATGGCCCGTGATATCTACGTCACAGGAAAGGACGTCACAGGAAAGGAGAGAGCTGATTGGCTTCACTATTGAAGCGAAATTCCGTCACCGAACTGTGAAGGAAGACCATTGTTTAACTCTCTAATGAACGCATGTGAATACAGGAGACCGCTTTACTAATCTTCAAGCATCCACTGTTCCCAAATCAGCCAGCTAGAGAAGCTCCAGTCAACCAGAGAACCTACGGGATTGTAGCACACTTCGTAATGATTAATTCAAGGATACAAAGCATTGGTATTTGGTGTCTTTGGTCTAGAGTCAAGCTACCACACGGTTATTTGCTAGCGCCAAGGTGCCAATAGCACTCCGCACAGCGGGGGAGCCGCAGAAACTGCGGTTTTCCATAATACGCTTCTGAATTGGCTCAGTTCGTAATGCCTTATTTACTGCAGATCATCATCAGCATCCATCTTGCAAAAGTCTCGACTTGGCTGTCAAAGGAACAGTAAATGTTAGACAGTTTGTTCACCCTACATTTACTGTGCACAGTTGCAGGAAAAAGTCATCTATATATTGTGTACTTTGACATTATCTGTGCATCATATCTGTTATGCCCGTTTCCCACAAAAATAGATAGATGTATTTACCATGATTATATAGGTTCAGACAGCACCGCTGCAGGCAAGCTGGTCGACATTGATCCAGACAAAGGAGCAACTCAGATATATGGCCTCGTGTTAGGTGTGGATGGGTTCTTCAAAGGGGACATCAAACCACAGGCATTCACCCACAAGCGTGGCGGCACCTTTGCATGTAAAGATCCGATGCCAGATGGTATGCGTCATGAACCATGCCAGTCTTCGGTCTTCGTGTCGACTTTAGAGAACGTGCGGTCGGTCATTGACCTACCAGGACAATCCGACTTCGTTGATCAGGTCAAGTCTCTCAGTTGTGAGTCTGGATTTAAGTTGTACGTCAAACTCAACCCCTACAACACGATAGTGGACCCAAAGTCTCCAGACTATTCGTATGGGCGGGTGGTTGGGACCATATACGCAGTAGTGTCGGATGATCCACTTCCCTTTGGTCCTTACACAAGAATGCTGTGGAGTCAAGATGCTGACAATAATGGTGCAGGTGGTCATGTGCCATATTATGTTGACGATCAAACGAAAAAGGTAGTATTGGACTTTGCCAACAACGTGAAATTCGACATCGAAGGTAACGTGGAACCACCAAGTGGACCCCTGTATCTCATTCAATACAAAGACAAAGACACGATTCAAAAATGCGAGCCTCTGGATAACAAGAAACATTTAGGAAAAATCGAACTCGGTGATACCGCCACGTTTAAGACCAATGCAGGTATAATTGAACTTTCAGTGGATCACAAAACAATTGAAAAAATGAACACCCAATTAGCGGTCATACAGCAAATATCTGATACTGAGAGCGAAACAGTACTAGTGTTGAAGGAAAGGCAAGATGGCTTGTACGTTGAGGCCGTCGGCAATCGTGTTGTGCGGAGAGAGCCCAACACTGATTGGAATATAGAGGTTCGCACTTTCGAGTTTGGCATGCCTGTCCAAGGGGTTAACATCGAACCCTATCCAACCTGGCCAGATGATGGCATGAAACCAGAAGGTACTGTCATCACTGACACTAAACAATCTGAGAGCAACGGCATTTGTGAGATAACATTCCAACTCAAAGATCCGGGGGAACCTAGGAAGGAAAAACAAATAGATGGCCAAGCATACGCGTTCGGAATAAAGGCCTGGAAAGGAAACAGTAACACAAATTCTGAAGTTCAGGACTTAACATTATCGGTCCGCCTGTTTTCAAAATACACCACTGATGGTCAAGTGACCTGGTACAAAGATGTTTATCCAATATTCCAACAGTACGCCAACCTCTATCCCGCCATGAAGCCAATAATCAACCTTGCAAGCTACGAGGATGTTATTAGAAAAAGGAAGTTACTCAAACACGCCCTTTCCCTCCCCGACACGCACCCAAACTACATGCCAGTGACGCGAGACCTCTCTGAACAAAAAAGAGAAATGATTTTGTCATGGTTAGACGATCTAGACCCATCCTCAAACCTCCCACCATTGGGTACGACCATCCTCACCTTACAAGAACTAAAACGGGCCCTCCAGGTAGCTCTTCAGCTAGAACTGACTACAATCCCCCCCTACCTGAGCGCTCTATTCTCTATAAAACATGGCGAAAACAGAGAGGTAGCCGCTCTGATCAAAAGTGTCGTTATTGATGAGATGAAGCATATGGCTCTGGTTTCCAACATACTGAACGCGATTGGTGGTAAGCCAAACTTGAACAAGCAGGCTATCGTACCGTCTTACCCAGCACCACTTCCAGGGGGAGCTAACCCAGGTCTGGTGGTAAAGCTTGCAAGATGCTCTCTACATCAGATTCGAACTGTTTTCCAGGGGATAGAGAGGCCAGGCTGTGAAATAGCGGATTCTGCTGTGAGTCGATATCTTCGCGTTATCAGAAAACGTCTGATGAAGTATTATTGTAAGGGCATATCTGAAGGCCCGGATAATACTGATGATACCGATGATACGGACGGGTCTTCTTGGGAGGGCGTGCTTTCGGAAATCAGCCAACGGTGTAGCGAGACAACGTTTACGGCATCACCCCAGACCATCGGTGCCATCTACATTCATCAGATCCTCTGCCCCATGGTCATACTAGAGGCAAAAGGGAGTGGAGGTACTCTGTTTACAGGTATAGGTAAGAATCAAATAACCAGTGATCAATGGATTGGTAGCGATGACAGTTCCCCATATTCGGTGCATGATCTTCGCAGTGCCGTATGTGCCATTTTAGACATCGCCACCGAGGGCGAAGGGAGTGATCCTTGCAACCCGTTTGATGCCAGGGGCGAGCTTTCACACTTCTTCAAGTTTGCTGAGGTGGTGCATGGACGGAGGCTTATGAAACCAGACCCATCTGACACAACATTGGGCCAGTGCTTTGACGACTTTCTCCCATGTGATGAAACCATAACGTGTAAAGGTGACACCGAAGGTGACGGCAAGGGTGAGACAAAAGATGGCGCCGAGGGTGGGACAGAAGATGGCGCCGAGGGTGGGACCGAAGATGGCGCCGAGGGTGGGACCGACGGTGGGACCAAGGGTGACGCCGGGAGTGAAACTAAGCCATTCAGCTTTGCTGGCCGACTTGTGTATTTCTCTCAAGATGGTGTCTGGCCAACCATGTCTAACCCACACACCGAGAGATACCCCCCAGGATCGCTGGTTCGCAAATATTCTGACAACTTCAACACGATCTACACAGGTCTGCTGAATTGCATGCATGAAGCTTTCAATGGACACCCGGAAAAGATGAAGGAAGATTGCATGGGCATGATGTCGTCACTCACTGTCTGGGCTTAAAAGCTTGTGCGGACACCGATAGACCCGAACGGAGATCCCGAGATAGGGCCAAACGCCGCTCCGACCTTCGAGTTTCACGACCCAAGCGATAAGGACACCGTGTAAAAGAAGGCAGCAACTTGCAACCGTCTGCTTTCAAGAGAAAGGAATGGCTCAATTTATTACGAACTAGATTACTTGTGGCTAGCGCTATCGTTCTAACATTTACTCAAGTGAACGAAAAGAAACCATCAGTCTCATCAGGACCAATAAACAATCACCGCCTCATCCTCACCATAAAACCATCACCATCTCATCAGCACCGTCAAACCATTGCCGTCTCATCAGCATCATGAATCCATCACCATCTCATCAGCGCCTTAAAACAATCACCGTCTCATCAGCATCATGAAATCATCAGTCTCATCAGGACCACTTAACCATTACCGTCTCATCCTCACCATAAAACAATCATTGTCTCATCAGCACCATTAAACAATCACCGTCTCATCAGCACCATTAAACAATCACCGTCGCATCAGCACCATGAAACCATCAGTCTCATCAGGACCATTAAACCATTACCGCCGCATCCTCATCATAAAGCCATCATCGTCACATCAGCACCAGAAAAACGTCACCGTCTCCTCAGCGCCTTAAAACCATCACCGTCTCATATACACCATGAAACCACCAATCTCATTAGGACCATAAAACCATCACGGCCTCATCCTCACCTTAAAACCATCACCGTCTCGTCAGCACCATAAAACCATCAGTCTCATCAGCACCATAAAACCCATCACCGTCTCATCAGCACCATAAAACAGATCTATCATCAGCACCATAAAACGATCAGCGTCAAATCAGCAACATAAAACCAGCATCGTCTTACTTATCAGCATCATACAACTGCAGTATCACCATCTCATAAGGACTAAAAACTATCACCGTCTTATCAACACACAAAAAAAAACATGACCGTCTTATTAGCACCATAAAACCATCAAGGTCTCATCAGCACCATGAAAACCATTATCAACTCATCAGCACCATAAAACCATCATCAACTCATCAGCACCAGAAAACCATCATCAACTCATCAGCACCAGAAAAACATGACCGTCTCAACAGCAGCAAAAAAAACATCACCGTCGCAACAGCACTATGAATCCATCAACGACTAATCAACATCGTAAAACCATCGTCTTATTTGCATTATGAAACCATAGCCGTCTCATCAGCACCATTAAATCATCACCGTCTTATCAGCAAAATAAAATTGTCACTGTCTCATCAGCACCAAAAACCCATGACCGTCTCATCAGCATCAGCAAAACATTATCGTCTCATCAGCACCATAAAACATAACCGACTAATCAGCACCATAAAACCGTGACTGTCTCATCAGCACAGAAAAACATGACCGTCTTATTAGCCCAAGAAAAACATCACCGTATCATCAGCACAAAAATAAAAACGACCATCTCATCAGCACCAGAAAACCATCACCGTATCATCAGCACAAAAATAAACACGACCATCTCATCTGCACCAGATAACCATCACCGTATCATCAGCACTAGAAAAAAAATCACCGTATCACCAGCACCAGAAAACCATCACCGTATCATCAGCACCAAAAAAAAACACGACCATCTCATCAGGACCAGAAAAACGTCACCGCCTCATCAGCACCAGAAAAGCATCACCATCTCATATGCACCAGGAAAATATCACCGTCTCATCAGCACCAGAAAAACACGACCATCTCATCAGCACCAGAAAACCATCACCGTCTCATCAGCACCATAAAAACATCACCGTCTCATCTGCACCAGAAATACATCACCGTCTCATCAGCACCAGAAAACCATGACCGTATCATGAGCACCAGTAAAACGTCACCGTCTCATCAGCACCAGAAAAACATCACCGTCTCATCAGCACCAGAAAACCATGACCGTATCATGAGCACCAGTAAAACATCACCGTCTCATCAGCACCAGAAAACCATCACCGTCTCATCAGCACCAGAAAAACACGACCATCTCATCAGCACCAGGAAAACATCACCGTCTCATCAGCACAAGAAAAACATCACCGTCTCATCAGCACCAGGAAAACATCACCGTCTCATCAGCACCAGAAAAACATCACCGTCTCATCAACACCAGAAACACATCACCGTCTCATCAGCACCAGAAAAACACGACCATCTCATCATCACCAGGAAAACATCACCGTCTCATCAGCACCAGAAAAACATCACCGTCTCATCAGCACCAGGAAAACATCACCGTCTCATCAGCACCAGAAAAACATCACCGTCTCATCAGCACCAGAAAAACATCACCGTCTCATCAACACCAGAAACACATCACCGTCTCATCAGCACCAGAAAACCATCACAGTCTCATCACTCCTAGAACATTAACAAAACTGATAATCTGAAAACTATTATCTTTATCTGCACGTGTAACACTTAAGTAACGTGTAACACTTAAGTTACCTATTCCAGTACGCAATGTAACATAACGTAATCATACAATCGCAGAAGGCTTTGCATACCATTTGGTGTTACGCAAGCGATAATTTACATTATAGTTCAGCATATGATAGTATTGGTTTGTCATTCATAATTTTACAAAGAGATTTTTATATTTTTTGGATGTGATGCAAAAGAAAAAGTTTTTGCTCAAAAGTATAAGGATTGTGGTGTGCTAGTAAGATGTCATTTATTAGGTTATTTACGAGGTAAATTTAATTGCAGCATAGGAAAACATAGCGCGAAACAAAATTAGGCAGCAGTTGTATATCCTTGCCTAGTACCATTTATTCCAATCAATTAGAACTGTTTTCAAGTAGGTCATTTATAAAACACTAATCAAGATGATAATTCTGGTAGTTTTAAAAGTTTCAAGTCATGAAACTGTATCTTAGTTTCTGTTTATCTTGCATAAATGTAAGCTATATCAAGAACATGAGGATCTGACTGCCGGTAGTAGTAAAGCTAGAAGCAAAGTAGCAAGCTTACCGTTTTCTGTACTGTATCAAAGAGAGTTTTACAGTGAGTTTTGTGATGCTTTGATTTCTGTACGCATGAAGAAGTAATGGTTTAATTCTTTTTGTAGAAAGATAGCAACATTTAATTCGGTTTTACATAGCATTTAAAAATAAAGCAATCAAGGCAAAACATTATATCAGTATATCTAGGCTAACCCATATACTTTATATTCGCTTGAATGCTGGGGCAAATAAAATATGGTAAAATTCCAAGTTTTTTTATTCTCATTCATGTGTCGTGTACAATAGGAAGGTGGTGAAGACATGAAACGGATATGTGACTTGTATGTAATCGCAGGGTAGACAAAGGCGTTGTCGGTTCGGGTCAAAGATAGACAAACACTGCAATGTAACTGGACTACATGTATATGTAATACTTCAAACGCAAACCTGCTTTTATTTGCAAGAGCAAATGCCGGTCTCCAATTAAAGTTGTGAAATCTGGCAAATACAAAATTAACACTTTTGAAAACAATGGACTCACAACAATTATTGCTTTGCCATCAAATTTAAAACTAGGCATGTAATATCACTGTGAGAAACAAAGATGGACGGATTCTTCAAAATCTTAAAAGAAAATATTTTACATACATGTCTTGCATTATATTATACGATCATGAACTACGTTGTGATGAATTTCACACAGTCATTAATGATATAAAAAGAAAATGCATTGACTTGCAATCACATACAAATTACATCAACAACCTCATAAATAAAAGAAATAGTATGCAACAAAATATATCATCACCTACTCCAAATATACATACATGATTGTTTAGAATATAAATACGTTAGGTATGATATCAGTCAAATGTGATTCAGCCAGAATTGCCCTGATGAAGATGCTAGACGGCCATTGAATCGTCTGCTCTTGTTAAATGTGGTTGTGACTAAAGAACTTTTCTATTCAGTTTTGTGCATTGTTTCACTACTTGCTTATCATCAGTTATCACGTCTGTACAAATGATCTGGCAGAAGTGTCTTCTGCTGTCCCTTAAGATGATATGGACGATGATCTGTTCCTCTCTATATGTCCCAGGTGCTGCATCCGATTTCTAAGAAAACATCAAAACACAAATATACACTAAAACAAACAAAAACATACTTAACTCATCTAAAGAAGTAGTTGAGTTTACAACCAGGGCTTTGCAAGCTAAAGACCAGAGGTAGGACTCGCCTGGGCGCCAGACTTCTTCGCTTTACTGTTACATGGAGAAGCCTTACGAAGATGCAGAGAGGAGCAAGGGAACAGTCCCTGGGCAGGTAGGTAGACATTTTACATGTCATAATACACATGTACATATTGTGTAGAGTGCTATCACTGTCTCACAACACAGAAGGATGCCTACTACACACGCATGCTACAGTATTTATAGCTGTGACGTCAATAGTAATCGGGAGGGGGGGCTAACGATACTACATGCTCTGCTGTGTGCTTCTTTGCTAGGTCTCAAGCTATTGTGTAGCTTCTTGAAGTGTGTGGGCAACCTTACATCACTTTCCTTGGAGACAGAACCATGTAACAGGACATATTTCATGTTGCCAATACATTCAGTAATGGTTGGCGTTGCCCACAGAGAAGCACCACTGTGTTAGGCCTCCTTTCCACTAGACGACGATCGTTGAGCAACCGTACAGCGACCAAAATTTGACTTGTGTGACCCTTGATTTAATAATTGGAATATGATGCAAGATGTGAAAGCATGATTAAAAGACATTTTAAGGCACAAAACGAAAAATATTTCTTTATTTTTGACATTCGTCTGGCAATGTGTGAATTTTATGGTCGCACAGCAGTCGCAGTGCGGTCGCAGGCTGTAGTGGAAAGGGAGTGTTAACAAAATGACGGCTCAGAAAAACAACAGGATAAAGCTTATTACCACTTGGCTGGTCATAAACCTACTCTGCAAGTTCCAGACTGTCGTTTACCTGTACAAAAAGGTTGGCAATTAATCAACTGTCATGTTTTGTGGGAGGGTCTTTGTTTTGCTTCGTCTATCTTCAAGGTCTCTGTGTTACATATAACAAAATCGTCTCACATTCAATCTTTCACACACTTGACGGCCAAATCTCTTATTACTTATCTCACTTGTACATAAAGAAAACTTTATCAACAATGAGAAACCATAAAATCCAATGAAAATGCTGTGCTATAAAAACAAAACAACACCAGGGTCAACCACCTACTCATAATTGGTGTATAACAAGGGACTGTTCAGAAACTATCGCGGTAAGGTGTGTGAAAAGACTAAGACAATTTCCTTAAAGGACGACAGCTTCTACTTTTCCTTCTTCCACATTCTTTAAACGCTTGCCTTGAACAACCTCTACTTTTTTTCTCTAAAGTTGCATATTTCGCCCCTATCCCTCGCCGTCTCTACCGCTCCCCTCAGCGACACTAACTATCTTTTTGTGGCTAAACATAGTTCAAACAGGCGCACCTGTGCCCAAGGCAATTCACGGCCTCAGCCAGCTACAATCCGCTCTGCGCACCAGTCTTGGTCTAGACAGAAAAGGGGCGGACACCATGGACTACTGGCGCGTTTTGACGCTTTTCCTGCTAATTCCTGTCACTTCCGTTGATGTATGCTCGTCGTCTTCAACCACACAAAACAGCGATATCGGGGAAGATGAATCCTTATTTCAACGTAAGAATAATTCATTTCTTCGGCGTTGATTCCTCAGAATGGTTCCAACTAATGTCTTTGTTAAAATTGTGTTTGCCAGACCTGTGGTAGTTTTTCTAAAACGACTTCTTGTTAATTGTTATCTTGATGAATGTTAGACAACCAGGTTCTAGTTGTTGGTGGTTGTATGACAGCATATGTAGCCCCCTTTCCTTTCCGACATTTTTTTGCTAATGTACATTTATCTTATTTGGCATACCTGCATTGTAATGCCTGCATACATTTTATGAGTTTCTAAGATGTTCTGAATTTTGGGCTGTGGGTGTGCCTTCCTCGAGTCGACTGAAAGTTTGTGAAAGATTAGCGTATCCAGATAATCTTCAATGACAGACAGAGAAAGGAATATCATGGAGATATGTGTGAAAAGCTAAAAGGGTGCCATTCCTTAGTCTTTCAATTTCTTTTGTATATTTTCCTCCTGTACACTCGGCATGGCACTTGGTCAGGCGGCAGAAAAAGATGTCTAACCAGTTCTCGTACGCCCTAGGCATTTATTACACCCACCGCATGGGCACATCGCATGCTTGTGTGGGGGGTCTTAAAGGAGTACTTAAGTCCAGAGGGGGGGGTTATTTTCCAATAGATGATAATTTTAGGAATGAAAAATGAATACTTTTTACAGTATACGATAAAGTACCCACTATTCCAATGCGCATCAAAAAGCATTCAGTATTCTACCAAATTCCCCAGATGACCCTCTATTTTCTGATTAATTAGATTAAACAACCTCAGCCTATGGCTTATCACAATGTGCCTGACAAGGCCTGACAACAGTTAGATTACAATAAAAATGCCAGGGTGGTTAAGAAAAACTCGTCTTGCTTTGTGTTCTTTTATATCTTTTCAACAATTGGCCTTCTTATTGTGCTTAACCTCCCTCATCTATGCCAACAATACTCCCCATTAAAGATGTATGTTTACACATAGGAAATACATGAGTATGGTCTGCAAGGGTTTAGTGAGTATCATATTGTTTTAAAAACACACCTTGTGTGATTCACCATAAGCAAAATTCTGTAAAAAGTCGGCTGATTATGTATTCATTGATACATAATCTAGTGGAAAATAACACCGCCTTCTGGAGTTTAGGACTCCCTTGAAATGTCCAAGAGCTACAACAATTACACATATGACGCCCGACTCGCCCGATGAGAAGATCTATCAGCATTTAACACAATGAAATAATACCCATTATCGGCCGGTGTGCCTAAACACTTCAACCAACCACAAACGGGTCTAATATCAATACGCAGTTTACATTGAGCAAGGACCTTGTGTGACGCTCTGAATACAATATCTATGCAATTATGAATAGACAACACGCAGTAAGTCTTAAATACTAATATCTACCATTCTTTCTAGTTACTCCACTTGAAGGACAAGCTTCATTGAAGCGCTAAAGAAACGATCACTAACTTATATAATCTCTGGAAAGAAGGACTTTGTTTTTTTATAATCAACGAGAAACATTTAGAAAACGTAAATTTAAAAGTTAACATCATTCAGCGAAGGTATGAGATCGTAGAACTCTAGTTGATGATCTTAACTTTTCATCTTTTGGTTTTGTATCATTTCAGAATCTGCTATGGACCATCACAGCCGTGGACACAAGCATTTCAGACAGAACTATCAAAGAGAGCTCGCAGAAGACAGCAGTGCAGGTGAGGTGAAATTATTGATGGTCATTAACAATATTGTTAACTTGGAATCTATAGGGTTCTGGCTTCGAATCCGTTGTAGGTCCCAATATTATGCCATTGGGAACACAAATTCCTTTGTCAAATTCCTTTGTCAGGTGAAAATGAGAATATAGCTTTGGCTACGGATGTCTTCTCGGATGGGACATAAAGAGGAGTCCACCATATGTTTCAGGAGAGACATCACGTACGTTGAAGAACCCACCATAAAGCCTGGTATATTGAGAATGTTTTAATAACCCGTTATGTCAATCCTTCCCAAATGTGGTGGATCTCAATGCATAAATGAAAACGATAATGCATCACCTTTCGAAGTTCCTGAAATGCCGATTTTTCACTTCAATATAGGCTCCACTAACGACTACTGTGAACGTGATGAAGATGAGGTTGAAACTGAACACATCAGTTCCTCTGGTATGTTTGACCCTATTTCTTTGCGGTTATTGCCTTCGCTAAGAAGGTTATGTTTTGGTTTGCGTTCGTGTGTATATGTATGTCCGTGTGTCTGTCTGTGTACACGATAACTCATGAATGCCTTGTATTTGGTAGGTGGGTAGGTCGTTGCGATGGCAAACATGCATATCAATGACCATCAATGTTGATGAGCCTTTTCTGTATAATACGTTCGAAGCCTAATGCAGATGTATAAGTGTGGTTCATATCGGTGTATGATTTCATCAGATTGATTTAGGTATGCTTTATTCATAACCTATAGACACATATACAACAAGCCGCTAGGGGGCCCTAAATATAATCATTTTCAGATCTTACCAAGACCTACCAACATACCAAATATCAAGACAATCCATCCAGGCGTTCATGAGTTATTTTGGTCTTCTACATACATACATAAATACATACATACATACATACATACATACATACATACATACATACATACATACATACATACAAACGCTACCCTATGCATAACCTTCTTGGCGAAGGTAATAACAGCTGTCGTTTCGGTGGGATGTCGACTCTGATTCTAAAAAGTAGATAGGTTACGTGTCTTACGTGATCGGTGCAGTACGAAGCTGCTTGGCGGAGATATGAGGTCTCTTGTTTTACGATCTTTTGCCGACTAATTTGGTCTCATGACAATGTTATTAGTAACTATGGAAATCACATAATTCACATGTAAATATAAAAACTCTATCATTAACCAATGGATTTGTGTAGCCTTTGCGCATTATGTATATAGATACATATGTAAAGAAGTCTCTTATCAGCACAATTTCTATGAATTTATCATCTCCTCTCTCAAAGTCACGCATGTTGCAAATATCCTTCTTCAGGAAGCTATTGTGGAATTTCATTATTGATTGACCAATTTATGTCAAAATTTACGTAATCTATGCCTGATGATATTCACCTTTATCTAATCCACACATGACACTAATTTAAATATGCCACCATTTTCCACTGAGGTATATTACAATTTTCTCATTAATCATGCAAATTAGACCATGATTTGCATAATTTGTAGCCATTGATGTTCCTCTCGAACCATGTTACGTGATATGTAATGTGTATGAAGTTCCTGTCATTTAGCACAATTGAAGTATGAATTTTCCACATCAATCATCCATTTCAAGTACTGATTTACATAAGCAACATACTGTTATGTTGGTCTTGATGAAAGTTACCTACAGGCCAAAAATCATAAAAATTCATTCATCTCTTCTTGACTCATCGTGTCTCAAATCTGTTATAATGCCCAAACTTATGTCACTTCTTCATGAGCTATATCTACCAAACAAAAATCGTGACCATAACTTGACCAGAACACGAGATTTCAAATCCGGTGCGGTACTATAGAAATTTATACTAGGGGCCCCAAAGTCTATTTGTTTGTTCATTTTGCCATCCCCTAGAATTGTACCAAAAACAAAAAAAAGATCCATCAACAACTTCTAGAGTTATGCTATTCACAGGCAAACAGATAGACAAACCCAAGTCACACACCCGAGAACATAACCTTCTTGGCGAAGGTCAAGAGTAAGGTTTTATGTAAAAGAAGCGACACGACAAATTTGTGCCTTGTGCGGTGTATCCATTTTTAAAAAATTCATATTTGCAGCGTGGTGGTACCAGTACTCATTTTTCAAAGGTTGTCTCTTCGTTGATAAGCGACTTCTAGGATCAATATTGGGCATGGAGCTAAGACAAGAAGTACTCTAATGAAGTGTGTGTACACCATTGTGCCAATGTGCCTATAATCGTAATGTCATTCCTACAGCTAAACTTCGGTTGAACTTTGCTGGAAGGTTTCTCACTGACGTCTCAACTTACAACAACGACCCGGCAAATTTCAACATCAGCACGTTTGATCCCCTGAAATATCCTGGCTGGAACCCCAAAGGAAGTGGAGATTTTCGTCTGGTCGACTGTAAAGTGACGCAAGTCTGCCTCGAAGACGGAAGCTGTGACGAAGAAGACGCTATTGTTGGACACCCAATCATAGGTAACATTTCTAAACAACAATTACATGCATCAATCTTTAACAACAATTTCCACACCTCCGGGCCTTCTCTTTCCAGCCAATTAGCCCTTCGTCGCGAGTTTGCCTTATTTCCATCCAATCAGTTTGTGGTTAGTGATCTTGCCCTAATTGCTGCGGTTCCTCTTTCCAGCCACTCAGCTCGAGGTTCGTGAGCTTGACTTATTATCTCCATGAAAAAAGACTTTTTCATGGGGATATTGTTTTGAGTGTGTTTGTGGACAGATTGTGTATGTTTGTGTCACCGGATGCTTAAAGACCCACTATGTAGCATTTTGGCGCAAAAAAATGAAAATATTCTTATGAACAAATCTTAATGCAAGTGACATGGACAACCACTTTTCAGCATATTTCCATCATTAATTCTTCTATTTCTGGCATGTCTGGTGTTTTTTAACTGTACAAAAACAAGCTGCAAAAGTCTGTGACACCAGCTCAACATAGACCCTCCTGGTGAAAACAACAACATCCTGCACACTGGCAGGACCCCTGGGTAGGCTAATTACCGTTAGCGACACTTCAGTGGATCTAGATAACAGCTGATGTTATGAAGACCATCTTCTTCGAAAACACTCCTATCTTTTTGAATGAGGATAAAATATAATGATGAATTTAGCCAAGTTTGTAGGGCACTGATAAAGCAGATTTTCCCCGTTCAAAACTGCTAGAACTCTGGTAAGGAGGTTTGGCAAAATCTGTGGTGAACTGTAATCAGGCACCCCACTGTGCAGTTTGGCTGATAAGCCATGTGTGGCCACACTGCCCCAACTGTCAACGGGCCTTGTATTCTTTGAAAGTTCACAGTTCAAAACTGGTTTATATGGTGCAATGATGTTGTAACATTCCTTCCTGAGTACTGGTATGTCATTCTACAAAGTTTATTCAACTTACTATGTAAAGAAATGGTAGGAAAATTGACTTTCTGTATTGAGCAAATCCTACATAGTGCAGCTTTAAAGTCAGCATAACTGTAGAACGTGTAGATGGATTGTAATGATATTTGGTATGTGGGTAGGTGTTGGGAGGAGAAAGGTCAAGGTCGATTTTGGGACCCCTGGTATGTGTCACTGGAACTGCAATGGTGTACTTGTAAAAGATCTTCTAAGGAGAATAACTGAAGAAAGGAAGGACAGATTGTCATGTTATTTGGTACGCAGGTAGGTTGGACAGAGATGTACACACTGAGATGCAAATTATTCAAATGGGGACTGAATTTGCATAAGAAAGGAGGAAAATAGTTTCCGTGTGTGTATGTTTATGTCAGCGGATGCTTAAAGTCAGCATAACTGTAGAACGTGTGGATGGATTGTAATGATATTTGGTATGTGGGTTGGTGTTGGGAGGAGGAAGGTCAAGGTCGATTTGGGGCTCCCTGGTATGTGTCACTGGAACTGAAATGGCGTATTTGTAAAAATATTCTAAGGCGAATAACTGAAGAAACGAGCAACATATTTTCATGGTATTTGGTGCGCTGTTAGGTTGGACATAGATGTACACGCTGAAGTGCAAATTATGCAAATTGGGACTGAATTTGCATAAGTAATGAAGAAAATCTATACCTCCATTCTAGGCATGTTAGTAGCAAAACTGGTGGTTATACCATTGAGGGATATAGAATAACATTGGTAGGGAACTGGTTTCCAAGAAAACCACATATAAGAACCAAAAGAGCAACCACTGGCACAAAAAAACACAACTTGCAACGGCAAGAACAATTCACTATGGCAAAAAAGACACCATTTAAAAAAAAAAAATTCATGGAGATTTCGGGTCCTAAGGTTCTTGTTCATTTTCTGCGGCTCCCCTTTTCAGCCAGTCAGCTCGTGGATTGTGAGTTTGCCTCATTTACCCAAGGTCCTATTTCCAGCCAATTAGCTTCTGGTTCGCGAGCTTGCCTTATTTGGTGCCACTTCTCTCCAGTAAATCAGCACGTAATTCGTGAGCTTACCTTTTCTCAGCAGCAGGACCCATTTTACAAAGTTATGACCCAGCTGTAAAATGAACATTGATACCATACGGTTTGTTTACTCCACATCTACTTGAGTCCATTCCAAGCAAGGGTTGTTATTGTCATAATTTAGAAATATTTTCAATTCATTATAATTATTTGTGTAAGAGATTTGATACATTTGAAATGTTTTGAATATGATTTCAAAAGGGCCGGATTAGCACCTACCTTTATGGAGGAAATCACCATTCTACCATTGTTAACCATTTTCTACCATTTTCTGTAAATATTTCTAAAAGTGAAAGAATCACGTAACGTTAGATGTTTAGAAATCATTCTAAATAAATAGACTTTTGTGCAGTTACTTTCACAATATTTCTAAATATGCAAAGAAATTAATATTTTTATATTCAATCTTTCAGAAAAATTTAAAACTATTGTCAGTCAGATATTCTTTTATTAGAAAGTTTACAAAATTATTCCAAATATTATTATAAAAACCCCTTGGTGACTTGGAATGGACTCTTTGCACAGTTCGAAAAAAAAAGACATCTATATGTTGAGTACCTACAAAAATACATAGATGTAGCTCCTTTGATTATCTAGGCTCGGAAAGCACCACTGCAGGCAAGCTGGTCGACCTGGATACATACGACCAAGCACAATCTCAGATATGGGGCCTCGTGGTAGGTGTGGATGGGTTCCTCAAAGGGGACTTCGTACCTCGGTCATTCAACCACATGCACGACGGCTGTGCAGGATTGGACTGTGATACAGTGCCTGGGGATAGACGCTTTATTGCAGTCTGGTTGTCGACTTTGCAAAACGTGAAGTGGGTCGATGGGCCTCTCGCAAGACAGTCCGACTTCATACGGCAGATCATGTCTCTCCGTTGCATGCCTGGATTCAATTTGTACGTCAAACTCAACGTCTACAACATGATAGTGGATTCAAAGTCTCCAGACTTCCTCTATGGCCGTGTGGTTGGGAGCATATATGCAGCAGTGTCGAAGCATCCTCTTCCTTATGGTCTGTATAAAAGAATGCTGTGGAGAGACGACGGTGGCCACGTGCCATTCTATGTTGACGTTCTCACGAAAAAGGTAGTACTGGACTTTGCCAACAGCATGAAGTTCAACATCAAAGGTAACCTGGTCGAACCATCAGGCGAACGCCTGTATCTTATCCAATACAGCGGGACGAAGCGAAGATGCGAACTTCTGAACAATGAGACAAACAACCTGGGAGAAATCAAACTCGGTGGAAACGACTGGTTTCAGAGGACTGCCGGCATGATTGAACTTTCAGTAAAATCCAAAGTAATTGATACAATTAGGAACACTCCATTGGTGGCCATACAGCAAACGACCCCAACGCACTGCAGAACAGTGTTGGAGGAAAGGCAAGATGGCTTGTTCATTGAGGCCATTGGCAATCGTGTTATGAGAAAAGAGCCCAACAAGAAATGGGATATGAAGTTTCGTACTTTCCAGTTTGGCAGGTCCGGTGAAGGGATTTTCATCAAACCCATTCAAACCTCGCCACCATACGACTTGAATCCAGCAATACAAATCGTCCGCACTGAACCATCCGGCAAAAATGGTATTTCTACCATAACATTCCAGTCCAGCAATCCGGGAGAACCAAGAAGAGAACAGCAGTTAGATGGCCAGGTATACACATACGACATAATTGCCAAGAAAGGAGCCAATGGAGCTGAATTCAAGGTTCAGGACCTAATGATCTCAGTCCTCCTGTATTCAGAGTACACTTTCACTCCCGGCAAAGTGACCTGGTACGAACATGTCTACCCGATATTCCAACAGTACGCCAACCTCTATCCCGTCATGAAGCCAATAATCAACCTTGCTAGCTACGAGGATGTTACTGGAAATAGGAAATTTCTCAAATACGCTCTGTCTCTCAATGAAATGAACCCCAACTACATGCCGGTGACCAGGGACCTCTCTCCAAAAAAACGAGAAATGATTTTGTCATGGTTAGACGACCTAGACCCAACCTCAAATCTCCCACGACTGGGTTCCGCCACCCACACCCTAGAGGAACTAAAAAGGACCCTACAGGTAGCTCTTCAGCTAGAACTGGCCACAATTCCTCCCTATTTGAGTGCGCTGTTCTCCATAAAGGATGGCGACAACAGAGAGGTGGCAGCCCTGATTAAAAGTGTCGTTATTGAGGAGATGAAACACATGGCTCTGGTGTCCAACCTTCTGAACGCGATTGGTGGTGCACCAAACCTGAACCATCCGTCTATAGTGCCGTCCTATCCAGCAGCCCTCCCGGCGGGAGCCAATCCACGTCTTCTGGTAAAACTTGCGAGATGTTCTTTGAACCAGATTCGAACAGTTTTCCAAGGGATTGAGAGGCCAGACTGTCAAATAACGGATTCTGATGTGTTTCAGCATCTTCGCATTTACAGAAAACGTCTCATAAACTACAGCAGTAACGACCCTAATGACAATGGGGACACCTTGGAGGAAATCTCCCGACGGTGTTTAGAGACAACGACAAGGCCAGCTACCATCGGTGCCATCTACATTCATCAGATCCTCTGCCCAATAGTCATACTAGAGATAAAGGCAAAAGTCAATAGACACACGAGTCTGTTTACAGGCGAACGTACGAAACAAATTACCAATGACCAATGGTTTAGCGACAAGTCCAGTTCCCCATTTGCAGTGGATGATCTTCGCAGTGCAGTAGCTGCCATATTAGACATCGCTACAGAGGGTGAAGGGAGCGATCCTTGCGACCCGTTTGACGAGGAGGACAAGCTCTCACACTTCTTCAAGTTTGCTGAGATTGTACATGGGCGGAGGCTTATAGAAACAGACCCAGATGCAACATCAGAGGGACAGTGCTTTGACAACTTTTTCCCATGTGACAAAGACATGAACTGTAACAAGACATTCAGCTTCGCTGGCCGGCTTGTGCCTTTCTTTGAAGATGGTGTCTGGCCGACCATTTCTAACCCGCACACCAAGAATTATCCTCGGGAATCGCAGGCTCGCAAGTATTCTGACAACTTCAACAAGATCTACACAGGTCTGCTGAAGTGCATCCATGAAGCTTTCAACGGGAACCCGGAAAAGATGAAGATCGACTGCATGGGCATGATGTCGTCGCTCACTGCTTGGGGTAAAAAGCTTGTGCGGACACCGATAGACCCGAATGGTGATCCTGAGATTGGGCCAAACGCCGCGCCGACCTTCGAGTTTCACGACCGAAGTTATTAGGAATCCACGTAAATCAACTTCCTACCGTTTACTTTCAAGACATACAGCATCAGCATTATAAGACCATCAACTTCCCATCAGCATCATAATCTAATCACCGTCTCATAGGCACCATGAAACCATCATCTCATCAGTACCACAAAAAAAATCACCGTCTCATCAGCAACATAAAACCATCACCGTCTCTTCAGCACCATAAAACCATCACCGTCACATTAGCACAAGAAAACATCACCGTCTCATCAGCGCCAAAAAATAATCGCCGTCTCATCAGCACCAGAAAAACATCACCGTCTCATCGGCACCAGAAAACCATGACCGTCCCTTCAGCACCATGAAACCATCACCGTCTCATCAGCACCATAATACATCACCGTCCCATCAGCACCAAAAAACCATCACTGTCTCTTCAGTACCAGAAAAACATCACGGACTTATCAGCACCATGAAACCCTCACCGTCTCTTCAGCACCGGAAAACCATTACCGTCTCACCAGCACAAAAAAACTTCGCCGTCTCATCAGCACCAAAAACATCATCGTCTCATCAGCACAAGAAAACCATCACCGTCTCATCAGCACCAAAAAACCATCACCGTCTCATCAGCACCAGAATAACATCACCGTCTCATCAGCACCAGAAAACCCATCACCGTCTCACCAGAACAAGAAAACTTCGCCATCTCATCAGCACTATAAAACTATCATCTCATCAGCACCAAAAACATCATCGTCTCATCAGCACCATAAAACCATCACTGTCTCATCAGCACCAGAATAACATCACCGTCTCATCAGCACCAGAAAAACATCACCGTCTCATCAGCACCAGTAAAACATCACCGTCTCATCAGCACCAGAAAACCATCACCGTCTCATCAGCACCAGAAAAACATCACCGTCTCATCAGCACCAGAAACCCATCACCGTATCATCAGCACCAGAAAACCATCACCGTCTCATCAGTATGATAAAAACATCACCGTCTCATCAGCACCAGAAAACCATCACAGTCTCATCAGCACCAGAAAACCATCACCGTCTCATCAGCACCAGAAAACCATCACCGTCCTATCAGCACCAGAAAAACATCACCGTCTCATCAGCACCAGAAAAACATCATCGTCTCATCAGCACCAGAAAAACATCACCATCTCATCAGCACCAGAAAACCATCACCGTCTCATCAGCACCAGAAAAACATCACCGTCTCATCAGCACCAGAAAAACATCACCATCTCATCAGCACCAGAAAACCATCACCGCATCATCAGTACCTGAAAAACATCACCGTCTCATCAGCACCAGAAAAACATCACCGTCTCATCAGCACCAGAAAAACATCACCGTCTCATCAGCACCAGAAAAACATCACCGTCTCATCAGCACCAGAAAAACATCACCGTCTCATCAGCACCAGAAAACCATCACTGTCTCATCAGCACCATAAAACCATCACCGTCTCATCAGCACCAGAAAAACATCACCGTCTCATCAGCACCAGAAAACCATCACCGTCTCATCAGCACCAGAAAAACATCACCGTCTCACCAGCACCGTAAAACCAACGCCGACGCATAAGCACCATAAACCAACGCCGTCTCATCAGCACCAAAAAAACATCACCGGCTAATCAGCACCATTAAACCATTACCACCTCATCAGCACCAGAAAACCATTACCATCTCATCAGCACCAGGAAAATATCACCATCTCATCAGCACCAGAAAACCATTGTCTCATCAGCACTATGAAACTATCGCCGTCTCATCAGCTCCATAAAACCATCACCGTCTCATCATCACCATAAAACCATCACCGTCTCTCCACCACAATAAAACCATCACCGTCTCTTCACCACAATAAAACCATCACCATCTCAACAACTTCATGAAACCATCACCGTCTCATCAGCACCATAAAAACAAAGCCGTCTCATCACTACCAGAACATTAACAATACCGATAATCTGGAAACTATTATCTTTATCTGCACGTGTAACACTTGAGCTACCTATCCCAGTGCGTAATGTAACATAATGTAATCATATAATCGCATAAGGCTTTGCATATCATTTACATAACGTTACATTTACTAAGCGATAATTTACATTATAGGACAGCATATGATAGTAGTAGTTTGTCATTCATAATTCTACAAGGAGCTTTTCATATTTTTTGATGTGATGCAAGAGAAAGTTTTTGCTCTAAAGTGTAAGGATTGTGGTGTGCTAGTAAGATGTCATTTATTAGGTGATTTACGAGGTAAATTTCATTGCAGCCCAGGAAAACATAGTATTTTGACAAGTTTAGATTCTAAGTCTAACGCAAACAAAGAAAAGAATGTTAGGCCGGCAGCAGTTGTATATCATTGCGTAGTACCATTTATTCCAATCAGGCAGATCCTAGCTATATTCAAGTAGGTCATTGATAAAACACTAATCAAGATAGCAGAATCTGGTATTATGTAAGTCTAAGAGTTTCAAGTCATGAAACTATATCTTTTATGTTTTTTCCTGAATGAATATAAGCTATATCAATCAAGAATATGAGCGTTATCACCAAGTATCTAACTACATTAGTGAAGGTTGAAGCAAAGAAGCAAGTTTGAAGTTTTTTTGTACTGTATCAAATAGAGTTTTACAGTGAGTTTTGTTCTGCTTTGATTTCTGTACGCACTTGAAGAAGTAATGGTTTAAATGTTTTGGGTAGAAAGATAGCAACAGTTACTCCTTTTTTTTAACATTTAAAAAAGAAAGTAATCAAGGCAAAACATTATATCAGTATATCTAGGATAATCCATATATTTCATATTCGCTTGAATGCTGGGGCAAATAAAATATGGTAAAATTCCAAGTTTTTTATTCTCATTCATGTGTCATGTACGATTTGACGGTGGTGAAGACATGAAATGGATATGTGACTTGTATATAATCGCAGGGTAGACAAAGGCGTTGTCGGTTTGGGTCAAAGATAGACAAACACTGCAATGTAACTGGACTACATGTTATACTTCAAACGCAAACCTGTTTTTATTTGCAATCAAATGCCGGTCTCCAATTAAAGTTGTGAAATTTGGTAAATACAAAATTAACACTTTTGAAAAAAATGGACTCACAATTTTTGCTTAGTCATCAAATTTAAAACTAGGCCTTTAATATTACTGTGAGAAACAAAGATGGACGGATTCTTCAAAATCTTAAAAGAAAATGCCTTACATAGTTTACATTTCTTGCATCATCATACGATCATGTACATAGTGATGAATTTCACACGGTCATTAACGATATCAAAAGAAAATGCATTGACTTGCAATCACATACAAATTACATCAACAACCTGATAAATAAAAACAAATAGTATACAACAAAATATATCATCGCCTACTCCAAATATACATACATAATTGTTTAGAATACAAAGACGTTAGGTATGATATCAGTCTAATCTTTTTTTTAAATGCCCTTGGCAAACATGTGATTTGCAAACACCGTTGTTCATTCAAAACTGACTGTTTCGTGCTTCAAATTGTACAAGAGATGTTCTCCCGTTTTTACAAAATGTATGTATTGTATAAAACAGGTACACTGTATGCCATTAAGATGTATGTCACAATATTTTCCCACACGAGTGTATTATGTATAAACCATTAACATGAAATTCCATCGCTGGAAGAAAAATACTGGTGAACTGTGAAATCAGGGGGGAAATGTTCACTTTTGGTAATATATACGCACCAAATACACAAGCTGATAGGAACCGTTTCTTAAAAAATCTTACTAGTTGGCTCCAGGATTGTAATGTACACAAACTTATCATAGGAGGAGACTGGAATACAATTTTAGATATACAAAAAGATAAACAACCACTCTCCAAAGAAAATAAGACATACTACACAGAATCAGCCTCCATAATACACAACATGTGCAAAACTTTTAACTTATACGATGTCTTGAGACAAACACATCCGGAAAAACGACAGTTTACATGGAGAAGAATGAATCCTTTAACATCATGTAGGTTGGATTTTCTCTTAATCCAGAAATCTTTCAAAAATAGAGTAATTGGCACTGACATAAGACCAGCTATACGCTCTGACCATCAAGGGGTAACGGCCAAACTAGCCACACTGAATGAAGAAAGAGGGCCAGGATTATGGCGATCTAATAACAGTTTATGTCAAGACAAGACTTACCGAAAAATTTTGATACAAACAGTTGAGTCCATCCAAAATAAATACACAGCAGAAGGCAATAGAACACGGTGGGAACTATGTAAGAAAAACATTAAAGAGAAACCAATCCAATATAGTAAACATAAAGCGTACCTTCGTTCAAAATGCCTACGAGTACTTGAAAAACAACTCCAAGAGCTAGAAACAAAATTAGATAGCACAGTCAACCAGCAGATCGTTTTAAGATATAATGAAACAACTAGACAAATTCTATGAATACAAAGCAACAGGCGCAAGGATAAGGGCAAGGACAAAATATTATATAGATGGCGAAAAGTCTACAAAGTTATTTCTAAACTTAGAACGTAGTAATAACAAAAAACACACCATCACAAAATTGACAGGACCCAACAATCGAATGTTTACAAACAACACCGAAATACTTCAACAATGTAAGGATTTTTATGCAAATTTGTACACTTCTCGCCAGATGTCTTAGGACGAAGTAAACGAATTTCTGGAAACTGTTGACATACCGCTCACTTTGTCTCAAGAGGATAACGTTAGATTAAATAGGGAACTGCACGATATAGAATTTCAAAATGCACTTTCACAAATGAAGACAGGAAAAACTCCTGGATCAGATGGGCTAACTGTCGAGTTTTATCAAGCGTTTTGGGACATCATAGGCCAGATAGTAATTAATTCAATTAGAGAAGGCCTAGAAAAAGGGGAGTTGTCATTATCACAAAGAAAAGCTATTCTTAAACTACTATACAAGAGTGGGGAGGAAGACAATCTTGAAAATTGGAGACCAATTAGTCTGCTGAACGTCGATCTTAAAATATTAACGCAATATACTTGCAAACAGATTAAAACCTCTTCTGTCAAAGTTGATTAATGAAAACCAAACAGCATATATCAAAGGACGCTGCATCACACAAAACATTAGACTACTTATCGATATTATGACTTATACAGAAGCAAAGAACATCCCTGGAATATTATTATCTTGATTTTAGGAAAGCTTTTGATTCGGTTGAGTGGAACTTCTTATTTAAGGTACTGGAAAAATACAACTTTGGAAATGAATATATGAGCTGGATAAAAACCATCTACAAAAAATGTACAAGCGGAATTATTAACAATGGCTGGATTTCTGAATTTTTTCTTCTAGGACGAGGTGTAAGACAAGGCTGTCCGTTATCAGCTATTCTATTTCGATTTGTAATGGAAATCTTAGCTTTACATATAAACCAAAATAAAGATATACTGGGAATTAAAATATCAGATGGTGAATATATAAAAGAAGTTAAAACATCTCAAGTTGCAGATGATACAACACTACTTCTAGGAAATGAGGCGTCTGTACATAGTGCAATAAAAGCCTTGTCCTACTTCAGTAAAATTGCAGGACCTGCATAAACCTGAATAAAACTCAAGCTATATGGGCGGGATGCTGGAAATTCAGGAAAAAACAAATACAAGGAATTTCTATACCCGAAACCCCAGTCAAATCACTAGGGGTATATATTAGTTACAATAAAAAAGAATGCGAGGAGAAGAATTGGCAACAAAAGGTCACCAAAATAGAACATATGTTAAATGTATGGAAAGCAGAAACCTAACTTTATATGGAAAAGTGACGATATTAAAAACCTTGATAATGTTCCAGATAACCTACAGCGCTACAGCACTTGTTGTCCCCGAAAACGTTATTGTTAGACTAAACAATCTATTTTACATGTTTTTGTGGTCTGGCAAGAGAGATAGAGTCAAAAGATCAGTTGTCATAGCAAAGTACGAAAAGGGGGGGACTAAAGATGATATATATTAGAACACAAATCGACGCATTACACGCTAGTATGATTCGACGCCTCATGAACAAGACATCAGGAGACTGGAAATTGATACCACACTTATATATGAACAGTTTTGGGGGAGATCTTCTTATCCTAAAAATGCACTTTAAAAACAAATCAAACTCTCCAAATATGGAGCACATACCCCTGTACTATAGACAAGCTGTACTAGTACTAGGCTGGCACAGAGCGGGAGGGGGGAATGTACCTGAACCTACCACACCCGATGAAGTTAGAAACCACATTATTTGGGGATCTAAGTATATCACACAACATCGGGGAAAGAAGCGAAATAACTCATTGTACTATAGAAACTGGATTGACTCAAATATTATATGTATAAGAGATTTATTGGACAACAGCAATTGTATTAACGAAATACATATATATAGAAAATTAAAGAACAAGGAAAACTGCCTTGCTGAAATGTATACTGTTAAAAATGCAATTCCCAAAAGTTGGTTAACATTGCTTAAGGATACACAATGCCAACCAACAGAATCTACTATGTACAACCCAAAGTACACGAACTACACGTATAAACACTCATATAACATGCTGATTCTTGACAAAATAGACAACCCACATTGTGAGGAAAAATGGGCAAAAATTTTCAATAAAAATCCCCAAACCTTTGGCCTTTCTTGGATCAACAGAACCATTAACCTTTCCACGGAAAGAAAACTGTCAAATTTTATGTTCAAACTTCTTCACAGAATTTTACCAAATAACAAAAATCTTTATATTTGGGGAATAGAAAAATCCCCATTGTGCTACATTTGTAAAAGTGTAGAGGACGAATAACACATGTTTATCAGTTGTAACAGGTTAAACAAATTTTGGGGGAAAATTGAAGTTCTGCTCAATGTCATAGTAGATATTGATCATATTTACCTAGAAACATGTATAATGGGCCTAAAAAGAATTCATCCGATGTACAAAGGAGGGGATCACATGATTTCACTAGCCTTATACTCTATCTTCAAGTCTTGGGTAAAATATAAAGAAAAAGACTGGTATGATAAGATAGACTGTTTTACAATTTTCTACAGCGACTTTAAAAACGTGCTAACAACAGAATATGAACTGTCTCGCACAAAAGCAATGGAAAAATGGGGAGAGCTGATATACCTATCCATCATGTAATATATTGTATATACATTTTGTACACTTTATGAATTGTATATTGAAATAAAGTACTTTGTTAAAAAAATAAAAATAAAATTCCATTCTAACAATAATACTGATGTTATGCAAATGACCACATACAGCGCATAATTACATTGATGTACGGCCCCAAAATTCCTAATTTAAAACATGGTTCATAATTATTCCTTTAACTTCAAATTATATAAATGCAAGTAGACACCCAATTTGAATGTCCCATTAGTGAATATAAGTGAAACTAAAATTTTCCACCCCAGAAACACAATCCATGCATATTCTACATAAAATATTGTTTGTACAAGTGTGGTAGGAAAAATCACAATCATTAAGAATATTCAAACTGAAAGTTTCACACAAAATATGCAATGTACCCTGGAAAATTCTATAAGTTAAAATTCAACTCTAAAAATAAATGTGTTTCTTCTAAATACGAGCATCCAACGAGCAAACTTATCGAAGTTGTCAATCTTAGATTGCCTGATATTAGTTTAAAACAGTACATGTCTCAACATTAAATTCTATCAAAAGACTTGCATTTCACCAAGACTTGCATTGTCACATACATGACACTGCACGAAATGGCCTCGTATCCCGGCGTATACGTACAGGGATTCCTCCGGAAATATTCCATATCCCGGTGCGGATTTAGCGTATCCGTTAATTATATCGGAAACGCTAAATCCGCACCGGGATATGGAATATTTCCGGAGGAATCCCTGTACGTATACGCCGGGATACGAGGCCATTTCGTGCAGTGTGACGCCGCATCATCTCACCATTGTTGCTTAACTACATCCATGTATGACTGTAACAATACTTTAAGTTTGCGACTTCATTGTTAGTGGTACCAGCTTGCTTCAGTTCACAGTGATTCAGTCAGAATTGCCCTGATGAAGATGCCAGACGACCATCGGATCGTCTGCTCTTGTTAAATGTGGTTGTGACTAAAGAACTTTTCTATTCAGTTTTGTACATTGTTTCACTACTTGCTTATCATCAGTTATCACGTCTGTACAAATGATCTGGCAGAAGTGACTGCCCCTTAAGATGATGTGGACGATGACCTGTTCCTCTCTATAGGTCCCAGGTGCTGCATCTGATTTCTAAGAAAACATCAAAACACAAGTATACACTAAAACAAACAAAAAACATACTTAACTCATCTAAAGAAGTAGTTGAGTTTACAACCAGGAGTTTGCAAGCTAAATACCAGGGCAGGACTAGCCTGGGCGCCATCCTTCTTACCTTTACTGTGACATGGAGAAGCCTTACGAAGATACAGAGACGAGCAAAGGAGCAGTCCCTGGGCAGGTATGCAGACATTTTACATGTCATAATACACGTGTACATATTGTGTAGAGTGCTACCACTGTCTCACAACACAGAAGGATGCCTACTACACACGCATGCATACAGTATTTATAGCTGTGACGTCAATAGTAATCGGGAGGGGGGCTAACGATACTACATGCTCTGCTGTGTGCTTCTTTGCTAGGTCTCAAGCTATTGTGTAGCTTCTTGAAGTGTGTGGGCAACCTTACATCACTTTCCTTGGAGACAGAACCATGTAACAGGACATGTTTCATGTTGCTAATACATTTAACAGTGGTTGGCGTTGGCCACGGAGAAGCACCATAGTGTTAAGCCCCCTTTCCACTAGACGACGATCGCTGAGCAACCGTACAGCGACCAAAATTGGACTTGTGTGACTCTTGATTTCATAATTGGAATACGGTGCAAGACGTAAAAGTATTATTAAAGGATATCTTAAGACACAAAACGTAAAACAATTCTTTATTTTTGAAATTCGTCTGGCAATATGTGAATTTTATGGTCGCTTAGCAGTCGCAGCATAGTCACAGTCTCTGGTAGAAAGAGGTTGTTGCCAAAATGACGCCTCAGAAAAGAACACAGGATTAAGCTTATTACCACTCGGCTGGTCATAAACTTACTCTGCAAGTCCCAGACTGACGTTTACCGGTGCACAAAGGTTGGTGATCAATCACCTGTCATGTTTTGTGGGAGGGTCTTTGCTTTGCTTCGTCTATCTTCAAGGTCTCCGTGTTACATATATAACAAAATCGTCTTACGTTCAATCTTTCACACACTTGACGGTCAAATCTCTTATTACTTGTCTCACTTGTACATAAAGAAGACTTTATCAACAATGAGAAACCATTAAATCCAATAAAAATGCTGTGCTATAAAATCAAAACAAAACCAGGGTCAACCACCTACTCATAATTGGTGTATAACAAGGGACTGTTCAGAAACTATCGCGGTGAGGTGTGTGAAAAGACTAAGACAATTTCCTTAAAGGACGACAGCTTCTACTTTTTCTTCTTCCGCATTCTTTAGATATTTGCCTTGAACAACCTCTACTTTTTTTCTCTCAAGTTGCATATTTCGCCCCCATCTCTCGCCATCTCTACCACTCCCCTCAGCGACACTAACTATCTATTCGTGGCTAAACATAGTTCAAACAGGCGCACCTGTGCCCAAGGCACTTCACGGCCTCAGCCAGCTACAATCCGCTCTGCGCACCAGTCTTGGTCTGGACAGAAAAGGGGCGGCCACCATGGACTACTGGCGCGTTTTGACGCTATTCGTGCTAATTCCTGTCACTTCTGTTGATGTATGCTCGTCGTCTTCAACCACACAGAACAGCGATGTTGGGGAAGATGAATCCTTATTTCAACGTAAGAATGATTCATTTCTTCGGCGTTGATCCCTCAGAATAGGCCAAAAATGATTTATCAAGCAACTGGATAAGAGTTTAAAACAGTCAGACGTTTCAGACAGCATCCACTGTCTTTCGTCAGTGACTAACGATAGGACTGAGAACACCAGGTTTTATACCAAAACTCTGAATAGATATGTTAATGAGGTTAAGGCAATTTAGGATGTCTTGAAGTAGTCTTTAAAAGAAGATTAATTCAAGACAAAGTTTATGCCAATAGTTCAATTAGCTACTGTTGTGTTCTCAGTCCTATCGTTAGTCACTGACGAAAGACAGTGGATGCTGTCTGAAACGTCTGACTGTTTCAAAACCTTATCCAGTTGCTTGAGTAATCATTTTGGTGTATCTTATTACCTGGATGTCTAACCTTCATCAACGTATCCCTCAGAATAGTTACAACTAATGTCTTTGTTAAGATTGTCTTTGCCAGACCTGTGGTAGTTTTTCTAAAACGACTTCTTGTTAGTTGTTATGTTGATGAATGTTAGACAACCAGCTGCAGGTTCTAGTTGTTGGTGGTCGTTTGACAGCATATGTAGCCCCCTTTCCTTTCCGACATTTTTTTGCTAATGTACATTTCTCTTATTTGGCATACCTGCATACATTTTATGAGTTTCTTAGATGTTCTGAATTTTTGGCTGTGGGTGTGCCTTCCTCGAGTCGACTGAAAGTTTGTGGAAGATTACCGTATTCAGATTATCTTCAATGACAGACGGGGAAAGGAATATCATGGAGAAATGTGTGAAAAGCTAAAAGAGTGCCATTCTTTAGTCTTTCAATTTCTTTTGTATATTTTCCTTCTTATAAATCCCTCCCCCTTTTTAAATAACTGTACACTCCGCATGGCACTTGGTCAGGCGGCAGAAAAAGATGTCTAACCAGTTCTCGTACGCCCTAGGCATTTATTACACCCACCGCATGGGCACATCGCACTTGTTTGGGGGGTCTTCAAATGTGCAAGAGCTACAACAATTATACAAATGACGCCCGACTCGCCCGATGAGAAGATCTATCAGCATTTAACACAATCAAATAATACCCATTATCGGCCGGTGTGCCTAAACACTTCAACCAACCACAAACGGGTCTAATATTAATATGCAGTTTACATTGAGCAAGGACCTTGTGTGACGTTCTGAATACAATATCTATGCAATTATGAATAGACAACACGCAGTAAGTCTTAAATATCTACCATTCTTTCAAGTTACTCCACTTGAAGGACAAGCTGTGTTCTTTGAAGTGCTAAAGAAACGATCACTAACTGATATAATTTCTGGAAAGAAGGACCTTGTTTTTTTTATCATCAATGAGAAATATTTAGAACACGTAAATTGTAAAGGTTAACATCATTAAGCGAAGGTATGAGATCGTAGAACTCTAGTTGATGATCTTAACGTTTCATCTTTGGTTTTGTATCATTTCAGAATCTGCTATGGACCATCACAGCCGTGGACACAACCAATTCAGACAGAACTATCAAAGAGAGCACGCAGAAGACAGCAGTGCAGGTGAGGTGAAATTATTTATGGCCATTAACAATATTGTTAGCTTGGAATCTATAGGATCTGGGTTCGAATCCGTTGTAGGTCCCAATATTATGTCATTGGGAACACAAATTCCTTTGTCAAATTCCTTTGTCAGGTGAAAATGAGAATATAGCTTTGGCTACGGATGTCTTCTCGGATGGGACATAAAGAGGAGTCCACCATATGTTTCAGGAGAGACATCACGTACGTTGAAGAACCCAGCACAAAGCCTGGTATATTGAGAATGTTTTAATAACCCGTTATGTCAATCCTTCCCAAATGTGGTGGATCTCAATGCATAAATGAAAACGATAATGCATCACCTTTCGAAGTTCCTGAAATGCCGATTTTTCACTTCAATATAGGCTCCACTAACGACTACTGTGAACGTGATGAAGATGAGGTTGAAACTGAACACATCAGTTCCTCTGGTATGTTTGACCTTATTTTTTGCGGTTATTGCCTTCACCAAGAAGTTTATGTTTTGGTTTGTGTTCGTGTGTATATGTATGTCCGTGTGTCTGTCTGTGTACACGATAACTCATGAATGCCTTGTTTTTGGTAGGTGGGTAGGTGGGTAGGTCGTTGTGATGGCAAACATGCATATCAATGACCATCAATGTTGATGAGCCTTTTCTGTATAATACGTTCGAAGCCTATTACAGATGTATAAGTGTGGTTCATATTGGTGTATGATTTCATCAGATTGATTTAGGTATGCTTTATCCATAACCCATAGAAACATATACAACAAGCCGCTAGGGGGCCCCAAATCTAATCATTTTCAGGTCTTAAGACCTACCAACATACCAAATATCAAGAGGCGTTCATGAGTTATTTTGGTCTTCTGTTGATGTTGATGTTCGTCCATCGTAGTCGATGAGGACCTCAACTTCATTTTGGTCTTTTACATACATACATACATACATACATACATACATACATACAGACGCTACCCTATGCACAACAATTTCTATGATTTTATCATCTCCTTTCTCAAAGTCACGCATGTTGCAAATATCCTTCTTCAGGAAGCTATTGTGGAATTTCATTATTGATTGACCAATTTATGTCAAAATGTACGTAATCTATGCCTGATGATATTCACCTTTATCTAATCCACACATGACACTAATTTAAATATGCCACCATTTTCCACTGAGGTATATTACATATTTTCTCATTAATCATGCAAATTAGACCATGATTTGCATAATTTTTAGCCATTAATGTTCCTCTCGAACCATGTTACGTGATATGTAATGTGTATGAAGTTCCTGTCATTTAGCACAATTGAAGTATGAATTTTCCACATCAATCATCCATTTCAAGTACTGATTTACATAAGCAACATACTGTTATGTTGGTCTTGATGAAATTTACCTACAGGCCAAAAATCATAAAAATTCATTCATCTCTTCTTGACGAATCGTTTTCAAATCTGTTATAATGCCCAAACTTATGTCACTTCTTCATGACAAGAGCTATATCTACCAAACGAAAATCGTGACCATAACTTGACCAGAACACGAGATTTCAAATCCGGTTCGGTACCATAGAAATTTATACTAGGGGCCCCAAAGTCTATCTGTTTGTTCATTTTGCCATCCCCTAGCATTGTACCAAAAATAATAAAGATCCATCAACAACTTCTAGAGTTATGCTGTTCACAGGCAAACAGATAGACAAACCCGAGTCACACAACCGAGAACATAACCTTCTTGGCGAAGGTCAAGAGTAAGGTTTTGTGTAAAAGAAGCGACACGACAAATTTGTACCTTGTGCGGTGTATCCATTTAAAAAAAAATCATATTTGCAGCGTGGTGGTACCAGTACTCATTTTTCAAAGGCTGTCTTTTCGTTGATAAGCGACTTCTAGGATCAATATTGGGTATAGAGCTAAGACAAGAAGTACTCTAATGAAGTGTGTGTACACCATTGTGCCAATGTGCCTATAATCGTGATGTCATTCCTACAGCTAAACTTCGGTTGAACTTTGCTGGAAGGTTTCTCACTGACGTCTCAACTTACAACAACTATTGGCAAAATTTCAACATCAGCACGTTTGATCCCCTGAAATATCCTGGCTGGAACCCCAAAGGAAGTGGAGATTTTCGCTTGGTCGACTGTAAAGTGACGCAAGTCTGCCTCGCAAAAGGAAGCTGTGACGAAGAAGACGCCATTGTTGGACACACGATCATAGGTAATATTTCTAAACAACAATTACATGCATCAATCTTTAACAACAATTTCCACACCTCCGGTCCTCCTCTTTCCAGCCAATAAGCCCTTCGTCGCGAGTTTGCCTTATTTCTATCCAATTAGTTTGTGGTTAGTGACCTTGCCCTAATTGCTGCGGTTCCTCTTTCCAGCCACTCAGCTCGAGGTTCGTGAGCTTGCCTTATTATCTCCATGAAAAAAGACTTTTTCATGGGGATATTGTTTTGATTGTGTTTGCGTGTTTGTGGACAGATTGTGTATGCTTGTGTCACCGGATGCTTAAAGTCAGCATAACTGTAGAATGTGTAAATGGATTGTAATGATATTTGGTATGTGGGTAGGTGTTGGAAGGAGAAAGGTCAAGGTCGATTTTGGGCCCCCTAGTATGTGTCACTGGAACTGCAATGGCGTTTTTGTAAAAAATATCTTCTAAGGATAATAACTGAAGAAGGGAAGGACAGATTGTCATGTTATTTGGTACGCAGGTAGGTGGGACAGAGATGCACAAACTGTAGTGCAAATTATGCAAATGGGGACTGAATTTGCATAAGTACTGAGGAAAATAGTTTGCGTGTGTGTATGTTTGTGTCACCGGATGCTTAAAGTCATCATAACTGTAGAACGTGTAGATGGATTGTAATGATATTTGGTATGTGGGCTGGTGTTGGGAGGAGGTAGGTCAAGGTCGATTTTGGGCTCCCTGGTATGTGTCACTGGAACTGCAATGGCGTATTTGTAAAAATCTTCTAAGGATAATAACTGAAGAAAGGAAGGACAGATTGTCATGTTATTTGGTACGCAGGTAGGTGGGACAGAGATGCACAAACTGAAGTGCAAATTATGCAAATGAGGACTGAATTTGCATAAGTACTGAGGAAAATAGTTTGCGTGTGTGTATGTTTGTGTCACCGGATTCTTAAAGTCAGCATAACTGTAGAACGTGTAGATGGATTGTAATGATATTTGGTATCTGGGCTGGTGTTGGGAGGAGAAAGGTCAAGGTCGATTTAGGGCTTCCTGGTATGTGTCACTGGAACTGCAATGGCGTATTTGTAAAAATCTCCTAAGGCGAATAACTGAAGAAACGAGTAACAGATTTTCATGTCATTTGGTACGCAGGTAGGTTGGACATAGATGTACACACTGAAGTGCAAATCATGCAAATTGGGACTGAATTTGCATAAGTAATGAGGAAAATCTATACCTCCATTCTAGGTATGTTAGTAGCAAAACTGCTGGTCATACCATTGAGGGATATAGAATGACATTGGTAGGGAACTGGTTTCCAAGAAAACCACATATAAGACCCAAAAAAGCACCCACTGGCACAAAAAAACACAACTTGCAACGGCAAGAACAATTCACTATGGCAAAAAAGACACCATTTAAAAAAAAAAAAATTCATGGAGATTTCGGGTCCTAAGACTCTTGTTCATTTTCTGCGGCTCCCCTTTTCAGCCAGTCAGCTCGTGGATTGTGAGTTTGCCTCATTTACCCAAGGTCCTATTTCCAGCCAATTAGCTTCTGGTTCGCGAGCTTGCCTTATTTGGTGCCACTTCTCTCCAGTAAATCAGCACGTAATTCGTGAGCTTACCTTTTCTCAGCAGCAGGACCCATTTTACAAAGTTATGACCCAGCTGTAAAATGAACATTGATACCATACGGTTTGTTTACTCCACATCTACTTGAGTCCATTCCAACTTGGGTTGTTATTGTCATAATTTAGAAATATTTTCAATTCATTATAATTATTTGTGTAAGAGATTTGATACTTTTGAAATGTTTTGAATATGATTTCAAAAGGGCCGGATTAGCACCTACCTTTATGGGGGAAATCCCCATTCTACCATTGTTAACCATTTTCTACCATTTTCTGTAAATATTTCTAAAAGTGAAAGAATCACGTAACGTTAGATGTTTAGAAATTATTCTAAATAAATAGACTTTTGTGCAGTAACTTTCACTATATTTCTAAATATGCAAAGAAATTAGTATTTTTATATTCAATCTTTCAGAAAAATTTAAAACTATTGTCAGTCAGATATTCTTTTATTAGAAATTTTACAAAATTATTCCAAATATTATTATAAAAACCCCTTGGTGACTTGGAATGGACTCTATGCACAGTTCGAGAAAAAAAGACATCTATATGTTGAGTACCTACAAAAATTCATAGATGTAGCTCCTTTGATTATCTAGGCTCGGAAAGCACCACTGCAGGCAAGCTGGTCGACCTGGATACATACGACCAAGCACAATCTCAGATATGGGGCCTCGTGGTAGGTGTGGATGGGTTCCTCAAAGGGGACTTCGTACCTCGGTCATTCAACCACATGCACGACGGCTGTGCAGGATCCGATTGTGATACAGTGCCTGGGGATACACGCTTTATTGCAGACTGGTTGTCGACTTTACAAAACGTGAAGTGGGTCGATGGGCCTCTAGCAAGACAGTCCGACTTCATACAGCAGATCATGTCTCTCCGTTGCATGCCTGGATTCAATTTGTACGTCAAACTCAACGTCTATAACATGATTGTGGATTCAAAGTCTCCAGACTTCCTCTATGGCCGTGTGGTTGGGAGCATATATGAAGCAGTGTCAAGGAGTCCTCTTCCTTATGGTCTGTATAAAAGAATGCTGTGGAGTCCTGATGGTGGTCATGTGCCATTCTATGTTGACGTCCACACGAAAAAGGTAGTACTGGACTTTGCCAACAGCATGAAGTTCAACATCAAAGGTAACCTGGTCGAACCATCAGGCGGACGCCTGTATCTTATCCAATACAGCGGGACGAAGCGAAGATGCGAACTTCTGAACAATGAGACAAACAACCTGGGAGAAATCAAACTCGGTGGAAACGACTGGTTTCAGAGGACTGCCGGCATGATTGAACTTTCAGTAAAACCCAAAGTAATTGATACAATTAGGAACACTCCATTGGTGGCCATACAGCAAACGACCCCAACGCACTGCAGAACAGTGTTGGAGGAAAGGCAAGATGGCTTGTTCATTGAGGCCATTGGCAATCGTGTTATGAGAAAAGAGCCCAACAAGAAATGGGATATGAAGTTTCGTAGTTTCCAGTTTGGCAGGTCCGGTGAAGGGATTTTCATCAAACCCATTCAAACCTCGCCACCATACGACTTGAATCCAGCAATACAAATCGGCAGCACTGAACCATCCGGCAAAAATGGTATTTCTACCATAACATTCCAGTCCAGCAATCCGGGAGAACCAAGAAGAGAACAGCAGTTAGATGGCCAGGTATACACATACGACATAATTGCCAAGAAAGGAGCCAATGGAGCTGAATTCAAGGTTCAGGACCTAATGATCTCAGTCCTCCTGTATTCAGAGTACACTTTCACTCCCGGCAAAGTGACCTGGTACGAACATGTCTACCCGATATTCCAACAGTACGCCAACCTCTATCCCGTCATGAAGCCAATAATCAACCTTGCTAGCTACGAGGATGTTACTGGAAGTAGGAAATTTCTCAAATACGCTCTGTCTCTCAATGAAATGAACCCCAACTACATGCCGGTGACCAGGGACCTCTCTCCAAAAAAACGAGAAATGATTTTGTCATGGTTAGACGACCTAGACCCAATCTCAAATCTCCCACGACTGGGTTCCGCCACCCACACCCTAGAGGAACTAAAAAGGACCCTACAGGTAGCTCTTCAGCTAGAACTGGCCACGATTCCTCCCTATTTGAGTGCGCTGTTCTCCATAAAAGATGGCGACAACAGAGAGGTGGCAGCCCTGATTAAAAGTGTCGTTATTGAGGAGATGAAACACATGGCTCTGGTGTCCAACCTTCTGAACGCGATTGGTGGTGCACCAAACCTGAACCATCCGTCTATAGTGCCGTCCTATCCAGCAGCCCTCCCGGCGGGAGCCAATCCACGTCTTCTGGTAAAACTTGCGAGATGCTCTTTGAACCAGATTCGAACAGTTTTCCAAGGGATTGAGAGGCCAGACTGTCAAATAACGGATTCTGATGTGTTTCAGTATCTTCGCATTTACAGAAAACGTCTCATAAACTACAGCAGTAACGACCCTAATGACAATGGGGACACCTTGGAGGAAATCTCCCGACGGTGTTTAGAGACAACGACAAGGCCAGCTACCATCGGTGCCATCTACATTCATCAGATCCTCTGCCCAATAGTCATACTAGAGATAAAGGCAGAATTCAATAGACACACGAGTCTGTTTACAGGCGAACGTACGAAACAAATTACCAATGACCAATGGTTTAGCGACAAGTCCAGTTCCCCATTTGCAGTGGATGATCTTCGCAGTGCAGTAGCTGCCATATTAGACATCGCTACAGAGGGTGAAGGGAGCGATCCTTGCGACCCGTTTGACGAGGAGGACAAGCTCTCGCACTTCTTCAAGTTTGCTGAGATTGTGCATGGGCGGAGGCTTATAGAAACAGACCCAGATGCCACATCAGAGGGACAGTGCTTTGACAACTTTTTCCCATGTGACAAAGACATGAACTGTAACAAGACATTCAGCTTCGCTGGCCGACTTGTGCCTTTCTTTGAAGATGGTGTCTGGCCGACCATTTCTAACCCGCACACCAAGAATTATCCTCGGGAATCGCAGGCTCGCAAGTATTCTGACAACTTCAACAAGATCTACACAGGTCTGCTGAAGTGCATCCATGAAGCTTTCAACGGGAACCCGGAAAAGATGAAGGTCGACTGCATGGGCATGATGTCGTCGCTCACTGCGTGGGGTAAAAAGCTTGTGCGGACACCGATAGACCCGAATGGTGATCCTGAAATTGGGCCAAACGCCGCACCGACCTTCGAGTTTCACGACCGAAGTTATTAGGAATCCACGTAAATCAACTTCCTACCATTTACTTTCAAGACAGCATCAGCAGTATAAGACCATCAACTTCCCATCAGCATCATAATCTAATCACCGTCTCATAAGCACCATAAAACCATTATCTCATAAGCACCATATAACCATCACCATCTCATCGGCACCAAAAAAACATGACTGTCCCATCAGCACCATGAAACCATCATCGTCTCATCAGCACCAGAAAACCATCACAGTCTCATCAGCACCAGAAAACCATCACTGTTTCATCAGAAACCATGAAGCCATCACCGGCTCATTAGCACCAGAAAAACATCACCGTATCATCAGCACCAGAAAAACATCACCGTCTCATCAGCACCAAAAAACCATGACCGTCTCATCAGCACCATAAAACCATGACCGTCTCATCAGCACCATAATACCATCACCGTCTCATCGGTACCATACAACCATCACCGTCTCATCAGCACCATAAAACATCACCGTATCATCAGCACCAGGAAAACATCACCGTTTCATTAGCACCAGAAAAACATCACCGTCTCATCAGCACGAAGAAATAACATAATCGTCTCATCAGCACCAGAAAATCATCACCGTCTCATCAGCACCAGAAAAACATCACCGTCTCATCAGCACCAGAAAAACATCATCTTCTTATTAACACCATAAAAACATCACCGTCTCATCAGCACCATAAAAACATCACCGTCTCAGCAGCAACATAAAAACATCACCGTCTCATCAGCAACATAAAAACATCACCGTCTCATCAGCACCATGAAAATAATGCCATCTCATCAATACCTGAACATTAACAAAACTGACAATCTAGAAACTATCATCTTTACCTGGCATATTACTTAATCTAGCTTTTTCAGTACATAATGTATACAATCACCACATGTATAAGACGTTATGCATAAGGCTTTGCATATCAGTTGGTGTTACGCTAGCGATGATTTGCATCAAATATCTTACTAACATTAAAGGACGTCATCTGATAGTAGTACCTCTGTGAAAAAAGAAGCCGTCTAAAATGTTTGGACGCCGTCTAAGAGCGTTTTAGTGCGTCGGAGCCCGTCCCAGGCCGTCTGTCCTGTCAGAAACGGCGGCGGATACGTCGCGCGCGTTCAGGCCGTCCTGTCCGTCTGTTAGTTGGACGCCGGGGCGGCCTTCCTGCCCGCTGGAAACGTCAGAAACAGCGTCCGACGGGGCTATAAAATAATTATTCATCCGACGCCTCCGCCTGTCGTCATTTCTAACGTGTGAAAAACACGTTTTCAGCTTCTGCACATGCGCAAATTTGAGCGGTAGTTTCGATTTGACCGTTAACTGTTACAGACCATTTGTTCAGTCAGTGCTCGTTTTGCTGTATTTTTTGGCCCATTTCTTGGATTGCGCGCACTTTTGGAGGATGGAATTTACTTCTAAAAGCAGCTGTATCTTTCTATATCATCCGGGCTTTGGTTTTATTCCGGTGACTGAGTTTATATCGCCAAACAAGACGTCGATTGTGAGAAGAATCATGATAAGAACATTATTTGCCGTGGCGGGCCCGCCGCTGCGATCTTGGTTCGAACAAGGAGGTGGTTCGAAAGTCAACAAACTTGCGTCGGCAGAAAAAGGGGATATCACCAAAGAAGCTGAGTCTTAGCAAGCTGGCTGAGTTTATTTTAGCGGAGACTGGTTAGTGAACATGTTGATGTTTCGTTACAATGATACAAAGGCAAATCTTTAATAGAGTTACCGACGAGGTCTCACGGTGCCCTCCCCACTTACGAAAGAAATGATAAAATAGGATGGTGCTATTAAATACCACGGGAAATAAAGGCACATTTTAATTGTAGAATACATGTTTACAATATCTGTTGTTTTAATAAACGATGAAGATGCTGTAAAGATGTATATTTAGACAACAGAAAATGATTTAAACCCACCGACTCGCGGCACGTGTGGCAGGATCTTACCGCCCTTCCGACTCCGATTACGGGGTAGCAATTATCAAACTGAGGATCTTGTTTGGGCCCCCAAAAATACAAATAACATAAGGATACTGTAGAATACATATTTAGAATATCTCCCGTCTTATTTTTAGACTGGTTGTGCACATTCATGAGGCAATAGAGAAGATCTTTTTTTTTTAAAGAATTTGCACCCACCCTTGATGACTTGTGCGCGCCCGTCCACGTCAATCAAACTTTCAGCCGGCGCACGCAGTCAAACTTCAAAGGCCGGATTGAATTTCACAAAGCTGCGCCGCTGTGTTAAACAATGTTTTTTAACCGCGGAGCAATGTTATAAGATACGTCGATGAAGATTAGACATCCAGGTAATAAGATACGCCAAAAAGCAATTACTCAAACAACTGGATATGATTTTGGAAACGGTCAGACGTTTCAAGTAGCATCCACTACTTTTCGTCAGTGACTGTGAGCAAGATCAGTTGAACAGCAGGTTTATAACCACGAACTATGAATTGATATGCAAATAAGGAGAAGACAAATTTTTAGAAGTCCAATAGAAAGCGAATTAGACAACTCAAGACGAGGTTGAAGTAAAAGGGGACAATAGCTCCTATTGTTTTAATATAGGAGCTAAAGCTGGTTTGCCCCCAAGGCTATGTCCCAAGTGCCAGACAGTTCCACCCTTAGCCCTCCTTTCCTGTTGAGGGTTGGATTGTATATGTTATAAGATGTACAGGTTGAGAAGAAATTCGTTTAATTTAGCTTCCAGTCTGAGGCCATGGCGGCCGTGGGTGGTCTACTACGTCAGTCTGGCTGCATATTTTGTTGCCCCAAGCGGCCATAAAAATCAAAACCATGTCCGGACGCCGTCAGAAACCGCGTCTCAAAACGGAGCAAGCATGCGCACAGCAGCCCGGATTAGCACCGGAAAATTGACGCCGTTTGCGCCCGTCCCTGGGGGGCCCACGCGGACGCCGTCCAGGACGTTTTCTACGACGTCAACGACGCCGTCAAATGAGCCAACCTAGACGCGTCCGCGTCAGAAACGCCGTTTGCGCCCGTCCCTGGCGTCGTTCGGCGCCCGTCCCTAGCGTCCCCGGGCGGCGCCTGCAACCCGGCGGGGAGCCCGCTCGGACGCCGTCCAAGACGTCTGGGACGTTTTCTACGGCGTCAACGACGCCGTTAAATGAGCCAATCTAGACGCGTCCGGCGTTTTTCAGGCCGTTCAGACCGTCCAAGACGTGTCAGCAAGAGATTTACAACCCGTCCAAGTCGGTCTGCAGTCATAATTCAGGACGCATCGCATTTCAGTGGACGCCCGTCACAGACGGCGTTCGGCCGTTTGGGACGGTTACATTTTCACAGAGGTAAGTTTGTCATTCATTTTTACATAAAGATTTGGCATGTTGTTTTCATCTTATAGGAGAGCAATGATTTTCTGGAAGGTTTCTCCAACAGTATGATAAATATTGTGGTGTGATAGTAGGTTTAGTTATTTAGTTGTTGATTTATGAGGTAAATTTGAATGCAGCAAAGGAAAATTTTACACTCTCAGGCAAAACAATGTTAGGCAGCAGTTATATATCCTGGCCTAGTACCATTTATTCCAATCAACTAGAACTGTTTTCAAGTAGGTCATTTATAAAACACTAATCAAAATGATAAATCTGGTAGTTTTAAAAGGTTCAAGTCATGAAACTGTATCTTAGTTTCTGTTTTTCTTGAATAAATGTAAGCTATATCAACAACATGAGGATCTGACTACCGGTAGTAGTAAAGGCAGAAGCAAAGTAGCAAGCTTGCAGTTTTTTGTACTGTATCAAATAGAGTTTTACAGTGAGTTTTGTGATGCTTTGATTTCTATACCTAGCCTGGAATCCATCCTATTTAGCTTCCGGCCGCTACCCAAGCTCCGCTGCCTGGCCAGGCAGCGGAGCTTGGGTAGCGGCCGGAAGCTAAATAGGATGGATTCCAGGCTATTCTATACCCGCATGAAGAAATAATGGTTTAAATGTTTTGGGTAGAAAGATAGCAACAGTTACTCCGTTTTTTTGTAGCATTTGAAAAAGAAAGTAATCAAGGCAAAACATTATATCAGTATATCTAGGTTAATCCATATATTTCATATTCGCTTGAATGCTGGGGCAAATAAAATATGGTAAAAGTCCAAGTTTTTTATTCTCATTCATGTGTCATGTACAATTGAAAGGTGTTAAAGACGTGAAACGGATAATGTGACTTGAATATAATCGCAGGGTAGACAAAGGCATTGTCGGTTTTGGTCAAAGATAGACAAACACTGCAATGTAACTGGACTACATGTAATGCTTCAAACGCAAACCTGTTTTTATTTGCAATGGCAAATGCCGGTCTCCAACTAAAGTTGTGAAATCTGGCAAATACAAAATTAACACTTTTGACTAGACTGGCCGTCATTTGCTTTAAGAGCAAATTCAGGATGTTTCGCCCATACTCCTCATGCAAGAAGTGGGCTGTCTCAAAATAACTCCTGGGCAAATCCAAGTTTCTGCATAATTTATGCAAATGAGGTCCTCATGAGCATAAGTTATGTCCAGGTGCTTTCACCTTTCCTACATGTACCTACATGTTCAAGATGACATCCGCAGCTTTTACAGTAAGGGGAATACAACATCATGCATAAATTATGCAAGTGAAGTCCTCATTAGCATATGTCATGGCCAGGCGTGTGCACCTTTCCTAAAGGTACCTACATCTCAAATATGACATCTGCAGCTTGTACGGTAAGGGAAATACAAGTTTCTGCATAAATTATGCAAATGAGGTCCTCATTAGCTTAATTTTTGGCCAGGTGCATTTATCTTTCCTAATGGTACCTACATCTTAAAGATGACATCCGCAACTGTCACGGTAGGGAAAATACAAGTTTATGCATGAATTATGCAAATGAGGTCCTCGTTAGCATAATTCATGGCCAGGTGTGATCACCTTTGCTAACGGTACGTACATCTCAAATCTGACATCTGCAGCTTTTCCGGTAAGGGAATTACAAGTTTACGCATAAATCATGCAAATGAGGTCCTCATTAGCATAATTTATGGCCAGGTGTGTTCGCCTTTCCTAAAGGTACCTACATCTCAAAAATGACATCCGCAGCTTTTACGGTAAGGGACATACAACTTTATGCATCGATTATGCAAATTAGGTCCTCATTAGCATAATTTATGGCCAGGTGTGTTCGCCTTTCCTAAAGGTACCTACATCTCAAAGATGACATCCGCAGCTTTTACGGTAAGGGACATACAACTTTAAGCATACATTATGCAAATTAGGTCCTTATTAGCATAATTAATTGTCAGGTGTATTCACCTTTCCTATAGGTAACTACATCTGAAATATAACATCCGTACCATGTAACATAAGGTACATATAACTTTCTGTAATACCATTAGTAGAGGTACCCCCTGACATCTGCTTGGTTTTAACTCCCAGACAGGGGAAGTATAGGAGGGCTTATGTTACAAGATGACCTAGTTGTGAGAAAATAACCAAAAATTCCATCAAAAAATTCCAAAATAAATCATTTTGAAGTAGTGTATACCAAAAAAAATAATGGGGTCCTTTGGGTAAATATCCAATGCACAACTAAACCAAATTTCAGGTCCATAGGTTTCAACACCACGGCACTGGAGGCCATAATGTGCGACTTTTGTCAGAAAATGACCAAAAAACCTCGATAAAATCATTTTAAAAACTTATATCAAAAAAATTTAAAAGCGTCTAGGGGTATACACGTACTCTACCTCCATACCAAATTTCAGCTAATTTGGTCGACGGACGACCGAGAAGAAGCGATTTGAAGATTTGACAGGAGAAGGAGGAGAAGAAACGTGACAAAAACAATATGTTTCCTTGGCGAAACATAAAAAAAATGGACTCACAACAATTATTGCTTTGCCATTAAATTCAAAACTAGGCATTTAATATCACTGTGAGAAACAAAGATGGACGGATTCTTCAAAATCTTAGAAGAAAATATTTTACATACATGTCTTGCATTATATTATACGATCATGTACATAGTGATGAATTTCACACGGTCATTAATGATATCAAACGAAAACGCATTGACTTGCAATCACATACAAATTACATCAACAACCTGATAAATAAAACGAAATAGTATGCAACAACATTTACCATCACCTAGTTCAAATATATATACATAAATAGATGTTAGTATGATATCAGTCAAATGTTTAAAAAAGGCCTTGACAAACATGTGATTTGCAAACGAGATTGTTCATTTAGATTTGACTCTTTCGTTCACTCAAACTGTACATAAGATATTGTCCCGTTTTTAAAAATGCATGTGTTGTGTAAAACAGGTTCACCGTATGACATAAAACTGGTACACCACAATCTTTACCCACACGAGTATATCATGTATAACTCATTAAAACAAAATTTCCTTCTATATTAATAATACTGATGTTATGCAAATGAACACATACGGAGCATAGTTACATTCATGTATGGCCCCAAAAATTCCGAAACATTGCTCATAATCATTCCTTTAACTTGAAATGATATAAATGCAAATAGACACCAAATTTGAATGTCCCGTTAGTGCATATAAGGGTGCCTGAAAGTTGCATACTTGGCTATTCCAGCCCAGAAACACAATCCACACATATTTTACATAAAATATTATTTGTACAAGTGTGGTAGGAAAAATCACAATCATGAACAACATTCAAACTGAAAGTTTCACACAAAATAAGCAATGTACTCTGGAAAAATTGTGTTATACAACAGCTATTGTATATGCCCCTTCTAGGCATGAGCATCTAATGATCAAAGAAAGTTGTCAATCTTAAAATCACAAGATATTACTGTTGAAGCACTAATGCATTCCACAAGTACAAGCTACACAGAAATTTGAAAAGATCTCCAAAAGAACTTTGTTGAATGGTTTAGCTCCATATTGCGTAATTGTAGGACTGTGCTGCTTTGTTTGATAATTTAGATCAGGCACTTTTATATAGTTACTTAACAGAATAAAATGGTCACATCCAACATGGCGGCCCCATCCTTGCAAGCAAAAACAGAACAGGTTTTCCTATCGCAAACCTGTAACAACAATGTGACCGGAGCTATGGAAGTCAAGTCTACATGCCTTTTCACCATTTCTGATTTCTACTTTCACTTCAAAACTAAGACATTTTGTACAACAGACACAATATACATGACATTATCTATTATATACAATCTATGTACAATTATGTTAAGGTAAACGGTATCCATGTGTGTGTGTGTGTGTGTGTGTGTGTGTGTGTGTGCGAGTGTGCATGTGTGTGCATCTCTGTGTGTGTGCCTGTACATGTGTAGTATTTAATTGATTTCTTGAAACACAACTTGATGTCACCCTCAAATGTTCCACAAAGAAACCAAGACAGAAAACATTACTTATCATGATAAAATTTATTCTCTCCACGTCTATAGGATGACTTCTGTGCTTATGGTGAGACACAGTACAGTGCAGTATGGTACATATAACATCATAAAACGCCTTTAAAATTAGTCCTATACAGAGCTGCTTTAAAAAAAATTGCCATTGTAAAGTATGACAGTCACACATTAAAATTTGTATTCATTCACAGCAACTAACAGAAAACTCAAGAGTTATACACAATGATGAGAAGTCTTTTTACCATTTATACATGTTCAAATATGTACAATTGTTGCAAAGAACACAGCACCAAAAACCAAAAACACACGTCATGTTTGTTACATGTACATAATGAAACACATTGAAGACAGTTCTATACATTTGTGAATAATTTCATCAGGTTGGTTAATGACTGAATAGCAAAGTTCTTTATTCACAACCACATATCTAACAAGAGCCGGTATTTTGATGACAAGGTGTCATCTTCATCGGGGCAATGATGATTAGTTCACTGTGAACTGAAGCTAGCTGTTTCTGCTAACAATGCAGTCCCAAACGTAAAGTGGCCACATCCATGAAACATCCATGTGACAATACCTTACGTATTTGAACTGCATTGTTAGCAGTAACATCTAGCTTCAGTGCACTGTGAACCAGTCAGTATTGCCCTGATGAAGATGACAGACATATTAAAACGTCTGCTCTTGTTAACTAATACGTATGTGGTTGTGAATAAAGAACTTAACTATTCAGTTTTATACATTGTTTCACAAATCTGCTTATCATCAAAGAATGTGGCGAAGACATCTTCTGTAGCTCCTTTAAGACGATGTGGACGAGGATCTGTTCCTCTCTATAGGTCCCAGGGGCTGCATCCGATTTCTAAGAAAACATCAAAGCACAAGAATGCACATTAAAAAAACGGACTTAAGATGTACTAGTTGCGTTTACAACCAGGAGTTTGCAAACCAGGTCTGTATACAGGACCCGTCCCTCCGTCCTGGGACGGATTTTTCCTTGTTGGGACGGACAAAAATGTCACCCCGTCTGTCTGAAGTATCTAAACTTAAGATTAAAATGACAGATTTAACAACGAAAATTAACAACATGGGCTCACACACAGTGACATGTGACAGAAAAATTGTTAAGCTGGACACAGCCTTGTTGCAAACCAGGGGAAGACCCAGGGAAGACTAGCCTGGGTGCCAGGCCCTTTTTAGCTTTACCTTTAGCTTTACAGAAGCAACCAAGAGAGCAAAATAAAGCTAAAAAGGCTGGAACCCAGGCTAGGGGAAAACCCCTCCATACGGTGAAAAGACCAGATAGCACAAGGCACAGGATTAAGTCTATAAAGGCAGCAGAAGATAAGGCTTGAGATGGAACATCTCTTGACCTAAAAACTAACTTGTATTAAGAAAGCTCCTCACCTAGCAACAGCTTAATTCTCTACGGTCAATGAGCTTCGTGACAGACCCCACCCCAGGATTGTTTCTGGTCGATCCTCGTCCTTACCTTGTTGCCGGGGAGACGTCGTAGTAACCGCTCTCCGCAAGTACGCTCTCGATGATGTTCTGCATCTGCTCGTACGTGATCCCCACATCGCTGATGTTTCCCTCCTCCACACTGTTAACACTGGTAAAGGCTGAGGAACCAAGACAGTAAGAAAAGATGAACTAATTTCACACAGCTACTTTTGCACATGCTGAAAATGCATTTCAGTTCACAGTGGTTTAATGTTTGCAGTTTTTGAGGTAACATCTTCGCTGCAGACTTAAGACCGCCACCAAAAATGTTTGTTCTGCCAGCCTGCTAGTGAGTGCTACCTATATAAATGTTTCAACTGCGAACTAAAATCCGAATACAAATGCTCCATTGTCTCCATGAAATTAAATCACCGCAAATCAAATTTACATCTCTCCAAATGAAATCTGTGAAAACTACTGGTGGTGCCTCGAGCATGTTAAAAGGCACTACAACAGCTTCATTACTCAAATGGGTATATTGCTGGCTGTACTTCAGATGATGAAATTAAATCACCGCAAACTTAAATACATTTACCTTAAATCAAACTTACAAATCTCTCCAAATGAAATCTGTGAAAACTGCTGGTGCCTCGAGCATGTTAAAAGGCACTACAACAGCTTCATTACTCAAATGGGTATACTATTGGCTGTACTTCAGATGACTATTCAGATGAATATTTGCCAGGGAGCGAAACATGACGTAAAGCTGACCTGGTCTGTCAGCAGCTGCTGCTATGGCTGCCTCCTCAGCTGTAGCCTGCCTGGCTGTCCACGGGGCAAAGTTCAGGTCTATCAGGTCTCTGGACCCAGTCAACAGCTACGGTGAGAAGTACAAGGGTTTAGTTCTTTGGTATAATATATTTTTTAACGGCTCTTGGTGAATGTCAACATGCGCGGTTGTTGGCACATTGGCGCACCAAATCTGCAGTGTGTTTTTGGCACAGCTTTTGACAGATTAGCCGAAGAGGCTCGATGGGCGTCACTCCACCATCCGGAAAGGTCGTGTTAAGTGCCTTTCCAAAGGACACAATGTTGGGGTATGGTGAGTATCGAACCCGGGACCTATTGGTTCTGAGTCCAACGCTCTAACCGTTGCGCCACGCAACGCCTCTTTGATATAAGAACTGAGAATTGGTCTGGTTCAATGAAAACAATACATGCGCATGTATTCTACATGCATTCTGCATTTGATCATAATAAATGTGTTTTTTTCATAAGAACAGGTTGTAAACAATGGCTTTGCAGACCAATGTCTGAATTGAGCCATTTTAACAATGATTGTTGATCAAAAGTTATGGACAGTTATAGATATAGACAGTACACAAATATGACAATGCTATCAATGAAAATGGTAACAAAAGACACTCACTGAAATATTCTAGATATATATTCAAGTAGTAAGACAGGAAAAACCAACCTGTTGTTATGAAAAAACACAATTATTATGATCAAATGCAGAACATTTAGAATGCATGCGCATGTATTGTTTTCATTGAACCAGACCAATTCTCAGTTCTTATATCAAAGAGGCATTGCGTGGCGCAACTGTTAGAGCGTTGGACTCAATACGTCCCGGGTTCGATACTCACCATGCCCCAACGTTGTGTCTTATCAATCTTAATTTAAAATTCTACAAGACAAAATGGTTCCATCCCCCATCAAATAGGGTTTACTTAGTTTTGTACGTTAAAGAGAAAACTTCAGACATAATCATATGACATTACACAACTCAATCGAATGTCGTTCCCCGTAGTTTCAGAACTAAATCTTGCAGGAATGTACTGTAAATGTTGAAATTTTCACAGGTTTCATGGCAACCTCTTCATCGTGAACTCAAAACCATTACAAAAATGCTTGTTCTGTCTTCTGCCCGCCTACCCCATTGTTTCAACTGGAAAGCTAAAACCACTGCAAAGCATCCATTTTCTCCCGGCCACGAACTTAAATCCTTGCAAACTTAAAGGCATTTACAGTACTGTCTTACCTTCTTAAGTTCACTCTTGAGGTTGAAGGAACTGCTCTGAGGCGAGAAGAGAGCCCGCATGAACTTCTCTACCACCCGACGCCGAGGATTGTGGGTAAGGGTGGGGGGCAACTGGGTAGGGGTAACACAGCATGGTCAAACAAAAATGTAGTACTTTTTCTTAGAGCTTTAATGTAGTGTCAAGTAACCTGAAATCTTTCCCTTTCAGTTGAAATGCTGTTGTTAGAAGTTATGTTCCTGTGCTGTTTGCACATGTATCATGTTCACAAACATTGGTCTGTAAACACAAGCACACACACAAGCAAACAGAGAGGGGGGAGAGAGAGAGAGGGAGAGAGAGAGAGAGATGCACACAAACACACATACATTGTACACATACATGTATACACAGTACACACACATGTATACACAGACATACAATTGCATGTATATGAGACATATAAACATAAACACACACACACAGGCACAGGCACATAATAGATTTTATAGATTTTATATATGACGGAGCAGGAGAAGATGACATCTCAAATAAAAAGAACATAATTTATATCTTCACACACACACATGCACAAAATACATTTGTATCAGTATGGTTTGTGATGCATAATGTTACATACATACAGTCATACATAATCATACTCTAACGAGTTGAAGCGTCTACAAGTTCTGCTACCAGTATTCTCGGTTACACATCATTAAAACATTATTTATAACTTTATATGTTAAAAGCATAATCTGAAAGAACAAAAATCTATAACAGCCATTTTCTCCCTTCTACTAAGTTCCGGAAATGTAGACACCTTCCTAACATGTCTTCCTTTGCTCTTAACAACTACAGCACTTTCCAACATCTAAAATGGCTGATGTGAAATCTATCCTGTACCTGTGAGATGTAGATGATCTTGTGCAGCTGATGTAACATCTCCTGGATGGGGTCTTTGATCTGTCGCACTTTCCGAGGGGAGATGGTCAACATGGCCGCTCCTGCTGACGCTGAGTCTGGTAGTGTGGAGAAGAGAAAGATTATTACCAGCTGACTCAAGTGTTCTTGTTACCATGATGCTACATGTAGCCTGGTATCGATCTTAGTACAAGAAACTAATTCTTAATCCCCCCTCCCACTGGACCCGTGGCACGCTGGCGACGTTGCTGCGGCTGATTGAATTGACAAAGCACTCAACGAATTTCAGCGACAAAAAAAAGAATCTTTTTAATCTTTGTATGTTTTGTTGTCTTTTTGGTAACAGTTATACTTGTACGTTTTGAATGATATTCCCATTATAAAATCAAACGTAATACAAATCAAGTTTAGGACACAGCGATGACGTCAGCATACGTCAGCGTGTTGCAGGTCAAGTGAGAGGGTGGCTCAAGTGTTAGAAATTCAGTCTTGAGGGCAGAAAGATATTCTTGTTTCCATCTTAACATCCCATTCTATCAGTCTACAGTTTCAAACAATGTATGCATCTATGGAACTCATCTTTCACTTACTCGGCCTTCCTTTGTTTGAAGACAGTCTTCTTCTCATCAGCTCCAAGGTAGAACTACATTATAATGAGAAGACAATTTAGTACCTTAATTAGTACTCAGTTTGTTGAGTGATAAAAACTGTGGAGAGGATTTTAAAAGTGTTTGAATATCTTATTCAGTAAAATAGAATACAGTTAAAACTAAAAAAATGTTACGATCATAGCTTCTATCAGGGTAAGGGGAAAACCCTGTATAGGTACCCGTACCCGTATAGGTCCCCGTATAGGTATACCGGTATACCCCATTTAGGGCCCGAACAAGCCAGGAAACACGCTATGACGGCCGCCATATGGGGCACCCAGAACGGCTTTTTTTTACGGTCTCCACATTGATATAAGACACCGTGAAACAGTTGACTATACTCGGTCAGAAAATAGCTGAACAATCATATTTTACGATCTTTTGATTTCTATGAAGGACGGAGTTTTGGAATAAACGGAATTTGCGAAGTTCGTACGGAGCTCCTGTCAGAACGTGCGAGCACCAATCTCGGAGACCTTTCAACTGAACCCGTTCTGAAAAGGTTTAATACGGAAAACCTACAGGAAACGCCTCACGCTAAAGACAGAGACCAAGGACGGCATATTCAGACAAATCACGCCGAATGGCCGAATGTTTGTGTCGCAATATATAAAGTGGTCATTTCGGCGCGTAACATGCATCGAGAACCGAGCGTTTCCTGTAGGTTTTACGCAGGTTTACTGGCAGCTCCAGCCAAACAGATCATGAGTATTGCATCTGAAGATAATGAAATGCGGAAAGGTTCAACTTGATAGTTTGAGTGTTTTTTTTTATTTCTTTTCAGAACAGGTTTAGTTGAAAGGTCTCCGAGATCAGTGCTCGCATGTTCTGACAGGCGCTCCGTACGAACTTTGCAAATTCCATATTTTCCAAAACTCCGTCCTTCATAGAAATCAAAAGATCGTACAATATGATTGTTCAGCTATTTTCTGACCGAGTATAGTCAACTGTTTCACGGTGTCTTATATCAATCATGTCAATGTGGAGACCGTAAAATACAGCCGTTCTGGGTGCCCCATATGGCGGCCGTCATAGCGTGTTTCCTGGCTTGTTGGGGCCCCAAATGGGGTATACCGGTATACCTATACAGGTATACGGGTACGGGTACCTATACAGGGTTTTCCCTTTACCCCTTCTATCACAAGCACAATATTTCCCATAAAGTTTGTAACTAAAGTGTTATACATGTACAATGTCAAACAGAAAATGATGCTTTCCAAGGGGAGTAAAATGTAATAGCCAACATATGGCTATCAAACAACACATGACCAAATATGGCATAGTGGCTCTTCCAGACACAGTCTGCCCTCCCCACCTTTGTGTTCTGCGTTCTCCATTGCCATCACTGCTGGTAGAGGAGGTTGAAGTCTGGTGCTGGAGCACAACTCTGTCTGTGCTGTCCCGTGGAGGGGAGCTAGTGCTAGACTTATCTGTTGTGCCAGACGCTGTAGACTTCTCGGTAGAGTTGGATCTGCTTCTGAATGTCGACTTGTCTGGTGGAAAACATGAAAAATGTAACTGTAAATTTGTATAAGTCTGAGAGGACTTAATCTTGATGTTATTGTAAATGGAGGCATTTGTAAGGAGACAATGACTGTGGGATCATTGTCTCGGCTAGAAAACAAATGGACAGTCATGTATCACAATTGGACATGGGGCAATTGGACCATCAACCTGGTGACAAAAACCTCGAGTCTTAATGATTTTTGGATGATGTGATGTTCAATAACAAGAGATGGGTGCAATTTGGTGCAAATATCTACATTTAATATGTGTTTGTTGATTGAGTAATTGAATATGACCGTTTTTACTGAACATAATCAGCGAATGTTGTATTTTAGTGTCATACCATCTTCAATTGTCTAGCCAATCAAAGGATCTGGACTGAGCCAGCATCAATGCCAAAAATACCCGACCAATCCAGCATCAATGCAGCACCAATACAGCATCAATACAGCACCAATGTAGCATTAATCCAGCATCAATACAGCACCAATGCAGCATCAATACAGCACCAATGCAGCATTAATCCAGCATCAATACAGCACCAATGCAGCATCAATACAGCACCAATGCAGCATTAATCCAGCATCAATGCAGCACCAATCCAACATCAATACGGCACCAATCCACCATCAATATACAGCACCAATCTACCATTAATGCAGCACCAATCCAGCATCACACACCACTTTCAAGGGCTTTTCACACAACTTACCAGCTCCGTCCAGTTGTAGCGCCCTCCTGGCCCCATGTGGAACCCGCGGGGACGTGGGAGGGGTGGGTTTGGACAGCTTCTTCCCTGGAGACGCCTGTGGTAGCTGCAAGGACCCTGAGGAATTCAAGTCTTTCTTCTTACTGGCCTTCTTGGATTTTGGCGTTGTACCCGAGTCACTCTCCTGATCAGAGCCTGATGAACTGGACATGTCTGTGGTGGAAAAAAAGCAGATAAAAATGATATTTAATAACTTATGTTACTGGTCAGGCCTAGGAAAATTAATGCTGTGTTTCTGATTACCGTCTTGATAAAATTAGGGTAGGGTTATACTCATTAAAAAAGGGAAGGGCTTCTTTTCTTTCTTTCTCTTTTTTTAGATTTTGGCCAAAATGATCCAACAAATACACTTTAACGATGTAGAACTGAAATGTATCAGAACATTTTTACTACACTGATATACTTTAATTATGCATGGTGTCAACATAAAGGGGATAAGGTAGACAATTTTGGAAAGTTGGTAGGTGCGTGGGGCAAATGAACAATTCTTTTTCATGGTCACTAACCCTCAGACACCTAAAAAGATTGAAATGTCTTTCGAGTTTCTGCAATGAGTCAAGTTTTTATCCATATTATAGTGCGCGGATATCATTCATTATGAAAAAAGGAACATTATACTCAAATCCCATTACTTCTCTTCGAAACCAGAAGGAGAAAAGCCAACTAACCTTTTTCACTGTCAGCTAGAGCCGTGCTCCCGTTCTCCCTCTTCTTGTTGGCCTCCGCGTACACCGCCGCCACGGCAAACACGCTGTCGCTCAGGTCGCTCCCGCTGTCCCCGCCCCCCTTGAAGCTGGACGCGCCTCCGCTGCTCTGCAGACTGACCAGTTTGTCGTAGCGCTCCTGAGACGCCAGGAAGAGCCGATGGTAGTTCTGCATGTTCCGGTTCGCCTCCACAAAATGTCTGATCAGGGAATGAGAAAGAAAATACTTCTTTTACTACATCACAAAAGAATAGTACAACAAATATTCATCTGAAGTACAGTCATGAATAGTCGGTGGTAGTTCTGCATGTTCCGGTTGGACTTCACAAAATGTCTGATCAGGGAACAAGAAATTAATTTTTTTTCCTACATCACAACAGAATAGTACAGTACCGGCACATATATTCATCTGAAGTACATGTACAAGTATAACCAGTAGGATCCATCTGAGTAATGAGGCTGTTGTAGTGCCTTTTAAAGTGCTTGAGCCATCACAGGACTTCCATTTTACGTCCCCTCCGAAAGAGGAATACAACCAAGATGCCCTTCCAAGGATTTAAATCAGGGTCTCCCCGGGTTAAAAACTAATCGGAACCAGGCACCCAATGTGAGGCTGCTACCAGTTGAGCTATAGGCCACATACATGTATCAAACATTATAAGATGTTCTGAATCAGTAGATTAGTATTACTGTTTATGTGTGTGTGTGTATGTGTCTGTGTGTATGTCCGTGTGTGTGATTGTGTTTCTTCAGTGCAGTTTCTGTATGTTCTGCCAGAGGGCACTTATTAATAAGCTCTTGATTGTTGTTCAAGTGCATCTTAAACTTGAACAACTCACCTGTGTTCTCTTTCTATCAAGTTTCTTGATCAAATTCAAGTTTCCAAACTTTTGTGCTGAGTGTATTATCAACCACCTGAGGTAACTGCAATTTCTTCTTCATCTGCTAGGGGGCACCACATGACTGTTGCTTTTTCTTTGGTCCAGAGAAAGAAAATGACAATGAGCTAAGCTCTCACCTCTGCATTCTCTTTCTTTCCAATTTCTTGATCAAAGTCTGAACTTTTTGTGTGTATCATCAACCACCTGTTCCACTGAGGTAACTGTAATTTCTTCCTCATCTGCTAGGTGGCACCACATGACTGTTTTTTTCTTTAGTCCAGAGATACATGTCGAAAATGACAATGAGCTGACCACCCACCTCTGTGTTCTTTCTCTCCAATTTCTTGATCAAAGTCTGAACTGCAATTTATTCTTTATCTGCTAGGTGGCACCACATGACTGTCCAGAGATAGAAAATGACAATGAGCAGACCACCCACCTCTGCGTTCTCTTCCTTTCTCTCTCCAGTTTCTTCTCCATGTTGACCTGATGTATCCTGAGCTGGTCCATGTACACCAGCAGCTTGTCTGAGATCAGGGCAGCCACCTGGACAATGTCCGGTCGATTGTCAGGTTCCGACGTCAAACAGCTAAAAATAGAAGATACAATAATTATGATATTATGGTATCTGTTCCCTTCTATAAATCACACACACACACACACACACACACACACACATGCACACACACACATGCACAAATGTGCACACACACATGCACGCACACACACACATTTTCAGGTTCCAAAGTCAAACAGCTAAAAATAGAAGATACAATGATAATGGTATCTGTTCCCTTCTATAAATCACACACACACACACACACACACACACATGCACACACACATGCACACACACACACACACACACACAATCATTATGTATACTGTATATAGTGTCATAGCCCATACATGTAAGTCCATAATGAAGTATCATAGTCCATAATTCTGTTTACATTTATAACTTAATTTGGGCCAAAGTACTAACTATGCATTGGACCACTAGTATGATGCTACACTACCAAATAATATTTTATATTTGTTTGAAAACATACTCAGTCTGTAAATCTTGAATTATTTGTGGTTTTATTTTTGCAATTTTTAAGATGTCACACACTGTTAAATCATAACACTGAAGTGAAAACATGTTTTTGTGCTACAGCACTTACTAACTGTGAACTGTAAACCCCACAAAAATTTTTCTGCACCTACCGTGAAATTCAATCCTCGTAAAAATAAAAGGAATTTACAGTACATACATGTACAGTCATTTTATATTCAAACTGGAGGAAGTCAATATTATTAGTCTTCATTCAACCTATCTAAAGTGTAGGTCAGATATATATTTCATACTGTGAAACATTGCAGTGACCTACCTGCCTATGACTCCTGTGATCTGCTGTGAGTAGAGGTCCTTGGGAAGTGGTTCATAGTCAGCATTCACTATCTGTGGCAATAAAACAACAGAACATCGTTTACAAGGATTAAACACTGATTAAGGTTTAAGACCAAAAGGCAAGTATATTGTGAAGAAATTTGGAGTAGAATAAGGTCAAACTTGCACTATCTTATAAAATACTATGAAAACACTTTTTTATGAGTTATTGCCGAACATCACTGCAACGATTTCATCATGTTTCTACAAGTCTTTGACTTTTTTCTTTTACTTTAGAATTGCAACGGTACAATACACGTGGGACACAGGCAGCTATTGCTGGTGTCGTGACCCACACACATATTACACAATATACCCGTTATTACACTTGGGTGGAGTGAGTAAAGTGGTGTAAAGTGCGTTTTTCAGAGCACAAGATCGGTGGCGTCGGGGACCCCTGGGTTCTGGGCCGAAAACCCTGCCGTTACGCCACACGACCCCACGTAACCTATAAGTTATATAATGCACTGGGTATTTTAATTTAACAAGCTTGTGCCAATATGTGTCATTGAATCATGGCAGAGAAGCTTTTTGGTAGACATATGATTCTTGAAGGAGGGCAAAAAAAATGTCTCAGAAAAAGAAATATGAGAGCGCTAGCATAAGACAACTTGAAAGGAGCCTCTACAACTTTCGCCTTCACTTTCAAATCTTAGACTATAAACTGAGAAATCACACTTTTATGAAAATGGTTGGGAAGAACAAAAAGGAATCTCAAACATCCTAGTATGAATACTGCAGAAATGTTTGCGGCGGTTTTATGTTCGCAGTTTCCGTGGTGAACTCTTTACCACGAACTAAAAACCACCGAGAAAAGCCGTTCTTTTGTGTGACTGTAGCGCTTGTATTGTTTCAAACGTGAACTCAAAACCCCCGCGAACAAGTTCCATTTACTCCATACCGCGAAATTAAATTCCTGCGAACATTGCTGCATTTACAGTAGTACAATCTTCCTTCATGATATCATAGGTTTAGAAATTTAGAAAATGCCTCCTCCCTGAGGTGTCACCAAAATCATTTGTACCTTGGTAGCCAGGGACAGCATGTTTGAACTGTAGAAGGGAGGTTGGAGGGCACACATCTGATACAGGATACAGCCTGACGCCCACACGTCTGCTTTCTCTGTGTACGGCTCACTCTTCACTATCTCTGGACTAAAGAAAAAAAAACAGTCATGTGATGCCACCTAGCAGATGAAGAAGGAACTGCAGCCACCTCAGCAGAACAGGTGGTAGATAAAAACTTTTGTTTTCACTTGGGGTATACGTATTCTACCACTGGTAGGCACAAATTAAAGAACACCAGAAGATTAGATTTACTAATTGTGATATCTAAACTTACCAGATCAAATCACTAATTAACATGTGACTTAATTAATATGTTAGATTAGAACATACCATGAGTAGAGGATGGTTCCAACAACGGAAGTCATCTTGCTTTCTTCTCCGCTCCTTTGTCGGGCAAGTCCAAAGTCAGCTGTAAAGGGGGGGGGGGGATTTTTTTAAATGCAATTACGACTCAATGTGAAAAAAGTGAAATCTGTAGACAAGAAGTAAATACATAAACAACCGAACAAACAAACAAACGATACATACTTATGGTGACTTTGTCGTTTTCGCCAAGCATGATGTTGTCAGGTTTCAGGTCTCGGTGGACGATTGTTCTCTCTTTGTGCAAATATCTCAGGGCCAGCACAATCTAAAACAACAGGATATAAAACGGTGTCTTACTTTTTCAAACCATATCATAACCAAGAGAAAAAGGGACTGACTCAAACAATTGAAAATCTTACATCATAAAACTAGAATATCATTGGTGATAAACCCTGACTTTTTTTGCTGAAAACTTATTAGGTATGAACAAAATATAAGATGAATATCATAGATAATAATATGACATTACACAAAATGGATACATTGATGAAGGTTAGACATCCAGGTAATAAGAAAATAGACAATATAACATTAACTCAAGCAACTGGATAGATTAGTAAATGGTCAGACTAAAACTAAGAAATCAACATATCAATTCTGAGTTTGTGTTTAAATATTTGTTGGACTACAGATCTTTCTCAGTCACTGACAAAAGGAACATTTTTTTGTAGTGGATGCTACCTGAAACATTTGACTGTTGAAACAAAATTTTCCGCTTGAGAAACTGATTTCTTTTGTACAAAATGGATAATTTTTCTCATGACCTGACGCACATTTCTCATACCTTTCAAGTTAGTATTCAAAGATTGTAAAATTCATGTTTGAAAATAACATGATCATAAAATAAAGCATTCTACAATTCATATGTAAAAAAAAGGTCCTAATTAATATATAATTTGTGTAATTCGGTCCTCAAAACATTTTGTATATGGGATCTGCCAGGAATATGATATTTGACAGTCTTCAACACCATACATATGACATTTATGCAAATTCTTGATACAGCATCTCGAAACATGGACCCTCAGGGGGCTTTCTTTGAAAGTTTCACGCAATGATGAAATACCACACAAACTGTCAAAGCAACATGTGCATTATATTCAGTATATAATTTTTTTTTTAAATAATATACAATTCGAAAAATGTTGTAAAACAACACCTGTAAGAATATGTTCCAAATCCTGTCCTCAGGAAACCTCTCCCCCTTCTCCTTCAGGGAGTTGAAGTGTTCCCCCAGAGGAGCGCCCTCTATCAGATCCATCAGGATGTACAGTCTGTCGTCTGGAGAGACATACATGTATGACAGTGTTAGAACAACAACAGCAAATTTGTATGTTTGTTTTGTTTTGTTTGTATTAATATCTAATGTTTACCCAGTATACCGCCTCATGGCATAACACAACAGGTTTGTGCTAAAAAGTTACGTAGCTGCAGATTTATTTGATCCACTCACATCTGAGTGAAGATAGGAAAGTGCCTTACCCAAGGGCACAACGTCAACAGGGCATGTCAGGGGATTTGAACCATGGACCTAAATATTACTACATATATAATGATATAATATAACCTGATGGTTACTGTAAGCCTTGAAATGTTCACGGAGGTTTTGTATTTAACATGTTTTTCTTGCGGTGATTCTCCCCTGCTGTACTACAGAATTGCTTTAACCATAAAAACAGGAAATCAAGACCCGATGCACACTGGGAAAATTTTCTGGAGGTATGACAATGACATGCGACAATGACGTACAATGTAGGTCTTTGACGTACGTCACCTTTTTTCCTGGGTGTGAACCGGCCCCACACGACTTTCGTTAGGCATTTTTATGGCCCGTACAACTTTGTCGTACGTTACATCCACCTAAGGGTGAACGTACAACGAAATCATTCTGGCATTAAAAATGCCTAACGTACATCGCATGGGGCCGGTTCACACCCAGGAAAAAAGGTGACGTATGTCCAGAAGATTTTCCAAGTATTTTATCGGGTCTGAAAAAATCTACAGTATCTAAAAGAGTATCTAAAAGATTCCCTAAGAAGTTACAGATTCAGAAGTGTACTCACTCTCTGTGAATGTCTTGTAGTATCTGACGATGTTGGGATGTCTGAGCTGTTCTCGGATGATGTTGATTTCGGCGACGATGTCTCCGATACTCTTGTCCTTCTCCTTAGCTGTCTTTCCCAGTGCAGGGTTGTGAACATTGATCTAAGAAGGCAAGTTTAAGACACAGTTTTTACACTGTTTGAAACTAATTTCTTTATTTTCACAAGTTGTTAAGGCAACGGCATGGGCAAAGCAAAGAATCACTTGGTTTCAAATGTACTGACAAACAGAAATACAATCTAATATCTAGCAATTTAATATGTCATTATTAAAAAGAAACTTACCTCTTTGAGAGCAAGAAAGGTCCCTGAGGAATCTTTTTTCTTCACCTGATGAAACAAGAAAAATCTATCATTTGCAAAAGTCTTTTAAATCAGAAGCAATATTGTTCAAATGTATATATTATAATAATGTAATTCCGAATAAGTAAGCACTGTTCTTAGCAACACAATCTATATCCGTGATTTTTCCATCTCTTTCTTTTTGAAAAGATTCTTTTTCAACAAATGGATCTATTTTGGCTTTTGTGAAGTGATTTCTGCTTAATGATTATACCTCGTGCAGACATCTATGCTACAGTATGTCTATCTTAGCCTGCTGTTTGCCATCCTATTTAGTTTACAATGGCTCCCATACTCACTCCATCGCAAACACAATGAAGTTTGCATTATGTAGCAAGTATGGGAGCCCCAGTAATACTAAGGTCACATTTCCAAACCAGGGCCCAACCGGGCTCTTTGCTTGAACGAAAATTAAACAATTCATATCAAAAATCTGAACAAATGGTGCTATAGTGTTGTCTTTTAGATCATTTTTTAATATTGATTGATTTTTTTGTTCCCAAAAACTGCCTGGCTGGGCCGCCCCGGTTAGGGAATTGTGACCTTAGGCCACACCAATTTAATGTCTAGGTTAACAGAATTCTTTTTTAAATACTAGATTGGAAAATCAACATGAAAACAGAATCTCAGAGGAAAGTTTGTACATGTACTTTGGACACAATTTCAGGGAGTGAACAGGGACAGGTGCAAGTTTTCACCCCAGCCTTCTGTTTTAATGATGTCCTTGTGCTGAAATTTTACCTAAAAAATCCATTAACCAAGAAATTAAATTGGTGTGGCCTTAGCATAAACTAGATGGCATGGTACCTACATGTGTAGGCTATGTCTATTCAGCCCTAACCAAATAAAATGGAACCAGATCTAACTTCTATATTGGAGTTCCATTTATGCAGACTAAATCTACAAAAGAGACATATACGTGTACCTTAAAGTTTGTGATAGTAACTGACAGTCATTATATATATATAAAAAATTATGATTTCAACACACCATACACTTGCCATCAATTTTCCAAGAATGATACAACGCTACAGTCCAGTTCTCTCACCTTGTACACATTCCCAAATGCCCCAGACCCCAGCAGCTCGTACACAGCATAAGTACTGATGAAGGTGTTGGGCTCCTTGTTCTGGTTGGTGTCAAATATCCTCTGTTGGATCACTTGAATCTGATCTTTCTGCAAAATTAAAAGAAAACAAACAGAAGATTTAAAAGTTGATATCAATTTCCCATTCTCTACTTGATACATTATGTTTTGTAACTATTGTCTTTGTCAGCAGGGCTAGTTCTTTACACTCAGAAAAAATACTTTACCAGCCTTTTTTTGCAAAATATCTTTCAGACAAATGAAGAAAAGAGACTGGATTATTAATGTAATAAGGAATAAAAAAGGTGTACATGGCATTTTCATCTACATGTAAGTGTAATGCATTTTATAATTATAGCTATACATATGATGAGCTATCCGTTATATCACAGCTACTGTAGTTCAATATTTTGCAACTTTTTAAAAAGTGATCAAAACAAAAAGAATTCCTTAATTTAGTCTTTGAATGAAACGATGACCTTTGACTCTAAAAATCAAGAATTATCGTTAAATCTAAATCGTAATTCTGCTTAAGTTTGTAAATCATAATCTTCAAGAAATGTAACACTTACCGGTAGACTGTTTAGTTTATCCACCACTTCTTTGTAGGCGTTTATGTCCCGTATGTAGTGGCCAATGTCAATAAACATCTCAAACAGGTCAGGCGGAAACAACCTGGGAAAAATACAGAAATAAAGAAGAGTTAAGCCACAGAATACAATGTACCATCAATAAATCTAATATAGTTCGCAATACAATATGTCACCAAAAGACAGATTGTTTCACATGTATTTTATAACAGAAATATGGTGTCTTTGAAAAAAGCGTGACAAATTCAGAAATATGGCGTGACAAATTCTAACAGAAATATGGTGTCCTTGAAAAAAGTGTGACAACTTTTTTTGTCTTATTTCTTCCAACTTAAGTCTTATTTAATTGTCAAGACAGTGAATGTACATATTAATATCATGTGAAAATATCAAAATGCTGGTATCTTGTCAATGACCAGCTATCATGACCATACATACTATCTAGAGGTTAGGTGTAGTTTTCTTTATAAATGTTAAATCAATAATAATAAAATACTGTCACACTGTACCTCTTGAAGAGTTGTCTGTTCCGTTCCATACTGAAGAGAAATCTGAGAGTGCGGAAAGCTGTCCTCTGCAAAAAAAAAAGGCACGTAAGAATATATACGTTCCGAAAGGTGTTGTTAGATTTTGGTAAACGTAGGTTGGATCCTTCAAGTTGGTTGTCCATCATATTTGATGATGACTTCCATGTGCATCCTTCCATCATCTGTTGTGCGTTCGCAAGTGACTCAGTAGTCTGATTCTGGAATGGCAGGGTCGTCTGTACTGCTCACAGCTGAACAGGAACTGACTCTGCTCCCTGGTCACTGGTCACTGCTGCTGCCGCTGTTTTACGTCTGTGTCTGGCCTCTACAATGTTGTTACGGCGTGTCCATTCAAAGATTTCATGTGCAAGTTTGGTTAGCGCGAGCCAGCCACTACGGTCTTGTGCCCTTTCTCGAGCTAGGTTGGATGGGTTGGATATGTGTTTGAAAAATGCATCATTCAGACTTCAGTACTGTAAATATGTTGACATTTTTGTGGTCGTTTAATGTTCAAAGTTTTGCGGCAACCTCTTCGCCACAGACTTAAAACCAATGTGAAAATGCCCGCCAACTACACTGTATTGTTTCAACTGCGAATTCAAAACCACAGAGAACAACAGATTTTCTCCCTTCTGCGAAATTAAGTCCAGCTAACTTAAAACCATTTACAGTAACTTCTACATGTAATAGAACTACACACTGTACCTGAAGGTCAATGTAGATCTCAGAGTTCCCCGATTCTGGCGGCATGATGAGGAGTCCGATCAGGTATACCCCGTTGGTCTGTACGATCTGGTACGCGTTGGTGTCGTTTAGAACCAGCTCTGTTAGCGCCGTGCAGACAACTGACAGAAAATAACAAACAGTTTACTGCATTTAATAATACTTTGTGTAACGCAATCATACTGCTAGCAAAATACTGTAAAAAACTTTTTTGAACAATGGAACTTGAAGAATTCTTACTGCTTCAAATATCTCAGCACACATATCTATCATTGTCCAGCAAATCACATCAAAAAGAAAGGGTAGGCACTCCACCAAATGTAGTAGTGGACAACCCAAGGTCAAGCAGGGGTTTTTCTAGAAAAATTAGACAAGAGGGAACACACAGGCGAGGGAGCGAATTCTATGTATTTGTCACAGTAGAGATTGGAATCCAGTAGAGTCCGGAACTCTACTAGTAGAGACTGGAATTCCAATCTCTACTAGTAGAGACTGGAATTCCAATCTCTACTAGTAGAGACTGGAATTCCAATCTCTACTAGTAGAGTTCTGGATTCTACTAGTTGAGATTGGAATTCCAGTCTCTACTAGTAGAGATTGGAATCGGGATCCGAATATTGGGATTCCAATATCTACTAGGAGAATTACAGATTCTGCTAGTAGAGATTTGAATTCTACCAGGACAATCTCCAATTCTAATAGGAGAAATTTGGATTGTATCAAAATGTTTTGGAAAATAGACTGAATCATTTCACACCAAAAATTTCAGCATAGGTAAGCCTACATTCACCATTACTATTTTAGGTGAATCACTTTATGTTTTAGATACTGTATCTAATAAACCTTCTGTCAAGACACATTGTAACCATGGGGATATCCGTCTTGTCCAACTGTAGTGAATGGCTATTTGTAAATGCCACTCATATGTCAATCAGAGACATTTGCATACGGCCATTATGAGTTAGTGACTCAATATGCTCAACCAGTTTTTCCAGTTCGTTAGTGTCACTCCATATATAAGAGCTAATTCACCCCTGCCAAGCCAGTTCCAAAGTTGATGTCAAAGTTATCATATATCTAAAACATGAAGTAATTAATGGTGAATGTAGGCGTAGCTATGCTGAAATTTTAGGTGTGAAATGATTCAGTCTATCTTTCCAAAACATTTTGATGCGATCTGAATTTCTCCTATTAGAATTGGAGATTGTCCTGGTAGAATTCTCCTAGTAGAGATTGGAATCCCAATATTCAGATCCTGATTCCAATCTCTACTAGTAGAGATTGGAATTCCAATCTCAACTAGTAGAATCCAGAACTCTACTAGTAGAGATTGGAATTCCAGTCTCTACTAGTAGAGATTGGAATTCCAATCTCTACTAGTAGAGTTCCGGACTCTACTGGATTCCAATCTCTACTGTGACATATTTATGGAAGAATCGATCACTGAGGGAAGTCTGTATATATGCTGGGATTAAGCTAACATCTGAATTCGACAAGGGGATGCTGGGCTGAAACAAGAGTGCGCAGCGCCCCTCTTTCCCAATTTAGATGAACCCCTCAGTTCCTACACATTCACGCCACATCTTCAGAAAAGGCGCTGTAGTCCCATAGTTCCCGTCAAGCCCCGAGACAAGACAAGTTTTGCCTTGTAATTAGTGGCTTTCTTAATGGTTAGGGCTCGAATAAGAATGGTTTCTTTTTGGCACTAGCCTCTACAAGTTTTCTCATACTTAGCTTGGGCTAACATGGATGCTCACTGTAAGACAGATGGATTCCATAAATCAAAATTTCCTTGTTAACTATGCAAAGTAGTTGGCTCAAAATCTAATCATTTTGAGATTTTATACATACCTACCGACATACCAAATATAAAGACAATCCATTCTTGACTTATCGTGTTCACTAACAGACACACAGAAACACGCTCTGTAAAATATAACCTTCTTGACAAAGGTAACAACAGATTTCAAGCACACCTGATTTTAAGGACAGTTTGTCCTTTTCACTGACATTGACCTCCGACTCCTCCCCTTGGAACGTCACCTGGAATGCACCGTGCCCGGGCGTGGCGCCCGCGGAACTCGACAGCTGTGTCAGGGACGTCCTGTCTGTTTCAAACTTACGATCACTGAAGCAAACAATTAATGACATGTGATGTGCAACATGAAACCCCAATTATTTTTAATGTTTCACTGTTTTTAACAGACGTAATTGGTGTAAGGAGAGCACGTGTGCAATAAAATGCCTTTTAGTGTTGAGGCAATAGTATGCAAATGTTATGGAGTCAGCCTTTGTAAATACCAATAAAATCCAGACTGTTAAGTTGCTGGATGTATGATAAAGATCCAATCCAAATCCAATAGATGTCTGAAATGCAAACTTGAAATAAGTAAAACTGAGAATTGACACTGAAGGTCTTACCAATTTAATAGCTGTTTCTATACATCACTTATATCCATTGTTTAGATATTAAAAAAAGTGTGCTTTGTTTTGCCTGGGCTGTGATTATAAAAAGTCACAAACTAACCTTAGTGTATCTAAAACTGTCCCAAAACATTGTCAAGTACAAGTATTATGCTTTCACCCATAATCTTATATCGATTGCAATTCTGAGAAACATAATCAAGATGAACATACAGTATTTATTATTATTTAATATCTATTAGTTTGGCTGTTCAGCACATTGGCTGTTCAACACGCACAGCCAGGGCTGCCCAACTAGCCTGTTGCTAGATGAACATATATTATGATAATGAAGAAGATCAAAGTTCTTACTGTAAGAGGGACAGCAGCAGTGGTATCCCTCCCATCAGTCTGATATCATTGGTCATGTCTGGGTCTTCACACAACTGTACAAGGATCCACACCTGTGGGCACACAACAAACATCAGTTAAAGCTATAATATAACTGCAGCATAACATAATTCCACCAGGGTACATAATTCCTAGCCTTGAATCCAAACCTATTATTATAGCTCCCAAGTCTCGGGAGCTACATGTATAATAGGTTTGGACTCCAGGCTACATAATTCCACTACCCTGAAAAGATACGTCCAAACAGATCTCCTACCCAACGTCCTCCAGTATAATGCACTCCTGTATAAAATGTGCATACCTGGGGCGTGCTACAAAACAGATATCTCAAACCCAAGGTGGTGGATTTATGTAACCCTGAGCGGATAAATGTTAATGGGGGATACAACACTAGACCACAACTTTGGGGGAAAATCTTTATCTTTTTTTTTCATGTTATAAATAAATTCAAAGTATGACGTCTAATATGTTGTATAATTATGTATATAAAGCCATACAATAAATGCAAAAATTAAAATGGTTCCACTTACCACATTCCACAATAGGTTCAAACTGTCATAATGCAACAAACTGTGGAAAAATGAGACAGTCATGCAAGTATGTAATATTTGCTGAAATCTTTAATCATGTGCAAGAGCAAACTGTGTCACAAAAGAAAAAGGTTTTGCAATGCACATTGTATATTGATTATGTACCAGAAAATGTAGCAAATTCATTTCAATTTGAGTTAAATTTTACATTACAGCAAAAAAACAAGATCAACATAGATCTACATTGTATACAATGAAAAAGCTGGAAGTCAGTATCACAACCCACCATAAAATCATGTATATTGTAGAATACAACACGATGTATTCGGGAGGGCTGGGACCGAGAGTGATGTAGAACAAATCGTGTTATATTACGTTTATTTTATACTTATTTGAAAAAACAAAATTTCAATGCAACTTGCGCCAGATGTTGAGAAAATTTGGTGTCCTCAAACAAAAAATTATGACAACAACAATTCCAAAGTCGGATTCTGGGGTCAAATTTTTGTTCAATTCATATGATGGAAACCTGTGCGATATAACTTGGAAGCCTGTGCAGTACTGTAAAATACAGACTGGTTAGAAATACACATATTCAACGTTCCCGGTCCAGGTATGACATAAATATATAGTTTTTTTACACATATACATTTACATGTATGTGTGTGAATGTTGATATCCCCAACTGACCTGAGAAGTACTGGCACACCATCGTATATCTTCACTTGCTCCCTGGCCTGACTGTCGCCACAGAGGGACCGCAACAGTCTCGCAGCAAGACTGGACAAGAAAACATGTACAGAACATGTCAGCAAAAGTAGGCCTTTGTACATGTACAACTCATGCAAGAGTCCAACTGTCAACATCTTTGACCTGAATTGGTTGCCGAATGTATAAATTGCTCGAGAGTCAAGCCTATTTTTCGTCTTCAAATCTACCCTGTTTCATACTCATAGTGCTTAGTCCAGTTGTTAGCAACCCTGCCTCTGGACCAAGAGGTTTGGAGTTCGAATCCCGGTTGTTGTTGCTCACCCTATAGCTACATGCAAGCTACTGGAGAGGGTCATAGTCCTTAGGACAGGACGTTAAGCCATGGTCTACTGTTCATCGTGCTTGTTGAAACCAACTAGCTATGTATGCGAATTTCCCCAGTACAATGAACCTGTAAATACTGTACATAGCATTTGTCTTCTGAGACTTTCACGACCATTGGAAGATAAGCTGGTTCAGGGTCACTTTCGTTTTCTAAGAAATAATAGATAAATAAACGAACAAACAAACAAACAGCCACTAAACTTGAAGACTTACTTCTTAGACATGTTGTCATACTCCTGCAGTATTCTCAGTAATGTTTCCACACAGTGGAGCTCTGCTATTACGGCTCTGGGTTCAGGACTGCAGGGAAGGAAAAAAATCAAACTCATCTTCACGAGATACCACTTTTCAACCCCCATATCGGCTTGGAGATTACCCTGAATCTTCTTTTCATTACATTTGTAACATGTCTACATAAAAATACAGAGTAGAAAAGTTACACAAACCCACAATTCTGAAAAAAAATTGATTTAGTGATGTTTACCCTTTTCATAAGTACGCTACCCTAATTCATTAACATGGTCGCACTTTTTACTGTAAATCTTGCAACGTTTAGAATGTTTTTATTTTCCCATGTTTATTGGTCTATTGGTCATAAATTACCCGTGCAATGGCAACCAGTGCTGAATTGCTGCAGGGTTTACAATCATATAATACAGAACAGATAAATATTGGCTCCACACTTGCACTTTGTGTAATTGTCGCAAGGGTCAGGCGGCTGACATTCGCCGCCAGCAGGTGACCTCAATACGACCTTCCCCAACCAAAGTCAGGTACCCATTCACACCTGGGTGGAGTGAGGAAAGTCGTGTAAAGTGCCTCTCCCAAGGGCACAACATCGGGGCACATTGGGGTTTCGAACCTGGGACCTCTCAGTTCTGGGCGAAACACTCCACCGATTGCGTCACACGATGCCACAGGTGACCTCCGCATTGCAAAATCATAACACCGTGAACATTCATTTCCTTTGTAATACTATTTTTAACTGCACAGAATAATTCTTTCAACCTCAAACTTACAATGTAACATGAAAACCTCCTTCTACTGCAAAAAGTCCCAGAGAAAACTTACAGAAAGTTTTGAGCCTACCTCTGTGCCAGGCTGATGAGAGCGTACAGGGAACAGTGGAGGACTATCACGTCATTGGCTGACAGCAATAGCACCAGGGACTGGGGAACAAGAACATCATCAAATACTGATATACAGGAACACTTTCAATAAAGAGTAACTGACTTTTTCAAGCAACACATATAACGTCACTAACAATCTCTGTCAAACTTACAACTTTCTTTGACTGAGTTTGAGAATTTATCACATTGGGCATCTAAATGTAAATGCATTTAAGTTTGCGTGGTTTTTATTTCGAGCTCAGGCGAAAATGGAGTATTCGCGGTGGTTTTAAGGTCGCGGCAGCGCTAAAGTTGCATACTGCTAACAGTATCAGACAAAAATGTTTGCAGTGGTTTTAAGTTCAAGGTGAAACGGTAACCGCAAAAACTGCAAACATAAAACCACCGCGAACATTTCTGCATTTACAGTATACAGAAAATGCTCCACTTTCATGTTTAGAAACTACTGTATTTTATAAACAATGTTATTATATTATTTTGATAAGTGATATTCCAACATACATGTACATCTATGACTTAGCAATCATCAAGGATCTATCTGCAAAAAAAGGTTGCCCAATGAGTGATATTTTGAGTATAATTTGGTTTTCATCTTTTTCCAATGATAAATTTTCATCTTTGTATTAGGAATTCCATACACTTATTTGTATTTCTACTCACAACTAGAGTTCCACAAACACATTATCTTCGCCAAATAATCAAGGCTTATTATGAATAGTGATTAATATTTACATGCTTATCACCCCCTATATATTATATGGACCACAAAGGTTCAATATTGTAGTGTTGTAACTTGTGGGTTGAAAGTGATGATGAAATGGTACAGTCAATATATTTGAATAGAATAAATCTTTATTCCATATCATACACATTTTGAAAGACTTTTTCGCACCTAGCGGTGGTGTAGTTTTGATTCAGTGTACTCTCCAAGCAGAGGAGTGGGTCTGGCTGGACAGTGGTTTTTGACGCGTTTTTAGGTGTTTTTTGTCAGGCTTTCTATTTTGTCCCCTTTTAGTTATGTAGCGAACCGTATGTTGAACAAAAATACCTAAACTGAACACGTTAAAAACCAGCTGGACCCACACCTCTGCTTGGAGAATAGTGGGTGCCCCATTTGTTTATTTATTTGACCTACATGTACGTTTATGCAAGGCCATCTGTTTACATGACCTGACACTGTCCCATGTCCCATGTCACATGAAATGCACTTTCTTTACTAATTATGTAAATTAGCTCCTGATTTGCATGATTAGTCATTGATTATGTAAAGCACCATCTGAGCTCTCTACATACCAAACATCACGACGATCTGTCGACCCCTTCTCAAGTTATTCATGTCCGAATGTCAAAACAAAAACACCCACTGCAGTTCTAAACAAGCCGCTAGGGGGCCCAAATTTACAGAACTTACTTCCTGTGGCATGAACTATCTACCACACAAAAATCATGACCATAGCACTTTTAGAAAATATGCCTCTAAATTTTGAAGCTCCGCTGCAGTACCTTAGGTACCCGCTAGAAGGCCCATTATCGAACTTGACCTTCCTTTCTGTAAACCCTACCTATCCACTAAATATCATACAGCTCCACTAACAGCTTCTTGAGTTATGCTGGCGACATACAAATGCACATCAACACAAAGCCCGCTGCAGTACCGACGGAAAATGCCAGGGGAACCATTTTCGAACTTGACCTCCGTTTCCACAACATCTACACACATGCGAAAAATCATGAAGATCCATCAACGTTTCCGTCACTTTTTTTGCCTACATACAAACACAAAAAGATTAAAAGTCCGCTGCAGTACTGTTGAAAAACGCAAGGTGAACCATTTTCGAACTTGACCTTTCTTTGCACAACCACTACACACCTACCAAAAATCATAAAGATTCATTGCAGCTTTCTTGAGTTATGCTCGTGACATACATAAAGACCCACCCAACAGAATTTTCAACCGAAAACATAATCTTCACCGAGTACAAGTACTCGGCGAAGATAATAAGTATAAATCTGAGTGTATTTTTACAACATAGTGCCTTACCTTATGAGCCTGACAGGCCACTAGCCAGTCTTTTTGCTTCTCTTGTACTGACAACTTCTGGAAGATATCTGGTAAAAAAAAGTATAATGGTGTGTAATACAATCATGATTGAAAACCTGGTGATCACTGCACTATATAGTAGTCTAAATGCACATAGGTCCTTGAAGATTATATTTAGATTCAAAATAAATCCATATATTATAAGGCCACACCAATTCAAATTCTTGTTTCTCAGATTTTTATAATGAATTAATTATAGATAAAGCAGTAGGTGGGCAAAATGAAAACAAGAGAAACAGGCATCCTGTGATAGACCAAATGCTACAAGTTACTGTAGTCACAAATACCTGTAGCGATGTTAACATTTCAATGCCATAGAATTAGAAAAGCCCCATGATATTGGTATTACATTGCACTTTTATATATGGTGGAGAAACTACGTACTTGTCATCTCTTTCAGTATATCTACAACATATGGCCCCTCCCCAAATGTCAGGTAGCTGTGTGTGGCTGCTTCCAGGCGCTTTGGAAGAAAAGAGAAACATTTGTAAAGCAAGCAGTGCCTGGCTTGTAATGAGTTGACATTTTCATCCACATTGTACAAATCAAGACAGCATTTTGCAGTAGCCCTTACGTGTTAGTCAATAAATCTATTAAGGTAGCCCCTAACCTTGGGTTTTGATAATCAAATTAACATGTACTGCATTACATGTAATTCAACTGACAGATCATACCATCTGCAAGATCTACTTGTTAGAATTATGCCAAAAAATATGGTGTCTGTAAATATTGTCTTTCACAAAGTGAACTTACCTCTGCAAGCAACTTGAGTCCATCTAAATCAAAGAACATTTTCTGCAAAAGAGAGACAATAATGTAACAGTGAACAATAAATCTAGGATGTGAACTGGCGGCCAAAGTTAAATTCTCGGGAGCAAGTCGACTGTACTACTCGCCCTGTGTGTTTCAATTGGATAACGAACGAGCTACGTAGAATCAAAGAAGCCAATTATGTTTCAAGAATAGGTTGCCAACAACACTTAACGCTGAATATGCCGGCTGGGGTATGATCCACTATGAGTATGAATTAAAATAGCTGGCTAAGCCTTGTGGAAAACCCCATGCAGACCCTCCTCTTGGAGGTTACAGAGCGTACTAACCTGATATGTGGGATCTCTCATCAGCATCCTGAGACAGGTCACCACTCGGAGGATGTTCTCGGGCGGGGCACGCTCCGTCCACTCTCTAGACAAATCAACCAATCAATCAATCAATCAATCAATCAATCAATCAATCAATCAATCGACCAATCAATGGTCGTTCTTCCCAGAGGTCCAGTTTAATGTACACCATAACGATTACAAACAAAGAAGTTTCCTGTTAACATTGCACAAGATTAGAAATTACCAAATCAATGATATTTTCAACAACATTTCCATCTCTAGAACTATTATTACACTTACTAGTGTCCAGAAGGCTACACGTAGAGTTCCAGTTGTGACCAGAAAAGGAAAGACGACAGAAAGAAAAAGAGAAGGAGAGAAAGAACAAGTTCTTAAATGTAGAGTTTATCAACAGATGAGACTTTGGAAGAGATATGGAAGCTTTGGAAGACTAGAGTACGACATGTAGGTCTGTAGAAAGACTTGCCTAAACAGACTGGAAAGTTGGACAAAGCATGATGCCAAGGATGTACAGTGCTATAAATCCGTCTGAATATGCAGCTTGTACTCTTCAGAACTGGTGTGTTACGCCACAAACTTACCGTATTTCTTCTAATAAAGGACGCACCCTAAATAATGTGCGCACCCCCGATTTGGGCTTCACCGCAACCCCAATCACGCTAACTGAGATAGTTGGCAGAAAAACCTGAATAAAGTGCGCACCCCGACTTTGTCTTTGAGTTTGACCCGAAGCGCCATCTTGACAGTTAAAATTTCAAAAAAGTGCGTCCTTAATTAGAAAAAATACGGTAAGCAGTTCAGCGGATAACCTCCTTTGGAGACTTCTTGGAGTGGGAGCGTTACTTTATTTTTTTTTGGGGGGGGGGGAGGTGCGCTGATATGCAATTTTTTACACAGCCCAATTGAAAGGTTCTCTAATGCCGACTTAGGGAGTTACACGGATGATGAATTATGCGAAACTCCCTATAACAATAGTATAGCCGGCATTAGAGAACCTTAGCCTGTGTAAAAAATTGTGTATCAGCGCTCCCACCCAAAATAAACGTCCTCGCTCCAAGAAGTCTGCGAAGGAGGCTATTCATGATTACCGTGTACACTCACTCACACTCACTATCTGGTTTATCGTCTTCATTTCCCCATCATCTGGGGGTTTGAAATACACAATACAAACAAACGAACAAACTGTACTTACGGACTACAGAGCCTGTGTTTGATCAAGGCTGTGAAGATCTGTGAGAAGTACCCCTGCATGGGGTGTTTACTGAACACTCTGTCGTTCTGATATCTCTTACTGTGGGGACAAACAGAAGTAAGTACGCACTTATTGAATGAATGAAGACCTTTATTGCATATTTTTGCCACACTGGGCTAAGTAAGGGTCACAACATGACATGTTGAAAGTTGATAGATACAAAATACACTAGTAGGTAACATTACTGTAAAATAGTGTACAGTAGTTACTACGACTAACAGTAACTGTAACAGTAGTAGAAATAAAAGAACTTCTTGTTATATGTGGATAAGGGCACAAAGAGTTACAGTATCCGGGAAAAGAATACTGGTGATACAATTGCAAAGCGACTAATGAAAAGCCTTGCTCTGTTTCTAGGAGCTTCTAATCCTGACGATTAAATTCCTTGGAAAAGAGTGTTAAAAAGGCAATCTCCTTCTCAAAATCATGCAATGGTAGGTGTAGGTACATCTGTAAGGTACAAAATCAACATGATTATGGATTGAGTTTTGCATCAGGGAGAAAGTAAAAAAGATTACAAAAAGGCTTGTACAGTTCTTGGTGGCAAATGTGATAGATATTGGCACATCGGCAACCAAATCCGTAGTGCGTTTTATTTGGCACACTTTTAGACGGATAAACCGAAGAGGCTCGCTGGGCGTCACTCCACCGCCAGGGAAGGTTGTGTAAAGTGCCTTTCCCAAGGGCACAACGTCGGGGCATGGTGATTATCGAACCTGGGACCTATTGGTTCTGAGTCCAACGCTCTAACCGTTGTGTCACACCAATGTCACAAAGACTACAAAAATCACAAAATTCTATGATTTCCAAAATGGCTACTCCAGTATTTGAACAGACCTGAATTTCTCCAGAGCCAGTGCCTCTGTGGACTGCTCCTGACAGGAGGGGTGGGCGGGCGGCCACTTGATTTTCCCCGTCCCCCGTAACTGTCCATACCGGCTAGACTTTGAGGGGGCAGTGACGTCTATGGACGGAAGCTGTGAACAAAAAATTTATAATTCATAAATCATATTTCAGACACACAAGTACCAGTAACACTAATTAAGCTACAGTTGTGTGAAGTAAGAGATATATGAGATTTATGTCATGCCTGGGCCTGATATGGGTGTTCCGGACCGTGTGATAATTTCCCGTATCACACAGGGTTCGGGGGTTGTATCACACGGGCTTCCATAGAATATTTCGAATGCATTTCGAACGCGCCGATTGCGCCACAGCCGAAAATTCGAATACCGGATTCGGAGGTTGGAATCTATGTTGTTACAGTTTTGTGTTTGAGTTTTCCGCATCAAAATGTGTGTTTTCTCGGGTGGGTATGACATAAATAAAATACAACACATTGTATTCCGCATCACCCTCGGTCCCAACCCTCCCGCGGGTCGGATCCTACCCGCGGTCGGGCTAGTACCTTGGGTGATACGGAATACCCTGTGTTGTATTCTATATATATCAGAGAGTCTTTGAATTCTACCACTGTCTAGTAGTTTACAAGTACTTCAGTTCCATCTTTCGCAGTCATCCTATTCTAGCTCCATATCAGTCCTCTGAATGCTTTCCTTACCAATAGCCTGACACCTGTTAATAGAGGATTGACTGGCATTTGAAGATTCCCACATGTATGAAGGACTATGACTTGGGGTGCGGTCACATTCTTCATAGGCTGTCGTACGATTTCAATATGTTGTAGGATTTTCAAGCAGCCTGTGACACTGAACCAACTGCCAACAAGTATCTAAGAATTCAAATTGCTTATTTATCGAATCCCGTCAAAACAAAGGCTAAAAAATTTACAATTAAATTGACAATTTCTCAGCCATACTACATCCAATTTACTCCAAACAAAAACCATTTTGTTCCTTTCAGTGAGCTCTATCTGATAAGCTAAACTGTGAATGGCTAGCATCAACTTCAATATTTTGTCCAATACCCCTACATTTTTGGTAACTAGACAGCTATATTTTGCATGACACATGCACAATTATCCCAAGAATGCCCTCATTTGCGTTTGTGATTGTATGAAGAACAAAAGATGAAATGTGACTGCGTCCTTACCTGTTGTTTGCTGGCAGGTGTATTGAGAAGGCCCAGAAGTCTAGCTAATTCTTTTGACTCCCTGAAAACACAAGACGAAAATTCAGATGAACCAAAATTCCTTGTAAATTGACACTACATTACTAGATTTTGATACATTGTACTAAAAAGTTATTGCCAAATTCTGCTATCACAACTACCTTAACCTTTAGCGCACTGAAGTAGCCGTTTGGCACCCAATTCCCTATTGGTTACAGAGTTAGGCAGCAGGGAGAAGGTTAAGAACAACATTCTGTAAATTCAGTGTAAGGAAAATGGAAATTTCCACTGAACTTTAACTTCATGGTGGCAGCAAGTGATTTACAGAACGGATGTGTGAAGGAATCATAAATAATAGTTTTTTTCACGGTTATGATAAGTTCATGGTGCAGAGGTGACTGTGAAAACAGTGAACATAAAGTTATAATTACAGTGAGAAACAAGAATTACAGTGGCGCAAGCGGTAACGCAACCCCGCTGCTTCGCCATCTGGATCAAATTCCGTGGATCCTAGGGCCCAAGTTCGATCCTAAGCTGAACTCGGACATGTTGTAAGGGATTGCATTCGTCATTTCGGATGGTGACGAAAAGCTGGCGGCCCCGTGTATGAGGGAGCTTTAGGCATAAGCCTCAAGCGTCAAACCTCTTCATGTAGAAGAACCCAACACACTTATCGTGAAGAGTAGGGGTGACCCGGTGTGCTTGGCCCAAAACGCAAGCCGTAGCGAAGCCGCATTGCTACTTGAAAAAGCATCAAGCTTCACCTCAGTTGAGGATGCCTGCTTTACCTTACCTTTGATTTAAAGAAAGTGCTGTACTTACTGTTTAGACTCCAGGTTTTTTCCTTTCTTCTCCTGCCCAGGCATTGTGACAGGAATTATAACACGCTGATCACCCAACTCCAGCCAGCATGGTTCACTAATAGTAGACTGATCCTCTGTAAAAAAAAATTACAAAATAAATCAAATAAGTACAAAAAATGACACAAATGAATACCAACTTGAGCTGATGATATAGCATATTCCAGAAGGACCAATATACCTGTATAAGTATTATTACTTGTAAGTTGTAGTACTATGAACCTTTAAATGCTTGCAGTTGTTTTATTTACATGGTTTTGGGGGAGACTTTGCCATTGTGAAATTATGATAACACTGCAAACATGCACTTTCATTGTATTACAACTAATAACACAAATATCTTTTATCTGTGAACTCAAATTAAATCACTACATAAAACCTTCTTTCTTTTCCTACTACGAAATTAAGTCCCCGCAAAAACTTATCAATTCAATTTTACAGTATGGCCCAGATGGCAGGAACCAAAAGATACTGTTCCACTAAAACTTGTTAGTGTATTTCTAAACGAAGAAAAACAAAATATGAGACCATTAAAACATTTCTGTCAATGCCAGGTACACAAGTTCAGGTGTCATTTTCCATACACAACAAACAAAATTCAATCAAATCATGCAAATAATATCTTCCTACCACATAATCGAGAGTTGTATAAATCTTAATAACCATATCCCTTATCATAACAAATCAACAGTTCCTAAAATCTAGAAATAAGGGAAGAATGTTTCAGCAAAAGGTGTAAGAAAATGTTAAACAAGTTCGGCTAATCTGCTTTGAAGTTTGACCTCTGACCTTTTGTAAATCGGTTACAGTAACATGGCTCTCAAGAGATCATTTGCTGTTTTGACAATTGAATATTGTTTTAACTCAACGTTCGCAGTTTTCATGCACAACAACAAGTCATCTTGTGAGCTGCTTGTGAGCTCAACACTTCCTTGAGCTGGCAAGACGTCGTGATTTTTAAGTCATTTTGTTAAGTGTTGTCTAAAGACTGTTCCAGAGACCCTCCCACTTTTAGAGAATTTTGTGTAAAGTCTTATAAGAAAAATGTAAAATTTATCGGCAAACCTTGGTTATGGCGGGATAAAGATAGTGACAACATGCACTGTTTCTAACTAGAGAAAGTAGAATTTTAGATTTAAGCAAAACGTAACACAGGATAAAAAGGTGCAGACAACTAAAAACGGAGCTGAGACTTGACTTTTTTCTGATCCTGTTTGGCAAAGATGGCCTCTAATAAAATCTCGAAACACAAACCTGTTTTAGGTTCTCCGATTCGCCAGAAATCCGAAACGATCAACCTTAGTCCTCAAGGAGTGTTGCTAGAATGTGTCTTGTTGTCTTGGAGCAAACTGGTGTCTTAGATCGCGAGATTTCTTGAAGAAAACCTGGGAATCACCCTCCCTCCCCACCGAATCAGTCTCCCACCGAGCACTGTTACCAAAGTGACGTCAAGTATTCACATGCAAATTAGGCTCCGTGTGACGTCACGTCCGGATCTGACCAATCCGAAGAGTTCTCTTATTTGGACAGGTGGGCGGTACTCTCTCCAAGCAGAGGTTAAGATCCGGCTTGTTTTTGACGTCTTTTTAGGCGTTTTTGTCGGGCTTTCTATTTTGTCCCGTTTTCTTTATGTTTGGCAGTGGATGTAAAGAAAATGGGAAAAAATAGAAAGCCTGACAAAAATGCCTAAAAACACGTAAAAATACAGCCGAAGCCGAACATCTGCTTTGGAGAGTAGGCAGAGGCTCGGGCCGCATATCCGAACGGCCTTGAATAGTAGTATTCAACTTGGTTTGGGTATTAAGAAAATCAAATAGTATAGTTGAAGCAATAAAACACTGAACTATCATTTGAAGTTATGGCAATTCCAAGGGGGCGCCCACACAACACATGCCCGTTCTCAGGTAAAGTTAACGTCACATGTGCATTAAAGATTAAAAAGTTATGAAGCTGAATTTAACGTTTCGTTCAACGTTAAACCAAGGTCTTTCTTCAACTTAGTAAACCCCCAGATAACCCCGCGAGGGGCAAAGTAGGGGGGGGAGGAGGTCCCAGGCTAAGGCGGGCAGGCCTCCAGCCTGGCGCGGAAAGACTCAACGGTGGGAGCCGTAACAACCGCGCCAGGCAGGGCGTTCCACTCGGGTATGGTGCGAGGGAAAAAAGAATATTTAAATGAGTCTGTTCGGGCGTAAAGTGGTTGAAATTTGAGCGTGTGGCTTCCCCGGGTGCGCCCCTGAGCTGGTTTCAGTAGACTATCTGTATTAATATTGATGTGGTTATTAACTAGCTTATAGAAAAAGGTGAGACGGGCGTTCCTCCTCCTTTCAGAGAGAAGGGTCCACTGCAGGTCATTGAGCATTTGTGTCACGCTGCTAGTCTGCCGGTAGTCATTCAGAGTCACTCGGGCGGCCCTGCGCTGGACGGCCTCCACCGCCTGTATCCCTTTGGTGGTGTACGGGTCCCAGACGGTGGCACTATATTCCAAGTGGGGCCGCACCAGCGCTTTGTAACAAGTGGCCTTGACCCTAGATGGACAATGGGTCAAATTGCGCCGAATGACCCCTAGTACCCTGCCGGCTTTGCTAGTGGCGTAGTTGATATGGGTGTCCCACCGCAGATCGTCGGACAGTTGTACTCCAAGATAGGGGTGGGACTTGACACCGGTGAGGGCTTCTCCACTTAGGGAGTACTGAGTTAGGATGGGGTGCTTTTTACGGGTGATATGGAGGATGTGGCATTTAGAGGGATTGAACGACATAAGCCAACGATTTTGCCAATCTGTTAGTGCATCAAGATCAGACTGTAGACCTTGTGCGTCAGAAGGCGTGCTGATAGTTCGATAAATCAAGCAATCGTCAGCAAATAATCGAACGTGTGAATCTACGGAGCTGGGGAGGTCGTTAATGTACAGTAGAAAGAGCAAAGGGCCTAACACTGTACCCTGAGGGACTCCAGAGGTGACCCTGACAGCTTTAGATGTTCCGCCGTCAAAGACAACCCTCTGGGTTCTCTCTGTTAGGAAGGCCCTAAACCAAGACTGAAGAAGGTCAGAAATGCCGTAGTGCTCGAGCTTGCTTAGCAGCCGCTCGTGGGGCACGGTGTCGAATGCCTTGCTAAAGTCAAGCACCGCGACATCGACCTGTTTGTTATGGTCAAGATTGTTGGCCAAGTCTTGGAGGGTGAGTACCAGCTGGCTCTCACAGGACAGACCCTTCCTGAAACCGTGCTGCGCCGGGGACAGAACGCCATGAGTGTCAAGATGTTTCATCATGTGGCTGTGCACGATGTGTTCAAGCACTTTGCCACAGACCGATGTCAAAGACACCGGCCTATAGTTGGAAGGCATTGTTCTGTCACCCTTTTTGAAGATTGGAGCGATGTTAGCTGTTCTCCAATCCTCAGGTACGTCTCCCGTAGATATTGATTGGGAGAATATTGTCTGTAGTATTGGCGCAATTTGCTCGGCAACAGTTTTCAGGAGGCGAGGTGGTATTCCGTCTGGTCCTGTGGACTTGCTGGGATTAAGACTAGAGAGCTGTTTGGCTACCCCCTCCACTGAGATGTTAAGGGAGGGGATAGTTGGAACTACGGATTCGCCAAGGGTAGGAACGGTAGATTTATCCTCCCTGGTAAACACTGACTCAAACTGGGCTCCCAGTGCATCAGCCTTTTCCTGGGGGTCAGATGTTAGCACCCCCTGGTGTCTTATGGCCGATGCACCAGTAGAGTCCTGTCTGAGAGATTTGACATAGCTCCAAAAGGCCTTGGGATTATCCTCGATGTTTGTCTCAAGGTAGTTGGAAACATAATCCCTATGGGCCTTCCTAACTCTCTGCTTAACTCCCTTCCTACACCTCTTGAACTTTGCCCAGGCTTCATGGGAGTTGGATCTCCTAGCCTTGGAGAAGAGTTCAGACCGCTTACGAAATGCTTTGCGAATCTGGGGTGTTATCCAAGGTTTGCTAGATTGTGGCCTCACTCGTTTCCTGGGAACATGCTTATTGGCAGCACCACTAACGGCTGCCTTAAACAGCTCCCAGTTTTCTGAGGCAGTATTATGCTGTGCTTGGTCTGCGAACTCACGACTGTATGTTACCATATCCTGCTGGAGTGCATCGATGTTGGCTTTCCTCCACAGGTATATGAGTCGGTCTTTCGTGTTTGATGTTTGGGGCTTTACTTGAACGTCAATCAGCGGGATGTCATGATCGCTGAGACCTGGCAAGATTTTGACTCTCTCCACTAAGGTGGAATTTGTGGTGAGAAACAGATCCAGGGTGTTCGAAGTTTGCCCTACAGTGTGAGTTGGTTCGCAGACCATTTGTTCCAGACCGCAATCATTGGCAAGGCTGATGTACTTGCTCGTGAGACTGGATGGGTTAGGGGCGATGGTATTTGCTACGGGGTTCCAGGTCGCATCTGGCAAGTTGAAGTCCCCTGCTAGCCAGATGTGGGCATTGTTGTTATTAGCCCGCATTTGCAGCACTGATCTTTCTAGTGCTGCAAAGTCATCCTGACCAGCCTTTGGGGGGCGATAGTAGGCCCCGATGTAAATGGACTTACTGTTAGCCAGCTGGACCTGGACCCACGTCAACTCGCAGGGACATTCCGGTTCAGGGTGGTGGGTTGCAATGATGTTGTTCTTTACAGCAACAAGCACACCCCCTCCCCGGCCAGCTCGGTCTCTCCTGAACACATTGTACGTGTCCGGAAAGACTTCACTGCTGCCCACTGACGAGTCCAACCATGTTTCAGTGCCAACAACAATGTCTGGTTGCACAGCTTCGCAGAAAGCATGCAGTTCAGGTACCTTGCCACGGATGGATCGGAAATTGATGACACAGGTCCTGACTGGTTTGGTGTGTGTGCGGTCACGAGGTGGTTGGGTAACATTGTGACTAATAGGCGAAGAGGTAGCGATAGGGGAGCCTATAGATCTTGCTGGACTGGAACAGGTGCTGGTGTCGAAAGAGGAAAAACAATTAGAAGTTTCAAAGACTGTAGTGTTGAAAAGACTGGAGCTGAAGTTGGGTAGGCCGCAGGAGCAGCAAATCCAGGACACGTTAGGGTTGTTGATGGCATTGTAGGCCGGTGCTGACATACCCATGCAATCAGTATGATACCATACATCGCATGAGTCACAGCAGATGGCATGCCGGCCACTGACCGTTTCCCACCTGACGGCTTGATGGCATACGCCGCAGGGGTACTTCGGTGCCCTAGGTCCCGGATTCAACTCCACATCTCCAGACAGAAGTATTATGAGAGCTATACAGAAAAGGGTGAGTTCTTCCAGCTTGTACAGTTTCAAAGTTCTAAAAAGCAACTAGTTATTCCGTGTAGGGTTCTTCTTAAGTTTCCAAGGTAAAGGTGAAGCAGTCATCCTCAATTGAGGTGAAGCATGATGCTTTTTCAAGTACCTTGTGGTAGTGCAATGTGGCTTCGCCACGGCTCGCGTTTTTTGACCAAGCACACCGGATCACCCCTACTCTTCTCAATAAGTGTGTTGGGTTCTTTTATGTGCATAGGTTTGACGCTTGAGACTAATGCCTGAAGTAGCCTGTATTTACACAAGCTCTCGGTCGGAGGTTACTGACCCCAGCCCATTCTAGGGGGATGGCGGTTACAGGCCGGCTGGCCACTAGGAGCGCGATTCGTCAGGCTCATGCCTGAAGCTCCCTCATGCACTGGGCCGCCGGCTTTACGTCACCATCGGAAATGACGAATGCAATCCCTTACAACAAACTAGAATAAAGTCCTAAAGCTTTCGGGAATTTCTTCACAAACGACATCATTCATACATGTCTGTAACGCGTTAGGCATCCTTACATTAACAAGGAGAAAATGTAGCTGCATAATGCTGGGAAGATCAGACGCTAGTAGAATACGTTATGTTTGCGTTTTTCTTCTTCTTTTGGATTTCGTCATTTACGTCACTTACATGACGGAAGTTACACAAACATTTGAAACATCAAATCACAACAACAAACAAGCTTTGAATCGTTCGGAGCTGATCTGGAAACAATTTCTTTTTTCATTCAAAGCTGGGAAACACTACCAGCATCAGACTTTTGAAGATGTCCTTTCGAGCGGAAGGATACTTTTCCTAGACCTATCGTGGAGTGGAACTCGTTGCCACCCAGTACCGTAGGACTATACTCAATAGATAGCTTTAACAACGCTTACAGTTACATGTCCAAAAGACAGGTCGTCCAGTGTAATATAACCAGCTGCTGCCACGCCGCGTGCCCGCGAAGCTGGTGTCGGTTAGGACTAAGGGCGGTTATACCGGCTTTACAGATACAGACAGATAGCTATAGTGCTCTAGCCTCCTAGAGTCCTAGTTCCATGAGCAAATCTATTACCAAGGTAGTTCCATTTTAAGTTCTTCAACTCCTAGCCCGTACAATTAAAGGCTGGTGAAGCAATGCCAATGGCAAAATGAACTGATAAAAGTAATGATCTACTTATGCATGGCCAGAAAGAAATCATTGAAAAGAAACGCTATTTTGTTTTATATAAGAAAACTTAATCTCCAAGCAAATCTATCGGGGGCAAGACACTTTTCAACTGGCCTGGTTGTGCTTTGGCCCTATGGCACCTATGGATGTTGTCTTGCATGACTAAACACATTTCGCTTGTTACATTGACGTTGTTTTATAGGCATTTTGTACAGTTGTATAGGAACGATAAGTGAGAAAACATGGACGCCCAGAATGCCGCGAAAATTGCTGTAAAACCAGCCTAACCTTACATCTGCTTGAACATAAAATTTCCCGCCAATTTTTGAGACCAACCTTTGCCCTACAGGTCCCATCATGCCCCGCGCGCAGTGACCCTGTCGTCCATGTTGGTTTTTTCATGCCGCTTTTTCTGAAGGAACTGCAACCTTTTTCGCGAAATGTTGGCCTCTTTCTCAGAGAAATTCCGCTCTATAATCACATCTGTGACGTCCACGGTGAGTCCACGGTCAACCCAAACAACCGAGAGGAGTAGAAAACGTCAATTCGAGAGGTAAGCCGTTCTTTTGTGAGGAAGTTTCGTGTAGGTTCTTTACATACAAGAAATTTGATGGCGTGGGGGATTTTCGTTTTTCGCGGCCTTTTTCCTTTTCCCGCTGCGTCAAGACCATACACGTGAACTCCTTATACCGTAGCGATTCCATACATTATACTCTACATTTCTTTGAAATTACTTTCTGTCTGTTAAGGTGTCAGGAATTGGTAGACAGAGACGCGTTTTTGTGGCCGTAGTTTGAAAGGTATTGTCACAAAAACTGGCACATGTTCAGATCATGACGTCTTTTATTTTACTTCGAAACCGGCGGCCTTGGTGCCTTCATCTCAAGATGTTTTCAAGTCTTAGTGAAGTTTTCTTGTTAATTTGCTACCTCTTTCATGTAGGAATTGTAGGAGATATTTGATTAATATGCTTATGCATTTGTTCACCCTCCAGAGCCAATTAAAGAGTTTCATAATTTGGATATTTTGACTGTTGTGCCAAAATTATTCATAAAGAAACCATTTTTAGTGAAGTTTTCTTCTTAATTTGCTACCTCTTTTATGTAGGAATTGTAGGAGATATTGTATTAATATGCTTATGCATTTGTTCACCCTTCAAAGCCAACTAAAGAGTTTCATAATTTGGAATATTTTTTACTGTTGTGTCAACATAATTTATTGATAAAGAAACCATTTGAATTTGACATACCAAGGGTGCTATTCCCAAACTTTCCATCTTTTTCATATGTGACAACTTGACCAGGGTTTAAGTGTATTAACTTGCAGTTAAAGATTATGTGATATTAGTTCTCCAACAAATTATGGTGTATGCTCTGGTATAATTTCTGTAAATCTATTCGCTTTTTCGGTTGGAGGAAAAAGGAGTTGTTGAAATTCGCAGTTGAAATGGTGTCAGGAATTCATGGTGGAAAAATCACCGCAAAAAACTGCTTACAAGTTACAATTAACATGTCTTTAACCTCAAACAGATTCTTAGGCCCTGTTCATTTGTGCAAAAATCAAGCCGACAGCTTGTTCCAAGTCACCTCTTGGAAGTGGTTTGAAATGGTTTGGAAATAACTCGGTGCAGCGAAACGGCATCATGAATGCAAAACACCTTGAAGTTGAAGTCGACTTGGCTAGGGGTTCATGGTGCCAGAATGTTTTGAAGACATTTGAAGGCCATCATGAACGAATGCAGGCCTCAGTTCCGATCAAAGATCAAGAATCTGAAGGCAAAGTACAAGAATGTGCGGGATCACAACAATGTTCAGCAGCGGGGGAAATTACAATTACCATGGCTTTTTTCAACAGCCTTAAGCCGATGTTAATGTGGGTGCAAATTTGCATCATGAATGCAAAACTCAAGCCGACTTAAATACAAGCTAATTGCTACCAAGCCGATTTTTGTATCATGAACGGGGCATTATCTAACAAGAAGGAAGAAGCCATGTTTGTTCCCATTTGCTTCGCTGAAAAAATGTCATTTAAAGAACCCAGAGCTGTCCTCTTCTTGGCTCTAGTCTATATATTCATAAGTGTCACTGAGAGAATCTGAACATAAATCATAGCCACCCTCTGCAACATGTCACTGCGACTGCGTAAGCCGTAATGGCAGTTCGTACACAAAAATAATGTAATAATGATTTGCAACCACCATCATGCACACTTTACTGGCTGACATCTATGCTATAAGTTAGTATAAGCCATACCTATACAAGAAACAATGCACAATGTAACGTCACTTTCAAGACAGATAGTCAGAAGGAAGCTGTGACTGAAAAGTCTTTGACGAATGTCTTTTATTGTTGCTGAAAGGGATGTAGATTAACTTTCAGTTCCACAGTTTTCTTTGCATCCACAATATAAGGTTTAAGATAACATTTCTGTACTACAGTGGTAATACATTGGAACTGCATGTTCAGAGTGTCATGAATTTGCACTGGAGAGGCTGCCGAACATTTCATGATTTACAATATCATTTTGTTGTATTAATATGTTTTACTTATAGTTATAGTGACTGTAATCAATGACTGTTAACTATGAAATATTTACACTGTTAATAATAATGTGTTATCTTTCTAGCAATGATGAGGTGTACCCAGATGACTGCCTGATCACTCCGCCTGTGAAGAGGGCAAGGATTGCTGCAGTAGCAGGTAAGAGGTCATCCCTCTTCTTTCCTATGGGAAGGAAAAATCAGATAAATCCTACCACTGAGATTTTCACAATAATCCGACGCGGGAGGTAATGCAACACGGCCAAAAGAATGCAACAAAGGTCAATCTGGGTCAAAGGGGCAGTTTACCTTCAACGCGTATGGATATCCGGAAGTAAGGCTCGGATTGAAACGCAATTTCCACCCAAAACACACCAATTCATACGCTTTTCAGCCATGTTATTTGTTAGTATTTAATGTCAGTTCGAAGCACATTTTGAGAAATGTGGACTCAAACCCAGACCCTCGAAACCCTTTCGTCCCTTTTTTGCCGCGCACAGCCAGGGACCCCTGTCGCGGAAGAACTGGTGCGTGCACCGTCAAGTCCAGAGGTTCAGGTTCAGGTGTGGACTTGAATCCGTGGCACATGTGTGCTGAGAATATATATTTTTTTCAGTTACATATACTGATGATATAGAATAGCATATTGGCATAAATCTTACATGAAATGTGAAAACTATACATGCAAAATCATAGTGTTTTTTTCTTTTCCAATGGAAATTTCACGATCTAAAGAAGTTTTAAGATGGTCCAGAACAAAAAGGAGAATAAAAGTGAGAGATCATTTTTGGAAGACTGGACTAGTACTTGTTTCCAGACTTTTAGTTTTTTTTGGACTTGAACCTTAACGTTAGATCCAGTCTGATTTAAGTCCGGGGTTTAGGTATGCAGCACTGCCGAATAGTCCTGCATTTGAACTGAGTTAGTTTGGCATTGTTTCTCAACGTCCTATGATAGGTGTCCCTCGTCGGGATGGGTGTACTGTGCAAAATCTAAGATTTAAGACACAGATTTCTGTTCTGTTTGTTTTTAGAAGGTAAGCAGACCAGCTTCTCCCCTTCCCTGAGTGCAACGGCAAGCTGGATCAAGGAAACAGCCATCAAATGGTCCCAGGGTTTCACCTTCTACGGTAAGCGCCCCCCACCGACGATGGACCAGTCCAACACCAACCACAGCCGAAGAGTCATCCAGGTAAGCTGCAAAATGCTGAAAGTAGAAAGTGTCTGACAAAAATCTCTTGCAGTTCCAAAACAAGCTGCTTGGGAGCCTAAACTAAATTTGTACTACCAATCCTACCCAAAAGCTATCTGCCTCCCTGAAATTCAAGACCACAGCATATCAAGACCATCTTAAGATCAAAAAATAAGTCCCGCTGCAATACCAAGAAAAGCCACTAGGAGGCCCACAAGTTGCATTTGGAATAGCAACACCTACCAAGATACCAAATATCATCACAATCCATCCATAGCAATTACGTATACCGGTACCTCAAGTCCTTGTCCACATATATACGGATATACAGCCATTGAAAACATTAAACTCAAGTCATAGCAAAGATATGATAGACCAAAAACATGTTTTCAAACTTTTCTTGAGTTAGCGTAACATGGAATGATAACAAGGAATAGCAACTTTAGAAACAAAAACTCAATATACCAAATAGCAGTTACTAACTCAAGCTACTGGATAAAATGTGGAAACGGTCAGACGTTTCAGGGTTCTTAAGTAACTGCTATTTGGCGTACATGTATATTATTACCTGAAATGGCTGCATGTCTAACCTTCGTCAACGTATCATTAAGTCGTTTTTTTCTTTTTTTAAATACAGCCGTTTGTAAGAAATCCTGTGGATGATGACATCCTAAATTCACCGCTGGACTTCGAGGTACAGGCAAGAAGCAGTCTCCATAGAGGAAACCATGTCCGCACATTCAAAGGTAGGATAGAAAAATTCAATAAACTCGCACTGTTTTTTTGAATTTGTGATTCAAAATGCCTAGCTTTTAGTCTTTTAGCTCGCCAAATGTTGTTTGTATTGTTTTCTGCAGTTACACAAATTTTCCTGCATATTGCATTTGTTATTTGAATCATTAGAATAGAGTAGAAATACAAATGAAATCTTTTTCAAGGCAGTCTGGAAATTTATGTTCGATGGCATCAGTCATTATACAGCAAGAGTTTGTTTGAATGTGAAAATTTTTCAAGAAAACTTGTACGACTAATATGTGTATTGTTGACTAGGAACGATAATTGTAAATTGCCGAATGTAAAATGTTTTTAAATAACATATGTTTAAAAGTACGCAATTCAGCCTATGGCTGCGGCGTTCTTTTCATATCGGATCATAATTATTCATTCATTCATATGGTTTCGTAAGTTCATTCTGATTTTCGAGGGTAAAACCTTTCTCGTTTAACTCTTCATTTCCACACATTTACTGACACAAATTTCAATTGGACAAACAGCAAAATAAGCAGAAATTGTAAATATTCTTTATAAACTTGTAGAGAATAAAGTATGAATATTGTTTGTGTGGATAACCTTCATTTTTTTCTTTGCTCCTAGATTCTTCCAGAGTATCCCATGAGAAAAAGCCCACAGCCCCACCTACCAGGACAAGTAGTGTCACAGGTATGTAGACATATGTGTAGACATGCCTCTGGTATTAGACTTACGACCAAGGGAATGGCCATGGGGAAATACTTCATTTCATTTCCAGTATGATGTTGAAAATACTAGTTTCCTGATACACTTTATTGTTACATTGTGCAACTGCATATGTTGGATCTATAAAAAAACAGAGAAAAGAAAGAGAATCTCTGCCTACAATTACCGGTGCAATGGCCTAATGGTTAGAGTGTTCGCCTTGCATATGGTAGGTCGTGAGTTCGATCCCCGGCCGAGTCATACCAAAGACTTTAAAAATGGTACATACTGCTTTCTCTGCTTAGCACTCAGCATTTGGGAAAGAGTATGGTAGTTAAACACACACAACTACCAGTGGACTAGTCCCCTGCTGTAGTGATTGCACAAAGTTGTGTGGCCCAGGGCTACTGAAACAGAGATGGGCGCCGCCCTATGCACCGTCTGGTGCGGGAAGGACTTTAACTAACTTTAACCTTGGATGATCTTGATATTTTAGGTGGAGGAGGGAGCATGTTCTTTGAGACCCGTGTGGAGCCCGTGTCACCTGGACGAACTAGTCACGCTCAGAACACACAATGTGTACCAGTCAACAAGTGAGTACAGTACTGTAGATTTTTCTGTTTTTGCAAGGGCGTAATTTGGCGATAGGAGAGAAGTTGCTTTTTTGCTGTGGTTGAGTTTGAAACAGTTCTGACGTACAGTGCTGTTGGTAATACGATTTTGGAAGCGCGTATTCATGGTGTTATTTTTAGCGATGAAAAGATCACGTAAGAAATAAACTGCCGCAGACATTTAACGATTTACAGGACATGGTAGCCTGTACATACATGTATATGTCATTGCACATTACTAGAGGGCCACTCTTCTTTGCAATAAACAATGTAGTCAAATTGCTCACCAGAGTTTTAAACAAAATTACTTATTAGTTGTCATGATAGTTTATATTGCTTTAGACTTGTATAAAAAGATGCAGTAAAAGTGTACTAATCATTACTTTATGTTTTAACAATAAGAATTGGGTACATTTGTAAATGATAAAAAGTAGTTTATGTATGTGTGTACTATACTGCATATTATTTTGTCTGAAAATAAAAATTTGTTAGCAAAGTTTTGACACCACAAAAAATGTGTTTTACAGAACTAATGGCATCAGTAAGGGTCGGATTTCGACCACACCAAAGCCCACCTCTCAGAATGGCCCGCTCTCGGGACGTACGCTGTACCGCGGCGACGCGCAGAGACAGGCGTCGGTCCACGACAGGATACTACAGCGTCCCACGTCACCCGTCCTCTCTATAGCTAGTATGTCGTCTGGCGGATCGCTTTGGAGTGGAGCATCTACAAGAAGGAAACTTTCAGTCAATGAGGTAATGTCATTTCACTCAAGTTTGCAGTAGAGCTGTGTACCTAAACCCTGGACCTATAAAATTATTACAGGTTCAGACCTGAACATAAGGTGTACTTGTACCGGTACTTAGTGCTGTGTATCTAAACTTGTGTTCAGGTCCGGATTCAAGTCCAGGTTTAGGTTTGGACGTATAATTATAATTATAAATATGAACCCATGGCATATGTGTGCAAGAAAAACCTATTACCTAGAATGGTTTCATATAGAATTGCATGTTGGCATGAATTTTACATACAATTGGAAACTGTACATGCAAAATTATATATAAACAGTATTAAACACAAAGGTTCAGCAATAAACACAAAAACAGCAATAATTTCATATTTTTCCAGCACAAATTTCACGACCTATGGAAGATTTAAGATGGTTTAGAACAAAAAGGAGACTTTTTTTGCAAGTCCGGACTTGTCTCCAGACGTTTAGGTTTTTTATTCAACTTGAACCTCAACGTTTCTACAAGTGAACTTTAGGTCCAGGATTTAGGTACACAGCACTACCAGTACCTGAACGAAATAAAGCACTCGTGGACACCATTTTTTTTAGACTTATGATAGGTAAATCCCATGTCAGAGATGACAATTTTGACAATCTTGCACTTGAGAATTAAGAAAACTTCCTTTTTGGAGATTAGAATGTGTAAATCCTCATGATCCACAAAGATGACAATTACCACCAAAAAAAAGTTAGTACATATAAATTATAATTGACCAAACTTATTTAGGTCCATTTTCATGTGAGGACCTGTACCTGAGAATTGTTTCGGCACACAGTCCTATTTCGCAGAACCTAAGTTTCAAAGCACAGTAAAAATCAAGGGTTTGCGGTATCTCCGAGATTACGGATGAAAGAAAGGAAGCAAACCATTAAAAACGGTAGCATCTGTTTGTGTATGTGATTTGAGCAGTGACCGTAAAACTGTGAACTTACAAATACTGTCCCAAAGTTACAACGTTCCAGCAAATATCACATTATTGTGGATACATATGACTGCAAAATATGAAAGATTCACCAAATCTATGATTGAATTGTCTTTTTTGTGTCCTTTTTTTCACAGTGTTTCCGAATGGATGAGAAGTTGAGATACCAGCAGCTCCTGAGACAGTTCTCTGCTAGCCCTGCCCCCCAGCAGATTGACAGGGAAGTGCAGGCACCCATTTTCTCCCAACCACTTCACAGAAGACCCAGGTTAGATATTAACCAATGTTTACCAATGTTCGTAGAGTAATAGTTCATGGAATATTACAAGGTTTGCGAAGCACCAAACCTGTTTTGTTTTACCCTAGGTTCATGGGTGCCGCCATGTTGATTTGTGATGTCATGGGTCGGCCATCTTAGATTAGAACCATCTTTTTTTATGTTTAGCCATAAGTATGGCTAAACATATTGTTTTCTCTCATGTTTCTTCTTCTTCTTCTCCTCCTGTCAAATCTTCAAATGGATTCATCTCTGTCATTTTTTGACCAAATGACCTGAAATTTGGTACAGAGGTAATGTAGGCAAAAACCAATGTGCGTTCTTTTCCTTTTTTTGATATTGACCTTGAAAGTGATTTTATTGAGGTTTTTAGGCTATTTTTAGCATATCTTGGCCTCCTGCGCCCTGGTATTTCAACCGAATGACCTGAAATTTGCTGTATATGTGGCTTGAACAAATATTTAAAGGACTACATTCCCATTTTTGGCATACATATATTCAAAACGATTTATTTTGGGCTTTCTTGACAATATTTGCCACTTCTGTCACTTTCAATACTACATATGACCTACAGGTCATTGACCCCTAGTGCCTTGCACCTGGCCAAGCTGGAAGTTTGCTTACGAGGAGGAAAGACCGGACATAAACATTTAACGTGATTATCGGGAAAACACCATGTTCCCTTAAACTCAGTGGTTAAATTGCAGTTTAGGAAATTTTATAACAGAAAACAAGTTAAATCAATGATTTTGTGAATGTTTATTCTTGCATTAGTTATTCCAGATATTTTCAAACTCCAAATTCTTCAACACAACACGGGAGATCGTTTCTCCTCAGACTGGCGCGACACTCCTGTCAAAATTGATTGATGATCTCTCTCTGCCGCCGACTTCATACATGATCAAAGGCGGGTGGTAGGCGGTGCGCGGGGAAACTTAAACATATAATGTAGCGAAGTGTTGCACAAGGAATTCTCACGCTGAGGGGTACATGAAATAATGCTTACAAAATAGACCTCTATGAATCGGGCTACATTCAGCAATGGTAGACGGATTCGGGGCATGCCGCGCAAAACACATGGTCTCACTGGGGACAGGCGTTTTGGTCCCGCACGTTGTCGCAGCGGTGCGTCGCCGCTACGCGGTCGAAAGCACGCCGCTGTCTGTCTCGGACCAACACGCGTCTCCCGTGATGTGTAGCGTCCACCACCAGGCCTTCCTACATGTCCTACGTACAGGCGTATGGATCGTAGAATTCGGCAAAAAAGGAATGATTAGTAGAGTCAGTCCCCGGTAAGGTCAATGATTCGCCCCTTTGCGCTAGCTTGTAACGTTAAATGAATGTACCCTCTGGTGGCCAAACTTCACTGACAAACTTTCTCCCTATTATCATCATGAGCTTGCGTTAGTCTGGTACTAGTGACTATTATGTGCCGGGAATGTTTATCTATCGCACGCCTTGGAAGGAAGTTCAACCATGATAAATGGTCGGCCGTTGCGAAAATTTGGAATCCCATGCTGTTGATTTTCGTGATTGAATCTGTAAGAAAATATATTTTCATGTCGTTCATGTTTTTGGGACGGACGCCGGGACGGGATGAATTTTTTCTATCATTTTCGTCCCGTTAGTAATGCAAATCGAATCGTGTTGCACAAGAGGCAAAACACTAAAAACGTGGGTCTTGTGGAGTGTTTTGGAGCGGGAAAATGCCGGATATTAGCGGTGCCGAACAGTGTACATCGTCGCGCGCGGGTGACGCTCCGTCAAAACAAATCCGCTGGTGGTCTAGCGCGGCCACCGAAAATAGGCAGAAACACACAGGAGGACTTAGCACCTTCGTTTATGAGGGCAATTGTGAAAATCTTTTGTTACAAATTGTTCGAACATTGAAACATTTGGATAGATGGTTTGAAACTGTTCTAAATAAAGAGATTTTTGTGTAGTTACGTTCGAAATGTTTCCAACGTATGTGAAATAAGTTCAAACATGTTATAAGTTTCAATTCTAATTGTTTGAACACTTTAGAACTATTGTGACTTAGACATTCTTTTAATCAAAATAGTTCAAACATATTACAAATATTATATTAAAACCCTCTCGGTGACTTTGAATTGACTCAAATATGTTGTTTTTGGTCATTTCCTTCGTCTCCTGTCAAATCTTCATATGTATACTATGGAAAACTTCATTCTTCCCTGGGGTTGATCTTTTTTAATTCAATTTTGAACTGGGTTGATTATGCGCGAGAGTGTAATTTTCAGCGGATATTTTTCGACTGGTTTACATGGAAATGGCACGGAATATCCCATTCTTGCAAGGGGAGGATTCTTTAATTATTTCTTTCAATTTTGAGCTGGAATGATTATGAAAAAGTCCATTTTTTAGCAGAAGTGTATTTGTTAATCAATTAGTGGATATGGTTGTGGACTGGTCCATATTGTGTTGAGGTGCTACTGGAAGACTCAATTTTGGACTGGGGTGATTCATTTTTTTAGTGCTAGTATTTTAGAATGGTCCATTGTTATTTTGGGAGAGTCCATTTTTTGCATGGCGAGGAGTATGGCTAAACATGCTGTATTTGCTCGCAAATGTTGCCTTTCTAGTATTAATTATCATCCATAAGAATGATTGGGTTAGGCCATACTGGCTTGACTGTATGGATGACATGCCCTGCGCATCTCTTTTCATCCGTTTCCAAAAAAAGCGACCATGCTGTTAATCATACAAAAAAACTTCAAATGAGTCAAAGTGTGGAGTATGTTGCAATAAAATATTGGAAACTGGATACTAGTGAACAAAGTCTTCCAAGGTCAAAGATATGAGGAAGAAAAATAAAATTTATTGATTGGTATTACCATATTCTGTGTAGATTCAGTAATTCTTTAAAATCTTAACCACTAAGACTCATACTGAGGCAGCATTTTGTTTCTTCGCTTACTCGCTTCAGTTTTAGGTAGCCAGAGGATGTCACCAATATCCTTAGGTTTTCTATATGATTGACTAATCGATCAATTAATTAATTAACCTCCTACCCTGTACTCCAGTAATTCGACTGTGCTGGGCTCTACCATGCCTAGACCCGACCCGATTCAGGAAGAGCCGGAGCGAAGCACGAGGATTCCGAAGAAACGTGCGAGTATCGTCCGACACGACAGCTCAAGAACGCCGAAGGAAAGTAGCTCTACGCTTCAGGACCTCAGCCCGGAGGCCACTAACAGGACAGCCCATGCTCCTATGACACCTGCACAACCAAGTATGTGTTTTAAATCTCTTGTGTCAGGACTTGTGCCTCGTGCACCCAAAATTTGAGAAGTGCATTTAGGTTTTAGCTATATATTTGTGTAAGATTATGTATGTAACAGTACTATTGTACCAGGGTTGGACAAGTTTTTTTTTAATTTACTGGCCCTATAGGGCAAGTACATAAAAAGTCTACAGGCGGACATTCACTTGCCCGATCAGCAGTTTGACTTTGCCTGGGTGCCGTGGATAGCGAGCGAATGGATTGAGCCAGCGGTTACTACAGAAGATGACGACACCCTGGCTAGTTTCACTTGCCCTGGGCAAATAGACTTGCCCAACCCTGTGTGCAAATACTACAATTATAATATAAAGCATACTTTGATGAAGGTTAGACATCCAGGTAGTAAGATACGCCAGAAATAGTTACTCAAGCAACTGGATGATTTTTATCCAGTTGCTTGAGTAACTATTTTTGGCGTAACACTTCCATAGAATATTTAGAATGCACTTCAAGTGCTCTGCGGTCAAAAATTTGAATACTGGATTCGGACGTTGGAATTGTGGCTATTACAATTTTTTGTTCGAGGACACTAAAATTCTGGCGCATTTTGCATTGAAATGTGTGTTTCCCGGGTGGGTATGACATAAATAAGATACAACGCGATGTATTCCGCATCACTCTCGGCCCCAGCCCTCCCACGGATCACAGTACCTCGGCGGATACGGAATACACCGTGTTGTATTCTATATATATTACACAGATCCCCATGATGAGACCATAGCCAGTTGCTGCCAGCGATGTCTAGTAAAGCTAACGTGCTGCTGTTGTGTTCCAGGGTTTGAGGATGACCCTGACTCACCCGTTATAGTCAGTGTGGAGCCTGCAACAAGAACTACCAGCAGGTTTGAACATTTTTTTCTATCTCTATTCACTTTTGAAATTACTCTCAATTCCTATATTTCATTTGGGGGGGGGGGGGGGGGATTTTGCAAAAGATGGGGAAAGAAGGTTTTCATGGTGTTTTAAGTTTGCAGAAATGATTCTGTGGTTAAGTACATTGGAAATGTATATTAGCGGTGGAGAGATGTAATATATAATGTAATAAAACCACCAAGAACATTTCAAGATTCACTGTATTTTTTCCATAATTTTCTGCAGAATTGTATTTTATCAGAGTTCTCTATTTGTTTAAACTTAATATTAATGTTTTGCTGTGTTGTTTGACATTCGGTTTCAAATTGAATATTATAAGCTACAGAATGCAGTGTGGAACATGGTTTCCTGTCACTAGTGTAGTGTATGCCTCATATTGTAAAAATGCAAAAGTTTGTGTCAATGTAGATCTTATTGTTTTTAGACGTAGATATGAAACATTACATGTTTTACATTGTATGATTCTTACTTTTCTGCAGGGTCATCGACTCGCCATTTGTTGCTGAAACCTGGGTGAAGGAATTGTAAGTTTTGGTCTTTTCTCTACGTATGGATCCCTTGTCTGTATATCTCGTTTTGTATACTTAAAGATTACAACTGCATACAACTGTACAACAAAAAAATAAAGTTAAGAATTTGTCTAAAAGAAGAAATAGAGGGTACTTTGTTGTAACATGCCATACTTAAGCGCTCCTCTCACTGGACCCATGGAATGCTGGCGGCGGCGCTTAACTGGATTTGTGTTACCCTTGACTATATGATGGGAATATCATTCAAAACGTACAAGTATGACCGAAAAGACAGCAAAATACACAAAGCTTAAAAAGATTCGTTTTTTGTCGGTGAAATTTGTTGAGTGCTTTGTCAATTCGATCAGACGGAGCGACGGCGCCAGCGTTCTGCGGGCCAGTGAGAGGGGGGTTTAAGTTGTAACATGTCATCCCACTTTGTGTTCCTTCTTAAAATGTTTTTTCTCTGTTCTTCTTAAGACTTTCTTCCTATTTCCTTGTGTATGTCCATCATTTTTCCTTCGTTGTGTTTCCCTGTCCCCAACATTTCCCTTTCCTGACATGTAGGTTGGGCTCCTTCAATAGATCCCTTTCTGACAGGTATTTGTCCTTCAACACTGTCACTGTATCTTTGTCACTTAACCTTCTCCCTGCTGCCTAAATCCATAACCAATGCCAAATTACTTCCAAGTGGTTACCTTAGCAGGTTAATGGTTAATGATTGTGCTGTGGTTACTAACTCATGTCTTAAAGGCACTCAGAGCATTTTATGAGGCTTGAACACTGGAAATATTCTAGTTGCTGTAATCTTTATGAAATTGACATTTAATGCCACTGTTTACCATATTTGCGTGCGGATCTCCTATCAAAAGTGTCACAAAAATAAGCGATCTTTTTGTTTCGCGCGCCAAGTGTAAATAGACCGATACCATAGCCCCGCCCGCCTCCGTCAAAACGTAGAAATGCAAAATTAAAACATAAAAATGCAAATATTTGGCAGACATGCAGTCAACTCTCTCATTGGTCGAACCGCTAATTGTGATGGACAGTCAGGATCAGTCTATTAGGGCTTGGATATTCTATCAGTTCTCACCACACAATGACATCGTATCTTTGCTCCTTTAATGTCGATATGTAATGGTATAGTGTTATTGATACTAACTATGTGTAGGAATGACTAGAACTTGGATTTGTTTTATTCAATCTTTAAGCCTCATAAAATGCTCTGGATCCCTTTAACTCCCCGCCCCCACTGAAAAGATAGCTGTGTTGTCCCCTCTCTACTACTTTAAATGACTACAAGCTTTTAAGTTTGTCGTTTGAAGCTTTCCTTATATATAATTTACGATGTGAGCATTCCATAACTTAGACTTTCATCAGTCCTTCCATATCACCTTATTCCTCCATATTGTCTTGTTTTGATGATGTTTAAGTTTGAATCGACATGTGTTTGTATCGAAAGAATCAGCTGTTTTTCTTTCTTGCCAGCAACGAGAAATATGGCTCGCAAGCAAGACACCGACAGAAACAAATTGAAGAAGAGCGGATCAAAGCTAAAAAGTTGGAAGAAAGGGTAAGTTGTCTACGACTGCCATGTGGTTATGTTTGATGCACAAGTTTTTACTTTCTAGGCCAAAACATCTTTATTTCTTGGTTTCCATATTCATCTGCTTCTTTTTTATGATTTAAAAAAAAATGATACCATTAAGGATATGAATGACTATATTTTGGCACCAACAGTTGAAAGCAGTGTCTTTTTCATTTTTATCTTTATTTCATTTTGTCCAACTGGTCCAATCCTTTCCTGCAAGAGAACCAAGACTGTGGTCTTTGGTGTATAATGATAAGGCTGTGTTCTGGCAATGTTTTGGTATTTTGCTAAAAATCTAGGATGTTTCTATTCAATAATATGAGTACATGTATTTAGAAATGTACATACTGACTATCATGATATTGTAGAAATGTACATACTGACTATCATGATATTGTAGAAATGTACATACTGACTATCATGATATTTTAGAAATGTACATACTGACTATCATGATATTGTAGGCATACTGACTTGCGTAAAGTTGTAGGCTGGCACTAAATGCACCAGCCTACAACATCTAAGTACTTTAATTTGACTTAGACAACAGTTGTATATCAACTTCTTTCTGTTGTACCATTGCATTTTAACATCAAATGATGTTATGAAATTTGAATAATTTTGTTTTTGTTGTCTTCTCCCGCCAGAGAAAGAAGCGAGAGAAGACAATAGAAGAGCAGGTGACGGAACGCCTGTCCATCGCTGAGAAAACACCGGCAGTCGTCGAAGACAAGATACCCGAGAAAGAGATCAGCTTCCCCAAGATCACAGATGTGAGTAGAACTGCTTTTAAGGTCTCATTCCTGTATTACTCCGAATGGGTACCCTAAAGGAGTCCGTGCCCCAAAAAATGAACGGCTGCATGTACGTGTGTCTATATAGGTGTAAAAGCCCTTTTAGCTAGCCCAGCTGATATCAAGCGTCAAACTGATGAAAGCTTGTTTGTAACTGAAGAAATTAGCAGGTAAAGTTCGGCAGCTGCGCGCAAGGTCGGAGGTTCACAGCCGGAAATGCCTTTTTGGGGGTGTAGCCAAGTGCAGTTTGTAATTGCTATCAAAAGAGATTGTGTGTAGTGAAAATGTTGTCAATTTTTTTACAAAATCTAGGGTGAATGGTCTCAACATGGAATGAAAAACATTGGCACATTTTCTATATCTTCATTACGAACGTGCCCATGTGAAACACGTTTTATAACATGTAAGCCTATGGGGCGGAAAAAACTCATGAATGAGACCTTAATTGTTTCATCAAGTTGGAAAATCACTTGATGATAAATATAGAATACAACACCTTGATGATAAATATAGAATACAACACCTGAGGTACAAGCCCGACCATGGGTAGGATTGCCCGAAGGCCTGAGAGCAATCCAACCCGCGGGAGGGCTGGGACAGAGGTTGATGCGGAATATAACGTGTTATATTATATTTGTCATACCCACAAAAAAAAAACACATTTTATATGTGGAATGCACCACAAGTCGAGATCATTTTGAATACTAGTAAGAAATTGTAACATAATATTGAGTCCAACGTCCAAATCCAGTTTTCGAATTTTCGACAGTGGCGCAACCAACTTTGAGAACCTGTTATTTTCCAAACATTTGTTTTATTTTGGATGTAATTGTTTTATACCTAAATTGTCATTTTTACTAATTCTATTTCTTGAAATGATAGTAAAAATTCTCAGTGCTGCTATATTGGTCTATTAGACTGGAAGAGTAGGAAAGCGGTATGGGTAAGGGGCTGAAGTCTGCCGTCTTTGATTGTTTCCTTGTGTTTACAGGACATGTCAACGGAAATCTCGCAGGCCTTGCGTCCGTCTCCCGAAGGAGAAATTCTGGTGAAAGCTTATCGGTTAGAGATCACACGCAAAGACATGCACACGCTAGCCGGACTCAACTGGCTTAATGACGAAGTAAGCACACTTCTTTGTTCATGTACAATGTAGAAAATATTTTAAAACACAGTAAGAAAAAGATGGAAGAGACTACTAGGATTGAAGTTCATTACCTCTGTGAATGGAGGTATTGTTTTAGGTTTTTGTTTATTTGTTTGTCTATTTGCTTGTCTGTGTTTCCGCGTTATGGTTTTTCCACATGCTAGACATGTTCACTACAGTGACAGGAAATAAAGGTCAGAGTTGCTAGAGTGACAAGAAGTTGCCAGAAATAGTACTTTACCAACCTTGTGTGACAGCTGACAGACATTCCAGGTCATGGGGTCAATGGAAGAGCCTACTAGTTCATGGGGAGATGTTGTTTTTGGTGTGTCTTTTTGTTTGCTTGGTAAGGTTGTTTCAACCACAGATGCTTAAATCAGTTTACAGTACTTGTGATGTACAGTAAAGGTTTTTGTTTACATCATTTAAAGATTGGTTTTCTGTCTCTTTGTTCCAGATTATCAATTTTTACATGAATATGATAATGGACAGAGGTAATATCCAGGTGGGTGAACAGCTTGTTTCTGTAAATCTTTTACTTTGAAATTCTTAATAGACAAGTTAACTTGTGTGATTGTTTACTTTTCTCACTAATAATTTGAAAAAGTGTTTGTTTTAACTTGAATATGTGTTATGAATGCACATTAATTTTGTTGTCATTTGCAATAGCCATACCGACAGTATCAGCTTCTGTGCATGCATTTTTTTCGAGAGCTGTATTTGAATGAAACATTGTGTAGAAAATCATAATGAAGGAATTGAAATAACAAAAATTGATGCAAATTTTCTGTCAACCCAAAAATTGGCACAGCTAGTTTGTATTCATTATTTTGTTTTTCACACATACCTTTTCTACTACCTAATCTGGTTTAACTCTTGTTAAAAGCAATTACCCAAACAGCAATGTCTCCTTCAAAATCATGATATAACAGTAGAAGCTTCTGTTTTTGTTTTTAAGTTTTCTAATGTATTGTTGTACCAAGTTGAACTCTTTTCACAATTCTGCGTACAGCAACAAATTGGATATTTCCTCCTTCAAGTTTATGATATAACAGTAGAAGCTTCTTCCGAAAATAATTTCATCAGGTTGGTAGAACATAGAGTATTGGAGATTCTTTTTACACAACCGGTAATTCTCACCTGCTAACGTTTCGATGTCTGTCAGACACCTTCCAGAGCTTCTGACTGGAGTACTGCTTCTCACCGCTATACGTAGCCAATGTAGGTGGCACTTTTGCGGTGAGAACACTGTCCCAAATGTGGCTAAGGAAGACAACACCGGTGATGAACCGAGACGAGGGGGATACAAACTTAGCCACATTTGGGACAGTGTTCTCACCGCAAAAGCGCCACCTACATCGGCTACGTATAGTGGTGAGAAGCAGTACTCCAGTCAGAAGCTCTGATGAAGGTGTCTGACAGACATCGAAACGTTAGCAGGTGAGAATTACTGGTTGTGTAAGTAGAAGCTTCTGTTTTTGTGTTTTGTTGTCTAACTGTACCAACTCTCTTACAGGGTAACCTTAAGGTCCATGCGTTCAACACGTTCTTCTACACCAAGATCACCCAGCAGGGGCCGTCTTCAGTCATGAGGTGGACACGGAAAGTCAGCCTGTTCTCCATGGACATGGTGCTGGTGCCGGTACATCTGGGGATGCACTGGTGCATGGCGGTAAGTATCTTAGACCCTTATCTTGCTTCATATTGTAATATAAAGGGAGGCTAAACATAAAATCATAAAGCCAAGTCTAGAGCTGTGTACCTAAACAATTTTTAGGTACAGGTACAGATACACGGGTTTAGGTACAGGTCCGGACCTGAACCTGTACCTAAACTACTTGTTCGGAAAATGCTAGATTTTCAATAAGGACAAAAGCATGTTTGAACTGGTAAGAACATAATATTTGATTGTGCTAGGTATTATTTTTATGAAAACACAGATGAAAATTTGACTCCAGCCTTGCAAATGTGTTTTCTGTGCTTTTTTTAAAAAGTGGCTTTAGAGCACTGCCACGGTAATTTCATAGTAATTTTATCTGTCAAAGTGGCCATCCCCTGAATCAGGTCCAGTACCGATACAGCAGGGTCAGGTATTTTGGACCCGTACCTAGTTGATTGTACCCGGTACTGTATCGGTACACTGCCGGTACACAGCTCTAAAGCCAACTATAAAGTAAAAGTAAAGCTTTCATCCTTAATTGAGGTGAAGCATGGTGCTTTTTCAAGTAGCTAGTGGTAGTGCAATGTGGCTTCGCTACGGCTCGCGTTTTTTGACAAAGCACACCGGGTCACCCTTACTCTTCTCGATAAGTTTGTTGGGTTCTTTTACGTGCAGAGGTTTGATGCTTGCGGCTTACATGTACGCCTGAAGCTCCCTCATACACGGGGCCACTGGCTTTACGTCACCATCCGAAATGACAAATGCAATCCCTTACAACATGTCCGAGCTGAGCCGACCCTAGGATCAAACTCTGGCCCCAAGATCCACAGAATTTAATCCAGATGGCAAAGCAGCAAGGTTGCGTTACCGCTTGCGCCACGGGACATGTGTAAAGCCTACTATACTTTTGCAAAATATACCAAGAAGTCAAGTTTTACATTTTAACATCTGTCATAGTTCAGGGCTCTCCGCCATTTGTAACTTGCGCCTTGCTGACGGCTATTGCCTGATGATTGAATTAATAAGTTGTAAGATCACAATGTTTGACATCGGGTTCCAGCATTTCCCAACCAGAATGAATAGGGCTTTTTGATCTGGATTTCCTGAGGATGGATTTCGAAGAATTTTCCAACAAATTCGCGGAATCAACGAGTTTGAGAGCTTTGAATTTGGTATATTCAGCAAAGTATATAGTAGGCTTTTCAATTTTAAGTTTAGCCTCCCTTTAAAAACACTAGAGTATTTCTGTTAGATAGACTTGACCTCTTTTTTCTTGAAAACTTTTCTTTATTGAAATCCTTTTTTGGAATAAGTACTTTCTGGTTTGACACATACATGTACCTGAACTGTCATCACCCATAGGATTTCTTTCTTCATTGTGTTCAACACCTGATGTATTAGAGAATTAGCAGAGAAAGATAATTTTGTTGTAATTATTAATGTGTTGTGTTCAGGTGCTGGACATGAGAAATAAGTGCATCAAGTACTATGACTCTATGGGCGGAAAGAACAACAAAGGCATCAACGCTCTTCGGTAAGCGAATATGAGTTCAGCATTTTTATTCTTTTACTTTACAAAATTATTGTTCACCATACATTTAGCCCCAATTTATCTATGCAATTGGTAATCATGGATAGTGTGTGACCACTTGCATTAAAATTACCAATTTATTTAGTTTTATGGTATTTTCTAAAACTTTGTTTCGTTTTTGCTTTTTTCACTAGCGACTACCTACAAGCAGAGCACAAAGACAAGAAAGGAGCTAACCTGGACTTGTCGGGTTGGACATCACAGTATCCAGAGGTAAAACTGTTTGCTTCTTTATGATTTTTGAATGTATCTTATGTAAAAGTGTTTGTTGTCCTTAGCTATTACCTTAAGTGAGAATGGAGGTTTTGTAGTCAGTTTGTATGTTTGTTTTTTTGTGAGTAGTAGTGTGTGTTCGCAGTTCTGCATTCGTTATTGAATGCTAGGCACGTCGGGGACACTAAAAGGAAGTTACATGTATGGGTCAAAGTTGCCAAAATGGTCCCAGAAAAAAAATGGTGTTGGTCTAGTTTTTCCCTCTAAATGTGGTAGAAAATAGAATTGGCCCAGGGCAAGGGCTTCAATGTTATTTTTCACAATGGAGTAATAAGGCAAGGTCAAATCAAGAAAATTCTGAAAAACTGTAGATACTTTACGGAGGTTTGAGGTCTTCGAACTCTTGTTCTATCTGTTGCTGTTGGACTCCAGTAGAATAGTGTTTCTCTATGTAACACTAATGGAGATCTGAATAAAGTAAACAAACAAACAAACAAACTGATGTTGTGTTCCTTGTCTCCACTGCAGAACATCCCGCAGCAGATGAACGGCAGCGACTGCGGAATGTTTGCATGTAAATTCGCCGAGTACGCAAGTCGAGACGCCAGCATAAACTTTGACCAGGTAGGTGACCCAGGGGGGGAAAGGTGACCGTCCCAGCAGTCATTGCAATACACATCCCACAATACACATCCCAGATGGCTGACTTTGAGCTACAAACCCATAGAATTGTCATGATACCTTTGACAGTGCAGAAAATTTGTAGATCGTAGAGTGGAACTCGTTGCAACCAAGTACCGTGGAAGCATCCTCATTAGACAGCTTTAAACAATGCATGCAGTTAGATATGCGAAGGTTAGAAGTGACAGGTCGTTCGGCGTAATATAACCAGTTGCTGCTGTGCCACGTGCCTGCGAAGCTGGTGTGTTACGCTGAATGGCGGTTATACCGGCTTTATAGATACAGATAGCTACTGGTACCATTTGATCAGTAGATTTCCTTTTCTTGAATTGTCAATAGACCAAAAGTAGTTCATTAGACTGTCTGACTTTTGTACCTTGTGTACACATTTTTAAGTGTTCATTGTGGAATGTGTATTGCAATCATTGCTGTCCGCTGTATAGAAGTTAGACAAACTGGATTATTATGTACATAGACTACATTAGCCATCACCCGTTCTATTCAGAATACCTTGTGTAAAAGTACTAAAACGTGGTGTTGTGGGGCGTAATGGCAGGGTGTTTGCCCTAGAAGCCACAGGTCCCGGGTTCGTATCCACTAACATGCCCTGTCGACGTTGTGCCCTTGGGAAAATCACTCAAAGTTTACGCAAATTTCCTCGCTTCACTCAGGTAAAAATGTGTACCTTGCTTCAGTTAGAGACGTCCCTAGAATAGAATGTTGAAAGGAGGCCCTGTATTTGAGGAGAGCCACACCTCAAGCACGTAAAAGAGCGCACCATACTTACGAAAAAAGTATGGGTCCTTCCCGGTGTGAGTGGATCAAATGAATCTGTTTGGATGTGTAGCTTGTACTCTTTTTGTGTTACGCCATGAGACAGTTTACCAGGTATGCAATACAAACAAACAAACAGTGTAACATTTGCGTTCAAGGATTTCTCATAAATGGTTTGGTAGAGTTTCAGAGAATCAGAGAATTTCAATAACATGAAGAATTTGTATATCCCCCCAAAAAATTCAAGATTTCCACCAAAATTCTACATAGAGCACTTTCAAGTAAAGCAGTAACTAACAAGTATTGTATTTTTTCCTTGCAGAAACACATGCCCTACTTCAGAAGAAGAATGGTATGGGAAATACTCCACAAGAAATTGCTATAGTAGCAGCAGTCCACTGTGTGATCATCATGTAAATGTTCAAAATTTCTACAGAAGTACATGTAGTTTCCGACAGTCATGTACTACCCTTCTATCAATGCCATTGCCATTTTCCGTTCGAGATTATTGTACAGTGTAAAGAATTATGCATACATTAGTAGCCCATGGCATCGTCTTTTGTTTACAACCAGTTGCTATGGCAATGGATCATGGCATAGAGATGACAAGAGCTTCCATTCTCCGGGGTGGTGTCTGGCAATGGGAAAGAATTGTGGAATTGAAGAGTCCATGGAAATATACTCGAAAAATTCATATGTGAGAAATGTTCTTGATGCCAAGGAATTGGATCACAGAGTTAAGCAGTACAGTCTACCTTAGAAATTGGTGTCACAACAAGGTTTTGTTCAAACTCAATAGGTCTGTGTTTTTTGGAGGGACAATCCTAGAGAATAATACTAGAGGCGGGTCACACAGTCCTTTGACTTCATACCAAACTGTAGCTCTATCATCGGCCTTTCTTTAGTAAAACTATGACGTCTTGACGCATCCAAATCATTTAATTCTGTCTTTATTTTGTGTAAAAATGCAAGAAAAGAATACTTAGAATATATCAGTGCTCCATTAGAAAGTTCCAAACATGTTCAGAACTTGACGAACTGCCCAAGCATAATGCATACATAAGTTACTTTCATACTATGATACATCTATAATAATACTTATTTTGTTTCATGAGTAGAACTCACAGAAAATCACTCTGCACACATTGTACAAGACTCTTTGCAGCTTTTTGAAAAGAAACTTGCTATCCCTGTGCCAGAAAAAAGCCTTTTCAACTGCCCAGTGTCGTGGCATTGCCAATGAATTTCAAAGATGTAAATATTTGTAGACGAACCTGTGTTTCTTGCCATTGTATATAACATGACTTGACTGGTGGCTTTTTGTAAGGGAATTGCCACTAAAATTCTTTTTTTTTTAATGCTTAGGAAGGTAAAAATGAATATTTTGTCCAAATGTATGCTACATGGATTATCAAATTGTTTATGAAGAAAAAAAGATAAGTGTGAAAAAGTCATAAATGGTTTTGGATGTTGTCTTCGCCTTTGAAAATTGTGGAGCTCTTTGGTGATATGTATATAGCCAAGCTATGAAAAGTAGTTGCCAAAATGATGCTTTTACATATTTTCTAGAATTACTGTTTAGCTATCATTATGGCCAACATTTCAAAAGGTACCACTAGTCAAAGATTTAGTTTGTTTTCCAAACATGCAAGCTAAGTGTTAAATACGGTATTTCTTGTAAGATGTTTCCAAAAATGTTTAAGTTCTTTATCCACACATGTCCAAAACAAGAAGCATAACTTTATTGTAATGTATATAATGATATTTCTTCTACCAGCCTTTTTGTGATAACATAAATCTACAAAATATTTTCTTCATAATTATAGTGTACTTGATATCAAGCAAAAAGTAGTTTATGGCCATTTCTGATATTACTTTATTTGACACTTCCAAGTCCTAACACATTATTTGTACAATGCATTACTTTTTGTGGACATCCTTTATGATATTTGTTTTAATACCACAGGTTTTGTTTCCTTGTCTGTTCTGTTAATAAGTTATAACTTTGTTAATAAACATATCTGATCAGTTTTCTGACTGAACTAAATTAAGATGACAGCACAATTCTCTTTATTTTTCGTTTGCAATTTACAAAAAAGACATTTAAGTGACATATAGTATTTTGTTGGCAATTGAAGCATTAAGAAATAAGGCGACAAAGTTTATAGTTATGTTTTTTTTATGTCAGGGTTTGTTCCATTGTTCATGTACAGTTTCTATATTATATATATTCATAAACAAATCTCTTTACAGTTTGACTCATGCCATAGTTAGTTTAACAGTGTACAGTACAAGGAAACTTGCCTTAGTATGAGTGTATGATACATGATGTTTTATGTACAGCGTGCGAAAAAAGCCCACTGGACAAGACCTGAGGTATCTTGTTCAGTAAAACAATTGCTGTAAAAAGATCTTTTGTGATGATATGTTGTCTACATTGGAATAAATCATTAAAACATTGTGAGTTCGTGTTGAATGATTGAATCGCTTTGACTCTCTGTTACTTGGAAACGATTATATCCAATGAATAATTAATCGACTTATTATTTCCACGCAAGTGTCTGAAAATATCATGTGGCAACTAAAGGAATCAGTAATTGGATGACCTATACAAAAAAAGTTTTTGCACCAAGGCTCTTATATGGTTACATCCGTCCATGATAATCTTGTCAGTGGGTCCTGATATTCACCAACCAATCACGTCCCCGCCTGCTGTCAAGAGGCAACATGATTGGCTGGTAAATTTTCCTGCAACAACAGGAAGCTGAAGGGGAGTATCTGATTGGCTGACCAGTGCTAACGCCGCGAGACGGACGGGTCAAAGGTTGGTACGCCAAGGATGTTGCTTGATACATACATGTTGTACAAGCGTCCTCAACAAACTTATCTCTGACCAACGGACATCATAACCTCGCGGAAACAATATCATTGCAGGGAAGTCATGTTTGATACTGCAATCTCTTTGTAACAGCAGTGTGTGTCTTCAAGTAGAGAAAATACAACACACATAACTAGATATCCAAAAAATCAACTGTCAGTATACTGTAAATGCAGAAATGTCCGCGTTGGTTATATTTTCGCGGTAAGCTCTTCGCCGCGAACTTACAACCACCGCAAATTTTTGCCCTCCTACCCCATTGTTTACTATTGTCTCAAACACGAACTTAAAACCACCGCGAACACTCCATTTTCTCCCTACCGCGAAATTGAAACCACGCGAACCTAAATGCATTTACAGTAATAGTAACGTTACATGTATAACGTTTCGACTGATGACGCTAATCTTCCGACCATGTTTTCTGCTCGATGTACTTGACAGTGCTATTCTAGTGTCGTAAAACTAACCGTTAACTATAAGTAGCAAATCAGGTCACAATCCGAGAGAGTACAGAGCTTTGATTTATCTTCTCTCCATCCCCTACAAGACGACCAGTAGCCCCCCAATCTCATTTATTATGATGTTTTTTTGTTTTTTTTTCATTTAAGAATTGCTTTAGAAATTGGATTTAAAGACCCATGGCTTTTCAATAAAAGCACGGTAATGAAAAAAAGCAACAGATTTTGTAGGAGGCTGTACCAGCATAAAGATTTTTATGAAGAAATGTTGATGTTCAAATTTTTGCCCTTCCCCTTAAATAAATCACTACAACGGGCGGTGTATTTGCCGGGTTCTAAATTCAACAATAGTGCTCCAGGGCCGAAACTGAGATGCCTCCATATGATATCCAGATTTGTGTAGAATATGGTCAACTTCAATTGTTCTAAATTTGGTGCTTTTAGACAAATCCGCACAGTTCATTTTTCCAGCTATGCCGCTGGAATCGTTGTAAATATGCCAAAGAGACTCTCAGTCCCTGCAATTAGAATAGACATCCCCAAGGGGCCTGTTTCCTATTGCAAGAGAATGTTGAATTGAACCAACCTGAATCGGTTGACAGCAGGTCTATTATGTTTCCTTTTGTGTCACGAAACCACTTTCAAAACGATATTGTTACGGCGTTTCAGTTTGACATTTCATTGAGACAAATGACTGGGCGTCTATACTCACACCTGTCTAAAATTGATATTTCAAAATTGCTCTCACAACACGTCGGAGAAGATGTGACATGTACCATTGTCTTACAGACAACAACGTGCGTGATTCATATATTGAATACAGTTTTCCGGCTGACACTAGACATTTGTCGTTTATTGGGCGTGCCCTTAGAAACAATTCATACACGCGAAGACCATTGTTTAGACCTATCTGTTTGATAAACTTATTTATTACCTGGATACATATCAGCCAATCGCAAGACTTCTAACGTCGGACACTAGCCAATCAGAATTCCCCTCAAACAACACAAGTTCATCGACACCAGGAACATCAGATGACGTAATGTCACGTGATGCGCCTCTACCAATCATCATTGTGCATCATGGCATTCAATGAAAATAACCGGGGCAACTGAGAATAACATTGATATATAATAGCATAGCGACAGAGATATTTCATATTCGTTGCTTGAGATTCATTGCATTCAAAAGTGATCGGATTGTCCGGAATTTCGCTGTACTTATCTGCTGTGATCCGCGCTCTTTTAACAAGAATCAACCATGGTAAGTGTTTACATTCCTCTATGCATATTTGATATGATAATTGAAACATTGTTTTAGTGTGTTTTCATATTGTGTGTTGCTTACTAAATTGGGTAGATCCCCAGCCCCAACACGCTCCAGGGGCTGGGGATCACCAGAACCGACTGGAGGGTCTATGTCGAGAGCAGACCGGCCTGGCGAGCCCTATGTATGTCTGCAGCCGCCATGCATCAGACACTGATGCCTGCGAACGATTGATTACGAAATTGAACAAAACGGGAATCTATGTTTGCAAAAATCTTGAGATATAGTCAGTTCTTCAACTAGGAACATCAAAATCGTTGGATTTTGTAGGGAAATGGCATTAGGCGAAGCGTTTTGTCAAATCTGTGTCATATATGTTTTACCAACATTTTCCAATAAATTAATACATTTTCTTTCTTTTTCAGCGTGAATGTATCTCGGTCCATGTCGGCCAGGCCGGTTGTCAGATCGGTAACGCCTGCTGGGAGCTGTACTGCCTGGAGCACGGGATCCAGCCCGATGGCCAGATGCCGAGCGACAAGACCATCGGCGGCGGGGACGACTCCTTCAACACGTTCTTTAGCGAGACCGGCGCCGGCAAGCACGTGCCCCGTGCCGTCTTCGTGGATCTGGAGCCCACCGTAGTCGGTATGTAAGGCCCCCGGTCTTTCTGGACCCGGACGAGGCACGTTGACAACCTCGTTGCGATTGATGAATTCCATCGATTGAAAACCAATATTTTTTACGCTCTGTGTGACTTGTTGTCTTTTTGGTCATACTTGTACGTTTTGCATGATATTCCCGCTATAAAGTCAACGGTAGCACAAATCCGGTTTAGGACGCACTGACGCCGCAAGCGTGCCGCGAGTCCAGCGAGAGGGGGGCTTAAGACCTCGCTGCGATGGGGCGATTTGACAAAGCGCCCAATGAATTGTATCGATAGAAAACCAATCCTTTTTAACGCTTTGTGTGTTTTGTTGTCTTTTTATTCATACTTGTGCGTTTTGAATGATATTCTCATTATAAAGTCAAGGGTAACGCAAATCCAGTTTTGGACGCAGCAACGCCGCCGGCGTGCCGCGGGTCCAGTGAGAGGGGGGCTTAAGGCCCCTACCTCCGACTGGACCCGCGGCACGTTGGCGACCTCGCTGCGATAGGGCGATTTGACAAAACGCTCAGTGAATTTCATCGATAGAAAACGAACCTTTTAACGCTTTGTGTTTTTTGATGTCTTTTTAGTCATACTTGTGCGTTTTGAATGGTATTCCCATTATTATTCCCATTAGTTTACCAGTGTGCCAAAGAATTTGTAAATACTGTACGTCCAAGGCGGTGGAAGACGAAACACATTTTATTTCCAAGTGTATATTTAACAGTGACGAAAGAACCGAATTATTTAAACAAGTTATCACGAAATATCCCTACTTTTGCACATTCACGGATGAACAAAAAGCTACCTTTCTCTTGAAATGACAGAACCCACAAATACTAGAAAAAGTGGGACTTTTCGTCTTCCACTGCTTCCAAAAAAAGAAGTCAAACCCAGCTAATTTAGATATAGCCAACAATTGTATATAGTACCAGTAACCTATTGTTACAGCAAAGTCAGACACAGTTTACTGACGCATGTATGTTTTTCCTATGTTTTTATCATGTATTTGCAATTAGCCCACGGGCATGAACTTGCAATAAACTTCTCAATTATAAAGTCAAGGGTAGCACAAATCCAGTTTAGGACGTACTGACGCCGCCAGCGTGCCGCGGGTCCAGTGAGAGGGGGGCTTAAGACCTCCATGCGATCGGGCGACGTGACAAAGCGCTCAATCAATTTCATCGATAAAAAACAAATCCCTTTACGCTTTGTGTTTTGTTTTTAGTCAGACTTTAGTCAGATTTTCCCGCTATACATTCAACGGCAACACAAATCCAGTTTAGGACGCAGCAACGCCGCCAACGTGCCGCGGGTCCAGTGAGATAGGGGCATGAGGGTGTTTATACCGAGAAGATAAACCTTTATATTCTAGTCTTGCCTGCGAACAATTATTATTCCAGCCCGTTGCCTTGATATATGGCCATCCTTTGAATATTTCATGTTAGCTGCGGGCGGGTAGACAGGCAGATCCCTGGAGAACGTTTAGAACAATGAACGTTTTCGTTGAAGTTGTGTCTTGGAAAATGCCCAATTGAGGTATATAATTTACTGAATTTGGATTCGAATGAAACCTTGTAAAGGTGCACAAGTACCTGTTTTTTTTACTGCCTTTCACGTTGTGATGAATTCAAATAGATAATCTTTTAGGAAACTTTTAATTCTAGTTTTTCACAAGCAAAGTTTCTCTGTATTTTCTTTCGAGTTTGCATATTTTTCGTAGCAGTTGATGTGAAAAAAGCTATGTTGTTTGTATTGAATTCAATTTTATATTAATTTTTCCTTTCTTGTAAATTATGTGAACAAATTATTTCTAGATTTTATTCAACCGTTGTACCATCCATTTAAGTGTGAGGTACTTTTTAATCAAAATAAAAGAATATAAATATCTGTTTTAGATTTTGCATAAGTCAGTCCATGCTGTCAGCATAGATATATTTGATTTTATCATTACGACGCTCAACACTAAATTGCGTGCATTTACTTAAATGCCAGGCCCAGCAAATACATAAATGTGTCAATCAATCAAATTTCATTGCACAACAATTGTATCGGACACAATATATGACAAGTTATTACTTAATTATTCTGATCAATAAGTCTACTATTTTTGACATTATGTATAGTGGGCAAGAGCTATGATGTGGTGATGGAAATACACACTGTCTGCGTTAAATGCTTACGCCAGCTCCTTTGTGTAAAGCGTAACAAATATATATTGACCAAGATACATGTACATATATATGGAGTCACGACAATGATGTGCATTGTATGATTAGCTGCAACCCGACAAGAAACGTGTCAAGTTGTCAGGGACCATATTGATCTTTAAGCATATATACGACTAGGAACATATCATGTTGGCTATTTCTGCAGTAAGGCCATACTTATTTGATTGTATGGATGACATCCACGCACGCATCAATTTATGTCCTTTTCAAAAAAAAAGGAGATATTTTTGGCCATACTGTAAATCGTGCAAAGCAGCTGCATAATAAGAAAATATATACTGTAAATTGAAAAAAAATCGTAAAAACGGATACTAATGTCGTAGAATCCCAAAGTCGATTCCAAAGTCAAAGAAAAAGATGTTTAGTTTTCTTCATCCTTCCTGACCATGTAGATTTCATAAAGAAGGAAACTTTTTTGCCAAACATTTCTAATTTATTCGCACCGCTCGAGTCAGTTTTGGGGTCTCCAGAGGATGTCATCCATATAATCAAATTAACATGGCCTAACTGCAATTTGAAGGTTTCTGCGATCAACTGTGAGGCCATTTTTATATCATTGTTAGACCAATGTCGACAATTTTCATGACCCTGAAACAAGTTTTAACTGTAATTTCCAACATAAAATTGAACTTACCCAAATTTTCGACTGTACAGCACCATTCTTTGTCAAGGAATAAGCAATCCGAGTCACGTGTCTTATCTGCATAAAGTGACGTCATCTCAGCGGTGGATTGCTCATTCCTTTACAAAGAGTGGTGTTGTACAGTCGACAATTTGGGTAAGCCCAATTTTTGTGTTGGAAAATTACAGTTAAAACCTGTTTCAGAACGACTTCTACCAACACAGATGAACTTTCAAGCTAATCTTCATGACCATTGACTGTCTTCCTCTCAGATGAAGTCCGTACCGGCACATACCGCCAGCTGTTCCACCCTGAGCAGCTCATCACTGGTAAGGAGGATGCCGCCAACAACTACGCCCGTGGCCACTACACCATCGGCAAGGAGATCGTCGACTTGGTCCTTGACCGCATCCGTAAGCTGGCTGATCAGTGCACCGGTCTGCAGGGCTTCCTCATCTTCCACTCCTTCGGTGGTGGCACTGGCTCTGGCTTCACCTCTCTCTTGATGGAGCGCCTTTCTGTCGACTACGGCAAGAAGTCTAAACTGGAGTTTGCCATCTACCCAGCCCCTCAGGTGTCCACAGCCGTGGTTGAGCCCTACAACTCCATCCTCACCACCCATACCACCCTGGAGCACTCCGACTGCGCCTTCATGGTAGACAACGAGGCTATCTACGACATCTGCCGCCGTAACCTGGACATCGAGCGCCCGACCTACACCAACCTCAACCGCCTGATCGGCCAGATCGTCTCCTCCATCACCGCATCCCTCCGCTTTGACGGCGCCCTGAACGTGGATCTCACCGAGTTCCAGACAAACCTGGTGCCCTACCCACGTATCCACTTCCCCCTGGCAACCTACGCTCCCGTCATCTCTGCAGAGAAGGCCTACCACGAACAGCTGACCGTTGCCGAGATCACCAACGCCTGCTTCGAGCCAGCCAACCAGATGGTGAAGTGCGATCCCCGTCACGGCAAGTACATGGCCTGCTGTCTGCTGTACCGCGGTGACGTGGTGCCCAAAGATGTCAACGCTGCGATTGCCACCATCAAGACCAAGCGCACCATCCAGTTCGTCGACTGGTGCCCCACCGGTTTCAAGGTCGGCATCAACTACCAGCCTCCCACCGTAGTGCCTGGTGGAGACCTGGCTAAAGTGCAGCGTGCCGTGTGCATGTTGAGCAACACCACCGCCATCGCTGAGGCCTGGGCCCGTCTGGACCACAAGTTTGATTTGATGTACGCCAAGCGTGCTTTCGTGCACTGGTACGTCGGTGAGGGTATGGAGGAGGGAGAGTTCTCTGAGGCCCGCGAAGATTTGGCGGCCCTGGAGAAGGATTACGAGGAGGTTGGCGTCGATTCCGTTGACGAAGAATGTGAGGAAGAGGGAGAGGAGTACTAGATACTGCACAACCCTTCGAAAGCCCTCCTGCACTTAGCAAGCACACATGATTCTTTGAAGGTTAGAATATTAAATGATGGACACACCAAGGCGCTGGAATGCATTAAATAAAGTAATGAACGCTGACAACTCTGTGTCATTTTTTGATATTCCACATAATAAGTTAGATAAATAATAATGATAATAGGTATGGTAGGAACAAAGGATATTGATAATCTACATTAAAGGAACAGAAACAAACTTGATATTTAGTAAATAGATACATATTTAGCAGCAAAAAATGAGTGAAGAAAGAGTGAGTGAGTGAGTGAGTGAGTGAGTGAGTGAGTGAGTGAGTGAGTGAGTGAGTGAGTGAGTGAGTGAGTGAGTGAGTGAGTGGGCCATCGTAATTAAACATGGCAGAAGGAAATCTAAACAAACTAGAAAGGCAACATTTGCGGGAGCAAATGCAACATGTTTCGCCCATTTCCCTCCCCATGCAAAAAGCGACTGTGGCATAGAAGCTAACGTTTGTTGTATGTCTGCAATGTTGGTATTTGAATGGATAATTGAAATTCAATGTACTTGGTATTTATCCTAGTTGGTTTCGTATTAAAAGAGTAAATAATGTTTACTTCAAGTAGATGTAGGACCGATAATGCAATATGGCGCTGGCATGACACTGTTAATATATGCAAAAAGGCGACCAACAAAACTTCGCCATCAAGCCGACTATCTGGTAACGTTAACACAAACAAAACAAGTTGCAGACGATTGTGTGTGGTGAAATCTTCGGCTTTTTTAAACAAGTGCCAGTGGTTGCGATGAAAATACAATTTTTTTAGTACAACGCTACGCCACACATTTTGTTTAATGCGCTATCGATCAGCGCCGAAATTCAAGACTTCCTCGCGGCCCGATAGTGTAGACATATAATAGGGGTTTACGCAAGGAGGTTGAAAATTCTTAGGTTTACGTCATTTTTAGCCAAAAACTTTCAACAACTACTCAAAGCAAGGGCCTCCTTGCTCAAGGTAAATTTTCACGCACTTCACAACTCTCTATTGTTATTGTTAATGTTATTGTCAACGTCTCGACACGGGATGTTTCCTAAGGTGGGAAACTTTGGACACTTTGTGTGCACTATTGTGCGCACTGCACTGGTGTCCAATCTTGGAGACACAGGGGTAGAAAATTCGTGTACATAGCGAGGAAATGTCAGGTTTCACCATAGTGTCCAAGCTTGCAAACTTGTGGAAATCTTTGTTTCCATGCAGTGTTAAAATAAGAAAAACACCGTGTGTGTCGAAAAATACCACAAAGTTTTGAACCTTCTCAATTGCACTTGTCTTCAGTAGGACACAACAATAACAACACAAGGATGGTAGCCAGGGAGTAGTGAAGTTGTGCCTGCACCTGTCAGTGCCCCTAGTTAAATTGACTATTTCAACCAATCAGGTTGAGCTTGATAAATCTGCGCTCTCTCATTGGCTGACCGAATTAGTCCACCCGGCCAGATGAATAAAGATGTGACCTATAGGTCAGTGACCCCATATGAGGAAAATAGCCGATCTTCTTCCCGAAAACACCCTCTAAAATCGTATTTCGAGGTGTTGTATGCCAAAAGTGCGAATGGGATTCTTTAAATATTTGTTCAATGTACCACCATAGCAAATTTCAGGTCATTTGGATGTATTTCCAGAGCACAGGAGACCAAAATGTACGTTTTTGGTAAGAAAAACCTCAATAAAATCACTTTCAAGGTCACTATCGAAAATATCAAAAATTTTCCCAGGGTATTTACCCACTCTACCTGTATACCAAATTTCAGCTCAGTTGGTGCAGGGACGACCGAGCTGAGTCGATTACAAGATTTGACAGGAGAAAGAAACCATACGAACACAATATGTTGCGCCCAACAGTATGTTGGGCTCAACATAATTAACAAATAAATAAATAACTCGAGTCTGCGTTCGGGGAATGTATACCTTCGCAAATTCGATTAATCGTATCAAGTTGTTTCCTATCCTATGAGAAACGACCAATACTGACAACTCGCCTTTCGTGTGCTTTCTCGAATCTCGAATCTAAAATATAAGGTTTCTGGCTGTCATGGTTTCATCATCTGATCACATTCTTGTGGGAGCTCGAGGGTGGCCAGCAAAACTGGCCAGAAAATGCAAGCTCAAGTGGGTGGACAACCCTACCAGACTAACATCGCCAGCTACAGGGAGAATATTTTCCAAGAGGGTTTAGCCACCATAGGGTAGCATTTTCAGGCGGGGAATTATTTACCTTACCGTGGACTGACTCTCCTAGCCAATTATTCCCATTTTTTGCAGAATTCTACGACCCAGTAGGAAGGCCTGGTGGAGGCTAGAAAATATTGCTTACAACATAAACCAGAGAGAATGAAAGTTTACAGAATTTTCACCCCCATTTAACTTATAGAAATAATACGCCAATGAAGGTTAGACATTACAAGATTTATATTTTGCATTGGGTAAAGCCAAATGAATAGTTGTAAAATCCCCCCCCCCCCCCGGGCTATACTGCAATGGACTGATCCTCCATATTGGCAGACAGTAGGTCAGTATGCCGGACTTTGAAGCGTTATCAGGTTCTGTGTAAATAATAAGAACACGTCAACACCACATCACTGGACAAGATGGGTTACGACTCTGAGTACATCTTAACGACAGTTGGTAGCCTCGTCTTCCATCTGGCCATCTCTGAATGGTTCTCCTACCCATTGCTGAGGAAAATGGCGCCTGCCTTCGTAACTTTACCTGCCAACAAACAGGTGATACTGAGAAACAGGTAAGACATGTTTGCTCTTACGGAGCCCCGTATATTCTACGTGCACAATGATATATGTATACATTTATGTACATATATGTAAGTGTACATCATTTGTGTACACAGATTTTCTGTTCCGCTTTTCTGTACTCGAAAAGGTGCACCGCAAGAAAGACGTTTTTGAAAAAAGCGTAACACACTGAGGCTCCTTACATCTGCTTGAAGATTTGGCCCGCCCTACTTTGGCCGTTATTGTTTGTACATGCATTCAGTAAACAAGTCCCAGATTTCGGCAGCCTGGGTGACACAGATAGCAGATAAGGTTGCCATCGTTACAGATCTATCTACGAGATATGATAAGCCTGAATTAACGTTAAACCATTGAATGCAAATTCTTTGTTTCCTAAAGTATGTGAAAAACTGATAGTACTTTTCTCAGACTGCCTTACCATACCTATTATACTACAAAAGATCGGAGGGTATTTCTATACACTCTCGGTATTCCTTACTGCATTTACTACTATATTTACTACACTAAAAACTCTCAGCTTTTGCTGTTATACATGTAGTTAGTGTTACTACAACTGCAAGATTCCAAAATGTTTTTTCTTCATATTCTCACTAATAATCAATACACATACTGAAGTACAAAGTCCTGAGTACTCTTATATTTCTACTGCATTATTTCTTATATTTCATATCTTTTAGTTTCTAGAATTTGATATTTTTTTGTTTTTTAATGTAAAGAGCTTATGAAAGAAACATTTATCCCCTTTCAGCGTAATGTCCATTTTCCATGGTGCTATCGCCGGTGCACTGGGACTGTACACGTTTTTTTCATTCGAAGAAATGAAAGATGATCTAAGGTAGGTTTAATTTATCATTGTAACAATTGAGGAAAATGCTACAGTTGTCGGTTTGTAGCCGTTTAGTATTTGAAGGGGGTTAAGAATCAACTATACGCAATGACTTAAAGTCTTTTAGACCAGTCAAATATTCTGCTAAGCTTGCAAACGTATATATGGGGCAAGACGACGTAAAATAAACTTCAAAACTAAGCAACAAAGGCTGCTGGCAACTAGGTAGATATAATCTATGCTCTTATCAAAAATATAAAAGACAGCTTCGAATTTATTATTAGAAAAAAATACCGAAACTCGTGATTACTAAACACAATGGATTATAACACTATATCAAAGACTTACGCTAGCCATTATTGTTTTTTTTAGTAATTAGGACGTTAAGTTTTATTCTATGCCTCTTTTTTGTATATGTTTAGTACTACATGATGTAGTAGTTTGTTTTCATACGGCGTACAATTGTCGTGCAATAAAGTTTTTCTTCTAAGATCCTATTTTTTGCCTACATTTAGCAAACTGGCTTCATGGTGTATTCAAATACCATCATGCGGTCGTTTGATTCTTGCAGGTCAAAGATCCCCGAAAAAGTAGAGGTACTAATGTACACCAAAAATAGTTACTCACGCAGCTGGAGAAAATTTGAAACAGTCAGACGTTTCAGACACCATCCGCTATCTTTTGTAGCGTGTTGTCCCAAGTGCCGGAAAGTTCGATACGTAGACCTCCTTTCTTACTATTAGCTCCATTTTGGTGTATGGATGTCTGGATGTCTAATCTTCATCAACGTAGGTACTAATGTACTTGTCCAAATTGTCGGGAAACGTTTCTCCGTCACTCGATGACCAATATTTTCCCATTTCATCACAGGTTTTGCCCACCTCTCGTTGTCCATACGGTTACCCTGGGAGTCCAGGCACCGTAATCGGATCCCCGCACGCGCGCCCAAGCTTTCACGGCCCACCCTCCCGCTGCCCCCCGAAGACTGACCCCGCCCCACTCTCCGCTCAGACCCAAACTCCGCTATCCGAATCGGATAGCGGAGTTTGGGTCTGAGCGGAGAGTGGGGCGGGGTCAGTCTTCGGGGGGCAGCGGGAGGGTGGGCCGTGAAAGCTTGGGCGCGCGTGCGGGGATCCGATTACGGTGCCTGGACTCCCAGGGTACCATACGGTATGCATGTCGCTGGGATACATGGCAGCCGGTAAGCGCATTGTCCTTTGGCATAGGAAAACATGTTGTGTTTTCGGTTAGGCCAAGTTGATTTGATTATATGGATAACATCCTCTGAGAACACCAAAACTGGTGCGAGCTTGCGAGGAAAGAGAAAGTTTGGCAAAAAAAGTTGTCTTCGTTATGAAATCTACGTGGTCAGGAAAGTTGAACAAATAATTAACACACAAAGTATAGAATAGCGAATCATACATTCTTCCTTTTCCTTTCCCCGTATCCACTTCTTGGACTCTAATATTGATTTTATTGTTCAAAATTAGTTTTCCATTTTTTTCATATCATGGTATAATCATTTTGCAGCCGCTTTGTATGATTTACACAGTATGTTAGATTTTTTGTTTGGGAACGGACGAAAATTGGATGTCTTCCTTATGGTCAAATCAACATGGCCTTACGGTCGTGAATAAATAGCGTTAATAGACAGCGATTCTATTTCTAGATTCTTTCCAAAGTTATTAAACAAATTCAGTTTTAATATGTAAAACTTTATACATCAGGACACTGGTATTGTCAACACCAAATCATAGTTATACAGATATACTTTGTTGAAGCGCCAAAGTGAACAAAGGGATGCAACAATTGTTCAAGTTAACAGAGTGTGAAATTTAGTTTCTTCTAAATTTCATCACTCAAACGTCATATCAAAAAATTGTATTTACTTTCCCAGCGATCGACAGAAAAAGCAAGGGTCTATTAGGGACAGTCAGGTAACTAGAAACACAACATTCCTAGGTCTTAGACGTTGTAAGGAAAATAGTGAAGACTTGGATTAGATTATTGTAGCCTTGAATCTCGTTGCGTAAATATTAGCCTTTGGATTATTTCTATCATTTACTTTGTCAATTGATTGTCTAGTTGTTAATATGATTACGTTTTTGTTGGTATGACATGCCGATGACATATGATGACAGAGACAGCGTATAACCTATCTAAGACCCCCTCTCACTGCACGCTGGAGGCGTCGCTGCCTTCTAAACTGGACCTGTGTTACCCTGGAATTTATAATGGGAATATCATTCAAAACGTACAAGTATGACCAAAAAGACAGCAAAACACACAAACCTTAAAAAGATTCGTTTTTGCCGATGAAATTCGTTGAGTGCTTTGTCAATTCAATCGGCCGCAGCGACGCCGCCAGCGTGCCGCTAGTCCAGTGAGAGGGGGGCTTGACATTGCTCTTGTTGTCTGTCCTGCAGACAGTCTACTGATGGTGATGTATGTCCCTCTACGAGACTGGAAGATGGTTCTACATCACACTGCTGTCATTTGGGGTTGTCTTAATGTCATCGTAAGTTTCTTTTCAACCTAGGAGTACATTAAATTTGTAGACCTTAGTCACTGCTGCCTCACTGGTTCCGTGTACAATAACTTTATTGCACAATTGCAACAATTGTACATTGTACAATGTATGGCATCTACTGGTATATAGGCTATCTCATCGTTCCGCGTGCGCATGTGTAGTCGTGTCTAGGGCACGGTATTGGAAGGCTGATCTCGAGCCCTGCTTTCACCGCCTTTTATTTCCTCAACCGAGGTCAGGTTCCAATCTTTACACCTGGTTGGAGTGAGTAAAGGCACAACATCGGTGACATAACATGGGATTCGAACCGTCTGTGTTCAGGTCCAACCACCCTGACGGTTAAGCAATCACCACGCCCGAAGACAATTTTATGCACAGAACCCCTAGAGATTATGTACCATATATACTATATAAATATATACTAGTATATGAATATACATGTATCTTTATACATTTATTTTTTATATACTTAATATATTTATATGAAGGAAATTCTAGTTGCTGCTAATAAAAACAGAAAGTAAAGAACAACTATAAGATGAAAATAAGATGATAATAAGAAATCATAGCTCTCAAACAACAATACAATCAAACTACACCTCGTAGAAATGTGAATTGTCATCATCACCATCGGTCGACCCCCGGGGGGGGGGGAGGGAAGGGGTAAGATGTGTATTTGTAATAAGGCCATGCTGATTTTATTGTGTGGATGACATCCTCTGGAGACCCCAAACTGAGCGAGCGTGCCAATAATAAAAGGTTGGCGAAAAAAAGGTTTGCTTCAATATGACATCTACGTGGATAGAAAGGATGAACCAAACTAAACACACACAATAGGGTATACCGAAATATAGATTCTCAGGAATTTTTGCTCTTTCACATCTTCTTTTTTGGACTTTGGTATTGACGTAAATATTCTACGACATTAGTATAACCCGTTTTCGCATTTTTGAAAATTTACAACACGTGTTTCCTCTTTTTGCAGCTGGTTTTCACGATTTACAATATGACCGAAAACTTTCTTCTTTTTTTTGAAACGAACGAAAATCGATGCGCGCGCTGATGTCATCCATTAATCAAATCAGTTTGGCCTTAATCGAAACAAAATCTAAGTAAAACCAACAAGAGGTGTTTTCTTGCCGTTTTCTAGGCTCGGCCTGTTGGAATGCAGTTTGGCAACACTTGGTTTCTAATGGAGCTGTCCTCCCCCTTCGTCCATATGAGGTAAGGTAGATTATGATATTTCAGTGATATATACACAGTGCATTAAGTATTTCATATGTGACATCATCATACACGTAACAAACGTTAAGACAAAACAATAGCCCGGCAGCCGTCCTGCGTACCCTATTTAAAATGTGGCTTATGCATTAGGATTTAATATCTGTACCAACATCCTAGATGACTACGTTGCACGGAAAGTGGGAATTAACAATGGCGATGAATGCCAGGAAAGTCTGGTATTGGAAGCTTCTTTTATTTGATGTGCAGCCATTGTATCAGGCTTTCCTGGAATTTATCGCCAGAAATACGAGTTAAAAATTCCTATACGAACCTGATTGTCTCACATACCTAGGACATAGCCCTTATACACAGCTTATAATGCTATGGTCATAATTGGAAAGGGGAGAATACGGGCTGTTTCTTTACACTTTCGGGCGTAACCCCTTTGTAGCCCATGTGTCTACCGGGATGTTTTGGGCACGACCGAGCCCCTGAATGTTTTTAACTCGGAGTTAAGATCAACCCGGGACCCGGTAACAAATAGGCAATTCAGAGATACCCTTCCGGTGTCCACGCCCCCTACGGGCGCCGGTGCAAATGTGACCGTTGCATTAGTAAGTTAAGATCATATAGATTATTCAAAACTACTTATAATGAAGAAAAATATCTAAGTAATTCAAATATGAGGGTCAGGAATGCAGTCACAAGACTAAGAATCAGCTGCCACAAACTACATATTGAAACGGGAAGACATACCCGCACTCCTCTAGAACAACGATTATGTAAACATTGTACTTTGAATAGAGTAGAAGACGAATGTCATTTTGTGGTAGAATGTGTATTATATACCAAAGAAAGAAATGAACTGTATAAACTTGTAGAAAACCTATTTCCCTACTTCACACATTTAAGTACTGTTCAAAAATTCATATTTCTAATGCGACTAGACAAACCTCCCATTGAAAAACACGTCTATTCTTCTATAGACTATAACCGAAAAGCGAGGAGAAGTAGAATTTATTTAATGATAGTCATATTCTTTTGTATCCGCTAACTGTACTTGTATTATCTTTTGTTGTGACCTGTACTTAGCCAAGTGTGGCAGAAATGTGCAATAAAGGTCTTCATTCATTCATTAACAGGCGCACGGAGTTACATATACAGGTCTAACTGCATTTAAAAAATGGGATTTATCATTAGCAACGAATACCTCCACTACATCTATACTGGCTCCGTGTACCACCCAAGGCAACCATTACCAGACGTACCCGGCATTTCTCATCATTGGTAAATACCTGATTCCTAAACCCGTAGTGAAATTTCTTTTTGTCTGTAATCCAGGCTGATCCTACACACTCTGGGCTATCGCCGTTCCCTGCTGTACAAAGTAAACGGTGTGGCCATGCTGGTGGTGTTCTTCCTTTGCCGTATCGCCACCATCCTCACTTTCTTCGATGTGATTCCACACATGAAGACAGGCGAGCTGTTCAAACTTGGAACTGGCCTTCTCATCAATATTTTTATTCTGACTCCCATTTTTTACGTAATGAACATATTCTGGTTCATCAAGATATGTAAAGGGGCATATCGCGTCTTGTATTCTCCCAAGACGAATACGGAATGATTTTCGGTAACTTTATTTCATAACAAGCCTCACTGGCAAATGCATTTTTTCCCATTCTTTTATTTCATTTTCTTCAAAATATGGTCTTGGTAAATCACAAAACTAAATGTTTATTTGACTGCTTGATTGAACATACTAGCAATACCCGTTTCCTCACAGATGTGTTTTTTAGATTTACTGATTTTGGTTTATGAACGTAGTCTCCAAGTTTTGTTGTTAATTTGCACTATTTTTATTGCATTACATTCTTTACATTGATAATAAACGTTGCAATTGCCACTTAGAAAGCATGATTGCACGTCACTATATCTACGATTTTGCACATAATGGATTATAAATCCGATACGACATACTGTGTGCATTAGTTTATTATCGTTGTTATAAATACGCTGTCGAAAACTATTACAAGACTAATTGTGATTGATCTCAGGGTCTTTGAACAAAAACAGAATAATTTGAGCGATTTGCTAGGTTTTTCAAAATATTTCAAATTCCCTATTATTAGAAATAACAGGTCTGAACAACAAATTTTTAACATAATCGAACAAAAATAAAACGTAGCAATAACCACATGGAAAAGCACTCAATGATGTATTTTGTTATTACTGTTAAATATCAAAGAATTAACAATACTAAAGTAGTTGCGCAAACAATTAAATGTGGATTAAAAGCTGAACGTTACAGTCTTCTATGACTGCTCTGTTGCCACATTGTCACGCCCAATATTTAAAATGATATAACGTTATTGATATATTGCCTACTTGAGGCTATTAGTAGCAACTGTACAGCTGTATTATTTGAAAAACGTTTGTTAGTCAGGTGCTTATGAATACGATGATGTCTTCATCCAACAGAACGCTTGCTGATATATGGTAACCTGCATGCATGGCTAGAAATCAGCTCAGAAAAGAACAAGAACTAGAGTTAAGTATTTGTGCTACATATACTTCAGGTTTGCTATGTTAGTTTAGCGATTACGGGATCTTTTTATAAATATGAATTTTTCTTTGTATTTGAGTTGAATGTGTGATAGTTGTGTGCCGATTTGTTAAAAATAAAGAGAACACTAGCGACCCCCCAAACATCCCTCCAAATAAAATGGTATGGCGACCCTGTGACGTCACAATTCAAGATGGCGGCTCCACACATGCCAACGGATGCAACAAAGGTTTTGCTACGCAAACCTGTAAATAATTATCTTCAAATGCTTCAAGAGTTATCACCCAAGAATTGAGTTGTTCAAAAATGTATTTCCCCTAGAGTGGAACTCGTTGCCACTAAGTACTGTAGGAACATACTCATTGGATACTTTGCAGCTAGATGTACAAAGGTTAAGCGTGACAGGTCATTTAGTGTAATATAACCGGCTACTGCTAGCTAGCTGCGTCGTGTGTCTGCGAAGCTAATGACGTGTTACACCATATCTGTATCTGTATCTATATAGCCGGTATAACCGCCATTCGGCGTAACACACAAGCTTCGCAGGCACGCGGCGCAGCAGCAGCTGGTTATATTACGCCGAACGACCTGTCACGTCTAACCTTCGCATATCTAACTGCATGCATTGTTGAAAGCTGTCTAATGAGGATGGTTCCACGGTACTTGGTTGCAACCACTCTTTGATCGAGCTAGGAAAACACGAATTTTTGAACACATCAATCCTTGGGTGAAAATTCTGATACTTAAAGGCAACGGGTTGTTATACCGGCTGCTAGTATATAGATGCAGAAGCAAACACAGATGGCTAGCTGTTGACAAAATTCGTAATGCATGTTTCTAGCAATTGGGTTCTTTGGCGACTGCGTTCTTTGCGCAGACGTAGGCATTTGGCCCGGCATCTCTCTCCCATTTTCCCGTACATTTTTGGATGTGCCACCGCCAACCATGACGCTTGCTCATGAACACACAATCCCGGAACCTGGAAAATAAAGAAAGTAACAACAAAAATACTCATTGTCTGAATGAAGTTTAAGCTCTTGTGATTTGAGATTCAGGTTCAATATGTATTTATTAGAATTTGTTGCAGTGAAACAACAGCTGACCGTTTGTTTGATAACAAAAAAAATTGCCAAAAATCGACATTTCAAAATATACTCGTTGACACGGATAATTCTTTAAGTATTATTATCATGTACATTCCTGCAAAGTTACATTGATAAACATCGAAGTACAAGCGAAGGAGAGCCTTTTTTCTAAAAATGGGCGTGGCCTTATAAATCTTGATGACGTCATCATGACGTCATAATAATTTGCATAAATGATCACCTTGCTATAAGATACTACCTGAAAAAAAAACTAAGGTTGAGGAAGGTTTATAAAGCTTAAGAAAGGGTTTTTTTCAATAGAATCCAAAAACTCCTCAGCCACCCTACAACGGTACCTTAACAGAAATGCTATCTTTGATCCCTTTCGGCGGTCGGATTCTGCCAAAGCTTGTTTTGAAATCGTACGTCATCAAAATCTTACTCCGTCCTACGACGATGTGACCACACATTTACCCTGTGTTAGCTGCGGGGGCACCTTCATCCCAGTTGGTGTAGCCGGTTGAATCAAACGCGGTGCCGTCCTCCCACACGAACGTGCCTTCCGTGTCTTCATCCGTCAGACCGATCCACACATCTCGCCTTTTCCCAGTGCGGCTATGATCGTAATTTTAAAAATAGATATCAAGATAACTCTGTTATCAGTACTTATCAAAGATCAATGAACATTGAACAAGGCAACAAGCATGCAAAAGTTGACAAAGAGTAGTTTTTCACAGCTTTTTCACCTATCTACATAGCTACGTAATGTACACTGTCACTAGAATATAGCGGTCAGCTTTCGGCGACGTTCCTGGTAGAGTTTGCTAATAAAGTAATCGTATCAAAGCCTGCATCCTCAATCTCCAAGTAGATATTAGAAAGGAACAGTGGACAAAATCTCTCCACCATATAAACATACACCTTGATTAAGCGTAACTGATTGGCTGACGGCTGGCCAGCGCCGACGCAGTGGGAAGAACGGAACGGAGGTTTGTATACGCGCCAGGGCCTGGCTTGAAAGGACGGATTTTCCCTTACCGTTGCCACTGCCTGAGCACTCGGGTTAACCACTCGTTGTCGGCCCGGCTGCGGATGTTGAAGAGTTCCGCTCCATCTCTAACGCAGCTGGTCTTTGCATCAGGGTAAGAGAGGGTCTTTTTGTGCAGCTTAATGCATGTGTCACCGCGACGCTTAATGTATGAACCTGGGCAGACTGCAATGTTAATGTAAATATTTCATTAGGAGAGAATACTTCATCCGTGAAGTCAGTACATGGTGGTAAGGGCCCTGTCACACTTGTGCGTATATTCAAGTGCGTTTGAGTTGCGCATTAACATTTTTTTCGGATTAAGTAAAGTTTGCGGCGAAGAAATTGTTTTCTACTTTGACCCGCCGTTGTGTAGCCTAGTTATTGAACAAAAGAAATGACTTCTTCGGCTGCAAACTTAACTTAAACCAAAAACATGTTAATACACAACTCATGCGGACTTGTATATACGCACAAGTGTGACAGGGGCTTAACTTTATTTGGACTATGGACGTTTTGCACATTATGGCTATTGCTTGTCTGCAGCTACCGTTTAATTTGTGTCTGTAGTCTTCTTTCCCTTATAAGCTAGTCCTTCCCCCTCCGTTTGGGTAGCTTTTGTTCCGCCCTGTGATTGTGCACACACCAGAGTCATACAAAAAAGCCCCATTCCTACCATGTCTTTTTGAACAATGGGTTACTGTTAATGCATTTAATTAAGTTCGTGTGGTTTTAACCTCGCGGTAGGCAGAAAATGGCGTGTTCGTTGGTGGTTTTAAGTTCGCGTTTGAAACAATTGTAGTGCTACAGTCATAGGTGGGTAAAAAGGTTTCGCGGTGGTTTTAAGTTCGCGTTTGAAACAATATAGTAGTGCTACAGTCATAGGTGGGCAAAAAATTTCGCGAACCACCGCGACCATTTATGGTGTTCCCCCCCCCCCCAGCACACACACACACACACACACACACACACACACAGAGACACAAACACACATATTCGGTCACAATGCACCTGTAATGTTTACCAACAAGGAAGGAGGTATCGTACCTAACACTGCTGGTCTATCGCCAATAGTAGCCAGGTCAGTCCTCCGGTACCAACGTCCAGGGGGCCCCGGCACTGCCGGATCAGTCCAAGCCGGTAGGTGGCGCAAATCCGTGGACTTCGAGTACGGATGAAGCGTGAAGTAGATTCCATTCCCTCCGTTGATCCCAACCTTGAATGACAAAAATATAAACAACACAATCAGGCCATTATGCGTAGGTATATGATATCATGAATGCGACGTGGAGAACCTTCACTGAACGCTATGCTGCCCCTATAGCTGATGTTGTATCCAGAAAGTGCTCTCTATCCAGAATCCGCTCTGGAGCAGTTTTTGGATATCCAAAACACGTCCCACACCAAGAGTGCAGGTTGGGGATATCCCAGATGGGACAACCAAGGGTGTCTATCCAGATCGTGCTCTCGGGGGAGGAGCTTCGTGTTTTAAAAGGCGGACACTATCTTCCATGTGATTATCGTATCCAGAAGGCCGCCATCTTTGTTTTATCCGCGCCGGGTTTGTGTAGAATCAATTCAGCCGCTGGTTCTTTCTAACAAACTTGACCAAAGATAACGACACTCCGTTATGCACACGTCACATCATGTAACTTCACCAGAATGTTTATTGGGTCATGATTTAACAAATGGAAGTCACGACTAAGATATGGGAGAGAGGGAGTGAGTGATGCGACGTCACAGTGAAAATGGCGACCAGCTCGGAAATGGCGGCCAGCTCGGAAAAAGCTTCGCAGCTGAAGAAAAACGGACTTTTGAAAAGCCGTAAACGAAAAAAAAGTAACCACAGTGTCGCTATATGTCCCCTGTGGAACTTCAAATATAGGAATAAAGGATTGATGGTTTTTTATGGTATCAAATAGCTAAGAAAGGTTGTATATTTGGCACAAACGTGTATGTTAATTGAATTGAAATCTGTGTTGGCAGAAGTCATTCTATATGAAAGTTGAACTACAATTTTTATCACAATGTTTGGACTTACCCAATTTTCGACTTATCAACTCCAGTCCTTGTCAAGGATTAGACAATCCACTGTCTCGGACAATGTTGTAATTCGGCATCATATGGTCTTTAAGCAGGCAGCATACATTGTATATTTATCATACTAAAAGAAATAAATCCAATGTTCCTTGACATGCTTGAGGTGTATTATAAGAAACCTTGGAGTCAGTGCGGTTTCCCTACCTGTGCTGGGTTCGGCCCTGTACCAGTTGCCCCATTTCCGCCGTTTGATTCCCCTTGTAAGAACTGGATCTGGTGGTAGTTGAACAGGGTGAAGGACTTGCAGCCATTTGTAATCAGCACGAGTTGAAACGTGTTCCGCTAGAGGAGTGGCAAATAAATGCATATGATAGTTGTGGGGACGAGACATCCTAGCACATATGTAACTCTCTTTTTTTTATACTTTTTTTTTCTGAAACTTAATTAAAAAAACATAACATGGATTGCAAAACATACTTCTGTCAGTTTGATACGGTCATCGCAAGCTATAGATCTGCTTGGAGATTACCGTAATGTACGTATCTATGAATATTGTAATGTAATCTCCAAGCAGATCTATAGGTTGCGAAGACCGTATCAAACTGGCAGAAGAAGTATGTTTTGCTATACAAGCTCATTTTTCCAGTTGGATACGGTCTTTGCAATCCATTGGGCCTGCTTGGAGGCTACATTACGGTGCATACTACAATTTAAATGTTCGTCAAAAGAAGTCTGGCGTCAATTAGTCTGCACAATTTTTTTGTTTACAACAACAAGATTCAATAGCAGAGCAGCCTCAGTTATGAAACTTTTGTATAAATTACCTAGCCTCCAAGCAGGCCCAATGGATTGCAAAGACCGTATCCAACTGGAAAAAGGAGCTTGTATAGCATACTTCTTTTGCCAGTTTGATACGGTCTTCGCAACCTATAGATCTGCTTGGAGACTATAAATTACCGCTTCTATCACTCTTGACTCTCATAATTCAGCCTAGTACTGGACGGCCACATCAAAAATATAACAAAAAGCGGTGTCATCAAGGCCTTCTCAAGAATTTATTACAGACCTGGATACCTTGATTAAAAATGTGCATACCTCTGGGGTTATTAGTGATACATTAATATGTCTTTAGATTTGCCCTTTTTCATGTTTTAGAATGAATTATGAAAGTTGACATTATCTACGAGTAAGAGTCCATTTGAAGTAAGTTATTCATTCCAAGCAATAACATACTAATGCGGCAGCAGGAATGATATATGCTAGTTTCTTTAATAAATGACAAAGGCTCAATAATTCTTGTATGTAATCTCCGAGCAAATATTTGGGTTGAAGATTGTAATCTATTTTTACTTCCTGGCTTCTGTTACAGCTAATCATCCAAACTATCAAATAATCCAGACAGTCAGAAAACGGTAAAATTTTCAGCCCCAACATCTGCTTAGAGATTGTAATCCCTAGAAAAAAGGTCGTACTTTGATTGACTTACAAGATTTTGACCATCTCCGCTCGCTCCATAGAGTCCAACTTCGTGCCAGGTTGCGACGTAGACCCAGGTCGCCACGAAGCTTCCATGGTCGGCGGGATAGGCTGTCTGGATGTCCGTGGTTGCTCTGGCCAATATACCGGCATCAGTTGTTTCCCGACGGTAAATGTACCCGCTACGGCCGTGATTGTTGGTCTTGATGTCGGTGAAGTAGGCGGCAATGACCTTGTTGTTGGTCACTGGAAACGCAACTGGTGTATAGCCTGTTACCGCGCCCCCAAAGGAGATGTCACCATTGGTGTTCACCTGTGGAAAAATACCGGGAAGTTAGACACAATGACAAATCGTATTTCATGCATACCATCCTTATGCTTTACAGATTGATTGACAGCTAATGTACTGATGGATTACACTTGGTGATGAAAGCAGCTTTGTTTTCAACATAGACATTAATGTGGGGTCGCGTGGCGTAACGGCAGCGTGTTTAGCCCCAAATCTTACAGTCGGTTTATAGGCTACAAAGGTCTTCAGCAAGTTGAAGTTGGTAGCCTCAAAATGAAAGAAGAAAGAAGACTGTCGAGACTGTGGGAAGTTTCATAATTGTATACACACAGTCGACGGTTCGTTCCGTTCTTCTCGCTGTGTTAGCGCTAGTCAGCCATCACAGGCCAATCACGTTGTCACCTACGACGAAGAGGCAACGTGATTGGCTGATAACTTTCTCTCCAACAACACAGGGGGGCTATCTGATTGGCTGGTGACGGCTGGCAAACCCCAACGCAGCGAGAAGGACAGATTGCAGGCACGAAGAGATCGCAGACAAGCGCGCCAGGGTCGTTACTTGACATATATGAATATAATGCAAACGTTGGCCTGGCGTAAGAGGGCGCTACAAATAAACTGCTACTACTACTACTACTACTACTATTGATACTACTACTGATACTACTACTGATACTACTAATACTACTACTACTACTACTATAACTTCTACTACTGATACAACTACTGATACAACTACTGATACTACTACTCCTACTACTACTCCTACTACTACTACTGATACTTATACTCTACTGCTACTACAACTACTACTTCCGTCAGCCAGTCCAAGCAGGCCAGGACACGTACAGACTAATGCTACAGATAGACACGCGCAAAGCAAGACCTCCTTCACGGAGGTAAACAAATCAACAACGACAACAACAAACTCAAGCAAATACGTACATGTATATGCAAAAATCCACCCATGACCATGGTTCTATCTAGAGGGTATGGCTGAAGGTACTTACCCAAAGTGAATTGTAGGTATTTCCAAAGAATGGAAATGGGGTTCTGAGACTCTGTTCTCCTGATGTGCCGTCATCAGCGCGAGCGTCCAGAATGTCTGCAGTATGGGGTCCGTACGGGTAGAGGGCAGCATTGCTCACCGGAATTATCTATGGGCCAAAGGTCACGATTACTGTCATGCGTAGAGGGTCCAGTTTCATTTCATACCTCGTTAAAAGTATCTGTAGGAGGCCTCTTTGTTGGAAATGTTGGCGTTTTTGAGCTGGAATTGACAGGTAAGGATTGTGGCTATTTCATTTAGTTAGAAGAACAGGGTTTTAGCCATGTTTGAAGTGTCCGGTACACTTTGAAATAGGTTTAGTCTGGATATGTTCAATTCTTGTATAGGGGGGTCAAAGGTCATCTCGCCATGTTTTGATAGAATTTCACCAGTTTGCGCCGGTGGAAAATCGGCGAAACTCATTAGATTGGCACTTTAGAGGTCAGACTACGCTGCCAATGTGAGTTTTCTATGATGTAAACTTCAGGTAGGTGACTTTTGACAGCCTTTTCCTTATATGTTTACCATTGAAAGTCTAGGGGCCTGTGAATGGTGGACTTCAGCCTATGGCAATTGGGATGGAGATCTTTTTAACGACAGTGATGCGGAAACTAAGCAGAATGTAATAGTATTAGACTGGTATTATTCCGCAAGGCGGGTAAAAGCTGTTGGTAGCCAAAAGAGCTAAATTGTAAAGCTTTGTCATTACATTGGTTTTGAGTAACTGTTACACTTTGTCATACAGAACCCTAAAGATATTAATAACAAATATCATGCAAGTTATTACAACCAACATTATTTCCATATTGAAATAGATTCTTTATCAACATATCAACATTGCAGACTTACATTTTAAAAGACATACATACATAGATAGGGACATCCTTGGTTCAATATAATTTTCTGCTACCTCATATTTTTGGTGCGATGAATTATGTACTATATTAAAATTTCGCATCATTGTTCAAAATGAATTTCAAAAGGACCAAGATTGACTAGGCTACGGAAAAACAAAGAGTGAACCTACATGAGATGAAGCTACTGCCAGGGAACCCAGCAGACACGTGGTCAGAATGAATTGTCGCATATCGTCGCGTCTTGCCGTGTCGTTGTTTAAAAGCTGACCTTGACCTGATCGAGTTAAGTGGTGGCACGTACCATTGAGTGGAAAAGCCCGGGGTGTCACTCAAGAGGATAGTTCTCTTTGATTTTGCCTGTCACAAATATGAAAAATGCTATTTGCATAAGCGATGTGGCAAACAGTCGTTGATTACGACAAACATAATTGATAACCGAGTTGCTTGATCTTGAAAAGATTGCATCGACGCTACCCAACTCCGCACACGCACATACACATACGCAAACACACTCACACACATACACACACACACACACTCATACCCACATACACACATACTCGCACATACACATGCACACACAAACACATACATACATCCACACGCACACACACACATACACACACAAACAGATACTCGCACATACACACACACACACACACACACACACACACATACACACACATACACACACACAAACACAAACACATACATACATCCACACACACACACATACACACATACATACTCGTGCACACACACACACACACACACAAACACATACATACACACACACACACACACACACATACACACATACATACACACACACAAACACATACACACACACATATACACATGTCAAGTTCAACGACCTTTCCTATATGTCAATTACATAAGTGACTGAACATGAATGTTGTGCCTTTTGGTTGCTCACTAATCATAATCGGTACTTAATTCCTTTTTTGGGTATTTTTGTTTGTTTGCTGTGTGTAGATTTCAAAATTCCTATGACGAACTGAAGTTGCCTTTCATCTACTATATCTTCCATGAACAGCACAATCTTAATTGAACTAGAAAAGGATTCTATTATAGGACACAATAATACCTCTGAGTCATCTTCTTGACACAACGCCGCGGGGCATACCTTTCAACAAAGGAAGGCGTTACTTCATGTGCCATACGACCCAAAACAAAACATGCATATTGTTTTTATACTATCATCCATTGTATTCAGATTGTACTGAACCTAACACATTGTATTTGATATTAAATAAATCAACAGAACAAACGGACGATGGAGTACACCCAGCGATGGTTCACGTGGAATGAGGTAACTTGTGGGTTATAGGTCATAGTTCATTACCAATTAACGCACCAGCTATACCACCTTGCCACGTACATGTATATTCCGGCCAAAGAAACAAATTCAGAATCAAATTTTCAGTACCTTTCAAGCGTGACGTATCATTTTTGAAAACCATGAGGAAGCACTCATTCGCTAAGGGCAAACCTCTGTCAGTAATTGCAGAAAACTGTTCTAGTCATTATTAACAGAATTAACCGTCACCAGCGTAACGAAATAATGAATACGTGTTGTAACATTTTATGTGGCTTTTCAAACACTGCCCACGGCTACAGAAGACATCTTCCTTCCTTCCTTCCTTCCTTCCTTCCTTCCTTCCTTCCGTCCTTCCTTCCTTCCTTCCTTCCTTCCTTCCTTCCTTCCTTCCTTCCTTCCTTCCTTCCTTCCTTCCTTCCACTCCCCCTCCCTCCCTCCCTTATCTTTCTTTCCTTCCTTCATCAAAGATCTAGAATCTGTACAGTAAATATATTCTCACCTGTGAGACAAAATGGACGACAACGTTGGTGATCTGACATGTACTGCTGGCTTGCAGTGCTGCTTCGTTATGCATGGGATAACTTCTGTCTAAAATGTCGTCTAACCAGTTTGTGGCACTTTTAAGATGTCAAAGTCCTAACTCTGGTGGCGGCCATTAAAAATCACAGCGCTTGTTTAACACATGAGTGGAGTCAACAGTGTTTGTGATCTTTGATTTGAGATTTGACGCAAATTGAATTCTTATTCTCGTGAATGTCTGTATAAAATACTATTATGTTATGGATGGATCATGATCAGATATATCTATAACCTCTTTAAACGTCCTACACAGGAGCCCTACATATACATTTATGGTAAAAAATTATTTTAAAAAACCAAAATAAATCATGTAGAAGTGGTATATGCCGAAAGTGTGATTAGGCCATGTTGATTTGATTATATTAATGACATCCTCTGAGAACCCCAAAACTGATGTGAGCGTGCGAATAAGATTTGTTGTTTTTAAATTTGCCTACATTATGAAATCTACGTGGTCAGGAAGGTTGAAAGCATACCTATACTAAAGTATAGGTTCTTCTTTTTTGTTCTTTCAAAACTTTTATTGACTTTGGAAACAATTTTTTTTTTTTTTTTGGTTGTGGCTACTGTCAGGATGATCCTGTCAGCAGTAGAAATTTTTGCACTGCATACAGGATGATCCTGTCAGCAGTAGAAAAATCTGCACTGCTGTCAGGATCATCCTGTATGCAGTGCAAAAATTTCTACTGCATACAGGATCATCCTGTATGCAGTGCAAAAATTTCTACTGCATACAGGATTTTTCCTGTATGCAGTGCAAAAATTTCTACTGCTGACAGGAAACATTTTCAGCCAATCAGAGCTCGCAAAAAGATTGCCCGCGCGAAAGGACTCAGCGAGGAACATGGCGGCAGCCATGAAGGCTGGAGATAAGTTTTCCAACTGGGCGGATTTCCAGGCCGCCCTGTTACTGAATGAGTACCAAGAGGCGAGCAGTAAACAAGAAATGACTCGTAATAATAGAGCACAACCACACCTGTCTGATGAAGTCATGGGATTTATTGAACAATCACGTGTGACATTAGGATCCAGTGGGAGGGGGGCGGATTCCTTCTAATAAGTTCTATTAAAAGTGCGTTTCTCAAGCTGTCGATTCGACGGATTCAAAAATTTCAGCATAAAAAAGAGTCAGTTGTGATAACGAAACGGCTGTTACTTGTACGTTGTACGTTAACTAGTAGTTCAGCTCAATTAATAGAGGGCTCGGATGGGAGTATCAGTACCCAGGAGCATGTCAGAAATTTGGCACCTAGCATCGATGATATTTGAGATAAAACATGACTAAAATCACGATCCGAAATATGCCCCATGAATAGGTTAAGCCTAGCTGAAATTATGAAATTAAAATTGCCCGGTTTCCAGCTCATGCGTTCGCCGGATCCGATCGGATCGCGCTGATATCACCTGGTAGGTCCTTAGATACGCTGTGATGATGGCCGACATCTTGAAACACATAATATCTGCTGTTACCGTAGCAATTACATATGCTAGCTTCTGATTGGTTGCGAAAATGCATTGAAAAAAAGGACGATCCTGACAGCGATGCAAAAATTTGCACTGCATACAGGACGATCCTGCCAGCAGTACAAAAATTTGCACTGCATACAGGACGTTCCTGACAGCAGTGCAAATTTTTGTACTGCTGTCAGGATCGTCCTGTATGCAGTGCAAATTTTTGCACTGCTGTCAGGATCGTCCTGTATGCAGTGCAAATTTTTGTACTGCTGGCAGGATCGTCCTGCCAGCAGTGCAAATTTTTGCACTGCTGGCAGGATCGTCCTGCCATTAGCCTTAGGCATTTTTTTTTCTACAAGTTACGACATATATCTGATCAGTTTGCAGTTATTTCGTATGATTTACAGTATGTTGGAAAAAATATATTTGTGAAATTGGACGAAAATTGATGCGCGCGGATCAAATTAACATGGCCTTACGTCCTGTGGGCATATGTCAAAGGTACCCCCATACCGAATTGTAGGTCTCCTTTTCTAATACCTGGGCACAAGAGCCCCAAATAAGCATTTTTTTGTCTGAAAATAGCCAAAATGATCCCCAAGACACTAATTATTTTTGAATGTTGTATGACAACAAGTGTGAATGAATTCCTGTTGACATATATATGTCCTAGGAAACATCATACCGAATTCCTCTGGGTCATTTGGTTTTGATACTAGGCCACGTAAAGGAGTACAAAATACACATATAAAGGTGCTCTATCAAGCCATGTAAGCAAAGAGATAATCATACTAAAGAATTTAATAATAAATTTAAAATATGAGGTCTTTAACTGTCAACATCATTTATTCGTACAGATCTTCGACAAAGTAAAGGCAATGCAAACATTATATCATGAAACCGAGAAATCAACATAACTGAATTCATGATGTTACTTCTTGAAAAAAATGTAGATCAATATGCCATCGTTCTCTGCTTTTATGATATTTATCTTGAATGCGAATTCATGCTCGAAAGATGATTGCAAGTGACAAAATACAATACATATGATAATATACAAATATACAAATACCAGTAATAAGAAACAACCAGAGTAAGACGACCTCATATCTTCGCCAAAGAGTATTATTAGTAACTATGACTATCACCTAAGTTGCATAAGACTATAGTATACGACTGATAATGCCTACTTCTACATGCATGACTTGCACATGTCACAAATATGAAATCGCCATTATTCACGTTATGCATATATGACAATATTCACGATATCATCTGACCTACATGACATGTGTCACTAGTATAAATTTTCATCGTTCACTGCTTAGGTATAATACATTTCCCATTTATTACTAGTATACATCAGATCAATTGATAATCGCGAACGAAGCTTCATATGATACGCGTATTAAGCTCCTGTCATGTAGCAACATTTAGATATAAACACACGTAAAAACGCTACCAAAAAGATAATCTTCTTGGCTAAGGTGATGAACATACATATAGAACAATGTGCTTATTAATAATCTACTGTAAGATTCTATATTCATCATCGTTCATTGGTTTCATATACTAGTATATATATACATACATACATGCTTAGATTAAAAATTCCTAGCTTATTTAGAGACCATTTTGTCTCTATATATGGCAGCTAGCCATCCATGGTTCCTAGGACATCCACGTAACATACATAGTACATAAACCTAAAAATTTCTATATCTTACATGTCAGTAAATTTTTCCGCTGAAAACCAAATCTATATACCCATTCTGGCAAAGTTCCTGGGTGCAAGATAAAAATCAAATCTTGTAAGTTCAAATCCTATAACCGTTTAAGTTGAACTCCATTATCGCTGCAAAACTTTATATGAATTTATATCTATGTGTCAATCCTCATAGACTGCTAACATATCAAAGTCGAAATGATTAAAAGGTGTTTATGTGCTCAACTTCAAAGCTCGCGTGTGCAGGACGCTGCGTCTGAAAAGGTTGAATAAGTGGCATTCAATTTGTATGTAGTAACGGTTTTGTTCTGAAATCTACTTTTTAATTGTTACGCAGTGAATCTAAGATAAAGAGCCATAGGATGACTGAACAACTGACAGACTGATCAGCATCTACAGAATCTGATGTCTTTTGATAATTTGACCATCAAAGATAGAGTTGTTTAGATACTTCTGCGGCGATTACGTGCTTTATATAGGGGTTCCTCCGTCTGTGAATCAGATTCTTTAAGGCTGAAGGTTTTTGACCTGTGAATTTGGCCTTCCTCGTATGTTTTCCGAGTATCATCGTTGGACCTGGCAATGTGCACATTTGCAGTCTGTGGGCATGGCATGTTCTGGCTGCTTTTGTTCGTTAATGGTCCAAGTTTGAATGTGGGCCTATACATGGCATTAGTCCGCTCCCTGTTAGCCCGTGTGTGTAGAGTAAGAGGGTTATTATATACGACCATAGCTAAATTCTCTCTAGCAACGAGACCTCTTTGTTTTCTGCCATAGTTACCAACGAAAACCATATCTCGGATTCTACGCTTGATTAATGTATTTGTTCCATAAGATCGAATTTGTGCATTTCTTGCACGTTTTCGACGATTCTGTGCAATTGCAACTGCTGCAAATCTAGATTCTGTGCCGTATGCGTAAGAGAGGGGCTTATGATCTAACCCGCTTACTGTAGGAAGGGACGCCTCATCTGCTGAAGCACTGAAAGGTACGTTCTCGTACTGCCCAGATGACAGAGGCACCTGCAGTGTCAGAGGGAATGACAGGGGGCGCCCCGCGGTGTTTTCGTAGTTGTAGTAGTCATCTCCGATTTCCCAGTAGTGATGCAGTGACGCGGGCCGCGTGTTGTAATAGTCGTCGGGAATCTCCCAGTAAGTATTGGAAGCCTCAGGTGGCGAAGTTGCAGTATTTTGGTACTTGTAGTAGTCGTCGGGAATTTCACTGTATTGCTGGTCATCACCTGAACATGAAGCTTGCTGACTGACTCTGCCACTAGCTTTATCGGGACCTGTCATACTGCGGCTAACATTAAAAGTGACAACATGGCCGCTGGTCCCAACGATCCTCCATTGACTTAGGGAGGTAATACTGAGAGGAGACCCTACCGAAGCATGGGCAACCTGTGCAGCTTGGTTATCCCGTGAACAACAACTTATTATCTTTCTGACAAAACAAGTTGGAACCAGTGCAACCAGGGTAACCCCTATCACAGCTAATAGCGTGGTGAGACCCACATGTAGGGATCTTCCCTTTCCTGGTTGTGCCGTCGCAGTTGGGGCTGTGTAAGGATTCGTCCGATGCTCCTTCTCTGAGTTTTGCATACCTTCTGTCACCCCCTTGTGTTCTATCTCCATTTGCTCTGGACAGCTTGTACCATGGTCAGGAGTTTCTGACAGAGGTATCGTGAAAACATGTCGGTATGTCTTCCCCCAGACAGTGTTGAGGAAACACGATACATTCCTACCATCTCCCTGCCCAAAGACAGCTGTGCCATTTCTACTGTGATTCGCGTTACCGTGTTTACCAGCTGCGGCATCATACAGAACTACAGCAACACTCTGCGATTTGTAGGATTTGTTTGCACAAATAGGAACGATTCTCAAATTAGTTTCTTGACCCAAAGCAACGTCTACGATACCTGCATCTTTCCATGCTTGTTTGCACAAGTCAGTGATGTTTTCAGTTTGATTGTCTTGTTCTGTGCCGATGGATATCATCACAAATGGCAGGTCATATTTGATTTTAATTTTCGTCCGAATGTTCATAAATGTGCATCGACTTATCGGTTCGACGATTGATCGAGCTAGCATTTCGGGGAAATCATGTTGCATTTGAAGATGATATTGCCTCATTTTATATGCCCGAGTAATACAGAAAAGGTCTTCATTAACCGTCACTGCAATACGCTGCTGGGATTGGAGAGATTGTCGGTAATCAAGACTCCAGCTCATCGCCAAAGGAGTAGAATCGCCAGAGGGAAGTAATTCATTTTTACTGACTTTAAGGATTTGTAACTTGTGGAGCCCCTTTACAGTTTCTCTAGACAGATACTTCAATTCATTATTGCTTAAGTCCAAGTTCATCAGTCGTCGCAATGACCTAAATGACTCTGGATCGATGCTTTGGATGAAATTTGATTTCAACGAAAGTTGGCCAATATTGTCCAGTCCATAAAACCAAGATGACTCAATACGTTGTAATGAGTTACTGTCCAGTAACAACACATTTAGACCGGCGAGGTTTTTGAAACAGTTAGGATCCATGCTCTTAATGTTGTTGTGTGATAATGATAGACTATAGAAAAAATGTGGAAACTTCAAACCGTTGAACCAATTCTGCTTGACGTGAGTCAAGTTGTTGAAGTCAAGGTTTAGGAAACTTAATTGAGGAAACGCAGCCAGAGTGTTCCCTTCTATATCTGTTATTCCACATCTAACCAGAGAAATGGAATGTGTGATAGACTGCTGATCATGAGGTGGTCGGAGTTTCTGAACGGAGAGTGTCCCAAATGAGAACCCTCTAATTGTTACATATCTATTGTTAGGAAGGCATGTTGAGTTTGGTTGAGAAGAGTTTAGCACATTTCGTTGCTGTTGCTTCGTAGTGCAAAGGATACATGTGATATCTTGAGGAGTGCTGGGCCTGTAACGAGTACCCTCGTCAGTTACTGACTTACCGTAGGATGAACATGAGTTTGTAACTTTGCACCCAGGAAAACATGCCGGGTCTAGACTTCCACATCCCACCGTAATAATGAGAATCAATACAATATGCTGTATTACTGTCTTCATTCTAGGTCATAAAATGTTCTTTCTAATACAATATAAACTTCAAAAGGATAGGCTAAACTTTCGAATTATGTGGTATTTTAGGAATAATCTAATGGAGTCTTGAATAATTAGCGACTAGAGAATTTCTTGCTCCTTTTCAGATTCCGGTGCAGTGTTGTTATGACTTAGCTGAAGAGGCGAGCAAATTATCTGTTGTCCTCTCTGAAAAATAAACATACGTGCATATCATAATTTGTCATATCATATCTACTAACTATAGACACTTTGGCTGGTAATTGGAGTCTGTAGTTTATGTTTTGATGACAGGGAACTTGATACTAGTAGTACGAACGGTTGAGAATGCTTGTTACAGACTGATTGTATCTATTTTGTAGTGGCCAATGGTGTAACACAATCCAGTCTTATCAAAGGGTTGGTGTGAAGAATGAACTACCGAGTGTAGCGGCTAGCTTTTGGTTGCAAATACGAGCTTCTGATTCGTCAATACATTCTGTCTATATGATGTTTGTGAAAAATGTCTTTGATTTGGGGCCATTGCTACATATAAGACTACTCATTCAACTGTCTAAAATTAATGAGACAACTCGGGCATCTATGAATTTGACGAATGTTTGACACATGTCTATCGCCGTCAAAAGCGCCAGACTTTGAAAATAATGGACAACGAGGCACGACCAAATTCTTACCTGTGGAAGATATAGATTCTGCAACTACCACTCTTTAGAATCCAAACCAACAATCGAGTGGAATGGCGCCATTGTGCATTTTCCTATCTATGTTTGAAATGATAATTGAATATTTAGAAGTTGTGAAAAATCCCAAATATGCCATTGATTAGACAAAACATACAATATGCACATGTCCAGCATCAACTCAGTTGTTTTGATCTAGGAAGACTTAAGATTAGACTTTTAGAATTTTTGCCCTGTTTGGTAACACCGTATGGCAAACGTTTTCACAATAAGCAAGAGGCATAGGGGGCAAATACACAGTCATGCAGACATATCTACACAGTCTATTATCAATATTCATCACACTTATGTAAAACATATATTTCATTATTCATAAAGCTTTCCATCGACTCTTTCTAGCTTGGCCATTATTGAAAAAAAAGAAAAGAACAATTGAAGAACGCAAACAATATCTGCTCACAAACTGAAAATTCTAAGTTTTACTTTACAGCATTTTTTGTTTTTTGCCCTCGAAAAACTAAAAATCTAAAAAAAAGCCTCTGTTTACGCAAAATACAATTGAAATTAGACCTCTTTTTCCTACTGATGATGTGACATGATGTCGACGGTCTGATTTTCTAGCCATTCTTGGTACTGATAACGAGAAGGTTGTTATTTTTTCATGATGTACAGAATGCAACAATTTTTCTTTGAATAATAGCAAATCCATGAAGAGATTTACTGCTTATAAAAATACACAATCTGATCTCTGTTTAAAATTTGAATAAGGTCGTGTGGCCCAAGGAACGGTGACACCACCATGATTATCAAACTGCTCGTATCGTGCTGTCAAGTCTGTGATCTCATATTCATTTTTTTGTGTTGAAAGTTTAGGTTGGCAACGCCTTCTTGAGCTTGTCTGAAACTCACCTTATATATCAGAGTTACTCCTTGACGCTCTGACGCTCCTCTCTCAAGTGCCCTTCTTGTAAGTCGTCAAAGTAGCATCTGCGGTCTGAATCACGTGGAGTGTCTTTCCTTCCCAAGTCTCGTATGTAGCTGCGGATGTCAACACAAAATGAGTTGGGATTCTCTGCGTTTCTCTGCTTCTTGGTTAGCTTTAATTTTGAGGCTGGCTAGACATATATCTAGTTCAAATACCCTGCCTGATGATCAGGAATTCAGGATAATGTCTTTTTGTTCAGGGGCGCCACCGATTCATTCGTACTCTTCAATCTATGTAAGATGGACTCGGAGGTGGGAAAAGGCTAACGAATCTTACGATGTTGGCGTCACACATTACAAAGTAAATGCAAGCTAATGGCTTCTTTCCAGACACGTATATCTCATTGTTTAATTGGCAATAGTCAACAGATAGGCGGATCGCTACATGATAGCCTGATCACAAGACACATTGTATGTCAATAACGTCAGAAACAATGTACTAAAGAGTTTTATCCCATTCACCTTTTAGCACGATATGTCAAAACAAAGGTCAGCTCCCATCGTTCCTAAACATCCATGATTGACTAATTTCATTGTCTCGTTGAAAGGGCTGTCATTTTTATATACTAACAGCATTCAGTCATATGTTCTGATCGTGAGATCTTTATTTCATGTTTACTAATCTAACGCTACTACCTGCTTGAATTTGTTAAAAAAAGGAAGAAACAAAATAGTGCCTTACGTTGATGAAGGTTAGACATCCAGGTAATAAGATACACAAGATACTAACAGTTGCTCAAGCAATTGGACAGATTTTGAAGAGTAACATCGTGGAGGGATCAATGTTAGCCCGGCAAAAGTTTATATCAAGAAAAGGCCGCAAAAGACATATTTAGCAAAATAACCTCTATCCCACTGTAGAGTTGTGTAGCCTTTTTTCACTGTACTTCCTTACGCCCTGGGGGAAGATAAAACTGTCGAAACGTCGGCACTAGTTCAAATTTTGGTTGTGATGAAATAAGAACTCTATATATATTTAAACTACCAACCTGATGAATCTATCTAGGAATGTAGATGATATTTTTGTGGTACTAGAAAAAGCACAAACTCTTACATACCTTCCTCACAGGACCACAAACCCAGATTTCTCCGTCGCTATGACTGTCCGCCTCATCTGGGGTTGACTATATGAGACGTGTGGATTTATACAGTGGACAGGGCGGTTGATGAAATTCCACCTCGCAGTTTCATCAGATGCCACCATCCTGTCATCATCTGTATCAGCTCATTTAAATGCATTGTCTGGGGTGGTCTGTTTTTTTACATTGATGAAAGTTCCGTGTGCTGGTTTATGCTGGCGGCGATATAATCGATATTTTTGACCTACAAAAGATGCTACATGTTTCTACAAAGTCTCCGAAGATTTTATTGTACGTCATATTACAATGTATATTTGTAAGAAGCGAAGCATAAATAAATGGTATACCGGTAAAGTACGTAACAGCTAGGGATGTGCGCCAGTACCGGTATGTTACCGCGCAAATCATTTAGGTTTACAAATTGCCAATGTACATGTACCGGTATTGTATCTGAATAAATTTTTGACTTATATTCTTACCGTAAAAAACGTGTTACTCATGCCACAAAGATATTGATGTAGAGCTGGAAAAAGATTAAAACACGGTATGGTCCGTAAAAAAAAATGTACAATCTTTTTATTTGAGATCCTCTTGAAAGCTTGGGTTCTCTGTATAAGATACCTGCAGTCTAAATAAACATTCTTTTAAATGTTTAGTCATGTTTCTGCCATCATTGAGGACCACAGGTTTTGGCCCATGTTGTCATTTCTATGAAACTCTTCGTTCCCACAAACTACCTGGCTGGGTTAGAAAATTTGACACTAGCAAAAGCCTCTAGATACTTTTGAAAATACATTTCCGAATTCCCCTTAAACTCAATTGGAGAGGTTGAGGAAACTGAAACTCGTTTTTTATTATACTTATAGATAGAGGGATATCCTTCATATACTTTACTTGGCTTAGTATTTCCTGGAAGAGAGGATCGATAGAGTTGAGGGGGTGCAACCTCAAAAATTGAGACCCAAAATACACTGAAGTGTGCCCCTTAATGCGATGGGGAGCTCACAGCTAACCACTTCCGATATCTCAGGATCTACAGTACCCTTTCTAAGTCTTGAGCATGACCTGGTCGGGGCTTGAACCCACAAACTCTGGTGTAGCAAGTCAGAGTCTACACCCTCCCAGAATAGACCCGGGTATTATCTGGCCTAGACGAGATCATACCCACGGGGTATAATTTGGGCTTCAGTACATGGGGAATGACTATGGTCTACATTTTGCACATACCCCCTGGACCATATTATTCCTTATCGATATCAATTTCGCAAATGAACCTGTATTTCTAAACTTCTTCTTCTCCTTTTCATCCTGGCGGACGGTCGCGGTTCTGCGACGGTGGACTCGTCCGTGGGCGGCGAGTCCAGCTGTACTCTTGCAGTGTTTGCCACAAAGAGCGCAGGTGAAGGCTGTTGTTTGGCATGGTGTGTGTCTCTTTTGCCTTCTGGCAACCTCGTTTAGCTCTAAGTCGTGTTCCAGTTTTTTGGCACCTTGGTGGAGTTTGTGAAGGTTTAAGTATGACACACTAAAGTATAGGCTCTTCTTTATTGTTCTTTCAAACCTTTTTTGACTTTAGAAATGATTTTACGACATTAGTATCGTTTTCCAACATTTTTTCTACAATTTACGACATATATCTGATCAGTTTGCAGGTATTTTGTATGATTTACAGTATGGTGGAAAACATTTTTTATTTATTTTTGAAATCGGACGAAAATTGGTGCGCGCACGGATGTTATCCATATAATCAAATCAACAAGACCTTACGTCCTGTGGGCATATGTCAAAGGTATCCCCATACCAAATTGCAGGTCTCCTGGTTCTAATACCTGGGCACAAGAGCCCCAAATTAACATTTTCTTGTTTTAAAATAGCCCAAATGATCCCCAAGAAACCAATTATTTTTAAGTGGTGTATGACAAAAGTGTGAATAAATTTTTCTGTTGGCATATATATGTCCTAGGAAACACCATACCGAATTCCAGGTCATTTGGTTCTAATACCAGGGCACGTAAAGGAGTACAAAATACACAATTAAAGGTGCATTTTCAAGCCATGTAAGCAAAGCGATGATTATACTCAAGGATTTGATAATAACTTTTAAAAACGGGGTCTTACACTGTCAACATCATTTATTCGTGCAGATCTTGGACAAAGTAAAGGCAATTCAAACATCATATTATGAAACTGAGAAATCAACATAAATGAATTCTTGATGTTACTTCTTGAAAAAATGTAAATCAATATGCCATCGTTCTCTGCTTTTATGATATTTATCTTGAATGCGAATTCATGCTCGACAGATGATTGCAAGTGACAAAATACAATACATATGATAATATACAAATATACAAATACCAGTAATAAGAAACAACCAGAGTAAGACGACCTCATATCTTCGCCAAGGAGTATTATTAGTAACTATGACTATCACCTAAGTTGCATAAGACTATAGTATACGACTGATAATGCCTACTTCTACATGCATGACTTACACATGTCACAAATATGAAATCGCCATTATTCACGTTATGCATATATGACAATATTCACGATATCATCTGACCTACATGACATGTGTCACTAGTACAAATTTTCATCGTTCACTGCTTAGGTATAATATATTTCCCATTTATTATACATCAGATCAATTGATAATCGCGAACGAAGCTTCATATGATACGCGTATTAAGCTCCTGTCATTTAGCAACATTTAGATATAAACACACGTAAGGACGCTACCAAAAAGATAATATTTTTGGCTAAGGTGATGAACATACATATAGAACAATGTGCTTATTAGTAATCTACTGTAAGATTCTATATTCATCATCGTTCATTGGTTTCATATACTAGTATATATATACATACATACATGCTTAGATTAAAAATTCCTAGCTTATTTAAGCTAACATATTAAAGTCGAAATGGTTAAAAGGTGTTTATGTGCTCAACTTCAAAGCTGCGTCTGAAAAGGTTGAATAAGTGGCATTCAATTTGTATGTAGTAACGGTTTTGTTCTGAAATCTACTTGTGGGCAAAACCGGGTACATTTTAATTGTTACGCAGTGAATCTAAGATAAAGAGCCATAGGATGACTGAACAACTGACAGACTGATCAGCATCTACAGAATCTGATGTCTTTTGATAATTTGACCATCTAATATAGAGTTTAGATACTTCTGCGGCGATTACGTGCTTTATATGGGGGTTCCTTCATCTGTGAATCAGATACCTGAAGGCTGGAGGTTTTTGACCGGTGAATTTGGCCTTTCTCATAAGTTGTAAGAGTATCATCGTTGGACTTGGCAACAGGCACATTTGCGGCCTGTGGGTTGCTTTTATTCGCTAATGGCCCAAGTTTGAATGTAGCCTTGTACATGGCGTTAGTCCGCTCCCTGTTAGCCCGTGTATGTAGAGTAAGAGGGTTGCTATATAAGGCCCTAGCTAATTTCTCTCTAGCAATGAGACCTCTTTGTTTTCTGCCATAGTTACCAACGAAAACCATATCTCGGACTCTACGCTTGATTAATGTATTTGTTCCATAAGATCGAATTTGTGCATTTCTTGCACGTATTCGACGATTCTGTGCAATTGCAACTGCTGCAAATCTAGATTCTGTGCCGTATGCGTAAGAGAGGGGCTTATGATCTAACCCGCTTACTGTAGGAAGGGACGCCTCATCTGCTGAAGCACTGTAAGGTACGTTCTCGTACTGCCCAGATGACAGAGGCACCTGCAGTGTCAGAGGGAATGACAGGGGGCGCCCCGCGGTGTTTTCGTAGTTGTAGTAGTCATCTCCGATTTCCCAGTAGTGATGCAGTGACGCGGGCCGCGTGTTGTAATAGTCGTCGGGAATCTCCCAGTAAGTATTAGAAACCGCAGGTGGCCATGGCGACGTTGCAGTATTTTGGTACTTGTAGTAGTCATCGGGAATTTCGTTGTATTGCTGGTCATCACCTGAATGTGAAGCTTGTTGACTGACCCTGTCACTAGCTTTATCGGGACCTGTCGTACTGCGACTAACATTGACAGTGACAGCATGGCCGTTGGTCCCACCGATCCTCCATTGATTAAGGGAGGTAATACTGAGAGGAGACCCTACCGAAGCATGGGCAACCTGTGCAGCTTGGTTATCCCGTGAACAACAACTTAGCTTTCTTACAAAACAAGTTGGAACCAGTGCAACCAGGGTTACCCCTATCACAGCTAACAGCGTGGTGAGACCAACATGTAGGGATCTTCCTTTCCCTGGCTGTGCCGTCACCGTTGGAGCTGTGTAAGGATTCGTACCATGCTCCTTCTCTGAGTTTTTCATACCTTCTGTCACCCCCTTGTGTTCTATCTCCCTTTGCTCTGGACAGCCTGTACCATGGTCAGGAGTTTCTGACAGAGGTATCGTGAAAACATGTCGGTATGTCTTCCCCCAGACAGTGTTGAGGAAACACGATACATTCCTAGCATCTTCCTGACCAAAGACAGCTGTGGTATTTCTATTGTGGCCATCAGTGTGATTCACGTTACCGCGTTTACCAGCTGCGGCATCAAACAGAACTACAGCAACACTCTGCGACTTGTAGGATTTGTTTACACAAATAGGAACGATTCTTAGATTAGTTTCTTGACCCAAAGCAATATCTACGATACCTGCATCTTTCCATGCTTGTTTGCACAAGTCAGTGATGTTTTCAGTTTGATTGTCTTGTTCTGTGCCGATGGATAGCATCACAAATGGCAGGTCATATTTGATTTTGATTTTCGTCTGAATGTTCATAAATGTGCATCGACTTATCGGTTCGACGTTTGGTCGAACTAGTATTTTGGGGAAATCATGTTGCATTTGAGGATGATATCGAATCATTTTATATGCCCGAGTAATACAGAAAAGTTCTTCATTAACCGTCACTGCAATGCGCTGCCTGGATTGGAGAGATTGTCGGTAATCAAGACTCCAGTTAATCATCAAAGGACCAGAATCACCAAAGGGTAGTAATTCATTTCTACTGACTTTAAGAATTTGTAGTGCGTGGAGCCCCTTTACAGTTTCTCCAGACAGATATTTCAATTCATTATTGCTTAAGTCCAAGGTCATCAGTCGTCGCAATGACCTAAATGACTCTGGATCGATGCTTTGGATGAAATTTGATTTCAACGAAAGTTGGCCAATATTGTCCAGTCCATAAAACCAAGATGACTCGATACGTTGCAATGAGTTACTGTCCAGTAACAACACATTCAGGTCGGTGAGATTTTTTAAACAGTTAGGATCCATGCTCTTAATATTGTTGTGTGATAATGATAGACTATAGAAAAAACGTGGAAACTTCAAACCGTTGAACCAATTCTGCTTGACGTGAGTCAAGTTGTTGAAGTCAAGGTTTAGGAAATTTAGTCGAGGAAACGCAGCCAGAGTGTTCCCTTCTATATCTGTTATTCCACATCTAACCAGAGAAATGGACTGCGTGATAGACTGCTGATCATGAGGTGGTCGGAGTTTCTGAACGGAGAGTATCCCAAATGAAAACCCTCTAATTGTTACATATCTATTGTTAGGAAGGCATGTTGAGTTTGGTTGAGAAGAGTTTAGCACATTTCGTTGCTGTTGCTTCGTAGTGCAAAGGATACATGTGATATCTTGAGGAGTGCTGGGCCTGTAACGAGTACCCTCGTCAGTTACTGATTTACCGTAGGATGAACATGAGTTCGTAACCTTGCACCCAGGAAAACATGCCGGGTCTAGACTTCCACATCCTGCCGTAATAATGAGAATCAATACAACCTGCTGTATTACTGTCTTCATTCTAGATCATGAAATGTTCTTTCTAATACAATATAAACTTCAAAAAGATAGGCTCAACTTTCGAATTATGTGGTATTTTAGAAATAATCTAAAGGAGTCATGAATTAACGACTATAGAATTTCTTGCTCTTTTTCAGATTCTTGTACTTGTGCGGTGTTGTTATGACTTAGATGAAGAGGCGAGAAATTTGTCGGTTTTCCACCCTGAAAAATAAATATACATGCATATCATCATTTGTCACCTCATATCTACTTACTAGCTATGGACACTTTGGCTGGTAATTGGTAAGTTTGTAGTTTTCACCTGTATGTTTTGATGACAGGGAACTGGATGGTACGAACGGTTGAAAATGCTTGTTACTGACTGATTGCATTTATTTTGGATAGGCTAACGGTGTAACACAATCCAGTCTTGTCAAAGGGTTAATTCCCTTGATCATGGTGTAGAATAAACTACCGAGTGTAGTGGCTAGCTTTTGGGGCAAATGCGAGCTTCTGATTCGTCAATCTATTCTGTCTATATGACGTTAGTGAAAAATGCCTTTGATTCGGGGCCATTGCTACAAGCCAACTCATTTTACTATTTCACTTCATGAAACAACTCAGGTATCTATGGTTTTGACGAATGTTTGACATATGTTTATTGCCTTCAAAATACCATACGTCTTGAAAAAAATATACAACGATGCATTATCAAATTCTTAGTTTGCCTGTGGAAGATTTAGATTCTGCAACTACCAGTCTTTAATATCTAAACCGAGTGGAATGGTGCCGTTGTGCATTTTCCTAGCCTCTACCGGGCCCCGCGGATCGCTTGGAAAATAGTAGAAATTGGCCAAAATGGAGTGAATTGTATGCTAAGAGAGTTGGCTACGGAGACAGGGTCCAGTCTGCAATCCTAGGAGTTTGCAAGTGAAACCCTGGCAAATATTCTCCCTATAGCCGGCGTAGTTAGTCTGGTAGAGACTAGCATTGTCCTATCTATGTTTGAAATGATAATTGACAGCTGTGAAAAATCTAAAAAATGCCATTGAATAGACAATAAAAACAACATATATCCAGCCTCAACTCAGTTGTTTTGATCTAGTTTAGACTAGAAATTTAGAATTTTCCCCCGTTTGGTAACACAGTCTGTGAACAAGATCTTGTGAAAACGTTTGCCATTCGACAGAAGCAACAAACATAGGGAACAGATACACAGTTATGCAGACATATCTACACAGTCTAATATCAATATTCATCACATTTATGTAAAAGATAAATTCCATTATTCATATAGCTTAAGCTTCTCATCGACTTTTTTCAGCTTGGCCATTATTGAAAAAAAAAGACAATTGAAGAACGCACAAGGAGCGCAAACAATATCTGCTCACAAGCTGAAAATCATAAGCTCAGCGTAACAACATTATGTTTTTTTTCCGTCGAAAAACTAAAAATCTAAAAAGAAATCTGTTTACAATTAAAATTAGACCTCTTTTTCCTACAGATGATGTGACATGATGTAGACGGTATGATTTTCTAGCCATTCTTGGTACTGATAACAAGAAGGTTGTTATTTTTTCAAGATGTACAGAATGCAACAATCTTTCTTTGAATAATAGCAAATCCATGAAGAGATTTACTGCTTATAAAAATACACGATCCGATTTCTGTTTAAAATTTGAATAAGGTCGTGTGGCCCAATGAACGGTGACACCACCATGATTATCAAACTGCTCGTATCGTGCTGTCAAGTCTGTCATCTCATATTCATTTTTTGTGTTGAAGGTATAGGTTGGCAACGCCTTCTTGAGCTTGTCTGAAACTCACCTTGTATATCAGAGTTACTCCTTGACGCTCTGACGCTCCTCTCTCAAGTGCCCTTCTTGTAAGTCGTCAAAATAGCATCTGCGGTCTGAATCACGTGGAGTGTCTTTCCTTCCCAAGTCTCGTATGTAGCTGCGGATGTCAACACAAAATGAGTTGGGATTCTCTGCGTTTCCCTGCTTTTTGGCAAGCTTCAATTTTGAGGTTGGCTAGACATATAACTAATTCAAATACCCTGTCTGATGATCAGGACAATGTCTTTTTGTTCAGGGACGCCACCGTTTCATTCGTACTATGTAAGATGGACTCGGAGGTGGGAAAAGGCTAACGAATCTTACGATGTTGGCGTCACGATTTACAAAGTAAATGCAAGCTACTGCTTTCTTTCCAGACAGGTATTTATCTCATTGTTTAAGTGACAGTATTCAAAAGTATGGGCGGATCTCTACATGATAGCCTGATCACAAGACACATTGTATGTCCATAACGTTAGAAATAATGTACTAAAGAGTTTTATCCCATTCACCTTTATATGTCCAAAAAAAGGTGAGCACTTTCCCCAACATCTATGATTGACTAATTTGAGTGTCTCACTGAAAGGGTTGTCCTCCTTATCTGCTTACAGCATTCAGTTATATGTGCTGATCAGCCCATGTGTCGTGAGGTTTTATTTCATGTTTACTTATCTAACGTAAACATCAGCTTAAATTTGTTAACAATTGAAAAAAAGGGACGAAACAAAACGGTGACTTACGTCGATGAAGGTTAGACATCCAGGTGACAAGATACGCAAGATACTAACAGTTGCTCAAGCAATTGGATAGATTTTGAAAAGGCCGCGAAAGACATATTTAGCAAAATAACCTCTATCCCACTGTTGAGTTGTGTAGCTTTTTTTACTGTACTTCATTACGCCCTGGGGAAAGATAAAACTGTCGAAACGTCGGCACTAGTTCAAATTTTGGTTGTGATGAAATAGGAACTCTATATATATTTTAACTACCAACCTGATGAAACTATCTAGGGATGTAGATGAGATTTTTGTGGTGCTACAAAAAAAAATCAGAAAACGCATACATACCTTCCTCACAGGACCACAAACCCAGTTTCCACCGTCGCTATATGGCTGTCCACCTCATCTGTGGTTGACTATACATGCGAGGTGTGAATCTATATAGCTGACAGGGCGGTTGATTGAAATTCCATCTCGCAGTTTAATCAGATGCCACCATCCTGTCATCATCTGTATCAGCTCAATTAAATGCATTGTCTGGGGTGGTCTGTTTTTACATCGATGAAAGATCTGTGTACTAGTTATGCTGGCGGTGATATAATCGAAATTTCTAACCTACAAAAGATAATACATGTTTCTACAAGGTCTCCGAAGATTTTATTGTACGTCATATTACAATGAATATTTGTAAGAAGCGAAGCATAAATAAATGGTATACCGGTAAAGTACGTAACAGCTAGGGATGTGCGCCAGGGCCCAGTATGTTACCGCGCAAATCATTTAGGTTTACAAAATACCAATGTACATGTACCGGTATCTGAACAAATTTTTGACTTATATTCTTACCGTAAAAAACGTGTTATTCATACCACAAAGATATTGATGTAGAGCTGGAAAAAGATTAAAACACGGTATGGTCCGTAAAAAAATGTACGATTTTTTTATTGGAGATCCTCTTGAAAGCTTGGGTTCTCTGTATAAGATACCTGCAGTCTAAATATAAACATTCTTTTAAATGTTTATTCATGTTTCTGCCATCATTGAGGACCACAGGTTTTGGCCCATGTTGTCATTTCTATGAAACTCTTCGTTCCCACAAACTACCTGGCTGGGTTAGGAAATTTGACACTAGCAAAAGCCTCTAGATACTTTTGAAAATACATTTACGAATTCCCCTTAAACTTAATTGGAGAGGTTGAGGAAACTGAAACTCGTTTTTCATCATACTTAAAGACAGAGGGATATCCTTCATATACTTTACTTGGCTGAGTATTTCCTGGAAGAGAGGGTCGATAGAGTTGAGGGGGTGCAACCTCAAAATTTGAGACCCAAAATACACTGGGGTGTGCTCCTTAATGCGGTGGGGAGCTCACAGCTAACCACTTCCGATATCTCAGGATCTACAGTACCTTTTCTAAGTCTCGAGCATGACCTGGTCAGGGCTTGAACCCATAAACTCTGGTGTAGCAGGCCACAGTCTACACCCTCCCAGAATAGACCCGGGTATTATCTGGCCTAGCCGAGATCATACCCACGGTGTATAATTTGGGCTTCAGTACATGGGGAATGACTATGGTCTACATTGTGCACATACCCCCTGGACCAGATCATTCCTTATCGATATCAATTTCGCAAATGAACCTGTATTTCTAAACTTCTTCTTCTCCTTTTCATCCTGGCGGACGGTCGGTTCAGCGTCGGTGGACTCGTCCGTGGGCGGCGATTCCAGCTTTACTCTTGCAGTGTTTGCCACAAAGAGCGCAGGTGAAGGCTGTTGTTTGGCATGGTGTGTGTCTCTTTTGCCTTCTGGCAACCTCGTTTAGCTCTAAGTCGTGTTCCAGTTTTTTGGCACCTTGGTGGAGTTTGTGAAAGTTGAAAGTATGACACACTAAAGTATAGATTCTTCTTTTTTGTTCTTTCAAAACTTTTTTCGAATTTAGAAATGATTTTACGACATGAGTATCGTTTTCCAATAGTTTTCTACAATTTACGACATATATCTGATCAGTTTGCAGTTATCTTGTATGATTTACAGTATGGTGGAAAACATTTTTTTAAATTTTTTAAATCGGACGAAAATTGATGCGCGCGCGGAAGTCATCCATATAATCAAATCAACATGGCCTTACGTTCTGTGGGCATATGTCAAAGGTACCCCTATACCAAATTGCAGGTCTCTTGGTTCTAATACCTGGGCACAAGAGCCCCAAATTAACATTTTCTTGTCTGAAAATAGCCCAAATGATCCCCAAGAAACCAATTATTTTTAAGTGGTGTATGACAACAAGTGTGAATAATTCCTGTTGGCATATATATGTCCTAGGAAACATCATACCGAATTCCTCTGGGTCATTTGGTTTTGATACCAAGGCACGTAAAAGAGTACAAAACGCACATAAAAAGGTGCATTTTAAGCCATGCAAGCAAAGAGATAATTAAACTAAAGAATTTGACAATAACTTTTAAAAAACGGGGTCTTACACTGTCAACATCATTTATTCGTGCAGATCTTCGACAAAGTAAAGGCAATTCAAACTTTATATTATGAAACTGAGAAATTAACATAACTGAATTCTTGATGTTACTTCTTGAAAAATGCAGATCAAAAATGCCATCGTTTTCTGCTTTTACGATATTTATCTTGAATGCAAATTCATGCTCGAAAGATGATTGCAAGTGACAAAATACAATACATATGATAATATACAAATACCAGTAATAAGAAACAACCAGAGTAAGACGACCTCATATCTTCGCCAAGGAATATCATTAGTAACTATGACTATGACCTAAGTTGTATATTACTATAGTATACAACTGATAACGCTTATTTCTACATGACTTGCACATGTCACTAATATGAAATCGCCATTATTCACGTCATGCATTTTTGACGATATTCACCATTATCTGACCTACACGAAATGAGTCACAAGTATGAATTTTCGTTGTTCACTGCTTAGGTATCATATATTTCGCTAACGAAGCTTCATATGAAACGCGTATTAATCTCCTGTCGTTTAGCAACATTCAAATATAAACATACGTACAAACGCTACCAAAAAGATAATCGTCTTTGCTAACGTGATGAACCTACATATAGAACAATGTGCTTATTAGTAATCTACTGTAAAACTTTATATTCATCATCGTTGATATACAAGCTTACATGATAAATTCCTATATTATATACAATTTTGTCACGATGACAGCTAGTCATTCTGGGCTCCTAAGACATCCACGTTGCATACATAATACATAAACCTACAAATTTCTACGTCTTAGATTTCCGTAAATTTTTCCGCTGAAAAAATATATATACCGATCCTGGCAAAGTTCCTGGGTGCAAGATAAAAATCAAATCTTGTAAGTTCATATCCTACAACCATTTAAGTTGAACTCCATTATCGCTGCAAAACTTTAGATGAATTTATATCTATTTGTCATTCCTCATAGACTTCTAACATATTAAAGGCATCCAGAGCATTAAATGAGGCTTGAAACTTGAATAGAAAAAAACTCCAATTTCTAGTCATTCCTACACATAGTAAGTTTCAATAACACTATACCATTACATATCAAAATTAAAGGAGCAAAGATATGTCGTTGTGCGGTGAGAACATAGAAAATCCAAGCCCTAATAGACTTATCCTGACTGTCCATCACAATTAGAGGTTCGACCAATGAGAGAGTGACTGCATGTCCGTCAAATATTTGCATTTTTATGTTTTAATTTTGCATTTCTACGTTTTGACGGAGGTGGGCGGGGCTATGGTATCGGTCTATTCACACTAGGCGCGTGAAACTAAAAGATCACCATGTAGCTTATTTTTGTGCCGCTTTTGAGAACTTTTGATAAGCAATCCGCACGCAAATGTGGTAAACAGTAGAATTGAATGTCGATTTCATAAAGATTATAGCAACGAGAATATTTCCAGTTTTCAAGCCTCATAAAATGCTCTTGGTGCCTTTAAAGTCGCAATGATTAAAAGAAGTTTATGGGCTCGACTTCAAAGGTAGCGTCTGCAGGACGCTGCGTCTGAAAAGGTTGAAAAAGTGGCATTCAATGTGTATGTAGTAAAGGTTTTGTTCTGAAATCTAATTGTACATTTTAATTGTTACACAGTAAATCTAAGATAAAGAGCCAGATGCATAGGATGACTGAACAACTGACAGACTGGTCAGCATCTACAGAATCTGATGTCTTTTGATAATTCGATCATCAGAGATAGAGTTTAGATACTTCTGCGGCGATTACGTGCTTTATATGGGGGTTCTTCCATCTGTGAATCAGATACTTTAAGGCTGAAGGTTTTTGACCTGTGAATTTGGCCTTCCTCGTAACTTTTCCAAGCATCATCGTTGGACTTAGCAACAGGCACATTTGCGGTCTGTGGGTTGCTTTTATTCGCTAATGGCCCAAGTTTGAATGCAGCCTTGTACATGGCGTTAGTCCGCTCCCTGTTAGCCCATGTGTGCAGAGTAAGAGGGTTGCTATATACGGCCCTAGCTAATTTCTCTCTGGCAATAAGACCTCTTTGTTTTCTGCCATATTTACCCACCAAAGCCATATCTCGGACTCTACGCTTGGTTGATGTATTTGTTCCATAAGATCGAATTTGTGCATTTCTTGCACGTATTCGACGATTCTGTGCAATTGCAACTGCTGCAAATCTAGATTCTGTGCCGTATGCGTAAGAGAGGGGCTTGTGATCTAACCCGCTTACTGTAGGGAGGGACGCCTCATCTGCTGAAGCACTGAAAGGTACGTTCTGGTACTGCCCAGACGACAGAGGCACCTGCAGTGTCAGAGGGAATGACAGGGGGCGCCCCGCGGTGTTTTCGTAATTGAAGTACTCATCTCCGATTTCCCAGTAGTGATGCAGTGACGCAGGCCGCGTGTTGTAATAGTCGTCGGGAATCTCCCAGTAAGTATTAGAAACCACAGGCGGCGACGTTGCAGTATTTTGGTACTTGTAGTAGTCATCGGGAATTTCGCTGTATTGCTGGTCATCACCTGAACATGAAGCTTGCTGACTGACTCTGCCACTAGCTTTATCGGGACCTGTCGTAATACTGCGGCTAACATTAAAAGTGACAACATGGCCGTTGGTCCCACTGATCCTCCATTGAGTTAGGGAGGTGATACTGAGAGGAGACCCTACCGACGCAGCTTGGTTACCCCATGAACAACAACCTAGCTTTCTGACAAACCACGATGAAACCAGTGCAACGAGAGCAACCACAGCTAACAGCGTGGTGAGACCCACATGTAGGGATTTTCCCTTACCTGGCTGTGCCGTCACAGTTGGAGCTGTGTAAGGATTCGTCCGATGCTCCTTCTCTGAGTTTTTCATACCTTCTGTCACCCCCTTGTGTTCTATCTCCCTTTCCTCTGGACAGCTTGTACCATGGTCAGGAGTTTCTGACAGAGGTATCGTGAAAACATGTCGGTATGTCTTCCCCCAGACAGTGTTGAGGAAACACGATACATTCCTAGCATCTCCCTCACCAAAGACAGCTGTGCCATTTCTACTGTGATTCGCGTTACCGTGTTTACCAGCTGCGGCATCATACAGAACTACAGCAACACTCTGCGACTTGTAGGATTTGTTTACACAAATAGGAACGATTCTCAAATTAGTTTCTTGACCCAAAGCAACGTCTACGATACATGCATCTTTCCATGCTTGTTTGCACAATTCAGTGATGTTTTCAGTTTGATTGTCTTGTTTGTGCCGATGGATATCATCACAAATGGCAGGTCATATTTGATTTTGATTTTCGTCTGAATGTTCATAAATGTGGATCGACTTATCGGTTCGACGATTGGTCGAGCAAGCATTTCGGGGAAATCATGTTGCATTTGAAGATGATATTGCCTCATTTTATATGCCCGAGTAATACAGAAAAGGTCTTCATTAACCGTCACTGCAATACGCTGCTGGGATTGGAGAGATTGTCGGTAATCAAGACTCCAGCTCATCGCCAAAGGAGTAGAATCGCCAGAGGGAAGTAATTCTTTTCCACTGACTTTAAGGATCTGTAACTTGAGGAGCCCCTTTACAGTTTCTCCAGACAGATACTTCAATTCATTATTGCTTCTTAAGTCCAAGTTCATCAGTCGTCGCAATGACCTAAATGACTCTGGATCGATGTTTTGGATGAAATTTGATTTCAACGAAAGTTGGCCAAGATTGTCCAGTCCATCAAACCAAGATGACTCAATACGTTGTAATGAGTTACTGTCCAGTAACAACACATTTAGACCGGCGAGGTTTTTGAAACAGTTAGGATCCATGCTCTTAATATGGTTGTGTGATAACGATAGACTATAGAAAAAATGTGGAAACTTCAAACAATTGAACCATTTCTGCTTGACGTGAGTCAAGTTGTTGAAGTCAAGGTTTAGGAAACTTAATTGAGGAAACGCAGCCAGAGTGTTCCCTTCTATATCTGTTATTCCACATCTAACCAGAGAAATGGAATGCGTGGTAGACTGCTGATCATGAGGTGGTCGGAGTTTCTGAACGGAGAGTATCCCAAATGAAAACCCTCTAATTGTTACATATCCATTGTTAGGAAGGCATGTTGAGTTTGGTTGAGAAGAGTTTAGCACATTTCGTTGCTGTTGCTTCGTAGTGCAAAGGATACATGTGATATCTTGAGGAGTGCTGGGCCTGTAACGAGTACCCTCGTCAGTTACTGATTTACCGTAGGATGAACATGAGTTCGTAACCTTGCACCCAGGAAAACATGCCGGGTCTAGACTTTCACATCCCGCCGTAATAATGAGAATCAATACAATCTGCTGCATCATTGTCTTCATTCTAGATCATAAAATGTTCTTTCCAATACAATATAAACTTCAAAAGGATAGGCTAAACTTTCGAATTATGTGGTATTTTAGAAATAATCTAAAGGAGTCTTGAATTAACGACTATAGAATTTCTTGCTCTTTTTCAGATTCTTGTACTTGTGTGGTGTTGTTATGACTTAGATGAAGAGGCGAGCAATTTGTCGGTTGTCCTCCCTGAAAAATAAACATACATGCATATCATCAATTGTCACCTCATATCTACTTACTAGCTATGGACACTTCGCTGGTAATTGGTAAGTTTGTAGTTTTCACCTGTATGTTTTGATGACAGGGAACTGGATGGTACCAACGGTTGAAAATGCTTGTTACTGACTGATTGCATTTATTTTGGATAGGCTTACGGTGTAACACAATCCAGTCTTGTCAAAGGGTTAATTCCCTTGATCATGGTGAAGAATAAACTACCGAGTGTAGCGGCTAGCTTTTGGTCCAAATGCGAGCTTCTGATTCGTCAATCTATTCTGTCTATATGACGTTAGTGAAAAATGCCTTTGATTCGGGGCCATTGCTACAAGCCAACTCATTTTACTATCTCACTTCATGAAACAACTCAGGTATCTATGGTTTTGACGAATGTTTGACATATGTTTATCGCCGTCAAAAGTGCCATACGTCTTGAAAAAAATATACAACGATGCATTATCAAATTCTTAGTTTGCCTGTGGAAGATTTAGATTCTGCAACTACCAGTCTTTAATATCTTAACCGAGTGGAATGGTGCCGTTGTGCATTTTCCTAGCCTCTACCGGGCCCCGCGGATCGCTTGGAAATAGTAGAAATTGGACAAATAGAGTGAATTGTATGCTAAGAGAGTTGGCTACGGAGACAGGGTCCAGTCTGCAATCCTAGGAGTCTGCAAGTGAAACCCTGGCAAATATTCTCCCTATAGCCGGCGTAGTTAGTCTGGTAGAGACTAGCATTGTCCTATCTATGTTTGAAATGATAATTGAAAGCTGTGAAAAATCTCAAATATGCCATTGAATAGACAATAAAAACAACATATATCCAGCATCAACTCAGTTGTTTTGATCTAGTTTAGACTAGAAATTTAGAATTTTCCCCGTTTGGTAACACAGTCTGTGAACAAGATCTTGTGAAAACGTTTGCCATTCGACAGAAGCAACAAACATAGGGAACAGATACACAGTTATGCAGACATATCTACACAGTCTATTATCAATATTCATCACATTTATGTAAAAGATAAATTCCATTATGCATAAAGCTTAAGCTTCTCATCGACTTTTTTCAGCTTGGCCATTATTGAAAAAAAAAGACAATTGAAGAACGCACAAGGAGCGCAAACAATATCTGCTCACAAGCTGAAAATCATAAGCTCCGCGTAAAAACATTTTATGTTTTTTTCCCTCGAAAAATTAAAAATCTAAAAAGAAATCTGTTTACGCAAAATACAATTGAAATTAGACCTCTTTTTTCCTACAGATGATTTGACATGATGTGGACGGTCTGATTTTCTAGCCATTCTTGGTACTGATAACAAGAATGTTGTTCTTTTTTCATGATGTACAGAATGCAACAATCTTTCTTTGAATAATAGCAAATCCATGAAGAGATTTACTGCTTATGAAAATACACGATCCAATTTCTGCTTAAAATTTGAATAAGGTCGTGTGGCCCAAGGAACGGTGACACCACCGTCATTATCAAACTGGTCGTATCGTTAGCCTCCATTGCAGACTCCTTCCGGCTTTTTTCTGTCAAGTTTTAGTTTTACCATTATTTTCATTTTTTCTTTTCGCTGGCCAGCAATAAGAAAAATAATGTAATAGTAAAACTATAACTTAAAAAAAAAAAAGCCGGAAGGGGTCTGCAATGGAGGCTATCGTATCGTGCTGTCAAGTACTAGTATTTCATCTCATATTCTTTTTGTGTGTGTGTTGAAAGTTTAGGTTGGCAACGCCTTCTTGAGCTTGTCTAAAACTCACCTTGTATATCAGAGTCACTCCCTGACGCTCCGACCCTCTTATCTCAAGTCCCCTTCTTGTTAGTCGTCAGGGTAGCATCTGCGGCCTGAATCACGCGGAGTGCCTTTCCTTTCCAAGTCTCGTATGTAGCTGCGGATGTCAACACAAAATGAGTTGGGATTCTCTGCGTTTCTCTGCTTTTTGGCAAGCTTCAATTTTGAGGCTGGCTAGACATATATCTAATTCAAATACCCTGTCTGATGATGAGGACAATGTCTTTTTTTTTCAGGGGCGCCACCGATTCATTCGTACTCTTCAGTCGATGTAAGATGGACTCGGAGGTGGGAAAATGCTTGCGAATCTTACGATGCATGCTGACGTCACACATGACAAAGTAAATACAAGCTACTGGGTTCTTTCCAGACACGTATGTATCTCATTATTTAAGTGACAATATTCAAAAGATGGACAGATCTCTACATTATAGCCTGATCACAAGACACATTGTATGTCAATAACGTCAGAAACAGTGTACTGAAGAGTTTTATCCCATTCACTTTTATATGTCCAAAAAAAGGTGAGCACTTTCCCCAACATCTATGATTGACTAATTTGATTGTCTCGCTAAAAGGGTTGTCCTTCTTATCTGCTGACAGCATTCAGTCATATGTTCTGATCAGCTCATGTATCGTGAGATTTTATTTCACGTCCACTTATCTAACGTTACTACCAGCTAAAATTTGTAAACAAGAGAAAAAACGATGATTTACGTCGATGAAGGTTAGACATCCAGGTAATAAGATATACAAGATAACAGCTGCTCAAGCAACTGGATAGATTTTGAAAAGTTCCTTCGTAGAGGCCGCAAAAGACATAACAAAATAATCGAAAAACCTATCCTACCTATAATTTATTCATTGTAGAATTGTGTAGCTTGAATACTATACTTTATTACGCCCTGAGGAAGATAAGGGGCTGACAGTGGAAACGTCGGCACCACTAGTTCAAATTTTGGTTGTGGTGAAATAAAAACTTTGTATTTATTGAACTATCCATCTGCTGAAACTATCTAGGAATGTAGATAAGATTTTTGTGGTACTACAAAAAAAAAATCGCAAAACTTTTACATACCTTCGTCACAGCATACAAACCCAGTTTCCATCGTCTCTATATGGCTGTCCGCCTCTTTTGTGGTTGACTATATATGCGACGTGTGTAATTATATAGCTGACAGGGCGGGTGAGGAAATTCCGTCTTACAGTTTAATCAGATGCCGCCATCCTGTCATAATCTGTATCAGCTCATTTAAATTCATTGTCTGGGGTGGTCTGTTTTTTTACTTTGATGAAAGTCTCGTGTGCTAGTTTGTGCTGGCGGTGACATATCCGACATTTTTAACCTACAAAGATGCTACAAGTTTCTACAAAGTCTCGAAAGATGTCATATTACAATTAATATTTGTAGCAAGCGAAGCATGAATAAATTGCTACAGTTCGTCACATATAGGGATGTACACCGGTGCCCATGGCCAGCACGCGAAAATCGTTTAGGTACAGGTCCAAAATACTGGAACATCATTGTACCGTTATTGTAACTGAATAACTATCTGACTTACGTCTATCTTTTAGAGGTGGGCCATAGAAAAAGATGAAAACAGTGTTGATTTGAGATCCTCTTTGAAAGCTTGGGTTCTCTGTATAAGAAACCTGCAGTCTAAATTAACTGTTTATTCATGGACCACAGGTTACTTTGTCAAATAGTTCAGGTATACTGTATGTACAGGTTTGAGCCCCATGTTGTCATTCATATCAAACTTTTCGTTCCCACAGACTACCTTGCCAAGCACCGGCTTGGAAATGCGATACATGCACTAGCGTTAACCTCTGTAAAATCTGCACTTTTAAAAATAATTTTCCCTCCTAGAATTAAAGATGTTGAGTATGCTGAAATTTAGTGGTTATTATTCATAGAGGGATATCCTTCATTCCTTCCCATATAGTTTTTTCTTTTCTTCTGCTCAGCAGAAGTATTTCCTGGAAGCTACATTCTCTTGACTTGTGGGTTCCCTCTAACAATATCTTAAATACTCTGAATCAAAGATTAATCGAAAGTTAAATCAAACAAAAAAAATTCGCCAAAAATTGATATTTCAAAATAATCTCGTAGACATGCATCATTCTTCAAGTATTACTATCATGTACATTCCTGCAAAGTTATATTGATAAACATCGAAGCACAAGCTTAAGCCGAGGGGAGCGTTTTTTCTAAAAAAGGGGCGTGGCCTTATAAATCTTGATGACGTAATCATGACATCATACAATTTGCATAAATCATCACGTTGCTATAAGGTACTACCTGAAAAAAATTAAAGTTGAGGAAGGTTTATAAAGCTTAAGAAATGTTTTTTTTAAACATCCCAAAATTCTTCACCCACCCTTCAACAATACCTTAAGTACTCTGAATCGAAAATGAACTGTAATTGCCAACACAACAAATTGGACTTACCCAAATTTTCGACTGATCAGCTAAAGTCTTTGTCAAGGAATGAGCAATCCACTGCTTCTGTGACGTCACGAAGATAAGACACGTGACTCGTTTTACGCCCTGGGGAAGATAAGGGACTGACTGTAGAAACGTCAGCACTAGTTCAAATTTTGGTTGTGGTGATATAAAAACTTTGTATGTATTGAACTACCAATCTTATGAAACTATCTAGGAATGGACATGAGATTTTCGTCAGTGTTACTAAGACAAAAAATCAGAAAATTGTTACATACCTTCCTCGCAGGACCACAAACCCAGTTTCCGCCGTCTCTATATGGCTGTCCGCCTCATCTGGGATTGACAATATGAAACGTGTGGATTTAGATAGCTGACGGGGTATTTGATGAAAATCCACCTCGCAGTTTAATCAGATGCCACCATCCTGTCACCATCTGTCTCAGCTCATTTAAATGCATTGTCTGGGGTGGTCTGTTTTTTTACCTTGATGAAAGTCCCGTGTGCTGGTTTATGATGGCGGCGACATAATCGACATTTCTAACCTACAAAAGATGCTACAAGTTTCTACAAAGTCTCCAGAAATTTGATTGAATATCATATTACAATGAATATTTGTAGCAAGCGAGGCACAAAGGAATTGGTACAGTACACGAATAGGGATGTACACCGGTGCCCAGCACGCGAAAATCGTTTAGGTACAGGTCCAAAATACCGGAACATCAATGTACCGTTATTGTATCCACAATGTACCGTTATTGACTTAAGTTGTTACCAAAAAGTGTTTTTTATATACAACATTTATTTATTTAGAGGTGGACCATGGAAAAAGATGAAAACATTGTTGATTTGAGATCCTCTTTGAAAGCTTGGGTTCTCTGTATAAGATACCTGCAGTCTAAATTAACTGTTTATTCATGTTCTGTTAACTGTTTATTCATGTTTCTGCCATCATTGAGGACCACAGGTTACTTTGTCAAATAATTCAGGTATACTGTATGTACAGGTTTGAGCCCCATGTTGTCATTTATATCAAACTTTTCGTTCCCACAGACTACCTTGCCAAGCACCGGCTTGGAAATGCGATACATGCACTAGCGTTAACCTCTGTAACATCTGTACTTTTTGAAATACTTTTCCCTCCTAAAATTGGAGAGGTTGAGGATGGTTATCATACATAGAAGGGATATACTTCATTACTTCCCATAAAGTTTTTTTCTTCTGCTCAGCAGAGGTATTTCCTCCTGGAAGCGACAGTTCCTTGACTTGAGGGTTCCCACTAACAGTAACAATATCATAATTACTCTGAATCAAAGTTGAACTGTAATTGCCAACAACTAATTATACTTACCCAAATTTTCAACTGATCAGCTACAGTCTTTGTCAAGGAATGAGCAATCCACTGCTTCTGTGACGTCATGTTATGCCGATAGGACACGTGACTCGGTAAGTAGTGGATCATATGTTGCAGAAAGTCTATGGCGCCCCCCGTCTCTGTTGAGGGATGGTTGTAGAGCCCGGATGAAGATGGCCTCTTATCGAGTCACGTGTCCTATCTGCATAACGTGACGTCACAGAAGCAGTGGATTGCTCATTCCTTGACAAAGACTAGAGCTGATCAGTCGAAAATTTGGGTAAGTCCAATTTGTTGTGTTGGCAATTACAGCTCAACTTTTATTCAGAATGACTTCTACCAACACAGATGAAATTTCAAGTGATCTTAAGTACTGTTCAAGCCTTGAGCATGACCCAAAGTACAAATAATCAACCAACGTTCTGTGTTTTAAAAGCCAATTTATGAGAACACCACGTAGAGGTCGGAAGATGGGGGGCGGCCAAATCAGCTCATATAGTTTGTATGTGTGATAGGCATGTGAAACTATGAACAGCCATATAATTGAAACCCTCAAGCTATTTTTGTCATGTTCTGGGACCCCCTTTGGAGACCCACAAAAATGAATGAAACTGCGATGGCTACGTCCATAATTCTGATAAAGATTCAAGCATATGTTTTAAATTTCCAAATAGCATAGGTTTCCTTGTTTTGCAGACAAAAAAGATGAAGCATTGAAATCAAGAGGGTGTACTAGGGGGTTACCAGAACCAATGCGGGTAGCCATCAACCTCTCCCTAGATTGGGATTTGGTTTTTCGTGTGACAAAACTTCATATCAAACAGTCTCCAGCCTCATATCCTACAAGCAAAATCTTTATTTAATATACTTCAGAAGAACAAACCGCACTCCCGAATACAAGTACAGATAACACAGTTAAGAATAGTAGTCAAGTTCAGTTGTTGTAACACATTACACGATGCTCCCTATTAACTACATTTTTTGTATATTCTCGGGGTGGACTAAGGAAATGCATATGAATTTTTTCTCTCCAGAAACTAGTTTTCAAATCTATTGAAAACATTTTCCTGTAAAAATGCAGTACAGTAGTGTATCTAAGAATCATATACCAGAAATTTAGACCAAGACTTTTCTTAACATTACCCCCCAATTCTTCCTAGTCCATCCCTTTTTGTATCAAGCCATCTGCTTGAGTGAAACAATTTTCCTGAATTACACTACATGTAGTTAATCTAATTTAAATCACGCAAAATTTACTCCAAACAGAAGTTCTTACACAATATCATACTTTCAAAATATTTTAGCAATCTAAAAACTACGCAGTCTGCTGTAGTATTCAATCTTTGAAGACAAATTTGAAGCAATTTTCCAATTTCTTAAGAACCTTTCTGCCTTTTTTGGTATAATTTCAGTTCATGATGACATCCCACCCTATAGGAAGCTCACTTCAAACTCCAAAAAAGTATCAAGGAATAAACCAATCACAGCAGGTTTTGTAAAACTTAAAGCTAGCTGCCAATGTGGGTCCAGGAAAGAAAAGTATCATCACTACATGGCAAGACAATCAATTCATTTCTGTACAGCAACAAGCCTGATGACCAGAAAACGCGATCACTACAGCCATGGCAATAATTTACTAAAAGGAGTGCGAAAGGAAGTCGGTTAGGAGTTGGCCAATTCCTTTAACACCTTGACATGGATCAGTCTTCAGAGATAGGATACTCAAGAAAACCACTAGGTAAGTGTAAGAAGCAGTGGCGGGAGAGAAGACGTCTTGGGACCGGCATCAAGAAGCGGTGGACTGCTTAAGGTAGCTGATGAGGTCCGCTCTCTCTCCCTTCTTCTTCAAGCCAGCAAAGACCATCTTAGTGCCGGGGATGTACTTCTTGGGGTTCTCCAGGTAGACCCACAGGGTGTCTTCAGCCCATGTAATTCCTGGTAAGAAAAAAAATATAAATTCTTAAGTTGCAGATAAATTAAGTTTGTGGTAACTAAATTTTGCAGCACTGTCAGGTTTTCGAGGTTGCATCCCAGTATATATTCTATTCAAATTTACATGGCACATAAGAAAAGTGCCAGGATTGAAATACATATTTTTCTTATTCTCTGCTATATGTGCTTCATACTCTAAAGTGTGATTTGGATATTATTTTCAGATGTAATCAGAAATTTTCTTTTAGTATTGGGTCGAACAAGTTGAAAGAGATTGCATTCGTCTTTTCAGAAAGTGACGTAAAGCCGAAGCTCTGTGTATGAGGGGACTTCAGGTGTTAGGCTCAAGATGAGTCAAGCGTCAAACCTCTTGACATAAAAGAACCCAACACACTTCTCGAGAAGAGTAGGGGTGACCCAGTGTGCTGGCTAAAACTGCAAGCCGTAGCGAAGCTGCATTGCACTGCTACTAGCTACTTGAAAAAGGAATGTGCTTTACCTCAATGGATGATGACTGCTTTACCTTTATTGTGTGTCATGAGCTGACATGAAAATTCTCTTAACAAACATAACAGATGAACATGGTAAGGTTATTTCACTCACCCTTGTTTTTGTTTGCATCAGTGTAAGAGAAGCCTGATGCCTGTCCTGTCTTGCGTCCGAACAGACCGTTCAGATTGGGGCCAGTCTTGTGCTTGCCTCCGGCCTCTACCGTATGACACTGGGCACACTTCTGTACAAACACCTTCTTCCCCTTTTCTGGGTTGCCCTTAGCAACTGCTTCGGCCATCGTCTCTTGTTTCTGAAAGAAGGAAGATGGTGCACTTTTAGATATGTATGATGAATACATTTTACAACATGGGTACGATTAAGATTTCATAAGCTTATTTAGGACATGTTGGGTTGCTAATCCACATTGTCTTGGACATGGTATTGGAAGGCAGGGCCCATCTCTCTCCTTTCAACGACTTCTAGTTACTGTATCTCCCCAACAGAAGGCATGTACCCATTTTTACACCTGGGTGGAGTGAAGAAAGTTGTGTAATGTTTAAAATTGGGTCAGATAACTTGATAAGTATGATAATGTTCAAGGCTAGGCTTGATCAAGAACATCTTATAGTGTCCCTAGTTCCATTGCTTGAAAATATTGTATGATGAAAACCTGTCCCTTAGGTCATGTCAAAGGTTACACACATGCAGAGCTCAAATTACATGTACATCCACATCATAATTCTTATACAACAGCTATGGTTTAAAATAGCATTATTTGACCCTGTCTTCAATCTATGACTTCCAAATGTGATCTTAAGGGCAAACCTTTCTCACCACCCTCCCAAGGACATGGCTTATGAGTTATGTAGCCCTTATCTCCAAGCAGATGTTGGGAGGCAAAATTGTTATGTTCTCCTAGCTGCCCATTTCTGTCGCACTAACTGCCTCCCTAAAATAGCTTTGAACAGAAACGGGCAGCTAGGAAAACGAAACAGTTTTCCCACCAAACATCTGCTTGAAGACTAATTTTGCCCCAAACAACAGGTTAGAGTCAGACGTCTCAGATTTATGACCTTTTTTAAAATAAAGCTTTGTCTTCTAATCAGGTGGCTGTCAGAGAATTTATCAAATAGAGCAATTACGCAACCAGAAAGTGAAAGTGGGCTTCTTGGTTGGACTTTTTAAGTGTTATCTTCTGATCAAATGTATATCATTTTGTCTGAAACAATTCTTTACTGTATATCATTTTTCTGAAACAAATTCTAACCATTGTTTGTATACCATTTTTGTTGTTGTTGCAATTTAAAGGCTGTCAGAAACCCGTTACATCAGAAAATAGCATAAAATACCCCCCCCCCCCCAAGAACAAAAGGTCAAACCAAGAAATATACTGCTATATATGGAGGCTGCATTTTACAAACGTACGGCAATACAGCAGAAGTTAAACGTCATCCGCATAGCCTACTATCTTAAATTGTTAAGAAGGCTAACACTGCCCGCTTTACTCAGAAGAAGTCAGGTTGCGCAACCGTCGGCTTACGTGTCCTGCCGGTGAGTCAACTTCCGGTGCTTCAACTTCTTATAAATCATATCCTAAAAAATTAGTCTTAACACCACACCAACCCAAGTTTGATTCTAAAATGCACGAATCTACTTACTTTATGGTGCCTTTGTTTAGAAAATACTGTATAAATGGTTAAAAATAATCGCCTATTTCCAGGGACAAGCCGATAAAAAAGCCGGTATACCACGCTGGTTTACGAAACACCTTTCGTAAGGTATTCCCCTAGGGTTGCGTAACCCCAAACCTCTTTTAGCTTCGCACAGGCATGTTTTGACCAAGATTTATCTACCTAAATGCTAAAATCTTGCTTGTAGCGGGTTTAACTCGTGAACTTGAGTACCTAAAAGCCGATAAAAAGGCCGGTATTCTAGTACCACGCCGGTTTAATTACGAAATACCTTTTTGTATTACTATTAGGTATTCCCCTTGGTTGCGTAAGCCAATACCTCTTCTAGCCACCTACAAGCATGTTTTGACCAAGATTTATCTACCAAGACGTAAAAATCTTGTTCGTAGCGGGTCAAATCTGTGAACTTGAGTACCCTTGACGTTGTCCTCTCGTGCCCTCCCCCCTAACATGCCTTTACGTGTCCTCGGCGTCCTGAAATATGGCGCCCGCTTCGAAAGAAAGCCGATCCACGAAAAAAGCAATAAATTTAACATTCTACGGCACAAAAACTACACAGAAATATCTCCTATGTGTCTATGAAGTCACAACGATGTAGAAATTGATTTTTAGGACTTACTTTTCGCTGAGATTGGTGAAAATTGAGAGAAACAAGCGAACACACCGGTGTCCTGTCAGAGCCGTGCGGAAACTTCGTGAAGGTCAATCTGACCGTGCGCAGGCGCAGTAGGGCATACCTTACAAAACGACCTGACGTCATGATTACGTCACTTCCGGGGCAATCCCGAATTCAATGGCGCGAAATTCAAATTTTTCTGTTTTTCTGCAAAGTTTTTTCTTTGTATCACGACGCATATGCAATCTCCTTATGTCTGTAAAGTGTTTTGCATTTTAATATAGAAGAATCTTCATGTTTTCTTCTATTTCAGTGAGAGAATTAGAATATGGTACTCATTATAACGATTGCTTGACTACTTTTATCTTATAATACATTTTTGTAGACGATGACATTGTGATATAGTGGTATAGAACCTTGAACATATAGTTTTACCATGCAAAGCACAACATACTAATACAATGATTCATATACGCGCTAATACCGTACTAGTAAATCGTAGCCTACTATGTTTGTTTTGTTATGTCTTATCAGTTATCATATAAAACTGTTTTCTTTACCTGTATTTTTCTGTTTTGTAATCTTTGATTAGTTCCTTTGCATCTTTATAATTAAGCAGCTATTTAATCACAACAAAACATTAGTCAATGATCATCGGAAAACATTGTTTTCGTAGGATATTTAGCCCCAAACCACGTTATGTCGCTAAAGTGAGACAGACTCTGATATTGTAAGATTATCCGACGAATCAGGAGATCACGCGACTCGCATGTGACCAATCAGCTGACGAGGTCAAAGTTTAACCATGCAGAGTCAGTCCACGGTTCTTGTGTTTTTGTGAGCTCGTTTTTGTCCGGAAACATTGTTATCACGCGTTTGTATGTTTAGTAGCTTCTTATGTCTCAAACTTTGGTAGCAACCTTTTTTTCTTCTTAGTGCCCTCGCCTGTAGAGCTCTGGTCAAACAAGAGAGCCCAGTTTTGCTACCACAAACGGTCTAAATTTGGGGTTCTGCGTTGAAGTTTCGAGTTCCGGATATTCGCGAAACATCCGATTCGGCGTGGGAACTTTGACTGTAGCACAGCGTATCTTGTGTCTCAGGATAGGGGCTTCTTGTCTATTCTATTGAGGCCAACTTTATTCAGGTAAGTGTAATCACGTTTGTTTGGTAATTAGATTCAGATTTGATTTAACGTTACGTTTATAATTGCTATACACGCCCCTCCCTATATCATTTTTTTGTCCAACTGAACTACATACTCACATGGTACCACTATTGGTATCCTACTATATATAATGTACAGTTCAACTTAGCTGCATGATATTTTGACCATGTGCTGAGTGGAGAAATTATATTACACATTAACGTTATGCCTGGTAGTCACTGTGACGTTCAATTCTGCTAAGAAAAAATGATTTTTTTTTCTTCAAAAATTATGCCAAAATCAAATTCGACCCTTACAGTATTTGTCCTGTCCGTTGGCATATTTGTTTGCAACGAGGGCGATCAAATCTTTAACAACTTTTCTTGTAACATAGGTTCTTGGCAATTTGATATTTTCTTGGAAGAGTAAAAAATGAGTGAAAAATATCAGGTCAAAATTTGGCCTGGCCAGTGTACACGGTTTACTCTAAATGCATTTAAGTTTGCGAGGTTTTTATTTCGCGCTAAGGGGAAAACTTGTTTGCGGTGGTCTTAACTTTGCCGCAGTGCTATAGTCACATACTGTTACAGTATTGGACAAAAATGCTTGCGGTGAAACGGTCGCCACAAAGAAACACGAACATAAAACCACCACAAACATTTCTGCATTAACAACTTTGACAGGTGCACAGATGGTTTTCCAACTCATTAATAATTGATTAACCATAATCATATGAGTAGGCCTTTCATACCCAGCTGTTTTCAACATGATGCAGAGATAGGCAAATGCAAGATGCCAGTGAATGAATGAATATTTTATTTTTGTGTCCCGCGACTCAATAAAGTCGCCCAGCCCATGCGGACTTATAGGACACCAATTGAATACATAGACTTGACATAGGAGTGTTGGTAGAGATACAGTAATAAATGATAACATTCAGAAATAAATCATAATAATAGCAGTAATGAGTAACACAAAATAATATGAACATACTAGTAATACATTGGCAACACAAAAGGGACACACCTGGTATATTGATTCAAATCAATTCAGATTTAAAGAAAACAAGATGCCATAATCACATCCATGGATTTTCCAGTGCTCTGCTAGTACTAGTAGCCTGTTATATTCAAGAAGTCCAATTTGGATTTTTTTGATGCCAAAATGTCCCAAAAAGCCCAATTTGGAACTTGTTCACTGGTGGAACATCCCAAAGGTATGTTACCTAACTTGTCTTTTCCTGTTTCCCACGGTCCCAGGTATGGCGTACGTCCTGTTCTCGACGGGATCTGCCCTGTTCTGTGCCTTCCTCCTGCTGGTGGCCTCCCCGCCAACCTCTCACTCTGACGTCCGGACGGACATGGAGAAACTGGATGCTCTCGGAAGGGCCATACAGGAGAGAAGGTAAAATACAGCCACTTTGTACATTGTATAGACTCTTAGTTACTGTAAAGTCAGAAATTTTCGCTGTGGTTTTATGTTTGCAGTTTTCAGGGTGACCTCTTTACCGTGGCCTTAAAATCACAGCAAAAATGCTTGTTCTGTCTTCTGTCCACCTATCACTAATGTGTCAGCTGCGAAATTAAACCACCACAAACACTCCATTTTCTCTCTACCGTAAAATGAAACCCTTCGAACCTTAATGCAGGTACAGTATTCTAAGTGCTAAAAATCTAAGAGTGACATGTACTCTCGTATAAGAGCATTCAAGCTCACAATACATGTACAAGAACGTTTGATACTATAACTTTCAAAGTGGCACAATCTAAGTTTGACAAATGCTAATGTTTTGGTGGTTTTCAGTTATCTAGATTTAACTCTTAGCATACATGAATATTTTTATCATATGTTGTCAACTACCTTTAAAAGTGAAGCAATATATTCAACACATTGATTAACTGCTAAAATGTGTTTTGTAGTATATAATTCTTCTAACCTGCTGGCATAGTGCTTTTCTTCGGCCATTTCTCTGTTGGAGTTATGTTGACTTTCTCTCCTTCTGCTCTAGACTGTCAGACCCAGAGCTGGGGATCAGCTTGAAGTGCAGTCTGTGTGAGATGGGAATGTCTGTGGTGCAGGATTTGTTTCTTAAAAACAACTCACAGGTAAAGCCCCCCTCTCACTGGACCTGCGACGCGTTGGCGACCTCGCTGCATCCTAGATTGAATTTGAGTTAGCCTCAATTTTACAATGGGAATACCATGTAAAACGTACAAGTATGACTAAAAAGACAACAAATCACACAAAGCGTAAAAAGATTTGGTTCTTATCGATGAAATTCGTTTAGCGCGGTGTCAAATCGCTCGGTCGCAGCAAGGTCACCAACGCGTCACGGGTCTATAATAGTATTATCAATAATATAGCATACTGTAATTCTTGTTTCTTTCACTGTAATATCATTTGTTTCTTTCACTGTAATATCATTTATCATTTATGTTCACCGTTTTCACGGTCACCTCCGTACGGTGAACTTATCATCACCGTAAAAAAAACTGTTGTAATTACATGCATCTATGATTCCTTCACACATTCGTTCTGTATATCACTTGCCGCTACCGTGAAGTGATGTCCATTTTCCTAACTCCGTGAAATTTTGCTACCGTGAAGATAAAGTGAATTATAGCATTCTGTGGCATAGTGGTTTCCACATCTGGTTCAAAATTAGGGGTGACCCGGTTTGCTTGGCCAAAAATGCAAGCCGTAGCTAAGTTGTATTGTACTACTATTTGCACATGTAGCTAGTAACCTCAAAAAGGATGTCGGATGCTTTGGCCCATGGCTAATTAGACGGCCCAATACCCTGGTGAACTCGGCCCAACATCCTCTAACCCTGGCTGAGTTGACCGGGGCAACGGTTGAACTTCAACTTGGGCCGAGTTGACCAGTGTGTTGTGCTGAGTTGACCAGGGTGTTGGGCCATGTTGGTGAGGGGCTGAATCCTCCTGACCCACTAGAAAAAACATACCACTCCATCGAGGACAACTGCTTTAAATTTCCTTATTTTTTTAGAATTTGGGCATCCCATAATTTTATTTTTTTGCGATGGCTTGGGGGCAGAGACAGAAATAGCTCTGAAAATATTCTCACAGTGCTATTTGTACCTAATGTCAAGTTAAGGTACGTGGTACACATCCCTAACCATACCGTTGTGTGCGTTTCTCCTCAGGATGAAATAGCCAAAGTCGTCACCAAGTTGTGCATCTTGTTCAAAGTGGAAGACAAGACAGTCTGTACCTCCATAGTGCAAGAATTCAAGGTAAGGACACCTAGTCTTCAAATATTATTCTGTTCTATACTTAATGGATTTAAAATGATGTATCTTACTACTAGTAGTTTTTTTTTCCCATGCCTCTGGGGTGATGCCTGCTTTATAAAATTGGGATTGATTTGAAAATACTGGCTAAAAATTCTAGCTTTGCAAAACTAAAAAAAAGCACACAAATGCATTCCACACTGAAGTCATTTTTGGCTACACCTCAAGGAGGTGGTCCAGAATCATGGCAGATTTCTACATTAAATGTCATTCTCCAAGGAGTGCTTGTAGTAAACCAGTGCTTAAAAAAGTGCTTTCTTCATGTTTTGCAGCACGAGATACTGACAGTGATTGACAAGCTTGCACTCAGTCCAAGCGAAGCCTGCGGACTCATCATAGATGACTGTGGCAGCCCATACGACCCGACAAGCTTCTGGAACATCACCCTACCTAACACCCCCAAACCACCTGTCACTCCACCCAAACCTCCCAAGGTAAGTATGGCAACAGTAACTATGATAACAGTAACTATGGTAACAGTAACTATGGTAACAGTAGCTATCATACAATGGTAACGGTTACACATTGCCTTTCCTTTGTGAATGAAGATTTGCAATGGCCGCATCTATTTTTCTGTAGCCAGGTGCTCCAGTGAGTCGAGTCCTGTTCCTGTCTGATGTCCATGTTTTTCCTGTCCCTGTAGCCAGGTGCTCCAGTGAGTCGAGTCCTGTTCCTGTCTGATGTCCATGTTTTTCCTGTCCCTGTAGCCAGGTGCTCCAGTGAGTCGAGTCCTTTTCCTGTCTGATGTCCATGTTTTTCCTGTCCCTGTAGCCAGGTGCTCCAGTGAGTCGAGTCCTGTTCCTGTCTGATGTCCATGTTTTTCCTGCCCCTGTAGCCAGGTGCTCCAGTGAGTCGAGTCCAGTTCCTGTCTGATGTCTATGTTTTTCCTGCCCCTGTAGCCAGGTGCTCCAGTGAGTCGAGTCCTGTTCCTGTCTGATGTCCATGTTTTTCCTGTCCCTGTAGCCAGGTGCTCCAGTGAGTCGAGTCCTGTTCCTTTCTGATGTCCATGTGGACCTGCAGTATAAACCCGGTGCAAATGTGGACTGTGGGGAGCCCCTATGTTGTAGGGCTAACAGCCCACCAGGCAGTAAGTCTTTTATATAGTTTACTAAACTCGCCAGTACTACATCTAAACTAATTTAATTCCTGAAACATGGTAGAGCTCTGTTTGGCTTTGAGGTGTAAAGAGCTAGAATTGGATTGATTACAATGTAACAGCCAAAAAATGATCTACTGGCCATGCACTTTCTTTGGATTACTTCTATATGATTTAAACATAATAAAGTCTCCTTTTTTCCAATTATTCAGATGATAATTGATACCTTTATGTTTAATGGTTTTCTCTTGGTCGTACGTTACTTTTTCTCCATATATAGAAAGGGCCTGAAGTGTGTACTCTCACTCTTTATGTTGAGTTTTATGTACACTAACACAGTTTTGTATTTGTGTTCTACAGAAGGAGGTTCCACAGCGGGTAAGTGGGGAGACTACAGGTACTGTGACACTCCACTGTGGACAATGGAGAATCTGCTACAACACCTGGCAGAGAAACAGGTAGGACTGGAGACGATGTACAGTAAAGTGTCTGTCTGTATGAACAGGTCTGTTAGCACAGGAAAGTTGTTTTACTGTAAGCTGAAAAATAAGTGTTCTCGCCAGGCCTTTTCAGCATAGGGGCCCCCTATGCTGTGATCTGGACCCCCGATGCTATGATCTGGACCCCAATGCTGTGTTTCAATGAGCATAGGGGTGTTTCTTTCTGGGAAGAACCTTCATAAATCTTATAAAAAGTTCATATTTGGCTTTAGAATGAGGATGTGACAGAGGAAAATCTTAACTTCACAAAATGTATCCCTCAAAATGCAGGAAATAGTGTTTTTTCTGGCTATGAATTTCAATATTTTGTGTGGGAAGATGCCAGACTCCCAACCGTTATCATGTCTGTGGCACTCCACGAGTGACTTGCGCTGCACAAAGTTGGCCTTCTGTACCTGACCCCTATGCTGTAAAAAAATCCTGGTGAGAACACTGTGTAACGATCATTAGAAATCAATCTGTATGTTGCTGCTTGTGTGAGAAACTTGGTTTAAACTTTTGACTGTCTAATTTCAGTCTTAAGGATTCCTAAAGCTTGTGTCAATTACCATAACAGTTTGAATGGTGAACTGAAGGACAGCCTAAAATTTTCATTTTCACTGTGGCATGAATTTTGAGTGCCGCAAACTAGAATTGGAGAACCTTTACTGAACGCTATGCTGCCCGTACGGCCGACTAAGCTATGGGAGAGTGTGAGAGTGAGTGAAACTATTACTAACCAGGGCTCCAGACTAACTTTTAGACCTAGGAGCACTGTGCTCCTAACTCAAAAAAGTTAGGAGCACCAGCAAAAATCTAGGAGCACCACTACAAAAAGTTGGAAGAACAAGCAAAAGTCTTGGCCATACCAAGTAATACTCCTATTAATAGTATTAATCAATGTTAACAACCAGGGATAAAGTATTTGAATAGATCATAAAAGATAAAAGCCTACATTTGGCAATTCAATGCATTCAATACGTATACCTTGCTAAATGATACTAGTATGACAGATTTTTAGAAAAATTGGGCATAGGTTACCCGGCTGGCCCCTATCCGGGGGCCACGGTGCCTCAAGTTCAACAAGTGAAAAAATACACAATGGTATTTTCAACTTGGAACAAGGCAAGTGATGATTCACATGACCATTTGCCATCCAATGACAGGCCGACCGCATGGAGAAAGCTTTGCTATGCATTATAGACCGCAGCAGAATGAAACTAGCACCATAAGGACGGACAGATCATGAGCTGTGAAATGATACCGGTAACAAAAAGAAAATGTAATTTTTTTGGGGAAAAAACTCAACTTGAATTGATTCATTGATTTTTGATCGAAAAAAATCATCGATTGAACAGGTGTAAACATGAGCGCAGGAAACAGGCTTGTCATTCTGCTGCGGTCTAAAAACATCATGGCAGCCCTCCAGAAGCGCACGGCCGCTAGCGCTCACTTTCATCGGCAATTTCTGGCGTTTGAAACATTTTACAAATCAAACAAATACATCACAAAGGAGAGAAACTTATATCCTTTATTTCTATGCGTAATTTTGCCACTAGGAACGGATAGTTTTTGTACCGCGGGCGTGGGAAAATGATAGAAAATTCACCGACGATTTTTGCGGTAGGGTTGGAATACCTAAATATTTTCAGCTTCACCGCTTAGTTCTGCAGCCATTATCCTGGCGCAGGTCTTAATTTTTATTGTCGCACCGTGCGACCGTGATTTTAAATCTAGTCGCATTCTCAAAAAACTGGTCGCATACATGTTGTATGCGAGTCGCACTCACGAGCGCTGCTAACTGTTAAAAAATTTTAAATGTAATAAATTGGAGATAAACAATGTGTTTCCCACACAGTCACAGTTTGACTATGCGGTGTGGACAGGGGATATCCCAGCCCACGACGTTTGGAACCAGTCACGTGCAGACCAGCTACATGTCCTGAACACTGTCTCCGCCATGATGCTGAAGTACCTCAAAATCCCGATCTACCCCGCCCTCGGCAACCACGAGAGCTCACCTGTCGACAGGTGAGATGCGTGAATAGTTTAACGGAATAAAAAGGCCTTTTGTACACAACCAAGTGTTTTATTCCACTGATTTTTCAGTGACTGTCACCTTCCTCAGGGCAATTCTGACTGGTTCACTTTGCACTGCAGCTATAGGTGTCACTGCCTATGGATGCGGTCCCAAATGTAAAGTATTTCCACATTTACATGGATAGTTAATGCAATGTTTGCGAGATGTTTGAACGTTTTTTATCACTCACTGTTTCCCTGAATTATCCCAGGATGGTCATCAGGCTGTGGCCAATTTGATTCCATGGTTCTTCAGTTTTTGCAGGAAAATAATGATTAAAAATTAGAAACCTGCATTGTGCAATAGACCAAATGTTACCATATCAAGAGCCACAAAGTCAACAAAAAAACAGTTGTTATTTCTTACTTGTTTCAAAAGGTAGAAATCATCCAATGTGATTTATCAAAGCATTTTGTTGAATTCATAGAATAGCACTTGATAAGTAAAAAAGAGCACTCTCTGGTATACAACATGTATTTGGTCTAACAGTCCAGAAAACATGTATTTTTTGATGAAGACTGCGGAAGCATTTTTATTGCATTATGATGGCTAAAATTATTTTTCTTATCCTGGCCCCAGCTTCCCCCCTCCCTTTGTTACTGGTAAAGACTCCATCTCTTGGCTTTATGACGCCCTGGCAGAGACATGGACACATTGGACACCCGTCAGTACCAAGCATAACATTCAAAGGTATATCTTCCCTAGTCCTTCTTTTAGTATTTATCTTAAAAATACAACAGGTAACCCTTACTTGTAGAGTTGTATGCTGTATTGGTTACCCCAAGTATTGTTTTTGGCTTGTGTGTGTGTGTGTGTGTGTGTGTGTGTGTGTATGTATGTATGCATGCGTGGGTGCTTGCCTGTGTGTTTAAAGTGCATTTTACTTAGTGCTTCAACTGGCCAAAGACCATGCAGCTAAAGACCTCAGGACCGATTGCCTAATGAATGCATTGATGTAATTTTCAGTATTATCGGAGCAATTATTATTGCTCTACTTAAAAAAGTACATTGTTTTTCCTTGTTGATGGTCTTATGCTTTCTATTCCCAAAACAGGGGTGCGTTTTACTCAGTGTTAATTCGCCCTGGCTTTCGTCCAATCTCCATCAACACAAACTACTGTACAGTAACACCAACAATGTTGCTGATTTGAACATGGTATTTAAGAAAATGGAAAGAAACTTTTTTTAAATGTAAAAGGCACACTACATGACTGTACATGTGAACTCCACCATTGGCTGGAGCAACCACCCATTTGTAAAGTACAAAACCATAATGATTGATTTTGCATTCCTTGTAATGGTAAAGCTTTCTATTCCCAAAACAGGGGTGCATTTTACTCAGTGTTAATTCGCCCCGGCTTTCGGCTGATCTCCATCAACACAAACTACTGTAACACCAACAACTGGTGGCTGCTGCTGAACACCACGGACCCTGCAGGCCAGCTGCAGTGGCTCGCACAACAGCTGCAGCAAGCTGAAGACAAAGGGGAGAAGGTCAGAGTTCATCTTCTTTGATTGTTACTTTTAAAGGCACACAGAGCATTTTATGAGGCTTGAAAACTGGAAATATTCTAGTTGCTGTAATCGTTATGAAATTGACATTCAATGCTGTTTACCACATTTGTGTGATAGTTTCGAATCAAAAGCGCTCAAAAGCGCTGCAAAAATAAGCTACACTGTGATCCCTTTAGTTTCACGCGCCTAGTTTGATAGACTGATCCCATTGCCCCACCTACTTCTGTCAAAACATAGAGTTGCAAAATAAAAACATAGAAATGCAAATTGTTTGACGGACACCCATCCACTCTCTCATTGGTCAAATCGAAACTTGTCATTCTCTCATTGGTTAAAGGCATCCAGAGCATTTTGTGAGGCTTGAAACTTGAATGAAAAAAAAACTTCAAAAACTAAAATATCACCATGTAGCTTATTTTTGTGCCGCTTTTGAGCACTTTTGATATAAAATCCGTATACTTAATGTGGTAAACAGTGGCATTAAATGCTAATTTCATAAATATTACAGCAACTAGAATATTTCTTGTTTTCAACCTTATAAAATGCTCTGGGTGCCTTTAAACTGCTATTTGTGATGGACAGTCAGGATCGGTCTAAGAGATTGATGTGCACCGTAGGTGGGGCAAAACAACAATCATAGAAGAGATAGAACTTTTGAGATAGAACGCTTGGATTTTCTATCAGTTTTGTCTCTTCTTCAACTCTTGTGATCTTGTCTTGGACTTCTCTTGTCATGTGACTGATGATGTTGACTATCACATGACACGAGACAGTTATATACATGTACAGGCTTGAAATAATGACGACCCCTGCTACATATGTTGTCTACGGATTCTTTTGATCAATCTGCATCAGGACTGTCTCCAGCTTTGAATTTGTTTCCGTCCCACTTGTTGTTTGAGAGCCCATGTTGCCAATTTTTGCCATTTCTTCAATTCTATTTCATGAAGTTCAAGTTTTTGGAGGGACGGGTCGAAATTTTTGTCCATCCCAGCAAGCAAATTTCATGATTTATACAGTATAAATTGCCCACAATGGGATTCTGCATTCTTAAACATGTGCTTGTTTTGCCCCACCTCAGGTGCACATCATTGGACACATCCCACCTGGTACAGGAAGCTGTCTGAAGGCCTGGAGCTGGAACTACTACAGAATCATAGACAGGTTTGTACCTATGTATAGGATTCTCTAGAAGTGCAACAGAGAACTAGTCAGAGTTTTTTTCCAAAGCAAAGATTTGACTTACCAAATTCTTTACCAGTCTTTTTTTGTATTGCATGCCATGTAAACCGCATCTTGGCGTAACACACCAGTTTCGTACTGAACAATACAGGCTGCATATGGAGACAGATTTATTTGATCCACTCACACGAGGATGCCCCCCTACTCTTTTACATAAGTGTGATGGGTTCTTTTACGTGCTCAAGGCGTGACTCTCCTCAAACAAGGGATGTTTATTTAACGTCCTATCTGAGGGACGTCCCTAACCGAAGCTAGGTACTCATTTTCTCCTGAATGAAGTGAGGAAATTTGTGTTAAGTGCACGTCAACGGGGCATGCCGGAGGACTGGAACCCAGGACCTCTTCGTTATAAGCCAAATACCCTAAGTACGCTATGCGACGCCACGACCAACCACTGGTCAAAGCCTTACCATGATCAGGAAATCCATTCATAACTCTTTAAAAGTTACCATGTACAATTAAACAAAAAATAAGCCATCCAACAAATGCCAGTGTAGCAAGCCATAGCGTAGCCCTGGTCAAGATGTACCCGGGTGTATTATGGTTTTGGGTATTCTAGCCTGCTACACCTGTACATGTAAGGTACATGACTTGTAATAACACTGTGTAAAATGTTGTAATTTTTCCAGGTATGAAAGCACAGTGGCTGCCCAGTTCTTTGGACACACTCACAAAGACCATTTCGAGCTGTTTTACGACATGAAGAATCGTACAAGACCCACCAACATCGCGTACATCGGGCCGAGTGTCACGCCATACCAGTACCTGAACCCTGGGTACAAGGTGTACGAAATAGACGGGAATTATACTGGCAGGTAAAACGGTAGCTTCCTACCTTTTTTGGTGATGCTTCAGGGGTGGAGACATTTTTCTTTATTGTATTCAAAAAGAATGTCATTTGGTTCTTACTAGATATGCATATGATTGTGCCCAATCTTATGTAACAGTAATTTTGTAGTACCAGTAGGTAAAGGTCATATAGCCTTTTGATGCCGTATATAGGGGCAGTGGGCTGTTAATCCACGGTGTCTAGGTCAAGGTATTCGAAGACAGAACCCATCCCTCTCCTTCCACTGCCTTTTACCCGAAGTCCGGTACTGATTTACATCTAGGTGGAGTGATAAAAGTCAGTTTTAAGTGCATTTCCCAAGCACACATTCTCGTTGGGAATAAAACCTGAGACCTCTTGATCCACTGTCAGCTCAGCCTACCCATATTTGCACCTGGGTGAGGTGAGGAAGTTTGAATAACTAGATGTCTTTCTCAAGGAAACATTGGCTGGCCAGGAATTGAAACCACAACCCCTAGAGGTGGATACCGGTACCGTGTATTTTTTGCTGGACCGGTCAAACCATATCATTCTGATATACAATTTGAACATAATTTGTAGGACTCACAGAGACCTGCTCCTGGTGTATCGCTCCAAATACTGCTGCACCACTATAATCAGGACTGGTATAATTAGCTACTGACCCTCTGAACCTGGACTTGGACCTGAATTTTTTGTACCGGTACTAAACCACTCCTAACGACCCCTAAATCCTGTGTCTGTCTAAGCCTACTAGTAATGCAGATATCTCACTTGACCATGTGCTGTTTTGCATCCAATGTGGCGCAGTCCAGGTGAGTGGGAGATACATAATGTACCTGCTTGACCACTTGGCCATCAATTCCACTAGTTGTTTGTACATTCTCGAAAGTGTGTATTAACTATGAGTGATCTTTCTCCTGTCGTCAGCTCCCTGCATGTTGTGAACCAGCAGACTTACATCATGAACCTGACAGAAGCCAACCTGACAGACAAACCCAGCTGGAAACTGGAGTACGACACCAAGGTACACATGGCTCTGTCTGTCTTCTGTTATCAAACAGTTTTCTTTAAGAAATACCTGTGGTTGTCCAGACTACATTCTAGAAGGAGGCAACTCTTACAGGCTTACTGTGCACATTATATTAAAGAATGCTTAGATCTTAGAACTAGTAGTGTAAGTCAGGGGTTCATCTAAATCGGGAAAGAGGGGCGCTGCGCCCTCTTGTTTCAGCCCAGCGCCCCCTTGTCGAATTCAGATTTTAGCTTAATCCCCAGCATACAGCATGCAGTGTTTATGAAAATCTCAGAATCAATGATGAATCCAAGTGTATCTCTTTAACCTTTAGGAGGCCTATAACATGTCGTCCATGACTCCTGCAGACTGGGACAAGTTTGTTCACCAACTGGAGAAAGACGATAAACTCTTCAAACTCTTCTATAGGTGGGTGTTTTTAATCTAAAGCTACAGACAAGAGAAACAATTGAAAAGAGCTCATTCAGATGATAAGATGTGTACGTTGTATTCGCAAATATTACACAAGTCAAGTCGATGTATGATGCCTTTTTCATCTAGCCTACTTAAACTTAAATCAAATTTTGATTATATGATTTCTTACAAATGTAGTCGCAAGTGGTCCACTAATATAGATGTTTTTACCGATTTATTGTCAATATGATTATGATTGATACTGTGAATTGTAATACATACATTTAGTAGGAATGCTTGCTTTTAATTCGATAGATTGTGTCAAACTTTGTTGTTAGCTGAAGTTTCTTTAATTTGGAAATTTAAGTTTAAAAAAGTTCAAGTCATTCAAGTGCTGAGTGGTAAGCAGAGAAACCAAACCATTTTTGGCCAGGTATCAAACCTGCAACCCACCATACAAGGCAAGTACAGTACAACTCAATGCTATGACCTAGAAGTCCAACTCAACCCAACCCTGTGATTGGTTGATTGATTGACTGATTGATTGATTGATTGATTGGTTGTACATTACAGTTATTACTACAAGTCAGGCCCGACCCAGCCCTGTGACCAGAAGTGCAGGACTGCCCTGATCTGTGACCTGATGACGGCTCGCAGCAACGACCCCAGCATGTGCACTTTGACCTCCAAGGTCACATGGCGCGACCTTAAGAACTACAGGACAGCCAACAGGCTCTGCTGAGAAGGAAAATTCCGCCAACAAATTATTTAGCCTCAGAACAATATGGTTTTTATTTTAGGATATTGAGTTACTTTTTACGACAATCCTTTAACTGTGCAGTGTGCCTTAAAGTGTATTCCAACAATAATTAGTAGTTACTGTTAGTATAAGTTGATAAAATGCACAAGTTTGTAGATTTTTGTATCTTAGCTGTAATTTGTTTAGAGCTAAAGATAGAAACTGCCACCACATTTATGCACTGTAGTACAAGGATTCACTTACTCTGTTTCTGATTTCTGGGTTGAATACTCGAACCAATTTTGGAAAAAGGATGAGCTAACCAACCTTATATCTGTTAGGGCAGACTAGGACTTAGTCTAACCCTTAGTCCTAGATGTTGTCTAAAAGTGGAAGACTAAAAACTGATATCTCACTATTGTGCAATTAACTAAAAGCTGCTATGGTTATTGATTTGATGTTGTTTTGGAGGAAGAAGTTGGAATTTAAAGAAACTTTGGATTTAGATTTTTTGAATAACAGTCCCTATTCATATTTTATATCAAGCGGTGACAATACCCTTGTGTTGTAATATCTGAATGATTGTTTGATTTGATTCTATCTATCATTGATAATGTCCTGCAAAACTGATCGGACATTTGATCTTTTTTAAAGTTTCGTGAAGCTATTGTTAACACACAACTGCCAGGGTCTAAAACATGAAAATTTTAACCCTTTTTATTCTCATGTTTGTCCTAAAAACAGTCTTACTCTTCTCAACTTTACAAAATACCTCAGTCTGTGACACATATGAATGTTTTACTCTAAATATTTTTGAAGTGCACATGATAAAAGTATTAGTTGTACAATTACTTTAAATCAAGCATTGTTGTTTGGTAATCTTGTTGACTGGTATTTTGATATTTTGTCCTGAATTAATAATGTTTGATTTTACATATCAAATTGATTGTATGATGTATGGCAATGAATGTCTTCAGTGAAATTTACTTGAACATACAAAAATAAATGTACCATGATATTAACAACAATTTGTAGGCAATAGCAATGTAAGTAATTGTTTCATGCAGATTTTAGAAAGGAGTTGGTGCAAATGACTATGAAAGAAAAATAATTTAAAGAAGACTTGAGATGCACAAAATAATGTACATTGTAGAAAACTTAAGGTGCAAATAAGAAGCCATTAGGGTGGATTCTATACCATTTATATTTTGTGGTTCATGACCAAAATGCTGCATGTTCAGGGAGGGGGGGTATTCTCGCATGATTCCCCCATAAGTGTCATATTCATGGCTTCTCTTGTTGTTGTAAAAGATGTGAATTTATACGGTGTTGTAAATTGTATATTGGAAAATTCACTTGTACTTGTTTTAACTAGTTTGCATTCATACTGCCATGGCTGTTTTAAACCGAATAAACACAAGTCACTTCTGTAATTGATCTGTTGTGTTCACAAAGCAGATGCATAATCGGTAACTTGACAAAACACACAAGAACAACAGCGGAAGCTGAAACCACTTTTAACCACATGAGTTGTAGACTGTTTAGTCCTTTGCCATTCCTTTGGAAATTTTTTTTTATGACACCGTCTACGTTTCCTAACTAATTTTAGGACTGTGACCACGCAATCCAGGCCCAACTAGTAAAATTATATATAATTAGGACTCTTTAGCCACGTCCACAGACCACACGTTTGGGTAAATGATATGAACTCGGATTTAACCATACTGTTCACCAAAAACAGACCAATGGATGCCTATACTCAACACGACGAACCCATACAAACAAACACAATAAGAGCCTTTACGGAGAAAAGCGAGCCATGTAGAGATAAATATCTATTGAGCCCCGATGCTGTTTAAAGTTCTGTTTTTGCAATAAACATTACAAAGAGTGTTTGTTTTCATAATCACCATCAAACTATGTTAAAGTTTATACAAGGGTGTGAAGACGTCGTAAAAGTGTGAAGAAATCTTAATCTTCTTGGACAAGGTTTGATTAGTACAGCCCGTTGCAAATGGGCGAGTCTACGTACTTACGCCACTAAAAAGGTTTCTATCCTTACTGTATAAGGATTTGATTTTCATTGCTATCACTGTGGTCAAGTACAGATTGAAAAGTAATCCTATCGACAATATGCGGAAATGCAGTCTTGAAGTCATGTCGACAAACGCGGTCTTGTGACTAAACTAACAGTTTATCAGTCTGAGACAAGACTAGTGGAAATCTTAACACTAGAACGCTACCCTCGACGTACATTATGTCCTTTTCCATTTTCTTAGAATGATAATAACTCTCCATGAAGTAGCGTGTTACGTATATTACGTCCTTTATGTGCTGCAGATTTAGATCTGAGAAATGAAACGTTGTTTTCAACTAAAAACCAATGTGAAATGTAAGTCCACCGCCTCCACTTGTCAAACAGCCACACATGCAAAGTGGTGGCGGATCGAAATTACATGTGCTTTATGGTCTGTGTTACAGATAGGATATACTACTTTTTAGAGTTTCTTTTATCCCTACCATAAAACATGACATGATGCAAATAATTAGTGGAACGAAGTCGCTTATTTGGATGTTTCGGGGCGTCCTTTAGACCCAGTTCTCATTCCCAGACTGAACGCCGTTCCTGCACACGTGTCCAGGGTAGTATGACTCCATGTCGTCATCACGTGCTGGTCCTGCACGTGGTTCTCCACCAATCCGCCCTCTATTCTCCACACACCTTCAAGAACCACGCAGTAGACCTGGACCTTGCTGACGTCATCAAGGTCGTCGTCACCCTCCTGTCCGAACCAGGAGAAAGGAACCTTCTGGTTGGCCATGACGTCATCACGGTGGCAGAACTGGCTGTTTTCCCGCCAATCGGCATAGAGCATGGCACATCTGAGCTTCCTCTGCAGCCGGGGGCTCACGGGTACCTCCTGGGACAGGTGGCCGCTCTCGTACTCACTGTTAAGTTACCGAGTATGGTGGTTAGGATCTTACGTGAATACATTTAAAAACGTTACCGGTCTAAGACAAGTTCAGATCACTCTTCTTCACTTGTCTATTGTCTTTTACATAAAGATAAAGCGTGAGAATCTTACGAACTTTCGGAACAGATAATCATCAAAGCTACAACAAAAACAGAGACGACGTCAAAAAAAGAGGTCGTGCTCTTTCAAATAGTGCGAAATTTCAAAATACTTGCAGGAACAAGTTGAAATATAAGACATGAAGTTTGATTCCCTCATAATATATCTTACTACTATACATACTAATGGCATATACATGAACTTACAAATCTCCCTCGGAGAAGAACTCTTCCAGGCTGATCTCAGTGTCAGTCTTGTCTGTGACGTGAGTCGTGGACCCGATCACCTCTCGTGCAGCACCGCTGAAGTCGTGCCGGACGGGACACGCTGTGACTGTAATGACTTCTGCCTGTGTGAAGTCAGCTTGCAGTGGACGCGTCTCTCCTGACCTGCTCCTGACGTCATCTTCGGTGTCTTCCCCGTCGGCGGGGTCGAGCAGATTGCAGGTGTTAGTGACGTCAGAGGTGACGTCATCCCCACAGAAGCCGTGGTCCTTCCCGGCGTTCCCCTCTGAGCTTTGGCCCCCTCCAAGAGAACACGCAGAAGGAGACTTCTGGTCACTGACGTCAGAGTTGGACGTCATCAGCTCCCTGACAGGCCCCTGGTCATTATCACACGCGGTGACGTCATTTTCAGACGACACGTCTACCTCGTTGCGGTCTGCTCTCTCCTCTGTGCCTAGACAAACAGACAAACCAAGTTATAGATATACCGACTTGCGAGCCAACCAACCAGTCCAAGAAAAAAGAAAAACAGTGCTACACGTTCTTGTGCCAATACAGACAGAAAGCCAGACGACAGGCAAATTTGTAGACGTACATAATGCCTAAGTACCTTATTCCAGCTCTACAAAAGACAAAGAAGCAGTCATAACTCTGCGCTCTTTCGTATACCCCTCACCTACGTGCACCCCAAACAAAAGCATGTTTCTCTCTCAGCCTTGTACAGAATGGAACTCGTTGTCATGAAATACGATGGGGACCTGGGTAAATCAAATTTGAGGTAGAACTCCAGAGCCTTCGAATTCGCATTACAAGTTACTCTTTGTGATATGGACAACCTCTACCGGACAACTCCCAAACCAGTTATACAAATATAGCGCATACGTCGATGAAGGCTAGACATCCGGGCAATAAGATAAGAGTGCGCTAGGTAACGTTACCAGGTACCAACTTGATAGATATTTGGAAACGGTCAGACGTTTCAGAAAGCTACCACTACCTTTCAATGTATCACTGGTAGTGGAAGCTACCTGAAACGTCTGACCGTTTCTAAACCTATCAAGGTACATTTCGTAGATACGACGCATATAGACTGAATGATTCGTTATCGCCTCACCCGCACTTGATCGCTCGCCTCTCTCGTTCACAGCATCGTCGAACACCTCCTTGGTGTCTCCACCATCTACGGCGTCTTTATATGTCGTCTTGCTCTTGACGGGAGCTTCACGGACATCTTCCGCAGTAGACAGCGCCTTGTCGCGTATCTTCACGGGACCGACAGCCATCGGTGTCTCGTCCGAGACATCCCGTGGGCACTTGAAGGCCTTCTCGACAGAGGTAGTCTTGTCAGCTATTTCAGCAGACCCACCAAAGTGGGCGAAGACTTGTTGGTCTTTCTGGCTACCTCTGCTAGCCTCGCTTCCGGCTACTTTCCTGTCGGCTTTGTCGTTGTTTTCCAGGGGAATGTTAACGCTCCTGAACAGTACCCCAGCCGGGGCCTGTGGCGCCTGCGGTCCCAGGTTCAGGCCCGTGTACTGACTGACGTCTGCCGGGACGTAGTGTACAGTTGGCACATTGGACGGGGTGTGTGTGGTCTTCTGGGCCCTTTCTGCTGATAGATGTAACAAACAAAGGTGTTACATAGTTAAAGGAAGATGTACAGTCTAGGTACTCCTAACGTAACATGACATATCTACGTGCAGGAGCAGTTTACGTCCAGTTTGGGTCATGTCCACATGTCGCGGTGTATTATGCCAAAGCCTGTTCTCATGAGCAATAAAGAACGTCATAAGTATGATCCTTAGCCATCTCTCTCTTTTTTACAAAACAATGAAAAAGGTTTACGTACATGCTCGCACGGCATTAAACAGGCGGAGAAAAACTTACAGACCATGCATTTTTCTTGTTAGAAGAGCTGATATTTCTGCCCATTGGTTTAACATTTGGCTCTGTCCGCGTGGTTTTAAGATGAGTAACGTTTTGAATAAATCGGACGTTAATTGGTCATGTTACGTTAGACGATATCATATGTACTGTTGAACAAAATTTAACGTTTGAAATGCAAGGTGTAACGTTTATGAAGGCTAGAATGTTTAAGAACGACGTTCTAGAACAGACAGTCTTGTTCAGTTACCAACAATGACGCTGTCTTTTTAGTTTGATGAGGTGAGAAGTATAGAAATTCTCACCTCAAACAGCCCGGCAGTGACCAGGAGGCCCGCCCCTATGAAGAGCCCCAGGTCCAGCCCGCTCCAGGTTCCATGGTCGGTCCTGTACGGCATGTCCGGGCACAGGCAGTTCTGCTTTGAACCGCTAGGGGGAGGTGGTGAAGTGTGTAGGAGTGCCATACCTGGGTCGCAAAAATGATAAAGAATTCGTCAAAAAGAAATAAAAAGCAAGAAGAAACGTCAAGGGGCTTTGCTTCAAGCTATCTTCCTTTCAATGTTCACATCAGCAGCAATAAAGTGAAGACGTGGTGACTTCTAGACTAAGTGTTAGTGTTTGGTTCCAGCAAGGGTCCTTTCAATGTTCACATTATCGGCAAGAAAGTGAAGACGTGGTGACTTCTAGACTAAGTGTTAGTGTTTGGTTCCAGCAAGGGTCCTTTCAATGTTCACATTATCGGCAATAAAGTGAAGACGTGGTGACTTCTAGACTAAGTGTTAGTGTTTGGTTCCAGCAAGGGTCCTTTCAATGTTCACATTATCGGCAATAAAGTGAAGGCGTGGTGACTTCTAGACTAAGTGTTAGTGTTTGGTTCCAGCAAGGACATTATATATAATGTCCTTGGTTCCAGCTTAACCAGTTGCAGAATAAAAAGGAATCGCAACACGATAGAATAGATATCTTGACGATTGAGACAGTGCCAGTCTGGTGCTTTGTCAGGCTAAAAGACAAGCAATACATAGATTGATTCTGAGACTGGTCTCTACTTCTATATTAAGGCAAAGAAATAAAGTGCTAAGTAGTGCGAGTATAAAGTCGAACAATTTACTATCATTGACAATTAACAGCCACGTTAATAATCCCTTGTGGAATCCCAAAGTGGCCAAACTACATCAGGGATGAAAGGACTAAAGCTGGAAACACAAACAACACCTAGGCATCCTTACCTGCGGCAGGTCTGGTGTGCGTGGATACTGCAGTTCTGGGACAGATCCGCAAGGCGACGGAAAGCACCGTCCTGGCGGTCTGCATCCTCCCACTGGATACTTCGATACAAACACGTCTAGTTCAAGACTTTCTCGTCTTGAACTAAACGAAATGATGTTTCTCACGGAAACTATAACTTGTCACTGACAACTTTCAAGCGAAACATCGACCAGGTTGTCACAAAGACACTGTTTTGGCGTGTGGTCTCGCAGAGGGAAACAGCACGTCTTGCTTCTCTTGCGGAAAGTTTGTCACTAGTATTGGTGAACAACAACAAACCCGTTGTTTCCTGGAACAGCCTTCTATGACGCCAATGATTGTGAGTTTGTTCCGGTTAGTTGACGGACTTCCGGTGTTCTAGAACGTTATAAATCATACGGTGGATACTGAGACAGTTCGGTGTTGAACTAAGCTATCTACATGCCATAAATTATGACGATCCGTCAACTCGTTATTTGCCTCCAAAAGTAACAACAAAAATGCCAACTGCAGTTCCAAACAAGCCGCTAGGAGGCTCCAACTTACACCACTTACACTTAGTCTAGGAAGCTATGTACTACTCGAAAATCATGAACCTGGTGCCTCAAGAAAATTTGACATCCCGCTGCAGTACGTTAGGTATCCGCTAGGAGGTCCGTTGTCATCATGAAGATCCATCAACGTTTCCTTTGGTGTTGATGTCTACATACAAACACAGAGACATGTAAACTTCATTTCTAAAGTCCGCTGCAGTACTGTAGGAAAACGCCAGGTAAACCATTTTCGAACTTGACCTTCGTTTCTACAACCGCTACTGACCTACCCAAAATCGCAAAGATCCATTCACTTTTTTTCGAGTTATGGTCTTGACATACATACTAGACACACCCAACCGCTGGTGTAACTAGAAACATAACCTTGTCGGCGAAGGTAATTAATTCAGTTGCAAAAGAGTATGCTACGTCCCTGGGTGGGCTTGAACCACCAACCTTTCGGTTAACAGCCGAACGCGCTAACCGATTGCGCCACAGAGACCTTGATGCTGTTCTGATATATATTACTCCCTCTCTCGTGTCCTTGGGCCCAGGCATGTTCATCGTACCAAGAAGGTTTCAATCAGCAAAAACTCGACTTTCTTGGTCGTACTACCGGTATATATTTTTGCGACGCTACAACAGAACTTAGCCAGCTACTTTAATACGGTATCAAACAAGGGCAGCAACATCAAAGTCAATCAAACTGCCAAAACCGAAAACCAATGCAGAGAAGCGAAGATTCCTGTACCGCATGTCACACGTCTGGAACAGGGCAGTTGATGCATGAACTTGATACTCATCTGTGAACTTTTTATCCAGTTATCCTTTGTTAATGTATTGTGTGGGAAAGTATTGCGTAATGTTGTATCTATGTGTATTTGTATTTGTTTAGGGACCGCAGGAAGAATAGCTGCACATTGTAAGCTAATTGTGGATAGTGATACTAAATAAAGTCAAGTCAAGTCAAGCCTGAGTACCATCCTCCGTAGTAACCGCTGGCTCAATCTGGCTGGATCAATGGTTAGCAAGCGGTTACTACGGAGTATGGTAATCAGGCTAGACAGAACTGACTGACCGCTGAAAAAGATTTACGGCAAACCTTTTCTGCCATGAATTTGTTGGACACATCCTTGAACACATCCACAACTATTGTGCTAAGAATGTCCCCATCTTTGTCGCCTAGACCCATTGTAGCCTCTATCAGTCTCCGCGGGTCGCTGTGAAAATAGTAGAAATTGGCCAAATAGAGTCAATTGTATGAAGGGAGTCGGCTACGGAGAGAGGGTCAAATAGGCAACCCGCCTGCGAATGAAACCCTCCATGGCCAAAGTCCCCTGTCAAATATTCTCCCTATAGCCGGCGCGGTTAGTCTGGGAGAGACTAGACGCATTGTACAACGAATGTGACGGGCCAAAACACGCAAGGAGCAGCTGACAAAGTACATGTAGTACAAGAAGTACATGTACAAGTAGTACGCAAATTCAAGTTTTTAGACAATTCATGTATTTGCAACCAATTAAAGACACCAGTCAGTGTAAGTTATAATACAATGTATTGTGTACAATTTTATCTATTACGTCACATTGTATTATAAGGAATATATCAAACATGTTGCACAGTGGACAACAATAACTTCAAACGTGAACCAGCAACATTGCTTTGGTTTAAGTCCATAACTACCTTCAGTTACAAATATGACAGAAAGGAGTACATGACTTGTGTAAAACGATTATTTGACTTCCTTGTGAATATTATTATTTAAAAAATCACCTTAACCCCATAAAACTTTGTAAACAATAAAACTGATAAAAAGACATTCCTGAGTTTACTTTTCCATAAAAGTGTCACATTGAAATCATATTTGAACAAGACTGAAGGGAAATGCTTACTCACTGAAATACATGTATGTCCAGGTGTCTTAACAATCTCCAAAGAGAATCCAAAGTATACAATAGTGTGACATAGAAGATAACGTTATAGTTTGAAAGATGTCAAATGTTATTGCTCCATCATTTAAAATCCAATATAGACCTCTTGCCAATTATGGTGGCCATTTTGAATTTCCCGGGGTCAGCCAGGGGTTATGCACCAAAGTGAGGCTCGGGTTGTTCCTGCCTATGATAAGCCTATGTTATATGCCATCATTGGTGGTACATTTTGCCCTTCTAAGGTGAAATGCTGTGGTAAATGCGCCTGTCATGACATTTTGTGTAGAAAATATTGACAATCTTGATTATCAATATCAAATTATGAATGTTCCATGACTTTGCAGGGCAATGTAACTATTGAGCTGTAAGATACATGATACCAACTGCACAATGATATAGAAACAGCTTAAAAAGACAAAGGAATTTCAGACATACCTTACATGTAACTTATATACAGTGTAGTTTGAAAACCTTAAGCAACAGTGTCAACAATGTGAAGATGTCTGCGGATGCAACATTGAGAAAAAGTCCTTTGAAAATTGCATCTAGCATCTACATATTGTACTGTAACAGTTACACTCCCGAATGGAAAAAGGGCAAATAATTTCAAAGTTTCTGCACTTGAAACTATTCTTATGGCCAGAATGATCTCACTAAAACTGCAACCTGACTACATTAAAAACCTTAAAACCACATTAAAACTCAAATGGAAGTTGAAATCATATAATATTAATATCTTTTATCGTCAAATAAAACAATCACAAAAGTCATCCATGCAGGGACTTAAAAAATTGTAAAAAAAAATCATCTTTGGTTTAAAACTTCCTCATAAGGGATTGTGTGGACTAATTAATCATCGATTAGCATGGGAAATGAACAAGACAGAATATCCACTTTCAATGGTATGATGATTATCTTAAAGATAACTTAGTATAGTAAAGATAACTTATTGATAACGATTAAGCATTGTTGAATATGGCTGCCCATTAGCCCAAAATAGAAAGATTCAATTTTTGTGAGGGGCACACAGTCAAGTAAAAGTGCCTGACTGGTGTGTAGATATCATTCAATGAAGTCAAGTTTGCATAACCTAAATATAGCTGGGTATCTATTAGGGGTGGGTACCGGTACATAAAATTCAGGTCCGGTCCAGGTCCAGGTCCAGAGGGTCAGGTCCAGGTCCGGACCTGTACCTGTACCTGAATATAGTAGTGTCGCAGTACATAATATTTTGGAGAGCGAGACACACGTAAAAGTCTCAAAATGTCATGTCTGGAACGATATAATTTCTTAGGTTTGCACTTTGTCTCAAAATTATAACTATACTCTCCTCGCCGTCTGTTTACTCATCCTTTAAGTGTTTCTAGATATGATTCACAGCTAACGTCTTCGAAAACGACACTTAAATCTGCTGTTTTGTATTTTCTTAGACCAGTTATGTGGCCGTCTGCTGGTAGCCTGGTACTATGAATTTTCTAATCGGTCCATAGGCCGGTCCACTGATTTTTTACGGACCGGTTTTTTTGGACCGGTCCAATAAGAAATACCGGTTTTGTACCGGTACACGGTACCGGTACCCACCCCTAGTATCTATCCTATTGTAGCTGTTTGCTCCTTTGCATAGTGAGGGGGTTCTGGCATTCTGGAGTTCGACCCCTGTTGCACTGCTAAGAAATATCTGATTCCTGAAATAATGCACGATGTACGGACCAAATGTTTAAAAGGAAATTGTCGGGCCACACTACAGTGTACTATGTGGAAGAGCAAACCAGAGCTAAAATAGGATGACTACCAGGCTAACCTAAATTCAGCTATTGCACAGAAGTAAGCAGCGTTCTGCAGCAGTATCGGTACTACGAGCGGTTTCCGTTTTCGGTCTGTCTGCGGATGAGGTCGGCGTACCTCCCTCCCTTCCTCTTCAGCTCGGCGTGCGTGCCCTGCTCCACCACCCGCCCCTTAGACATGACGACGATCACGTCTGCGTTCTCTATGGTGCTCAGTCTGTAGGTAGCACAGAGATAAGAATTATTGATTGATCAGAATTAACAAGTCAATAGAAAAAAAAATTGTATCATAATGGTTCTTGGTGGCACATGTGCTAGATGTTGGCACATCTGGAACCAAATTCGTAGTGTGTTTTTGTCCTACTTTTTAGATGGATTAGCAAAATTGACAATAAAACCGGCACATATTTCTTCCCACTTGTCAACAGAATATCCTCAATATTACCAACACAGATAGTGAGTGGCAGGAAAGAAAGCATAAGCCCTGGTACCAACAGTAATATTCCCATATTTGGTCAGAGCATGTGAACATTAGGGTAAACCAGTGCAAGTTAATGATTAATGAGGTGGGATTTTTAAGGTGTGATCATAGAACCTCATCTATTAAAAGTCCCATTCGATTAATAGATTCTTAGTGTCTTTTTTGCACATATTAGTTTAGATAAAAGTATGACTGTGGTCAAATTTTGGGATATCTAAGATCTACATTTGGATCAAGCCATAGGGAATTTTTTCATGATTGCTTTACGAAATGTGTAATCATACATGGTGTCTATGCAGTACAGCAACAATATGCAAAAGGCTACTTTTCCTACATGTATAACCTGTTGGAATTAATGTCAAAATGTAGTCTGTGTAATTTAAACTCAGCTAACCGAGGCTGTAATGGCAGGGTACAGCGGATGTTGGGAGGGCCGCTATCTTAGGGCGATTCAATCAGGCTAGTCAAAATGTATGTAGGGAAAACAAAGGACATTGTATAATTATCTATTATGCAATGAGAAAATTTTTGTATTTTGAAAAGCATTCACATTACCTGTGAGCGATAATCAGAACAGTCCTCCCCTTCATCACTCTCTCTAACGCTTCCTGCACCAACCGCTCCGAGTCTGCATCCAGCGCGCTCGTCGCCTCGTCCAACACCAACACCGACGGATTCTTTAACAAGACACGTATTGTGATCAGAACATATTAAAACCAAAGTCACTGTTTATGGTCATTTTCTACAGCATAAGTTGAATCTACCTTTAATTACACTGCGCAGCGATATTCATAATGTATGAATGGGACTTTGAGTATGTCTTTGCTTTCAACACTGACGAATTCTTTAAAAAAATTAAAGGAACATATCATGATCAAAACATAAAACCATGTTCACTTTTTTTTTCTTACTAGTATTACATGTATTGTACATTATAAGCTGAATCTACCTTGAATCTACCTGTAGCAACTTCAGGTATCCCTCTGTTCTATCATTCTATGACTGGCTTATTTCTGGTAGGCTATCAGAAATAAGGGGGATTTTGTGCTACTTAGCTTGCTTTTGGGTTGTTTATTTACGATGGAAATGTGACCAAATAATGTGAATATGTTCAAAATTAGTTAGGAATTAGCTACGCATGTACAAGGGTCAATCTGAAAGGAGATCTTCAAATTCAGAATATTTTCAGTTTGGGCCCGAAAATGTTACAATACGTACCTTTAACAAGGCACGTGCGATGGCGATACGCTGTTTCTGTCCGCCAGACACGGTGACACCTCGTTCGCCAACGACCGTGTTGTAGCCTTCGGGGAAGTCTAGGATGAAGTTGTCTGCGTTTGCCAGTTTGGCAGCTTCGTAGACTTCCTGGTCGGTGGCTGTCGGTTTGCCGTAGCGAATGTTCTCACGGATACTGGTAGCAAATAGGACTGGCTCCTGTAGAAAGAATAGCAGTAAATACAGTTGGATCTGAATGTATGATCAACAAACTACTGTAAAATTCTTATACAGAAATGATCGCGGTGGTTTTATGTTCACGGTTTTCAAGGTAAACTCTTTATGCAAAATTAAAGCCACCACGAAAAGCCGTTTCATTGTGTGACTGTAGCGGTACTTTCAAAACCACCGCGAACATTTTTTCCCAAACGGGAAATCAAATCCCCACAAACATTTCTGCATTCAATTTTACAGTTAGGGAATTGCATACTAACAACAGTTTGATGCAGTTGGTAACGTTAAGACAATTTACTGTATATTCTACATAAAACACAAGCTAGAGAGGAAACAGATTGGATCTGGAGCACATTCAAGGGGAAGGGCTCTGAACCCCTCCCTGTAAAAATACCTGACTGTATACCCTGCTACTGAAACAGCAGAGAAACTTGCTAACCTATGTACAACTAAGCACTACAAGGGTCTGAACAAATGATCCATCCATTCATTCATCCACCATCCTTTACTCCCTCCATCCCTCCCTACCTGGTGAATAAAGCCGATGACCCTCCCCCTGAGCCATGTAGCGTCCATGTCCCGGATGTCCAGTCCGTCCAGTCGGACGCTGCCCCCCTCCACGTCGTAGAACCTCTCCAGCAGTGCTGCCACTGTAGACTTCCCTGCACCGGACATCCCACACAGAGCTACCACCTGACAAAACGGGACATCTGCATGGTTAACAATCACTCTATATTTACATGTAATAATTTTTGCTTTCTAGTACCAGAGCTATCAACCCAGAAGTGAGGTGTTCAAATATTTTTCCCTAGAGCTATCATTTAGTGGACCTTGTTGCCATCAAGTAGGAGTATCCTCACTAGATAGCTTTAAACAACTCTTAAGCCCCCCTCTCACTGGACCTGTGACATGTTGGAGACCTCACTGTGTCCTAGATTGAATTTGAGTTAGCCTTCAAGTTCACTTTACAATTATGGGAATACCATGCAAAACGTACAAGTACATGTATGACTAAAAAGACAACAAATCACACAAAGCGTAAAGAGATTTGTTTTCTTATCGATGAAATTCGTGTTAAATCACTCGGTCGCAGCGAGGTCGCCAACGTGTTGCGGGTACAGCGAGAGGGAGGCTTTAGGTGTCATTCAGTGTACAGTAATATAACCAGTCAACCATCTCCTGAAGGTGCTGCATGCCTGCGAAGCTGGTGTTACGATGAAGGGCAGTTATACTGGCTACATTGTATTTTGAATCTGAATACAGATGTCTAGAACGCATTGAAACCTTAATTTTCATTGCTACATGCACAGAAAAAGTTTATGCTGTCACACATAGGATTAGATTTCCAGTCTACTTTCAATCCAGCATCAACCTTGCTTGAGAAGTGGTCAGGAGCAAAGTCATGGGAATGTCATTAATACAGTATGTGACACAGGCTTAAGCCTTAAAGGGAGGCTAAACTTAAAATTGAAAAGTCTACTATACTTTGCTAAATATACCCCAAAGTCAACTCCTCATCATTTGTAACTTGGGCCGTTCTGACAGCTACTCGCCTGATGATTGAATTAATCAATTGTAAGGTCACAATATGTGACGTCAGGTCTCGGCATTTCCAAACCAAAATGAATAGGGCTTTTCAATCTGGCTTTTCTGAGGATGGATTTAGAGGAATTTCCCAACAAATTCGAGGGAATCAAGGAGTTAGTGAGCTTTGAATTCGGAAGATTCCTTGCAATCCGTTCTCATGAAAGCCAGATCCAAAATCCTTGTTCATACTGAATGGGAAATGCTGAGACCTGATGTCACACATTGTGACCTTACTATTGATTAAATCAATCATCAGGCGAGTAGCCGTCAGAATGGCCCAAGTTATAAATGACGGAAGAGCCCTGCACTATGGCGGACTTGACTTTGGGGTATATTAAGCAAAGTATAGTAAACTTTTCAATTTTAAGTTTAGCCTCCCTTTAAGTAATCCTTAGATACAATCCAGAATCTTTCAGACACACGATAACACTGACCTTACATGGCGGCAGTACCAGGTTGAAGTTGTTGAGTACCCGTTGGTCCGGGCGGGTCGGGTAGGAGAAACTGACGTCCTTAAACTCGACTGTACCAAACAGGCTGTGGAATGGAATCTTCCTCCCCCCTGTCCTGGGAATGGCAGGTTCCAGCTGCATGTACTCCAACACTCGTGCACCTATAAAGCCATAATGCAAAATGAATTAAAGTGGGACCAAGCACAATTCTTATGTGATAGCTAGTAGTGAAATGCAGCCTTGCCATTAGAACGTGTTATAAGGCAAGCACACCTTCACCCTTTCTCTTCTTGATAAGTGTGTTGGGTTCTTTAGCGTGCGAGGATTCGACGCTTGAGGCTAAAAGCTTGAAGCACCCTCATAGACCTTTGTCGCCTTAACTTCACCCTCTAAAAATGACGAATGCAATCTAGGCAGCCTCTCAACATGCCCGACCCCGGAATAAAACCCGCACACTCGGAAACCAAAGATTCAGAAGGAGCACATTGGAGAGTGTTTACTAATCATTCAAGATTAAACAGGTTGAAAAACAAAAATGTCAGGTCCTTTGGCAGCTTCTCCTTAAAGACCATATACAAATTTTATGAAATATGGCAGTTTATCATGATGTTACAAACTTTGAACATAATGGGAGGTTCACATTCAGTCATATTCAAGCTAATTGTGGATCTAAATAAAGTCAAGTCAATAGTATATTAATTTTTACTTGTTATGTGCAACATAAACAACAAAAAATATCTCCCCGTACCCGCACTGACACCTCGTACAGCCTGTCCAAACAAAATGGACACGGACGCCAGCGATCGCTGGATCATCTGCGCCGCAGCGAGAAACGACATCAGTTCTCCCGCAGACATGTCATTGGTGGAGAGCAGCAACCCTCCAGAGAACAGGACGCCCAACACGATACCGTTCAGCACGAAGTTGGCGGCGCCCTGGAATACGCCGATGCCGAGACCCAACATCTCGTTAAGCCTCCCAGCTTTGTTTACCTCATCTGCATAAAGTCTGAGAAAACAGAAAATTTAAGATAGGAAAAAAAGCGACTATCAATAAATCTAAAAAACGTTGCTCAACTCAAACTTAAAAATCACAACATTTTTATTTTAGCACTCTAACAACATGATTGCTTGTTCTTCACCTGGCCTCTTTCTCCTCCATTGCAAAGGCCCGGACTGTACGGATGTTTCCTAGTGCCTCATTAGCAACTGCAGTACCCTTGGCAACCTGCAAATGGGCATAGTACAACGTCATGTATACTACATGCAGCAACAAGGGGCTCTAGACACATCATCATCATCAGTCAACATGCTTACGCACCATCAGGGTTATACCACCCTTTATGGGGTGACATACCCTTTCGTTACATGTAGGTGATACGCCAGACCTCCATCCGGGCGAATTGTAGTGAATCACCAACTCCAGAAAGAAGGATTTGGACCATCGCACACCAGGGTATGCCCCTACTCTTTTTTGAAAAGGTGTGGTGGGTTCTTTAATGTTTGTGGGGTATGGCTCTTCTAAACAAGGGACCTCCATTTAACGTCCTATCCACAAAGGATGTCCCTAACTGAAGCTAGATACTAATTTCCACCTGAGTGAAGTGAGGAAGGTTGAATGTGTAAAGTGCCTTTTCCCAAGGGTACAAGATCGGTGACATGAAAGGATTCAAACCTAGGACCCCTTGGTTCTGAGCCAAACACTGCCGCTCTAGTGACATTGCATTCAATTGGCAATATTTTACAAAACATGCATGGCTAATGCCTTCTTTTGACTAGAAAAATTGAAAGCATTTTGATTGCTGATTACATAAAGATATTTTGTTGTCTCCATCACCTGTTCCTGTGCAGCCCGTGACAGGGCCCTGAGTCCTGATCCGATCATACCTCCCCCCGCTACCACAGTGGGCATGACCAACACCAGGAGACCGGTCAGCTTGGGTGAGATCAGGTACAGGGACACAAAACAACCTGTAACCTGTGAGGAAAGATAGCACACATCTCAAACATGTCAAACCAATGCATGAAAATACATTACTGGTAATTCTTAATATATATATCACAAATGAATCTAATTTTTTACTGTATTCCTGAATATCCTGAATACCAGAAGATAAGATATGTTCTCTCACTTTAGGTCTGACTACAACATTTTGTTGTCTCTTCATTTTCCAATAATATCATTCTAGGAATCTTGTTTAGACATCATGCTTCTACATCAGAGTAGTGTTCTAAAGAATTTTAGATTATCATAATAATAGTATCCTCCATAAGACTATTATATATTAGTAAGTTTGTGGGATATTACATGGATGACACACATTGTGTACAGGTGTAATAAATGCCAACATTGCATTCTACTTGAAGAGTATACCTGGGTAACACTACGAAGTCCCTGAGAAATACACAGCTTGAACGAGCTCTTGAAGTCTTGCACATCTGAGGTTAACCTGAAATATCATTGTGGGAATAAGTTACAAAAAAGAAACAGATTAAATCTTATCAAATCATAATCTTAAACTTTGTTTTCTGTTAGATGGCACCGACATCAGCAATGCTGCCTGGGTGACCTGTGTAACAATTTCAATAGAAGATTCAGAAAAAAAATCTTAAACCTGCCAGCTTGATTTTTAGTCAGGTGCCATGCCACTGACCTCTTCCGGCTTGCCTATCTCTTAACAGAATCTATATCATTTTGCAACTATCTGAAACATCTATGATATTATCTTTAATATTCAGATTAGTGACAATAACTGACTGTTTACTTCCAGTAGACAGGCACAAAATGTACATTTAGGCTAGGTGTATTTTCAAGGTTTTAAACTGGGAACCTTCAACCCCTACCTGTCCACAAGCTGGCCTGTCATGTGACTGTCGAAGAACGCCATGTCCTGTTGCACCAGGTTCTCAAACAGAGCGATCCTCATACGAGCCGCCAAGCGCTCCCCAACAGCCGCTAGTAGCCAGATGTAGCCAAACGACAGGACTCCCTGGATTTAACAACACAGCAGCATATCAGTGTCTTGAAACACTTATGTTTATAAAATGCTCAACATTCTGTCTACTGAAGTCAGCCCTTTGTCATCGGTTGTGTTGTTAAATGGGGGAATATTTCAACAACTTTTAATACAACATGTTGATAAAAAAATCAAAGTTTGTACTTTAAAGGCCTTTAAAGTACAAACTTTGATTTTTTTATCAAGTTCTAACTTAGGTAAACTTAGTTAAAGTTGTCACTAATTGTGAAATGCTAATGTACTGACCTGTAAAGCATACACAGCCATAAGCCTGGAAGCTGGGGGTACGATCATCAGACTGTGCATGTAGGTAGTTCTGATGTTAGTCTCCATGTACTCTTACACCACTGTTACTTGAAATTATTACAATTATGTCATGTGCCTAATGTTAAAAGCTTTGTTATTACTGAAGCTACTGTACTGACCTGAAGAGCATACACAGCCATAAGCCTGGAGGCTGGAGGTATGATCATCTGTAGGTAGTTCTGCTGCTGGTCTGCCATGCACTCTGACACCACGTTCACAACGTTTCCCAGCATCAGGGGGATCTGTATGTTCAGGAGGGCGGAGCCGAGAGCCAGCTGGAGAGATCAAGAAAACAGAACTATTCAGTGCACTGTTTGCACTTTTAATGATTTCTGCTAGAGGGCTCAACCGCACGCAGAAACAGTTGGACAGCTTTTTCCACCCCGAAATCGGACCGGACAGCTGTTTCCGCAGATCGGACCGGATGGCTAATTCCACCAACCCTTAAATAAAGAGAGAGAGAGCATTCTGAACTGTATCAAGTTTTGCAATGCAAAATCTCGGATATACATCATATAACTTGTACAATGTACTTCTTTATGACTTTCCTCCATCTGAGGTTTTGATCCAAATTGGATTAATATGGAACCCAAGACCAACACCTATAGATGGGTGTGTTGGTTTCATGCGCCCCCTGGCAGCTTGTGGTGGCACTGCATGCTTAATGTTGTTGTAAGGCTTGGACTTGCTCATAAATTGATTAATCTCTAATTTGACAGCAGTCCTGTTACTACTGTACTTTAAAGGCTTAATTTTATAGGTCCCAGCGACAAATGATGGCAGTTTAAGAAATTCAATATACTTTGAAGATATGTTGAAATAGACCAAGTTTCATTACGAATAATTATGTAAATTATTACATCAAAGTTTGAATAGGGTAATACAAAAATACCAGTGAGCATTTGCTGAACTAAACCTTTAACCCTGGCAGTCAACACAACCATTGCAAACAATTTGCACAAGACTTTAAGTGTTGTTTGCCAGGACAAGGTACATGGTTGCATACTTTACAAATTTTGTAACTCCGGCTAGTTTGAACCTGTGTCTCAGGAACAATCACACAGAGCACACCCTACAAATACAATGAAGAGTCACTGATAAAACCCTTCATGATCATTGAAAAAGTAGCATCGATGACATTCTGTCTATCCTTGAAGGAAGCAGTTACTTTCAATCAAATAAACTTCAACTTAAGGTAAGTCTCTGCTAAGGGCAGCAAATATTCTATGCAACTGTGTACATGTAATTTGTAACTTTGATTGTTACTGTATTCTATCTAGTACATACCGTACTTCTTCTAATAAAGGACACCTTTTGTCACATTTCAACTTTTCAAGTTGGTGCTTCAGGTCGATGCCAGAGTCCGGGTGCACACTTTATTCAGGTTTTCTCAAGAAAAATCGTGACATAAGCCAGCGGTTACGCCTAGAGGTATAATCGCCCCAAACGGTGCTAATTTATTCATGTCGTTTATCATTTACAAGATAACGAAGCAACCTGATTGTTACATGTATTTTAATCACATATTAGTGAATTGTTTTGAGTATTAAAAAGTTTTATAGTTATAACATTAACGTTAGTGATATAAAAATAATATTATGAGACACTGATTAAAACTGGCTGTAGTGTCTTGTATTATCTTATAATACAGCCAGCAAAACCAATTAAACACAAAAGCAAAAATGGACTGGAACCTGATAGCTGACTATAAAATTTTGGCTTTATTGACAAATCCATTTCAGAAACTGCAATTTATCCATTTCAGCTGACTACGTGACAACATGGCTAGAAAGCTGCAAGACTTGCTGATTTTTCTTCTCATCATCCTGAAGGAGCTCCACATGCCAGAAGCTTACTGCAGCTGTTCATCATCATCATCCTGTCCTTGCAACAATCTTGGTCTCACCAGCGTTCCTCAGAATCTTCGCACATCCATCACTGACCTGTCTTTAAGTAACAATCAAATCACTACTTTAAGTCAGTCAAATTTCGCAAGGTATCGGAGCTTGAGTACTTTAGACTTGGAAAGGAATCAAATCTCAAGGATAAATAATCGGGCATTTTACGTGACCAGCCTAACTAGTTTAGATCTTCAGTGGAACAGGTTGGAAAACCTACGAGCAGACATGTTTGAGGGACTTAGTATCCTGGAGACTCTTGAGTTAAACAACAATGCCATCGATAGTTTAGAGGCAGAAACCTTCCAGCCAACTCCACAACTGCAAACCCTGAATCTACATGGAAACAACCTGACATCAATGCCACTAGGCATTTTCGATGATCTGAATCAACTTCAGACATTAGATATTCATGATAATCGTATAAGAATTATCCCACCCTACATTTTTGCCAGTCTTCAGCAAATTGTTAATCTACATCTTCAAGGGAACAAAATCATTGCCATTCCAACTACTGCTTTTGTCAATCTACCCCGACTCGAACAACTGGACCTGTCCTCAAACCAAATAACTAACATCCAGCCTGGTACGTTCTCAAATTTGCCGCGACTCGTGAACCTACGACTGGACCATAACAAGCTACAAACTATCAGCCCCGGCTCATTTACTAGCCTGGCAAACTTACAACACCTTCATCTACAGAACAACCATCTAACAAGCATTCCAATTGGACAGTATCAGTTTTTAGAACTCACTCACCTCTACTTGAGCAACAACAATATTACAGAAATTCCTGACCATGCATTTTCTAACCAACCTAAACTGTCCATTCTTCATCTTCATAGAAACAGAATTCTAACAGTTTCAACAACTGCCTTCAGAGGGTTGGCTAACCTTAACACACTCCATCTTTATGGCAACTACCTTAAGGAGCTTCCTAACTATCTATTTCTTGGGCTGTCCAATCTTCGTGATCTTAGGCTACATAACAATGCCATCTCTCACATTTCTCTTAACACTTTCACTGGCATATCTACTCTCTCTGACCTGTATCTGTCACTGTCAGACAACCGCATCAAAACATTTCCTTTAGCAGCTCTGTCAAAGATTTTATCCCTTTCTGCTCTATACTTTCGGAACAACAAAATACAGGCCCTTCCTTTGTCTGCATATGATAAACTATCATCTATCTCCACTGTAAACATTGACAACAATCCCTGGCACTGTGACTGTAGGATGGTTCCCTTCAGGCAAAAGATGACTGGGTCACACGACTTTGAAAACCAAATCACATGTCAAGAGCCTAGCGGCTTTCTCGGACAAAAACTAAAAGACGTCAATCCAACAGATTTGACCTGCGAAGGCCCAACCATTGTGAGGTTTGAGAGGGGCAATGATAAAACGTTGGTACAGCGAGGGACTCTCCATTTGGTCTGTGAAACTTCAGGAATCCCACAACCAGACATCACAGTTATTCTCCCATCTGGAGTGAACGCAACTGTAGAGTCAGGTGGGAGAGTGACTGTGGATGTGAATGGTACCATCATCGTCAAAGATGTTACTGCAGCAGATGCTGGTTTGTACACCTGTATCGCAGCAAGTGCACCTGGCTCCAGATTTGCTGTACTTTCTGTTACAATGGCAAAGGAACCTTCAGCTCCGACTTTCTCCCAAGGTGCAATTGCCGGTTGCTTTTTCGGGACAGCAGTAGGTGTCATCATCATCATTGGAATCATTATTAAATTCTCAGAAGAACTAGCCAGACTTTGCCCTTGTTTGGGAAATTCTGTATTGCCTAAATGAACCAATGACTACTGTAAATGCAGAAATGTTTGCGATGCTTTTATGTTTGCGCTTTTTGCGGTGAAATCATTGCCGCGAACTTAAAGCCACCGCAAAAAGTTGTTCCATTGTATGACTGTATCGCTACTAATGTTTCAACGCGAACTCAAAACCACCGCGAACACTCCATTTTCTCCCTACCACGAAATTAAATCCCCGCGAACATTTCTGCATCTGTAGTTGGGATGAAAAGTAATTATCTTGGGTGGCCAGGGCCAGAGTTTGATGTCAAAACACCATTTACATATTATATAGTTCAGAACATCATTGCTAGACTAGTATGCAACTGTTTCTGATGCAACATACCCTATAAGCTAGTACAACAGATAAGAGAAAATGGCTACACGGATCTGATAGGTGTGTGTTTCTGCAGTTTGTGCAGTTTCTCAATGTAAAGCCAGAGGGTGTTACTGTCAAGGGGCTGAACTCCTGACATCTTTATCAGCAATGTTTATGGTTTTACAGGAAGTCAGAAATCATTAATTTTGTACATGATTTGATCATGAAAATTAATGACTTGTGCCGCCAGGTCAATTCTTGATGAAGCGTAACATTTCTTCATAAATTCTTAAATCTAAAGACAGTAAGTCTACATCTTGAAAACCTACCTACATGTACTACTGAATAGATGAAGTCTGATGAAAGCTTTAAAATTGTTATCTTTAAATTTATAAACACAAATCAAATGTATGCTGAAAAGGGATTTGACTTACATGTACTAGTTTCATTATTTGTAACATTTGTTGTTCTATTAAAAAGGTCTGCATAAACTACACAAAAAGGAAAGCAAATGATAACACTGGTGCTGAATAAGTTAATCTTCAACCATTAATGTTAGTCAACAAGTTTGTCAGGTCAAGGTGCACACGCAAGCGCCATAGTCTGTGACGCAGCAAGAATTCCTAAGCCAGTCAGCTGTTAACGTCCCCCACAAAAAAACTCCACTGGCACTGCAAACTGCGACTTCAAGTTAGACAACTATTTAAAAGAATTAAATTCAAAGGTAAGTCACTCATACATAATATCCTGTTGAGGCACCAGACAGGTAATGTCATGATTCTGCTGGGAAATCTGTTAGACTGCCACACTAAAAAAAGGTGTTATCAATTTGAAGGCCTAACAACAGTATTGAACACCTGGACACCAGAAGTGTGCATACCTCAGGGATTACTGACTCCAAGTCAGACGCTGTATTCAGAAATCTCTTGCCGCTTTTTAGAATGTGGCAGTTTTATTAATAGGGTATGGTTTATCTGCACAGGTGGAATAATAAATTAGAGTTGATGTTAATTTCGTCATGCACCTTGTGTGACTTAACACACAATGAACTTAAGAACTTCAAATCGCGACAACTCTTTTTATCCTAACAAATTACAATTGAGTTTTATTATTAATAACATAATTCTGATCAGTTCTCTCTACCAGAGGAAAAGTAGGTTTCTTTTTCCCCCCAAGGAATAACAGCTGTGGCTAGGAAAGACAAAACCTCTTAAGTTTTAATTTTGAGAAATTTACTTCCTCATGAAATAAGGTTGGATACATGTTGTGTACAGTAGTGGTCCAGAATGTAATGTATCTAGACGGTAACTGACAGATTGCAACATTGGCAACTTGTATATGCTGGTAATCTGTGTCATGGTCTTTGGACTTTTAAGGAATGAGAGAATCATATAGAATTTCAAAGTATACAATATGTATAATGTATTATCATGAATGTATACAATGTGTAATCATAAAAAATTTGATCACAACAACCTCTACAATGATTCAAATTGCCAGTAATACTACATATTATGTTTATGAAGACTACAACTATGATTTATACTAATTAGTAACTGTACAGTTTTTTTTACCAGGCACTTTTTTGAGAACATTTTAGTCTTTTTTAATTAATCACATTAATTTGCAATGATTATACAGGTTTATTTGTAAAGAATATAAAACTGCTATTTTCTATAATTACTTCTGACAGTATTTTTGAGAAAAATTTTACAGTTTGGTGAATTCTTGGTGAGTTTGGCAAAAATAAATTTATGATAATTTTCAAAATCCAAATCAAATTTAAATGTAGTTCTATCTTAAACATCATGGCACATTTTGGCAATTTTGCATTTGTGGACCACAATTGTTTCAATTAAGGCCAGAAAAGTGTGACATTTGGAGTAGAAAGTGAGACATTTTCCTTTGCCCAGAAAATGTCTGACTGAGTGTTTGAATTGTCCCATGCACCGGCTGGCCATGGGTTAAAGGACACCGTTTGCACACGTGCAGGCAAGTAAGTAAACAGCAGTGTGGTGGGCGGGTCCGTTTACTCTGCAGGACTGGTGGGGCAACTCAAACTAAAACATTTTCTAGGCAGAGGCAAATGTCTCACTTTCTGCTCCAATTACATCACTTTTCTGGCCACATGTCACAGATGTGGTCCATAATCACAAAATGTCACAAAAAGGGGGAAATCCAAACGGCAACATTTTCAAATGTCGCAGATCTGTAACCTAGTCAAGCCAAAATGTTTCACTTTTGGCCAAATCTCTCATTTTCGTGTTTGTATATAGTGATACTGGTTTATAGCATGTTCGTAGTAATACTGGTTTATAGCGAAAGAATCTAAAAAAGCAAAAACAGTGTTTTCCATGACTTTTGACAATAAGAATAAGCAAAATGGAAGGACTCGAATTTGTTTTAATCTAATAGTATGATTGACATGATCAAAAGAATTTGAGTAAATAATAATTGAAAATAACACATGTCTGAGTCCACAAACTCATTGCAGTGCTGTGCCTGCATACAGTAGTGTTGCTGCCCTGCGACTCAAAGTTTGGTGACAGAACCAAGTAGTTGTACCAGGAGCTCACTTAGGAACCATCAACTTCATCATCTTAAAACCTAAGGATTGTCAAAAAGGCAAATATGCCCCCCAGACATGCTACATTTAATCAGTTCACAGTGCAAAATTAAGTAACAGTCTATATTTTGTAGCTCCTCATCTTACTACAAGCCATCCCAGCAGACACAGGTACCTCTCGAGCTGCCATCAAACCCCCACATACTGGTGCAAGTAAGTTTAACCCCCGCAGCACAGGAGAATAACAGAGGATAAACTGGAGAGTGAGTGTTTGGCCGATCTGACTGTAGTGAACAGCTTTAGTGTGTCAGTTACAGTCCTTTATATTATACAATGTCATGTACATGTGTATGTATAGGTATCATGTTGGTCCTTAAAGGAGCTAAATTTTGTCATTACCTGAGTTTCGTGTATACATGTGACATGCCTCAGTCTGTGCAATTTGTGCTTCAAAGAAACAAAATCAGGTACAGGTACTTGTATTATTGATCACGATTCTATCATCTAACATTTGCCAACTTGAGGCAGTGCGGTATTCTATCCGATTTGTTTCATTCCAACTTGTTTTTTTTTTTCAGGTGGCAGACTGAGTGCACAACATGGCTAGAAAGCTGCAAGGCTTGCTCATTCTCTTTCTCATCATCCTGAAGGAACCAACCATGCCAGAAGCTCAGTACTGCAGCTGCTCATCATCAACATCTTGCAACTGTGACAATCGGGGACTAACATATATTCCTCAGAACTTTCGAACATCAATCAGCACCTTATTATTGAGAAATAATCAAATTACAGCATTAGATCAGTCAGACTTCTCAAGGTATAGGAGCTTACTACATTTATACTTGGGAAGGAATCAAATCTCTACAATAAATAATCAGGCATTTTACTACCAGACCAGCCTAAACCAGTTAAATCTTGAGCAGAACCAGCTGACCAGCCTTCGAGCAGACATGTTTGTAAGGCTTGGTAACCTACAATCTCTTTACCTGCAAAATAATGACATCAGTAGTATTGAGGCAGGCACCTTCAGTCCAACTCAACGGTTACAAACTCTGCACCTATACGGAAACAACTTGACATATATTCCAAATAGTGTCTTTGTCAATCTACCACAACTCCAATATTTGTACCTGTACACAAACCACATAACTAGCATTCAACCTGATGCATTTTCAAATTTGCCACAACTCCAGTACCTACGACTGGATGACAACAACCTGCACACAATCAGCCCTGGTTCATTTAGTGGCCTGGGTAACTTACTGAAATTGCAGCTACAAAACAACTTTCTAACTGGCATTCCAACTGTAGAGTACCAGTTTCTAGAATTAACCCACCTATATCTGAACAACAACAGTATCACGTATATTCCCGACCATGCATTCTCCCACCAACCTAAACTCTCCATCCTACATCTCCATGAAAACAGAATTTCAAGTATTTCTGTAACAGCTTTTACACCACTTACTCAACTCAAAGTTCTCTATCTCTATGATAATGAGCTTGAAGACCTTCCTGACTATCTATTTGTTGGGTGGCCTGATCTTAATGATCTTAGGCTACATAAAAATACCATCTCACACGTTTCCCTGAAGACCTTCACAGGCATATCCAGTTTCTCTTTCCTTTCCTTGTCTGAGAACAGCATCACGTCTTTTCCTATCGACGCTTTGTCGAATATTTCATCCATTTCTCGGCTCCACCTTCAATACAACCAAATGCAGATCCTTCCACTGTTATCCTATAACATTCTGTCAGCAATTCCTGAAGTAAACATTGACCACAACCCCTGGCAGTGTGACTGTAGGATGGTTCCCTTCAGGGAAAAGATGAATGGGTCTCATTTGTTTGAAGATCAAATCACTTGTGAAGATCCTAGCAACTTCTTTGGTCAGAAACTCAAAGATATCAATCTTGAAGACCTGATCTGTGAGGTACCAAGAATTGTGATATTTGAGAGGCTTGATGATAACACAGTGGTAGAGGGGGAGACTCTCCATTTGGTCTGTGAAACTTCAGGAATCCCCACACCAGACATCACAGTCATTCTCCCATCTGGACTGAATGCTACAGATGAGTCAGGAGGGAGAGTGATTGTGGGAGTAAATGGTACACCGTCACCATACCACATGTTACTACAGCAGATTCTGGACTGTACACGTGTTTTGTAGAAAGTTTTGTTGGCTCCACAAATGACACACTGTCTGTTACAGTAGCACCAGCATTATCAGTTTCTGCAATCATTATTGGCAGTGTTGTTGCCACTCTTTTCGTGATCTGTGTTTTAATTGGCATCAAAATCTTTTGGAAGAGACCACAAGCTCGGTCAGACCCAAACTCCGATCTTGTAGACCAATATTCCACAGGTCTCTCAGATGAAACAAATCTAGATCTTGAGGCAACTTCTTCACACACCAGGGACCAACTTCTACACACACCAGGGACCAATACTGGTCATTCCAACCAATTTAACAGAACAGATTCTCTACCCACTGATGACCAAACCAAACTCATCAGTTGCAGTCTCTCAAATGAAACAAGACCTAGGGCAACTTCTGATGATAGCCACACACCAGAGACCAATACTGGTCATTCCAACCCATTTAACACAACAGATTCGCAACCCACTAGTACTGATGATGGCCAAACCCAAGTCAACAGTTACAGTCTCTCAAATGAAACAATTCCAAAGGCGACTTTTGATGACCACACACCAGGGCCCAGTATACAAGGTCATTCCAACACAACAGATTTTCAACCCACTGATGACGGAACTGAAACGACTTTCGAACCATCAAATGAAACGGTTCTTGAATCAACTGGTGATGACAATCACACATCACGTGACAGTAGTGGTTTCTCTTATCACAGTTTCGTCCAGCCAGTTTCTGAACCATCTAGTAAAGATATCTACACATCAGATGCCAGTACAGGTCCATTTAACTCAAACTCCACAGTTCCTGTACCCATGACCAATGCCGGTAGTGAAAAAAAGATTGCAAAAGTCAGCCCATTTAATTATGCAGTTTCTGCAACAACCACTGCTGGTGGTGGCAATGGTGATGATGAGCAAGAAAGTCACGATAATGAAGAAAGGGATGGTTCAAGATAAACTGAAGCTTGATGTCAATCACGATTCATCATTGTCATTACACTATAGAGACTTGGAGCCTTAAAAAATTTCACCTCCAATACACATTGTCATAGTATTACATATCATCTACATGTACATGTATCAGCTCAATGTGTACCACCTGTGTCAAATATCATCATATGATATCATACATAATGTTGTCTTCATACTTACTGTAACCCTGAATACTAGTAGTTATTCTCTCTATCACTTCCTTTATCCTTATCATGCATTTGTATGTACATAATTATCAACTTATAACATAACAAAGAACTCAGCTTATGAAACATATGTTTTAAAGTTATAAGTCAGAGAACAAAGTAGAATATTTGTGATAGAATTGGCTATTTTGCATCTGTTTGGCCACATTTCATTTTCGTCTGAAAGACAATTAACTACTGAGTAGCAAAATATATCTTATAATTATATGTGACTTCAGATTATGACCTTGACTACTTGTGTTGCCATTTAATCACCACTGATGGTGTTATCATTATATTGTAATCACTAAATTGTAAACTTAGAACTTAGACTGAATTTTGTGGAACAAGTACATGTACTTACGATAAGTCATGCACTACACATTCCTAAAAATGGCATTGCTTGGCTGTAAATACAAAATTAATGTAGTTAATTTTAAGATACAAATTTACTGTAAAAAGGTTTTTTGGAAGAATGTACAAATTGTAAATTTGATTGACTGATGTGTACATTAAATTTTGTACCTACTGTATCAATAAACTTTAAAGTAATGGTCATTTAATTTACACGTACATAGTGAATCACAAAATTATGAGAAAAGATGCTGTTTAGAAGCAATAAAAAGTAGTTTTGCTAACAACAATAACAGCCATAGTGTCATTTCTAAAGATCTAGCAGTTATGCATATAAGAAAAATCTGTAATGGGAAAAAGTCTGAATACTCTCCAAGCGTATCATGGATGGTCCGGCAGGTAGAAAACTGGGTAAGATATAAAAATGTTACATTCTTCCCATGCAACCTCTGCCTGGAGAGTAGGTAAAGAAATGGCTTGAATATGTATAATCATAAAAATAAGACTTTACTACATTTAGTAACTTTTTCAGTTACATTTGTACACATATATCTTTTTAGCAAAACAGAGAAACAAGACACCAGTATTTTCTTTCAAAAGGAGTTGCTAGGTAATAAAACTTAAATCATGATAGTTGATATGTATGATGTTATCTTTACGCAGCTGCAAAGGCCTGACCTTATTAATTACAAATTTCGAAAAGAAAAAAAAAGGAAAAGAAACCATCGTAGTGAAAAACCATGCATAACCTTCTGTGAATTCTATAACCAACAAATTACAATTAATTCAAATAATTGTATTCAGCAGAATCAGCAGGTCCCTGATGGCCAACCATAGCCTGGATACCAGACCATTCGCATGATACGAGGCGATAACCCCTTTTGGCCAGGGAAGGCCTAGTAGGGGATAAGAGTTGGCACCCGGGCGCTCTTCGTTGGCAGCCGATGTCTAATTTCTAACGCGCTTTCGCGAGAGGTAATGAGGGGCCCGTGTGCTATCTTTGGCAGCGGCGCAAGTTGCTTTTCCATCCGAAGGATTAGCGAGTGGAGCGCGGTGGTCTGGCATCCAGGCTAGACCAACCAGCTGCAGGGCTGTGTGAAAAAAACAGGGCCCCAATGGAATGTTCAGCCTTTTTCGTACCTGGCACAGTTTCATATATTACAGGGCCTTCTTTTTACCACTCACAGCTGGGCCCTGGTGGGCTAGGGTTCTGGCATCACCCAATTGCAAGGTAATACCAATTCTGGCATCACCTACTAGGTGTTACCACACATGCATACATACCACAATAGCAGCCAGCAGCTCCCAGATCTCAGGCTGTAGAAACTGCCAGATGAGCCACCAGTCCAGCTCCTGTTCCTCCCTCACATCCTCATCCCTCAGCAGATCTTCCGCCAGCGTGTCCTCCTCCTGACAATGTGCCTTCTTCACCCCAACTCCAGCCAGCCCACAACATAACACACTACCTGCAACTATCCTTGTAGGATGACAAGCTAGTAGCACTGCAATATGGAAACCTCTTTTGCAAGACTTTTGCGAAGTGCCAGAGAAAAATGCTCGGCTGATGGCACATGTTTGAGAGACTGTTTTACGTATGTGTTGCAGGAGGGTTAGTTTTTGTTTGGGATGGGTGCTAAATCTTCTAGCTGATTGGAGAAGGCTGTTGGACAACTGAAGTTGGGAGGAAGTGTTGTAGGGTTTGAAAGTCTGCGATACTCTGAAAGAAGAAGAAAGTCAATATACATGTAAATCAAAGGGTAACATATATTACTAATAAATGACACTGTCACAATATATAGCAAGTGACACTGACAGTGTCATATAGTCCTGGTTTCATAAGTGTTAGTTTAGTATAAGTTCGTTTAGCATATGATATACAGTCAAACCTGCCCAAGAAGACCACTCAACGGACCAATAAAATCTGGTCAGACAATGTACATGTAGGTAGGTGGACACAATAGACAGGTTTCTTTTAAAATGCTTGTGTCAATGGGAAAAATTTTTCTAATGGACCACAAAAAATGGTCCCATTGACAAGGTGGTCCTTATGTAGAGGTAAGGTCACTTATACAGGTTTGATTGTATTATATATGTGTATACAATCATTACGTTTGGTAGCAAATTTAGGTAACTTAGGTAGATTTAGAAAATGAAGGAATTGATAAAATTGAATGTTTGTAAGAAGCAGTGCTCCGCACATCTTGACAAACATTATGATTTGTCCTTTCTACATCTGCTTGGAGATTGCAGAAAACTATCAACAAATGTACAGAGAGAGAAGGATAAACATAACACTACTGCCTTAGGACTAATAAAATATATTCAGACACACCGACCCCCAGTCGTCCTTGAACTGTCCCTAACAAAACTTCTCACGCCCCCTCACACCTCATACATTGTACACTCCCCCAAATTATAAGACTCACCTTCCAAACGTTTGTGCCCGCCAAACTCTGCATATATTCGGCCTAAAAACGCCTTCTACTCTCCCTACAACCCAAGCCGACAACATTTTCCAAATCTTATCTCAAAATTTTCCGATCTTTCGCAGACTATTTCAATTTTTGGCCCCAAAAGAATCGTGTGATTTTTTCCCACGCTTGTATAAACCGGCAGGTTAGAGGTCAGGTCATAGGTTAGAGGTGAAAAGGTCAACCCTAGTGACGCAATAGACTGTTTTGATCAGCGCTCAGGGCGGGCCGAAAAAAACGATTTTGTGTTGTTGTCCTTGGATTTTCTGCAAAAATTGGCCCGTCGACAACATCACTGACGATGTGACAACTCAGATACGGAGTCAAGAGAGCAACTATAGGGAGGAAAATGCACAGGAGGTTTTAATTTCATCGGAAAAGGAAGAATTTAAAGGTTTGTGTTTACTGTTTTGTAGTGTAGTTGGGAGGGGGGTAACTTCATTAGAATTTTCGATGATTCATAACGTTAATGTTTCCGAAGACGGCACAGGATGTGATTATTGTCAATCTCATTGTCAATCATTCTTTAAAAGCACAGGTAAACGTAATGTTATTTGAAAGAAAATCAGATTTCTCCCGTTTATAATTTCAAGAAGAAATTCTTTTGTTAGTTCTGTGCAAGTTAAGCTAAAAGATGCGTCAGCTGACAGCAAAAATTAATCTTAATACGTCAGCTATAGTTTCTGAATAGATTATGCTTCTGGCATACAGAAACATTAAATATCATTTATTTGTAGAATTCATTTCTTGTTTTTTAGATTGATGAAAAACTTAAAGTTTCCATGGACAGGTGTTCAACAAACCCTTTGTTACTGTGTGTGTATTGTGTGCTCAATTATGTAACAATGGGTATTGTAATGATAAAGTGACATCTTCTTTTTTGGAAATATGTCACGTTCAGTTGTCAGTGGATGAGTCATTTCCAAATGAAGTACATTGTCATGTCATTACGCAATAACTTGTAGGTGGTCGTCAGCAAAAAATGGAAGCTGTTCGATTTGCACTATTTGCATAATGATAAAATATGACATCCAGGCATGATTAAAGCACCCTGGGAACATCTAGTTCCACTTGATGACCAACGTAGCTATTTTTTAATCTAGTGAGTAAGAAAGGCTGTTGGAAAAGTACAACCATATTTATACTATGATATTCCTCTCGTAATTTCAGGTAAGATAGATTCTTGGCATTTTCATCTCATAAGTTCCATTCCTAGATGTTCAACCAAGAGACAAGTCTTCTTGTATTGGTTCAAACTTTATCTGAAGAGCTCTAAATTTCATATATTTGAACGTAACGTTTGTAGAAAATATAACGTCTGCTCTCAAATGGACAAAGGTTTCAGCCTGTATCTTTTTTATGACAACCACAGAGAATGAAAATACCTCTTAAAGGCACCCAGAGCATTTTATGAGGCTTAAAAACTGGAATTCTTCTTCTTGCTGTAATCTTTATGAAATTGACATTTCATACCACTGTTTACCAGATTTGCGTGCCGATTTCTTATCAAAAGTGCTCAAAAGCGGCACAGAACTTAACTTAAAGCTACATATATATATGCATGGTGATCTTTTAGTTTCACGCACCTAGTGTAAATAGACCGATATCATAGCCTCGCCCACCTCCGTCGAAACGTTGAAATGCACAATTAAAGCATAGAAATGCAAATATTTGACGGACATGCAGTCACTCTCTCATAATGGTCCAACCACTAATTGTGATGAACAGTTAGGATCAGTCTATTAGGGCTTGGATTTTCTATCAGTTCTCACCACACAACTACATCGTATCTTTACTCCTTTAATGTCGATGTGTAATGGTATACATGTAGTGTTATTGAAACTTACTATGTGCAGGAATGACTAGAAATTGATGTTTTTTATTCAAGTTTCAAGCCTCACAAAATGCTCTGGATGCATTTAAGTATCAAATTAACACCAAATATGCCTGTCCTGCCATGTATATTTTCCAGATAGATCTGTGTTTAGGTAAGACATACGTATACGGTATAGTATACTTTTTAGGGTACTGTAAAAGTACTAGTAAGACCAAAATGAAAATGGCCTGCAGCTGTTGGTTGACATGTGATGTACAGGTAACGTGTGAGGGTGGGATGGCAGCCATAAATCACCTGATCCAGCAGGTGGCATCATAGCCTATAGGTGCCATAATGCCATCTGTACTTCTGTACTACCGTACCGGGGCTCCTGCAATCGGATGGTATCTAGGCTAGTGACATCGGATGGTATCTAGGCTAGTGACATCATGCCACTAAGCTAAAAGAAAAGATTAGATTAATGCCGTAATACAGTCATTAGGAAAAGCCATTATGGCTTTTCATAATGCTACATCGCATGCATGCGTATCTTCTTCTTCTTCTTCCTAATGCCCACAGTCAATTTGCTGACTATTAATATATGGCATATGATGTTTTGAAAGCGCAGCTGGCATATCCTATGTTTTACATACCGGTCTTGAAATTGCTACAATCTAAGCATTTAATTTGCAAAATTCTATATATGATTAAAGAGTAGAATTTCTAGGTACAAAACAAGGGCTTATGCAGAGATTAGGAAATATGTAGCAATTTCACGTTTATATTGAAGTTAACTAAATTCTGTTGATCTAAACCTTCAACCTGGTAATCTAAACATTTGGCACCAAACTTGTAAAACACTTGATACACCAACATGGATGACATGTGGCGTCGTGTGGCGCAAGTGTAGAACGTGCGACTGTCAAAAAATGGGACCTGTGGGATCTAATCCCGGGTTGTGCCCAGAGACATGTCCGAACTTGCGCCCCGACGTTGTGCCCTTGGGAAAGGCACTTAACACGACTTTCCTCATTTCACTCAGGTGTAAATGAGTACCTAGCTCATCAAGGGTTAGAGACGTCCCTCGGATAGGACGTTAAATGTAGGCCCCGTGTTTGGGGAGAGCCACACCCCGCGCACGTAAAAGAACCCACCACACCTTTCGAAAAAGAGTAGGGACATGCCTCGGTGTGAGATGGTCCAAACCTTACAGTCCCGTCTGGGATGACATCTTGAAAAGGTGATAGCCACCTGTTATGTCATCCTTCCACAAATGTGGTAAATCTAAATAAATGAATAAATAGATGACATTTATGCTGATAATTCAGCTGTTTTGTTAAACTGTTTGTGTAGATCTAGAAATCAAGGATGGCGCAGCTTGAGACCAGCTACCGGCGGCTGGACTCCTTCTACGATGAGGAGATGGACAGTCCGCCAAACGAGCGGGAACTTCTGGTGCACGCTGTGGACAGCAACAAGGGTAAGCAACAGCCTGATCTAAAGAGGGGAGAGGGTGGGGGGCTCCCATGTCATGACCAAGGGCCCCCTTACCATAGGGAGCAGATTCTGTTACAAGCATAAAATTCTGATTGACCCAAGGGATGCTACTAGGTCACAGTTGAAGCCTGTCTGACAGTAATTTTACCCCTCAGGAAGCCAAAGAATGCCCCATTTTAACTTGAAATATATGAATAAGATATGAAAAAGATTAGAATTATGCCAAATCAGGAGGTGGGTATTAGTATGCCTACTAGTAGATGACATTCATATGATTGTACTATTTGAGCCCTGTCTTGCAATTGTGTATTTTGTATTTGAGAAACTATAGGAATATGTTCTCATTAGATGTAGAGTTGAGCTAAAACCATATTGTGGGGATGACCCCATTCTCACCAAAGATACAGTACAGTAACTCTACTTGCTCTTGTGGACAAAAAGATAATGGTTAATGTTGCTGAGTTCTAATATTGCAAAACACTCACTTTGATCATGAAACACGAAAGAAATACAGAGTGAAATGCTAAAGAAATAGAGGTTTCTTGGCATTTTTGGATATTTTCATCATAAATGGATTTCTCCCGTACTCATTTGTCAATTTTCTTTCTGTACAGCTCATCGTTGGAACCACATTGAAAACTTGGATGACTTCTTCACAAGGATATCCTTTCTCAAGTTTCTGTTTTCAATAAGTAAAGGAACTTTGATGTTAGAGAATTATGTATCAAGCTTTTACTCTATGTACTTTATCCCAAGGGAGTGAAGTGTTGTTTTTGGCTTGTCTGTCCATGTGAGTGTGTCTGTTAAATGTGTATGTGTATATACCGTAAAATCCCTATTTACGTACGCACTTTTTAAACTTTTCAAGTCGCAAGCAGGTGCTCCAAGCCGACGCCAAAGTCGGGGTGCGTACGTTAGGAGGGGTTCTTCCTCGAAAAAATCGCATATCAGCTTGAGAGTATGGTACATCTTCATGCAAATGAAGTATGGAATGCTACCACACAATCAATCAGTAATAAAGAATAGATAATACATAATATTATATTTAAATTGTTTGAAATTTTCTACCCAGAAACATTTTCTCAGTCACCCTTTAAGTTGGTAAACATCATCGGAAGGATGATCATATCAACCTCTAACTATCCACCGAAATGCTGGAGAGGGGGTGCGTACGTTATGAGGGTTTTTCCCCTGAACGTTTCAACTCACTGAGTCAGGCCTGCAATCGTCCCCAAATCGGGGGTGCGTACGTTAGGAGGGGTGCGTACGTAAATAGGAATTTTACGGTATGTGTGTGTGTGCATGTGTGTGTCACTGTGTGTGTGTGTTCATGTGTGTGTGCAAGTTTTTTTGTGTGTGCACATGTGTGTGTGATTGCAAGACTTAGTGTGTATTTGTGTGTGTGTGAATGTATTCATGTGTGTGAGTCAGTGTGTTTGTATGCACATGTGTACTGCTACTGGTATGTGTTTGTGTGTATGATGTGTATTGGTGTGGGGAGGGGGGTAAGGGGTGAAGTCTTATAACCATCTCTGATTTTGGCTATGGGACAGTGGAAGTATACAAATCAGTATGCATGGGTGGGGTGAAGTGTGCCATCTCTTATTTTGTCTGTTAAACTGGAAAGGTCTCAAAGAAGTATGCATCAAAAGGGGGTGAAGTCTGCCATCCACAATGTTCCCAGTATTTTCCCTAACCCCCGAGCACGTGTACCAGTACCACCAGCGCCATGGGTTCCTCTGTATGATGCTGGCGGAAATTCTGGAGTTACTGTAAGAACCATTATTATTATGATACTTGGTATAACTTACTGTAAAACATAATAATCTTCTGTCATAAAATTGATACTACAGCAATACTGTGCATAATCTTCAGGTGACTGATTTTAATAAGTAACGTTTGATTTTAAGTAACCTATAGTGTGAACATATTTTAGTAATGTAGGACAACAAAGAAGCTGAGTGAACATAATAATTATGTTTTCACTGATTAATGGAAAAACATCATAACGTTTACAAATACTAGACAATTAAGCCCGCAATAGCAATTAGGATTTTCTTCTCTGTCAGATAATGCAAACTCAAATGCTAGAATTCCCAAATTCGGTACAATTCTCACATCTTGAGTCAGAATGGATCAATACTAATTGTATTATTGACATATGTTGGTCTCTAATCCAATGTTAACTTGGTTTGTACATCTTCTTTTAGGCAATTCATCTTCGTCTTGCTTTTCACCACGTTCCTGCTGCAGTGTGTGCATTATGACGTGCTGTTTGGGGACAAGGTAAACCAATTAGCTACGGTTCAGGCTGTAAAACAATCGTTAAAGGCACCCAGAGCATTTTATAAGACTTGAAAACTGGAAATATTCTAGTTGGTGCAATCTTTATGAAATTGACAATTAATGCCACTGTTTACCACATTTGCGTTCGGATTTCTTTTCAAAAGTGCGCAAAAACGGCACAAAAATAATCTACATGGTAATCTTTTAGTTTAACGCGCCTACTGTAAATACTGTAGATACCATAGCCCCGTTCACCTCTGTCAAATCGTAGAAATGCAAATTCAAAACATGAAAATGCAAATATTTGACGGACATGCAGTCGCTCTCTCATTGGTAGAACCGCTAATTGTGATGGACAGTCAGGATCAGTCTATTAGGGCTTGGATTTTCTAGCAGTTCTCATCACACAAGGACATCGTATCAACGACTTCGATATGTTATGGTATTAGTATTATTGAAACTTACTATTCTGTAGGAATGACTAGAAAGTTGAGTTTTTCAATTAAAGTTTCAAGCCTTATAAAATGCTCTGGATGCCTTTAAGCTTTATCAGTACCTTGACCTATTACAACACCAGAAATGCAGGTGTTTGAAGATGCATACTAATGTTATTTTTGCAGAATGATGTTCTTTGTCAATTATATTATTAATATGATTCTTACTGTCTAAAATGAATTTATAAATTTTAACAGCATAATTTCAGAATAAATGTACTAGCAAAAGTAGTTTTATTCAATTGACATGCACGTTCATGTCCAATGTTGAACTTATTTTGCAGAACCCCCACCCAGATAGAAAGGTGACCCTACCAGAAGCCTTGGTGCCATTGGACCAATGTGCAAGCAGGTATAGTGTCAAGATTATGTCTTGTCTTGAAAATCAAGGAATCAAGAAATCCTTAACACTGGCATTACTCTACCTCACTTGAAAAGGCTCCATCTATATGGACCTAATGCAAAATGCATTTAAAAAGTTGTAAGTAATCAGGATGAGACTAGTGTTCAAGAGAAAACTGTGTTTAACTTGATTCAATTTAAATTTTTGATTTTACCACTGGAAAAAAATCACTCTAACTAGTCTTGCACATCATTTGAAATCATAATATTTTGTAAGAAAACTGATTCTCTGTAATTAGAAGTAAAATTTAACGTTAGGATCATTATAACAATATGGTTATAGATGAACTTTGATTTCTCAATTAGATAAATGTTAAAGATTAAGATTTATCAAATCTTGCATGTAATAAGATTGTGAAAACCTCTCTTTCCCAGCTTGGACTCCAGAATCGTTGTCTGTCTGGTGTTGGCCTCCTTCTTCTGGTTCCTTCGCTTCATCAAGGTCGTCTACAACTTCTTCCGCTACTGGGAGATCAGGACGTTCTACACACAGGCCCTCAAGATATCACACGTAAGGAGGATTAGAATAATTATAAGAAGGGGACTCAGTTTTTATTCCTTTCAAGCTGACAAGACTTAGTTTATGGTATAGTAATGGTTATTGGTATGGTAGTCTGGATGAAACAGGCTATTTGAAGTTCAATGTCAGCTACACTGTTTCTGAGGATCATTTCATACTAGAAATTATTACTAAGTGATTTAACGGTGCAACTCCAAGGGATGTCCCTGTGGCTCAACTAGTAGTAAGCCTCATAGTTGAGCTCCCCGTTCCGATTATCAATGGTAACTTGGAGACCCTGGTTAAAGTCCCAGGATCAGGACATCTCGATTAACGTTGGGGCTGCATCGTCTTACGGAAGGGACGTAAAATGGGGCAGCTGTGTTTGAAGAGGTGCCTCGAGCATGTTAAAGAGGAAGGACTAGCAACCCATCCCTATGAAAATATACCCTACTACTGAAATGCCAACTTGAAGGAACTTGCTGACCTATGTGCCACTGGGCACTACAACTACATGTAGCCTCAGGGTCTTAACAAATGAACAAAAGATAGAACAGTCCAAACATTTCAATGGGGGCAGGATGTATACGGGCCTAGGAGTAACAATTTACATGTACTTGAATTGACAAATGGTAAGATCATAATAACATTGACCCTTTCCTCCCTACTGCAGAATGACCTGCCCAACATGACCTGGCATGAGGTGCAGCGCTGCCTCCGGCAGGTTCAGGTGGAACAGCAGATGTGCATCCACAAACAGGAACTCACAGAACTGGGTAAGGAATAGTACATTTCAACAGTACGAAAAGGTTTGGTTTGCTCATAAAAGTCACACAAGAACTGGATAAGGGATAGTCCATTTTCACAGTTCAGGGACAGTCAGAAAGAGTTTGTTTCCTCATAAACCTCACACATTCAAGAACTTAATAGAACTGGGTAAGGGATGGTCCATTTCATCAGTATCTGTATCAGATGTATCTAATAAGTATGTACATGTAGCCTATGTAACTGCCCTTCAGTGTAACACACCAGCTTTGCAGGCAGGCAGGGCAACAGCAGCTGGTTATATTACACTGAATGACCTGTCACACCGGTATCTTAAAATTCAATTCTAGCTGTAAATGTTGTTCAAATTTATCTAATAAGAATGCTCCTAGACATACCTGCAATACAGTAGGATTTTGTTTCCTTGCAAAACTCTTAATTTGCAGCATCCACAAACAAGAAATCACAGAACTTGATGAAGTAAATTAAATATGTTTAGGTCCCTTCATGTAGTTGTAAGTTAAAATTGTGAAATTTGAACAACCTGGCCATGACATAATCTTATGACCTAGATCATGCTAAATGTGGGCAGTGCAGTAAGTTGGGTTTAACAAAATTCTCTGTTTAGAAGGGCATGAAAATGAAAATAAACACATTTTTGCTTCTCCTCCTGTGATAGTGATTGAAGCTATGAATCTAATCTTCCAATGCTCCTTTTCTATTGCAGATATTTACCACAGAATCCTGCGCTTCAAAAACTACACGGTTGCCATGGTCAACAAGTCGCTGCTACAGCTCAAGTTTCAACTGCCAGGCATGGGAGAACTGTGAGTGTGGCCATATCTTATTTAAAGTATTTTGAAATTCCTTGTTGATTATTGGTCACATAGTACTGTTCCACCAATAGGATTCACCATGATTGATTGAATTAGGTGAATCTTTAGCTTTTTCAATTTTAGTGCTTTATAGAACTAAGTTAGATTGCTAGGTTGACTTACTTATATTTTTCACCGTCAATTAGTTGCCTTTGATATGACACTGATATGATTTCTCTTTGCAGAGTTTTCCTGACCAATGGCTTGAAGTACAACTTGGAAATGATATTATTTTGTAAGTAAATGTCAAGCTTATTTGCATGAAAGTCAATGTTTTGTCTGATTTACGAAATTATGACTTAGAAGTAAAACCTATACAAAGAAGACAACATCATTACGAATTCAAGATGTGTCGTAAGTCATTGAACCTTGTATTTCTAACTTGTAGCCATTCAGCGTAGAACAGATTTAGTGTTTTATTTTTATCATCTCCTTATTACTTGATGGACTGATAAGTTTTCTTGCTTACATTGTGCTGTAGGGGGCCCATGGTCTCCGTTTGCAAACAACTGGCACCTGAAAGAAGACTACAAGAAGAGCAGCAAGAGAGTGGAACTGGCAAACAAGTAAGGAAAACAATAAACCATTGATTGACAGATTGTCACAGCACATTCTGTGGGGCAGAACAATATCCTATACTGCTGTATCTCTTCATTGATTGGTTGACAGGTTGTTAACCAACCTCCTCCTGTGTCCCTTCATCCTGATGTGGCAGATCCTGTACTGATTGATTGACAGGTTATCATGATTGATTGAAAGATTGTCACTGATTAATTGATCAACATGATTGATTGATTGACAGGTTGTCCCGACACATCCTGTGGGTGGGTATAGCAAACCTGCTCCTGTGTCCCTTCATCCTGATGTGGCAGATCCTGTACTCCTTCTTCACCTACGCTGAGGTGCTGAAACGCCAGCCGGGCAGCCTTGGTGCTCGCAAATGGTATGTTTGCCATTGTAAAATGGTATGTTTGCCATTGTAAACTGGTATGTTTGCCATTGTAAAATGGTATGTTTGCCATTGTAAAATGGTATGTTTGCCATTGTAAAATGGTATGTTTGCCATTGTACACAGTACTGTATAGACACTGATATTTGATAAGGACACTGTTTTGCAGATTTTTTAGAAATGTTCAAAAACTAAAATCAAAATTATTGAATGATTTAGAAAATTTACAAAAATAGGATCAGATTCCAACAAAAAGGGTAGAATTTCATAGCTGAAGGAGCTGATTCATGTTGAAAATCCGATGATATATACTTTTTCTCTACTTACCATAACAGTATCTCTGCTTCCTTCTGCAGGTCCCTTTATGGACGTTTGTATCTTCGCCATTTCAACGAACTAGATCATGAGCTTAATGCAAGGTATGGAAAATTTAACAAACTCGCCTTAATAAACGTTAATTTTGTGGTAGACTGGTACATTTTAGGATTTGATTAATAATTTTACGATGTACCAACTGGTGTTTTAACTGATTGTTACTGTGTTTGTTTTTTCAGATTAACCAGAGCATATCAGCCTGCTGCAAAATACATGAACTCCTTCACATCCCACGTCATGACACTTATAGCAAGGTACTGTCAACTTAAAGGAATGCACAAGGCTGAATGATTTGAAAGATAGCAGCTGATATAAGAGATCTGCTTGCTTTCATGTTGAGAGCTTACAATTATTATTCTGAGAGTTGCCTGAAAAATTCTTATTTTGCACAGTTAATCCTACATGTATTTGACAATCGATGCAGCAAAACTTCAAATTCTTAAAAAGTAGAACAAGTTAGGATGGAGAAAGTTAATCTATATTATCTCTTTATTGAATTTTCAAAAGCTGGGTTACCGAATTCAAATCTGTTTGTAATTTTTACTATTATTCTGTAAAAAGGTTGAATGTAATATTTGTTGATCTGTGATGATTTCGATAGAAAACACCCATTGTTACACACTTACATGTACGTTTGTCTCTGTCTTCAGACATGTGGCGTTTTTGGCTGGTTCTATCTTTGCCGTGTTAGTGGTTCTGACCATCTATGATGAAGATGTCCTGACTATCGAACATGTCCTCACCATCACCACTCTCATGGGTAAGTTCAAGGCCTTCTTGAAGCAAATGTACAAAGTATCATATTTCTGTTCCATGGAGTCTCAGGCTTTGATTATTTTTCCTCAAACAAGTTTGAAAATTGATGTTTGAAATCTGAACCTTGTTTGGAAGCTGTAACAAATTCTAAAGTCAGGTATCTCTGGAGTGATTAAGGTGGCAGAACACAGTATTTCGCTTATGGGGATTTCTATAGTTAAGGACCACAAACTGACTGAGGTCGACGCCGAAAAAAATATAGTACGATGCATTCCTGAAGTACGACAAACGGATATGTTTGAATTGAGGGTACATTCTACAATATAACTGAAAACAAAAAAAGTTGTGTTTTCTTTACGTTCTGGCGCCCTCTTTTGAATGGGGTCATGCGAGGTCATACGGAACTGCAGCCGACTCACCCAGGCTGGCTGCTGCAAAGGTCACGCGCATGTACACAATCTTACTCATACGATCAAAATGCCGACTTATTACGCTATCATTCAGTAAAGTTCATGCCTCGCTGGCTTTCACGTTTAAGTGTATACATGCGGTCCACGTTTAGTGCGCACTATTTTCTTACCCCGCGTCATAGACCCCGGGGGTCGTGGACAAATACTGTGTACTGCCACCTTAAGTGCTTTGATGTGTGATACACATCCGTTCTTGGCCCAGTTCACAGAAGTCCTGTTCAATCCCCCTACAGGTGTGCTTGTGGCTGGGTGTCGTGCACTTATACCAGATGAGGTGAGTACTTAAAGGAAAGGAAAGTGATCTTGAACCAGTTTAGCTCAAATGAACTCAATGAACAGATGAGCTAATCTTCCACTGGTCGTGACAGAGAAGACAGACGCTATGTACAGTATTTACAGGTTCATTGTACCGGGGAACTTCCCCTAGCTCTTTTCGACAAGCACAATGAACAGTGGACCACGGCTTAACGTCCTGTCCTAAGGACTGGGACCCTTTCCAGTAGCATGCATGTCGGGTGAGCGACACAGCCGGGATCGAACCCGGGGCTTCTAGTTCCAGAGGCAAGATCGCTAACCACTGGACTACGCACGCTCCTCTTAACAGACTTCTGTAACATTAACTATCACAGAACAATAATGATGTTATTAGGCTTTTTAATACGATTAGACACTTGAAACTTCCACTTCCAGAACATGGTGTTCTGCCCTGAGCAGCTGATGGTGTGTATCCTGGCGCAGATCCACTACATGCCTGACCGGTGGAAGGGACAGGCGCACACCTACAGAGTCAGGGACGAGTTCTCTCAGCTCTTCCAGTACAAGGCTGTAAGTTGTGGTTTCAAAATAATTTTAAATCTTTTACAAACAATGGGGGTATTGCAACAAATGGTCTTGCAATGAATGGTCTTGCAATGTAAGAATCATAATAGATAGTCCCTTTATTAATTGAAGGTATGTATGTGTATACATAAATCAAAATTTGATGTATTTTGCTTTATCTAATTTTTTTAGTAATGGCGAAAATAGGACTTGTTGTAATTTGGACACTTAAAGTCAATCTATCTTTAGAGCTTTTAAAATGCAATGTCATCACTGAGGGCATCTAATTTCTTTGTTTTCTAGGTGTAGGGCATCCAGAAGACCCCTTGATGCCCTGCTGATGGCCTGGGGTTGATAGTTTGACCAGTAGTATTCCCCATCAATCCTCCCTTGACAGGTGTTCCTTCTGAAGAAGTTTTTCAGCCCCATCATCCCTCTGCTCATCCTCATCTTCTATCTGTGCTCAGAGAAATCATCATTCTCTAACCAGAATCTTCCTCCTTCCCTCAGGTGTTCCTGAGAGACAGACAGAAGTTGATTTAACAATAAAGTTTGAACTCAAAGTTTCTTCTTGAAGAGTTGCTCAGCCCCATCTTCTATCTGCACTCCAAGGAATCTCCATTCTCTTATAAGCAGCATCTTCCTCCTTCCTTCAGGTTTGCCTTCTCAAGTCAATCATCATTCTCTACCCAGCATCTTCCTCTATCCACAGGTGTTCCTTCTGGAGGAGTTGCTCAGCCCCATCATCACTCCGCTCATCCTGATCTTCTCGCTGCGCTCCAAGGCACTGGACATCGTGGACTTCTTCAGGAACTTCACGGTGGACGTGGTCGGGGTGGGCGACGTCTGCTCGTTTGCCCAGATGGACATCAAACGTCACGGCAACCCTCAGGTAAGTTTCTGTTTTTAAAGGCTTGTAGCAATTAACTGTAAACAACGTTAACAATGCAGGCTTTTGTAAGTCGCAATGACCCCAAGCTGCACACCGGAGCTGTGTGCAGAAACAGAAATGGACAGAGACTGACCCAGGCCGGCACCTGTGACTGATCCTGGTTTTCTAGGAAAAATATCCCCCTGGGCCTGGATGACCCACTTTCCACCATAGCATTTTCTGAGGTCCTGCTGACTAGCATTCCTAACATACCTGTGTACTACAAATTCCTGTGGACACAGTCATGTACAATTTCTAGAATTCTTGCAGACAGCACCCAAAACTATACCATTAGGCTCCCCCCTGAGGCATCGCAAAAAATACACAGAAAAAGTCTTCAAGGTTGGTTTCTTTATTTTAAAATTTCTAGTGGACCGGTGAGAAGCAACAGACAGACGTGTCCCAGTACCACCAGGCTGAAGACGGCAAGACTGAGCTGTCCCTCATGCACTTCACACTCACTAACCCCACCTGGCAGCCGCCCCGGCACTGCAACAAGTTCATCAACCATCTCAAGGAACAAGGTACTGTCAATTCATTTAAATTTGCGTGGTTTTGATTTCGCCGTAGGGAGAAAATGGAGTGTTTGCGGTGGTTTTACATTTGTGTTTGAGACAATAGTAGACAATGGGCCAAAAAAAAGGTTTGTGGCGAAGAGCTTACCACAAAAAAACACCGCAAACATTCCTGCATTTACAGTGATACTCATGGAATGGGATTTGCAAGCAAAATGCATAAAGCCTTCTACCACAGATAATTTCAGAGGGAAATTTACAAAATTTGTTTTTTATACTATCAAGGGTTTGGGTGTTTAAATTCTGGACTTATAAAAGATTGTTGGAAAATCTACCAGATGACACTGTACGTGTAAGTTATGATTCTGGTTCTTATAAGAAGAATATACCATTCACATAGGAATTCAAGATAGTACATAGCTCTAGAAGAAAAGTCAAGATCTTTTTATAAAGGCCATGTGACACAGTGCAAATTGTTTTTCATCATCACTATTTTGTCTTTGATGCCTTTGATACCCTATCTTCATCGTCATCATCATCATCGGTCGGCTGCTATCCTATATCGGGGGTAATTTTTTTACCTAATATGTTGTTTTACTCATGTTTTAGTTATTCACTCTTTGCTGAACTTTGTAAGAATTAAGCTAACAATTTTTTTCTATCAAAAAGATGAGACTTTTATTATTGTTTTTGTTGTTGAGTAAACTGTTTGTTTGTGTTGTTTTTTCCAGCCCACAAAGACGTTAACATGCTGAACAGTGCAGTCATGGTGGACAACCCATTCTTCCAGTCCCTACAGTCTTTGTCATCAGCTGGGGTGAGCTAAAATCTACATGGTTATTTGCAATTAAATTTTATCTAAGATACAATGGGATCCATTTTCTGTCATCATAGTCATCAAAGAAATTTAAAAAATGATTTTAAGAGATCTATGAAAAGCAGATGGCCCCATGTATGGAGAAGCTTTCGGCAAACCTCTACACGTGAAAGTACTCAAAACAACTATCAAAAAGAGTAGCGGTGACCTGGTGTGTTTGGCTATAAGCTTGAGCCATAATACTTAACGAAGCTGCATTGCACTATCAGCCGTCGAAAACTTTTACTGTTAATTTCTTGTGACCAATATTGGCAGTGTGTGGCAAGACTAGCCAATTTCCTGTGTGAAATGTGTCAACTTCTATTTTTAAATGTGATAATTGTTTTTCACACAGTACCCCAGTATGATGACCAGCCTGATGGTTGGGAGACTGGGTCCCGACGCAACGTTGGTACCGCAACGAGAACCCGGCGGTGGTGCCGAGCCCCTGCAGCAGGGTAATGCCCAACCCGGCACGAACGCACCTGTACGGTACGGGCTGGTCCGAGGTGACATCAGCAGTATAGAGGGTCCCATACAGGCTCCCAACACTGGGCTGCTGGGCAGGTAAGAGTCCTTTCCACACCAAATGGTGCGTAGGGCGGCACCATCTCTGTTTCAATAGCACTTGGGCCACACAACTTTGTGTAGTTACTACTCTAATGCAGGGACACTTGGGCCACACAACTTTGTGCAGTTACTACTCTAATGCAGGGACACTTGGGCCACACAACTTTGTGCAGTTACTACTCTAATGCAGGGACACTTGGGCCACACAACTTTGTGCAGTTACTACTCTAATGCAGGGACACTTGGGCCACACAACTTTGTGCAGTTACTACTCTAATGCAGGGACACTTGGGCCACACAACTTTGTGCAGTTACTACTCTAATGCAGGGACACTTGGGCCACACAACTTTGTGCAGTTACTACTCTAATGCAGGGATCTCCCCAGAAATAAAGAGCAGGATGGGGAGAGGAAGCCAAGCATGTAAGATGCATGTTGTGAGAGGGGAGGTCTGTTGCATTTTGCCTTTTCCAGACACAACTGGAAGACATTTGCTGCAACTACAGCTTGTGCATCTTGTCTGCATTTAATGAAATCTTGAGTTTTGAGCAAAATTACTGGGGAAATATTGGAAGAAACACCCTAACTTTGACAATCAGACTTTTATCATGTGTTTTTTTACTTCGTTGTTGAAACAATTGCAAGTTACTGTTATCATAATACAATGGATATTTATTTGCTGTGCCATGTTTTTGTGCTTGAGAAAATTGCAAAGTAAAGCCACCGCAAAAATATCAGTATTTACAGTGTTTAACACAATGTACCTTTACAGTTCTACCATGGGCCCGCGGGGATCGACCAGTATCAACCATGCCCTCCCCCCCACCCCAGAACCAGTCAGTCTACAGGAGACCATGGCTCCCACGGAGCTGATGGCTGCCGAGATGAGCTTCAGCGCACTGTACATGCACCAGGTACGCTTGTTTAGTGAGTTTTCATAATCAAAAAAATTGTCATCACCGCACAGTTCAAGATCATCATCATCATGTTGGGCAGGTTGCCCGGACTAAGTTAACCCTCTTCCTCCAGTCGCTACGGTCCCCCATTACTTGCTCTAGATCTTCGGCCCTCACCCCTACGTCCCCAGCAAGTTGGTCAATGTAGGTCCGTCAGGGTCGGCCGACACTGGAGTGACCATGAGTTGGTGTCCAGAGTAGGAGTTCACTTACAAGCTCATCTTTGTTTCTATAGCTATGCCCTGCAAACCTAGCCCTTATCTCTCGTATGGTTGTGTTTCCAGGATTTGTTGAGCACAGCTCGTAGCATGCTGGTATACGTTACGTCAAGCTTGTTCTCAAGTTTCTTAGTCAGAGTCCACGCAGATGAGCCATACAGAAGCACAGATTCTACCACAGCCCTGAAGAAGTTCCTTTTCATGATGTCCGGCAAAGTAGATTTCCATATTGGCCTTAGACCATTAAGTGCCCCCCAAGTTAGTGGCACCAATGTGGGCCACCACATCTTTCCACTCTCCAAAGTGCTGTTTGTTTGTTTGTTTATGCCTTTATTTACACTTGAAATTGGTCCAGGCATGACAGTTTACTTCCAGGTCATTTGGAGTTTTGGTAACAGCTTAGTATAATATCTTTATGGTTAAAACCACATTCATAACTTTGCTCCCAACCATCCACCTACAGAAGATGGTAATAAAGATGTATGCCTGTATCCACTAGGTACATGTAAGTCAAAGGAAATTAAGTGGCCATTTAGTTTATAATCTACACAAGTCGTTCAGCACCAAGGACAGGTCCCTCTCCAGACATTCTCATGTCTTAACTTCTGTTAACTCCACATTTTGAACTGAACTTTTGCCACTTCACACACACATTTTAAGGCATGTAATACAAGGAAAATGTATCCCTGTCAATATGATCTTCTGTGACTGTTTGGGACCGCTACCAAGCTTTGTATATTGATTTAACCTTTAGCACACTGAAGAAGCTGTTTGGCTATATGAATTCCGTTGGTTAAAGGGTAAGGTAGCAGGGAGAAGGTTGATATTGATTTGATTCTTTCTGTCCTTAGGGATATCCCTGTAGCTCAACTCTTAGAAGCCTCACAGTTGATCTCCTGATTCTAATTAGTTCCTAACTGGAAGACTTTAGTTCCATCCTGGGAAGGACATCTTGGTTAGGACTCAACTGTCTTTTGGAAGGGAAGTAATTGAATTGGGGTTCTGTGTTCAAGGAGGTGCCTTGAGCATGTTAAAGGGGAAGGGCTAGCAGCCTCTCCCTGTAAAAATGTACCCTGCTACTGAAACAGCTAGCCTGGGTGCCATCCTATTTCTACCGGGGCTCCTACACTTGCTACCCTAAAAAAGGGTAGCGAGTGTAGGAGCCCCGGTAGAAATAGGATGGCACCCAGGCTATGAAACAGCAAGGAAACTTGCTGCCCTATGTGCCACTATAGGCACTACAAGGGTCTGAACTGACAAACCAAACTCCCTGTCACCATGCAGCTTCACCAGACCCAGACCCACAATGATCACCAGGACCAGGAGGCCCAGCGTGCCTGGAGACAGCCCACCTCCCCGGCTTTCTACGGCACAACCACGCCTGCCAACCAGCAAAGGTAAGCAAAAAGACAAAATCGATTCTGTAAAAGGGGAAAGTTCACCAACAGCACTGCAAGCAATGATACCATACCTTTAGCCTTTCATTTTATTCTAAAACTACTGCATTTAGCCCATATTGGCTAGAACATGCAAATAAAGATCATCATTATGCATGACTGTCCCTGTCTGTGGTGCTGATATGTCAGTGATTCTACCCACATTTAGTCTTGATAACTTCCAATCAATTCACACAATATTGTATATTCATTTAGTGATCCCTGTCCAAGGTGCTGAAACTGTTATGCACTATTTTCCCTGTCTGTGGTGCTGAAACGTTTGTGACTTTCCCCACATGTAATTTCCAGACCAAGTCCTGGCGGAGTAGAGGACAGCAGGACTTCTGAGGCAGGCCAGTGGCACAGTGTCGGCTCCACGACCATGCCGGGCATCGACGAAGCTCCCTCCGAGGAAACTGATACACTCAGGTAAGGCTGTCTGTACACTACCAAAAATAGTTTTTCTTGGTTTTTAGTCAATAATCCCTCTTTTAAGCACACACAAGAATTGCATCCAAGAATTGTTTCTTGAACTTTCTTAAACCATTATAGTAGAATCAAATTTTCAAGAAAAATATCCTAAGGAAAGAATCTTTAAGAATATCACATTTGACAAAACAAAAACAAATCTTATAATAAGGCAGGGAAAGCAATTTTTTCTTATTTTTCTAGAAAATTCTTATTGGAAAACATCATGCTAGAATTTAGTAGAAATATTTTCTTAACTTAAGAGAAAAAAGGAATGAGATTCTTTGTGTAAGAGTTGACAAGACTTCCCAGAAGGTGTCTTGAATTTTCTTGTTTTTCTTTGTATAAGAAAATCTTTCTCAACATAAGAAAACAAGAAAAATAAGAAAGAACAAGAAAGAACAAGAAAAAAGATTTTTCCTTTTCAACCCAATATCCATCGGCCTTTTTAGGCAACGAATACAAATTTGTTGACAAACAACAGGGCTTGAAATACTGGGTGCATGTGCAGTGCGCCCAGTGCAACATTGGAGCTGTGCACCTTATTTCTGACTGCGGGTGCACCACTGTACCTGGATATTTATGTAGGGTTGCGTATGAAAATGTACTATCGGAAAATATGCAACATGCATTAGAATAAAAACATTTTTTGTACATGCACATGCATATGGAATAACATGGAATTTTTGTACTTCTTTTTTAGCTACACTCCGCCCAATGTGTGACCTACAAGACAACACACCTGCAACAAGAGACAACAGATAACTCATCCTGCAGCAACTATTTTATAGGTCAACAGAAAACAAATGTCTTTTTGCAAGTGTGACATGTACAAAGTCTTGTTTCCATGGAGATAGCATATCTAAGTATAAAGAGCATCATTCTGTTATCCTGTTGCCATGGGGACAATGTTAGCAAGTGACCAATGGGGTCAGTCCTTTTATCACACATCATGTTTGTCATTGGAATGCAGTCTCTGATTGGTGGAAAATATAATTGTGTTTAATCAGAGGACTGCTGTCTGAGTGAGTTGCCATAGCAACTGTGTACAAAAATAATGACAAAATACCAAGGGCTGCTGGATGCACAATCCGCTGCATGTTACCATGGAAACGTTGTAATCTACCATTTTTACCTCTTGGGCCATGTTGATTCGTTTATATGGATGACATCCTTGGGGACCCCAAAACTGATGTGAGTGTGCAAAAAACGAAAGTTGCCCTCACCATGAAATCTAACTGGTCAGAACAACAGATTCCTCATTTTTGTTCTTTCACGTCTGCTTCTTTGACTTTTGAATTTACTTTGACTTCCATTTTCTGATAAACTTAATTTACGACATATATTTGCTCATTTTGCAGCTGCTTTGTAAAATATACAGTATGGTCAAAGACTTTCCCTTTTTAAAACGGACGAAAATAGATGTGCACGCGGATGTCATCCATATAATCAAATCAACATTTCCTTGTATACAATATGATAAATCTTGTCACTTGTGATACGTTTGAAAAGGTAATAAGTACAAATTTAGAATTTCCAAAGTGAAATATCTTACTAGTGGTCCATCATAACAGAAATAGAGATCATATAATCATAATATTCAAGGAAGAATATTGCTCTCCTAATAACATTCAAGATGAAAATTATGTTCTGTATCATCAAGCTAAAAGTTACAAGTAGAGCTTACAGCATAAGCCCTTGAGACTTTTCAAATTAGTGACTTAATTGTGTTCAATGAATAAAGGGTTTTTCTTGGACGCATCAAAAATCAGGGATCCCGTCTTGCCCTTACCGAACTTAAGCAGTTACTGTAACAAAGTCAAGGGAATAATGCAAGACAAACGGTATTGTGACGTAGGAACTATTCAGGATAGTCGGTAGAAATACTAGCTTTTGTACAGATGTCATTGGAGGGATTGTAATAGTTGTCTTGGTGGTGGAGTGCGTGATTTGACTGTATGCATGGCAGAGCTTGTGTCGATCAAAGACAGTGAAACTATGGCCAAGATCTATAGATCGCAAATCATGGTATTTCTTTTTATGACATAGCCATTGTTAAAATGGGACTTTCGGTGTTAGAATATGTTACTAGTAGTACCAAGATTGTATGCATTTTTATCAAGTGTGCTCGAGATTTGTAAAAGTGGTATCACGGTGGCCATTATTGGAAAGTTAAAAGTGTGTGTAAATACTCAACTGTTGTGTATTAAAGTTCAAACAGAGAAACATTGTAGTTTCCTTATAGGCCTAGGGAAAAAAATGTCTTTCTGGTCACCCGACCTACCCTGTCATAAACCTGCTGACCCTAGCCTCTTTTTTGGGTCCACTGCTGGCAAGGGACATGAAATTTTCAGTCTTGACATCTGAATGACAAAAATTGTGTAGAACTGTTTTCCAACATCAGTGTTCACCCCAGCACGATTGGGGCCCCAACACTGAAATCTTTTCAAAAATTAGAGAATCCCTATACATGTACCTACAGAAATTTTTTCAGGATTGGAATCGGAAACACATTTTAATTTTTCTAGGACTTACATTGGGGTGATTTTGTAGACACTCCAAATGGAATTTCTTAGTTCTTTCTTAGACTCAAATGCCAATACATGGAAGCCAACTTGCAGCAAAGGACAAATTATTCACAATGTATATAGTGACTCTATATACTAGATGGTTTGTGAATGTGTCAGTTTTGTGAAGCAAGCTGGATCGTAAGTTTGGATATCCAAGCCTGTAATTTAAAAGATATTAATGGTATGCTGATCGGTGTGACTGGTGTATTATGAATGGTCATTGTTAATCTTATAGTCAATGTAATACAGTACTGTAACTGTAATGCAAATACATACCGGTACTAATTATTATATAATGAATATTTGAAGACTTTGTGTAGTACACATACAAGTACGGTCTACGGTTTAGAATATTATGTAGTAATTTTATGTAATACGAAGTCTTTCATTTGTAAAGTACATCCTGTAATTTATGAAGAAATATTACGTTTTTGCTGCTGGCTGACTTGATCTTAATGCTATCATTTCTAACCAATAAAAAGGGTACAAGAAATTGTAATCGGGTACTTTGGGGAAGGTGGATTTTCTTAAAATTCTAGTCTTGAAGCTCTAGAAGTCAGTAGTGCACTTGTGTGAGCCTATTTTGATATCTGCTTACAACTGTCAGAAATGATGACTGTAGTCTTCCTTTGCACATGTGTGTATCAATTGCTATCAATCAGAGCACCAGACCCTGTATATTTTTCATGGTTTCTGTTACAAAGTGTACATGGGTATCAGTTAAGAGCACACTTATTAAAGTCTAGTATGAACTTTTTAATGGTAGTGTTTCAGCCATAACTTGCCTAGTTTTAATATTATACAGAGCATCTTGTTCTTTTGGTTGTACATGCATGGTGTGCTCACTTCTTTTCATGGTTTGTTGATCAACTATTTATGTCTTTTTCTTCTAGTATGCCGAGTTGGTTTTATCCCTTGATTAAAGCTACTTACATACAGTGGATTTTGTTGTGGTTATTGATTGTGACATTTGGTATTTCTAAAATTCTGTGCAATATTATTAGGATTAAGGTCTCGGAAAATTAAAAATAATGTTTCCAATTACGGTCCTGAAAAAATTAGGGTCGGTAGTTAGGGATTCCTTTTATTTTAAAACAGATTAAATGATCCAACGAATAGTTTAACAATGTGAAACTGAAATGCATCAGGACACTCATGGCATTATTACCTTCGCCGAGAAGGTTATGCAGAGGGTAGCGTTTGTCTGTTTGTCTGTTTGTTTGTTTGTAGTGGCACAGGATAACTCGAGAATGCCTTGATGGATTGTCTTGGTACAGTAGAAGCTACTTAATTGCACCTCGGATAAACACACCTTCCGTTTAATTGCACCAAATCCCAAACCGGTTCCGATTCACTGCATTGTTAGTGACTCCGCATAACTGCACCGCGCATTGTCACCAATTTCGGATAACTGCACCAATTTTTTCCAAAATCCTCGACAAGTTAACTAAAAAGGTGCGCTAAAAATCGGCAAACGCGGTACAAATGAGCCGATACCTGCCAGTGTAAAGGCGCAATACTGCCAATATGTTTAAAACTATTTTTGAGTTACAAAAGAAGGCGGTCTCCATTGACAGTCACGTTGATTGGAATCGTATGGGAGGTCCCGGGCGGGTCCAGGGCGTGTCGGCACCATCATGATATCAAGAGACGCACGCCTACCAAAGGCGGCATTGCGCTTTGGCAGATCTAGACAGCATGCTGTACTCAATAAAGATTGGTCTCTATCTGTACTACTGTCTTATTACTGTGAATGCATTCATTAGACAAGTTCGCGTGGATTTGATTTCGCGTTAAGGATGGCATGGGGTGTTGTCGGTGGTTTGAGGTTTGCGGCAGTGCTACGTACTGCTGCCGATAATAAAAGACCGGCGTCTTTATGTAACGTTACATCAAGTCGGACACAATAGAGGCTCGATCGGCAAGGGCTACAGACGTGTAGGCGGACATAACAGTCGCTTTTGGCGGTGCGGTGCTAACGTGATCATCTGGCTGAATCCGCGTCCTAGAAACTTCCTGCATTCACCGGAACGAGGTATACGCGGGTTAGGCTCTGATACTGTATAAGGAGAATGATCTGTCCTTGATCTAACCATATCTGCCCACTAGATACACTGTACAATTCACTACCATGGTGTCGACAGTCAACTCTGTCCAGACATGAGACGGGGGAACTACACTGGGCTGAACCGTAATCAGTAACCAAGTTTTAGTTTGAATTGCTAGTTTCATTGCGGTACATGATGTACGTAAATCGACATCTGTACTCTACGTAATGTAACACAGAAACTGTTATCCCATGACGATGTTTCAGAATGCCTCCCATGTAACGTTACGTGTAGCTACTGATTTAAACATCTGTGAGGAAGCAAAAAAATGTTAAGTTTAATCTGTACAGTATCATGGTAAACTTTACAAGATTTTTGTACAGTACATGTCTTTGAATACGTAAATAAAGTTAATAACTGCATAATTTCGTCTATTTTCTTTGTGCTAGTGTTTCTGACTAACAATACACCCCCCGCCCATGGTGGTACGGTCCAGCTGGGCATTTCGCATAATTGCACCAGCCGGATAATTGCACCAAAAACGCTGACAAATGCGTGGTGCAGTTAAGCGGATTCTACTGTATTTGGTATGTTGGTAGGTTTTGATGAGACCTAAAAACGATGAGATTTTGGGCCCCCTAGCGGCTTCTGACGGTACTGCAGCGGAACTTCCTGTTTTGATATCTCGTGTTCTGGACATGCTATGGAACTTATTTTTGAGTGGTAGATAGATCTTTGGACAGAGAGTAAGTGGTGTGGGTTTGGGCCCCCTAGCGGCTTTTTTTGAACTGCAGGAGCAGGTTTTGCGTCTGACTTTGAAAGGGAATAAGAAGGGCTTGATGGATGGTAATGATTTTTGGTAGGTATTTAGCTTGAGTGATGATGTACATGATTAGACACGTCTTATGCAAATCAGTATCTAATTTGCATAATTAATGAGGAAAGTTTATACATCCGCCAAATTTCATGATAGGACTCTGAAACATGTGACATATGTAACTGAGGAAGAGAGAAATATTAATTGATATGAACTATGCAAATGAAGACCTCATTTGCATAATTGATGCAAAAATACTATAACATGATGGCCTTGATGGATGGTCATGATTTTTGGTATGTGGATAGCTTTTGTGATGCTTAGTATGATTGGACGATAATTATGCAAATCAGATTCTAATTTGCATGATTAATGAGGCAACTTAAAAAAAATCCGCTTTGTTCCATGATATGACAATTCAAATTGTTACTGAGGAAGAGAGGACTGTTGATAGATAGAAAATATGCAAATGTGGGCCTTATTTGCATACTTAATGAATAACTTCTATTATTCCACACTGGCAAAAGACGGCAATTTCATACATTTAATCCTTTTTTGTGGCATCGGGACGTTATGTGAATGTGAACATCGTTGAATCAAATTATGCTAATAAGGGCCTCCTTTGCATAGTTGATGATAAATTTGTTAAGCTCATACTTTGGACATGTTATATTTTAAGACAATCAACTGGTATGATTTATGATTGATGAGAAACACCCCTGATACGTCAGTCATAAAGGTTAAAATCATTTGGCGAAGGTATGCGGTCGTGGAACTCTAGTTAACATTATATTCTAATCAATATACATGTAAAATTATTGTATTGTTTACATCAGGTGTCAGATCAAAAAGTTTACATTGTATGTCCCTTGCCAGTGGTCAACACCCCACCAAAGCTAGGGTCAGCAGGTTTTTGCTAGGGTAACCGGAAGCACAACATTTTCTTCTAGACCTAAGGCCGCTGTAGACTTGGGATTCTGCAGAAATTCTGATTTGCGAAAAACGTCATAACATGCAGTAAGTCTTTTGAAAACATGAAAAATGAAGGCAAAGACAAGAATACATTCAAATACTAGGAAAGTTTCCGGATATTTTTATTGCACAATTGGCATATAGTTGGTCTTGCTTTACACATTTTGTCCTGACAGTATTGAATTGCCTTGCCAAAAGAGCAATGAATAATTTGAATAAAAGTATATGTAAATTATACGTGTCACACTCAATTCTGTTGGTATATGGATGTCACTATCACATTATCTAAGTTTAAAATAATCATAACTGTTGTGTTGCAGTTTGATAACAAAATTCGTATCATTGACACAGCCACAGTTCTAAATACCTCACAGAATTCTGCAGGGTTGACACAAACTCTCTAAAATTTAGAATGCAATACTGAGAAGTAGAATCTTTCACAAACAGTTGACAAATGTAGAAACAGAAAACAAAGCTTTCAATTAAGCACAATCACACACATGGGGCAACATATAGAATTGTAAAATCTACCTGAGCAAATGCAAAAGTCAGTAAGATTTGTATATTCTAACTGCATTTTCATACACTGCAACACTCTTAGAAAAACTGCATAGTGACATTTGGTAAAATCCTTGAATACATACAAATTTATGTAATAATCACAGCAATACTTTCTCTATAATTCTTGTCTTATTTTTTAAGTCATACAAATCCAGTATATATACATCAAGTGCAATAAAACATTATTATGTTCTTTTTCATAATATATACTTCAGTTAAAATCAAGGTTTCTCTCTAAATCATTTCAAATTCTTGATACATGTAATACACAGTCCATCTCACAAATAAGTTGAGAAGAGGTTTTTTCATCCTTATGAGAAATTAGATTTTTTATGGATTATTGAGAAATCTTATTTCATATATGTTTCTGCTTAAATAATTTCTTATCTATGGCTAGTATAAAATGTATTTTCTACCATTTTTCCATATTTAAACTTACCATCTTTCCAATGACTTATTGTTATTTTTGAAGCCATTTCAGTCTGAACAACTTATTGACCAAATAAAAATGCACTTACACCACCTCTATGTTGATACTGATTCAGCGAATCCTTACATTTTCCATGGTTTAATATCAAATGCAGTTACTGTTAGCTTATCACCACAATTTCAATTCCACATTATACACAAAATTTATATGACATGGTACATTAGATTAAGTGTACCATCTACTTTAAAGGGACATTGCACAAGGCACTTTGCTCGATGATTGAAAATGTTAGATTTCTGGATTGGCGGTCCATCAAAATTTTTGGTACTACATTTAGAGGTAGATGAATTTGTGAGTTTACAGTCCAAATCGTCATGCTCATCTTCATATGGAAGCATTACATACTCTTTCATCTGTTTTCTTATTTCTTCTGCTAAAATTATATCAGACCCTGAAACCCATTGTAAAAATGCAACACTTTCAGACTAGTGGTCGGCTCGGTGAATTTTGGTGGCTCTGACAACTTTTTGGTTTTGCATTGCATAGAAGGTGTACGAAGTCTGTAATTTGTCATTTCATAATCCTTAAAGTTACAGGAGGTATCTTAAGAAAACAATGATCCAGTATAACTAGTACATGTAGAAAAGCCGCTACAGTATTATACATGTATGTGCATCACACTTGTTACTAATATATACAAATTAGATAATCATGGCACTTTGACACATATCTGGTTAAGAACTCGGCCATTGTACTCTTACATTAAAAAACTGCTTAAAACTTGAGAATGAGAAATCAATAAGGATCCTGTGAGAAGCTTGTTATAGTAGTACATATTTTTCAACATCAAGGTCAAGACCATAACCCTTACAACTGGTGGCAGCGGTGGGATTGCTGCAAGTATACGTTGCCCCGGACATCATGATCAGAGGATCAGAAAATCAAAACCATTTGCTTCAGTAGACTACCTGTCAAAACATGATTTGCATGTCATTGATTCTTTAGATTTTTACACTGCACAAATTTCTGTCAACTTTCTGCTCCAAATTTTTACCTTACATTTTTCTGCAGATCAATTTTCAATAATGACCCTTGATGATTATCTAATAAGCTGCCTAGAATTTATTGAGAGGTCCATTCTGTCCTTCATAAAAATCTGTTTAATTATGATTTGCATGATTTTTTCTTCTGTCACACTGCATATTTCTGTCAACTCTCTGATTCCAATTTTTCCTTAAAATTCTTTGCAGATCTATTTTCAATAATTTCATTTTTCTTTGAACCATTCTGATTCACCTATAAGCTGCTAGAATTTATCCAAAGCACTTTGTCACCACTAGATAACAAATTTATTACTCAAATAACAGGATACTATTTGGAAACGGTCAAGGCACTTTGGACAGCATCAGCGACGATGCTGTCTGAAATGTCTGACCGTTTCCAAATTTTATCCAGTTGCTTAAAGGAGTCCTAAACTCCAGAAGGCGATGTTATTTTCCACTAGATTACACGTGTAGATTATGTATCAAATAATACATAATCAGCCGACTTTTTACAGAATTCTGCTTGTGGTTAATTTTACAAGGTGTGTTTTTTAAAACAATATGATACTCATTAAACCCGTGCAGACCCTACCCATGTATTCCCTATGCGCAAACATACATCTTAATCCTGGATATTTTCGGCATAAATAAGGGTGGTTAAGCACAATAAGAAGGCCAATTGTTAATAAGATATAAAAGAACACATAGCAAGACATGTTTTTCTTAACCACCCTGACATTCTTTTTATAATCTAACTTTTGTCAGGCCTTGTCAGGCACACTGTATTAGGCCATAGGCTGAGGTTGTTTAATTTAATTAATCAGAAAATAGAGGGTCACCTGGGGAATTCGGTAGAATACTAAATGCTTTTTGATGCGCACGGTACTAGTAGGTACTTTATCGTATACTGTAAAAAATATCCATTTTTATTTCCTAAAATTATCATCTTTTGGAAAATAACTCCCCCCTCTGGAGTTTAGGACTCCTTTAATGATTTACTGTTACCTTGCATATCTTATCAAAAGTATGCCTGAGTTCTAAACCCTTATCTACGTGTATGCAGTCTGTCACCGTTTCTTGTCCCTTTGGTGCCAGTTAATAACCCCAATTTTATCCAGCTGCGTCCACAATACCCTCTCGTTGTCAATATTATGTGCACCTGTGCTTTTCGCCGTGTGGACAGTGAACTTGGTATCGTAGTAATGTATCGTAAACCTGGGGTCGTAGCCAAAACCGTACGTGTCCACCTCATCACAGAACTGGATCGCCAAAAAGACGACCATGGCACCAGTCGTCGGGCGTGACCCTGTGGCGTTGAGAAAGCGAGCATGGACATACCGGACGAAATCTGGATGGAGAAGTTTCAGCTGATTGGCTGGGATCTTGGGGTTCCGCAGTTTTCTGGAGAAGAAGTTATAAGATTTAGGCAACATAGACATGATTGTGGTGTACAGCAACATAATTGAATACTACAGGTAAGGCCACACTTCAGAGAAGCAATCTTTTTTGTTGCTTCTCTGAATAGCCTGTCCTGTTTTTCCCATTTTGAAAAAAAAAATTGGGTCACTATTTCCATTCACAAATTTTTACTCACGATTTTAATGTTTGTTCAGTTGTAAAACTCAATAACCAGTAAAATAGATTATATAAAGGCCTAAAAAGTGTGGTCACATTTTACCATAAGCTATAATTTTAAATTTATTTAAACCATTTCTCAATATCAATTCATATATTACATGGCAAAAGGTAATTATAGTACTACATAAAAGAAAGGGGCACACTACATAAATGAGCCATACAAAGCTTAAACTTGAATAATCCTCTTATTCTTTATGTTATTATATTATCTTCACCCCAGACTACTTGCAAAATTTTTTTCTGAAAAAATCTGAGAATCAACAAATAAAATTGGTGTGGCCTAAGTAACAAATATCTTAGTGTCGTTATTAGCATCATGTTAATTGTTGTTGTTTACCTTGTAGCACATAGGTCAGCAAGTTTCCTTTCAGTTGCAGGGTATATTTTTACTAAACCCATCTTTGACATGCAACATTTAGTCAATTTTTAACTTCAAGCAAACATTTGAAATGGAAATATCGTAATGGTAAAAACTAGGAAGAGCACTTTGGCTTTGATTCAAATCCTGAACGGTGAAAAATCTGCAAAAAATGAAGCAGACAACCCCAAGTAAGAACTTACTAGAGAAGCTAGATAGACAGATAGATAGATAAGAAAAGCATTAAATCTAGTCTACCACACCTGCATCCTCCCTTCTTGGTACAGAAGTCAGGTAAGTCAGTCCCCTCCACCATGGCCAAGGCCTCTTCTACATCATACTGCTTAAAACTGGCATACACGAACGTCACCCCCTGGAGTGTAGCAAGCAGCATGAACATTTCTGATAATGGTTTATTGGTCAGAAATTACCCGTGCCATGGCAGCCAGTGCTGAATTGCTGCAGGGTTTACAATCACATAATACACAACAGATTCATATTTGCTCCACACTTGCACTTTGTGGAACCGTCGCAAGGGTCTGGGCGGCTGCAGGTAACCTCAATACGACCTTCCCCAACCGAAGTCAGGTACCCATTCACACCTGGGTGGAGTGAGGAAAGTCGTGTAAAGTGCCTTTCCCAAGGGCACAACATCGGGGTACACTAATGGTTTCGAACCTGGGACCTCTCGGTTCTGGACGAAACACCCTACCGATTGCGCCACACGATGCCACATTTCAACATTCCACCTAGTATGGGTACTGTATCCACTTTTGTGACAGAGATGTTAGGAGAGACAGGGTTATATGGCTATTACATGGATTCAATCATTGTTTAGTTCAGGCACATCAACCATATATCAGAGACATGCACAACTGTGCAACAAAATACTATAGGCTTCACCCCTGTGGCGTCGCCAAAAACATACATTTGAACATACAAGAGATGAGACTAAGTGCAACTTGCAATAGAAAATCCTTCACTAGTACTGTGTCTTCAAGTAAGGGATCACTAACATCGTGTGCTTTAGTGTTAACTTCTGTTTGAGCAACTCATTACAACATTGATCAAGGAAAGGAAATTACTGTAAAATAGCAGAAATGTTCGTGGTGACTTTATGTGTTTACGGTTTTCACGGTGACCGTTTCACTGTGAACTTAAAGCCACCGCAAGCACTTTTGTCCAATACTGTAGCAGTACCTGACTATAGTGCTGCCGCGAACTTAAAACCACCACGAACACTCCATTTTAGCCTTTAGCGCGAAATGAAGACAAGAAATCAATAATAGATGCATATCTAGTAATTTCTGTCACCCCCTTACCCATATCCTACATGTACAACAAGAAGTCTTTACAACAAGTTACCAAATAGTCACAACCTAACAATTGAAACATGCTTACATCTTTAGTTTTAAGTTGGTGGCCATAGCTCGATTCTGGAAAGAAGGTGTAGAAGTCTGTTTTGTTCCCTATGTCGTTTGACCACTTTCCACCAGTCAAGGCACGGTTCAGCCTAAGTATGGAGAAATAAACAAACAAAATCAGTTAGTAACTTAAGGTAAAATGTACAAAGTATTTTTTTGTACATGCACATAACTCGTATAACAAAATGCATATCAATCATTGAACCATAAAAAGTACTAGTAATCATTTTTTTTCAAGTCCAGAGAATGATCAGTGATAATACTGGGGAATACAGCTCAATACTTAGAGAATGAAACATGCATTTTAGACAAAAATGACAAAATTACTAATAATCATAACGCCACTGCAATAAGTACATGTACATTAAAAGATCCTGGAGTTTTCAACTACATTTTCAAGTAAATCATGCTTTAGAAAGTGCATAAATCACAGCTCAAGAAAAAAGGTGGAAGTTTTTAGAATGCCTCCACACCTAAGGTGTTGCCAAAAAACACCAACCTGAAGACATAGTCATGTCCATCTATCTCCTTCCCCAGTGCGGAACCGTTGAGACTGCCCCCAGCCCCAACCACTGCACACCGCACACACTCCTTCTTCTCTCCACGGAACACGGGCTCGTTCGTGAAGTTCTTGTTGTTCAACAGACGGGCTAGCACTAAAAAAACAAAACAATAATTGTCTCATGATGGCAAATGAGCAGATCTGGCGCACCAAATTCATGACTGTGTGGGTTTTTTTGCACACTTTTGATAGATTAGCCAAAGAGGCTCAGTGCGCTTCTGTCCACTACTAGTATCATGGTAGGAATATCGTGTAAAGTGCCTTTCCCAAGGGTACAACGGCGAGTATTGAACCCGCAACCTATTGGTTCTAAACCCAACACTCTGTTATGCAACACCAGGCTTAGGCACAGCGCAACAGTAAAGGCGAACACTGGCCATAAATGCTAATTACTTTGTAATCTGTCCATAGTCTTAATATGAGAACAATAAAAAGGATTGTACGTTAATATTCATTCTGTCTGTGCAGTACCTGCCAACTTTGACCACTAGGCAACCTTCCCATCCTGCCAGTGTCCATTCAAATCCTGTCAATCTACAATATTCAAATAACTTTGGGCAAACTGGAACTTGACTTGGAACTTAACGAGTTTGCCAGAAGGCAAAAGAGACACACACCATGCCAAATAACAGCTTTCATCTGCGCTGTTAGTGGCAAACACTGCAAGAGTAAAGCTGGACTCGCCGCCCACGGACGAGTCCACCGACGCTGAACTGATCGTCCGGCAGGATGTAAAGGAACTGATGATGATGGGCACACACCAGGACAAACAAACACAGAGACCGAAAGCAAAACAACATGCAATCTATTAGACAACAAAAAATTCAAAAACATATCTCTGAGGCTTACGTTCCCTTTTTTGTGCCCTGAAGCCAAAAGGCAGTCCATAGAGTTGCAGCTTGTTGTACTGCTCTGCACTGTTGACATCTTCACTGTCCAGGAACACCTTAAGGTTCTCCATGTATCTCTCCCCAAACCACTCAGAGTCTTCCACCTTGTCCATGATGGTGCTCACACAGTTCTGGGTTCATAGGAAACAAGATTGAAATGATAAATCATAATTTTATCATACAGTCCAACCTGGTTTGGCAACCACCTGGCGCAGGCAAATGCCTCCAGTCACAAGCTACATTAAAACAGCCCCGTCCATTTTTGCACAGTTACTGAGTTAGGCCATGTTGATTTGATTATATGGATGACATCCGCGCGAGTATCAATTTTGGTCTGTTTCCAAAAAAAAATGCGGCCATATATATACTGTAAATTGTACAGTCATGTACAAGCTGAAAAATGAGAATTTTCAAAATGTATGCTGTAAGTTGAAAAAAAATATTTCGGAAAACAGATACTAATGTCGTAGAATGCCAAAATCAATTGCATTTAGAAGAAGACGTGAAAGAAGAAAAATGAAGAACTTATTATACGGTTTGCCATACTCTTTGTGTTTAGTTTTGTTCATCCTTCCTGACCACGTAGATTTCATAATTATAATGAAGACAACTTTTTCTTTCTGCCAAACTTTTTTTATTCGCACGCTCGCATCAGTTTTGGGGTTACCAGAGGAAGTCATCCATATATTAATCAAATCGACATGGCCTTAACACCCCGACCAATCGAATCACGTGAATCGCATTGAAACTCAGATTCGTATCAGCCATTTCCCGACAAATCACTTTCTAACTTGCGTTAACGACTACATCTGACCAAACAAACTCGCTAGTGAGATGGTGGAAGGTGTCAGCTTCCAAAAGACGTTTTCAGATTGACAATTTTGGCACTTTGGAATTGAATCCGCCCGCTATTTAACGTTTAGAGAAAAGTAGTAGAAACTAGAAGTTAAATCGCGGGCGGATTCAATCACTTCCAAATTTCCAAAATTGTCAATCTGAAAACGTCTTTTGGAAGTTGACACCTTCCACCATCTCACTAGCGAGTTTGTTTGGTCAGATGTAGTCGTTAACACAAGTTAGAAAGTGATTTGTCGTGAAATGGCTGATACCAATCTGAGTTTCAATGCGATTCACATAATTCGATTGGTCGGGGTGCTTTACCCAACCCTGTCCTGAGCAACCACCTGTCCTCAGCAACCATTTTCCCTAAAAATCTGTAAATCATTGAGCTTCCTTTAAGTTAAACCCTTCACCTTGAAGGCGCCACCATAAAACTCCTTTTACTGAGCACTTGGTCACGGTTCTCAACACTGGGTGGGACTTGGACAGCACCATTTGGTAGAAAGTTGTTTAATTAAGAATGTGTAGGGAACTACATGTACGTAGCATTTCCATACAGAGTACTTTGATCATGTCCGTGAATAGTTTCATCAGGTTGGTAAGTCACTGAATAAAAAGACAACCAAGTGATTTATTCAACCAACATTTCGGTGACCATCTGTCACCTTTCTCAATGCACTTCTGACTGGTTCACATTGCACTGCAGCACAGGTGTTGCTGCTTATCACGGTTTCCGTTTCTATTACGCGTAGTACCACCGTGACTGTGACAGTACCCATGGAGGTTGTGTGGAACCACGCGACGTTGACCCAAATACCCTGTACAGTAACGTCACACATAGTTTTACATGGCCAGTGCTCAAGTCAAGTACACATTTCCCACCAACTTTCTAACAAAATGATGTTGTTTTAAGTCCATTAAGCATTTGAGAACACCTTTGTACTGTGCCATAAAGCCAGGTGAAAGAAATTTCTTTGACCAAGAGTGTAAAGCGGTTACAAACTATAAGCCAGTAAGATCAAGGAGGTTTAATCAGGAGGAGAGAGCACGCTGTAAACGCCCCGCTGTGCCTTTTGTTTTCACCCGCGAGAGCCGGCTGCGATCCTTAATGTTTACCAGCCGGCGCGGCGCCCTTTGATGCCCTATGCGCTTCCCAGCGTTTCCCGCGGTTTTCAATGCAAATGAGGGTAGTCATGACGTCACAACCTCCGAATCCCCCCGACCTCGTCACGAAGCCCGGCCGAGAAGAAGCGATGAGTTTCAGATTTCCGACGATTGCCATATTTGGAACACTCGGCAGGCCTGCGACGACGTCATCTTCGGATTGTTGACAACATGGCCGACATCTAGACCTTTTCGGCTTCGCTGTGCGACAAACATGGGTAAAATTACGGCCACTTTTCTGAGTGGATGTCCGTTTTCTTGCGATAGAATTATGAATTTTTAGATGTATTTTTAGGTGGCTATGACAGGAATGTGAAGTTTTTCTTCACTTAGCTGATATTTTTTCCTAACAGTTGACGGAGTGCTCGTTAAAATGGCGTGTTTTCTGATGTTCGTAGCATCGCGGTATTCTTCGTAGCATGGTATTTTTCATAGCGTGTTAGTATTTTTCGTAACATATTATTCAATGATGTATCAGTCTTTGAGAAAATAGGGACTTTTTGCATGGCAAGCATGACGTGTTTCTCTGGTATTTGTGAATTTGATTAAACCTCCTTGTCTCGACCTACTGACTGAAATTCGTCATCGTTGTGTCAAGTTCTTCTCTGTTATCTACGTTATATCTTTATCGTATGGATATTGCCAGCAAACTACTGACGATAGATTCAAATCCATTGACCTCCGGATTGAGGTCAACTCGTGTATTGACCGCGACAACAAAGGGAAGACGCCCGCGCGCCAGCGTGGAGCTCATGATTTGATACTAAGGTGTCAATTATTTTGTTCACACCAAGGACGCGCATAGGAACAAAGGGAAGTGTCTCTGCATGTGCTCTCTCCTCCTGATTAAACCTCCTTGGTAAGATCTAGATAATCCTTATTTCATTGTCACTGTCACCTTGTTCTGCTTTCATGGCAAAATTTTTACCTGCACCTCCTTGATTCACTTTATATTCCTAGAAGCCTTTTGCACCTTAGACACCGGCCGCCGTTACATGTAGTTTAATTCATCCTGTCAATTTACCTTCATCAGTTGTGTGTAGACCATCTTTCGATGTCTCCCAAATGTTTTATCGAGTGTGTGTACGTGTGTGTCCATGGCATATGAGGCTGTATTGCTGTAATATCATCAATCAATTATTGTTGTAACATCAGTAAAAAAAAACATTATCATTTCAAATGTATCATTGTATACACATGTACATCATCTCTGCATGTTTTCTGTTTGAATGTTCAATCTGTGCAATATATATTACATATTAACAAGATTCTAATCAAAGTTTAAGAAATTAAAACATTTCTAAAAACAAAATTGATATCACCATTATCATGAGAACACAAAGAATGGCAACTTGAAGATGTTATTTGTCTTTCACAAAGTTAAAAAGATTAAGGTAGTCCCATAGCCTTTTTGAGACCGTAGGGGCAGTGGGTTGTTATCCACTGTATCTAGGGCATGGTGTTGGAAGGCGGAGCCCATCCCTCTCCTTCCACCTTTTGCTCGCCTAGCCATTCAACGAAAAAATTGTTGAATTCATCAAATAATGATAATTGATACTTACAGATGGAGTATATTCCCAGTCTTTGGTGAAAGTAGCTTCCCCTAGTGGAGGAGACCGTCTTGGGAGGGGGGGCAAGTCTTCTTTGGGTGGTCTCATCATAGACAGTGCCTTCTTAACATCTTCACTTTCTTCTTTCTTATCTTCCTTCTTATCATTCTGCTTCTGTATAGCCGGTACAACATCTTTTTTCTTGTCTTTCTCATCTTCTTTTTTGTCGTCTTTCTTGTCTTTCTCATCCTTCTTTTTGTCTTCTGCGGCTTTTAACTCCTTCTTGAGCCTTTCTTCGTCTGTTTCTATCGAGATGCCTTCTGATTCTTCCCTAACTGTTGTCTTTTTGTCTTGTTGTGGGGGAGGGATGTTTTCTGAATGGATGACGACCTCTATCTTGTGTAGGTAATCCTTAGCAACCTGTGGGATTGAGGTTCAATTACTCATTTAACACCAGTCACTTGAAATTCAGAAAGACACTAGCCATTTGGAAATTCAAGCAAAGTTGATGTTCTACCTTCAGGGAGACTTGGCAATCCCGAAAGGGTAACATGACAATCTTGATGGGAACACAAATGTTCCCGAGTTGTCACTCTCAACACTGCGGTAAAAGCAATCTTCAAAGTCAAATATTTCGATAAATTTGAACTACCTGATACTCAAGATAAAATGATCTTTCCAATGGTATGTAAAACTTTGATGTACATCAAGGAAGATAGAAGTTGAAAAATTGGGATTTCAACTTGACTGCCTTGAAATTTGGAAAGTGACTTTCTCAATTTTAAGTGACTGGTGTTTATTTTGTTAGGGGAAAAATGCTATAAGTGTGCATGTACATTAGGCATGGCTCTGTTGATCAAGAAGCTAACATTTAATCATATACATTTCATATTCATATAGTGCATTTTCCTTAAAATTAGACACAGTGAATAGTGTCAGAAGACTCTAAGAACTTTTATATCAATGGAGTGAGTTAGGTCTCAACAACACCCCCTCCCCACCCACCTGTTCATTGCTTCCAGCCTGTTTGAACTCCTCCAGTAGTTTCATCATCATCATCAGCTTCTGAGAAATTGTGTCGCTGTGCACGGACACCCTGGGATGAAGCAAAATTTAACAATTCTACCTGCATGCACTTATCTACATATGCTTGCACTGGTGACAAATTGTATTTTACGTAACTTAATCCTATTGGTGACCCATGCAACATGCCCAGAATGCAGAATACCATAGATACACATTCAAGCAAACACACATACTGAAAACAATACCTCGTAGTTTTGAAAAATGAATGTTCCCGATAATACCATTTTGAAACTGTTCGAAGATTGTACTTGCACTTGAACATGTTATCATTAGTTACTATGAAAAGAATAAAATGCATTTTCCCTTGTGTTGTAGGCTAGTTTCAGATTCTATCATGGAAAAGTGCAGGTCAGGTACAAGTAGACATCAGAAACATCTGCACAGTTGACTCCAATTTTAACCTGTACTAACCTGCATATTCAGGACCTCGGCTGGTGACATTTCAAGTGAGGGTACTAGTATGTTAATGCTAAATCTAAGTTCAGACTACTTTCATCTTACCAGTATTTCCAGGTCAGCATTCATTATCTTTTTTAAAATGTAAGGACGAACAAATAGAATTGGTGCAGCAGGGTGCAAAATACCTGGTTGCACGTTGCACAGTGCAACAAGATTTCGGTTGGTGCAAGTTAATTCCAAACCCAGGTAGCGCAGTGTGCAACCTTATATTTTGAGCCAAAGATCTCAATCGGAGCCCTGGAAGCTCACAAAAACACAGTGTCACTCTCAAAAATTTGGTAAATCTTCGATTGAAATAAAGAAATCAACACTTTTTCGTTTTAAACCATCCAAAACCCTTCATAGATCGTGGAATTTGAGCTGAAAAAGACGAAAACACACTGCCCTCGGCTAAACAAGATGTTGTTAGGTGAATGGGAACACAATACTACATGTATCTAATTTATATTTTGAAATATTAGTAGTATTATACGCTACATTCGAGCTTAATTTGAAGAAATCGTTGAATGTTGCTGGAGCAACCTGAAATTTGGATGTGCAACCTAGCATTTGCCCTAGGTTGCAACATGGGCAACCTGGCTCAAAAAAGTATTTTGCACCCTGTGCAGCCTAAGATATATCATATAATACTGACTTTGGATATCCGAGGACCCTAGCGATCTCTCGTAGTTTGTCCACATCACCACTGGGGATGTCTGACTCTGCAGGTGCCTGTAACAGCTCATACTTCCTCCTGGCTGGGATGGCCTGGAAAGGAAGTTACAGACAGAATCACTTATTAAACGTCAGCCTGCTAAGGTAATGGCACCAAATTTGTTTTGGTTATGAGGTAAGGTAGCATGGAGAAGGTTAAACTGAATATGTACTGAATTTTAACCACATGTGTTACCGCAAATCTTGAAATGTTTGCCTTGGTCAATTTCTTTGTGCGGTTTTGCGGTTAGTTCTTCCGAACCCCCCAAACCCCCCTAGCTACGGGCATGAGTATGTTCCGAATAATGTACACTCATTTTTGCTGCAATGTTTGTTAGATTCTAGATAAGGACAAAAAATAATACCTAGTCTATCTGTGAATAGTTTCATCAGGTAATGGTATTACTGAATAAAAAGACTCTTTTTACACAACCAAGAGATTCATTCCACCGACGTTTCTGTAACCATCTGTATAAGCAGCGACACCTGTGCTGCAGTACTATAGGAACCAGTCAGAATTGCCTTGAAGAAGGTAACAGATAGTCACCGAAACGTAGGTGGAATAAATCTCTCAGTTGTGTAAAAAGAGTGTTTTTATTCAATACCTATTGTCTAATAGTTATGTCCTTGTCCACTAGTACTGAGATCTTAACCAAGGTACATGTAAATCCAGTATAATCAAAAGACAGCAGATGTTGTCTGTAACGTCTGACCGATTCCATTTTATCCAGTTCTTTGAGTAACTGTACATGTATATTGTGAAACCAGGGGTACCTGACAAACAGGATTGCCTGAGATGTATTTCCCTGTATAAATAAAAATGAAATTAAAAACCTGCCTATCATTTTACAATAACCTAGATGTCTAATATTCATTTGAAACTCCAGGTTGTTTTTAAGTTGCACTTACCTGTTTAGTCTTGGTGTTTGCAGCTGAGAAAGCGATGAAGCTGAAATGGACCAGTGCGTACACAACGATCCCCCCGGCAACGGCACCGAGCAGCTTGAGTGGCGGCCGCGGCATCACACCTCCTTACACCTAGGCCTGCAGACAAAAACAATTCCAAAATCTTTAGGATTTCTATGATTGTCTAACATTCACCTTGCCAACATAAGCAAACATCGTCGTCTGACAAAGACAGTAATAGACTTTGTCTGACTGTTGATGTAATGCTAGTGTTAGGCTGCTGTTTATCGGCCCATAAATGATTCCTGCATTTGGCTTACAAAATGTAAGGCCCGCTTTAGACTTGCCACGCTTTAACCGAACTGAGTCACTTTAACCGACCTGTGTCGCTTATCGTTACCGGTCTAAAGAGGAAATAAGCGTCATAGGTCGGTTTTTTGTGTAACCAACCCAGACCACATCCCAACCCCGGTCTAGTCCGCTTTAGCGGAGGGGTTCGATGCGGTTTCTCTCTGTGTGCAAAGAGAAACCGGCTCCGGCGACGCTTAGGAGGTCATGATTATGATAAATCCTATAATATATTAGCCTGCGCTAGCGATAGAAGCATTTTTTCCTCGTTTGTGCAATTGTCATTGAAAGTTGTTGAATGTTTCAAGTGCAATGGCCAGTGCCACCAGTGGCTGCTTCTTTGGTGTTCTCCTATGACCCGATCAACTATCGGCTACTAGTATCATTACTAGTACTACTAGACATATCAACTATTATGAAAAACCTCAAAGACTTTAGATTTGCAACAGAATTTGACCTGACAGAACCCAAAACATTACGGTATCTGACAGCAGAATACTTCAAGCTACTTCAAAATGTAGCACACAACAAACACTTAATTTTTAGCATATCCCGAGAAGAACATATGCAAATTGATATCAAGTAGATTCAACTCACCTTTGAAGATGTTTTAACAGAAAATTGACAACTGAAGGCACTGTTGCAAGAAACAATGCCTCTATATCAAAATTCAAAGCTAGAAAGAGTATATACAATGTAGGTAGACAAGAGGAAGTTTAAGTCCCATTGAGCAAAATGCCAGATATTACCAGTACTCTGCACTTGCCTGTAATGCTTCCTGGATTCCTAGTATGTTGTAGTTGAATCACCATAAACAAATGTGACAGCTGGATAAAGACTCACAGTACTAGTGCAAGGAATGTTAAGCATAAACTACCTTCGGTTGCCTACAAGTACAACAAAAACTGCCATACACATGTTAAACCGTCATGTTGTAATAATCAGTTGTACAATGTATAACCCTGCAACCTTTCAGGCAACCATATGCTTGCCCGTACTAATACTTCCTGGATTCCTGGTACTGTATACAATTGCAACAAGGAAACGTAACGGTGGTTAAGACTCACTGAACTGTCAAGGAATCTCAAAGAATATGATACACCTACTAGTACTGTAGCCTGCAACATAAGCAAACATCGCTGTCTGTCAAAGACAGTACAGAATTTGTCTGTAATACTAGTGTTATATTAGGACAGGGCTGCTGAAAGTGCACTAGCCCATAAAAGCTTCCTGGGTTCTTAGTACTGTACAAATGCATAAATCAGTCTACGAGCAAACGTAATGGTTGGTTAAAGCCTCTGAGTGCAAGGAATGTAAAGAACAAGCCTTACCTACACCATAGGCAAATATAACCATCAGTCCAGGATAGTACAGAGATTGTCTGTTAGCTATATAGGCTGATCACACAATGCACTAGCCCCATAAATGTTTTCTGGAACTTTAAAGTAAAGTACTGTGTGTATCACATGACCACAAGAAAATGTGATGGTTGATTACACTTACAGAGTCACAGTGCAAGAAACATTACCATTCACCTCGCCTACACCATAGGCAAATACGATCTGTCTAAGATGGTGTTAGAATTACACACTGGTCTAAGACTTGATTCAATGTCTCTTCAAGTATTGCAGAAGTGGCCACTGAGTATAAAGACAAGTATGTACATTCTTTCCAAAAACATTTTTTTTTTCAAAAGAAGCTTTGCCTTAAATCTATTGACTTTTATTTTATAGAATCTTGCAAGTGCATTGGCAACAGTAATGCTAACAATATACAGTTGTCAAGCAAAGACTTAAGACGTGGTTTTCGAAAGAAAACAAGTCTTGCAGAGTCAAATGCATTTTCTGAATATAACCTAATACTGTTACAGTTACTGTAGCAACAAGTCTGAAGTAGACCAACTACAATTAGTATTTCTATTGAACTTCAATTAGGGCCTTAAGAGAACAACCAAGAAGCATTGTAGGAGAAGAGAAAAATGACTAAATAGAACTACCGTAACTGATACTGTACAATCATGTACCTTAAAGTAAAGACAATCAAAACAGCGTGCAAGTCCTTGGTTGCGCTACGCCACTTAAGACACAACAAGCACCCTTCAAGTTACACTTACAGTTCAACAGCCTGACTCAAGAAATTCTCAGAGACATACATGTATCAATAGCTGGGATATCGGTGGCTTTGCAACACGCCCAACACCCTGGTCAACTTGGCCCATGCCAACACCCTAACAATGTCCGAGTTGACCAAGGTGTTGGGCCAAGTTGACTGGCCTGGTGTGTTACGCCGAAGAGCTGCGTTATACCGGCAATACAGATACAGATCTAGATATTCTGTACTCTCCAAGCAGATGAGTGGGTTTGGCTGTTTTTTGACGAATCCATATGGGCTTGCAACAGTAAAGAAAACGGGACAAAATAGAAAGTCCGGCAAAAACGCCTAAAAACAAAAACCAGCCGGACCCACTCCTCTGCTTGGAGATGAATAGATACATTTGTATCCTGCCAATATGATATTCTCTCTCTCTTTCTATAGCTCAGTGACCCACCCAACATTATAACAATAAGCAGATCTTATATATACTAAGTTATAGATAGCGGACTAAATTTAAAGTTAAACTGGTCAAACTAACCTGTAGCCTTGTATATGTATGGAGTTTGGTAGTACACTGTATAAAGGACAATGGCGACCGAATGAATGCCACTCAAGGCGAGTGTTTAAATCAAATTAGACACTCTTTCGCTGACAGTTTATCAGGTTCAAATTCAATTTTCCTGATGTTAAAAGCCTACCGTAAAAGGGCTATTTCACTTTCTACACTGATTGGTGAGAGGGTCAGGGTAATTCAAGGGTTATACAGATACAAATACAGATAACAACTTCTGTATATTGCACACGTATAATGTTGCATTGTAAGATGGCGTCGCGGTGGCATAGTGGCAGGGTGTTTGGCCCCATGGCCAGCACCCAGAGATACCAGGGTTCGAATCCGGGGTTCCCTGATTTGTTCTGTTGGCATTGTGGCATTGGGAAAGGCACTTAACATGACTTTCCCCACTTTACTCAGATGAAAATGAGTACCTAGCTTCGGTTAAGGACGTCCCTCGGATAGGACATTCAATGGAGGTCCCGTGTTTGAGGAGAGCCACACTTCAAGCACTTTTAAGAACCCAACACACTTACTGAAAAGAGTAGGGGTCCTTTCCGGTGTGTGTCATATAAATCTGTCCGGATATGCAGCTTGTACTGTTCAGTACAACCCTGGTGTGTTACGCCTTGATGCGGTTCACCGGGTATGCAATACAAACAAAATGTCTTGTACAAGTTGTAGGGCTCAGGCCAGTGGCTAATCTTATTTGTTGGCTCTCGGATTTTAGAAAATATTGATGAATTGAAACTTAAAAACAGTCTGAGGGCTGTACCTGTGATGGTACAGTCAAAGTTTCAGGGCTGGAATATACATGTCCTAAGAATTACTCGGATACTTAAAACATATTTTCCTCTTGAGTTAGTTCACTAATCTATGAGAAATAAAACACAGGAACGTAGGTTGACTGTAAAGAATCAAAATTCATGAAAATACCTCTTCTGAAACAAAACTTTAAACTTTTGAAGGCCTCTTTCCCAAATTTAATTCTTCCTTCCTAGCTCTTAAGACCATGGCCAGTAGCTAACAAACACATTTTAAATCTGCCACTGTGACAGCTGTTCAGTTTCAAAGGAGCACAAAAAATCCCGCAAATGCAAAACATTGTAATTCCAGTCTCAGTTACTTAATACAAGCTATATATAGATTCTAGTACGGTATTCAAATTGGCCATGAATAATGTAAGGTAAAACCCGAAATATTTCTAGCCCCACAGCAAAATGACAGTTATTTTCGATTTTACATGTACCAGCAATTTGCACTATGGGTTTTGTTTGTTTAGTGAACAGGTGTTTATTCATGAGAAGCTCAAATTGGCCTCCAAACCGCTTTTCATTGAGGTCATGAGGGAAGAGGTAAGCTAAAGGGTCAGAGATACAAATTACATCATTTAAGTCCTAGTGGTAAGAACACTACTAGTATCAACATAGTGGAGCATATCACTACTTAGTACATAAACATGGCACAAAACATACAGTGAAACCTGGTTCATGTGTATTTCGAACCATTACTTCCGATCACTGTAAATGCAGAAATGTTTGCGGTGGTTTTATGTTCGCGGTTTTCGCGGCGACCGTTTCACCGCAAACTTAAAACCACCGCTAACATTTTTGTCCAATACTGTAGCAGTATGTGACAACATCACTGCCGTGAACTTAAAACCACCGCGAACATCCTATTTTCGCCTTAGCGCGAAATAAAAACCACGCAAACTTAAATGCATTTACAGTATGTACATTGTAGCATTTTCAAAATCTACTGTAATTTACCTTTACCCGTTGCATAACCCCTAACCAATACAAATTTGGTGCCAAACAGTTACTTCAGCTAATAAGTCACCTGAGAAACTACAGGTGGTTAACGACAGCAATTTATAACAATGTGCCTCTGTGCACAAACAATACAGCAGGTTCAAAGCTTTTGTCCTGAGTCTGTGACATTGACAAAGCCCTTTGGAACTGGGTCTAATGAATTTTCAAAGACAACCTACATATAGTCTGGCTTTTGAAAACCTGTTCAAGTTACATTCAACAACAATTACAACTAAAGAAAGAAAGCTTTCTGCAAAACAAAACTTAGGAACCTCATCAGGATTTGAGAAGCTTTTTTAAGCATATTTTTAGATGTATTTTACTCTCAAATACAGAAAATACTGCTGTAGGGTTAATAATTATGCTTTGGGAATGTTCTTATTAATTATGCTAACATTTGGGATTGTTTACAGCAAATTTAAACAATGAGTAAGCTTGTACTTACTGTACATGTACCTCAAGTCAAAGTACAATCAAAACACCACCAGGGACATGTACATGTTAAGTCCCGAAATACCGCTCATAACTAAATCTGTTCCACTCATTATAATGTTAACTCTCACGTGTGTCAGGACAATCGTCTGGTGAAAAACGAGAGAAACATGTCGGTACAAAGTTCAAAGTCGTCACGGTAAATCACACAGAAAATGTTTGCTTTGTAAAACAGGAGAGTTCCACTAACTGAAACACAATTGTGTACTAATAAAAAAGGTTCAGTCAGGACTCATTATTTACTGTACAAATATATGAACAGAAAACTCTACATAGAAACAAAATATATATATATCATTAAGATAAGGGCTGTACCATCTCATCCAAACATTTTGGGGTACGCCATATGAAATTCTTTTTTTGAAATAGGACTGCACTGGTGCACTCGACAAAAAAAATTAGGTGCACAGAAAAAATGTTGGGTGCACCACACAAAATAAAGTTGAATGTCAGCAAAACAAAATTCCCAAGTTTGCTCTTAAGAACTACTATCTGTAATTCTATAGCTATGTGCATGATGCGTTTTAGTCACATATATGATCAACTGATCAGGAAATTTGCTCTTAAAAATATTACTATATAACTATTAGTAAACAACAACTTACACATTCAAGTGTTCAACCTATATATAAAAACATATGAGGGACAAAATACACAACAACCGGTTAACGAAGTTACAAACCGAACGAAGTCACCTTAAAATGCAAACGTCAGCATAAATAATATAAGTAAACAGTCCGACAGCTAGATAAATAAGTAAACACATCTCTGACAAGACGGCAAATACAAGACTTTTAAAAGAAACCAGACAGAATTTGTGAACAAACTGTTATACAATACCTTCTCAGTCATTCGTTCATCTATTCAGCTGTTTCCAGGCGTTTTTGGTTCGGTGTAAACGTGATAAAAAAAGGAAAACATGATCACAAACATCAAGTGATCAGAGATCAGGCCCACATGCAGGTCAAAATACAATCAGTTTTAGGGGACAACCGTCAATACTAGCAGGGTATGGATGAATCTTTGTAAATCTTCTTATATCAAAATATTGTGATTTTACTAAAACATTTGAAGTATGTTTTTGAATTCAAGATGATTTTTAATAATAGATTTATGGAATTTTACTGAAAATTAGTGTGATTATAATACCCATTAGTATAGTTGTGTACTGTCCCTAATCTTTGGGGTTAGAGGTCATTAGGGAAAAACCGTTAATACATAAGTATGGATGAATCTTCATAAATATTCTTATACTCAAATACTCTGATCTTACAAAAATATTTGAAATACATCTAGAACTTTGAAATGATTTTTTAATGATTCTTTTTATTATGAATTGATGGAAATCACTTATTTTGTATGGTTATGACACCCCTTTGTACATTAATGAATTTTCCCTAATGTTGGGGGTTACAGGTCATCATGTTGCATGGCGGGACAGCATCGTCGGTCCAACGCGTGTTGATGAAGAAAAACTGAGAAAAAAACATCAAAATTGTCTAAATTACAGGTAAGAAAGGCTTAAAAATGTTTAAGAAGTTGTTTTATAGATCCAGTTCTTGTGTTGGCTTGGTTAAATGCTGTGTGTTTTCTGACAAGGGTTGGTTTCGGATGGTTATTTGTAGCCGAACGGGGAGGGGGGCATGTCAAGAAGTTTTCACAAAGCGTGCTGCCGGGTTTCAGTACTTTAGATGAAAATTAAACATAAACGATTAACAGCAACTGAATTATGTTTTACTGTAGTGTAAGATGCAGGGTTGAATCAAGAGCTTATTTCTGGTTGTATAGTTGTGAATTACTGGTTGTAACCTGTGTGTTTAATATGTTTACATGATAATTTGTGTAAAAAAACTGCATCATGAAGATTTCTTAAATAATTTCTTTCACTAAAGTTTCAGACTAAAATCAATCGTGCCTTTTCTGACAGGATTGTACTGATGTAGACTTTCTGCCAAAGATTCCATGCTGATAAATTATGTTGTTGGGCAAATTTGTATTTTTTCTGAACAGCATTATGTCCTTTTTGTAGCTGTGCATGCATCAAAAATACAAATTGCAAATTTTGAAATGAATATCGCAGTGTTTTTGTTTGCAGTGGTTGTCCCACCATAAAATCATGGCACAATGAAATATAAGTTTCCACTATACATGTATCACTACAATAATTGAATATTAAAAGAATTGTTTAAACTGCAAACTTAAATTTAAAACAATGAAAACCTAATTTCCCCTCCAATCTCCACAAATACAATTGAATTTACAGCGACCGTTTGGTCATGAATATACATGTGTACTCATAGGTTAAAAACCTGTATGTTGCCTGTACTATGTTTTGTTGTGTTGTAACAGTTTGGCATTCCTGAATAAGCAAATAATGTAGAATTGTTCAATTTGTTTCTATTGTGTCCTGCAGCATAATCTACAAGTATGGACACAGAACTGTATGATGAGTTTGGGAACTACATCGGTCCCCAGCTGGACAGTGATGATGAGTCCGAGGAGGAGGAGGAGGAGACAGAACACATCAGGAGGGTCCAGGACTATGGGGAGGTAAGGTCTACACTAGGACTGCGTACCTAAACGTAACATTTGGTACAGGTACAGTTACAGAGGTTTACGTAAAAATTAACATGACTTGTGTTCTTCAGAAGGCCCAGAGTGGGAGACCTAGTCTCAACTCAATGTCTACATGTACATGTAGCTACCATGTTTAGGCATTAGTAACAAAGTCATGTACATTGTAGAATCATGGGGAAAGCTACATGTATGCAGCACAGGAGCATCTTGGCTGCCATGGTGGTTCTAGTGGCAGTGGGGGTCTTAGTCCGACACCTGACATAAGTCAGTAAGTCATTTGGTAGAATGGAAAATATGTGTAGTGTGTCACAGTGTCAGTGTTGTCACTGTCCAGGGGTCTCAAAAAAATTCAGAGTCAGTGGTACTATCATTCTCGGGAGAGTGTAAAGCAATTTCATGACTCATTCTTTTATTAAATGGATTACAGTTCTCTGCTAACAAATTCCAAATAAAGAAGTTGGGTGTAATACATTGTATGCAATTCAGCTTGAGATGTCCTGCCTGTTTTTTAGGATGAAGATGATGCGGATGAAGCGATGGACCAGGATGTGGAGCCCTCCATGGCCGTGGTGCTGCACGAGGATAAAAAGTACTACCCGAGTGCAGAGGAGGTGTATGGGGCAGATGTGGAGGTCGGTTGAAATTGATGATGTGCAAGAGTGTCTAAAGACGGAAAAGATTGATTTTTATTATTTTTGCTTTGTTCTTTAAAATATGTTATGCTCAATACTAGTGCTCCAATTATTGACTGAATGCTACTCAAATTTGTCAGTGTTTTTTTTATTTTGTAATAACAATTATAGTTAAATTAATGTCCTGTTTTGTTTTTCCCCTTTCAGACCATAGTCCATGAAGAAGATACTCAACCGTTGACAGGTAACTTACCCTTGATTTTTGCGAGTGTTCTTTCCTGAATATTTCCAGATTTGATACAAATCTTGAATGTGGAAAGAAAAAGACCAGGGTAAATTCCTTTAAGCATGTTGAAAGAAAGAAATGTTGTAACCATGATGGCATTTTTATCCCTTTCTCCACAGAACCAATCATCAAGCCAGTGAAGAGGAACAAGTTTGCACACATTGAACAGGAGCTGCCACTGACCAGTTACAACATGGAGTATGTCATATACCATAATTCTTTATTATTATTATAGCTTTATTTGTTTATTTGTTTGAAATAGAGCCAAGGGCAGTCATCATGAAACTTTGAAAGGATATGTATGTTCATGTACAACTTTGCATGAACTAGATATTTTAACATAATGCACAGTTTTGTACTGTGGAAGTTGCAATTGATAAGATATGCTGTAACAGACAAGGTAAATGTCAGTCAATAGACACTAATAATTACTGAAAGATGCACAATGGTTAAATGCTTGCAATAATGGTAACCTCTCACAAACACATGAGACCACAAACATACAAGTCATGTATGTTTTGCATTGTATTATTAACGGTTGTTTCAATTCAACGGTGAACCGCACAGTTTAAACACCGTGAATACCTACTTTTCCCTCCTACTGCAAAAGTAAGTCTTTGTGACCTTTAATCAATAGACAGTATGTTAGAAAGTCAAACTTAAAGCTTAAGGTAGATAACCATGTTACAACTTACATGTTTCCAGATACCTGGCAGATTTGATGGACAACTCCGAGCTGATCAGGAATGTTGTTCTGGCTGGACATCTACATCATGGCAAGGTGGGCATGGAAGGGCTGAGTTCCATCTTATAGTTATAGTTATTAGTTTACATATAGACAGCTGGTTTGATTGCTATTCAAGGTGACTGGATCTGATTTATCTGTGTCTTGGTTTAGAAGAAAATCAGCAGGCTTTTTTCTTCATTTTTGCAGCGTAGCATAGCATAGCGTTACGTACAATGTAGAAAACTATTGTCATAATGTACAAAATGCATTTGTTTGTAACTTCGTGAATAACAAAAGAGGCGAATGTGAGCAATACAAGCATAGGATTGTTCATCAGTAAGTTAAGTTTTTATCAGCCTTACTGTATTGTAAGTGTATGAGACAGTATCTTTCACTAGTGTAACAACCCTTTACTTACATTGTACATAGCATAACACACAGTGACCCAAGTACACAGTAGTGTGCAGAACAACCTGTTGAATCAAGGGCTCTGCATATCAATTTACAAATTTTTCTGTGATGATTTTTTCCAGACAACTTTTGTGGACTGTCTGATGGAACAAACCCATCCTGATATCTTCACTAAGGAGGAGAGACAGGTGGGAGGATTTTTCTTATACGTCTTACACTTTTCACAAACAGTATGTAGCTGTAACCATGTCCTTGTGGTACAAGTGTTAAGGAACCCCACATCATGCTTGAAAAATCTTTTTAAAAACAGTGGAAAACAAAAAAATCCCACTTTTTCTGTAATTCATGTGCTCTGTAACTGTACGTTTATTTAGAACTAAGGAACGTTCTTGACGCATCCGTAGGTAAACTTCATTCTTCTCGTTGAAAAAGGGCAGTCGGATGGACACCCGAAACGTCCGATTTTTATCGTATTTTGTCCAGTAGTAATGTTTAAATTGTACCACTCTGTTACTGTACTTTTCTTTTTGTCTGTAAACGTTTAAGAAATCACTATGTATCTTGGTGACTTCTTTGAATACCTCAGTTCTTTTCTAATCATTTAAGGAACAGTTAGAGAGGAAAAATCTATGTTGTCTTCCCATGCTTTTGACATGCAGTTTTTACAAATCCTGTCATGAAAATATTAATGAATACACACTTCTGTTACAGCTGAGGTACACAGACACACTGTTCACAGAACAGGAGGTAAACCATTTTCCTTTTTTCTAGAGATTTTAGTTTCTTAACACTTTCACCAAGTTAAAGAACCATTGATCTGTTTTTACATATACAGTACAAGCATATCCTGTTTGTACAAGCTGTTGTAGAAAAAAAAACAGCTGTTACATTGCTCAAAGTAGCCCCTTTCCTATACCCGAACCAGCAAAGTTTTATCTGATGTGTTTTGACCACATCTGTGAGGTGTAGCCAAAAAATGAAAGGCTACAGTGTAGGGACTGCATTTGTAGACCTTTACATAGGTGGAATTTTTAGGATATTATCAAACCAGACCTATACTATGAAGCAGGCCCCGCTCCTGGAGTGTTGCCAAAATAGAAAATCTTAGGATTAGTCCTATTGCAAATTTAAGTTATTTCTGCTTTAGTACCATCTTGCTGTGTTTGCACAAGCTGTTGCAGTTAGTTTTAAGTTAAGCCATAGCGGCAAGCATTTTTGTTTAAGATTCTTTATTGTAAGAATTCTAACAGATGTTGTTGTGCCGTTTGTTTTTCCCAGCGAGGAGTGAGTATTAAGAGTCAGCCGGTGACGCTGGTCCTGCCGGACTCCCGTGGGAAATCCTACCTCATCAACGTCATGGACTCACCAGGTCAGACATGTGCCTTGTTTGACCTAAGTCTGAAATCTAATAATCCTTCAAAGCACCTTTTGTTGCTCTCAGAGTACTGTAAATGTTAAAAGTTTTGTGGTCGTTTAATATTCACGTTTTTTGCAATATCGTCTTCACTACGAACGTAAAATAACTGCTGAAAATGCTTGTTCTGTGTCCTGTCCGTCTACCACCTTGTTTTAACCACAACCTAAAGATTGCAGTTAATGCTACATTTTTCCCCTACCGGTAAAACAAAATTAAATCCCTGCAAACTTAAAGGCATTTACAGTATATTTTAATTCTTACATTTAGTACTTTACCTTAAAGTGTAATACATAGTTACCCTCTGTAACTCTCACATAAGATTGCATAATTTTCAAATACTGATTCTGTTTCAAGTTATGTGTGTGTACCGTCATAAAGCTTTTTCACTCACTTTCTAAATCAATGAAGCTGGCAGGTGCTGACTGCGATGTTGGTGTCTCTATTTGCATTTCAGTGGATCATAGCTGAAATGTGCATGACATTTTTGTGTTTCATTGGCAAGTTTTGAAGTCTTCCTCTAATGTTGCTTTCTCTTGCTTTGATTAGTATGAAATTAGTATGAGATATTTGAGTGGCTCAGAAGATCGTCGAATGTCCGAAAAACCCTTGAGGGAATGCAAATAGGGACACCAACATGGTGGCAGACACAGTAATGACATCACCTGAACACACTCTAATGTAAACAATGTCCTGTAGTTTCATGTATACATTTCATGCATCTCCCAGCCTAGTGCATTTTGTTGCCACCAGAAAGCTAAGTTGCTGATTTTGTCTGTCATTCTGTTTTCTGCAGGTCATGTGAACTTTTCTGACGAGGCGACAGCGGGGTACCGCCTGAGTGATGGTGTGGTGCTGTTTGTGGATGCGGCTGAGGGGGTGAGTGTGCCAAGTAATTCTACGGTCACAATTGCGCCGGTGCCCGTAGGGGGTGTAGTCCCGGCCGCGCACTGAAGACAGAAATTTGTGCCATTGGACTGCCCGACACAGGAAGGGGACTGGGTCCCGCTTTGATTTTAACTCCATGTTAAAAACTTCAAGGGTCCGTCCGTGCCCAAAAATAGCCTGGTAGCCACAGGGTGCACCACGAGGCCACGTAGGGGTAACACCCAAAAGTAAAAAATAGCCTGATGAAGTGCCTGGCAGGGCCCCTATCTAAGCATAACTTAGTCTTTTCACAAGGGCCACTATGGGAAGGATAGTGGGTAAACAACATGACGAAAAAAGTATATTTGATACAAGTATATAGTGTCTGGTCCGGTCTTTATGTTGTTATGATAATGAATTTGTTTTCCCCAATCTTACCCATATACCCTGCGTTTCCCAGCATGCTATGGAATCTGTGAAACAGTGTTTGTAGGAAAGACTGTGAACTGTTATCTATAGCTGTTCTTCTCTGTAACTTCTCTTCTATATTCTAACTATGAAATTTTTTTTTCTAAAAAATTAGGTGATGTTGAACACGGAGCGATTGCTGAAGCATGCTGTCCAGGAGAGACTGGCTATCACAGTCTGCATCAACAAGATTGACAGGCTGATGCTGGAGCTGAAACTGCCGCCGACCGACGCTTACTACAAACTCCGACAGATCGTGGATGAAATCAACGGTCTCCTGAGGTAGGTTAACCTTTAGCACACTGAAGTAGCTGTTTGGCACCCAATTCCCTATTGGTTACAGAGTTAGGCAGCAGGGAGAAGGTTAAGCTTGGTTTCTTCTTCTTACAAATTAAGTCTTTCACTGCTCAGCCCTTATTTGCTTGTACCTTAAACTAGCAAACCATCTAAAGGCATAACAGTACTACTAGCTGTGTAAGAACAGACTGATAGGTTTGGTCCACTCTCTCCATATTTAGGTACCAGGGCTGGAATATATTTCGGGGTCAACTTGCACTAGTGCAGATGAAAAAAAGTTACTAGCACCAAAAAGAAATGACTTACACAAACAACTTTTTGCATATTCGGGAAAGTATGATGCCCCTATTCCCCAAGAAGGCGGCTTTTGGTTCAAGGATACTACTACTAAGGCCACTACATGTGTAACAGTGTCCCAGACTCGTAAAACAGAATTGAATACTAGCTCAAAAGGGATAGAAAATGTTGCTTGGCAATGAAATGCAGGGCTTGAAATTACATGCACGGCTCCAATTTTATGTGTGCAAACTTGCACATGCAAGTGGTATTTGGAGCCCTGGGTACTCTTGTTAATAAGTGTGGTGTGTTCTTAAGCATGCTCAAGGTATGGCTCTCCTCAAACATAGGACCTCTGGCTTTATGTGCCATATGAGAACACGTCCCTGACTAGGTATGTATACTCATTTTAACATGAGTCAAGTGAGGAAAGTCGTGTTAAGTGTCTTCCTCAAGGGCTCTACATTGGAACCTGCTAGGGATTTTAACCCAGAACCACCAGATTCTGAATCAGCATCCAAACCATACAGGTTGTTTTCTAATGTTGAATTTTTCCTTTCCCAGTGTGTACTCTGAGGAGAGTGAACCAGTGGTGGTGTCCCCCCTGATGGGGAATGTGTGCTTCGCCAGTTCCCAGTACAGATTCTGTTTCACCCTACAGTCTTTCTCCAAGATATATGAGGACACATACGGTAAGACCTTTCACATAAAAATATCATCATCATCATATTTCTTACTCTTCAATTAAAGAGTTGAAGCATACGAAAAATTCAGCTAACATCTACTAACATAATTCCACCAGGGTACATAATTCCACCATCCTGAAAATATACGTCCAAACAGATCTCCAACCCAACGTCCTCCAGTATAATGCATTGTTGTATATCTAAACTGTGCATACCTATGGGTGGTGCACTAGAGATCTCTCAAACCCACTGTTTTTCAAAGCGGCGGATTAATGTAAACTGACGGATTTATATATGTTACCAGTATTCTCTATCACATGAAAATCTGTGTTGTCTATTTTTCTGTTACACCTTGTACAAAATAGTGTTAATCATGGAAAGTTGGTTAAAAAGTTTATTTCGTTTATTGTTTGCCACAGTTTTTTCTCTTTGATATGTATGACAGTTGAATTGTGTAAATAACATACTATATTGAATGTGTTTCAGGTGGTTTCAGTGCAAAAGAACTGTCACGAAGGTTGTGGGGAGACATCTACTTCAACTCAAAGAGGTGAGGAAAAAATCTTTGCCCTTGTTTTCAGTTTCTTTTTAACCAGTAAAAACTTGATGGAATCATGTACTTGGATAAACAAATAGGTATAGCTAAGTCACATTCAGTTGCTATGATTTCTAACATTGTTGTTGTTTTGTAGTCGCAAGTTCACCAAGAAGCCACCAATGAGCACGTCCCAGCGCAGCTTTGTGGAGTTCATTCTGGAGCCGCTGTACAAGATTTTTGCACAGGTAAACGTGTTTGTGTGCGTACGTGCCTGTGTGTGTGTGTGTGTGTGAGTTTGTGTGTGTGTATGTGTGGGTGTTGTTTGTGGGTGTGTTGGGTGTGTGGTGTGGTGTGTGGGTGTGTCGGTTGGTGTGTATGTGTGTGTGTGTGGTTTGTGTGTGGTGGGTGGATGTGTGCGTGTGTGTGTGTGTGTGTGCATGTGTGTGTGTGTTTGATTGTTTGTGTGTGCATTACACCTATATACCGTATATAATACTTGTATGTTTTAGTCCCCCCCCTCCCCCAGATTGTGATGTGGATTCTACCCTCCTGTGCCCTTGAGGAGTTGGTTTGCCGTGACTTTGACAGTTTGTTTGTTTCCCCCCCTCCCCCAGGTTGGAGGAGATGTAGACTCCACCCTCCCTCGTGTCCTTGAGGAGCTGTTTTTGGTGACCTTGACAGTTTGTTTGTTGCCCCCCTCCCTCTATGTTGTAGGAGATGTGGATTGCGCCCTCCCCCGTGCCCTTGAGATCGTTTGTTGTGACCTTATCACTGCTCAGTTGTTGCCCCATCCCCCAGGTTTTTTGTGACCTTGACAGTTTGCTTGTTGCCCCCCTCCCCCAGGTTGTAGGAGATGTGGACTCGACCCTCCCCCGTGCCCTTGAGGAGCTGGGTGTCCACCTGACTAAGGAGGAGATGAAGATGAACATCAGGCCGCTGCAGAAGCTCATCTGCAGAAGATTCTTCGGAGACTTCACAGGTACTTTTGCAGTGAAAAAATTTACTAAATTTTAACCTTCAAAAAAAGGTCATAGTAAAAAGGACATGCAGTTTATACAGGTAAAGTTATCATAGTTTTAACTTTTATTCAACATGTACAGTGTACTGAAGGCCTAAGGACTAATGCTTTAGTAGCAAGTCAGATGGCAAACAACAGCTTCTCAACCCAGAAGTATGATCCTTTACCCCTGGACTAAGCATAATGTATGGGGTAGCTTCAGGTATTATGCTGCATGTGAAAGCACCCAACACACTTATCGAGAAGAGAAGGGGTGACCCGGCGGCTACCTTATCTCAAGCATTGCCCCTTGACCTGCTTGGTTATGCATACTACATTTAACTGCTAATCCTTCTGTCTTTAGAATACTTCTGACAACAAAAACCTTTTGTCGTTTTTCTCACAGACGTGATTTTGTCCTCTGTTTTGCAGGTTTCGTTGACATGTGTGCTGAACACATCAAGTCCCCGTACTCAGCAGCGCGTGCAAAAGTGGAGCACACCTACACAGGACCGCTGGAGAACGAGCTGGGAGACGCCATGTTGGAATGTGACCCAGAGGTAGGTCAGGTCAAAGGTTGTAAGGTCAAGTGAGGTCACAATGATATCTCAATGAGGTCTTTTTTTACAAATATAAGAGGTTGCGTTCAAAACATTTAAGGTGATGATCATAGAAAGATAAGTAAGAAAATTTCCTCTTTTTGTCACATTATAGATGTGAAAATGTGTTTTATGGAAACCTGATATTCAGGCATATGATTTGTAAATGAACTGTGCCAAGCCATATTCTAATGCAGTAAAGTCATAGTCTTGTAGACTGAGTTACAGAGAGATAGTCATAAATTTTGTTGATATCCACATGACTTTAGGGAGTAACTGTAATCTTAAAATCAGTTTCAACACATTGTCATATAATCCAGGATAACATGACATGGTAATACAATTGTAAAATTCATGGAGGAAACACCTTGCATTCACTAGCAAATGTCAGTCATCTGAATTGCAATATTTCCTTCTTCAACAGGGCCCACTCATGTTACATGCAGTTCCTGGTGTAATAAGATTTATGGAGGGAAACACCTTGCATTTGCTTGCAAATATCCGCCATTTTCTTTCTACAACAACAGGGCCCACACCACCAAGATATACTCCACTGAGGATTCCATGTAAACTACGCACAAAAAGTTCGGAAACTTAACTTTGGTTGATCATATCTCCGTTGCTTTTTGACCGATTTTGATGCATTATATATAATTATAAAGCTTGTGTGATTCCCTTTCTATGATAACAAACTTATTGTGATTGAAAACCCACGGAACTAGTACCGGGACTAATAACGTGAGTGGGTCACAGAGAAAAAGTGCCCAAAATTCCTTGTTGGTGTCATACGCGCGCTGTGACATCCTATTGGTATGGGCGCGGATGATGATTCAATATATTGTTTCCTCAGGTTCTAAGGTTATTTTTAGAACACAGACCATCCAAGGTTATTTCTAGCACACAGAACATCCAAGGCTATTTTTAGCACAACGAAGATCCAATTGTTTACACCACAGCATTTGGTGGTGTCAGCGTCATGGTATGGGGAGGCATTACCTCCAGGGGAAAGACAAGACATGTCATTGTACAAGGAACCCTCAATGCAGAAAGATATCGTGACACAGTACTTGATCCGGTGGCCATCCCTTTCCTTCATAACATGGGGCCGAATGCCTTACTGCAATATGATAACGCCCGCCCACACCGGGGAGGGATAATCGCAGACCATCTCCAGCATGCAGGTGTAGAGAGGATGGAGTGGCCCTCTAAGAGCCCGGACCTGAACCCCATCGAACATCTATGGGATCAGCTTGGGCGAGCTGTCCGTGCAAGAGTGACCGAGAGAACAACGCTAGCTGACCTAGGACGACTGCTGGTGGAGGAATGGGACGCTATCCCACAGCATCGCATTGCGCGACTGGTGACGAGTATGAGGAGGAGGTGCCGTGCTGTAGTGACAGCGCGTGGCTGGGCCACCCGTTACTAAGACTCCTTGCTAACCCGTTACTAAGACACAGATTGTTGGTTTTGATAAAGAATTTAGCTTTCATCAATATGTCTTGTTTATTCTTGTTGATTTTTCACAATACCCTCGTACAGAAGTCAATATCAACAGAAGAATATGTACGGAATAGCATGTTTGACTATAGTAAGGTAATCTGGGCAATTTATTTCTTCGACCCACTCACTTTAGCAGGCCTGATGCTTGTTTCATGAACTTGCAATCACAATACGTTTGGTATCATTGGAAAGGAAATCAAAAATGCTTTTAAATGATATGTAATACATTGAAATCGGTAAAAAAATAACGGAAATATGATCGACCAAAGTTAAGTTTCCGAACTTTTTGTGCGTAGTTTAGTTCCTGGTGTAGTAAAATATGTGGAGAGAAATACCCTGCATTTGCATGCAAATGTCAGCCATTTAATTTTTAAAATTATTTTTTCCCCAACAGGGCCCACTGATGTTACACACCACCAAGATGTACTCCACTGAGGACGCAACGCAGTTCTTGGTGTTCGGCCGCGTCATGAGCGGAACGATCCACGCCAACCAGGACATCCGCGTGCTCGGAGAGAGCTACACCCTGGACGACGAGGAAGACTCCAGACTGGTGACCTGCGGGAGGCTGTGGATCTCAGAGGCCAGGTGGGAAAGATCAGGATCTGGATTTTCTGAGGATTTTTTTTTACCATTTGTGAGAAAGGACCATCCACTAGAAACTTGAATAGATGTCTTCCCATAGTATTTTTAAGTTTGTTGTTTTCAGAATCTAATCACAGTTTGGATCTCAGAGGCCAGGTGGAAAAGATCTGGATTTTCTGAGGATTTTTTTTTACCATTTTTTGGCATCGTAAGGGTGAGGGTTAGGGTGTTTTGCCCTAAAACCCAGAGGTCCTGGGTTTGAATCCCCTGACATGCCACCAATGTTGTGCATTTGAAAAAAAGTACTATGCACTTTCTTCACTCCACCCAGGTGTAAAAATGGGTACCCAACTTCGGTTGGGGAGGTAAAAGGTGGTGGAAGGAGAGGGATGGGCTTCAGCTTCCAATACCGTGCCCTAGACACAGTGAATAACCCAGTGCCGCTATGGGCTCAAAAGGGCTAGGGGACTACCTTGACATTTACTACCTAGTACTTTTTTTACCGTTATGAGAAAGTGCCATCCCCCAGAAACTTGAAATTGAATAGGTGTCTTGGCATAGTATTTTTTGTTCAAGTTTGTTGTTTTCTTGTCAAAGTTTTGAATTTATTTTTCTATCATTTGAAGGTAGGCCTTGGCTGAAGGAGTGACTGGTGGCCTTAAGTGTGTGCTTTGCATTCGGGATTTGGGGGGTTCAAACTCCAGATCATACAAATTTTGAAACATCGATTTTTGGTGATTTTTTTTTTTGGATAACAAAAAAATCGCCAAAAATCGATATTTCAAAATATACACGTAGGCACGCGTCATTCTTTAAGTATTACTATCATGTACATTCCTCCAAAGTTATATTGATAAACATCGAAGCACAAGCCAAGGAGAGCATTTTTCCTAAAAAAGGGGCGTGGCCTTGTAAATCTTGATAACGTAATCATGACATCATACTAATTTGCATAAATTATCACCTTGCTATAAGGTACTACATGAAAAAAAATTAAGGTCGAGGAAGGTTTATAAAGCTTAAGAAAGGGTTTTTTCAAAAACATCCCAAAATTCCTCAGCCACCCTTCAACAATACCTTAACACTGTTCTGTTAACACTGTTCTGTTGTTTCTTATTGTCGGACCCAGGTACAAAGTGGAGGTGAACAGGGTACCTGCTGGGAACTGGGTTCTGATAGAGGGCGTTGACCAGCCCATCGTCAAGACGTCCACCATCACAGAGGCCAGAGGCAACGATGAGGTAGGGCTAGGATTTTTTTTATCAGGGATAAAACACGATCAAAAAATTATAGCCGGTATATCTACCCTCTGGCGTAACAGTCACCAGCTTTGCAGGCACGCGGTGCGGCAGCAGCTGGTTATATGACATTGAATGTGGTTCAAGTGGTTTAAGTGGCGTCTGTGTAGCACAGTGGCAGAGCATCCGGCTATGAACCAATAAGACCCAGGTTCAATCCCCAGTGGAGTACCCAGACATGTCCGGACATGCACCCAGACGTTGTGCCCTTGGGAAAGGCACTTAACACATATTTCCCATGTCCTAAGCCCAGCAGTAGGGTTTGGGTTGGCGTTAGGAAGGGCATCCAGCCGTAAAAACTCTTGCTACAAAAAAGGACTTGCACTTGATGAGGAGTTCTGGGGCTTCCCCATCCATGTGCAAGCACGTCTAACCCCCAGATGATGGGGAACAAAAGACGTTAAATTGGATAGAGAGAGAGAGAGAGAATGACCTGTCACACCTAACCTTTGTATATCTAACTGTAAGCATTGTTTAAAGTTAGTGATGATACTCCTACAGTACTTGGTGGCAACGAGTTCCACTCTACGATAGATCTAGAGAAAAACACATTTTTGAACACCTCAAGTCTGGGTTTATAACTTTGGTACTTGAAATCATGACTATCTCATTCGTTACCTATCAGTGTAACATAAAAGTTTTTCTTGTAATGCAAATCTTAAGACCGCTCGCAATGTTTTTGTTTTCAAAGTTGTTGCTAGGACCTCTTGACTTGAAATCATGACTCCACAAATATGCGTTGCCATTATACATGTATTACCACTGCACTAAAGAAGTGTTTCTACAGCACTACATAAGCAGCAAACTTTAAAATAAGCAACCCAAAAAAACTTTTCCACTACCTTAAAGATAGATGAATTTACAGTAATTGTTTTCCTGATTTGCATATTTTATTTCTACCAGGCGTACATCTTCCGAGCCCTGAAGTTCAACACCAGCTCGGTTATCAAGATCGCGGTGGAACCTGTCAACCCTTCTGAGCTGCCCAAGATGTTGGACGGACTCAGGAAAGTCAACAAGAGCTACCCGCTCCTTACAACAAAGGTAAGACTTAGCACTGGTGGAACTTTAACCTCTTGAAAGTGAAGGATGGTCGCACATACACGTTTGTACTAAGTTCTCTTGTAGCTCAGCCTAGCAAGGGTTAAAGTAAATCTGTTATATTTAAAGTCCTTTCCTCACCATTATGGTGTAAAGGGTGGCACCTGTCTCCACTTAAATTGTGACAGCTCTCTTTTGGAAAAATCTCCCTATTAGTACATTTTTCCTACGTCGATGAAGGTTAAACATCCAGGTAATATATGTAATAAGATACGCAAGCTTACAGTTACTCATTGGAAGCAACTGGATGAAATTTGGAAATGGTCAGACGTTTCGTGTCTTTCATCAAGGTCTTTTCCCACAGTTGCTTTCAAATTGTTACTTTCTCAAAGTTTCTGTGGCTGCTTAATATGACATTGTGTACTATGTGTTTTCTGTGTGTGATATGACTGTCATTGTTACGCACTGCAGCTACCCAATTGTTTGTTTGTTTGTTTACCAGGTTGAGGAGTCAGGTGAACATGTGATCATGGGCACAGGAGAGCTGTATCTGGACTGTGTCATGCACGACCTGAGGAAGATGTACTCTGAAATAGGTAAGCTTCTGTATAATCTGTTCAAATCATCATTTTTAGAGGCATGAATACAGGGATCTCCCCAGAAATATAGAACAGGTTTGGGGGAGGGTGCCAGGCACAGGATACCTATGGCTAGGGGGTAGGTCTGGAAGGGGGCGCACAACTCTCAAAAGGAGAGCGGCTGTTGCATTTTGCCTGTTTTAGACATGATGGAAGTCATTTCCTGCAACTTCAGCTTTACATCTGACATTTGTAGTTTTGAGCAAAATCACAGGCTTTGCTGGGTAAAAATTGGAAAAATACCCTAACTTTGAAAATCAACAGGATGGAGCTGGGATTAGAACAGGATGGAGGAGTGCCACTGTTCCATTCTTTAGGGAGATCCCTGGAATATACACTCAAAACTGTACTAGCGACCTCCTCTGCATTAAAGGGCCGCCTGGTCATTGTGGCACTGTTTGGTGGTAGATTATTTTTCCCATAGATTATCATTTATAAACTTTAAGGTATCAAAAAATCAAACCTGTACTAGTGGCTACCTACTAGTAGGTTTCACTATATTACTGTAAATGCAGAAATGTTTGCGGGGATTTAATTTTGCGGGAGAAAATGGAGTGTTTGCGGTGGTTTTCAGTTCGCATTTGAAACAATTAGCAACACCATAGTCACACAATGGAACAGCTTTTCACGTTGGTTTTAAGTTCCCGGTAAAGAGTACACTGCAAAAACCGCAAACATTAAACCACCCCTAACATTTCTGCATTTACAGTATCTATTAGTAAGCAGATTTTTACCATTGGTTGTCAAACAAGTTTCAGAAAACTAGCAGCTTGAGACTATAGCTGGAAAAGTAATGGTTACATATTTTCTCAAAGGGCATGGTGAAAATTTGACTTTTTGTAATGCTGGTTTTGATTTCAATCTATGCTGTTCTTGTGTACAGACATTAAGGTAGCAGACCCAGTTGTGGCCTTCTGTGAGACAGTTGTAGAGACGTCATCATTGAAGTGCTTCGCGGAGACACCAAACAAAAGGTTAGAATTCAATATTGTACAGTCAATGCATTTGATTATGTCATAATATACATTGTATAACCTATTTCTATAAGAAAAATTGCTTTAGTAGCAAAGGAGATACCAAGTTCCTTCCTTTGAAGTTGAATCATATTTTAAATCAGTTTTACTGTTTTATTTTGGAAACTTGTTAGGGTCAGTACATGATAATCGACGAAAGTCTCTCCTAATTTATCATCCTATGACATTTGCATAAGGTCCCATACTGTAAAACTTAAAATATTTGCGGTGGTTTTATTCCTGAATTTTGACGGTGACCACTGCAAATCTTTGCTTCCAGTGTGTTGCTACTATTTACTGTAACTATAACAATTGTTTCAATCCCTAATTTAAAACACGGCAAAAACCTTCTTTCCTCTCCTACGACAAGAACTTTAGGTAGTAGAACAAAGGCCATTCTAACCTGAAAAAGTCTACAGTAGAGACATCAGAAATTCAGTAAGTTCTTTTTTGTAGTATCATACTTAAACCATTCCAGTTACAGTTTATTTACTAACATTTCTCAAACTCCTCAGGAACAAGATCACAATGATCGCCGAGCCGCTGGAGAAAGGTCTTGCGGAGGACATTGAAAACGAGGTCGTACGCATCACGTGGAACCGTAAGAGACTGGGAGAGTTCTTCCAGACCAAGTACGACTGGGATCTGTTGGCCGCCCGGTCCATCTGGGCCTTCGGTCCAGACAACACTGGACCCAACATCTTGGTGGACGACACGCTGCCGTCAGAGGTGGACAAAGGGCTGCTGAACTCTGTCAAGGACAGCATTGTGCAGGTCAGGATCAGTTTGTTTGTTTGTTTGTTTGTTTGTTTTAGTAGTTCTGTGTTTGTAATAGAAAATAGATAACCTGATAAAATCCATTAAGAGTCAGATGTTTCAAATAGCTATCTTTTATCAGTGATTGAGAATGAGATAACTGTGTTATTTAGATGATTTTTTTGCATTTTGAAAGAAATACATTATGGACCCTTCCCCTGAACCTTTTATGTATATTAGCACCTGGTAATGTGATTGTATATAAAGTTACTTTTTATATTGCTAGATTTTCCTTTTGTATGGATCCTGTTTTCCATATCATGTGAGCAGTATATACAATTTATGAAATGAAAAAATAAAACCATTAAGCAGAAGGATAGTTAGATAAAGTACTGTAAAGTTAATGTTTTACTTTTAAGGTGACCTCTCCACTGTAAAATCATGACACCGTGTCTATTTAAATTGTATTACTGTGCTGCAGAATCGTTACAAACCCACTGCTCCTTTCCTTTCCAACTGCAAAATTAAGTCTCTGCATGAAAGAACTTGCAGTACCGTAAAATCCCTATTTACGTACGCACTTTTTAAACTTTTCAAGTCGCAAGCAGGTGCTCCAGGCCGATGCCAAAGTCGGGGTGCGTACGTTAGGAGGGGTTCTTCCTCGGAAAAAATTTCATATCAGCATGAGAGTATGGTACATCTTCATGCAAATGAAGTGTGGAATGCTACCACACAATCAATCAGTAATAAAGAATAAATCATACATAATAAATTGTTTGACATTTTCTACCCGCTGAACATTTTCTCAGTAACCCTTTAAGTCGGTAAACCACATCAGAAGGATGATCATGTCAACCTCTAACTATCCACCAAAATGCTGGAGAGGGGGTGCGTACGTTAGGAGGGTTTTCCCCCTGAATGTTTCAACTCACTGAGTCAGGCCCGCAATCGTCCCCAAATCAGGGGTGCGTACGTTAGGAGGGGTGCGTACGTAAATAGGAATTTTACGGTAGTTTATGTGAGTGGCCATGATTTTATTCCAAAAGAAGTAGAATCATTACTTAACACTAACCAAAAACATCAACACAACATGACACAGGGGTTCCAGTGGGGCACCAGAGAAGGTCCGCTGTGCGACGAACCAATCAGAAACGTCAAGTTCAAGATCCTGGACGCGGTCATCGCCGGGGAGCCCCTCCACCGCGGCGGCGGGCAGATCATCCCTACAGCTCGCCGTGTGGCGTACTCCGCCTTCCTCATGGCGACCCCGCGTCTGATGGAACCATACCTGTTTGTGGAGGCTCAGGCGCCGGCAGACTGTGTGTCAGCAGTGTACACTGTAGGTTCAGTTTTGTTATCTCCATGAAAAATGGAGATATAGTTTTGGGTGTGTCTGTCTGTTTGTCTGTCTGTCTGTCTGTGTTTCCGCACTACTGTAGTCAGCATAACTCAAGAACCTCTTGATAGATTTCAATGATATTTGGTATGTGGGCAGGTGTTGTGAAGCAGAAGTTCAAGGTCAATTTTGGGCCCCCTGGTATGTGACCTTGGTACTGCAGCAGAACTTCCATTTTTGTATCTTTTGACCTGGAGGTGCTATGGTCTTGATTTTTGGATGGCTGATAGCTTGTAATGTAATAAAAAAGTCATGTAGGTTTGGGCCCCCTAGCAGCTTGTTTTGTTTTGCTGTTGTTTGTTTCTTTGTTTAGTTAAATCTTCACGAGCGATTCACATTGTCATCGTAGAGTCCAAGAGTTCATAAAACAAACATACATTACAGTAATGATTGCCACTTATCCATACAACAGTAGTATGTGTTGTATTTTCAAAAGAGAATGGGGAAAAGAGTATTGCATTTGCATATGAGAGTGTTTCAATTCAACATCAAAATGCATAGCTGCAAGGAATGAGAAAAACCTATAGTTTTTGCAATATATATGAGTCATAGATATGATATGGAATGGTAAATACATAGAGACACATTATAATCGTAGACCTTACCCCTGCTACCCAATTCTGTAAGCTATGCAAATTTGAGGCCAAAAGGGTAATTCAGCATGAAGAAGGTTGATAACTGAACTTCTTTTAGTACAAGTTCTTTTACACGTATTTAAAGGAAACCCAAGCAATATTAGGGCCCGAAAATCAGATTTTGAAAGTCAATCTATTTAGACATTTCTATACATGATTAGTTTAAACAACACTTATTACAATGTATAGCAACATCCAAGATGCAAAAATATGACGTTGACAATGTGAACTCACTTAAAATTGAGTTTTTGTAGGCTCGCAAAACTGAGCAGATCATCGTACAGCACGATTTTGAACGGTTTTAAAAAGTATGAAGTTGTTATGCATATGTGCTTAACAACTTAGTAAATGTCAATGCCATAAAGATTTCAGCATTTTTTTATTTCCATTTTTTGGGCCCTAAAATTGCTTTGGTTGCCTTTAAAGATAATTTTTGTCTCTTTGTTCTGCTAAGGTACTGGCCCGGCGAAGAGGTCATGTGACCCAGGACGCACCAATCCCAGGCTCTCCTCTGTACACCATCAAGGCGTTCATTCCCGCCATTGATTCGTTTGGGTTTGAGACGGACCTGCGAACGCACACCCAGGGTCAGGCCTTCTGTCTATCGGTCTTCCACCATTGGCAGGTAAGTCATGTTCTACAAAAATCGAAATTGCTAAAACGTCTACACAACCATAGCCAATCACCTATAGCCATTTGGAATACTGTAAATGCAGAATTGTTCGCGGTGGTTTTAAGTTCGCGGTTTTTGCGGTAAGCTCTTTGCTGCAAATGTAAAACCACCACAAACATTCTTTCGCCAGTGTTCTTGTATCGCTACTCAAAGGCAAACTCTCCATTTTCTCACTACCGCAAAATTAAAACCACGCAAACTTGAATGCATTTACTGTATCTTATAACAGTCCTGTTTCTGGATGAAAAGTTCAGTGGTTCGAATCTCTTCCTGGCTAATGTAGTTCTGAACCCTTATACACTGTATGCACACTGCTTGTAAGAGTAGCAGCCATTGAAAGATCATTTTAGAATCTGTCTGCTGTGTTCAAGTGTTTACTAAGAGAAAATTCAAGACAAAGTACACAATGTCATGTACTATGAGTAAGTCAGAGTAAAACAACTTTGTTCATTGTTCCCCAAAGTAAATGCAGGTACATGTAACAACAAAGGTGGGAAAATGTGATTTACTTGATAATGAAATAGTTATTGGCAACACCTCAGGGGCAGTGTCATTTTTCATGTTTGGATGCTTTGTTGACCATGCTGTTTCCTAATCCATCAGATTGTGCCTGGTGACCCCTTGGACAAGAGTATCGTTATCCGACCTCTGGAACCCCAGCCTGCCACCCACCTGGCTCGGGAGTTCATGATCAAGACTCGGCGCAGAAAGGTACGAATATTGTCACTTCATATGTAGAATGATAGACAATTTTGATCCTTAAGTACATTCTTAAGTTGCTGATTGGACTTCCTATCTTTACGTCCCTTGATACAAAAAGTTTTTAAAATGTGGCTTCAATAGCCGAGAGTTAAAGCTAGTGGGTACGGGATTAAGAGGTTACAGTTTCAATTCCGAGCATTTCTGGCCAGACGTTGTGTCCTTGGAAAAGGTACCTAACACGAGTTTCCTCACTCCACCTAAGAGTTGTAAAAATGGACACCTGACTACAGTTGGGGAGGTAAAAAACGGTGGAAGGAGAAAGTTGGGTTCTGCCTTCCTATAGCATGTCCTAGACACTAGTGCTGCGTACCTAAATGTAACATCAGGTACAGGTACAGGACTGGTACAGAGGTTTAGGTACAGGTCCGGATCTGTACCTGTACCTGAACAATTTGAAAAATTAATATGACATGTGTTCTTCTGAACTTCTTTCAGTATTTCTATTCTAAGAAAACAACTAGGTTTCCTACCGCCAAACTCCCTTGGCCTTGCTGTCAAAACTCCCGGCCTGCCTGAATTATCTATTGCATATTAGTTGCGCTGTTCCAGGGTATCACTTTGGTCGCGTTCAGTGTTGTATGAGGCCAAGAGGTCAGGAGATCAGTCACAAAATAAGCACATACTCGGTGTAAATTTATATCGGTACAGTACCGGTACTTCATGATCCGGTATTTTGGACCTGTACCTAATCAGTTTTTACGGTACAGTACCGGTACACAGTACACAGACAAGGTAGGTAACAACCCACTGCCTCCGTAGCCTCAAAAAGTCTATGGAACCTTTACTGTTAAGGCCAACGTACCCTTACTACAACATAAGGCTATGTTGATTTGATTATATGGATGACATCCTTTGATGCAAGCTTGTGAAGCCAAAAGAAAGTTTTAAAAAAAAAAGTTGCCTTCATTATGAAATTTTTTCTGACAAAAAATTGATGCTCTCACGGATGTCATCCATATATTAATCAAATCAACAGGACCTAAGATACTAATAGTTTAAAACAAACGGCTGTCATTGTTGATGTTTGACTCTTTTCTATTTCCCATAGGGTCTGAGTGAGGATGTCAGTATCAACAAGTTCTTCGACGACCCTATGTTGTTGGAGTTGGCCAGACAAGACGTCATGCTGAACTACCCCATGTAGAGCCTTGCCTCCAGACAAGATGTCATACCAAACCCCATTTGGACCCTCACCCAAAATTCTTCAGAAGACAATATACAAAAGATCCCCTTGTGCAACCTTACAACATTCCTTAATGATATCATGATATGTTCAAGGCTCAAGATGTGATAAGGTCTAATAATAGAGCATATGTCTTGACATGTCTTGTATATTAAGATTTTAGCTCTTTGTCTTAGGTAGATTTGACAGTAAGGTGTGATAAATATCTTAACCCCTGCTGTATATAGCATCAGTCTGTGTGATAGAAAATACAATAAAGCAGGCTCCATCCTAAGGTGTCGCCAAAAAACAAGTATAGAAACAGATCGTAGTAGATTACCCAATTGAATTACTAGACTAAGTAGTTTGTTTTCTCATACGAAACAGCCCAATCAGAGAAGCCACTGTATCTATTGTGTCAAGTGGTGTTAAATCTGTAAACTAAGCTTCTTGCAGTTTAAATGACACTTTTTTTGTTCTCTCTTTAAGAAGCCAGGAAACAAGGAAATGTTTTGATGTTACCTTAGTTTGCATTGTACTGGATGCTAACAATAAGTAACATGATGTAATTGTATTTACCTACATGTGGGCAAAGTGTAAGGATAGAGATTTTGTATTGGTACTTATTCAGTGAGGAATAAATTTGATAAAGACTTGTACAAAACATTTTCTGAGTTTGCCTCTAGTGTAGCTGTAACACTAACAACAAACAGTGTTCCTACTGTTTGCCAACAGTTTTAAGTAGTCTGGTTAAAAGCTACGTCATCGCTGATCCGTAAGGTAATTGGGTTTGAATTTGTCTTTATCAGACTCATGAGGCTTATGAAAGAAAAGTAGAATAGTCAGAAAGTATGCTATTGGTAGAGTTTACAGTCCTTCAAATAAAAATGCCCAAAAGGTTTCTGAAATGGCACATGCACTCACACACACACACACATATCCATACATTTGTGGGCGTACACACATAAACAGCTATAGGAATATTGAGTGGTCAGGAAAAACAAGCATGAAAAACTGTGAACCAGAGCATGTTAGTAATGTGCATGGAAGGTGGCATTGTAGGTAAATAATCATGAAGATCCATCAACGTTTCCGTCACTCTTTTTGCCTTCATACAATCACACAAAAATGCAAAGTGCGCTGCAGTACTGTTAAAAAACGCAAGGTGAACCGTAATCGAACTTGACCTTCCTTTGCAAAACCACTACCAAAAATCATAAAGATTCATAAAAAATCATAAAGAACCCTCCTTGGATTCATCGAAGCTTTCTTGAGTTATGCTCTTGACATACATACAGATCCACCCAACAGATTTCTCAACCGAAAACAGAATCTTCTCCGAGTACAAGTACTCGGCTAAGATAATGAACCAGGGAAGGATGCAGAGTGCTGGTGTTTTGTTTTCATGTTGTCATTTCAGTTTCATCAGGACAAGCGATCATCAGATATGTTGTAATATGAGTGTATGTGTGATTTTGAATCAAAACCACCTACAACATCCGTCTACGTACAAGTCATGAGTCAGTCTTGAAAACATCTCAAAGAAAGTCTGGTTTCTACGAGACACGAAAAAAGGAACAGCGACAAAAGTGCACACCTTTTACTTTCGCAAGCATCTGATGTAACAAAACTTTGTCCTCTTCATTTTGGCAGGTAAAGGTGTATACGTACAGAGCAACGAAAATGAACGACTAAAGTACACGCCTTTCAGTTTCGCAAGCATTGATGCGCCAAATGACGTAACGAAACTAAGGTCCCTAGGGCGACGAAAACTGGAACAACAACAAAGGAGGCCGCCTTTCACTTTCGCAAGCATTGATGCACCGCCCTATGTGAAGTAACGAAACAAAGGTGTAAGTGTACAGGGCAACGAAACAGGAACAGCGACAAGAGTGCTCGCCTTTCACTATCGCAAGCATTGATGCACCATACAAAATTTATGTATCTTGTATTTGTTTTTATTAGCAATGGACCATATCATTACACTGGGTCAGCCTAGGTAGCTCTCGCTGGTAACGGCTGACCCACAAAAATACAGACGAACGTACAACTTAACCTAGTAACGTTACATAACCTGCAAATAATTGAATACAATATTCATCAGAATATTCATAACAATACACATGTGACGTAAGGAAACTAAGGTGTATACCTGTCCCTGTGGTCTAGTGGTCTGCGCTTCTGTCTCTCACCACATCTGGTTCAAATTACTTGGACCAGAAGGACTGGAGTTCAAGCCCCAGGTAGGACACCTCTGGACAAGAGGCGCAAAAATGGTACATACTTCAGAAACAGTATGGAAGCTAAACACACTCCACTGCCAGTGGACTAGCCCCCTGCTACAGTGATTGCACCACAGTGTGGCCCAGGGCTATGAAACGGAGATGGGCACCGCCCTATACATCAATAATGGTGTGGGAGGATTTTGACTAAAACTAAATACCTCAGGGCAACAGAAACAAAGGTTTACACCTTTTGCAATCATTGTGTGCACTATATAACGTAACGAAATTTCGTCCTCTTCACTTTGGCGAGTTTTCTTGGCGGCGTCGGACTCATTTTTTTCTGAGCTCCTGTAGTGTGGTAGGCCGTCATTCTTTCTTGATATTTGTAGTGTTTGTTTTTTCTGTTTTAACTCTCTTCCAAAGTTCATAGATTTGTAGTAGTTTTATGTCTACGGAACTTTGGGTCGCTTGTAAGCCTAACTTTTTTCTTCCAGTATGTAAGTGTTAACGGACTGTACTTGTGTATGCATTCCGTTTTGCTTTTTGCATTGTGTGCTTGCACTAATTGCACGTTGATGAAGGCTTTGTAATAAACTGTAAATTTGACTAGTTATGCGTGTTAAGTCCGGGTGAGGTCGCGAACTTGTTGGACGACAATCGTGTCGTATGCCGCACGTAAATTTGTCCGCTTGGAAGAGCGATTTCTAAAATCATGTACCTTATGCTTGAATTCAATCGCCTTTTGAACACCTAAAGCGTTCCTATTGTATACCTTTGGAGCTTTAAGTGGAGATGCCAAATGCAAAAGAATGTTAGAACAAAATCTTTGATATATGGCTTTTTGTTATACCACAAAACACACTTTTGTCTACTTTCTCTCTCTCAGTGGACTGAAAACCGACGTATTTGCCGATGACGTAGTTTCTTAACGACATAAAAACAACGTGGAATTCGCTTTAAGTTTCCCTTCCCTTTTGTACAAGCTGAACGCGATACCTTAACACTCTTTGTTCAGTATTTGCAACACTTTCTTACTCTAATACGATCTAGCGTAATGCAATATGTTTACTTCTGTCATGTACATACAATGCCGCGGTTTCTGAGGAGCCAATGACCAAGGTATTACTACCACCCTTAAAGGCCACTATTGGAACGATCAAAAAGTCAGTGTTTCGGTAATTTCTTTTTAAAATAAACTAAATTTACCATATCGCAGTACCTCAAACCAAGATCTTACACTTACAGGTATTGAGATTCTAAGTAAAACGAGCAGAAAATATATATCAAAGAAAGTCAGGAGTAGACTTTGTTGAAAATTTTGATCAAGTGTAATAACTGTTATCTTTGGTTGCTATTGATTTTGTCATATTTATTCGCCATTTATTTGTCACTGTTAGTTCTTTGTTATTCATGTCCTGATAGTTTTGTTGATATGGACTTTGTCATATTCATTTGCCATTGATTTGGTCAACATAAGTTCTGTTTGATATTGATATTCTATCATCTCTGGTTGATATTGATTTCGTTATATCTATTTGCCAATGATGCTGTTATTATTATTATGGATATTACTTATATTTACGTTGTAGCTCATTTCTGTTTCCACCATTAGTTATTATTTTGGATCCGTGGCTTATGTTTATATCTTTCCTGAACTTTGTTTGTTCTCTGTTTGTATTGTGTTTCTGTATCATTTTGTGAAATGCAATTAACAAAAATTAAAGAAAGAAAGTCAGGAGTCAACAGAGCAACAAAAAATTGTGCCTTTCACTTTTGCAAACATTGATACACCATTTGACGTAATGAAACTTTGTGCTTTGTCCACTTCAATTCACTTTGGCGGGTAAGAATATCCCTCACAGCGATGAAAAAGGGAACAACAACAAAGGTGAACACCTTTCACTTTCGCACAGCTTTGTTGTGACGAAACATTGTGCTTTGTCCTCTTCACTTTGGCGGGTTTTCTTGGCGACGTCGGACATTTTTCTTCCGAGCTCTTGTCGTGTGCGGGTATGGTAGATCGTCGTTGTCTTCTTGATATATGTATCATATTCATTTCACATTTTACCTCTCTACAAAGTTCAGAGATTGTTGTAGTTTTATGTCTTCCACACCTTTGGTTGCTTTTAAGCCGAAGTTTCGTCTTCCAGTGTGTAAGAATTTACGGTACTTGGGTAAACATTTCGTTCGTTCGTTTTGCTTTTTGCATATTTGTTCAATCTTCAGAATACACATGTTTCTTATATAAAGAGCAACTGTTGTGGCCGTTTTGTGTTTTGTGATCTGCTCTAATCACTGCTCTATCTTCTTTCTTATGCTTTGTTCCCAATTGGAAAAAAGGGGCCCTGTTTGGGTACTCTCCAAACAGAGGAGGGGTTCCGGCAGGTTTTTGACGTGTTTTTAGGCGTTTTTGTCGGGCTTTCTTGTTAATTTGTCATTTTTTTCAAGAGACAAAAAAAAAAGGCAAAGTGTGATAATGACAAAGTAGAAATCCCGACAAAAACGCCTAAAACACGTCAAAAACCTGCCGGAACCCCTCCTCTGCTTGAGTTCACGGGCTGCTTGGCACTCTCGGGCGTGACCCTTACCGTGGCCCCCTGGGACACCCTGCGGCTGACGGGCTATTTTGGGGCACTGCCGGGACCTGAATCATTTCAGACCGCACTTAAAATCGCCGCGGGAGTCGGTAACAAATAAACGCCGTAAGCTAACCGTGAGAACACCACGAGTCACCACCCCCCACCCCCCACCCCGTACCCAGCCGGCAGTCTACCGGGACGGATTTGTCGTTTCGGGTCGATCCCGGCCGCAATTGGGACCGAAGCATAACCCTTGTTTTTCTTGCCTTAAATTCCTACTACTGATTTTCAAAGGGCTTCGCCTTCAAAGGAGCACCAAACTCACAACGATCTTAGTGTTGGTGGACACCTAAAATGTTCTCAACGACATGTGAACACTTACAATGTATGTGTTAGAACAAAGTCTTCGATCTACAGCAGCTTTTTGTAGGATAGAATACCCCAAAACACACTTTTGTCTACTTTCTCTTTCTCAATGGACTGAAAACTGACGTCTTTGCCAATGACGTAGTCTCTTAACGACGTGAAACAACGCAGGGTTCTCCTTAAGTTTCTTTTCCCTTTTGTATGAGATGAACTTGACACCTTAACAGTCTTTGTTCAGTATTTGCGATCTTTTTTTCATACAAAGGACAGAGAAACACAAGTGCAATCTAGCGTAACGCAACTATTTACGTTGCTTTTGTCATGTACATGTCCCCTTGGCGCAAGCGGTAACGCAACCCCGCTGCTTCAAATTCCGTGGATCCTGGGGCCGAGTTCGATCCTAGGGTCGACTCCAGCTTGGACATGGTATAAGGGATTGCATTCGTCATTTTGGATATCGACGTAAAGACGGTGGCCCCGTGTATGAGGGAGCTTCGGGCATAGACACGTACGCACACACAAACACATACACACGAGCACACACGCGCACACGCACACACACACACACACTCGTTCTTACTAGACCTACATGTACCTTAAACTCCACATATTTTTCAGATCTAAAAAAACCATGGCAGACCGCGGTAGAATGAAAGCTCATGATCAGAAGCTGAGGTACCGGTACCGTAGCCTGCTGATTGGGATAGTGGCGAGTGGAGCAGTGCTGGCCATTGTGATAGGCCTTGCCGTCGGTCTAACAATCCAGCAATGCAACAAGTCCAAAGGTTTGCTGAATCTTTCAAAACCCATTCTTATGAGATGATATAGTATCGTTTTAAGAAGAATTAGGGGCTGCTTCAATGATTCCAACATTAACTTATTTTCGTAAAAGTTGCTATGCTTTTTGCGAGCTTGTGTTTCTTTTGAAAACATTGCAATTGATACAGACTGTTTTTCGTCCATCTTTTAAGGATATCAACCGGGGCAAATTTGAAAGACGACTTCACATTAAGAGTAATAGAATGTCTTGACCTTTGTGCAGACCTGTACAAAAGTTGGCAGACGAATATTTTGTCAAAATTGAAATTCTGTCACCAAAACAACCATCCACATAGTTTATATTAACTGTTATCATTATCAAAATGACAGAGGAAGTCGTCCGGGTCGGACTGCTGTTTCCGACCGACGACGAGTCAGCTGAGGGCATGAAGGAAGCGGCGAAGTTGGCCGTGGACGACATCCGGGCCCATCGGACCAAGGTATCTATATCTATAGCCCGTGACACACACGCCCTCCAGCGTGACACACACGCCCTCCAGCGTGACACACACGCCCTCTAGCGTGACACACAGCCCCCTCCAGCGTGACACACACGCCCTCCAGCGTGACACACACGCCCTCTAGCGTGACACACATGCCCTCTAGTATGGCACACATGCCCTCTAACGTAACACACATGCCCTCTAGCGTGACACGCACGCCCTCTAACGTGACACACATGCCCTCCGGCATGACACACATGCCCTCTAGCGTTACATACATGCCCTCCAGCGTGACAAATACACCCTCCAGCGTGACACACATGCTAGCTAGTGTGACAAACAGGCCCTCCAGCGTGACACACACGCCCTTCAGCGTGACACACACGCCCTCCAGCGTGACACATATGCCCTCTAGTATGACACATATGCCCTCTAGCGTGACACACGTGCCCTCTAGCGTGACACACATGCCCTCTAGTGTGACACATATGCCCTCTAGTGTGACATACATGCCCTCTAGTGTGACACGCATGCCCTCTAGCGTGACACACATGTTCAATAAAACATAGCGTTGTTTAAAGCTATCTATTGAGGATGCTTCTACTGTACTTGATGACAACGAGTTTTTGAACATTTTAGGAAAATTTGTTTACACATCAATCCTAAATTCTAAGGTGTCGTCAGCTGCGGACATCCAGGTCCACAGCGGGGACTACGATGGATCTCCAGACGGGGCTCTGGACACTTTCCGTCGCCTGTACAACCAACAGGGCGTGCGTCTGTTCGTGGGTCCCGACACCAGCAGCCATGCGGTCCATGTGGCGGAGTGGGCGATGACGAACGCACCAGACGCAGTCTTCATTTCTCCACGCGCAACGTCTGAGCGCCTTGCCAACGCCACGAATACCATACGCCTCAGCATGAGCGACCAAGCTCTTGCTCTGGCCTTGTACCTGAAGCTGCAAAGCGACAACGCTTCCGTCGTCATCCCGGTACACGTCGAGGACAGCTACTCTACGGACATCGTGGAGAGGATTCGCGATCTGGCGGACGGCATGATGGGCGACGTCACAGTCGATACTAGTATCAGCTACGCGCCGGGGGCAATCACCAACAAGGAAGAAGCGCGGAGGCTGACTGAACAACTTCGCGAGGCCCTGAGGGCCAACTCAGACGCAGTCGTCCTACTTTTGTCGTATTCTGAAGCCAAGTACATCCTGGAAGCAGCCAGCGGCGACAGCACAGATCTGTTGAGCCGCATGTGGTACACAGGAGACTCCTTGGCTCTCCGAGAGGACATTCTGAGTTCTGACGACGCAAAGCAGTCTGCGCAAACGGTAAGCCTGTACGGACTGTCCTATGCAGGGGAGGGGCTTCACAGCAAGCGGAGGATGCGCAAGATGCAGGAGCTGGCCAGCCGTCTGAAACGCTCGCCTCCCGTGTTTGCTCCGCTGGCCTACGACGCCGTCAATCTGTTCTACGACACGTGTCAGAGCATGCGCACCAACGATGCTCAGATGGTTCTTGCACACCTTACCCGCGAGGCAGAGTGGCAGAACGGACTGTCCGGAAGGCTGGCGATCGACTCCAAGAGGGGGCGCGCGTTCGGAGATTACCTGCATTCCTTCGTCGCTCCACAGATCCCAGACACCGGCAAAATCACCGTCGCCATGACAGGGTCCTGGATCCTGGACGGACTGTCGCAGGTATCTCACATGGACGATGAGTCCGACCAGGAGGGCGGAGGTAGAGGTAGACAGGTAGCGTCCTCTGACATGATGTCCATGTCTACCGTGACGTCGACTGCTATGTCGTCTGCCTCGGTCTTTGGCAAGGCTGACGTCATGGAATTGAAAGAAATGGCGGGAAACAACTGTGGCAACTCTAAGGTAAGGATTAACCCTTATCTTTATTTACAAGTTTCCGTAGCAAAACCTTTGTTGGATCCGTTGCCTTGTGTGATGGCCGCCATCTTGAATTGTGACGTCACAGGGTTGCCATACCATTTTACTGGGAGAGGTGTTTTTTGGGGTCGCTAGCGTTCTCTCTATTTTCAACAAATCGGCACAACTATCACACATTTATCTCAAATAAAAAGAAAAATTCAATACCAATTCATATTCATAAAAGGACCCCGTAATCGCTAAACTAACATAGCAAACCTGAAGTATATGTGGCACAAATACTTAATTCTAGTTTTTACTGAAATAAGTGTAAAAACTGTCATCCAATAGATAACTGCGGTAAAGATGCACACACCGGGCATGAAATGACAATTTTAGTTTAACTGTTGCCGATGCAGTATGATCTATGACATCTTTAACTCTTCAGTTGCCTGGGAATTTTCTACATTGGTATGGTGATTAATACTATCCTGTTGTAATTTTCCCCCAGTTTTCCATCGCTGCTACGGATCCTGCTACATACATGCAGGTGGAGCACAACTTCACGGAAGACACATTCCCAGAGATGTTCATAGTTTCGACTGCCTACGGCTACAGTCTTCAGATGAGCTGCGACAAGCCGGAAGGACCCGTTGTGTTGGACGTACTCTGCCCGCCAAGCATCAATCCTGCTGACGACATGGCATGTGTGCAGTCCATCAGCTATCCTGTTGCCGAACAGGTATGGCCCATAATTATAATTAAGTTGCATTATATTAAACTCAAAGTATTTGACTCACCAAAATTTTCGACCGAATCACTCGGTCATCTTTATCTATCCGACACAAGCGCTGTGGACACGTGATTTATCCGCACGTGTGACGTCAGCGCTGGGTCAAAGGATGTCGGAAGTTGGTACCGCCCCCCGTCCCGGTTGAGAAAAGGTTTGTGCACCCTGATGTAGATTGTCTCCTTCACTCCTTTCACAAAGTAGTCGGGAGTGATTCGGTGGGAAATTCTGGTGCGTCAAATTCTTTGAGTTGACTATGATTAAATGTGACTTGAAAACATCAGCCGATCTCTATAAATCGCTCAGTTGAAACGTTGATTTGTTTGCAGCCTGGCCGCCGCCGCCGCCTGCTGTTGTCCCAGGGCACCGCGGCAGCCATCGGCACGTGTGTTGGCACCGCGGTCGGCTGTGCAGTCTGCGTCGGAGTCTTGGCATTCTTCACATTGGGTAAGACAGAATCATCAATAATGGTTTATTGGTCAGAAATTACCCGTGCAGTGACAGCCAGTGCTGAATTGCTGCAGGGTTTACTTGTACAATCACATAATACACAACAGATACATATTTGCTCCACTCTTTCACTTTGTCAATGGCAATCACGTGTCACTGTATTTTTTCATCCAGCCAAAATCATACATATAATATTATGAATATTTAGTCAGTTAAAGTTCCTTCCCGGACCAGATGGTGCATAGGGCGGCGCCCATCTCCGTTTCAGTAGCCCTTGGGCCACACAACTTCACTAGAGCAGGCTGTTAGTCCACCAGTAGTGCTGTGTGTTTAACTGCCATACTTTTTCCCAGATACTGAGTGCTAAGCAGAGAAAGCAGTATGTACCATTTTTAAAGCCTTTGGTATGACCCGGCCGGGGATCGAACTCACTACCTACCTACCGTTTGCAAGGCAAACACTCTACCCACTAGGCCATTGCTTCTGTCACTATTTATGCATAATTCCCTGTTAATTGCAAGTACAAAAGTACGATGGTTTGATATTCACATTGTTGTTGTATCATTACAGCCAGTAGGTATCCATTTGAGTAATGAGGACATCGTAACGTGCATGAGGTACCTTCTCAAATACAGGACCCCAATTTTACGTCCCTTCCGAAAGACGATGCAGCTCCTACCAGGATACCCTTCCCCAGATTTAAACTGGGGTCTACGAATTACCGACTAATTGGAACCAAGAGCTCAACTATGAAACTGCTAACAATTGAGCTACATACTTGATTATACAAAGGATTACTTTTCAATCCTAGCCTTTTTAAAAATGTGCATATATGTCATTAGTCACAAGTCTGTTAATGTTATCTTGCATACAGGCCTCGGTGCAGCCGCATGTATTGCAGGTTGTGCAACTGGTATCGGAGGCACCTGTGGCACTGCAGCTGCGATGGGGGCTAGTGAAGCCAGTAGCGGCAAGATCATCTGCACCGAACTTTTTGCCCAAGGTAAACATTTGCAAAATTAAAATGAATTATTTGATTGGACCTAGCTGACGAGCCTATCTTTTGTTACACAAAAAGTATCAAAACCCAATAGTTTTTTCCCCTGTCATTACTGCATTGTAATTAATGCCCAGGCATTATTGCCCTGAGGAAGATGATACAAGACATCTTCTACCTATCGTCTTTCGACCCTCCAGGTCACCTGGATGCCCAGACCTACCTGGCTGATGCCGCCTTTGGTCGCCAGCTGGCTGCCGAGTCCCCACACGTGATGGACGGGTACCACACCCTGGCCAACCCCATCGTTTGGATGATGCAGCGATCTGAGACGGCTACATCCATCGTCAAGGTTAGACTCATTTGTATAAGGACTGAGAACTCGAGTTACGCTTAGGTCCCAATTGCACCGGTGCCCGTCGGGAACGTAGCCCCAGCCGGGCGCCGAAGCCACAAATGTGTCCCCGTGGACTGCCGGGTACCGGGGTACCTCTCGGTGTTCGCACGATTAGCTCACGGCGTCTATTTGTTGCAGGGGTCCTGGATTGAAGTTAAGTCCGAGTTAAAATCACCGTGGGCCCCGGACGTGCCTTGGCGAATGATGTTTATTGATTTTTACCCTTCACAAAGCAGATATTGGCTCCTACTTTCACTTATGCAACAGGGAATATACATTTAGTGCCCCTACTAACTAAGCTTATTCCTAATAGCCCTATGTTCACTTTGTTTTCTGTATTTTTGTCATGTTCAGCGGTTTATTGTACGTTTGTTCTTCTGTTATTCCAGGCCTTCGCTCTACCCTGGGCCCAACACATGAGCTACCTGCAGGACATGGCGGATGAAGGGGACGAGTTCGGGGCTGTTGTCATGGAGATAGGGATGGTCCTGAGCGGTGCAGTGGGGAGAGTCACACAGGCGGCCAGGGCTGTCATGGCAGGAGGAGACGTGGTCCTTTTCCCTGTCCTCATGGCTATGGCTACCATTGTGGCATGCCTGGCTATGCGCAAAAATATAGGGAAGGCCCTAAGCGGTGCAGTGGGGAGGGTCACACAGGCGGCTAAGGCTGTCGTGGCCCTTGGAGAAGTTGTAATTTTCCCTGTCAACTAAAATTGCAACTTAAATGGTCACAGCCTAGTTTTTGTTGTTGAATAACTCATTAGAGAAGCTTGCGGTGTGCTTAGAGAACCAAGAATCTTTCTTTTCTTTTCTTAAATCATGATCAAAATAAAAATGAATTACATTGTATAATGTTTTAATGGTAGATAAAGTCATATCTTGTGCATGGATAGGTTTTACACGATCCTCATGGATCTATTTTTACCATCCTGATTACAAACTTTTAACATCCGTGAATAGTTCCAGTGACAAAGTTTGAGTTTGTAAGGAATTTTGTTGACTATATCGCTCCCACAGATGTGTTGATATTATGTGGAATTCTATTGTTCATTATACAGCAGTATGTAAATTTATGTATGATTGTATACCGAGATGAGAGAGGGACGGGCCAAAATTAACCACCGCGTGGCAGTTATGCGAAGGAAAGTAACTTTTAGTAGCATAGCCGATACATGTGGTAAAAGTGGAAGAAGCAAGACATCATGCATAATGAGGCAAACTGTTCATTGTCCGGTCACCTTTGACCTCTATGAATATCTGCTTGATACTTCTATTCCACAGAATTTAGGATTTATGTGAAGAATCCAAACCGTTATCTACAATGTTAACTTTTTAACCCAGTATCCCAGTATAAGTCTGGATCATAACATCAGTTCGGCATCACTGAAGACTGCGACAATGCAGCAAGGCTGAGGCTAATTACTAGTAGATTTGTGCTATTTTTGTCAAGAATTAAAGTTTGCAGTGGTTTCATGAATATTTCTAATTCATCATTTTGTGCTTGAGAAGTACAAGTATGATAGAGGACTCTCGAAAAAGTCAATGCTGCCTTTGCTAGAATTAATAACGTTTTGAACAATTGGATATAATTATAATCAACATCACAACGTTTTTTCTTTTGTGCTGGCAGAAAATATTACATATAAGTCAAATATTGACTGATCAGGCAAACCTGCTTGCTTATAGATAATGCAAAGCCTGTGGTCTAAGGGTTGGTTTGAGCGAAAGTTGATGTTATATGTGATTATAATGAAGACAGAAAAGTAGAAAGTTCTTCTAATTCTGCACGCTTTATTTGAAATGCATAGAGTGGACAGAAACTGCATAAAATAAACAAAAAGGGGTAGCTTCACGCGAGAGGCTGAGTGCAAGTGGATATTACATTGATACAATTGGTATACAATGAGAAATGAGTGAGTCAATAAATTAGAAAAAAGATTAAAATCTAGAAAGTTAACATGCTACCGCATAGTTCTTTTAAGCTGAGGCTTGAATTAAAAGAAAATGCGATTATTACGACATGGATTTTGCTTCCGTTTAGATGTCTCCTATGAAAGACATACGGCTTCTAAAGATAACTAAACATAGTGACACTAGTGGTCAAGCTTTGGTTTCCATGACAACGACAGGGTTATCCACACCCCAGGCGTCCCTTGCTGGCGGTGGTGTTGAGGTGTCTGTGAGTGGCACCGAGTGGTCGTGGGAGGTGCCAACCTTCTTCTTCTTCTTGACCCTTGAGATGAAAACAGAAGTAGACATGGCGTTAGTAGTCTTAGCGTTACATATTTGAACTAAATGCAAGCACCATTGCTTATACTTTGATGGCAAATGAGCCAAAAATGTATGTCCATCGTTGCAAGTCTTGAATTCGTAAACCACGTCGGATATTCAAAGCCTTTTACTGATAGAGGAAAGTAGGAAAATGGCTCAAAATTCCCCTCACCAGAGGCAAGCTGCGATGGTGAACATTACAGCGACAAGGAAGACTGTAACGCCAATGGCGACATAAAGAACGGGGAATGGTGTTTCCTCTGTCTGCTCAGGGCCAGCAACGGTGGGAGTGGGGGTCACACCACCCGCCAGGTAGTCCCGAAGGGAGCCTAAGTAGATGAACGTCTTGCCACCAAACGATGCTTCAATTTGGGACTGAGACTCATTGAGAACCGTTTGAACTGTGTTCAACGGTACTGGCCTAAGGTCTCCAGTGTTGGAGTAGGACAGCAAGAAGGCGAGGGTGGTTCGGGTTGGGTCTGAGGATGGTTTAGGGTAACCTGTGGCGACGTGAACGTCCTTAGGAAGGAACACAGCAGGACTATACCTGGGGTAAGGGGAAAGGGAAGAGTAATACATTACAACAACGATACAAAACCACTCGTTATCTAATCCGGGAAAGGCTTGAACTGCATTTATTCGATACTACTAGTATTGAAGAATGGCTGAAAGTATGACAATGGTTCTTAGGATCAAACAAAATACTATCGTTCTAAGTGACATGGAATTGTTTCTAAAGGCTAGATGGAGGTGGAGATGGATATTCATGGCAAAATCATCCTATTACTGGACCACATTTCAAGTATGAGCTTACGATCTTCGCCCTCTGTCTCCTTCCTCTTTCCTGCATGCTGGGGTCTGGTCTGCCTGTTGGCTGCAGAACCTGGTAGCTTCCAAGGCAAAAGTAGTCTTGAACGTAGGCAGCTGATCGGTGACCTGGAAGGAAAATTAAAAAAGAAACATCAATCACTTAGAATTTATTTCATCTGACAAGGTATGACCAATGGATTGATTCTAGGTAAGTCCTTTTTTATGCTTGTTCGCATTCAAAGGTGTGCATATCAAATGGCAGATATTCATGTCATCATGATATTCGTGCCAATATCTTTCTAAAGATCTCGTTACGAATATCAAGTTTAAATAACGTCAAATCATACTAAAATGCAAGAAGGAAAATCTATTGTTGTTTTTTCAGGAATACTTTACCTTGACGACAACTGACACGATTTCAATCACTACGGTGTTGATTTCGGTCCCAACATCAGGGTCCATAGTCCAGGGGCTTGTATGCGTGTCTGTGACCACTGGAAGACATTAGTTAGCGACTATGAAGGCAAAGGAAAGGTAAATTTAAGTGCGCAGGAATCGAATAAAATATGCAAAACCGAAGAAGATAAGCAAATGAATATTCTACAATCATTTTAGGGCCCTATTTAGCTATCACACTTGTGCGTAGTATATTCAAGTGCGCATGAGTTGTGCACTAACGTTTTCTTTGATTTAAGACAGTTTTGCGGGGAAGAAGTTGTTTTCTACTTTGACCCACCGTTCTACAGCCTAGTTATCGAACCAAAGAAATGCCTTCGTCTGCTGCAAACTTAACCTAAACCAGAAACAATGTTAATACGCAACTCATGCGGACTTATATGTACGCACAAATGTGAAGGGGGCTTTACGTACCAGGCAAACAGACACCGTTCACCTCTACCGTCTCCTCCCTACATTCACAATGGTAGGATCCGGGGTCGTTCACACACGTCTCGTACTCGGTGCAGTTGTCATATCCTTCAGAACACTCATCAATTTCTGTTGAAGAAAACAAAATCGATCTACACTGAGTTTCTTTTATCAACATTTACTAGCCTACGATTAATGCATCAGATATATCTACTAATTTTTGCGGTACATTAATCACAGGTTGTATCTTTGTGTTGGGGCATTTTCATAACTAGAATTTAAAGAATGGAATTTATCTAAAGGTCGTTTACACTCACTCTACTCCCGTTATGTTGTTTCTATGTACGCTGAAAATATATTTTATGAACGAGGTATGACACAAATCACGCGATAGAATACTCTGGTTAATATCTTGAATGAGACTCTTTCATTACTTGAAACAAAAAAATGTACAAAAATCTTAATTATCATTGAAAAACCTTTTTACGTTTTATCCTAGTCATCGTAGGATTTGAAAATGACCTACCCATGCATGTTACACCGTACTGCTCTACTGTGTAGTATCCGTCCCTGCAGTAACAGTTGTAGCCACCTACGGTGTTGTTACACAGCTGCTCACAGCGATGATCTCCACTCAAGCACTCGTCTTCGTCTGTTTGAAGACAATGAACTTTTAGACATTAAGATAATACAGCCCCGATAACATTGTATGATTTAGGCTCAAGTAACCTAAGTAACAGCATTGACCAGTCTACTTCAAATTAGTAGAATGATTAGATTTTATTCTGCCCAATTTTTCCTCCTAACTTGTAACACATAGTAGTCTAATTCAAATATCGCTCCTGGTTTCAAGATTATAAAATTGATATAATGATGTATACAAATATGACAGAAACAATTATGATCAACATTTCCTGAAATAGCTGGCTTTGATTGTCCATTTCTTCTAAGCGAGAGCAAGATCGTGAAAGTACTTAACCTCTTCTATCAGTGTAATTCCAGCACTTTATATTCGAGGCTATAAACACATATATGATACGTCTGCCTACCGTCACAGGTGACGTCATCAATGCCCAGCTGGTAGCCCTTCCTGCATGAACACACGGCGGTCCCTGTACCATTCACCTGGCACCAGCCGAGCACCGGGTCACATCCCGGGTTTTCGGCACTGCTGCAAGGGCTGCTAGCTGTTGGTACAACAGAGGAGAAAAGCAGTGTTCCGTTCGTCTTCATTTTCCGTTTCACATAGCACATGAAACGAAAGGACATGGTTATCATTATGGGTTAGTGTTTCGCTATGGACAGTGTTACGTATACTGTTTTTGTGCCATGTATATTTGGCTGCGGAGAGGTTATGCAGATCAAGCTTATACATATTGTAGTTTTCCCACCGGGCCTTCGTTGTAAAGGCTGCGAGAGGTTTATCGGAGTTTCGAATTCCACCAATTTGTATTTGGAGGCCACCGTAAGTATATGCATATGGGAGATTGTGTTAGAGATACCCGGGACTCTAGCTGAAGACAATCGTGATCAATATTACATTCTATTGTAATTGAGATCTAAAAAAGTAAACAATCAAACGAATTAAGTCCCCCTCCCCCGATTTAACAGGTGCCTGAACTTACGGTCACAGTTCTCGCCATCCGGTGCCAGTGCGAACCCATCCCGGCAGGCGCAGTTAAAGGCTCCGTCCGTGTTCTCACACAACTGGCTGCAGTTGTTCAAGTTGGCACTGCATTCGTCCACATCTAACATTACAAAAAAAAAACATCAGGCTATTCCGACTACTAGTATTTCACTACATCAACTAAAAATTTGGTTAAGTAGAAAATGCCACCTTACACACCCGTACGTTGTTCTGTTTGCTTGAACAAATATGAATTACGGTGCTTCTTTTACTAAAAATTAAAACTAAACAATGAGATATCGTATTGAGTATGTGAGTTACCCAACTTCGGGATATCACATTGGGATATGAGCATGTAATATCACCTACCGTCACAAGACACTTTGTCGTCTGCCTGAGTGTACCCGTCGTTACAGACGCAGTCAAACCCGCCCAGGAAGTTCCTACAGACGTGCTGACAGACGTCACCTTCTGCGCCTGCGCACTCATCACGGTCTGAGTGGACAGAGTTTATCTATCTTATAGTTGTATCTTTAATTGGTGAATTACATGTATCTACCGTCTTCCTCTGCTGGCGGGATTACATTTTTGGCGACGCTTTAGGAGCGAGCCTAATGGTTAGTGACACGTTTATCTGTTGCATAGAATGGAGTCAAGATTAAGTTTCTGACCTTGACAGTTGAAGCCGTCCCCAGTGTAGCCGTCTGGACAGGGTCCGCAGGTGTATCCATCCGCGCCGCTTCCGGCTGGCGGAGGGAGATCGGTGCACTCCGACCCGGGGAAGCATGGGTTCAGGTTCAACAAGCATGCGTCCAATTGGCGCTCACACTGATCCCCGATGTAGCCTTCCGCACAGGAACAAGTCCGCCTGTGAAATCTGGGAACAGTACAGAAATATGAATAGCAAGGTTCTTTTATTCACAACCAAGCATTGTACAAGAGCCGACGTTTCGACAGCTGTCAGCCATCTTCATCAGGGCTGACAGCTGTCAGCCATCTTCATCAGGCTGACAGCTGTCAGCCATCTTCATCATTGCCCTGATGAAGATGGCTGACAGTCGTCGAAACGTCGGCTCTTGTACAATGCTTGGTTGTGAATAAAAGAACCTTGCTATTCAGTCATTCGCCAACCTGATGAAATTATTCACGGAGTACAGAAATATGTTTCAGTGGAGTCTATGTCGAAGAAAAAAAGATTCACGTATTGCTCATTCAGCATAAAAAGTACTCAGCATCAAACACTGGCAGAAAACTTACTTATTTTCACCACCAGCTATGGCTGGATCCGGATCCACACTTGAGTCGCAGTTGCCGCCATTCAGGCAGGAGCACATGTATACCACGGGCCAGTACTGGGCTGACGTGTTCTCCGCGTTGTACACATTGAGTTGAAGCTTAAATGGTGAGTCAGATGTCACCTAGGAGCAACACAAAAATGATAAATATGCATCGTGAAAAAAGAGACAGCAAAAAGGTGATACAGTAGATGAAAAGGATAGAATTTACATAACTAACACTGAGATAAGTGGGACATGCCTATATTCAAATGTACTTATATCTATATATAGCCTTACCCAAATTCAAATATATATATATCACGTTTGTTATGTTAGTTTTAGCCTTTTCATAATGTCATTCACCAACACAGATGAACTTTCATGCTGACAAGTGATATAATCAATATTGTGCTAAATGATAGTCATAAAGGTATGTGTAGAACAGAAACATGAGTAGGAAATCAGGTATAAGACCTACTGACCTGCCAGACCATAGTTGCCTCCGACTCCCTGACGTTAAGCTCCACGGTATCTGGGACCTCGGGGCCGAGCACGAAGCGGGGAAAACGTGTGGTCGGGTCGGTAGCCGTGACAACTACAGTCACTGCCTCGCCCACGGTGGCGTAGACGGGGTCCGGCCCGGTCAGAGTAGGGGGAAACATATCTGATGGGATAGAAAGCAGTATCTAAGTTTACCTGCGTAGTGTTCAGACTTACTTAGGGCCCTGTCACACTTGTGCGTACATACAAGCCCGCATGCGTTACGTATCTACATGTTTTTGGTTAAGGTTAAGTTCGCAGCCGAAGAAGTAATTTCCTTGGTTTGATAACCAGACTGCACAACGATGGGTCAAAGTAGAAAACAACGTTCTCCCCGCAAAATTTACTTAAACCAAAAAAATGTTACTGCGGAACCCACGCGCACTTTAACATACGCACAAGTGTGACAGGGCCCTTACCTAGTATTCATCTTCCTTGAATGTGTTGTCACCTCTCTGCTTTTATTTATTTTTATCATATTCTAGATAATAATTGTGGATGATGGAGGAAAGGCTTGTTTAGTATGCACTAAGATTACAGATCAAATCGTCAAGGGCAAGACTCATCCATAAGTCTCCTTGAAAGTATAGATGAAACACACTTGAAGATCAATTTGCAGAAAGAAAGGAGGAAATCAAAGAATTAAAAAATACGCACTGTTGAAGGTGTTTGTTTAGATTGATAAAGTCGTAAGAGCCAAGGCTTGAAAAAGGTTATTTCATTCAGATCAACCTACACAAAAGGTTTGACCAGATCGTAGAAGCATTGAAGTCACATTTTCTGTCCTCTTTTAGAAACTAGCTCTTGTACTATAGCCGTCATGCTGTGCATTGTGCTACTCACGAATCATATCCTGGCTGTTGCGGAATTCTTCCTCAGCCTCCAGCAGCACGTTTCCGAATTCGACATCTCCAGTCTGACTGATGTCAAAGAGACAGTCGGTGTTGTTTCCACAGGTAGCGTAAGCCTGAGCCTCCAGGTCCGGGTCGCTGAACGTGATCTCATCGGTGAAATGGGGGTAGAAGGAAGACCGTGTCCGGAAGGAGTCTCGAGTATGGTCAGGGAACAACGACTTCAGAGGTCCGTCTTTGCTGCTGACTTGCCCTGAGAAAGACAACGATACAGGTTGCTGTGTGAAGAAGTCCAAAAATACTTTTTCAATAAAGTTCAAAGGTCCACCTTCTTTTAGGAAGTAGGTCATCACCTCCGTAGGTCTAGTCGACGTCCCTCATGACAAAACATACTGCATTATAGTCTTCTACGTCCATTTCACAGAAACATTACTTTTGATTTTTATGATCAGGACAACGAATGTCTCCGATTTAACACCCACAGTCAGTGGCCACTGGGAAACTTTACGTTATAAGATGTTTGATAGAAAGTTATGTAACAACGAGACAAGTACAGACTTACAAGAAAGACCAAAGTTTTCGTAGAGTTCCTTTTCCGTTGCGTTTACAGACACTATGGTTCCATTTGAAGTCTCAAAATCGTTCAGTCTGTCTCCATCAAACTTCCCCAGAAGCCCCTGAATCTTGCCTTTGAACTCTGGTGGGGATGAAAACTCGACAGAGAGCATTCCCTACATGCAAATGGCGGGGGAAACACATCAAAGGTTTACTCGTACCCATGACATCTTTGGTTACAAATATAATTTGACCGCTATAGCGAGAGAGAGACAGAGAGAGAGGAAGAGAGAGACAGACAGACGGAGACAGAGAGACAGAGAGAGACAGAGAGAGAGAGAGCAAAAGAAATTAAAGGGAGAAAGAGAGAAATGAAAATATCGTATTTACAAGACTAACGCTATCAGGAGGTAAAGAAAGTAGATTATACAGATTTTGAATCGTAATTGGGGGGAAGGTTACTAAGCGAATTGCAACTATGATTGAAATTAACCTCACCAATTTGGCTGTTGCCTTGACGCTGATTCCGCTGAAGAATACAACGAGGAGAGAGTTGTTTGCCGGTTGAGTGACCAAGGCGTTGTCTCCAATCTCGAGCTCGTACTCTTCCCCTTCAAACACAGACAGGTCCGTCAGGCTGCCGTTCACATACAGCTCCAGACTGGAGTTTCCCGCCACCTGGATCTGAACAGGCTGTTTGTCTCGCTGGTACGCGATGATGGCAGTGATCATGGTGGCGTGGTCTGATCCTGAAAAACATGGTAGTACTAGAATATAAGTGAGGACTAAATAACTACTACATGGTGGAGAGCATAACCGCCCTCTCCACATCATATATGCATAGTCTATTCCTCTCTTATGTAAAACGTAAATGCGATGAGCACTGGAAAAGTCTACAGTTAGCATTAAAAACAAGTACAGTCAAGTGAAAGATATTGAAAGAGAAGAAAAGAAAAAAAATAGAATCTACAGGTATCAATAGTTATCTCTAACCCTAAGTGCCTTGTTATACGTCGTGATTGCTTATGTCACAAAACATGTTGACCACCTCCATGAATACCGACTAAAACAATATCAAAGTTTTCGGTATAATTGTTTACGCCATATGCGAACTTGTAATAAACTACCTACCTGTAGCCAGCGACATCCTGCATTGTACCTGGTACTCTCCGTTGTCAACATCTGCGAGGAGGAAGTCTCCCAGTCCGTTAAAGGAGTACTTGTTTCCGTCCATTGTTGTAAGGTGGGGATCACCTCTCGAAACCCTACGCCATGGGATGTTAACGCGGTAGTTTGTGCAGACCGTATGTGGTGGGGATGTTAGTGGTCGAAGCATCACAAACCTGTCACAGTACCAACCATTCCGCTCTGTAGCTGCGTCTGTACAACAGCTCTGGGAGGCAGCTTCGTCCTCAGCCTGGTTGTTCTGGAAATAAAGGCCATCTGATTTACCTATCTTAGCTTGAGCGCGTAGACAGAGGCATGGCTTTGCCTCAAAATTTTGCAACAGTGATATGCTAGTAACACATAGTACAACAGTGACCTTTTGATACCAGTATATCATTCTCGCACTGTAAAACTCCTAACTCAGTTTACGGGGGAAATGTATATTATCCAAATTATGACATTACTTTTATCATCTGTTTTCTTTAAATGTCTTCGTCCACATTAAAACATGAACATCCGGGTTTTGATTTGATACAAATTTTGACTTAGAGCTGTTGATGCACAAACTCACAATTATAAGATGCCCTCCTGTATTCCCACTCCGAAGCTCTCCTCCGCTAAGCCTGGTCCTTCTATTAACAAGACCTAAAATCCAAGGTCGTGTCTCTGTCCACCAATGCCCCCTCTCGTAGCAGCACATTCGTAACATTGTCAATCTTTCCGAACCAGCAAAAGCGTGAACACGGCGTCGGCTGGTTGCACACGTCGGTCTCGATGAAATGGAGCCTGGAAGGCTGTACCTACAAGAGGACGCTATGTCATAGATTGTTGCAAGCAAAGAACAGAACTAGAGTTCCACGACTTCATACCTTCGCCTACTGATCTTAACCTTATCTATGACTGATGTGTTCTCATATTTATGACTGACGTGTTCTCATATTTATGACTGACGTGCTCTCATTAATTATAAGTCATATAAGGGATCATCTTCTCCACCCAAATAACAGAAGTTGTCCCAAGTATGGCGTCCTTAACAAAGAGGGCTATTCTAGCAGTTATCATCAATTATGCAAATGAGGTTCTCGTTAGCATAATTTATATTCAAAGATGTTTACATTCACATAACTTCAAAATGCCACATGTATGCATATGACGTTGCTGATCAAATGTCTTCGTGGACTAACGATCTGTTCATTTGTGTAGTTTTTACTTTTTGCATGTTTGTGAAATGAAATCAAGATATGAAAACTGTACGTATTTCTAATTAACAAAGTGGGACTTACGATGGGTCATGCCAGGCCTGCTCGGCTGTACAGGGACAAGACCCGACTGGTGGGAGGGCGCCGTAACCAAACAGCTGACTTGGGTCCTCCACTTTCTGACGTCTCAACCACTGAGAGCAGCTCACCACGCCTGGCTGGGACGAAGGGTCGCTTTCGTCCTGCAGCGGAAACTGCCACTTTCCTTCACAATCAAGAATACATAACAATTATGCCTTTAAACATTCACATGTATGGAGCCATCGCGTCTTGTTGAGGTATTGTAGGAGGTTTTCTTTAATAAGAAAATCCCCCTGACATACATTCGATCACTGTAGAAGCCTACACATGTATAAGAATACACTTCTCTAAATGCCTTTTGTTAATAGATTCAGAGTGGTCATCAGGGCCCTGAATGCGCCTTCATTATATGTCTTCATGGATTAATTTCCCATAGACTAGGAGAAACGAAACTTGGAACGCGTCTTCAAACATTCAGTAGCTGTGCAAAGTCTTGTCTATCTTAACTAATGTAAAATTAGTCTCCGAAAACATTGTGTTTTCAGGACCTGTACGTGTTGACTCAACTCATTCCACCCTAGCAGCTATAAAAGAGAAACTGTTAATATTTCAAAACGTAAAATACGCATGCAAATTATAGAGATTTTCTTTCATAATATTTCAGCCTACTACAATAATTTGAAGGATTGAGGTCAGGATACATTTGAATTGTACAGCCCTCGATGTTCATCGTATATTTGAGAAATATGGCAAAAAATGTCGTCGCATCAATTCCAATTTGCTCTCTGACACGTGACTCCAGAACTTTCAACCAATCTATAATCTTATATTTATATTTTTTCTAATTCTATGGTTAGATGATTTTTAAAAATCAATTACTGCATTGTACAGTTAAGCAAGACCAAATCATTTTCAATTCCACAATTTTCAAAGGACTCACAAGATCACGTTCGACTATCAGCTCATTTCTATCGTTAACAGCATACTCGTTTCCTATATAGAGCCATCAGAGGCCTCTATACACAAAATGACGTAATGCGATATCGTAACGCCTATAATTGATTGTTGCAATAACAAAAAGAACATACACTCGGACGCAGTGATCGTCTGTAAGAAATGTCTGCTCCCTACCTTGGTTTACCTTGTCCAGATTTCTCATGGACACATTGAAAAACACACCCAGAGCGGGAATGGGGTGAGGCCGGTCCTTTCCCGAGAAGTCTACACCTCTGTACACCAAACCTTCAGTGTTTTCCCTGTTGTCACCAGCGCTGTAGCCACCGACAGCGACGAAGCTCTTATCAGGGCGTTGGATTCCTCCAGCTCTAGCTTCATCTATGTGGCATCGTTAGAGTTAACCATGTGATATATAGCTATGTTTTCGACAAACTGTAAATTCTTTGTGGACGTGCTTAGCACCTTCAGCGTTTGTACCATCTGGTTAACACATTTTGTTTATGTCACAATAAATCATTTGGTAGCAGGATTTTTTTTTCAATAAATTTGCAGTCTGTGACATAACATCCGATAAATCAATACCTTAGTTTCACTTTTCAAAATGAGCAATGATTCCTGAACTCAATTTGTCGATTAAGTTCAACCGATGAATGAAGGATTTTTGTTGTTTTTAACCAAAAATCGTCCATTGACTTATCATTTGTTGACAGTTAAGTTGTTTCTGTTCATCTTACCAGGGCTGACCCACTGCAGTCCAGAATCTGGATAGACGAAAGTGGCGAAGGACAAGGTTCCGTCTGTGGAGATCACTAACTGGAAATCGTTCACCTGCACGCAAAACACAAACACACACAGCAAATCGTTGCCTATATCTATCGAAAACTAATTGTTGACACAGTATGTTTGCCTGGCGGTTTTGGTAAAGAGGCTCTCGGGCTGATGTTCTAGATGCAAGGACCGCCAAGTAGAGACAATCTACTTTTCGTCTTTTTTCTTCCGCCTTAAAGTCCCCGGAAGATATCAAGTTACGCCAATCTGGTTTAAGGTTAGCAGCATACATGTACATTATTAGCAAACTTGCCATTAAGTAAGATGGCTGTGATGGCCTCTTAAGCTTATAAAAATGGCTAAACTAAAGCCGATGACATTACGGACAGGTCGTTTAGGCATGTGCACAGCAGGTGAAAGAAGTTCGCCCGATGAGTCAAAAGGTACTAGAAGGACATTTTACGATTTTTTAGGGATCCGCCAATGTCCACAAGTCACAGAGCCCAGGTCCAATGTAACAGGGTTGCCTTAGATTTTAGGCGAAAAATACGCTCGACTCTCAGGCGATTAACAAAAAGCGTGATTCATAGCGTGACGCCGGCTTTTGCAAAGTACTGTCTGTTTCTCAATACTCACTGGAAGTTGGTCGTGCGGCCTAGGACAAGCCCCGTTGTAGTAGTCGCTACAGTCGGGGGGAACTCTGGTCCACGTCACAACTAGAGCCCACACTGGTTCGTAAGCTGTGTTAGTGTAAATTCAAGAATGTACATGCGGAGATCAGAAAACATTTACTGATTTTAAAAGTTAAAACCATGTTGACCGGGGAGCATTTTTAATCTGCGTCTAATAGAAAACAATTTACACCTCGTAGCTAGTCACAGAATAATATACTGTGAATCTTGACATGATCACTGTGGTTTTGTTTTTGAGGTAACCTTAAACCTCTCCACCGTGAAACTATGACACCGCGAGTATGCAAGGAAAGGAAGGAAAGGAAAGTGATCTTGAACCAGTTTAGCTCAAATGAACTCAATGAACAGATGAGCTAATCTTCCACTGGTAGTGACAGAGAAGACAGACGATATGTACAGTATTTACAGGTTCCTTGTACGGGGAAATTCCCCTAGCTCTTTTCGACAAGCACAATGAACAGTGGACTACGGCTACGGACTGCGATCTTTAACGGTAGCGTGCATGTGGGGTGAGCGACACAGCCGGGATCGAACCCGGGGCTTCTAGTTCCAGAGGCAAGATCGCTAACCACCTGACTACGCACGCTACTGCGTTTCCAATGCGTTTCCAATGCCCTGTACTTCTGTACTACAGCATTGTTTCAACCGCGAACATTATACTCCGCACAAATCTCCTTTCCTTTTCTACCATGAAATTACGCCCTCGCAACATAAATGGTTTTGGTAAACAGTACTAAATTTTCACTGCGATACATCTTAGTGTATACGGTTTGAATGTCGTTTCTTTTAATTATACCACTGCTAATATTACAAACAAGATTTATTCTTGTTAGAGCTACATTGGCTAGTTCATTCCTGAATACGTCTCTCCTCATGCAGTATTATGAAAAGGAATGCAAAAATTACTTAGATTCATGATGGTCACTTCACTGAAACGTTATACATGAAGTAAAAAATAAACATCCGATTAATTCTTACTTGGGGCATAAAACCCGGGAGTGGATCTTCCATCGTCTCTGGCTTTGTTAAGGATCCAGTCAGTCCCCGGCTGTCCGTCATTCCTCTCGTAGAAGCTGTAGAAGATCTTGGTTCTCTGGTCCTCTGGTAGGTTGTCCAGGACTGAAATGTATTGAGGCGGTAATGTTATGTTGTCAAGACGTTCATGGGATTCATATCCAAAGTAACCATATCAAGTAACCATATCAAAGTAACCATATCCATGGTTCTAATAACCTCTTATGCCAGGTCCGCCGCTTGTGAATATCAAGCAACGACCCTGGCGTACCGGTCTGGGATCCGTCCTTCTAGCTCACTGCACTAGCACTGGCCAGCCAATCAAGTAGCCGCCTACGGTGAAGAGACAACGTGATTGGCTGAAAACTTTCCCTCCAAGAGCATCTGATTTTCAGGCGGTTGGCCAGGGCTAACGCAAACAGAAGGACTGATTGCAGACCAGCACACCAGGGCCGTTGTCCAGTATACACAAGTGACTTGCCTGACATGAGAGGATGGGTTCTGAGATGTAAAATGACGTTGATAGGTGCAGACTCTCCCCCAAGCTTGTTGTAATATAGTCGTCATAGTATTACTCATTGTGCGTGCAATGGACTTTAGAAGGCACCAGATAACAGCAAGGTCACCAAGGCACTACCACCGAAGACGGTCGCCATTTTCATATGCATAGCTCACCTCACAGTACACTTGCAAAAAAAGTCCTCTTTCTATTAAAAATCTGCATTGTAGATTGTTTAGCCATTGTACGAAAAAAATGATGGATAGGATATGAAGTGTGCAATCACCTGTAGGTTTGGATTTAGCCAAGAAAGGTGCAAGAACCGCGGTGTGGTTGAAAACGTGTTCGTCGAGTAGTATCGGGAATCGTGGTCGGACAATCTCATCAAAGCCTACTATTCCGTTGTCACAAATCTGAAAAAGAGCATGTTAGTATAGTTTCTTAACCTTTAACCTTTATAGTTTCTTAAAGTTGTTAACAATTCTTGTTATCGGTTCTTTTGTTGTCTTACACTGGAATGGGTTTGTCATTTTACAATCTAAAACGTGTGGAAGAAATATGAAATATATAAGATTATATACATAATGCCTGATTTTTTAGATGGCTAAGGTAAGTAAACTTACGTAAATGTTGTGGTGTCTCCGTCCAAAGAACCTGAAGCCCTCCATCGGAAGCTCCTCTTTCTGACACTCGGAAAAGTCCCATCGACGGGGCTGCTCATACACCTCTCTTCCATAAGGGTACATGTCGTCATCTGTGTCAGAAAATACGCATGGTCGTATATATGTGCACATTGGTACCGATTTATATCTAGAATATCCTAATCATATAAAATGAATCCTGTGAAGAAAGGGACTCATGTTTTACAACCTGCATCTTTTAAGTCTTTTTGTGCCATATGTATTTTTTTTTAAATAGACCGCCCATGATTTCATCATGAAGGTCTTCCAAGAGAGGAGTCGACGACGGATATGGCAAAGAAAAACCCTGGCAGGACAGCATCAAGGAGTAGATATCCCTCACTCTCCCAAGATCTTGGTAACGTTATGTATGTTAGTAATATGATTACTTGCCTCGGCAAGTAGTTTCTCCCACCAGACGAAAATTGTCCGGGCAGGTACAGTTCCTTCCGCCGACAGTGTTGATACATTCATCGTCACACCCACCCTTATCGGTGATGCACTCGTCAATATCTGTAGACCAAATACACGACATCATGGTTATTGGCAAGATTTGCCCTGATGTCATTCCATCGTAAAAGGCTGGGACTCCCAGCCTTTTATGATGGAAGCCTGGGACAGATGCAAACAATTAGGTGTAACTAGATACGGAGAATTCATTGAGCTCGAGCAATCGCATACATGGTCAGATATTTCATCCTATTTGCGAAATAAGCAGTATCAATCGAAGCATTCTACCTCTACGTGAAGAAGACCAACACAACGTTTACCAGAATCAGGTTCAATCATTGGAAATGTGAATTATTTTACTGCACTATGCAACCAGAAACATTGACTGACCGACACAGGTCCTGTTATCTGCCGCGAGGTTGTAGCCCGTGTCACAGCTGCAGATGAAGGACCCATGGGTGTTGTGGCAGTTTTGCTCACAGCCACCGTTACCGTTCGTGCACTCATCAGTGTCTGGGATAGCTGGTCAGTAGAACAGCCGTATTTACAGGGATGAAAGGAAGTATTAACATATCTTCTTTCAGTGATGGAGGAGATCCCTTTAATTCCACACACTTCATGCATAACAATGTGCTACAGTACTACTACACTAAAATGCATGAAAAATGTATTCTAGCTGTTGGGTCAGACATATAGGTGCACCATATCTTAGAAGGGGGCGCTTTTATATATTTCATAAGTCAAATTCATTAGCGGGATGCCTGGATTCTAAGCAGAAAAAAAGAAGACGTTTACCGTTACAAAGTGTCCCGTTGGTGAGGTTCAGACCAGTGTTACAGGTGCAGTTGTAAGAGCCTTGTGTGTTGATGCAGCCGCCGTTTACATGGTCACACTTGTCTATCATGTACCAGCACTCATCCACATCTGGGAATGGGAGGAACAGCAAGCATGATTTATTTGGACATTTCGCACCGTCATATATTGAACGTAGGAAGATTCCATGAGTATTGTACTGCAACATACGTTATTTAAAACAGCAGTTGTCCTGTCGAGCCATAACATATGAGCAGATTATTTTCTGTCGTTGCTGTGGGGTTGTGAATGGGATAGTGGCTTGTATTCTGTCGGTTTCCTTCACAACTACAGTTAATATATTTACAACCCTTTGTATCAGAAAAGGGACTAGATTTCAGTCCCCTTGTGAAAAGTAGTACGTAGCGTGCTCATTTGAAACGTCTGGCTAGAAATGCATGCTTCAGTATTACTTGACACTCTCTAACATTACCTCGGTCACAGGTTAGGCCGTTCCACCCCTCATCGCACTCGCACGTGTTGGTATCCGTGCACAGGCCGTGGATGCATGGAAGGTAGCAATGACCTGCGGAATTAACTTGACATTCAAACGACATTCCCAACAAAATTACATTTGGCTTATAACTAATACGTCAGTCTCACTTGGAGGGGGGGGGGGCGTAGCCGATCGCATTTCCAAATTGATGCCCCGCTGGGAATCCCATAGGGCTTCGCCTGAAAGTGCAGAAAAGCAGCCCACAAACTACCCAGTTGGGCGCGGGTTTGGAAATGTAGCCATGTCACAAGGTTGGTCTGTCAACATAACATAAACAGCTATTCTACTCCGTACCTTGGCAAGTGTCCCCGACATGGTTCCATCCAGGACAGCATTCGTAGTGGGTGAAAGATTCAGTACCATAGACGGTCAAGAGAGCACGGGGGTACCTGTGATAGGAACGGTTTTAAAACATACATTGGGTGATTTTTAACGTTATATGCCTTTCGCATGGTATTCAGCATTTCTGGTACCGCAGTATTTTCTACGATGGTTGTATGTAATTACGTAGGTCATACGGGGTCACTTTAAAGCCTCATGCAGTAGGGAATATGATATAACATATATCCTTAAAACATCTTACAACATTGAAACTTACCTAGTCTTTGTTCCAAACACCTCCGTGAGGTAGTCCAGAAAGCCCACGGACTCTCGACGTCTCCTGTTCTCCACTTGGTAGGACACCACGCGGGTTCTGGTAGAAGTGCAGACGCTGCCTGGCGGGCTTGAGTGACAGGTGGCGTATTAAATATTAACCAACGCAATATAGCGGTCTAACCACTAGACTAAGGACGTTTAAGGTGGGGTACAGGCATGCGGCAGCACTTCTGGGGTGTCTTGAAAATACTATATAGTGTTACTTGTGGCTCTTGATTTTTTTTCTCCAAGTACCTCTGTGCAAGACAATAATTTATGCAAATTTTGATGACGTCATCATGACGTCATCAACAATTACAGGGCCACGCCCCTTTTTACAAAAGTGGTTTTTCCTCGCTAACGATCCAATGTACAAAGCTAATATTTTAGGGACAGATGCATAATAATGCCATTGGTCAATACACGGGCTCCTTTTTGATATCTTTTTGAATTAATTTTTGGTGAATTTTTTTCAATAATTTAATGAGAACCTCCTTCTGTGGGCCCTCACACATTATCAAAGTATCAAAATGCTTATGCCACCCGTGAGAGCCAAGATCAGGTGGTAAATCTCAGAACGGCATTTCTTTTTTTGCCCTATCATATACAGTTTTGTCAAACTTTTGCTTTTAAAATCATGCTGTAGAGGTAGTATTGATAAAATTGGCATTTATTAATCGTAAAATGACCCCAAATCGCCATTATTTGCTTTTTTCCCAATCACGCAAGCACTAACAGTGACATACGGGTCAATAACCTCTGCAAACACACTATCTGACAGTCATAGCAGTGTTTACAGCCAGGCCAGAGAATCCAGCTTTCCAGAGGGAGGGAGGGAATAGCGAAAATGGAGGCCCCTGATTGTTCAGGCTGTTTCAAATGGTATCGGCACCCAGCAAGGACATTGGAAACTGCAACTTTGCCCTTGAAGTTTGCGGTAAACTGATAACCTTTGTAGGAAAATGATGCCAGATAATGAAAATAGACCTATACATCTAACAAATCAGATGGTTATTTTGTCAAAATATTTTTGTTCAAAATGTGCTGCCACATGCCTGTACCCCACCTTAAGCTACTACATGTAGAATAATGTGGCTTCGATACGGCTCGGGTCACCCCTACCCTTCTCTATGAGTATGTTTTACTTTTACGTGCAGAGGTTTGACGCCTTAAAGATTCCGCCGGATTTATGTCCCCATCTGACTGTGCGATTTGACTGTTTTTCATTCGTGTCCAGGCCCGGGCCCGAACCCGGCTCCACGGAATTTGAACCAGATGTGGCGAGAGGCAAAGTGCGCAGACCTCTACACCACGCGACATACTTCACACTAAAAAGTCAATAATTAAAGGGGTCGCGAGTTCTAAATGAACTAACAGAGTCACGTGGACCACGTAATCCCTTATAAAACACATAGATCAAGTGGAACCCTGTAACTAAGGTATGAAAGTATGTTTGCTTTTAAACCAGTCACTTTGACCATTTGACCCTGAAAATCTGTACCGACAATACAATTACTATGTATTAGCAGGCAGAGATCTACTGAACTGATTTGTTAAATTCAGTTACTGCTGTATATAGCTACGTACTATTAAATCATACATCTGCTGATCGATCTTCAAAGTTCGCGTGAACTATACACCATACAGTGTATAGTTTCATCCCGTAATACAGTCTTTTTGAGCAAGTTTCTATGCGTTGTATTGTAAACAATTGTTGCGCAATAAACCTGTTACATAAAGCAAAGCAATTGCCTGTTCAGTCGTGGTACCTATACGTAGATTCTAATCCTTTAACATTTAGCCGAGCGAATAAGACTTGTTCCCAAGACCGAGTTTCGGTGACCAGCGACCATCGGTCGATTCGTAACGGCAGGGTGTTTGGCCCAGAACCCAGTGGTCCCGGGTTTCAGTCCCCTGACGTCACCGTTGTGCCATTGGAAAAGACACTTAACACGACTTTTCTCACTTCATTCTGGTGGAAATGAGTATCTAGCTTCGGGACGTTCCTAGGATCATGAATACGTTAAATGATAAAGCCGTGTTTGTGGAGAGCCACACCTCGAGCACGTTAAAGACCCCACCACACATCGAAAATCACTGGGAAAATCATTCTCAAAGCAGTTCTTGAGAATGACGTGTCAGGAAAAGTTACGCATTCACTTATCAAGAACGGTTTTGAGAATGCCTAACCTGATTTAAGTGCCAAATTTCGATCTGCACTAGTGTTATGCGTTCACGACATGTTTTGAGTGTAAAAAATTAGTACTCGTACTCATTTGTCTCATTATCATAATTCATGCAAGATGAGTAAGAACCGCATTTTACACAAATACTACATTTATTCTTAAAGATATCATACTTTTCTACGCAACAATAATTTGTTTTCTACGCGACAATAATGATAACAAATTTCTGTTATTGGACAGGAACTTCTTTCATATCACGTAATAAACAATTCAAAATCGCTCGGGGTCAACAGTGGACAACACGCAAACTTTAGAGTATAACTCCTACAAAAATGGGCCAATCTCAGTAAAACTTTGCCAGAAGTTGTAAAACATGTACACAAACAAACTCATGGAAGGACGAAAAATGTTGATATGGCACACATTAATACATGCCTGGGGTCAAAACGGACCCCATACGGTCGGAAGAGGGTTAACCCATGTCGTACGGCATATTTGTCCGGGCCTTTACCAAAATAAGCGGGTACTGGCTGGCACATACAGATTAAGATGCATAAGTTGGAAATGAAGCACACTGCTTACCCACGAAGGTTGCCAACAGCATGATCCACCAGGAACAAAAATAAGACTACGCAGCAAAGGCGTACGGCCGTCATATTTGAGGCTTGACCGGAACTGCGAATATAATACGCGCGTCCGACACCCACTTCCTTTTGATAGATGAGTGCGGAGGCTTTCACCACGATGAGGAAGTAACAGTATTGAAAAATATTGATACCGCGGCCGTAAAGTAAATTTGTTTTTGGTGTACGTGCTGCTGCACACACTTGTTCCAATGTTTGCCTATCAAACAAGAGTATCGAAGTACATTAAGTTGGCAGCCATGCCAAGGTTCAAAATCTGGGTTTTGTGGGATCTACCAAAATTGTGGACAGACAGGTGTTTATTTTTATTTTTTGTTAATCGTGAAAATGTCGTCATACACACACACACACACACACACACACACACACACACACACACACACACACACATACGCACACACACACACACATACACACACACACCCATACACACACAGACACACAGACACAGACACACCACAGACACACACAAACACACACCACACACATACACACATACGCACACACACGCACACAGAAACAGACACACACAGACACACATACACAGATGTATCCTTGCAGTTTCTAGAGTAACCCAGTACATGAACAAACAAATAGAAAACAACGTTGCCATTGAAAAGCCGCGAAAACAAGCCAGTAAGCAAAACCTAGTGTTAGTGTTAAGATATCAATGAACAAACAGCATGCGTGGTGAATCAATTCCGGTAGCTGGCGCTCGTAGGCGGTCTCTTGTTGAACTAAGTGCACTACACATAAACGCCATCTACCAGAATATATTCGTCACAACAGTTGCAAATCTCAGTCATAATCACCTACAATGTATACATTTTATTTATTGTGCTAGAGAACTCGTATGATATGTGGCTGTCTTAAAGTCATAGATTACAATGTCGGAAATGTACGTAGGTACCTGAAATTGTTTTTTGTATCGAGTATCATAAAACACACACACACAAACACACATAAAACACATATAAAACACACACACACACACACACACACACACACACACACACACACACACACACAAATGAACAAATCGAATGTATCGAGTATCATAAAACACACACACACAAACACACATAAAACACATATAAAACACACACACACACAAACATGAACAAATAGAATGTATCGAGTATCATAAAACACACACACACAAACACACATAAAACACATATAAAACACACACACACACACACAAACATGAACAAATAGAATGTATCGAGTATCATAAAACACACACACACACACAAACAAACATGAACAAATAGAATGTATCGAGTATCATAAAACACACACACACACACACAAACACACATAAAACACATATAAAACACACACACACAAACACACACACACAAACATGAACAAATAAAAAATAACGTTAACCCTTGCCATTGAAAAGCCGAGAAAACAAGCCAGTAAGAAAAACCTAGTGTTAGTAATAGATATCGACGAACAAGCAGTATGCGTGGTGAATCAATTCCGGTGACTTGCTCTCGTACGCGGTCTCTTGTTGAACTATATAAGTGCACTACACATAAACGCCATCTACCGGAATATATTCATCACAAACAGTTGCAAATCTCAGTCATAATCACCTACAATGTATATATTTTATTCATTGTGCTAGAGAACTCGTATGATATGTGTCTGTCTTAAAGTCATAGATTACAATGTCGGAAATGTACGTATGTACCTAAAATTGGTTTTTGTATCGAGTACCAGAAAACTTTAATTTTGGCATGGCAGATCCCGTATGCGTAGAAAGATACGTTCATTTTGTGATAGGCGTGACCTATTCTAGTAGCAGAGCTGTCTTAGTTGACGATCTCACAATGTATCTTTTCTGTTAAAAGCGGTGGTATCAAAGGTAAAACTTCCAAACAGACAAGGCAGTCCCAAGTTCCCCCTCTGCCCTGATCTCCTAACACCAACATTCCATATCTATCTTGCTTGCGGGAAAGCTCTTAAGTAAATGGATTTGGATTCTTAGATAATGTAACATAAGTTTTGTGGATTTAAGACGTGTACTTTGGTTCCTCAATTCCCTGCACAAACCGTATTATACGCTGTAGAAAGAGGGTAGGCGGTGAAGTTGGTCTTGATAAGCGGTTAGCCTAAGCATGAGTGTCCGGTGGACATTTTTCTTCACAGCGTTGCTTGAGACACGAGTTTTTGAAGTTTTCAACTCAGTGAGATCAAATCAAATGTATGTCAAAGTAGTTCTGTATATGAGGTTATGTAAATTTTGAAATCATTTGCATGAATAATAAAGAGATGCTACAATTGCTTCCAAAAAAAAGGCTTTTGGAATAAATGTGATTTGATTTGAAAGAGAAAATTCATATCAATTTTGTGTCAATGTTACAATGTAAAGGTTATGCAAAGAAGTATCTAATTAGCATGATCATGATATATATATATATATATATAAATATATATATATATTCTCTCTCTCTCTCTCTCTATATATATATATATATTCTCTCTCTCTCTCTCTCTCTATATATATATATATATATATTTATATATATTTATAACCTTTACATTGTAACATTGAGACAAAATTACTTGGCGAAGGTATGACGTTGTGAAACTCTTTTGTCATTTTGTCGATTAGTTGTTCTAAAATATTGATGCTGTTAAAATACAACCAGCTATAACAAAAAAAAGTTCTCTGCATCTTTTCATAACACCGAGTGGTCACTGGAGGTTTTTTTTTTTTTAAATCTCGGTCTGGAAGTGGGAAGGGGAACCGTTGAAGTCCAGGCATTGTTTGTCCTTCTCCCTGTTAACTCCGTAACAAGCCTACCGCTAACCATCAAAGCACACATTTGGCACCCTCCTTAAAGCAGGACCCCTATCGCTCGATTCGTTGGCTCGCTCGCGTAGGGGCCCTGCTCTTTAGCCCCGGTAGACACGGTTCTGGCGCCGTTACTGACAGTTGCTCATGAATAGTTAATGAGCTATCCTTATTTGGTGGTTATTTCAAATCAAATCAAATCAAATCAATCTTTATTCAAGCAAACTGGCAGACATTAAAATTCTGAATTGATTTGCTTTTACATGGCAGCAATTTAAAAGCATTTCAAATGACTTAAAAGCATTACAACATTTTAAAATTTATAAGGGAGTTGATTAAACGAAACGAACACATTAAAAGCTGTACACTTTACACTGTGACATAACAAAAGCGAAGAATACCGTGTCAAATCAAGCTTTGTGTAAGATAAGTGAGTCCGAAGGTAGATAATGCATTTGATTAACAGTCATTCAATAGTTCAACAAGGTAAGGAATTGGCGAATGTTTATAACGGACTGTCCGGCAATAAGGAATGTCCAGCTTCTGCGAATTGCGTGTACATCTACCGGAAATGTTCTGCCGTAGTGGGGGTAGCCATTCGCGAAAGTCAGAGTTGAGCAGTGATTCAGCAAAAGTTCTACAGAGTGTACGACGACGGTCGGAAAGTGAGCTGAGGTTCAGTGTGGTTAGTGCAGTGCTGTAGCTGGAATATTGTGTCCCCAGGATGATTTTGCAGGCTCTCACTTGGATTCTTTCTAGAGCATTTGATTGTTTACAAGTCAACGCTGGATGCCATACGGGTACTGCGTATTCTAGTGTGGGACGCACATACATTGCGTAAACAGTCGTGAGGTCCGGAGTCGACACACCACATCTCTTCAGTCTGCGTAACATGAACAGTCTCCTGTTTGAAGATTTGACCATGTTATCCACTTGACGGTCCCATTTCAAATCGCTTTGAATGGTCGTGCCCAGAACTTTGATGTATGTTACACTTTCAAGGGCGTGTCCACTTATGAACAGAGGTTCCGGAGGGGGAGGGGTTCTCGCGAAACACACTTGAAGAACTTTACATTTCTTCGGGTTTAAGGCCATCTTGTGGTCACAGACCCAACTGTTCAGGCCATCAAGTTTGGGTTGAAGTGCACATGGCTGGCGTATCAACCGGGTCTCTGCAATGTTCATATCGTCTACATACTTCCAACGGTTGGCCTCTTCGCGGAGTGCTGCGTCAATTAGTGCGGTGAAGATGACTGGCCCAAGAAGGGTTCCCTGCGCAACTCCACAACTAAGGTGAAGCCAGTCCGAGGTAGAACCTTGGTAGGAGACCCTCTGCCGTCGGTCGGTCATAAAACTGCAGATCCACGGAATCACTGACGGGCGAACACCAATGTCAAGTAAGGAACGAACAGCAATTGTGTGATCAACTTTGTCAAAAGCCTTAGACAGGTCTGTGGTGACAAGGGTACAGATTGAACTTGGTAATGAAGATGATTTGTAAAGAAAGTCCACTAGGCTGACCAGCGCATGTGTTGTTGATCTCTGCTTACGGCCCCCGAACTGACGTGGGTCGAGTCTGGGGGAAATGTCATTAACAATCCAATTTGTGACGAAGCGTTCGCAAAGCTTCGACAGCATAGGGGTAAGGGAAATGGGGCGTAGTTCATCGATGCTTGGCGGTGACGACTTTGGCAGGGGAACTACGTTAGCTTCTTTCCACTGACGGGGAACAGTGCCTTCAGTGAATGACGTGTTGAATAAGTCACAAAGGGGAGTGCTCAACTCACATGCGAATTCCTTAAGGATACGAGCAGGTATGCCATCAGGACCGGGACTCTTGTAGGTGTTGGTGGATTGTAGCTGTGAGTACACATCCCACACGTGGATGGTAGGAACTGGTTGGGCCGGTAGGAATGATGGGAGAGATGACAACTGCAGTGGTGGCAGTGATTGAGACACGGTGGCGAACTTGACATTAATGGCATTGGCTATGGCGGTATGGTCGTTTTGATCGACGCCAGGAGCGTAGATCCGACTGGCTTTCTTGTTCATGTTGCAAATTGCCTTGAGACCATTGTGCCAAGACCTTGGATTGTTCTTTTTGTTCTATTTATTCTGAACCTAAAGTAACGATGTGAGACGTAACCTGATTGGTTGATAGCTTCCCAGCGTCCTTTACGCTTTTGCTTGAGATGAGGTTTAGCAAACCCTCTCATTGGCTGAAGCTGTTTTGGTGGCGACGGCGCCAGAACCGTGTCTACCGTGGTTGAAGAGCAGTGCCCTACGCGAGCGAGCCAACGACGAATCGAGCGATAGGGGTCCTGCTTTAAGGAGGGTGAAATTTGGTACCAAAAGGCCATCTCAGCAAGGAGAAGGTTCAAAACGAGCCACTGAAAAGGGACGAGGTTCAGTAAAAGAAGCTCAAATGAGAGAAAAAAAAAACAAGGATGTTTAAGACGTTGTGATTTATTTCTAAGTCCTTCACAGCACCTGCTTTTCATACAAAAATAATTAGTCCAGCTTGTCTTGAGAAGAGATGATGTTTTAGTGAGTGCTATTTCAATGATAAGAAGTGGTGCCATGTGGCCTTACACTGAGAAAATCTAAAAAGGGAGAAAATTGCCATCAAATATTTTGCAACCAAAAACATGCATCTAGATTAATGTATAACAGTCGCAACGTTCACACTTCATACTTGGAATCACATGCAAATAGTTTCAAGGCAAATACCTTCATCAGTCATATTCATTTGTATTTTACAATAGAAACAATGATGCAATAATAAGTGAAAACACTCAAATAGTTTAGTGCATGATCAGATCAGTAACAAGTTGACATTCAAAGCTCTATGACGATTTAGAACAATTGCTTTCTAAGTGAAAACTGTTTATACAAGTGATTATATAAGTAGTTGTGTGAGGGATTTAGACCTTCCATCGCTTCATCCCAAAACATGATTCATCTCTGACGTACCACAGCTAATACAGTGTACGCGCTCACGTGACTACGGTGTAAGAATTGTCCGCCATATTACCTGGTTAAACAAGGAAGTCGACAGTTTGATTTTGAATTTGTCATACACATAGTTCATAGGCTAGACTCGACCATATTGAACCAACCAGAATGAATACTGTGACGTCTCGTTCGATCGAAAGCTCTGCATGTCTAAAAATCATATGTCCAATGATAATGTCTACTGTCCATCCCAACTTGAAACATTGTTTAATTACTTCCTGCTTTTTTCGCTTTTTGCAAGACCAAAAGTTTGATATTCGTTACTTGTGTTACCATTTTTGCTATACCTTGTTAGCTTGTAAGCTGTCTTGTCTTATGTACATTTGATTAAAGATTATGAATAAGTCATGAAATACAAATGCTCAAGCTACTGTTTAAATCTAACATTGATAGTTTTAAGATTCTCTTAGCAATGTTTGATTAAGAGGTTAAAAATGAAAGTCTATGGTTCTTTAAGGAGATCAGAAGTATCATCCTGTTCTCTTCTGTTATACTTACAGCAACAGTTTAATCAGCAAGTCTCTACAACCTACGACCTACGTAGTACTACTTACTAATATTATGATAGGTACATCATGATTCGTTGTAACCGCCTTGTTTGGGCCTGCAAAATTGCAAGCTTTTCCCGCTTATCCTGCCATCAAAATTGTTTTACAAAATTCCATGATATGCACGTTTCAATGCCTGGTCTTTGTTACCGAATAGATTTACTACATCTAGCACTGTAGCAGTTGTCTGTATGCATTGTATGCCTGTGGGAAACCATCTCATGGCGCAACACACCAGGTTTGTACTAAACAGTGCAAGCTGCATATCTGGACAGATTTATTTGATCCGCTCAGACCAGAAATTCCGGAGAACTCTTGTCGTTTGGAGGGTTCTTTTACATTCTCGAGGTGTGGACTCGACACAAGACCTCCATTTAACGTCCTGTCCGATAGTCATGTCTAACCGAAGCTAGGAACTCATTTTCACCTGAGTGAATTGAGAAAATTTGTGTAAAGTGCCGGCCTTTCCCAATGGCGCAACGTCAACGGGATATGTCATAGGATTCTAACCCACGACCTCTGGGCTCTGGGCTAAACATCAACCATCACGCCGCGCGACGCCACAAAGTGTAGGTCACCATGTGTATCTGCTTGCTTCCTAGCAGTTCCTTTAGGCCACATTTATTCAATGTTTAGGATCTTACGTTTTAAGATGATAATACTTCTATGGAAGATCACTACAAAAACCGAGTTTGAGGATGAATATCTGTAATTAGCTGTACCTAGTTTAAGGGAGTGGGTATAGGCATTTCAATTCCTTTCAGCGCGCTATTTTTACTTCGAAATTATGGTTTTAAAGAAGGCCAAAACTAAGCAGCATGGACTGGATAAAAACACACACAACTTTATCCCTAGACCTCTGTTTTTGCCCTGACCCCTCGATGATTTCTTCTTTGAAATGTCAGATAGTCAGAAGATTAATTGATGTGGCCGATAGCAGTGCCTTTGTATAAAGGGAATAGGAGAGGCTTATTTTCATGAGGATTGCTTCTGTTGGGGCCTCTGTTAAAGTTTTCCAGTACCTGTTCATGCTTTGATCTCTTAACTTGGGGTCTCCACAGAAGCAAGACTGTTTAGCATTTAACAGCTTTAAATACTGAAGGGTCTTTACCCAAGTACTCAGTTATGTCCAAGGTGATCTTTTTTAAAAGATTCTTTGTTTCATTTTGATAATTTCTACTTTTTTCTCAAGATTTCTCAAAGGCCATTCGACAATATCATAAATCAGTAATTTTTGTCGCTCATCAGCTCCGAATGAGTCTTCTTCCAGTGGAAATGTGGATTTGATCATGGTGTTTCCGTTTTCACGTTGTACAGAGAATTAAGCTGCGAAGTAGTAAGCCCTGTGTCGTAAGTTAGATTTCTAGCATCTAAGGGTTCAGTGGTGGCCTGAGACTGGCCCTGACAGGCCTGATCATGACCACTGGTCACTACAGAAGCAGCTGTGTCTGTGTTGGATTTCATGATGGCCTGAGACTGACCCTGCCCTGTCTGATCATGACCACTGGTTTTGTTTTGGCTGGCCTGAGACAGGTCTTGCCTGGTCTGATCATGGGTACCTATAGTTGGTGGTGTTCCAACAACTACGGGCCAAGAATTAAGCTTCGTGATATCTAGCACTTCATTATGTGACTGGCCCTGCCCTGTCTGATCATTTACTATAGTAACTGTGGTATGTGTGTTGAACTGGGTGATGGCCTGAGACTGACCCAGCCCTGTATGATCATGAACATGGCCACTAGCCATTTCTGTAGATGTTGGGTGTTTCGATGTTGTTCCCACACCTGCGTACATAGTGTTTGCCTTTAAGGCAGCTAGTATTTTTTTATGTGATAGATTTCCAACTTTCAGAGATTGAAAGCCACCCTGAGACTGACCCAACCCTGTCTCATCATGATGGTTGTCAATATCTTCACCACTGGTCATTTCTGAAACTGCTGTGTTTATGTTGCTACCATCCAAATTGGGCTTCACTCCTGACGGGGGGCCCCTGGTCCTCCTCTTGTACCAGATTGTGAGAACAATAGTTCCAATTAGGGCAATGCCCCCTGCTAATGGACCACAGACAGAGCCAATGAGGACAGGTAGGGGGGAACTGGGAGCAGATTCATGGGAACTGTTGCTTTCTGGTTTGTCTGTAATCATTGGAACAGGTAAAGTTAGAGCTGCTCTTGATTTACTTGTTTTGCCTGCAGGATGTGCTGTTGAGCCCACACCCAAGTACGAGCGATAGTGAGAGGAGACTCGGTCATTGTGAGAGATGTTTGAGGTCACTAACATACCAACAGGCAGTGTTGATATGGTTGGCTCTTCACATATTAATGCTTTAGGATTGACATCTGCAAGCTTCTGTCCCTGGAATTTGGTGGGTTGGGCACATATTATCAGGTCTTTCAATGATAAAAAATCTGTCAAATTTAGCATGAAGGGAGCCATTCTACAGTCACACTGCCAGGGGTTCATGTTCATGTCAAGGTTTATGGTACGAATAGATGGCAGCAAGCCATAAGCTAAAGGTGAAATGGTGGAAATCTTGTTGTTCAGAAGGTTCAAATATAGGAGCTGATGCAGATTTGCAAATGCTCCAGAATCGATGTTAGCTATCTTGTTGTCACTAAGGTGCAACCTTTGTAGCCGGGACAGATTTGAAAATGTACCATTCTAAATCATTGCTATCTTGTTGATTGACAGGAACAACTCCTGCAGCTGGGTTAGATTTGCAAATACACCAGGCTGAATATTTCTTATCCCCATGGAAAACAGACACAACCTTTTGAGTTGTCGTAGATTTGAAAATAAATCAGGCTGAATCATTGCTATCGGGTTGCTGCACAGGAACAACACATGTAGCCCGTGTATATTTGCAAATGCACTTGACTGGATCTTTGTTATCCGGTTGGAGTGCAGGAATACCTGTTTGAGCTGTGGTTGATTTGGAAATGCACCAGGCGGAATCATTGTTATTTTGTTGGAGTCCAGGTTTAAACTTCGGAGTTTGGGTAGATTTGAGAATGTACCAGGCTGAAACACTGCTATCTTGTTGGAGCCCAGGGCCAACTGGTTTAGCCGCGGTAGATTTTCAAATACACCAGGCTGCATCATTGTTATCTGGTTACTGCTTAGGTCAAGCAAATGAAGCCGGGGTAGATTTGCAAATACACCAGCATTTATCTGTGTTATCCGGTTTTGGGACAGATGCAAGTCACTCAGGCAAGGTAGATTTGCAAATGAACCCGGCTGAATCTTTGCTATCTGGTTGCGATACAGGTACAAGTATCGGAGACGGGGTAGATCTGAAAATGCACCAGGCGGAATCTTAGTTATCTGGTTGTAGGCCAGGGACAATTTTTGGAGCATGGGTAGATTTGAAAATGTACCAGGCTGAATGTTACTTATTTCGTTCTTGTCTAAGTACAATTCGCTCAGCCGGGATAGATTGGGGAATCGATCAACAACGCTAATGCTATTTTCGTTCACCTTTAAGTGCGTCAAATTCCCATACTGTAACAGCTCAGACCGATTTACGGTTGTTATATTATTACCTCCCAAATATAACTCGGAAATTGATATTGGGAGGTTTTGAGGAAGGCCGATAAGGCCAAGATTGCAGCATTTGCAGGGTGATGATGGTGCACAGCTGCAGTCAGCTTCTGGCGTGTTGGGCTCCTTCAGGATGATGAGAAGAAAAATCAGCATGTGTCGCAGCTTTCTACCCATGGTGCCCTACTGGATAAAACAGGAAGAACGTTTGTAAAGTCACACCAACTTTATGTATTGGATCTGGAAAAAAATACTTGACTGGAAAAAAAATCAAAACTAATTAAGGGGAAAGTCTGTACCTTGGTACACAAAGTATTAAGGGGTTAACCCTTGTCCTGCTGGGCTTTGTTTTACGAAGTTTATTTAATTAATTTCATGTCTTATCATCTCATTTTCCTTGAATTGTCCTTCACTGCCTTGGTATAGTTACTTCCGTATTCGGTGCGTTTCGCTGCGGTGTAATGCGTTCAGCTGAAAAATACTCCCAACCGGTACATATACAGGACCCACAAACAGGCTCTGTAATGCGCAACATATAGGGGTCCCCCTTGACAAGGGTTTTAAGATAAGGGGGAAATCTTGGTTCACACAGGAGAGAAAATGATTTATACTCCTTGCTTTTTGTTTTCATTTTAAACCTTTGATAAATGTGTTACTTTGAAATGCTAGAGAACCAAGAAATTATATTGAGCCCGCCTGAAATGATACTGTAAATGCATTTTAACTTCGAGTGGTTTATTTTTCACGCTAAGGGGAAAATGGAAGTGTTTTTAAGTTCGCGCCAGTACTATAGTCACATATTGCTACAGTATTGGACACAAATTTTCGCGCTGGTGTTAAGTTCGCGGTGAAATGACCACCGCGAATAATTTCTGCATTTACAGTATAGATCAAGAGATTTAGGAACAGTTCCAAATGTTCTGTTTGCAAGACAGAAAGTGTTTTGGGCTACTTCAGCTGTGTCTATAAGATACGCGCGTCGGCAGTTGTTCCTTTGTAGTGTGCAACAAACTGATTCAAGTTACTGTGTGTGGTCTTAGTTATTTATAAGGTTCTAATGATTGTCTGAAGCTGCCTGTTGGATACTAATATTAAGGTTGTTTAGTCCTTCTGCTTACCTTTTCATAAATCTGATTGGACCCTTCATGTAAGAAAATCTGAAGAAAAGATTTCACCTGCCTATTTCTCAAATATCATCACAAACTCTCATTACAACACTGTTACTCTCGTCTAAATTATGTGATTGTCTTAAAAACATGTTAAGTGCAGATGAATAAATTCTGACCTGATCGTTGTCTGAAGTCATGTGAAAGGGAAAGTTATAGTGTCAACAGGCCTGAAAAAAAAACTTTAAAAAATACTGTGACATGGCAAGGTGCTCAACCCGAATTTGCCGGTCCTTGCAGAATGTGTCATGGTAGTGCGACGTCACAAAATAAAGTATCAAGGCGCAGGGCCCCCATCACTTTCTTCAACTCAAATATAATCTCCAAGCAGATGTTGAAGTGTAAGAATGTAAATATTTTCTGATGGCTAGGCTCCTCTGACAACATTTATCTACCCTTGCTGATAGTCAGAACACGTCAAAATCGTTCACCCCAACATCTGCTTAGCGTTCACAGTCGTTCAACCAAACAACTGAATAGGGTATGATAAACTGCATACACAGGAGAATTACCTTTGATGTTTGTCCACTGTAGAAACGTACCTTTCAGGTCAGTTAGAGTAGCTTCAGTTTTGACTACTTGTTTGCTGCTGTGTCTATAAGATACGTGCGTCACCAGTTGTTACTTTGTAGTGTGTGACAAACAGTTTAAAATTACTGTGGTTTTTGTTATTTATAAGGTTGTAATGATTGTCTGAAGCTGCCTGCTGAATTTTAATTTTAAGGTTGTTTACTACTGTTGCTAACGTTTCTATGACGCTGTTTGCACCCCAGATGTTCCGTATGCTCCGTTTGACGGTTTAAGGCAAAAACTGTTTTTCTTACTTGTTTGCTGCTGTGATCATTCATTCTTCGGTAGTGTTTTGCTTTTAGTGTACAAGAAACAGTTTTAGAGTACTGTGAAATATACACATTTTATTGATTGTCTGAAGCTGGCTTTTTGAATATTGATATCAAGGTTGTTTACTCTTTTTGCTTACGTTTGTATGTGCCCTCCAGATAAAAAAATCTGTAGAATAAACACCATTAAAATTCTGCCTATTTCCGAACTACCATTATACACGCACTTGCATTTCTTATTCACTGTCGTCTAAATTATGTTAATGTACAAAAAAACTCATGTAAAATGGAGACAAATTAGTTGTGACATGTTCATTGTCTTCTGAGAGGGAAAACTAAAGTCATAACAGGCCTAAAAAAAACGTTTGAGCAGAGTGTGGCAAGCATGGCAAGGTTGCCTGATCAATCTGGAATTGCCTGGTTTGGCAAAATTTGTCCAAGGAGTACAATATGAAAAAAAAAGGTATCAAGGCGCAACGCCCCTGTTCCTTTCTTCAGAAATAACCCAATCTCCAAGCAGATGTTGGTGTGAGAGAATGTTAAACATTTTCTGACGGCAGGGCTTCTCTGGTAGCTCTCTACCTCTGTCAACAGTCTGAAAACGCTATGATCTTCTACCCCAACATCTGCTCGGAGCAGGAAACAAACCCTGAAAAAGTCATAATCTTCTACACCGAAATCTGCTTGGAGAATGAAACAAACTCTGGTTAGGGCAGAACAAACTGTCTGCACTGGGGAATTACCGTAAATATTTATCCGATGGCAAAAACATACCTTTCAGGCCAGACAGAATAGCTTCAGTTCACACTTTCTGGGCAGGTACTCGGGTAGTCAAAACCTCTGGCAGCGGTTCTTGTAGGGTGCGTCCTTCGGTAGCTGTGACAAACAACCCCAGATTGGTCTTATGTATTTGGCGGTATTGATTGTCTGAAGCTGGGTATTTGAATAATATCAACATTTATGATCGTGATGAGAACCGTAATACCACAATGTTTGTAGTGTTTTAGCGGCGTCGACTGTGGGCGGGCTTCTCTTACAGGCTAACGTACAAGACTGCAAGTAAGAGAAGCCGAGGCTAGTAGCGTTTGTGTTGATGATGATGTAAAAAATAATAATAATGAATGGTTTATTTACGTCCCGAGACAAAGCATACATAGCAGCCTACACTTGCTGAGGTGAAGTATGATTTACATATAAAAATAGTCTAAGAGCATTAAAGATACATACTATAAACATTTCATACTTACAATACTCAATTTAAAATATATGCGTACTTGTTTACGTGCTTTTTTGCGGCGCCAACTCTTTGTCATTGAGTAGGTCGACCAGGTAAGGTAGTGTAGTCTTACAATATTTAGCGGTCCTACGTTTGAACTGCGTTATCTGGTGTTTAGACCTGAGGTTCTTGCCATGGAGACTCACACGGTTTGGAGGTAACCAATTAGCAAACGTCGTGGAGCTTAACAAGGAAGTAGCAAACTTATCACATAGCTCATGTCGTCTGTTGCGTAGAGATAGCAGTGACAATTGGTTCATGCTATAGCTAACAAAGTTGGGGCCAAGAATGATACGACAGGCTCTTCTTCGTACACTCTCAATCGCTCGAGATTGGGCATTAGTGATACACAGGGCATTTTCTAGAGTTGGATATTTGTACAATATTTAGGCTGACCCTGGTCAGTAATCGTGGCCACTGGTAATTACAACAGCTGTGGTCTTTATGCTGGGTCTAGTAATGAGCTGAGACTCAGACCCTGTCTGATCATGAACATGGTCACTACAGTTGCTGTGGTGTGTGTTTTGAATTCAATTATGGCCTCACTGGTCACTTACAGTATTCAGCGTACGTTTGTGTGTGTGTGTGTGTGTGTGTGTGTGCGCGCGCGCGCGTGTGTGTGTGTGTGTGTTGGGTTCAGTGATGGTCTGAGAATGACCCTGGCGTCTATGGCTGGTAACTACTGTAACGGTATATTTGTGGTGTTTGTTGTGATGGTCTGAGACTGGACGTGCCTGTCTGATCACGGCCACTGGTTCTAACTGAGCTGTTTTTTGTCTTTGTACTTATATATGGCATACGACTCGCAATGACAGACCTGTCTGATAATGTTGGATCTTTATACTAGTGAGCTACTACCGTTACGGTACCTGTGGTGTTTGTGTTTGATTAAGTGGTATATCCTGAGACTGACCCAGCCTGTGTTCACAGTAGTCAAGGGGTCTGTGTATTTACCGAAATACACGAAATATACGTCCGAAATACACATGAAGATGGCTGAAATCTACCGAAATACAGTATGATTTGATGAGTTAACATCACAGGTTGCTATGTGTCGGCATAAGATAACATATTTATAGCCCTGGCGACAAGAAAAAGACAGAAAATACCAAGTGTGTTGTGCTTCTAAGGTTGTGTTGTGCTAAGGTTGCACTTGATTAACTTAAATAAAACTTCAAGGCAATACATTGTTGAGAACATGATACAGTATTCTATATATTTTACTTTCCACCGTGAAAATGACAACAACAGCTTGTATCCCAAGCCCGCTGAGCTAATACCAGAGAAAGTTTCTTATGGAATGGACTCTCAGGTCTCCGTTCTAACTTTTACTTTTTAGTCAACCCCGTCCTGCTATCATAAATACTTTAAAAACATTCAATCACTTTCAACATTCTCTTGGAATATTCACATCATTCTCTTTGAATATTCACATAATTCTCCGTTCTTTTTTTTATTTTTTTTTATTTTTTTTTTTTTTATTCTTTATTCCAACAAAATAAAAGAAATAACAAAGGTGGTGGACCATCCAACTTAAATATTATCAAACCAAAATAACATAAATGTACATAAATAATGTGATTTATGATAGATATGCAACAAAAAATAGTAAAAACTGACAGAATGATATGTGTAAATAACACAGAAGGTATGGCAAAATGTAATGTACTTCACACACATAATCTGCCCCATTTACCCAGATGTTTTTCCAATTTATTTTTCCTTGTAGCCATATATAATTCAACTTTATTGAAGAAGAATAAATAAACAATAAATGATTCAAAATTCACTTTTTTGGACTTTCTACTATGGTATATAAAATATTTAGCTAATAAGATAATAAAGTTTTGGATTACAGGGGTGCCTGGGAAAAGGTTTCCGAAAATGATATTAAAACCATTTAAAAGAATTTCTTGACCTGTTTTTTGAAGGTACCAAATTTTGAGTTTATTCCAAAAAGCTATTAAGTTAGGACATTCCCAAAACACATGAAGGTAAGTCTCCTCTTCAAGATGACAAAATGAGCACAACGGGTCATCAGTCAATTTCCAAATATGCAATAATCTGTTTGTAGGTAAAAACTTATGTAAGATTTTGTACTGAAAAAACCTAAGTGTTGGGTCTATAGTGCAGTAAGTCAACAAAGTGTATACTACTTTCCATGGGATGGGGGAGTCAAAGAGGTACAGCCAAGATAATTGTACATTATGTGCAGTATCCATAAGGTTATTGGAAAGTAAAAAGAATTTATACATACATTTATTGATTTTTGTCTGTTTTAACCATGTATAGTTCTGAATTAAAGGTATACATACTTGATCTGGGAAATTATTACACAAAATTGATTTCCATTTGCTTGGAATGGCAGAAATCAACTGTGTGTATTTAAAATGGCTAACAAATTGTTCCATATTTCGTGGAAAATTCATCATAAGTCAAGATGTTACCATTTGAATTCACAATATCATTTATAAAAACAATTTTTCTATTGACAAAAGCATTAAATACAAAAGGTACACCTTCAATACATATATTTGTATTCATGAATAATAATTGTTGTCTAATTTCTCTAGCGGTTGTGGGGGTCTTATATTGAAACTTATACCAAGCCAATAAGGCTTCACTTAAAAAGGAACCTATTTTGAGGTGCTGTACAGATTTGATCTGAAAAAAGGGAAATAAATCTTCTACCACATTTGGATGCACTCTTAAAAGCCAAGCACTAAACCAGCTTGGATTAGAATACAGTTTAGGCACCCATGATGCTTTTATTGTGAGTGCCAATGCATATAGGTTTTTAAGATTTAGACCACCATTTTCTATTGAATTATACATTGTTTTCCTGCTAACCCTTTCTGGTCCTCCGCTCCAGATAAAAGAGAACACTTTACGCTCAAAATCTATAAATAACTGCTTGTCTGGCATAGGGAGGACCTGAAAGAGGTGGGTAAACTGTGGAATAATAAGGGAATTAATGATTGTTACTTTACCATATAGTGATAATTTTTTTCCTTTCCAAGGATACAATAGTCTATCTAATTTAGTTAAAAGAGGCTCAACATTTGCTGAAACGATAGTGTCAATATTCTCGGGTATATGTATACCCAACAATTTCACATTTCCGTTTACCCATTGAAAAGGAAAATGGGAGGGCAATCTAAAGTTGCTGTTTTTTAAAGATCCGAGTCTAAGTATTTTGCATTTATCATGGTTTAAGGAGAGGCCGGAAATTTGTGAAAAACTATCTAAATCTTGAAGGAGGGCATAGAAAGAGGTTAAATTTGGACTAAACGGGAAATTTGAATCGTCTGCGTATTGTGATATTTTTGTAGATTTACCCTTAACAGAGAGGCCTATCAAGTTGTGGTTTTGACGGATCTTAATTGATAACAATTCAACAGCAATGATAAAGAGATAAGGACTGAGAGGGCAGCCCTGCCTTACACCTCGATATAAACTAAAAGGGTTTGACATATACCCATTATTTAACACAGAACTGGTAACATTATTATACAAAACATTAACCCATGCAATAAACTGTGGACCGAAATTGAAAAATTCTAATGCCTTTATGATAAAATCCCATCTAATCGAATCGAAAGCTTTTTGAAAATCAGATATAAATATTAGTCCAGGTCTATCTTCCTGTTCATAATGTTCAATTGTTTCAAGTATCCGTCTTATATTGTCCCCTATAAACCTCCCCTGTATAAACCCAGTACGTTTGTGTGTGTGTGTGTGTGTGTGTGCGCGCGCGCGCGTGTGTGTGTGTGTGTGTTGGGTTCAGTGATGGTCTGAGAATGACCCTGGCGTCTATGGCTGGTAACTACTGTAACGGTATATTTGTGGTGTTTGTTGTGATGGTCTGAGACTGGACGTGCCTGTCTGATCACGGCCACTGGTTCTAACTGAGCTGTTTTTTGTCTTTGTACTTATATATGGCATACGACTCGCAATGACAGACCTGTCTGATAATGTTGGATCTTTATACTAGTGAGCTACTACCGTTACGGTACCTGTGGTGTTTGTGTTTGATTAAGTGGTATATCCTGAGACTGACCCAGCCTGTGTTCACAGTAGTCAAGGGGTCTGTGTATTTACCGAAATACACGAAATATACGTCCGAAATACACATGAAGATGGCTGAAATCTACCGAAATACAGTATGATTTGATGAGTTAACATCACAGGTTGCTATGTGTCGGCATAAGATAACATATTTATAGCCCTGGCGACAAGAAAAAGACAGAAAATACCAAGTGTGTTGTGCTTCTAAGGTTGTGTTGTGCTAAGGTTGCACTTGATTAACTTAAATAAAACTTCAAGGCAATACATTGTTGAGAACATGATACAGTATTCTATATATTTTACTTTCCACCGTGAAAATGACAACAACAGCTTGTATCCCAAGCCCGCTGAGCTAATACCAGAGAAAGTTTCTTATGGAATGGACTCTCAGGTCTCCGTTCTAACTTTTACTTTTTAGTCAACCCCGTCCTGCTATCATAAATACTTTAAAAACATTCAATCACTTTCAACATTCTCTTGGAATATTCACATAATTCTCCGTTCTTTGTAAAATTGAATAAAACATGATCATCATATCTATATCACAATCCAATATGTGAAAAAATTATAAAGCAATGAACATTGATTTTTACATTCTCTATGACTTGCAGCTTGATTCCAACTGAGATGTAAGGCTCCGGCATTACAAGGTTTTAGTGTTACTAAGTTTCAACGTTATGAGGTTTCGGTGTTATGAAGTTATGGTATGTCAATATGAGGTATTTGTCTTAAAATTACACTTTATAATATATCTATATAATTGTAACATTTGCAAAATCCATAGCATAACCATTGAAAATTATATATTGTAGAGCCATATCTCTCACATAGTGAGAAATATCAGATTCCATATTTTCATATGTTCATATTTGTGCGTATCACACGAGGGGTCTAAAATGACCCCTTCATATTCTTAGCAGCAATAGCATCGACCATGATGGCACCTAATATCTAAAATCGGACAACATATTACAAAATGTAACGTTCCACCAAAAAAATGATATTTGCTAATGTTTCTAATAAATATATAGTATATAACGTTAACGTTGCAATGTTTATGATGTTGTACAGCAACCCAACCCCAAAGTATCATATGGGATATCCAAATCTTAAATGCAATGATGGCAATCAGTACTTTAAAACTCTTAACTATAATCCATATTCATGTATTTGATCTTGTAACGCTAGCCCTTTTGTCTTTCTTAAAACCAACTATATTTTGGCATCAAAAAAAAAATACTGTATTATATAATGATTATTCCAACAACATAGGGAAATTTTGCTGTAAATCCAACAGCGAGTTATTTTCTAAGTCCTCAATAGTGCTTCAGTCAGGCCAAGCAAGCAAAGGTGAATGTTGGGAGTTTCAGTCTGCTATAGGGAGAATGCCTATTTTCTTTGCAATTAAAATTAGGGCTTCTAACATGGTATCCCTAAAAATTAGACGGCCCTACACAACATTACATTATACATACGTGAATAGTTTCATCAGGATGGAATAAATATATGGATAAAACAGATTAATTTTTTTGAGATAAAAAGTCGACACGTTTTCTTGTCAGCAGAGCCTGTTGGCTGTCCTGTAGTTCTGAAGGTCGCTCCATGTGACGTTGGGGGTCAAAGTGCACATGCTGGGGTCGTTGCTGCGAGCCGTCTTCAGGTCACAGATCAGGGCAGTCCTGCACTTATGGTCACAGGGCTGGGTAGGGGCTGACTTGTAGTAATAACTGTAAAGTACAACCAACCAATCAATCAATCAATCTATCAACCAATCACAGGGCTGGGTAGGGGCTGACTTGTAGTAATAACTGTAATGAACAATCAATCAATCAATCAATCAATCAATCAAGTTGCCAATCAGACAATCAATTAATCAATTTGCCAATCAGGCAATCAATCAACCAATCACAGGATTGGGTCTGGTTGGACTTGTAGTAATAACGGTAATGTACAATTGATGAATCGACCAATCACAGAGTTGGGTGTTGTTAGATTTGTAGCAATATTTAACTGTAATATACAGTCAATCAATCAATCAATTAATCAACCAATCACAGGGTTCAGTCGAGTTGGACTTGTAGCTTTATTACATGTTCCCCTCAATTAATCCAGTCACAGGGTTGAATCTGGATGGACCTGCGATGTACAACCGGGAGGAGGCCAATGATGACAGTCAATCAATCAACTGATCAATCAACTTATGAAAGATACAAAAACGTTAAACGGGACAAATTGAAATTAAGGCTAAGTACTGTACACTGCATACTTATTCAATCATATAAGATGCAATATAATAGAACATGGCAATTCATATATAATAATATATGCATAATTCTTTCTGAAATAGGTAGTATGTATTTATCTATTTGTTGTTTCCCTTATTCTCTTTTTGTCACTTTGGACCTTAAAAAGGTGAAGCAGACAAAGACAGTACCGGTATGTAAAATAGACTAATGGTATGGCCTAACCACACAAAACCACGCAAAACACTTACCTGTAGAAGAGTTGGAAGAGTTCATTGTCTTTTTCTAGTCGTTGAACAAACTTGTCCCAGTCTGCAGGGGTCATGGACGACATGTTATAAGCCTCCTAAGGAGGAAAGGACACATTTCATTGGTAAAGGTTAAAGGTCGAAAGGCAGTCCCATAGCCGTTCTATTGGAAGACAAAACCCATCCCATTCCTTCCACTGCTTTTTACCTTCCCAACCAAATACAAGTACCCACGTTTACACCTAGGTAAAGTGAAGAAAGTGACTCTCCCATTGGTGGCATATTAGGGGATTCGAACTGGTTTCTAGGCCCCTGATATGCTACCGATGTTGGCCTTGGGAAAGTCACATCCTAATCATTACACAAACACAATGCCACACATGAGTGTTTCGTTGTCAACCTGTATCAACCAAATCTTTAGGTGCACAAAAATCTTACAACTCAAATTTCGAGCCCTGAATCCTATATAATTAAGTCCTAAACAGGCAGACAGACAGACAGACAGAGCCATGTGTACCTTGGTGTCGTACTCCAGTTTCCAGCTGGGTTTGTCTGTCAGGTTGGCTTCTGTCAGGTTCATGATGTAAGTCTGCTGGTTCACAACATGCATGGAGCTGATGACAGGAGAAAGATGAAAATTTTTAAAAATCATGTGAAAAAAAATGTCTTTCTTAGGCATCCAGAGCATTTTGTGAGGCTTGAAATTTGAATTTAAAATCTCCAAATTCTAGTCATTCCTACACATAGTAAGTTTCAATAACATGTTACCATTACATATCGACAATAAAGGAGCAAAGATACGATGTCGTTGTGTGGTGAGAACTGATAGAAAATTCAAGCCCTAATAGACTGATCCGGATTGTCCATCACAATCAACGGTTCGACCAATGAGAAAGCTACTGTATGTCCGTAAAATATTTGCATTTTTATGTTTTGATTTTGCATTTCTATGTTTTGACGGAGGTGGGCGGGGCTATGGTATCGGTCTATTTACACCAGGCGCATGAAAATAAATATCACCATGTAGCTTATCTTTGTGCCGCTTTAGAGCACTTTTGATAAGAAATCCGCACGCAAATGTGGCAAGCAGAGGCAATAAATGTCAATTTCATAAAGATTACAGCAAATAGAATATTTCCACTTTTCAAGCCTCATAAGATGCTTTGGGTGCCTTTGATCTTCAGCTACACAATGATATCTAACATTTACTAACATAATTCCATCACAGTGTACATAATTACACCACCCTGAAAAGGTAAGTCCAAACAGATCTCCAACCTAAAATCCCCCAGTGTAGTATAATGCACTCCAGACCTGTATATCTGAACTGTACATACCTGGGGAGTGCTGCACTACAAATCTCTCAAACACACTGTTTTTCAAAGTTGTGGATTTATTAGGTAACACAGTGGAATGAAGTGTGAGTGGATTAATTATGGTCTCATTCCTGTATTACTCCGAGTGGGTACCCTAAAAGAGTCCGTTGCCCAAAAAATGAACGGCTGCATGAACGTGTGTCTATATCGGTGGGAAAATCCCTTTTAGCTAGCCCAGCTGATATCATGCTATCAAAAGAGATTGTGTGTAGTGAAAATGTTGTCAATTTTTTTACATAATCGAGGGTACATGTTCTCAACATGGAATGAAAAACATTGGCACATTTCCTATAGCTTCATTACGAACGCTCCCATGTAAAACACGTTTTATAACATGTAAGCCTAAGGGGCGAAAAAACTCATGAATGAGACCTTAAATGGAGGTTACTCTTTCACCTGAGATTTCATTCACAAATCCCATTGCATTCTGGGAAGCACAGTGTACTATGGGTGACCATGATTTAAGTCTTCATCTGGTCTATGTTACCATGGTAATGATGAAATGTATGCTTCCTTTTGATTTTGTATAATCTAGTCCATCCATGTACGTAGGGTTGCATACATGTATACCACTGCATAATACAAACTACTGTCTGTGAAGGGCCATGTAAATTTCTTTCTGTTTCAAATTGGTTTTGGCAAGTTCCCCTAGGTTGCTTTCTTATTCTGTTCTACCTATCTTGACTTACCTGCCAGTATAATTCCCGTCTATTTCGTACACCTTGTACCCAGGGTTCAGGTACTGGTACGGCGTGACACTCGGCCCGATGTACGCGATGTTGGTGGGTCTCGTACGATTCTTCATGTCGTAAAACAGCTCAAAATGGTCTTTGTGGGTGTGCCCGAAGAACTGGGCAGCCACTGTGCTTTCATACCTGGATAGACAATAAGGTACTGTATAATTGCATTGTTCAATATGCAACTGATTGTGAATTATAGCATTATAAGTTCCATTTTGCATCCCTTCCAAAAGACGGATGCTGTCTGACCCTTGCCAACCTGTATAATGTAGCATTAATGCCACACTACACGAGCAATAGCTGAGCACATCTGGCATTAATGCTGGAATGGCTGCTAGGACATTCAGGGAGTTGTACTTGGACAGACGTAATTACCGTGAAATTACCATGACAGTGTGCACTAACCAAGCATTAGTGCTGCAAATGTATTTCTGGCATTAATGCTACATTAGACGACAGTTTGGCAAGGGCGAATGAAGTTGCCCTGTCCCAGCGTTGACAGGGGTCCCCCATTACCAACTAATTGGAACCAGAAGCTCAACTGTGAGGCTGCTACCAGTTGAGTCTCAGGGACATCAATGCCAAGGACTGACCTGTCTATAATTCTGTAGTAGTTCCAGCTCCAGGCACTCAAGCATTCCCCTGTTCCTGGTGGGATGTGTCCAATGATGTGTACCTGCATGTACAATGTACATATAGTGTAGAAAACACAAAGAAAATTCAACCCTGAGATCATGTACAAATCTACGATTCAGACTAAGACAGCACACAATCTCTCACTTATGCAGTATTTGATAAGAGCTGACAATTACACTTCAACTTCTTAGCATTCATGGCAGAGGGGAGCATTGTAGCCATCTTAAATTTTCTATAGGTAGAGGAGATGGGCTCCAGGAAGTCATTCATAAAGCTAATTTTCTGTGTGACTGTGTAACTCTGACTGAGTTTTCTTTGCTACAATATCCTAGCAGGTAAAGATGTACAAATACGCATATACCAAAGACTAAAAAATATCTACATATTCTCCAGCTATAAGCTGCAAACACCGAGTGTCCAAAGATTTGTCATACCACTCAACAAATTTCATAAATAACTTTTTCTAATATGCTTTGTTATACTTTAATTTTATGTATTGCATCATATTCCAATCATGAAAATCAAGCTTTACACAAATCTAATTCTAGTAGCTATATACAGTCACTCAATAGAAGAGAGAAAGAGGACTAGAACTGTTGCGGTCAGAAGGAAAACTACGGAAGCTATCATGGAAGCTTACGACGAATCGAACAAAGTGCAGAGAATTGAAGAAAGGCTGCAGGATGTTCAGACGACTGCAGCAGCAGAACACAGCGGTCTACTATGGTCATTCAGCGATCAACATCTACCCTTGCCAAACTGTTGTCTAATGTAGCATTAATACCGCACTACACACGCATTAGCTGAGCACATTTGGCATTAATGCTGGATTTCCTCTGCTCCCTGCATGACTAAAGGCCATGGCAGAAAGCACTAATGCTGGATAGATACCAACTAATTATCAAGCCTTGGTTCAAGGCATGGCTGATAGGACATTGAGGGAGTGGTACTTGGACAGCCATAATTACCATGAAATTACCATGGCAGTGTGCACTAACCAAGCATTAGTGCTGCATTATGTATTTCTGGCATTGTGATGGCAACCACTCGTATTATCTTTATTCGTATTCAGATACATAGTACAGATACATAGAACAGATACAGATCGAGTATGGTGACCGTGTCAATTGACACTGTAGCCTTCGCGTGAATTTGTTTAAGGTGGATGACAGGTTGCGAATCTGAAACCCACACTCTCTGGGCATCCGCCTTATCCAGCGGCACCAATTCGAGGGAGACGTGCTGGTTCTGGTTGGGATGCTTGCAGCGAGCTGCCGGATGACTCTTACACTCGAGGTCCGCCTTGATAACGCCAGCCCGCCTGGCGCTGCTCTCGTCTGCCAGTTGAAGACAGCTGCGTTGGAGACCTGTCCCTCTAATTGAGGGGGGATGCGTGTTAAGTGCCTTTCCCAAGGGCACAACATCGGGGCGCAAGTTCGGACATGTCTCTGGGCACAACCCGGGATTAGATCCCAGGTGCCATTGTTTGACAGCCGCGCGCTCTACACTTGCGCCACACGACGCCACAGTTTTCTGGCATTAAGGCTATATTAGAAGACAGTTTGGCAAGGGTAGTGGAAAGGCGACCTAAACTAAACTCTGAGTTGAACTTTAACCTTTTCCCCTTTGTCCTCAGCTTGCTGCAGCTGTTGTGCGAGCCACTGCAGCTGGCCTGCAGGGTCTGTGGTGTTCAGCAGCAGCCACCAGTTCAGGGAGTAACAGTAGTTGGTGTTGATGGAGATCAGCCGAAGGCCAGGGCGAACAAGGGCAGAGTAAAAGGCACCCCTGTGTGTTGAGAAAAGCTTTATATTAGATGATTAACGTGAGACTCATGTGTTTAGCTTTACACAATGCTTACAGCTTGGTGTGAAAAGGATGTGTGTGATCAGTCGTTTGGTGTAATATAACCAACTGCTGTCGTGCTGCGTGCCTGCGAAGCCGGTGTGCCATACTGAAGGGCGGTTATACCAGGTGGAAGAACACACTGTTCAGGTATCTGAGCGTGCCACACAGCACACTTGGACGGCGTCAAATGTGCGCAGGAACACGCTGTGACGGCCGTCCCAGGGTGCCAGAACGGCTGTTTTTTACGGTCTTCACATTGATATAAGACACAAACAATTGAATATACTCGGTCAGAAAATAGGCGATCGAGAACTGGCGTGCGAAACGCTGTACAACTACTGACCTGTATTTAATCAAATTGTGCTGTGGCTACATCGACAATTTCAACTCTTACTTTAAAGTCTCACAATTGTAACAGCAAAGTCCATGCTACACTTAACCAGTTCACCGATTCTGGTTCATTATCAATCAACAAAACGTCCGTCAGAGCGTGCAGCATGGCACGTCTTGACGTGCTGACTGACACGTGACGACGGCATGTGGAAAGTTTGGCATGGACGCCTTTGAATATTTCATTGTGTGAAATAATTATTCATAGCTCCTCTGTTACATAATTCCAAGATCCTTCTTTCTCCCCTTCTTCTTTAAGAAATGTTGCTGATTTTAACAATTGTCTTTAGTTATTAAAAAGATACTATCATATAATGTTCAAATTAGGAACATTTCTTCACTTTTGTACAATCTACGTCAAAGTTTGTAGCATGGTTTGAGAGCCACAGCTATTCAGGTTTCACATTTGATGTAAGCCCTTTTACAAATTTTGTAGGAAATTTCTAGTTACACTAAAGGAACTAGGTTTTACTCTGCTATTTTGTACCTTTAACACCAACAAAGAAAGAAAGAAATATCAATTTGTTAGTCAAATCCTTTTAAGACTAATCTTCTAAGTTCAGCTCTTTTTCACATGTAGTGAATGCATCTCGTTAAGATTGATAAGCACAATCTATTAGTAAAAACCAGTACAGACATACCTCTCAATGTTAGTTTTGGTACTGACAGGCCTCCAATGTGTCCATGTCTCTGCCAGGGCGTCATACAGCCAAGAGATGGAGTCTTTACCAGTAACAAAGGGAGGGGGGAAACTGGAAGGAAAGAGCAGATTAGTGTGATCAACCATGGGTTTTCAGTAGTGCTGCGTACCTAAACGTAACATCAGGTACAGGTACAGGTACCGGTACAGAGGTTTAGGTACAGATCCGGACCTGCACCTGTACCCGAATGATTTGAAAAAGCAACATGTGTTCTTCTGAACTTCTTCACTAATGACAGAAACACTTGTCAAATAAACTGTTTTCAATTTGTCAGTATCTTTATCTAAAGACCACAACTAGGTTTCCTACTGCCAAACTCTCTTGGCCTTGATATCAAAACTCCCGGCCTGCCTGAATGATTGTTGCATAATTTGTACATTGGTCCCATTTGGTGTTGCATATGAGAGCAGGAGATCAGTCACAAAATAAGCACATACTTGGTGTAAATTTATATCGGTACAGTACCGGTACTTCATGATCCGGTATTTTGGACCTGTACCTAATCAATTTTTACGGTACAGTACCGGTCTGCAGCACCGGTCCACAGCACTAGTTTTCATACTGGAAAAATGTATCATGATTTCAGCAACATGGCGCGAATGGTTGGAACTAAGGCGCGATCACTGCAAATATCTTTTTCATGAATCTCAATCATTGTACATTGGTTTTTAATTAAGTAGCAACACTGCAATTTCTAATAAAGCCATCTTGTATTCAAATGTAATCTGGGGCAGACACTGAAAGTGGGACTTTCCAGGCGCAGTTATTTTGTTTCATGACTGGTCAACTCAGTGTGACCGTGCGGAAAAATTGGCGAAAAATTTGAACAGTTGTAACTATTGCAATAATTTGTGGCAAACAGGCACAGTCCAGTGATACCCACTTAACCTTCTCCCTGCTGCCTAACTCTGTAACAAACTGGGAATTGGGTGCCAAACAGCTTAACTTCAGTGTGCTAAAGTTTAAGTAACAAGACATAAAATGTATACTGTAACTTGATGTTCATTGTTTTCACGGTCACCTCTGTACCATGAACTTATCATCATCTGATTGTGAAAATCCTCCTTTAAGTTATCATCTATGATTCCTTCACAAACCCGTTCTGTAAATCACTATAGCTGCCACCGTGAAGTCAAAGTTCAGTGAAAATATCAATTTTTCTTACACTGTGAAATTTTGCTACCATGAAGATAAAGTGAATTACAGTAATAGTGGGTGCATGTGCACCTGTGTGCACCCAAAATTGGAGCTGTGCCCCTTTTTTTGACTGTGGGTGCACTGGTGCACCTAGATATTTTTGTAGGCTATAGGATAAGGGTACTATTGTACACTAAGTATACAGAATATTCTACCAGAAAAAGTAATATAACCTTTTGTTGTACTTTATTTGATGTATCACTTGTTTGAAAATTTAAGGTTAGCTATAGAATTACAGATTGAAGTTCTTAAGAGCAATAAACATTGTAATTATGTTTTGCTGACATTCAACTTTATTCTATGTGGTGCACCCAAAATTCTTTCTGTGCACCCAATTTTTTGGGTTGGGTGCACCAGTGCACCTATTTCCAAAAATGAATTTCGAGCCCTGCAGTATTTGCTTACCTGTTAGTGGGTGCACTCTCGTGGTTACCGATGGCGGGGTAGATCGGGATGTGGAGGTACTTCATCATCATGTCGGAAACAATGTTCAGGACGTTGAGCTGGTCTGTACGCGACTGGTTCCAAATGTTGTGTGGTGGGATGTCACCTGTCCACACCACATAGTCAAACTCAGACTGTGTAGGAATATACATTACATGTAATAGCGGTCGAACCTCAGACTGAAAACAAAGCATGACACTTTTTTGTTACATGTAGCTGGAGGGTCTACAAATGTATGTCAAGAGCAGACCAGCCTGGCGAGCCCTATGCATGTCTGCAGCCGCCATGCATCAGACACTGATGCCTGCGAACAATTGATTGTAGCTAGATAAGCGTAATGCGGCTTCACTGGGCTTGCATGTTTAGCCAAGCATACCAAGTTACCCCTACTCTTGTTGATAAGTGTGCTGGGCTCTTTAACATACAGAGGTTTGACGTTTGTCACCATCCAAAATGACATATACTACTGAAAAAAAGGGCCAAATGTTTAACCATGATAGTAGAAAAGTTCTACTGTCAAACATAATGAAAGGTCTCTAATTTTTCTCTACCTTTACCTTAAAGTTTAGGCCATGTTGATTTGATTATATGGATCGATGCCAGCGTGCGAATGAAAAAATACTGACAATACTCCCTGTTCACATGAGGCAGTGACCATTGAGCGACCAAAAATCTCACAAGTTCAAACACAAGTTCAAACAAATTTCATTTGAAAAAAGAAATGTAATATGCAAGATTAGTGTGTTCTGTTGTGTTTCAAATCATACTTCTATATCATGGATCATAGTTATTGTTTTAATGTCATAGGTCATACAAATCCCATTTTGGTTGCTCAAAGTCTATATTCAGTTGAAGGGGGCATAAGTTCTACTGTGCAAGTTAGAGTCCTACCTGTTTCTCTGCCAGGTGTTGTAGCAGGTTCTCCAGTGTCCACAGTGGAGTGTCACAGTACCTGTAGTCTCCCCACTTACCCGCTGTGGGACCTCCTTCTGTATATGACACAAAACAAACAGTAATCTGCAAGAAAACAATGATAAAGATTGATTCTATATATTCTTAGCCTTGTAGAAATGCTAAAGATTTCCCTCACAATGTTGGGTAAATTTCTATTCTATTCTATTCTAAGAAACAAAAAGAAAAAAAATAGGAAAAAAGGATTCTGAAGCATCTCTGTCAATCTTTGATGATTATATGATGGCTATTAATTGTATCTCTATCAGTATGACTCAGGAAAAGATTCAGAGTATGACAATTTTCTAAACTCATCTTCATATGCAATATACTTAACTTGTGACGGTAAATCTTGAAAATACCGGTATTTTTAAAAATCTTTGACAGTGATCTCAAAGATACAGCAGACTTTTCATCTTTACTGTGCTAAAAATGTAGATGCAGCAATATTTGACGGATTTACAGAATTGCTGGATACAAACATAGTCGATGCTGTAGGGCTGTTGTGAATTAGGATTTTACCATGGTCAATACTGACCGACGGAGGCCATATATATGGATACAAACAAATAGTAAAGAACTTACTGCCTGGTGGGCTACTGTCCCTACAACACAGGGGCTCCCCACAGTCTGCATTTGCACCGGGTTTATACAGCGGGTCAACATGGACATCAGACAGGAACAGGACTCGACTCACTGGAGCACCTGGCTACAGGGACAGGAAAAAATGGACATCAGACAGGAACAGGACTCGAGTCACTGAAGCACCTGGCTACAGGGACAGGAAAAACACGGACATCAGACAGGAACAGGACTCGACTCACTGGAGCACCTGGCTACAGGGACAGGAAAAACATGGTACCATAGTTACTGTTACCATAGTTACCTTTTGAGGTTTGGGTGGAGTGACAGGTGGTTTGGAGATGAAGGGCACATCAGTGTTACCTTAGATACAGCTGCCATAGGCACAGTTGCCATAGTTACCTTGGGAGGTTTGGGTGGAGTAACAGGCAATTTGGGGGTGCTAGGTAGGGTGATGTTCCAGAAGATGAGGGTGGCATCAGTGTTACCATAGTTACTGTTGCCATAGTTACTGTTGCCATATGCACTGTTGCCATAGTTACTGTTGCCATAGTTACTGTTGCCATAGTCACTGTTGACATAGTTACTGTTGACATAGTCACCTTGGGAGGTTTGGGTGGAGTGACAAGTGGTTTAGAGGTGTTATAGGGTGATGTTTCAGAAGATGAGGGTCAGATCACTTTTTCCATATACATGTAGTTCCTGTTGCCATATAGTTACTGTTGCCATAGTTACAGCTACCATAGTTACCTTGGGAGGTCTGGGTGGAGTGACAGGTGGTTTGGGGGTGTTAGGTAGGGTGATGTTCCAGAAGCTTGTTGGGTCGTACGGGCTGCCACAGTCGGTCACGATTAGCCCGCACACTTCAGCTGGGCTCAGTGGTGTCTGTCCAATCACCGTTACTATCTCATGCTGCAATCAAAAATCATAATAAAATCAAAATCTATCATCAGTCAAGTTTACTTACTGATAACCAATTGTGAAAGATTTCAAATCTATCTATGAAAATCTTCAGATCTTTAGTGTCGGTAGAAACAACTTTTATGTCATGGGGTATTCTAAGGCTTCTTGATAGGGAAATTGCTGTCGGACAGGTCACAGTTGAAGACTGTGGCAATATGTGACTTAGTAGCATCTCTGGTCAATCTGAATTTAATGCTGGTCAGAGGATCTGCTCCCCAGGGTAAGGGAGCGAATGGTTAGAGCATGGGGGGCGCGACACGCCTCTTCCTTTCTTTGCAAAAACCCTGCAGTTACCTTAAACTCTTTCATCCAGCCAGTACAGAGAGTCTTGTCTTGTAACCTGGACAAGATGCACAGCTCAGTTAAGGCTGCAGCAACATCATCCTATGGAGAAATGAAAAACAACAATAAACTGTGGTAGTAAAAATTATATGACATTTAGTCTGGCTTGATTTTGGTACATTCATTCATTGGTTCACAGTAACATACAGACAGCTCTGCCCAACATTTGTACAAGTTATGTACAGAAGACGGCTTTATTTATTTATTTATTTCGATTTACCACATTTTGTGGAAGGATTGACATAACAGGTGAACTATCATCTTTTAATGATGTCATCCCAGACCGGACTGTAAGATTTGGACCATCGCACACCGGGGCATGCCCCTACTCTTTTTTCGAAAGGTGTGGTGGATTCTTTATCGTGCGCAGGGTGTGGCTCTCCCCAAACACGGGACCTCCATTTAACGTCCTATCCGAGGGACTTCCCTAACCCTAGATGAGCTACTCTCATCTCCCAAATAAACGTACCGGTACGTTTATTTTTTTCAGCCTCAAAATCCATCCAGTACGTTCTTATTTTGGACAGTACGTTTATTATTTTTTTTTTGAAAATCAGAGTTTTGCTAACCAGGGATCCCATTGAAATTGAAAGTTTGGGTTTTCCTGCCCATATTTCCCCGGCATTTTTGCTCATAATTCGCTATTTTTCGGCCAAGCGGCGTTGCTTTCCCTGCCGCTATGCCCCGACCTTTGTGAAATCCCGGCGTAACTCGTAACGTATCGATCGATCTCTATGACACTACAAAGTCAACGTTGTTATTGGGAGAAAATAAGACGCCACACTGACGTTTTGAAATGCAATTCTTTTTGTATAAACAACTTGGACACGCTGATCAGAAAAAAATATACATGCCAGCGGCGCAGTGTTTCAAGTACGTTTAACGCATGTAAATTTCTCTACTCACGTGGGATACAGTCCTTCCCAAAATGAAAATACAAAAACAACACCACAAAAAAACAGTGTCTTAGCATCAAAAAACTGTGTAATTACTTTCAATATATATCAAAACATTTCAATCCTACCACAAACATGGAAATTTAGCGCTTGGAGAATCGCCACAGTATTAGTAAAGTGAGTAACGCATTGGACGTCAGTGACTCTGGCCGTGGGAACGCTTTGTCATGGAAGAGCTCACTTCGAAGAAGAGGAAACAACTCTTTTTTATGTACAAATAAAACTCCTTTCCCTTGGTCAGAAATGTGTTTTGCATTTTTACAAAGAGAATTTTAATATCAAAGTCTATATATAAAATTGAATTGCAATCTAGTCACCGTTATTATCACTTTAAAATGCTTTAGAAAAGATCACCCCTCTACAGAAAGAATACCAGTGCTTTCTAGGAATATGGGTGAAACTTTCTGTTAGCCCCGCCCCATTCTGTCTGCGGCGCTGCTGTGTCTAGCTCAACTTTTCATGTGTAACATGAGAACCTTGTGCTTTGTGGCAACATTGGAAAAGGCCTGAGGTTTCTCACAAATTTGTTGACAATTTAGTTTCTCAAAATTAATGTTTTTTTGCTACATACAAGGGTGATTTGTGGATTTTAAATCATTTGGATTGCAACAACAAAAACCAGAACATTATATAATATTGTCCTTGATATAATATGATAATGTCCTTGACACAATAATTTGTGGCATGTAATGTTTACAAATCGTAAAGTTTACAAATCTATATTTCTATATGCAATGCATATAAGATAAAAGGAAAGTAGGGAAAGACAAAAAGTTAAAAAGAAATCTTCTGTTCATGTTCTAAATGTTGATACATTTGTTTAAAAACAAAGAGTAGACTTTGAAAGTGCTGCCCATCCAAGTGAACTGTGCAGTTTGGCGACTACTTGTCGTGTTTTGATTTTATGTCAGTATATACAACAATTTTCCTTGATCACTTGCTTCAAGTTCCAAGTAGAAAATGCATGTATCATGTATATTTTCACTTGTTGAATTTGAAAGCACCGTTGGCCCCCGGTTAGGGTTCATAGCGGAGATCCTATGCCCAGTTTTTCAACATCACTACTATATTTTTTTTGAAGTGGCAAGCAAGAAGATGATGAACAAGATGTGTGCAGTTATTCTGTTCAATATTTATACACTTTACTGGTATGGTCCTCAGACAGGCATAAATGAATAAAGAGAGCCTACAGCTACCTTATCATCTTCTTTCCCTCGGACACAGTTTATCTGTAAATTTGGTTAATTTTCCGGGGGGTATGTTTATTCCGGGGGGTACGTTTATTAGATTTTGAAAATTTGCCCGGGGGGTATGTTTATTCCGGGGGGTATGTTTATTTGGGAGATGAGAGTAGGTACACATTTACACCTGAGTGAAGTGAGGAAAGTTGTGTTAAGTGCCTTTCCCAAGGGGACAACGTCGGGGCGCAAGTTTGGACATGTCTCTGGGCACAACCCGGGATTAGATCCCGGGTCCCATTGTTTGACAGCCGCGGGCTCTACCACTTGTGCCACACGACGCCACATAAGTGGATATTGGGGGCGTGGTGGATTATGGGGGCCAGTGGGACAGGTAGCTTGGGTGCATACTATCACTAACCTCAGTAATTGGGAAAAACAAAAAAATGCAGTAACTTAATAACACCATTATTCTCTTGGTAGTCCTTCGCAAAACGAAGATTATTACAAATATGTAAAATAACAAAACTGAACAATTCAATTATCGACAAGGATAATTCCATGATAAATATTTACTATTGACCAATTGAGAAAAAGTCAAAGAATACAATGATTTTAAGGATTCAAGACAGAAATAAAATATCTTGGGGACCAAGAGTCAGGACGATTTGGCCCTTTATAAATTTGGCCCTGTCAATTCGGCCCAAAGTAGGTCAACTCGGCTCAACTTCAGACCAGTGTCAGGGTTAGGGTGTTGGGCCGAGTTGACCAAGGTGTTGGGCTGATTTGGTCTGATTAGCTGAGCTGGACAAAATTGGTGAAGGGCCGAAGCATCGGACATCAAATCTTATTATTGCCAGACAGGAAATATCATAGAGAGGAATCTTACCTGGATTCTGTTTTCACCATATGTTTTCTTCACAATGGTCACGGCAACTTTACAGAGGCTACACTCCAAGCCGGACACTGACTCTGCGTCTGACAATCTAAAGATAAATGGGTGATGAAAAGTTTGAGGTCGAGATAGAGGATACATGTGCGTATAAGTCATTGATTTTTAGAACCCAGAATACGGTAAATTTGTTTATTTTTGTGGGAACGTATCTTGATGTTACAAGAGGAAAGCAGGTTTTCCCAGTGTTACTGTAAACATTGAAATTTTACAGCAAAAATGTATTTAATGCCTAAACACCACAAAATTTAATCCCAGTGAACTTTAAAGTCTTTTACAGTATGTAGATCATGGTTGAAACAATTTTGTAGTACTGCAGAACTTATTAGTAGTACAATGGAAACACAATCATAATAATGATTTATACTAAATTTTGCAGTGTCCTTATTTTGCACTGGAGTCGTCACAGCAAACACAAAACAATATATAGACACCACAGGAAATCTTTCAAGTTTCACAGCGTCACACCTAGTGGTGCGGATCGGTCCGGCCGGACCAGTTCCGGACTTGTAAAACGTTTAGGTTCAAGTCCAAAAAAACCTATACGTCTGGAAACAAGTCCGGACTTGAAAAAAAATTCTCTCACTCATACACTCCTTTTTGTTTTAAACCATCTTAAACCTTCCTTAAATCGTGAAATTTGCACTAGAAAAATATTAAAACATTGCTGTTTTTGTGTTTATAACTGAACTTTTGTGTTAATTACTGACTGTATATAATTCCGTATATATAGTTTTCAAATTACATGTAAAATATCTGCCAATATGCAATTTTACATGTAACACGAAAAAATATTCCAAAATTATTGTTCAGGTCCGGACTTTCAAGTCCGGACCTGAACCTTAACCTCTGGACTCGAGTCCAAACCTAAACCTAAAGTCGGGTTTAGATCCACACCACTAGTCACACCCGTAGCCCGGACACTGCAGCTGCGCCTCACCCCGTCTGTGCGATACCCCTATTAGGGGGTTTACAGACTATAGAATAGAACTGGAACTAGAATAAGAGTTTACCTTCCCCCCTGGATGGCCCTTCCGAGAGCGTCCAGTTTCTCCACGTCCGTCCGGACGTCGGAGTGCGAGGTTGGCGGGGAGGCCACCAGCAGGAGGAAGGCACAGAACAGGGCAGAGCCCGTCGAGAACAGGACGTACGCCATACCTGGGACCGCGGGAAACAGGGAACGTTCATTCATTTGTTGGTTGGTTGGTTGGTTGGTCTGTTCGTTCAGACCTTCGTATATATAGGGCAACAAGTTTCCTTGCTCTTTCAGTAGCAGGATATATTTTTACAGGGAGGGGTTGCTAGCCCTGCCCCTTCAATATGCTTGAGAAACCTTCTCCAACACAGCGTCTGGACACCCTTCTTACGTCCGTTCCGAAAGACGGGTGCAACCCTGATTAATTGAGCTGTTCTGACCCAGGATTCGACCGAGGTCCGTCCAATTCAGCAACTAATCAGAACCAGGAGCTCAACTGTGAGGCTGCCACCAGCTGAGCAACGGGGACATTATAAAATCAATTATCATACTTACAACAAGTGTGCCACAACATTATTGTAAAATAATGTTGTAGCAGTCCTGCAGCAGTCGCCATGGATACTACTAAAATAATACATCATCATATATTCAAAGAAGAACATTCAACACATTCTATAAGTTAACTCCTTGACTACCCTGTCAACCGCTGCACATGTTGGGCATTATAACTTGAATTATATCAATAAGCTACACAAACATTCGCTCGATCATCTCTAAACCTTAGCAATTGATATAAGTGAGAAGAGGGTCTAACAGGCAAGATGCCTTCTAAACAGAGACGTCCTAAGGTATATAATAGATCTAGACGCTGAACACTAAGGATAACAACAACAATCTACATACAATCTCTTGTAAGATATGCTCTTACCTGATGGTGTAAGCCTTTATGACAGAAACACAGCTGCTACTGAGTTACACAAGGCCATCATGCACACCTTTCTCACTGAGATCAGCGTGTATCTATTTCTGGTTGCCAGGAATGTCTGCAAATCTCCAGTAAGATGCCGTGGGAATAGATTTTCGGTGCTATGTTGTATAACGTTACATGTAAACAAAGACTGGCGACGAAAAGTTCATGGTAACCAGGTGGCGAATTCCGCCGTTTTCTGTGCAGCAACGGTCCTTATTTTCTCATAGCTGGTCGCCGAGCGCTAGATAAATATGTTAGATGCTGAAAAAGTTCCTAAAGTAGCCATAAAACTGGAATTTTAGTGCTAAACTCTATCTTGATGTTGTTTCCAGTCATCTCCAACAGACGGAATAAAGTTCAAAGGTCACAGAAAGGTATCCTGACCTTCCCTGATTACCCAATAAGTATTTTGCGACAGAGTATAGCCGATTATCGCTCTAAGCCACAATGAAATTTGAATTGGACCAGAACTCATTTTTTTAAGGTAAAAAACAGGTATGTGATTCGGTGCTCTTCGCATGAATTGTCTGGGGCACCACGATCGTGTACACAAAGTTTTGATTATGTTGGAGAAAGACTTGCTTGGTCTCGTGTTGCAGTACTTCCGTCATCCGTACAGCGTCTCTTTTGAACCGCTCCATCTGCAAGTGAAAAATTTTGTGGCGAGGGCTTGTTGGTGCATGTTGCAATTATTTACTTGGCCGTAAGGCGTCTCCTTTGAGATGAGAAGACTGAATGCTTGATAATCAGAAAACATAATTTGGCCAGCAAAATTGTAAATTTTTCAGCCTATGGGCTGCGAATTGGCGTTTTCGAAGAATACATTCAGTCTATTATCAGATAATCTTTCATCATGTGTGTGTGTGTGGCAACAATCACTCTAGTGGAAAACTTTGTTCGTCCGTTCAGACCCTTGTAGAGCCTACGTGGCACATATGGCAGCAAGTTTCCTTGCTGTTTCAGTAGCATGGTATATTTCTATAACGTGCTCGGGGTGCTTCTTCGAACACCGAATCCCCATTTGACGTCCCTTCCGAAAGACGGTGCAGCCCCAATCGATATGTCCTGACCCCGGGACTTAGACCCGGGTTTCCAAGTTACCAACTGAATGGAACCAGGGGCTCAACTGTGAGGCTCCTACCAGTTGAGCCTAGTTGACATCCCATGGTGGAAAACGAACTGACCTGAGTTTGAACTTCCATCGCTACCTTGTAATAAAAATAAAAATTCAGCTTGAAGCGACAAGACGATCAATGATATCAATTGCAGTATGTTCTCCCGGGACTCGACTCGAAGCAGCTATTTTTGTATCAATCAAAAACCGATATCGATTTGTTATTTTTACCTGCATGCAACTTCGACTTTCCTGGAGTCCTGGGAATTCCAAGAAGAAGACGTATTGTACTACCATAAGGAAAGTTCTGGAAATCGACAGAAAGGATTTTTTTCTCTATTTTATTTTATTGATAACGTTACATGTTAAGAACTAAGATATGAAAAACAAAGACGTGATTGTGAAATAAATGGATACAATCATGGAACTACATAGATGCAAAATAACCATGACAAAAGAATCGAGAAATAAAATGTAATTGGAGATCAAACTATAAATGTCAAGTAAACACCTGGCCCAGCTATAGCCTATAAGCATAGGTAAGTCTCTGGCTTGTTTTGGACGTCTTTTATGTATTTTTATAGGGCGTTCAAACATTTGTTTAGCGGTCATACAGAAATCCTAAAAAAAAGGAAGACCAATAAAAACACCTAAATACGTCCAAAACAAGCCGGAGCATAACCTCTGCTTGAAGTAGCCCAGCTACGCCCTGGAAATGTGATAGGATACTCTTCTTTATCAAAACCGAACGAAAGAATCAACTTTCAGCATGTTGGATTTACGAAAAGGATTTCTTATCATTACACCTTTCCCCAGGTGTTCTTTGCGAAATTGAAATCGATTTTTTTAGAGATAACTCAATCACTCCCAACCCTGATTGATTTTGAAAGTTATTAACGTAATTACCGTTCAAGGTGTTTTCTAAAATGGGCCAGGGGCAAGTTATGTATGAAATTTGAGGGTTTGGGAATCCGGAAAAGTAGGGTGTCACAATTCTTTAGTGCCAAGCAATATGTACATCGCGTAACGGTATGAATAGTATCTATTGTTACTTATCCGACCAAGTGCATTTGGTCGAAAAATACGTAATTGCTCACATAAATGTTACATGAAATATCTTTACGTTTAACATATCAATGACGCTTATGCTGTGCTCGTGTTTTGCCATGTACATGTACAACCGGTTTTTCTAGTTATTGCATATAAGTAACGTTACTGGTTAGTTCTGCTAGTTAATTCTAGTGACACTGAAGAAGAGTGATGGATGTCACCCAATTGAAACGTCCGAAAATAATATCTGTAATTTATCCACTTGTAGAGTTTGAATTGTATTTCAGTATTGTTAACCTGGATGTCTAACCTTCATCAACGTACGCGTAGGTACATATTCGACCACTTCTCACTTCTTAGTTGAAGTATAATATAATGCTCAATTTTATTATAATATTAGCAATGCTCTCATTGTATCAGCAACATAATGAGAAACTTATACACCGTTCGCTACCTGGTATTTTAGTCAAAACTTCATATCATTTAGCCTCCGGTGCAGACTCAACCCGGCTGTTTTCTTCTTCAAGTTATTGTTTTTATACTATTATATTTTTTTTCTTCTTATTGCTGACCAGCAATAAGAAAAAAATATATAATAGTTTAAAAACAATAACTTGAAAAAGAAAACAGCCGGGTTGAGTCTGCATCGGAGGCTAATATCATTCGCAAAAGGAAGACTGAATTGATGTTTTGATACTAGTATTACAATATATTACTGTTAGCGATAAAAATAGCATATCAACATTTAAAACAAACGAATCTTAAATATAGGAATATTTGAAATGTGTTTTCTTTTTCATTGTACTCTAGCAGCTTCTTCAAACGCGTTGTGCATTTGAACTTGTCTCCCTTCATTATCACAAAGTTGCACATACTAACTTATACTGCCATGAGGACCAAATTAGCCTTGACTTCAATGTTCGCCCTTCTCTGAGAAAAGTTTTGCGACAACCCTGGATAAAGCCGCCGCCAGCCTCCCTAGGTTCCCGTGCGTTAAAGTGTTCATCAATTTTCAATCTACGTCGCGGCTTAGGTTCATACATCTTTGCTGACTGTAACGAGAAAGTTAATTACGCCCATTCCTGCCTCTCCCGGGAAAGAGAGGGGCTTTGTTCTGCTAAGAGCGCTCCCTGATGAACAAGTCAATACAAGATGTACCTGATCAATCAAGGTGTTCTCCGTATATCTGCTGGTGCGAAACACTGTCGCGGTGAAGAATGCCGGTGTAACTGACTGGTCTGAACCCCGGTTCAGAATTACTAGCTAACATACTATATTCATTTGAATGCGTGCCTGCGAAGCTGGTGTGTTATGCCGAAAGTCGTTTATACCGGCTATACATATACAGACACAGGTGACGTCACACGTTTATAATGTTTCTTTGTTTCCCGTGTGAACATGAACTACTCTTAGATTTTGTGTGAAGTGTTCCAGTCGGCGTCTTGTAGCACACAAGATCGTTAACATATGAGCCATCGTTAATGGAGTTCTAGTCCACTGGGTAAAATTGCTGTCCCCTAATACTTTAATCCACCAAAGCAAATACGACTTGCAGGGTTAATCCCCTGCTAATCCGTTAATCCTCTGGGTCACCAGTTGCGGCTGCAGGACAAGATTTAGGCGTGGCTCACCTCATGGAGATGTCCTCTTGTAGATTACCCTCAGTCAACAGGCTTCGCGGTGGCGCTTTAGTAAAACCGTAATATCCCAGTAGTTGTTTGGAAACTTTGTCGTTATCATTTACCTTGTTCGTCTTCAAGTTGTGCAGATATCTTGTCTTAAAAAAGTGCACAAATTTGGAAGACTTCACCTGCAAACTAAAAATCATGACCATGGTATGTCCAGAAAATGAGGTACAAAAATCGGACGTTCTTCTGCAGTACAATAGAAAGCCGCTAGAGGACCATAATCAAGTCTGTTTTGCCGACACCTATCGACACCTATCCACATGCCAAATATCGCACAGAGCCATCCACAACTGCTCGATTTATGCTGCCCTCTAACAACCCCCCCCTCTCTCTCTCTCTCTCCCTCTCTCTCTCTCTCTCTCTCTCTCTCCCTCTCTCTCTCTCTCTCTCTCTCTCTCACTGTGTCCCTGCCAGTCAGTCAGTATTAACCCCTATGACTTAAACTGTCCAAATAGAAACCAACTAACCCACAAACAAAAGGCGCAGAGAATTTAGCCTCCATCAAGCCTTGCTACGGGGATACGTATTGTAGAATTCGGTAAAAAAAAGAGTCTCAGTCCACGGGAAGGTTAACATTGAATTTCCCCTTAACTTGCAAATGCAACCCTATGGTGGCCACAATCCCCTGGCAAATATTCCCCCTATAGCTGACGTAGGGGGAAAATGGAGACATCCTCCGCGCAGCCTGCTCCGTTGGCTATGGCCTGGAAACCATACCGTCGGGAGCTCCCCGGTTTCTCTGCGGCCCTGGGAGTGATGCCCGCCCGCCCAGACAGATTAGCCCGCCCGGGGGTAGTAAGGTCGCTGCGGTGGCGGCAAAACTACGGTGACTGCGAAACTACGGTGGCTGCGAGACTCTACATGGCAGCTAAGAAGACAGAAACGGGTCAATTTAGCAGACTGGGCCCGGTAAACTGACACACCCAAGCCGACCCGTAGAGACTGGGACCAGGCTACGTTGGCTACAGCACATCCCCTCTAACCGTTATTGATGACACCACCCTGTCTAGTACCTGCGGGAATAGTGAAGTATCTTCTGTAATTACTTTGACAGATTCCGTCATTACTTCTGGTCAAAGGTCACACACCTTGGAGACTCCCTGGCCCAAGAAGCAAATGTCCATCTTTCTGCAATACAATTTGACAACTTGTCACAGCATCGAACCCTGAGACCAATAGCATCTATTAGGTAAAGGAGCCGACCTCGGATTACGTCACTTTTCCGTTGGCTAGTAATTCAATGCAGCCTCGCCACGGCCTACTCTTCTTTACACGTGTGTTGGGTTCTTTAATGTCAGAGCTTTGACGCCTGAGGCTTCTGTTTGAAGATTGGACATTAATACAAGGATCCGTCGGCCTTAAGTCCCCATCCAAAAGGACAATGCAACTCTTCACACCGTTATTTTGGCCTACCGAGCTTATTTCATTTTGGCCCCAATTCTAGCTCTTGATCCTGGATAAGCGTGTACTAGTACGCTCATTAATATTTCATTTCAACACAGTCTATGATACATATGAATACGTTTTTATGTCTTTTTGTCAGAGTTACTTTGCAATTATCATCATGATCTTCGAAGTCATAAAAGAATTTCAATTGTGTGTTGAGCACATTTTCCTTCTAGTTCCATAAGTTTGAAATTATCCTGAATTTGACATCGTTACAGCAGAGAAGAAAAAAACTGAATTTAAACTGTAACTCATAGATTGTGTTTGTGTGCAATGCATTCTTCTCAATTCCTGGTGTATAGTTGCAGAAGACCTTACGAAACTCGCCGTACTTTTGTGAATAGTTTCATCAGGTTGGTAAGTCACTGAATTAAAAAGACTCTTTTTTACACAAACAGGAGATTTATTCTACCGACGTTTCGGTGACCAGCTGTCACCTTCTTCAAGGCAATTCTGACTGGTTCACATAGCAATGCAGCTTCGGTGTTGCTGCTTATACATAATGCCGTACTTTTGTTGTGTCGATAAAGATTGTTATATATTAACAGTATTTCGAGCCCCGAGACGCAAACCCCACGAGGTAGAACACCCCTTGCCCCTACTCCAGGCCATCCGGGACCTTCTAGTCTGTCATCGGCTTGAATTAATGATGGTTCCTGGCACTTTCCACCTGGACATCGATTTTCTTCATAATCCGTAAATCCCGGCTGATTATTTTGCCGTGTTGCTGGACTCCCCACGGGTGAAAGGTTTGCGTCAGAACCGCTACAGTTCTGTTTCAGACACTGGGAACTGACTTAGGGACAGACAAGATGGGATCGCATGTGGCTTGAATGTGAATATTACAATGTAGAAAGCAAAAACATGAGCAGCGAGGATAATGAAATAATGATAACTTTATTGCAAGTTCATGCTCAAAGGCTAATTGCAGACAAAGAAGAAGATGGGGAAAATCGAAATAGTTATCTAGTCTACCGTGAAAGCTCTATTTTAACTATGGTTGGGGCTGACTTCTTTTTTGAAGGCAGTTGAAAATGAAGTGAGCCACGTTTTTGATAATAATACAAATATTAACGGCTTGTTTACATCCAGGTAGTGTAGTTATTACCACCGACGAATAACAGAACCGTGGCAAGGGTTATTTCTGTGCTGTTTATAAACACTAGAAATATGAAATAATGACGCAAATGTGCTTATAAAATGTGGATGTAAATGTCAATAACACGAAGATTTTGTTATCGAGAGTATTTTCAGTTCTACTGACAAAATCCTACTTTGAGCACCTTGAGGTAAGGCTCCTATCTCACTGGACCCACGGCACAATGGCGACCTCGCCGCGCCGCGACTAATCTCCAAGCAGATCTCCACGGTGCCAAAACCGTACAAGCTAGCTAGAGAAGCTCCAGTCAGCCAGAGAAGCTGTCAGGCACCGTCGGGTTGCAATAAAACCAACTCCTTATGCCAGTTGCATGCGGTCTTTGCAACCGTTGGGTCTGCTTGGAGACTGGTAATTTGACAAAGCGCTCATGATCAATAAACTTCATCGAATAAACCCGAATCTTTTTACGCTGTGTGTTTTGTTGTATTTTTTGTCATACTTGTACGCTTTGTATGATATTCCCATTGTAAAGTCAACGGTAACACAAATCCAGTTTAGAACGCAATGAGACCGCCAACGTTTTGAACAGTGTGATAGGGGCTTAAAACCCCAGTCACACTTGTGCGAATATACAAGCCCGCAAGAGTTGCGTATTAACATGTTTTTGGTCAAGATGGAGTTTCAGCCCAAGAAGTCATTTCCTTGGTTCGGTAACTAGGTTGCACATCGGTGAATCAACGCAGATAGCAACTTCTTCCCGCAAAATTTCCATAAACCTAAGAAATGTTGATGCGCACTCATGCGCACTTGAATATACGCACAAGTGTGACACTGCCCTTGCAGAACGAAAACGTGTAATTTGTAGCCACAGCCTTCAACCTATACTGACTATGAAATAAAGACACCGTACACAGTGATCACCATATCTTGACATAGGGGTATATTTGCTCTTCTATATATGAAATTCAAAGGTACAAATGTCCTTCTTTTGCCTATACGGTTGCAACAATAAAATCTTCTCTACACAATTCTTTTATTGCACTGATTCCCCAACTCAAAACATAAATTTAGCAGAGGCATTTTTACTGTCCTATCCATTGGTGTGCCTAGGTCTGTGGATGGTATTCTCCACAGGTACGGAAGATAAAGAAATAGATAAAAGGTAGATCTGTAAGAAAACCCTCCCCCTAACGTCAGGTGTAGACTGCACCTGTGGATCCTATCATACATTACTGTAGTAGTGTACAACATCAGTGACCACCTGATTCAACGTATTTACAGTGTTTAACATTAGGTGAGTCAGCTTGCCCCAAGACTAAGACAGGGCTAAACAGAATTGCACACGTTCCTCCAACACACCAAGTCTCTCTTTCTCTCTAGGATACGGTTGCCATGGCAACTGGGTATGTATGCATCTCCATCAAGAGATGACGTTCATATCTATCAACATTATTGGTATTGTCTCAGATAGAACTCTGTTGCCTTGTATATGCTACACACACCAGGATACCATTTCCATGGTCTTCTTGGAAAATCTAAATCTTAAAGTGTACATAAAGCTGTTGCTAATTCTTAAAGAAAACTCAAGAATCTTCTCAGCAATAAAGCCTTGAAAATCTTCTCAGCAACAAAGCCTTGAAAACAATCATAAAAAATTTCAAGCGATAGTCAATATTGCTAAAGATTGCATTCGATTTACATGTTATTCTGCGTACAAATTGTTTGCATGCCTAATAGTTTATCAAGAAAGTCTAGATATACGTAGTATATGAATGGATATGGTTTAAGACCCCCAATCAGTGTATAGATTTCATTTCCCTGGGCTTTTGAAGCATTAATAAACTACTGTCATCAATATAGCCAAATTGGAATGGATAACACAGCATAATAAGTTTTTGTAGTTTTCACATGTTGGTCTATATTGGAAGACTTTCAAATGATAAACATTGGGCTCAATCTTACTAAATAAAAACTAATTTTTCATACGAAATCAGTTCTTGTTTCAAAATCTGCTACCGGTTAATTTAAAACAAATTATTGGGTTGAACTAAGAGATACATGTAATCCATATGGTATACATGCACCACTCAACCATGCATGAAATTTGGGTCAACCTACTACATCAGGGGCATATACATGTACATGAAGGGGTTTGGGCCATCATGGAATATACATCAACATTTTACATCCTTAAATTGAAATAGGGACCCCTCCCCCTGAATTGTATGCCAAATTTGAACATACTTTTCTGTACACAATTGAAATGTGACACAAATAATTGAGAATCATCAATATATGACTTTCCCAGTGGAAATTTCAGCCAGAAGACGCTTTTCCACTTTGAGTTTGACATAAAATCTAGAAAACTTGAGGTTTACATTTGTATAGTTTCAAGCTGGGGGTTCACACAGGATTTCAAATATATCCAAATTTCTAGTCACAACACCTCTAAATTTCATGTGAATTTCATAATTGCATGGTCATCATACTTGTGTACAACCGCAAGTAATTAAAAACATTGAAAGTCCATTTAAGGGGATTTGAGGGACAACTCTTGACAATTTTCTATATATGAATCCAAACCATTTCTTGGGATTTGAGAGGATAATCTTACAATGTACTATTTTGCTTTACAATCTGTAGCAAGAAGAGGACATTGCGGTCACCACAGCCGATGTGGTGACAAAAAAGCATCATTGCGCTACAAGAAGAAGTTGCATTGCTTTTCGAAACGTATGGTACCTTTACAAGCTGCAGAAATCTCCATCAGGCTGAATTTTGTCTGAGTCCATAGAATTGCTTTTCAGCCTCATTTTTAAGAAAAGAAAATTCCTCAGCAAGCATAATCATAATTTCTCAACATTTGTCAGGGCAGGCAACTTTCCAGCAGTCTTGATTCCCACCTGATTTTTATAAACAAGCAGGAGACTCGTGAATTCATATCGAGGGTATGAAATTCTGCACGCTCTCCCACAGGTGTGCGTTATCTCTCAAGACAGATGTACGTCGCAATCTTTTTTGGTTTTCCTCTTGCAGCTGTTGGGCCCATGGGTTCGTTTCCCATTCCAGCCGCTTCTGTGAGGACTACAACTACGTGGTTCTATTTCTTGAATCGCAAGTGTACAAGACACCCTCTTTGCTGCACTTATTGGTAGTTGTTTGAACTGGAGGGTTGACGATGCAGCTGGAAAAATAAGTCAGTTGCATGTTGCGGTGAAAATCCAACACCAGAATCCCGTCCGGTGTTGCTTTCACGTGCTGCACTTTAATAGTCAAGTTATCCGAAAAGTCACATATGTTGATAAGATTTGGTGTCATATCACACGCAGACTACGCATCCTATTTCCTTTCAAGATCCTCTTTGTCTGGTCCTACTTGGTCAATAAAGAAGAGACAGCTGTAGTTCCTATTACAGGTATTTGGTACCAAACAGCACAATAATCCAGATGGTCATCCCAAGAACTCTTTCGTTTTGTTTCAGTCCCAAAGAAACAGTTCACTTCTTGAAACTTTCAACCCAGTGCACTTTCAGTCATATCAGATCCCAACACAGATGCAGAAAATCTCTGTGGGCTTGTCGGAAGATCACAGAGATGCAGGTCTCCCCCAGAATACATTTGCGGTTACACGTCTGTGTCCAGGTGCCTGGCAGTTGCAGCACCAACTGCTGCCACAGGGGGCGCTGTTGCACCCCCATCACCTGAGTGTGCAGAGCCATCGGGTTCCATCATGGACGGGGCTAGTTCTGAGGCAGGGATTTGCTCTGGAAGGCTGGGCAAGGACTGGCTCGCCCGTGTAAGTGTCGTTAGCATCCCCGCGTCTACCGCTGGAAAGAACAACGGATCGTCTACAGGATGGGAAAGACTCCTTCCCCGTGGGTACGGCGGAGGCTGAGAGGGAACGGGCACGGCTCCAGAGTAAACGGGCGGCATCGCGCTGGCTTGCATTTGTCTCAACACGCCCAAGATCTGCGCCATCTCCACAGTCATCTTACTCTCCAACCTGTTCAGCTGCTGTTGAAGGTTCGCGATTTGTCGTTGCAGTTCGGAGTTTGCCACGAAGCGCGTGCAATCCTCGACCACTACAGAGGGTCCCAGACTGGAGTCCGCGGGGACAAGGTCTCTGGTCCTCCTGTGGTGGGAGGGGGAGAGGAACTGCCCCCGGGGAGGGGCCGTCCTCTGTGTGGGGGTGGACACGACACTCTCTTGCTCCTGGTCCCTTCTCACTGTAGATGGATCTGACAATCAAGAGAAAAAAAGAAATTCTAAAATTACAAGTGATTGCTACTGAATAATCAAGTTCATCCTTGCCACGTACTTGTCAAAAATGATTACATTACACCTAATAATATGTGTTGCATTTCTACTGTACTAAAGAATTATACGAACTTCAGACACAAAGAAAATCTTGTATCCCTACCTAATGTGTAAATAAGTCCCCTCAAGAACAAATAAGCTGTCTTAAGTACACTGGTATACATTATAACATCATCCTGGACTCCCCCAATGATACTTTCTGTCGAAGGGTGGAAAAAACTCTTTGAGCCAACTCCTGCAGCCTTTTTGAGACCTTTTTTGCCAACTGTGACCTACTTTCCAGTTAGTGTCCCCAGTGTACCTAGAATTCAACTGCCAATTGCAGAACCCAGGAATCACTGTGACAAACAAACAAACAAACAAACAAACAGATTGTGCCGACCTTGTCTGGGCTCATGAGTCTCAAAGGTGAAGTAGGAAGACTGAGCGTCCTGGCTGACGCCGGACGACACCTCGACCGCACCTGTTCCCGCCCCGGGGCTCGGACTGGCGCTGGCTGACTCTCCGTCCCCCTCGTCACTGGACAAACCGGCATGGCTGCAGCAGTTAGACATACACATTGTAGGACAAATGAAAACGTGGGACTTGAGTCAGAAATCTGTGACATTGAGCCAGAAATCTGGGACTTGAGCCAGAAATCATAGGGATTTTGTATTTCTGGCTCAAGGTCACAGATTTCTGGCTCAAGGTCACAGATTTCTGGCTCAAGTCCCAGATTTCTGCAGATTTTTGGCTCAAGATCACAGAAATCTGCAGATTTCTACAGATTTGGGCTAATCCCCAGGGGGTCATTGATGGCGGTTACGTATCATTTCTACGTATAGTTTACAATATTAGCCCAAGTAGATGTAAGGTTGCTGAGATATGGGAGGTCAGTCCAGAATAAAACTGGAAGTCCGGAATTAAAATGGAGGGTGTTTTCTATGACTTTGGAATTGACATTGGCATCCTACGACTGTTGGTATCCGTTTCCAGAAATCTTTTTTTTTTCAATTTACAGAATGTATTTTCTCATTTTGCAGTTGCCTTTTCCGATTTACAGTATGGCCGAAAACATTTTTTTGTGTGGAAAAACAGACAAAAATCGATGCACGTGCGGATGTCATCCATATAATCAAATCAACATGGCCTAAATGAAATAAAAGATGAGCATATTTCAGTTTATGTCATGCCTGGGCCTGATACGGGTGTTCCGGACCGTGTGATAACTATCCGTATCACACAGGCTTCCATAGAATATTTCGAATGCATTTCGAGCGCCGGTTGCCACACCATCTAGAATTCAAATACTGGGTTTGGAATTTGGAATCAATGTTGTTACAGTTTTTTTGTTCGAGGACACAAAACTCCCTCAACTTCTGGCGCATTCTGCGTTGAAATGTGTGCTTTCTTCGGTGGGTATGACATAATAGAATACAACACGGTGTATTCCGCATCACCCTCGGTCCCAGCCCTCCCGCGGGTCCGACTGGTACCTCGGGTGATACGGAATACCCAGTGTTGTATTCTATAGGTATGCAGCTATTCACCTGAAATGGCTGCCTCCACTCTGTGTCCTCTGTGCCTGGGCGTGCCTCATGGTGGGTTTGACTTTTGCAGGTTCAGAACTTAAGTTGACTTTTACAGGTTCACTTAAGTCAGCTTTTCCTCTACCTAATCACAAACAATCAAACAGATAAAGAGTTACTGTAACACAGATATAGATTGAAAGGTTTGCAATGTAAGATCACATGACATGTATGATATTTTCTGGTTATTTCTTTATATAGTCAAATTCGATATGGGAGCAAGTCATTGTTAAAAAGCTATCATGATGATATTCCAACCTACTGAGAGGCAGTCAGCAATACTGTCAGTTGCTTTTTACGACACCACCTTCTTTACAATCATGGCTGATGTTTAATTATCGACATCAACAAAAAATAAGAGTACCTTGCTTAGGGGCTTTTTCTTTACAATGCCAGAAATATGAAGTTTAATGATGCGAATGCACTAAAAAGAGTAGTACATAAACTTCAATGGCATGAACATTTTGTCATCCAGTACATTTCTAGTTTTGCCAAAATCGTAAATGGTACCTTTGACAGTGAGGCCAATCAAACTATGATATCAAGAAATCATGCACATTTCCTAAATAGCATCTGTCTTGTGGCTCAACCTACTACAGTAACTGTAACAGTAACTATACATCTACAATGAGAAGAGAAGGCTACAGTGTCTGATATTCAAAGACCATTCAAACTCTACAACTGGATAATATTCGAAGATTATTTTATGGACATTTCTTCAGTGTCACTAGAATGAACTGGCAGAATTCAATATATAGATTGAATTGTCTATATTCTATTTATCTGGAGCCCTAACCTTCAAAAACACATCAAGGCTAGTATGTAGTATATAGACCAACTGCCAATCCACTATAATAACTAATGAATTATAGAACAAACTTGACGATATCGTACTTGAGACAGATGCAGACGACCTCCTTCTCAGAGAGTACCGAGATAACCTCATGAAGGGTCGCCCCGCTGCGGTGGACATCGGCGCCGCGTCGGCAGGAGTCCCGTCCTCCTCGTTCAACATGGCACTGGACTCCTCCTGCGTAAGGGGAAGGATTCCACAATTTATCATTCCAAAAACGTCATAACCTACCATACCTCTGTGAAAATGAAACCGTCCTGAACGGCCAAAGGGCATCTGTGACAGTTGTCCACTGATCTCCAATGCGTCTTGACTAGAGCTGTGTATGGGTACACTGTACTACCGATACAGTACCGGGTACAATCAATTAGGTACAGGTCCAAAATACCTGACCCTGCTGTATTGGTACTGGACCTGACTCAGGGGGTGGCCACTTTGACAGATAAAATTACTATGAAATTACCGTGGCTGTGCTCTAAAGCACAGAAAACACATTTGCATGGCTGGAGTCAAATTTTCATCTGTGTTTTCATAGAAATAATACCTTAAGCACAATCAAATTTTATGTTTTTACCAGTTCAAACATGCTTTTGTCCTTATTGAAAATCTAGCATTTTCCGAACAAGTAAGTTTAGGTACAGGTTCAGGTCCGGACCTGTACCTTAACCCGTGTACCTGTACCTAAAATTTGTTTTGGTACACAGCTCTAGTCTCGACTTATGATGGCAGATGGCCTTGGACCAGGAGGTTTACGATGTGTCAGCGGCCGTTTCTGACAGGCCCGTCGGACTGGGACGGGCTCAGATGCACTAAGCCGCTCTTAGACGGCGTCCAAACATTATCTGACAATTTCATTTTCACAGACTGAGATAACTATCAAGCTTTTTGAGATAAAATGTTCAACAAGAAATATCACCATCACCATTAGTATTCCTCGTTACGAGGTGCAGTAAGCGAAATTCATTCTCCAGAACTTCTTGCCCTTTACTGCTGAGGGAAGTTCATGTTCTTTTAAGTCAATCTGTTTCTATGAGTTTCTTTAGTGTTATGATTGGACGACCAATCAGGATTATTGGTGTCAGGGGTCCAAAGCAGGAGACTTCCAGCAAGGTTACATGTACATACAAACACTACCAAACAAATTGGCAAAATGTAACTAAGATAATGTTAACATTTTTACAATGTAAATTTAGTACCGTAATAAATAACAGCTCTTTAGCATTGGAATTTTCAACAAATACGTATAAATATGTAACGTTGGGTAACATAAATTCGGGATTTTTCCGATAATGGTTGACTGAAATCAATCTAGCAGAACAATAAACCATCTTTTTTTTCTATTATTCTGTCAGTATCATGTACTATCTTTGCACTAATCATATATATGGTAGATTTTGTCTCTAGTCGTGCTGACACCATAATATTTCAACTTGAAACTACCGTCCGCCGCACGCACAATGACGGTGCTGTCGGACAGGGGGGCACATTAATTCGGGAGAGAAGATTCGTCTTGAATATCTTACCGCTAATCACATTTTATACAGCAGCTATTCGTTCCATCCTTGGCTTGAGGAGAGTGCTATGGATATAGACGTGTCCAAGTAAAAAAAATACACGAAAAAACGGCCGTACCGCAAACATCAGGCCTTCGGGAACAACCCGTGTGTTGAGTCGGTAGAACGTCACTCAAAGTTCACCCCCACCGTCATGGAAATTTGTACATTTTTCATCGGGGCGTTAGCTGGATGCCGTAGTAATGGTAATACTACTATGTCCATGTGTTTCTGCTTGTGCTAAGAGCAAACTTTGAGGAAAATATCGCCATCAGTCCACTATCACACACAACATTTAGACAAAAAAGTGTTCCTCGCAAACGTTTGTCGTCTGCCGAATAGCAGGATTCTGGGTAACGAATATGGCGGCGGGAAAATTCAACCGTAGTGCCGTAGCCATTGGTTGTAGCAACAAAGAGGCGTTTTGATGATTAATCACACTTAGAGTCCAGTTGTAGGTTAGCAAAAGAGATTCTAATAAGTTGTATTGTAAATAATTATGTTTAGCAGGAAGCGGATGTGACATTTGTCTTATAAACCAGCGAACAACTATGGCATATAATTCTCCCACTAAGCCCTCAGACTGTGACAATAAGGGACGGAGAGTTTTTGACGTAGTCAACTTCTAATGCATGGTTATCGAAGCTTTTCAGACAGTGTTCTGAATGCGTTAGTCTGTCAAGTTTGCATTTCTAGCGGTATTACTGATGTTGCATCTAGCACATATCCCTAAACACCCCGTTTTCGAAAAATCCCGAATTTAAGTACCCCGCGAATTTAAGTTACCCAACGTTAAACACAATGACAGAATATTGCATCTACCATGATAATTGAAGGGAAGTAATACTTTTTTGGATGATACTGTGGCACTTAATCACATTTTTTGTACATACTCTGAAAGATATGTCGCTTTATTTATAACTTAATTTGTCCAGTTGATTCAACTATTAGTTATCAGACAAGGGGGAGACCATGTACAGACTAGATTGGTCTGTCTCCTCCCTGTACTATCTATCTGTATCTTGAAACTGTATTTTGTGCTTTTATTCCGTGCGAAAAAAAAGAAGAAAATATGCATAGAACATTAAAATGTTGTCTTCTAATGCTGCCATGTTGTGCCCATATTTTTGAATTGACACGTATGATTATATACTTAGTCTGTATGTATTGTAGAGCAGTAAGGCCTGGCTTGTACATTGTAACGTTACACTTAAATAAAGTCTTATGACCACAGACTACATAATTATACATATTGGTGCCACTTACATCCCTCAGATTGAAGGTGATTTCCAGGTTCTTCATGAAGGTGTCCGTGAACTCTGGGTACATGTCCAGCACCTCTAGGATGTCGTCCCGGATGATCTTATGGAGGTCACAGTAGGTCAGCGCCCTGACGTCACAGTTGGACTTGCCCATTATATCATTTTTCAAGGGATCCTCACCAAACACATCATCCTTACCTGAAAATAAAAAGTAAATTAAAGTAAAAAGTAGTCATCCAACTGGTGCAATGGCAATGGTAGAATCTTTGCATTGCACACGGTAGGTCGTGAGTTTGATCCCTGGCCGAGTCATACCAAAAAAGACTTTAAAATGGTACATTAAACTGCTCTCTCTGCACATATGGTACAAAATTCATGAAACGCTACCTTTTCATTTGTAAAGGTAATGCATGGCAATGGGAAAAGGCAACCAAGTATAGTACATAGTCCAGTCGTTATATGTACATACTCGAAAAGATCTACGGTAATTTCCCCTGTACAATGAACCTGTATAACTGTACATAGTGTCTGTTTTCTCTGCCATGACCAGTTGAAAATAAGCTCTGCTGTGAGCAAAAACTGGTTCAGAGATCACTTTTTCATAAATATCATAGTTTGGTGGCATAGTAAACAAAATCTAATATATCATGTCAAATAAATCTGATATTTCATTTGACATAATGAAGAAAAATACATGGCTTGTTTGTATTCAATCATAATGTAAATTTGCACACTTCAAAAATTGATTGTAAAGCTACCATGATTGAACATTGTTTTGATTTGACTGGTATTTCCTATACAGTTCCAAATCATTGTTGTTACAGTAGCCCATTTTGTTCCATTTCGTTCCATTTCGTTCCATTTTGCACTTTCTGGGGACCCTTCTATGTCTAATAGAGATGGCTTTGACAGTCACTGCACCTGATTGGATCTTTAAACAAGTAAATCTTAGAAGGCCACCTAACATTTCATGCTACCGTGGCCCCAAGCGCAGCAATATTGGCCAACAGACTTGAATGAGAAATGCAATAGTGTAACCTTTCATAGAGGTAAGAAAGATCAAGTGATTACATGTACATGTGTCTGGCCTAAGGCAACCTCACTGTGCGTCACTTACAGCTAACTTCACTGAAATCTTGTTACAAGCACAGAGGGTCCTGATAGGGTACAGAATTGGAAGACATGATTGTACATTACCGATTGCCTGGCATGTTTAGTCACTAATGAATTGTGTAGGGATTACATGTAATTCTAAATTGTCATACTAGATTTTTCAGTAAGCTGCTTTTAAATCATTTTCCTTGCAAAAACCGAACACGTCCTTACAAATTGTTGGATTGTACTCTGGGAGGCTTGCCAAATATCAGAACCAATACCAAATGAATACAAAGTTGTGGAGTCATGCTGTTGTGAGGCACATGTAAGGCCATGTTGATTCGATTATATGGATGATATCCACATGAATATCAATTTTGTCTGCTTCTAAAAAAAAGAAGTTTGCGACCATACTGTAAAATGTACTAAGAACCTATAGTAACCTTCATTAACATTAATCTACTAGGTTACATAAATCCGCCACTTTGGATTTTTGAGTACAGTACATTTGAGAGATCCTTAATGCAGTACCCCCAGGTATAGATAATTGAGATACATGTACACGGAAGTACATTTTATACTGGCGACAATGGGTTGGATATCTATTTGGACCTATTTCAGAGTTGTGAAATGATGTACCCTGGCAGAATCATGTTGAAATGAGAAAATATATGCCTTAAATTGCCTAAGGTGCAGTGAATGACAATACCAACTAATAGCAAATGACAGCGATTCAGAAATTTACAAAAACTGTCATCTTAGTACGTTGATGAAGGTTAGACATCCAGGTAATATCATACATAAACGTCATGACGAAATGCTACTTGAAACGTCTGACCGTTTCCAAAATCATATTGATCAGTTGCTTGAGTAACTGTTAATTGGCGTAACTGTCATCTGAAACTGCAAATATTTGAATATCTACAGTATGAGATTCAAAATTCTAAAGTAGTAAATGCGAACACTCACCTAATATAGCTACCACGACATCGTCCTTCAATATTTCGATGGAGCCCCTCGAAATGAAGTAAAGGGCCTTCAGCACATCCCCCTTGTGGACGAGAGTGTCACCCGGGGGTGCGTGAGTGGTCTTGAACTTCATGGACAAGGCCCTCAAACAGCCTTGACTAGCGTGCTTGAAGGCGGGGGAGTTTTGGAGCAGGTTCCGGTTGAGATGTAAACAGATATCAGCCTGTAGGCACTCAGGAAATCCCTTCAAAACCTAGGAGGAAAAAAGACAAGAAGTATACTGCGACAGGACAACGAGACAACAAACAAAACTTGACCGATTGTCAGCGCACGCCAAAATATATAACAAAAGCACATTACCGTACCTTACCCACCTCATAGACAACCCCATATAGTTGTTCTAACAAAGAATTTTAGAAGAATTTTATTAAGGTAAAGGTAAATGGTTTTATTGTCACTGTTTGTAATATGCTTTCACATAATTCAGCAGACATAAGGCTGCGAAGTGAATGGCAGTGTACAATTTTTTTTGTATTGTATTGTGAGTGAATTGAAATGACTAAACCAATGATATATACTAAACACAGGCAAATATCTCATTTATAGTTATTTTCAGAGTGAAGCATGTAACAAGTTGAAACGGAAGGCAAGTGAAGTTGATTAAATTGTCAAAAATACAGACGGAGCATATTTTCAAATTATGATCCGATTTATTTAATTTTTCAGAGTGAAGCATATAACAAGTTGAAATAGGGGGCATGGGAAGTAGATTGAATTTTCAAAATACGGACAGAGAATATTTCCAAACTGATTACAAATACAAGACATATGCTCAATTATGAAACACTGAATAATCACTTCAAATAGCTTGCAAATTCATCTTTGCGCTCGAGAAATTATAGAAACAACTAAATCACACAAACATGTTAATACTCGGTAACAAAGATGCTCAATTATCTAACACTATCGCTTCAAATAGCTTGAAAGTTTATCTTTGTGTTGGAAAGCAGTTCAATGCTTCTCTACTATAGTCCCTTTAGATTTGGATTTGGAAATGCACTCAGTCTATATTTTGAAAATAGACCACTGGCTAGAATCTCCCCGCCCGGGTATATTATGACCAGCAGTATACTATTGCCTGCTACGATGGGTTATATCTGCTACATGTATATCATAGGTATACAGCTAAAGTATACTGTTTGACATACAAATGTACACTGCACTATAGCTGCACTAATTACTCTCACAGCTGTCCCTAGTTTTGGCTCTTAAGGCAGTGTATAATGTATAGTGAGTCATAATTGTGGCACCAGTTCCTATATACCTGGGGAAATGTTCAGCAGAAAAGATGTGTGTTGTGATGGTTGGAAGCATATTGACAACGTCACCTTAAGCTTGTTAACACCAAAAACTGTGTTCTGTTGTACCAAGGACATAATATGTACAACGTTCTTGGTTTTACAAACAAACTACCAACACTACATTCTTTGGTGCAAGACATCAATTACAGTAAGATCTATTCTAAAAAAAACCTGTGACAGTGATGACATGTGCATTAGATCAAAACAGGAGAAAAATCAACAGCACCAGTGACCACCCATTCAAGACAGTCATTAAGACCACCCCTCTCTCTCAAGTGGGCTACTCTGTTACACCAGAATGAGGCTGTGTTGCTATGGTTACTCACAACATCCATGTCATCCAAACACATGGCCCCAGCACTGTGCAGGGTTTGCTGGAATACTTCCTGCGCTCTTGTTCTGGGAGACTGGAATATGTGTATTTTAACCTTTAGCACTCTGAAGTAGCCGTTTGGCACCCAATTTCCTATTGTTTACAGAGTTAGGCAGCAAGGAGAAGGTTAAATCAGCCTTTAAATGCAACCTAAGCAATATTAAGGCATTGAAAGTCATATTTTCAAAATCAATTTTTTTTGTGATTTCTAGTTTAAATAACGCTATCCCATTGCATGTTGCATTAGGCAAAAATGCGATGTCGTTATGTGGTGAGAACTCTGAGCACTTGGAGGCCAGCCATCTTTTCAAATCCTCCGAACATGCATGATTCTGACCGATGAGTCCTGAACGCTTCCGGAGAAATGATCACGTGGTCATCGCTCAATGTGCTCAGGCATTGTGACGTCACACAGAAAACGGTTACGGCTGGATTCTGGGCTGATTTTTGGGTGGTACCAATAAATAAGATACTCCTTTTGCAGCTTGTTTCTGTGCTCTTTTTAAATGCCCAAAGTATGAAATAATGATGCAAATGTGCTAACATGGGGAAGTAAATGTCAATTTCAATTTCACCAAGCAGAATTGCTTTCCCCAGAATATTTCAAGTTTTACCCCCTGAAATCGCTTAGGGCACCATTAACTGTGTCTATCGAACAATTCCAGAGCTTTCCTTCGTATCTTTACGAGCCACTGATTACAGCAGCCTGAACAGTAGCCTTTTTCTCTCAGTTGAAGACTAGACAATAATGTCACAACTTTTCACACTTTTTATTTACAATGGTGAGATTCCTTGGTGGACTGACATGGCCAATGTAATTATGGGGAACACACACATTCTAAACATTGAAATTCAAAAACAAAATTTGGTGACAGCTTTACAAAAGCTAATCTGAAATATCTTGGTCCTCTTTCGCCTTTATCTCAGACCGTAACCAAGGACAGTACATTGGAGAGGACTTTTAGTTTGTTCCACTCGTGAAAACAAGCGATTGATATTTCCGTGCCAATAAGCTTGACTTGCTGTAACAGATACAGCAAATATGGTTTTCAGGCTGAAGTTGTAAGCTACCCTTCACAAAATTCAGCATCTATTTATCAATCAAATTTGCCAAAAGTGATAACAATTAGAAAATTGAAGATTGAAGTTAAGTGCTTCACTAATAGCCTTTAGTGTCAGGCTGACTTGTGAATTAAAAGAATGGTTGTGTTTTCCCCAAACACAAATTCTGGTCTTAGTTGACCTTGTTTTCAGTGATGTTTTAAAACCTTACTCTTGTAGCGAGAAAAGAATTTCGTCACACAAAACAACAAAATATCATTTTTTTTACATTCAGGCAGAATTTGTAAGCTTAATCCCTCACAAAAACAGCATCTTTTTATGAATCAATTTGCCAAAAGCAATAACTATTACAAAATTGATAGTCAAGTGCTTTTAGTGTGATTTAATCGAGGAGTGCAGCATGTGCAGATGTGTGTAGCTGTAGCCATGTGCAGCTGCAGCCATATGCCATGTGCATCTGCATGTAGCTGCAGACATGTGCAGCTGCCAATGCCAGGTGCTCAGGTGCATTCAGATAGTAGCTCAATTAAGTAAACTCTATCTTCTGGTTCTTATAGAGCTATAAGCTTGTTATTACACTAAGTCTTCATGACTATGGCAAACCAATCATCAGCCATCTACAAAAGCAGAAAAATCAATTGCAATTGTTAACTAAGCTCAAATAGAAACTTGTCTATAAAAGTTATACTGTTTTCAGTCAGTGAGAATTTTTCTTCATTGCTGTTTGCTAAACACGCAAAAAAATAATTTTCATCCCTGATTTACACAGTTTTTAAGAATCTCTGTTTTAAGTCAGTAAGAATTTTTTGTAATTTAACTTTTTTCTCCCTGATTTACACTGTTTTAAGTCAGTAAGAATCCCTCTTTTTAGTCAGTAAGAATCTTTTGTAATTCCTGGATACTTTTTATCCCTGTTTGTTAGACACAAATAATTTTTCTTCATCTCTGTTTGCTAAACACACAAAAAATCTTTCTCCATTAGACACGAAGAAGAACCGCAATGTATACTTACTGCATAATACAATGCTAAACTTTCTTCCAACACTAAGGTATTCACGGATCACATTTTCGTCGACCACTGTGGCCTTCTTCAGGATCAATAATGACCAATCACTGCCGAACGTAAACTCGCGAGATTTACGGACACGTGACTTTATTGACACGTGTCATTGCGGATACGTGACATCAGCAATTGGTCAAACGTGCCAGGAAGTTTATAACGCCCACTGTCTCTGTTGAGTGGTGCCCTGATTTGATCCGTGAATACCTTAGTGTTGGAAGAAAGTTTAGCATTGTATTACGATTACTACCAACACAGATGAGCTTTCATTATAATGTATACTTACTGCGTTCATGTCTATACCATTTGTGTACGACCAGGCGTGCTGAAAGTACTCCTCCAGTCTTTGTCGTAGAGGGTTTGGGATCTGGTGGAAACGTATGAACTCCTTGACGCGGAGCATCTGTGTGTGATACCTGGCTGTCCCTGAGTAGAGCCTTTGGATGATTGCTGATACGTTGCCAAAGATGCTGGCGTACATCAGAGCTGTGGAAAAGGGTTTGATATTTGATCAGAATAATTCACATGATTATTATTTTTGTATAATTCTGATCGTCTTAATAAATTGTATATGATGTTTACAACTCAAAATTTACTTGCTATTTCCTCTTCTTTTTCATTTGTATCATTAGGATTTATGGTGTTATTTCCTTTTGTTCTTTTGTTAACTTTGCTTTGTTTTGATTATGTATAACTACTGTCTAGTTTTGAGAGGGGGCCACGGAAAAAGCCACATAGGCTTCTGCCCCCCCCCCCCCCTGCATGTTTTTATTTGCCCTGTTTATCTATGGTTTTATAATTGTACACATGCATGCAAACAATAAACAAACAATAAACAAACAATAAGGGTTTTGCAGCATTGAAGTAAACTTGCAAGAAAAAAATGAGCTATCGAACAAGCCATCACTTGGTGATATCTTGCCAAAGATGCTGGCGTAGATTAGACCTGTGGGGAAGGGTTTTGGAGCATTGAAGTGAACTTGCAAGAAAATATGATCTATCAAACAAGCAAATGTAGCAAAGGGCTGTTTTCCAGGACCAGTCACACTAATTGTTTATTATTGTTTATTGTTTATTCACATATATGTACAATTATAAAAAAAAAAAAACAGGGCAAAAAGAAAACATGCAGGGGGGGCAGAAGCCTAGGTGGCTTTTCATGGGCCTCCCCTAAACTAGACAATGGGAATTTTACAAAATTATACATAATCAAAACTAAGCAAAATTAACGAAAGAACAAACTGAAATTGCACCATAAATCCTAATGAAACAAATGGAAAAGAAGAGGAGCTACAAAATAAATTGAGTTGTAAACAAAATAAGTAAGATTACGCTATATAATAAGTGTGATTGCACTGTACATTATCAAATTATCATTTATGATTTATAAAGAAATTCCCTGCAGTCCCTCTGTCCCTACATCCTGGGATGGAAATTTGCTTGTTGTGATGAAAATTGATTAAACCCTTTATGACATGAAAGTTATGAAAAATGTATTTCTGTAAGCTAATAATGACATATATAAGAAGGAAAATCAACAACATGGGCTCCCAAATAAATAGTGAGCCCCCCAAAAAAGCTGGAGACAGCCCTGGGCCTATTTTATCAAAATGTAATGACATTGCTGTACATTGCTGTCCATCTGAGTGGTGTAAACAAGATTGACCGGGAACACGTAATGAACATGATACAAATACTTAGAATTGTTTGTTTGTTTGTTTTCCATACCCGGTAAACCGCATCAAGGCGTAACACACAAGGTTTGTACTGAAGAGTACAAGAGTTAAATGGGGAAAGTCGTGTAAAGTGCCTTTCCCAAGGGCACAACGTCAAGAGGACAAATCAGGGAACCCCGGATTCGAACCCGGTATCTCTGGACTCTGGGGCCAAACACCCTGCCGCTACAACACCTCAGAATTCTGTGTTAAAAAAACAAACATGTACTGTGCGATGTAAATAAAACAAACAAGAGCTCTCACAACTTACATCCAATGAGCATGATACAGATACAGAAGACCTTCTCTGCATTTGTGTTGGGAGAGACGTTTCCAAACCCCACGCTGGTGAGGCTACTGAATGTGAAGTAGAGCGCGGTGATGTACTTCGACTTGAGCGACGGCCCACTGTTACTGTCATTGGTGTAAGGCTGATGGGTCTGTTTTGCCAGTATATCGAGCCAACCGATCTTCGCGGGTAACATGGGCCGCTCCACGTTCCCTATTGCATACCAGATGCAGGCCAACCAATGGGCGATCAAGGCGAAGGTGGCCATGAGGAGGAGGAGCACCGCTGCGCCGTACTCCGAGTACCGGTCGATTTTCCGCGCAACTCGGACCAGGCGCAGGAGGCGCGCCGTTTTCAGCAGGCCTATCAGGGTGGTCGTCTGAAATTGAATAAGAAAGCTTCTGAGTATAGCTTCATGTACGTTTTCCATGTATTTCCTTGCATTTCAAAAACATCTTTGTCTGCCGTAGCAAGATGGTGATGTGGAAAGAAATATTGTAGGATGGCTATTGAAAATGCAAGAAAAAGTCACGTTCATGAGTATAAAAATAAAGAATGTTGTCAAACTTGACCCAGTTTCCATGTTTTCATTGAAAACTCAATTGGGCTTTCAGCTTAAAAGATTAGGAAAAAGGTTTAGTTTCAATCCTTGAAGCACCGTCTCATTGGCTCAAAATGGTATGACCCCTCTTGGACATCTATTGGGAAACTTGCAGCGTTACACATTCATTGTGAAGATTGATCATTTGGAGATTCTCAAATACAATGCTCTATCAATGGGTTACAATCAGTTTAAAAACAGCTATGTTTTCAGCACCAGGGACAGAGTACATTTTTCTGCATTGGTACTACAAACAAGAGTCTTTCCTTCAAAATTACTGTTCCTTCCCTCAATTCTGTCTATAAAACCTATGTCTATTTTGGCACAAAAGTTTAAGAAATATAAAATAATGGTCAATCATATCTCTATTCCAATGTCACTGGAAAGCAAAAAAATTGGTCTATTTTTACCTCAAATTCACGCACCTATATTTGTACATCTATTACTCATCTCATGAATGCAAAATCATTCTAAATGGTATCATCACTGTAAAGGGAAATGAACAAGCTTTCTAATTACCAGTGCATGACACAATATTGTAAGGTCAAAGATAGGTAATAAATATCAGCTAAAATTAAAGGAACGACTGTTACAGAGATCCACTAAACCCATATTCCTGACTTTTGGCGCTGAATTTATGATACAAATCTACAAACAAGAGAGTATACCTTACCTCATCTGTCTCAGAACCAAACAGCAGCAAGTCGAAAGGAATGGCTGCCACCACGTCTATAAGGAACCATCCTTTGAAGTAATGCACCGCAATCTTGCCCGGGTGACTCACCACCTCGTCATTCTTATTAACATATGTGGTCCGGAAATTAATAAGGATATCTATAATGAACATCACATCCACTATGAGGTCCACAATCACTAAGGGGTCCCCGTAACGGTTTGATGGACCATAGTCCCTTCGCGTGTCCGGATCGCGGTTCATTTTTGCCCTCGCTTCGTCCTCGTTCAGGAGAAAGGCCGCGACGTAAGGAGTGAAGACGGCAGTGTAAATGACAAGGAGTAAGATGATCCAGTCCCACACTGCCTTAAAGGGGCTGTAATGTAAGATTGTCCAGCGGTGGATGCGGGGGGACTGGAGCTTGTACTCCGGTAGGACATCTGCTCCTAGAGATAACACCTGAAAGACATGACCGAAAAATGCCGTCATCTTCGCAACGTGAACAACCTAGGGGTTGGCGGGACCAAAATGCAAGCCGTCAGTCAGTCATCAGCAACAGCGGTGTGTCCGTAATCGCAAAATCAAGATTAGTGCGGGTTAGCGATGGAGGGAAAAATTTGGTCCCAAAAGCAGACAATTTCACTGCGGGTTTTTTTCAAGACGTCACCGTCACACAACACTTCACTGCTCACAAAACCAGAACGACCATCAATGCAGTCCACTGCAAGGATAGGTTGTGGACGTCAGGAGTAGGTTATGAGTGTGCAGGTAGCCTTTCCGTTTGTTAAGTGCAATTAAACACACCAAAAGGATGAAAGAATATGGCATGATAGTATATGAGGAAGGGAAAAGTGATGGACAGATGGAGAACACATTGTTGACCATGTGTTTCTTGTTTTCGCTCCAACTATGATTCTTTTTCTGTTGCCCTGCCTTTCACAACGGCCTGTATTTCTTTCTACAAGTCTAACGGACCATCAGCATTCCCAGCTGGTAACCAGTATCTCAAAATAACAAGGGTTTAGGTTGACAGAGAGTTTATGTTGATCTTTTCAAATTTCTTTCCCTTGGTATAAAAAAAGTGGTAGAAAAATTATCTTCAAAACGCTGTATAAAGAATGGATGATGCTGAGATCCTCAGGCACAAATGCATCAACGTCCCAAAAAAGCTTCATTATACTAAATATTCTATGTAAATTCAGAAACAAATATTGAAAAAGAAATGATCATATTTCTCTGTCAACCTAAACACAGAGAATTCTGCTGATAGGGTATAATGTACTAGGAAACAATTGCCGAGAAATCAATGCTAATATTTGCCACAACAGACCTAAAGCTCTAAGCACACTACCCCAGCCTTTTCTACCATCTTTTTTGCATTCCCTACAAGATGCGTATGAAGTGACTCGGTACCTGTTCTCCTGAGGAGGAAGCTGGCATCTACAAAGGATGAGAATATCTTGATTGATCCATTTTCTTAGAGATTTATTTTACGTCTTCTACTCAACATCTAATTTCATTCCACTATTCTCTATTGAAAGGCTGTGCCTATCCTCTCTTGATGCACTGTCTACATCTACAAATCAATCTACGTCTAGGATATAACCTATAGATCTAGATGAAGAACATTGTCAATGGTATGATAGGAAGGGTAACTCACTACTTTTTCATACATATAGGGACTGTACATAATGTTGTTGTCATCTGATGATTATGAATTTAGTTATACTGATGATGTCAGTTTCTTGAATTATGTTTTTATGTGTTGTCTTTTTCATTAAATGACCGATTCTATTATTCTTGGATGTGGTAGGTTTTTTCTTTATCTCACATGTTATAAACACCTGCATGTGTTTTGATCATGACTTCCTGACAAAAAACAATAGAAATTTTCATCCTGTATGGTAAAGTGGTTTTGCTGAATCAATTTTGAAGCTCTGTCTTAAAGTGATGCTTCACTTTTTTCCTGTTTATGACAAAAACAGATAGCAACGTTTTCCAATCAAAACATTGTCAGAATGACAAAAAAAATACCTACAAATTATCCTACATGGCCTACCAAAGGTTTGCTCAGTCACTAGGTCTTCTCTTGATCTGTTGTAGAAAAAAATCTACCAGTGCTTTTGATTGGACGATGTACAAACACAAAGGAGGATGCTAGGGATGACAACCAATGATACATCTGATCATGGAACAACACTGACACTAACGCACACAGAACACTGACCATTATGTTCCCCATTGTCCACTAGAGGTGCAGTGTAAGAAGAACAAAAGAGTAAGGATGTACAATGTAGTTGCAGGACAGGAAAGATGTAGCGTTAGATGGTAATAATCAGAATATGTACACAAATATACAAAATTGGAAATCAAATTCATATGTAGTTCAAACCAAGAAGAGTATTGATATGAATGAGAGAAGTTAGAATAGTTCAACACAATTATGTTAAAACTAAAAAAATTCAAATGCAGGTTCAAATTAGAACAGTGAGTACCAAATTGATAGAGACCCGAATCTTACAACTCAATCAACTTGTCATGGAATTTGAGATGGGAGGTTTGAATAGGACATGATTGATTGAGTCATGGAACAAGAAGTTAAAATGTGAAATTAAGACATTCACTGTATGTCAGTGACTTAACAGATACCTTTGGATGCCTGAAAAAAAACATGATTGAAGAATTTTGAAAAATTATACAATTTTGATTTTCATTGGTAAGATATAAACCAAATAAGTACTAGCTATATAATTTACTCAACCCTGCAAACCTTACAGAAGAGAAGGGAAGCTCATAATTTCAAACTGACGGACCGTTGGTAGTATTTTTTGTCACCACTGTTTCGTTACGGATGGCTGGTTAGTAGTGCAAGCTATGAAAAGACTGCACGCATGATTCATTTTTGAAAGTGTAGTAAAATAACCTATAATTGCAATTATCCATTTACAATGAAGTATGGATAAAAACAGTTACCATGATTGTAAGTTTTGTCATGTGCTGTTAGAATATATGAAAGAAGTACAATAAGACTGACATTTAGAAAGCTGCTTAAGTTTTTATGCAAAGCACTTAATGTAACTACTGTGACATGCGAATTGTACCAACCTATCAAAACAGATGAATTTTTCACAAAGAACTCATAGTCTGTTAGTAAAAAGTCAGAATTTGAATTAGTAGGACGACCATGCAGGACCTTCTTGGAAAAACAAAGATTCTAAAGCGGACGTATTAGTGTCATATCATATGTGGCTTTAATGGTATGTGATAATCTATAGGAGCCCTTGCAAAAGTGGTGTGTAATGCTGGATTGGTGCTGCATTGATGCTGGACTGGACTAGTATGACATCTTTATCATCAATGCCACCTCAGTCCATCACCAATATAGCACTATGACATTTGTTCAAGTCATTGCTCAGTTGACAGTTTAGGGAGTGGTAGAGGTATCTCCGACAGCCATAATTACTCTGAAATTACCATGGCAGTTGGCATCAATGCTACACTACAGCAGCATCAAAATTTTGAACATTAGGCTTCATTACTCATTACTTTTGCAAGGGGAAAGATTGTGACAGTCAGAACCATATCAAAATCTGCTAGTACATTGCGATCCCCACATGAAGGACATACAGTGTGACCCGTACTGACCTGCGTGACTTTTTTTGTAACTCCAGGTTTCCTTGTGACCGCGGCACTCCCGATCCCAAGGAAACGCTCGGCTTTACTAGGAGGGCCAGCCTCCTCTCTGATCACCAAGTTTTCCGTCAGGTTGACCAGGCTGGTCGCTGACTTCACCTTGTTCTTGGCGATGTCTGAATCTGACGTGGAGTTGAGAATAGGTGGTTTGAGATGGTTGCCAGGACCTAAGCAAGGAGAGACAGTGGAGAGGATAGGGGGAAGTGCAGTATGCAGTATCCTGAATCGTAGAGTCGATGCTGGGACTGTCAGAGAAGGGAGCTTGGAGGAGGGTGTTTCAGCTGAAGTGTGAACAGGAGGCATCAGGGTAGTAAAGTGTCTAGAAGGGGTAAAGTCAGATCAGGCCAAAGCAGAAGGGTGTCCATATGTAAGGTTAGTTAAAATCCTTCTTACACTATATGTTGTATAAGGCAATGGCAAGCCCCATTTGTATAGCCCTTAGGCCGCACAGCTATATTTAGTAAGGGTACATGTACATAAACTTAATTCTATGGAAAATACCTTCTGAAGACCCAAATTTTATTGTACATGTGTACATCAAACGACTCTCTTTTGTATATGTTTTACTGTGCTCATTCTCTTCAATAAATACAAACAATTTTTTTTATGACATCTCCTAAAGACAAATCTTCTGAGTAACTCATTGGATCGCGGTCCACATAATTGTCTTTGAAGACAATTAGTGAAAAAGCAAATTGTATATGTCCTGTTCACAAACTAACATCCTCTAGTTTACTTGGAAACAGTTGTTGACATTCTTACCAGCTGCTGCTCCTTTTTTTTAGCTACACCTCAGGGGCGGAGCCATTTTTATGTTAACCTTTAAAGAAGGAAAACTTGTAGGGTTTCCAAACAAATAACATCAATGACCTTGACCAGATCTAGAAGGCTGTTGCCATGGTTACCGGTAGCAGATATCCTGTGGTGTTTAATTATATTAAGTAGCAAGTGGCAGGACAGAGCTGGAGGGGCTGGTCACCAGATATATGTGTTTGAGATTGAATCAACAGATCAGTAGTTAGTTAGGATAGACCATGTGAAACTAAACAATGTCATATTACCTTTCAAGGTATCATTATCTTTTATTCCAAAAAAAGGACACATTGTAAGTCTGGCTATCCTATATCGAGTATTATCATAAAGTCAAATTCATTAGATTTCTGGAAATATTGTGAAACACTTGGAGAAGTGGGGTCCAAAACAGTTCATTACAAAATGTGAGCAAATTGTCTTTCTGGCTTTTAAGTTGCTTTTTGTACACGTCATTTTGTTGCTGTATATACAAAATTTAGATACTATAGCGTCTATGAAAAAAAAGTCAAAAATACTATGAATACTATGTCAAAAAAATTTATTCTGATACCTTCCGAATCTTTTGAGTCCCTCTTCTGATCTCGGTCAAGGCACTCCAGTGATGATGCCCGGCGTATTGACCCATGATGCGAGATGCTGCCTCGTGACGACAGCTGACTGACGTTTGAGAGAGACTGCTGGTCCACATCTTTTTGTATGGGTAACAGCCTTGTTTATAAGGAGAAAGGGTGTTTATATAATGTTGTATTTATTGAGAATGAGACAATTTATCACACTGGGTCAGCCGAGGCAGATCTCACTGGTAACGGCTGGCCCACAAAAGTACAGACGAACAAAAAACAGTGTTGATCAGAACATGATAATGCTATGTTAAACACCCTCCAGTTTGATTCCGGACTGACCTCCCATATCTCAGGAACCTTACATCTACTTGGGCTAATATTGTAAACTATACGAAAAATGATGTAAGAAATACATAACCGCCATCAATGACCCCCTGGGGATTAGCCCAAATCTGCAGAGACCTGGGACTTGAGCCAGAAATCTGTAACCTTGAGCCAGAAATCTGTGACCTTGAGCCAGAAATCTGTGACCTTGAGCCAGAAATACAAAACCCCTTTGATTTCTGGCTCAAGTCCCAGATTTCTGTCTCAAGGTCACAGATTTCTGCAGATTTCTGTCTCAAGGTCACAGAAATCTTGCAGATTTCTGCAGATTTGGGCTAATCCCCAGGGGGTCATTGATGGTGGTTACATATTTCTTACATCATTTTACGTATAGTTTACAATATTAGCCCAAGTAGATGTAAGGTTGCTGAGATATGGGAGGTCAGTCCGGAATCAAACTGGAAGTCCAGAATTAAACTGGAGGGTGTCATTATGTGTATGGCCATACCAACATGGTTCAGACTCAAAATTCAATGCAATACATTTGATTACACTGGCTAGTGTGTACTTGCGACATTACTCAATTGATACCGACCAAGACTTAACTGCCGCACTATGTTTAAATACAATTTTTTTTAAACAGACAATAAATATTATACTCAAAGAGTCACCTGGAGAAGGAAAATTTATATGTCAACCAATAAGCAATGATCCTAAGTCACAAACCCTTCACAAATTCATTCTGTCTTGACATTGTAAGGCCTGACACATTCAAGACATGGCTCAAGTCAAAAGTGACTTGAGTTGTGACTTGAGTTGTGACTTGAAGACATTAGGAAATGGTATTGATAGTATGAAATGGACAATGCTGGTAAAACTTTGCAAAAGTTCATTTTGTAAATAACATTGATCTTGGCCAGTTCACAACAAAAGTATTAGTCTCAGACCTCCATTTTCAGACAGATGGGTAAATCCATAAGTTATTTCTAGCCATTTATAAAACTACAGTACAAATAGGCAACATATTTTACAATTTTGTCACAAATTGTGTGAACATATTTCTAAGTTTCCTTCTCTAAAGGACATAAGTTTTTGCATTCATATCAGGCTTAGGCCACACCAATTTAGTTTCTTGGTTAACAGATTTTTTTTTAAATTTTAGCACGAGAACATCATTAGAATAGAAGGCTTGGGTGAAACCGACCCTGTTCACTCCCTAAAACTGTGTGCACCAAAGCACCGAGATTCTGTTTTCATGTTGATTTTCCAATCTAGCATTATTTCAAAAATTCCGTTAACCAAGAAATTAAATTTGTGTGGCCTTAGGGTTTAAAAACTGAAGATTACATCAATAAAACTATGTTTCACGATTCAAAATGTAGCTTGGGCAGAAACTGTAAGAATGAACACAAGTTGTGAAGCTGGGACAAAATAGTACTATATGTGCAGGGTTAATGGCCAAGCAAGAAAAACAGAGGCAGTGAAAGCAACATCAAAATTATACTCAAAACTTACGGAGGGTGGAAACCACCAGCGAACTGGTGCAAACGGCACTCACTGAACAGACACTGCACGAGACGCAGGGAAACTACAGAAAGCAAAATCAAATCAAAGGGATGCTCATTTGTCATATGTGGAAGAAAGACATAAAGATAAAGTATGATCAGAAAACAATGAAGGTTGATGCACGAAATTTCTCTCTGAACAAAAAATTCAGCTTTAATTAGAACACTATTGTTACTCAAACAACAATAATCATTGTGAGTTATTAGTCTGGCCTTTCCCCTCATAGGCACTTTGGATAAGTGTTTCTGGCATTTTACAGCTTAAAGCCACACCAATTTAATTTGTTGCTTCTCAGATTTTTCAGAAAAAAAATTAAAAAATTAGGCAAATAGTCTCGGGTGAAGATAAGGGTTTACATAACATAAAGAATAAGAGGATTATTCAAGTTTCAGCTTTGTATGGCTCATTTTACGCAATGAACCCCTTTTTTTGATCTAGTACTATAATTTCAGTAACAAAATTTCCCTTTGCCATGTACATGACATTCTTTTTTTTCAAAATGGGAAAAACAGGACAGGCTATTCCGAGAAGCAACAAAATGAATTGGCGTGGCCTGAACTTAGATGTATCTGATATTTTGTGAGAAACTTGTTACATAACTTATAATGTCACCCATCGAAGGTCTTCACTGAAAAACAATCTTGAGATGGAGTCCAATCTTCAAGTTGGTATTTTGTGCTAAATCTTGCATTGTTTTGACTTCACCTTGAATTTTTAAACTCAAATAAATCTCCAATTGCTTTGAAAAAATCAGAATATGATTTGAAAGAAATATTAACCCTCGTCCTGTGTGACCTATATATGTATGAGTTGCACATTACAGAGCCTGTATCTGGGCACCGCATATATGTTGGGGTTGGGGGTATTTTTCAGCTGAACGCATCACACCACAGCAAAACGCAACAAATGCGGAAGTAACTATGCCACAGCGGCACAGAAGAAAATCAAGGGCCAATGACCTCATCAAGAATTCAAATTAATGAAATAAATTGGGTAAAAAAACGCCAGCAGGACAAGGGTTAAGATACTTCAAAAAAATCTAAAGAGACTTTACAAAGATCTAAAGAGATTTTACAACTATCTAAAGAGACTTCACAAAGATCTCAAGAAGCTTTACAAAGATCTCAAGAAGCTTTACAAAGATCTCAAAATTGTTTGACAACAATTTAGTCCACCAGTTTGTCTTGTCCTTACCTCTGAGTAGGAGGGGTTGCAGCATGGTGCTCATCCCTTATTGAGAGGACATTTGGAGGGTGGAGCGGTCTGAGAGGGAAGGCCGGGAAGGGGTCGTCAAACGGCGGGTTCTCGATGTCGTCCTTCCTCTTGTCCCTCCTCAGTGCAGACAGCTTCAGGCGGAACTTTGCAGGACTTACTGTGGAAGGATGAAATAGAATAAATCTCAGTGGCATCGTGTGGCGTAATGGATGGAATATTCGACTGTCAAACAAGAGGACCCGAGTTCGAACCCGGGCTGCCCTCAGACATGTCTGGACAAGCGCCCGACGTTGTGCCCTTGGGAAAGGCACTTAAAACAACTTTCCTCCCTTTACTGAGGTGTAAATGAGTACCTAGCTCATTTAGGGTTAGGGACGTCCCTCGGATAGGACATTAAATGGTGGTCCCGTGTTTAGGGAGAGCCACACCCCGCTTACGTAAAAGAACCCACCACACCAAAAAGAGTAGGGGCATGCCCCGGTGTGCGATGGTCCAAAACCTACAGTCCCATGACCACACATGGGTTCGCCCTTAGTAATAGCCTCCGGATAGTTGGGCAACCCTGGCATGTACATGCTGAACCAATAAATAGATAAATAAAAGAAATCTCTGTACATTGAAGAAACTGAAACAAAGAGAGGAAAGTCGGAACTTTTGCATACAAAGTTTCATGGGGATGATAGTTTTTTTTATCATGTCCTCTTGCTGACTTTTGTTATGAAAGGTAAGTGAATAGTTAACTGTATCCCTTGCAGTGCCCAATGCATTCTACTCTTGAGAAGAAACCAATCTGAGGCATAACAGTTCGAAAAGGCGCAACATACATATTACCCACAAAGTCATGTTTGGCTGTAGGTTAGGCCACACCAATTTAATTTCTTGGTTAACAGATTTAAGAAAATATGCTAGATTGGAAAATCAACATGAAAACAGAATCTCATAGGAAAGTTTGCACTTTGGTGCACACAGTTTCAGGGAGTGAACAGGGTCAGGTGCAAGTTTTCACCCCAGCCTTCTGTTTTTATGATGTCCTTGTGCTAATTTTTTTATAAAAATCCGTTAACCAAGAAATCAAAATGGTGTGGCCTTAGTTAAACCAAATGTTTTGTCTATCAAAGTGTACTAAATGTTCCTTTATCTGTATTTACCTGATATATGCATTCACATGCATGAAATAATGACATTTTTCTTTAGTAAGGATCAGCCCTTGTCATGTACTAAGGTCATATCTTACAAAAAATTAAGACAAACCACCATTGATTTGAGACAAAGTCTTAGAATAAAACTGTCTCAAATAACAATTGATTTCTATCTTTTATAACTGTGTAATGTTTGAATGGGTTTTCTGTTCCAGTTTTTAAGGCTAAAAGACTGACGTTATCATTTTTCATTATTACATATTTGTTTTCCATATCCACAAAATGGATTCAGAGTACAATATATTGATTTCCTTTGCACGCTAATAAGTGGACTACATCAGGCAGTAAATGTTGTTAATCATATTTCTGGTTGTTAATTAAGGGACAAGGCATAAAGCTTTACATCGTAAATGTATTTGCAGTAGGTAAAAACGTTTTATTGCCTGTCTCCTTGAAAATTAAAAAATCAACTGACTTATATCTGACTAAATGTTGCTGACATTTATTCTATGTTTTCTCTCTATTCTAGTTCTTTCATTTGTTATGCCATTATTTGCCAGGCTTGTCAGGGAACTAACTACGTTGATTTTGTTTCTGGCTCCTCTCAAATTTATTTCTAAACTGTAAACACAGATGAATAAGAAAATGAAATAAAACAAGTGAAACACATTTGAAAAAAAAATTGTACAGATAATGATCACAGTCATATTCTATTACTACAATGTCTCTAGAGAAAAAAGATCATATTTCATAATCACGTATCATAAAGTTTGCCCTTGTAAAAGCAAAGATGAAAATGACCTCAATTATAACTTTTATCTACATTGATTATACTGCACCTCCCGGTATTACCTGAAATGAAATATCATCAACAGGGGTGTATATTATATGTATCATCTGTATCCCTTGACTATACCGAAGGCAATGCTCTGAGTTATGAATAGATTGCTTTATCATCGCGGGAAATACATTCATTTGTATGCTCCGTCATCTTTCTACATTCGGTTTCCTTGACCTTCAAGTCTTCTAGCCCTTCAAACTCATGTGTAGATCCTTATTGGCAACGTACTGTAAATGCAGAAATATTTTCAGTGGTTTAATGTTCGCGTTTTTTGCGTTGAACTCTTTACTGCAAAATCAAACCCACTGTGAAAAGCCGTTCTATTGTGCGACTGTGCACTACTATTATTTCCAACACGAACTCAAAACCACCGCAAACACTCCATTTTCAGTACCAAGGAGAGTAATTCAGTACCAAGGAGAGTAATTCAGTACCAAGAAAAGTACACCGGTACCAAGGAAAGTATGTCAGTACCAAGGAAAGTAATTCAGTACCAAGGAAAGTAATTCAGTACCAAGTAGAGTAATTCAGTACCAAGGAAAGTAATTCAGTACCAAGGAAAGTATGTCAGTACCAAGGAAAATATTTCAGTACCAAGTAAAGTATTTCAGTACCAAGGAAAATATTTCAGTATCAAGGAAAGTATTTTGGTATCAAAGGGAAGTATTTCAGCAAGACATATTTCAGTGCATTCAGCACGAAGGAAATATCATTTTTCTTTCCACAAATGAATGTATTTCTGCACCAAAGAAAGCATTTTTGCACCAAAATATTTTAGTCTCAAGGAAAGGCTTTCAGTACCAAGGAGAGTAATTCAGTACCAAGGAAAGTATGTCAGTACCAAGGAAAGTATGTCAGTACCAAGGAAAGCAACCCAGAACCAAGGGAAACATTTTGGCACCATGAAAGGGTGCGTACCAAGGAAGCAATCCAAACCAAGAGATGCATTTCAGTTCCACCAAGGATTTGCTCAAGGCTGGTTTGTTTCTTTAGAAAAGTACAAGGGGGCTTAGTGCATCTTGTTCTCCTATTCCCAATTTAGTTCCCTTGGCCAAACTTGGATCAAACCAGGCTTACTGATTTCCAAATTCCCAACATGAAGGCTTCTTGATAATCAACAGGGGATCATGCCTCTCCCTCACATGACAGTTTCCATTCGTCTTGACTTATTGTGACATTATCCACAACACTGCCCTACCTTTTACTGTAATGTGGAATTGATAGTTCAATCACAAGTTTAATCTCCGATTCGTTCAAATGTAATTCCGCCTTGTTGCTCATTGCTGGTGTTTCATCCCAAATGGCGGTTACTCTAAATTCATTTAAGTTTGCAGAGACTGGATGTTGTGGTAGGAGGGTGAAGGATACATTTCTTATGTTATAACTTTACGGTTGAAACAACAGTCGTAGCGCAAATGTAAAAGATGGAGCAAATGTTTGGGATTTGACGGGTTTGTGCTCAAAGTGGTTTGAAAACTGCAAACATAAAACTATTGCAAAAATGTCATAATGTACAGTATCCAAGCTGGCCAATTCAGATTCAGATCTCATCTCCGCAGTAAAGACAAAGGAAGGACCGCAATTATCTTTTCTGATCTTTGTTTTAAAAATCAGATATTATTAAGTAAATGATTTGACAAGAAGAATTCCATGGGAACTAAAAGGTATTCTTTTGATAATATGAAATTCATCAGCAGTCAACATGTACATCAATGTTCACGAAAATGAACAATTAAAAAAACACTCAGCTGATAGCAACTAACAATAGCTAGATGAGACAAAACCAGAGACAGCTTTCCCCAGCGGATTACCATTTTTTGGAAATTACTTTGACCCAAAAATATAAATCCTGCAGGCAAAGCTAAAAATACATTGTTTACCATCAGTAAATGAATCACAATACTCTGTACACAGGAAATGCAGTAGAGAGATTGATATATAGCCCTGCTTGTATTTAACCTTTAGCACACTGAAGTAGCTGTTTGGCACCTAGTTCCCTATTGGTTACAGAGTTAGGCAGCAGAGAGATGGTTAACTATAGGTCTCCAGTGTTTCAATATATCCTTGATATTACAGATCTTTGTAAAACAACAAGGGTGAAGTAAATGTGACTGGCAAATTAGCATTCAAAGCATGTCAAAAAGCTCTTAGACTAATGCTTTTTCTATTCAGTGCCAAGGTAAACATTAACTGATTTTAGTCTGTGAAGTACATACATAATCATATAGTCTAGTGAACAATAGCTTTCACCTGATGCAGCATTTGAAATTGGCAAGAACATCTTACATCTAATTCGGTACAGATTGCTTTTTGGGAAGTAAGCATCAAGTTTATTACTCTTATGATTGATAGTATAACTACTGTAACTGTTACTTTAATGTATAATAGTAACATAGATGACAGCCTCCAATGACTCCAAGCAAGCAAGCTACCAAGAAGGCAAGGTACCAAGCAAGCTACCATGGATGCAACCAAGCAAGCAAGCAACTAGTAAGCAAACAAACAACCAACCAAGGCAGCAACTAAGCAACCAACCAAACAGCCAAGGAAGCAAGCAACCAACCAATCAAGCAACGAAGGAGCAAGCAAGCAACCAAACAATCAACCAACCAACCAACCAACCAACCAACCAACCGACCAACCGACCAACCAACAAGCCAGCCAGCCAGCCAGCCAGCCAGCCAGCCAACCAACCAACCAACCAACCAACCAACCAACCAAGCAACCAACCAACCAACCAACCAACCAACCAACCAACCGACCAACCAACCGACCAACCGACCAAACAACCATTCTTTTATTCATATAAGATTGCATTTTCCCAAGCACCTCAAGATCTGCATTTGATAAACCCCCCTCCCCTGCCCCGCTACATGCTTCATTGGTATCTCCTTAAAAGCAAGCACCTCAGATTTAAATGAGACTGATTTGATCAGTGTCGCAGGAGACCGTCTTTAGCAGCTAACAATTACATTGCAGCTCAATCGGCAACATCCAAATGACTTGATACATTGCCTCCCACCCGCGGATCGATCTCAATTGAAGGAAGCTCTTCAGAAGACTCAACACAGCCAACACGGGCCCTGAGCAACTTTACTTGTAGAGAGGGTCTGCGTGCTCTTTTCTGTATGGCGTAGGCAGCCTATTTTGATTTCCCATATTTCGTAGGGAAAGCCGTCTTAGTTACTTGATTTGTAGTGAGGTAACCAAACTTTGCATAACTGCCTTCCTTGATTGTAGCGTAATATGTGGGACGTTCTTCTGAATTCAGCGTAACCTGTAACCCCCCATTCAGACCCTCTGTGAGCCTAGAGGTCGGGAGGTTTAATCCCAGTTGTTCTCGCTCACAACTTGAACACGACTGGAAACGGTAACAAAACGTAGGACGGAACGTTAAGCTTGTCACTGTTGAGCTTGTCAAAAAGAGCAAGGGGATTTCCCTGGTTCAATGAACCCGTTAACATTGTACGTACACATATAGCGTCTGTTTCTGTTGTTGCCCTGACCAGTGAGAGATTTATTCTTTAGTGAGCAATTTTGCTCGGGATCATTTTCCTTCCCTGTTATAGATGCCTGAGCTGTTAGAGCAACAGTATATGTGGCCTCTATCTTTCCTGTCGCGACCAGTGCAAGATTGGATCTTTGGTGAGCTAAACTGGATTGAGATCATATTCAGTTGTGGCCTACTAGGAATAAGTACCTTTTCCACAAAATGGCTACTATCAAAGAATACTCTAACATGCTGTCGAAGAATACTCTACCATTCTGTCAAGTCCTATATTTAAAAAAAAAGCTGCATGATTCCAAAAGATTGATGCATTGCTCTATTTGACTGTTGGGGAATATCAATTTCCACGATAATTTCATCAGAATCTGATACTTTTTAAACAATTCCTCTTTAACCTCCTTACTAGTACCCACAGATAGATTTTACTTCAGTTCCCAGAGTGCAGTTCATTCATAATCTAATAGGAGTCTCTTTTTAGTCTGAAGTGCAAGAAATCAGCAACATATACTTTGTCTGCAGCATTTAAATTATCTTAGTTTGTAGAAACCCAGATGCACTATACACCATAATCTAAGATTTTTTGCTCTTTCAATTGTTTTGCATTTCCTTAAAGCAAATATTGGAAAATTTAATGATTAAGTATGCGTGTCATAATGGTAATAAAACTAATTAACTGCTGTGCACATGCGCCCTCCTGAAAATTCTGGCACTTTAAAGGCACCCAGAGCATTTTATGTGGCTTGAAAACTGGAAATATTCTAGTTGCTGTGATTTTTATGAAATTGACATTTAATGCCACTGTTTACAACATTCGTATGTGGATTTCGTACGAAAAGTGCTCAAAAGCGGCACAAAAATAAGCTACATGGTGATCTTTTAGTTTCATGCGCTTAGTGTAAATAGACCGATACCATATCCCCGCCCACCTCCGTCAACACGTAGAGATGCAAAATCAAAACATAAAAATGCAAATATTAGACGGACATGCAGTCGCTCTCTCATTGGTCAAACCGCTAATTGTGATGGACAGCCAGTATCAGTCTTTTAGGGCAATGGATTTTCCATCAATTCTCACAACACAACGACATCGTATCTGTGCTCCTTTAATGTCGATATGAAATGGTATAGTGTTATTACCTTCGCGACGAATGGTTTCGTCGAGTAGGTTATTCGACGGTGCTTGTCTGTGTGTCTGTTAGTGAACAGAATAAGTCGAGAACGCCTGGATGGTTTGTTGTCGTAGTTGGTGTGTCGGTGTGTATGTGGCAAATCTCAAGATGATTAGATTTTGGGCGAAGTGTTTTGCATAATTAACGAGAAAAGTGTAAAAATGTGTTCAATTGTATGCTTTACTATGCGTTCTGGTTGCGATGTGTGGGCTGTATTGTTTCAGGGGATATTGATACGGGTAGATGGGGGGCAAAGTTGGTCATGAGGGGTCATGAGGGGTCATGAGGCAGGCAGGAAACGTCAGTTACATGTACTGCCAGGGACAAATTGGCTATCAGCCAGCTGTAGGGCAGATACAAGAGATAGGCTTGCCCATATAGGCAGTAATGCTTTAAAGCACTAAAACAAGGGCTCAGAAAAGGATTCACCTTAATTGCAAGCCCAAAAAATTCTTATGCACCAGAAAGCCACATCTGTCTACTTTAGAATCATGCAAAGAAAATAGACAGTTGACCAGCTCGTTCTCTCGTAACAGCTGACAGACGAAAACAATCGTCAACTTTGACCTACTCCCAGCCTGGAAGAGTCCACTCGGAGCATGTGAAACCAAACCACAAAGATATCTCCTTACACCAATTAAAAGACTGAAACATACAAATTTTGACCAAAGTTGGATATACACGGCCTTATATGAGTAAGAACAGTCATTAATGCAGTGCCACAGCATGGGAATACCGAGCATGTCTGTGTGTCTGTTAGTGAACACGATAAGTCGAGAATTCTTGGAAGGATTGTCTTGGTATTTGGTATGTTGGTAGGTCTCGATGAAACCTGAAAATGATTAGATTTTGGGCCCCCTATCGGCTTGTTACGGTACTGCAGCGGAACTTCCTGTTATGATATCTCGTGTTGTGGACATGCTATGGAACTGATTTTTGAGTGGTAGATAGCTCGTTGGGCAGAGAGTAAGTGGTATAGGTTTGGGCCCCCTAGCAACTTTTTTGGAACTGCAGGGGTAGGTTTTGCTTCAGACTTTGAAAGGGAATAACTCAAGAAGGGCTTGATGGAAGGTCATGATTTTTTGCATGTACATAGCTTGAGCGATGATGTACATGATTGGATACTTATTATGCAAATCAGTAACTAATTTGCATAATTAATGAGGAAAGTTTATACATTCATCAATTTCCATGATAGGACTCGCAAACATGTGACATATGTAACTGAGGAAGAGAGAAATATTAATAGATATCAGCTATGCAAATGAGAACCTCATTTACATAATTAATGAGAAAATAATATAACTCGAGATGGGCTTGATGGATGGTCATGATTTTTGGTATGTAGATAGCTTATGTGATGCTTTGTATGATTGGATGATAATTATGCAAATCAGATTATAATCAGGGTGCGAAATACCCGGTTGCGCACTTGCGCAGCGCAACAACATTTTGGTTGGCGCAACTTATCTCTTAACCCAGGTTGCGCGGTGCGCTACCTAAATTTTGGGCCGGAGAAATCAATTTTGCGGCAATTACTTGACGAAGTAGAAAATAATTGGACCAAGGAAGCTCACACACCCGTGTGGTGTGCACACACACTCGCTCTCAGTCTCGTAAATTTTCAAACCAAACGTATAAATCGACCCCCAACTAAACAAGTTAATAAAGTTACCGATACTTTTTCACTCGTTTGCATCCATAGTCAACCTGTTTTATTGTGCCTGAAACGCAAATTCGTCGGAAAGAGAGCGCGGCCCTTAGCGCTCGGCTCTTGGCCGCCATGTTGAGCCATGTTGAATTCATCGACTCTCGCTGGATATCGCGTGATTGCGCGAGAGTAATGACGTGTAATCTGCAGTACCAGCAACAACTGGCAGAGGGCAGTGTTTGAGTTGCTGTGTATTTCTATGGGCGAAATGTTGCTAGTGCTTTTTTGGGGGCAAAATTAAAAATTGCAGAAGTGGCGATGGAGCCACTTTACTAATAATAAGCAGGGATTTAAAAAATCTTTACTTGGCAACAATGATTATAGAATAAACAAAGTTGTTAAAATGTTGTGACAGTGAGATAAAAACTGGACAATGACATAGACTATAATTGTATCTATCTTATGATTATAATACATGTATATCATTAATAACTCACCTGTGAATTTTTCAATAAAAAATATATTAGGTAATTTTATTAGATTTTGAAAATATGCCCAGTAGCAACTTTTATGTGAGGGAAGAGAATAATGTGCAGGTACAAGTCCTATTGCACTGTAACTATTGCAGTGTAACTCTTCCTAGAGCAGAAAAAGCAAAAAGTCTATGGGGTTTGAAAAAAGGATTTATTTGTACTAAAAAAATAGCCGTGTTACACATGAATTGTATAAGTTTGTTTGTTGTGGGTTGTGGTGTTTTATTTACATTGTATATCATTGAATTTTATTTTGAAACAAAAACACAATTAAGAACCAGTTATATTGTTAAAGGCTATGTAATACTATGTACTGTACTTACAAAATATAATTTCAAGAAATCAGTGAATTTTAGGTGGGGCAACCTGAAATTCTGACGGGCAACCTAGCTTTCTACCCAGGTTGCACACCGTGCAACCTGGCTCAAAAAAGTATTTCGCACCCTGATAATTAATGAGGCAATTTTAAAAACCTGCTGTGTTCCATGATATGACTATTCAAATATGTGACATTTGTAACTGAGGAAGAGAGGAATGTCAATAGATAGAAATTATGCAAATGTAGGCCTAATTTGCATAATTCATGAGAAACTACTATCATTCCATACTAGTAAATAACGGCAATTTCATACTTGTTGCATTTAGAAGTTGTGTGAATGTGAACACCATTGAATCAAATTATGCTAATAAGGAGCTTATTTGCATTATTGATGAAAAATGTTAGCATAACCTTCTTTGTTAAGCTCATAATCATAACAAGGAGGTTTGGACAACTTATGTTATTTGGGTGAGGAGGATCAACTGGTATGATTTTTGATTGATGAAAAACACTCCTAATACGTCAGTCATAAAGGTCAAAATCATTTCGCGAAGGTATGAGGTCGTAGAACTCTTGTTGAAACTTACTATGTGTAGAGATGACTAGAAATCAGAGTGTTTTAATTCACGTTTCAAGCCTCATAAAAAGCTCTGGATGCCTTTAACAACTAGAATACTAATGTCTAGAAGGACCATACGCGTCATTGCAATTATGCATCATTATGTTTTTATGTAACATTACATTCAACGCAAGAGACCGCCTGTTGTATATGCAGCACATGTAACTTAGCATTGTACTTATCAAAAATACTAAATTAGCAAATTAGACATATGTACCATGGTATAGCTAGATGAAATAATTGTGACTTTCTGGGAATGCTATTAGAGGCCGTGAAAATCATCAAATGACTGTATATTGCAAATTATTTGCAGTGAATTCGTGTCCACAGTTTTTGCAGTGACACTGCTAACATATGCTTTGCATTGCTTACAAGTTGATTCAACTGAAAATACCTCCTTTTCCACAGCGAAATCCCTGCAAACTTAACTTATTCTACTGAGCATATAATTTTCCATTTGTTTTACACTTTGCACACTATGATATCATAAACACCAATAATCTCATTCTCTTTTAAGAAGAAGACATTACAATGTGTCTTGATGTAGGTGGAAACAATATTATGCGATGCATCTTTATCAGACAGTCCAACATTGCTTCATATTTTACAGCTGCGTCTTGCTGAAGAATTTGGGCACCTGCCAACAGAGCTGCCAGTGAAAAACAATACCGAAAATGGACATGTTGGACTCGAGCCAGCCGCAAATTACGTTAGGGCTAAAAATTCATTTTTGGGAAGAGATACATTGATGCATCTAACCGAAAACATTCTAGGTGCACAAAAACAATTTTGGATGCACAAAATAATAAAAAAATTAAGTAGATTGTCAGCAAAAGCTAGTTATAAATCTTACTGCTGGTTTAAAAGATCTTGAATCTGAAATTGTAACAGCTAACTTCATAACTCATTTTTGGGAAAAGGTGTTCACCAAAAATCTATAGGTGTATAAAAAATTGTGGGTGCACTGTTATCAAGAAAAAGTCTAAGATTGTAAGCAAAACCTAATTACAAACTTTTATACTGCTTCTTTACAGAACTTTAATCTGAAACTCTACAGGTAACTAATCATAATTTTAAGTAAAATAATATAACAAAGGTTTTTTATGTTTTTCTGATGCTTTAATTTTCAAGAATATGCATTACATTATATGCTGTACCTTTGCATACTTTATCTAATACTTAGGCCACACCAATTTAATTTCTTGGTTAACATATTTCTTTTAAATTTCAGCAAAAAACAACAACATGAAAACAGAAGGCTGGGGTGAAACCTGCACCTGACCCTGTTCGCTCCCAGAAACTATGTGCACCAAAGTACAAACTTTCCTCTGAGATTCTGTTTTCATGTTGATTTTCCAATCTAGCATTTTTTTTTTAAATCCGTTAACAAAGAAATTAAATTGGTGTGGCCTTATCCTTAATACAAATAGCTACTAGTAGGTATAGGTGCACTCACAGTATATAGGTGCACCCAAGAGTAGGTGCACAGCTCCAAATTTGGGTGCACAAAAGTCCATATATGAACCCAGTATTTCGAGCCCTGTAACAGCATTAGGCCCTAGCTCCCTGACTAGTCTCGACTGGTTATATCTAGTTATGACGGGTTTGTACAGTAAAATTCAGCAGGTTTCTGCTTATAATATATAATACTAGTATTCAGGGTAATGTTATCTCAGAGTCTGTCACATGTATGACTTTATTGCGCAACAGTTGTACAAGGTTTTTAAGGTGGTATTATTTTGTGGTAATGGTTGTTGACTTAGAATCAAAAGGTTCCTGGTTCAAATCCAGCAGACCCCACTGTTGTGCCCTTGGGAAAGGCACTTTACACCTATTTCCTCACTTAACTCAGGTGAAAACGAATACCTGGCATTGGATTGTAAGAAACTAGTCAATTCTAAACATGGCAAAAAAACATGGTTTAGGCCACACCAATCTAATTTCTTGGTTAACAGATTTTTTGGGTAAAATTTTAGCATGAGGACATCATTAAAACAGAAGGCTGGGGTGAAAACTTGCACCTGACCCTGTTCACTCCCTGAAACTGTGTGCACTAAAGTACAAACTAACCTCTGAGATTCTGTTTTCCTGTTGATTTTCCAATCTAACATTTTTTTAAAATTCTGTTAACCAAGAAATAAAACTGGTGTGGCCTTAACGTAACAGTTCTTATATCAGACATTAAATATTGCTTGGGTTACTAGACCAGTATCACCGTCAAAGCAGACAAAGGCATACATGTATATCATATTTGGCACTCTAGATATCTAGATATTGTAATGTGTAAAGGAACTAATATGCTAGACGGAGAGTTATTGTAAAAAGATGATAATCCAATTATATCCAATTATATATATTGCAACATTATCAAACAAGATGAAATTTTATTGATAACATTAATCATTGATGTTGAGTTATTCCAAAAGAGCAATATCATGGATAAATTATTTCATCGAGTCCGTGAATGACTGGATAACTTACAATAAATTATACTTCACGTTTGGGACTTCATTGTTAGCAGAGAAACATAGCTGCAGTACAAAGTGAACTAGTCATTATTGCCCCGAAGAAGGTGACAAACAGTCACCAAAACATTGGCTGTTATTTTTACTTTGCGCCACACCAATTCAATTTCTTCGTTAACAGATTTTTTTTCAAATTTTAGCAACAAAAAAAATCATGAAAACGGAAAGCTGGGGTGAAAACTTACTCCTGACCCTGTTCACTCCCTGATACTGTGAGCACCAATTGAAAGTACAAACTTTCCTCTGAGATTCTGTTTTCCTGTTGATTTTCCAATCTAGCATGATTGTTTTTAAAATTCTGTTAACCAAGAAATTAAAATGGTGTGGCCTTGGTCGTGAACAAAACAAACTTTGTATTAAGAAATGTCAAATTGAGCATAAATTGTTATTCCGGCTGTGAAAAAGGAATTTCGAACCTGCTTTTAGTTCCTCTTGACTCTATGTGCCTATGCATGAAACGATGGACCACTCTGCCAATTCCTGTCTCCGAATGCATGCATCACTCACACCTGTGTCAACCCTCTCAAAACAGTCCTTCACACAACGCCCTTTCTAATAAAACACTTAAGTAATCTACAGCATAAATCTCCATTTTATCTCCACCGCACAATTTGTCACGCCGTTCAGTTAGGACGTGTGGGTATTAGCGGTGCAGGTATGTTGTACAAAATCTCATTTGTGAAAGGTCGGGCCATAAACTTTATAACTTAAGGTAACAAGATGTCGCCGTGTGACCGTGACATTTACCAAAGAGTAGATAAGAAATCATTCATTGACAAGTTTTGATTCAGTCTCCTTCCTTAGAACTTTTGAGAGGTTCACAATGTCAAGTGACGTTCCTTTAACTTCATTAGATAGTTTCATCTCAACAGATAAGACTTTTGAGGTGAAGGCCCATAATCAATATGAATTGTTTTTGTCTATAAACTAATACATATCCAGACATGTTTTGTTCCTGTCACAGGGACCTTTGACCTACTACCCACAATGCATCTTGCTGAGCATATGCAGTTGGAACTGTGAATAGGCTTACTACAAATGAGGATCAGCTGATTCTATTCTACATTTTATGTTCAGAATGACAGGAATGACAACATACTTTCTATAGATCTTAAAGAAAAAATCATTCGGACAGGAATGACAAAAAAAAAAATGAAATTCAATGTAATTTTTATAGATCTTGAAGAGAAAATTATGATACAAGCATGAGAAAAAACTCCCCAACTTGAACTTAAGAATATGAACTTGCTCCTGACTCTAAAATTGCTCATTAAATGGCAATTTCTTCACCAATGTCGCTACTTTCAAAACTTTTTGACATCCCAGACACAGAGATAATAAACTGTCCGCGGCGCCAAGGTCTGGCCGTAAGGTGTGACATCTGGTATTACATTGAGATGGATTCCCCCGTCAGGCGGTAATTCCGCATCAGAGACGAGTCACGACACAAAGTCAGCACCACGGCCAGGGGAGATTGGAAACTGCAGACAGGCATGATCGATGATGTGTACAAGGACAGCTCTTCATCATTGGGCCAAAACAATACAATTCCTAGTTTGGCAGCAAGGCATCATCTTTACAGCTGGAAGGAAAAGCTAGACACTGAAAATTAACTTGTTTTAACACTTGTCTTGCTTGATTTCCAGAGCAAAAATATACCCCCACTGCTGAAGTGCCTACTAATAGACACCTTTGAAACAAAAGGATACTAGTTTGATATTGCTCATTTTTAGTTACTTCGCTTTACAACAACCGCGTGGGTGCAACATACGCATTCTAGAAATACCCTCAACCTGACAATTGTCAGGGCTAGCATACAGAACAAGCATGTGGAAACCGACAATTGTGGGGCTCAACAGGACTAACGAGGGTTTTAACACTAGTCATATTTTGTTAAGAAAAGCATTTTAGATTTGGAGAATCCTATAACACAAACAATTTTGATATCGGTAAAAGGTAAAGGTCCAATTATCATAGCTTTTTTGAGGCAATAGAGGTAGTGGGTTGTTAATGAGCTTGCACTTTGTAGAGGGTACGGATCGGAAGGCGGAGCCCATCCCTCTCCTTTAAACACCTCTTAGCTGACCCCAACCGATGTCAGGTACCGATTTTTACACCTGGGTGGAGTGAGGAAAGTTGTGTTTTAAAGTGCCTTTCCCAAGGACACAGTGTCTAGCCAGGAATGCCAGGAATCTAACCTATGACCTCTCATAATATCTCAATTCAGCTAGCCTAGCCACTGTGCCATTCAATGCCACAAACAATTTTGACACAAGGTCGCAGACCACAGTATTTAGCCTATAGGGATTTACATGGTTAAGGATCCCAAAGTGAGAAGCTTCGATGCTTGAAAATGTATAGTAAGGTGCACAATTAGGGTGCCAGATTTTGATATGTTTGACTTCAAGGTTCAATCTATAAAATATGTGAAAATGAGCTTAAATTTGCCGGCTCGTTCTCTTTTAAATGCCACGTCTCAAAACTGACGTATTCCTCTACCATTCACTGCAGATTCTGCCTCACTAACGTGCACAGAAGAAAAACTATGATCTTTTCAAGCAATGTGACGAACTATTTCATACCCGAACTACTATTGGGGACGGGGGTCGCCCATTAATACTGTGTTCTGCGACCACAACTGCAGTAAAAGGTATGATAGAAATAAGGCTCTCATCATATTGCTCTTTCAAAAGAAGTCTTTTCAATTTCCACCTACATATATAGTTTCTTTCCAATATAAAGTGATCAGAATGTATGGTCGCATTGTTACCGGTAATCATGTATACCATAAACAACTTTTGGAGATTGCAATGGACAATACAAGACCCATGGATATTTCTAACCTCGATTAACATTCATCTGTCTGGTTACATAAATCCACCACATTCAAAAACAGTGTGTTTGAGAGATCTCTAGTCCAGCATTCCCCAGGTATGGACAGTTTAGATATACAAAATTGTATTGGGTTGGACATCTGTTTGGACGTATGCTTTTAGGGTGGCGGTATTATGTTCCCAGGTGGAATTATGTTAGTCGATGTTAGATACTGCATAACATCTTGTCGACTGTGTAACTCAGAAGCCAATCTCATCACGACTCGGACCGCTTCATCAGAAGGAAGCGAATAACGGCGCAATCTGCTCGGACCCCTGACCAGACTGTTTGTGACAGGGCGTAATAGGCTTTGCCATGGTGAGGAAAATTTGGAGCAATTTCGGCAGCGGTAAAACAGGAGTCAAGCTGGGATCATGTTGAACTAGAGCAAGGAATCAAACTGACAAGAGACATCATCTGCATAAAATACCCTCCAGTTTAAAGGCAACCAAAGCAATATCTGGGCCCAAAAAATGGAATTAAAAAAATGCTGAAAACTTCATGGTAGCGACCTTTACTAACATTGCTTAGCACATTTGAGTAATAACTTTGAGCATTTAAAAACCGGGAAAAATCGTGCCGCACGATAATTCCCTTAGTTTGCAAGCCTACAAAAACTCTGGCCACGATTTTCCTTGAGTTCTCAGATCACAGCGACATCATTTTTTTGCATAATGGACGTTGCTATACATTGTGAGAATGTTGTTTGAACTACATGTAATCATGTATAGAAATGACTAAATAGATTGACTTTCAAAAGCCGATTTTTGGGGGATAAAACTGCTTTACCTTCCTTTAAGTTTGGGTTTACGCTTTTCCCATATTGACAAGTGCTAATATTTTCACCATAAAAGCATTTTTTAGTGAAAAGTGTTTACATATACATGTAGTTGACAAGTATGATGTAAAGTTATGAATGATAATCATATTAATCTCTATGGATACTCATTTTGAAAAATCTTCAAAGAGATTCTGCAGGAATTCCTACAGATCTGAAGTAAAAATTTGTCCTACAGGAATTTCTGCAGGAAGAAGGTAAATTCCTGCAGGAATTAACTTTCCTGCAGGGATTCCTGCAGAAATTACTGTAAATGCATTTACGTTTGCGGGGATTTAATCAAGCACCCTAGTAAATAGGAGGCCCTGCAATGACAAATGTACTGATGGTTACTTTAAGATTTTGTCAATTCATCCATGTGTCTCAATTGTGCCTTAGGCCACACCAATTTAATTTCTTGGTTAACAGATTTTTGAATTTGAGCACAAGGACATCGTCAAAACAGAAGGCTTGGGTGAAAACTTGCACCTGACCCTGTCCACTCTCTGAAACTGTGTGCACCAAAATAAAAAACTTTCCTTGGAGATTCTGTTTTCATAGTGATTTTCCAATCTAGCATTTTTTTCTAATTTCCGTTTACCAAGAAATTAAATTGGTGTGGCCTTATTCTTGCTTACAATCTACATGACATTGTGCATACCGTAAATCTTATAATACATGTACTTGCAGGGCTTTAAAGTTCACTGTTTTTCCGGTGACATTGCCCTATAAATTCATCACACTTGCACACTTATTGTGTTCTCTATCGTTTCCACTATAGTTCCAGCTGCAAACTTTAAAATTTTACTATGCTGCAAAATTTCTAGAAGTGCCAAAACATAATTATTTTACAGCATTTAGTGCCAGACTATGAAAAATCCATTAATTCTAAATTAATAGATAACTGCATATTGATTGCATTTTCATTCAAAATGATGGGATGCCATCTTAGATCTATTCTTCCAATTAACAAGGCAGCAGCAACTTGCATGTATATTGATAAGTCATTGCCTACAAACAGTTGCATTGTACTGTATAGTTAGCACTGTCCAAAAAAGTAAATGTGTATATCACACAGGACTTTAGGGGATACGTTCTTTTGAAGCTCTTAATATACAGTTCCGATGTGTATCAATACAAGCTATATCCACTCTACTAATTGTCTAGCAATGTTGATTACATGGTGGCATGTATTCCTGACTAAGCAGCTACAAATGTGCGCCGTAGATCCAGACACACAGTAACATATAAGTTTGCCATGATTTAATTTCGTGGTAGGGAGAAAATGAAGCGTTCCCGATGGTTTAAGTTCACGATTAAACCAAAGGGGTAGGCTGACAGAAAACAGAACAAAAATTTTTGCCGTGGTTTTAAGTTTGCTGTGAAAAGTCAACTGTGCTTTTACCCTGACAAAATCATGATACCTCTCCTTGGTGCTACTTTTCGAGAGGTTCTGAAAACACGAAGATAAAACCACCATGAAAATGTCCAGTACCTGCATGTTACCTGTGTTAGCAGGTTGATAAGCTACTTAACTTGCCACATAAATGGATTATGCTCGGCCTCAGCTGGCCTAATAGCCATTTAAAGCAGCTTCCATACAGTCTTTAGGAAATGACCATGAAATACCAAAGGGCTTACACCTACATGTATAATACCTGTCTTGCAACCTTTCAGTAATTGCCATATATCATACAAATTGCATTTTTTTTCTACATGTATGTCGTGTACATTTAGACTCCCTTTCTCACAGACGAAACATTGCCTCCCTGTCCCTATTTTATAGATACCTCCACGGCCAGTGTTCTGATGAACTTTCACTACTTGTCCCAACACAGAGAATTTTTCAGCGCACTACCAGGTTCTCCTCTGATGCACACCACTAAACTGTACATCTACCAGCCTCTAAGTCATTCTACAGTAACAGCTTTTTTCCATGAACTGCAAAACTCTGGAATTCCCTCCCAGCCCACTGCTTTCCCCACAAATACAACCTACAAACCTTCAAAACAAACATACACCGCTATCTCTCATCTATGCCACATTAGTTCAATTAGTTCAATGCTTGCATTGAGCGAGATCGTCAAAAAAAAAAAATTGTTGGAAATCTTTACTGTACATGTCTTGCATATTTGATATAATGTCTACTCTCATGATAGCGCCAAAGAGATTTCCTATTGCAGCACATGTAATTTCTGAGGTATGCACACTTCAGACATCCTGGTAATCAAGACATTCTTAAGAAAGCCTCGATGACAATCCATTCTATGAAGCAAAAAATGTACGTTGCCTTCTGAGGACGGCCGTGAGCCAGTGCCAGTGAGCAAGTGACCTGGGACTCAAAGTTTCAACCTCCAGGTCCAAATACAGGGCTGCTAAACACTGCACCATCCATTGTGAATGCCTTCTGAAGTTTTGAAACCCAACAGTATGAAGTAAAATGATTGGCTTACATGCTCCAAAAGGTGTCCTGTGATTGGCCGGTGGCCCCATGTCGCTGTGGAAGGGTGCGTCTGTGATGTCCTCATAGTTGATGATGTACATGACCACGTCTCCATTCTCATTCTTCACCGGCGCTATCAGCACACTACACAGAAACTGGCTCCCTGAACAGACAGAGAATAAGATATCAGGAACATGTACATATAAGAAAACCACACTATCAGCACACTACACAGAAACTGGCTCCCTGAACAAACAGAGAATAAGACATCAGATACATGTACATGTCAGAAAACCACAGGGGGGGTCCCTGTGGTGTAGTGGTCTGCGCTTCTGTTACTTACCACATTTGGTTCTGATTACTTGGAACCAGAAGGCCCGAGTTCAACTCCCGGGTAGGACACCTATGGACAAGAGGCGCATTGAGTCATACCAAAGACTTTATAAAAATGGTACATACTTATGAAACAGTATGGAAGTTAAACACACTTCACTGCCAGTGGACTAGCCCCCTGCTGCAGTGATTACACCACAGTGTGGCCCAGGGCTATGAAACAGGGATGGGCACCGCTCTATACACCTTATGGTGTGGGAGGATTTTAACTTTTTTAACTACATGTAAGAAAATCAAGCACACTACACAGAAACTGGCTCCCTGAACAAACTGAAAATAAATCATCAGGCAAATGTAAAAAAAAAAACCACTATAATATAAACATGAGGTCAATTGTGCCATGATGGCAGCGTTCAGCTTAGAACCAACCAAGTGGTCTGGATTCAAATCCTGTCATGTCACTGATCTTGTGCCCTTGGGAAAGGCACTTTTTTATACAACATGTGTCCATCATTGATATTTAAGTTGGATAAGGCCATGCCAATTTATTTTGTTGCTTTTCGGAATAGCCTGAATTGGGTCACTATTCCCATTCACAAATTTCAACTCCCAATTTTGCTATGTGTTCAGTTGTAAAACTGGATAGCCACCAAAATAGATTATAAAGGCCTGCACATACTTAAAAAGTGTGGTCACATTGATTATAAGTTATGATTCTTCATTTATTAAAACTATATCAACCTATATTTTACATGGCAAAAGGTAATTTTGTTGCTGAAATTACAGTACTAGATCAAAGAATGGGGGTGCATTGCATAAAATGAGCCATACGAACCCATGCATACTATTTGCACACACACAAAATTAGATTTTTTTTCGCCCTGTCGCTCCAATTTTTTTCTGGAAAAATCTGAGAAGCAACAAATAAAATTGGTGTGGCCTGAAGTTCCTCCATTGAAAGACAATGTAGTTGCTGCATCAGTGATGAGTGAGCATTCAATATCTCATGCTTCTATCATTGCATTTTGTACTTTGAATAGATCTGTTTATCAACTTTCAATAAGAATCAATATAGGTACCGTCCAAGAAAAATTATTGAGCATTTTGATCAAAAGGAGAAACCCACAATTGTTTGTTTTGTCAAAATCATGTATCTCTCACATTTATACTTTTGTATTCAATCACAACTATCAGTGTGATAAAAGTTATCAAGTAAGTCTTTATGCCAGAAATACATCTTGCAACTTTTTTTGTTGAAAGCAAAACCTACTAATAGCTAGTTTATTCACAGTCTTCAGAATGCAAAAAATTCAAAATATAAAAATTGTCTGGAACTTTTGCCCTGATGAAGTGTACCCTAACATTCTCTAAAGATTACAATTTATGTACCCGCTTTCAAATATTTGAGCTCCGATGTGCATCCCTCGTGCTATCTTTGGACAGCAGTCCCCTGGTGCATTTTGCTCCTTTGATAACTGTGACTCGATTTATGCACTAGAAGAGGAGCTCGCAGCGGCGGAAAATTCTATTCCCACGATTTATGCCCTGATCCGCGTATTGGTCACACCGACGACTCCTGCTCGGTGGGGGGTGAAAAGCGGGGGGGATGAGAAATGGGGGTGTCGTCATCGTTGCCGTAGTTCTGACCCGTCTTCGTAAAATTGATGTTCGTCTTTGTCAGACCCTAGCGCGCCCTGTGTAAGGGCAGCTCTGTTCCTTGCATGCAGACTTTGTAATGAAGTGATAGAATGCCTGCAAGAGCAGGCCTGGCATACAGAGACATAGCAGACAGGTGCTACGTAATAAAGCTACAGAACTTTGTAACAAGGTGCTACAACCCGCGCAAGAGCAGGACTGGGATACAGAGACATACCAGACAGGTGCTGTGTAACAAAGCTACAGAACTTTGTAATAAAGTGCTACAACCCCCGCAAGAGCTGAGGACTGGGATACAAAAACATGGGCAGATACATGTACTACTTTTCAGAAACATTATAAACCTCCCAACTGGAGCTGGTAGATACAAACTGACTCCTCAAAATGATAGATTATGACTGTATATTGTGTAATAAGAACTATGTGAAAAGCAAAGCACACTTTGTTCTAGAATACTCCCTGAGTGTATAATATAATACACAACTCTCTAGTTAGTCCCATACTTTTAGATCAAAGATATGCAAATTGAACAAACGACAAAATGTTTGCTTAATAGGTGTACAATGTCAGCATCCAACAAATGATCAAATGGAAAAACTCTGTAATTTCGTTTACGCATGATTCAAGAAGAGAGAAGAAGAATGTAAGCTTTAGATGTAGATCTATTTTTATCTATTTATTCATTCAGATTTACCACATTTGTGGAAGGATTGACATAACAGGTGACTATCACCTTTTCAAGATGTCAACCCAGACCAGACTGTAAGGTTTGGACCATCGCACACCGGGGCATGCCTCTACTCATTTTTTAAAGGTGTGGTGGGTTCTTTAACGTGCGCTCTCCCCAAACACGGGACCATTTAACGTCCTATCCGAGGGAGGTCCCTAACCAAAGCTAGGTACTCATTTACACCTGAATGAAGTGAGGAAATTTGTGTTAAGTGCCTTTCCCAAGGGCACAATGTCGGGGCGCATGTCCATACAGGTCTGGGGGCAAGCTGGGATTGAACTCAGGTTCCCTTGTTTGACGGCCGAAGCCGTTCCACCACACGACGCCACACAAAATAAATCATAGCGTAGATAAAGCATAGCGTAGGCTTAATGTTATCCTGTTGGTATCAAACTTAATGCATTCAGCCCATTCTGGGCATGATTATGCAATAAATTTCATTGTCATTATCATTGTCAATTTACAAAGATGAAGATTCATCTGTGATGTTAACTAACATTATAAAGGTTTTATTGGTGGGGTCACCTAGAGCCCCAAGCAGCAAACAGGACTTCTAAACATATCCTATGATAGGGTATCCAGAGATTTAAGTGCTTAATTAAGTAGTTGACAACTCTATGACAATTTTGACATATCTGGTCCAACTTTTGATAAAAACCACACACCTCTTGATCACATTGACCTTCAGCATGCTATGGCAGCCATTTGGCCAAAATATTTAGGAGGTTAGGTAGAAGGTTAATGTTATACCCTACTTATTTGCAACGGTAGGAATATGCCCCAGTGTCAGTAGATCAAAGTTTAACCAATCAATCCAGTTTAACACAGATGGTACCTACACAAATACAAAACTTTTGATAAAAACCACACACCTCTTGATCACATTGACCTTCAGCATGCTATGGCAGCCATTTGGCCAAAATATTTAGGAGGTTAGGTAGAAGGTTAATGTTATACCCTACTTATTTGCAACGGTAGGAATATGCCCCAGTGTCAGTAGATCAAAGTTTAACCAATCAATCCAGTTTAACACAGATGGTACCTACACAAATACAAAACCATGATGTTATGCCTTGAGGGCGTTTACCGGTAACGTAACGTAAGCGTCAAATTCCCTAATCTGATTTAGCTTTATGAAAGGCTCTTAGCAGCTTCCCAATTTAAAGCAAACATTACCGACTGCTAAAAGTGTCAAATATCATTTCCCATTTGTCAAGTGAGGGAGAAATTCCTATTTTGGGAAGCAGGCCAGAATCAATGTGTGCACAGATGCGATCTTGAAAATCAAGTTTGTGTTACAGGATTTCCATTTGAGTCTTCGCCAAAAAGCAGTTACTCAAGCACTGGATATGATTTTGGAAAATCATATCCAAATGTTTTGCAAAAATCTGACTACATGATCACTAACTAAAATTATTTTTGGCAAGATACAGACTGTTTTCATGAACATTCCAACATGTCATTCTCTCTCTCTCTCCAATTTTACATCTTTTATTCCCTATTATTTATAATCTATTATTATTATGGGGGTTGGACGTGCTTGCACATGGATGGGAGAGCCCCAGAACTCCTCAGCAAGCGCAAGTCTTTTTTGTAGCAAGAGTTTTTACGGCTGGATGCCCTTCCTAACGCCAACCCAAACTCTACTGCTGGGCTTAGGACATTAAGTGCCTTTCCCAAGGGCACAAGGGTGCATGTCCGGACATGTCTGGGTACTCCACTGGGGATTGAACCTGGGTCTCATTGGTTCATAGCCGGATGCTCTGCCATTATGCCACACAGACGCCACACCATTGCATAACCAAAATGATGGCATCTCTCCTTAGTGCTGATTTTTGAGAGGTGATTAAGTTCACCCGTTTCTGATTTTGATTAATCTTCAAAATAAGATACAAACACGCTCATTACGCCCCGAGAAAGACAGCAGACAGGTTGTCAAAAAGGGCGACACTGGTTCAAAATTAGATTTTGGGTTTGAAGTAAGAACATAGTAATCAAGCTACATACAGTTTTGGTCATATCATTGTACATATTTCAGTCATTTCATATGACAGCTTCTACAAAGATTTTTAACTACATACTAATATCATCACAAATATTGGCCACAACATCTATTCATTACTTCTTGATAAAAAATGTAGAACTTGAAGACATAAAGACATGAGTCAGATGTGAAAGTTTGTACCTTGGTACACACAGTTTGAGGGAGTGAATGCATTCGGATTCAGGTTTTCCTCCAAGCCTATTTTCATTATGTCCTTTTGCTATTATCTTTTACTACAGATGTCTGACAACCAAGGATATGAATTGCTGTGGCCTAATACTATCACTATCTTACTCCTGCCTGTGCTTTTACCCTGACAAAAATCATGATACCTCTCCTTGGTGCTACTTTTCGAGAGGTTCTGAAGTAAAACAACTTTTTCATCTTTTACCTTTCCTTAATGAGACATTATATAATTTGGAACTTATTCCAGTCCCTTCTGGGTGACAGTTACCTGGTTTGTTGCTTCATGTTCAATCTAGGCAAAATAAAACTGGCCTTAAGAATCTTAAAGAAATGTGTTGAGGCAAAGATTGTCCAGAAACTCTCCACTGCTTGCGGCACCTAAATCTTACCGCACTGCAAAAATTGACAATTTTCATTATCTTTATCTAAATCTGTGGTTGAATCAATAGTAGCAAAACAAGGGAACTTTTGGGGCCTGTTTACAAGTGTAATGAGTTTGCAGTAGAAAACTGATTGCGAAAGCTAGAACCTAAAACTGTTACAAATATTTCAAGTTTCACAGTATTCTGTTTTCAATTCTTCAGCAGGTAACGCTAAGCCCTCTGACAATGTCCCCTTGTGGATCGATACCAAGTAGTTTATGAGATTTTCTGCTGAGTTCTCCTGATTGACACTTTGCAATAATCTCAAGTGCTGCAGCAAAAAGGGGGAGTTTGTAAGATGCACACAAGGTGGCACTCATAAAGCCCCTATAAACGTCTTGGTAAAGGCTAGACGTCTTGAATTTTAATGCTAACAGGCCATATATATTCTATTCAACGTGGCATCGTGTGGCGCAATTGGTAGAGTGTTTCGCCCAGAATTGAGAGGTCCCGGGTTCGAAACCCCGATATGCCCCGATGTTGTGCCATTGGGAAAGTGAGAAAGGTACTTAACACGACTTTCCTCACTCCACCCAGGTGTGAATGGGTACCTGACTTCGGTTGGGGAATGTCGTATTGAGGTCACCTGCTGGCGCCGAATGCAGCCGCCCAGACCCTTGCGACAGTTCCACAAAGTGCAAGTGTGGAGCAAATATGTATCTGTTCTGCATTATATGATTGTAAACCCTGCAGCAATTCAGCACTGGCTGCCATTGCACAGGTAATTTTTTACCAATAAACCATTATTATTATTATCATCATTATTATATCAGAAGTGCTGAATGAACATCGCTGTAGATTTACAGTTCTTCCTTCTGGCAAACCATTTCTATGAAGTAAAAGCAAGACATAAACATGATAGAACATCTACATCATACCTTGACATCTTACTGTAGATGACATACTAGGTATATATACCACAGTAGCATGACATCACATTTATCATTGCACAAATTCTCTATTCAAATTTGACAAATGAGACAATGAGACAAATCCCATTGTGTTCATTACTGCACGTAGATAATTCAGTTGAAAAGCAGAGTTCTTTATCCTGACAATGAAAGAACTGGTATTACTGTCAAGGCATTGTGCTGTTGAAGTTGACATATACCAATGATTCATCTTCTAGATTTTGCATCTTATTGTAAAATGCTACTCTTTTGTTACAGATGCATTTGTTCTCAATCATAACTGATGTTAACCTTTTATTTGTCCTGCTGGCTTTTTTAATGCAATTTATTTCATTGATTTGATTTCTTAATCAGGTCATTTTTCCTTGACTTTTTCTGCGCTGCTGTGACATAGTTCCGCCAATCGGTAAATCCGCATTCGGTGCGTTTTGCTGCGGTGTGATGCGTTCAGCTGAAAAATACCCCCAACCCATACAGGACCCACATAAAGACCCATGTATATATAGGGGTCTTGTAGGACAAGGATTGATAAGTGAACATTTATTAGTTAGTTATCAAGTAGTCAGAGAAGCGAATGCAGTCAGAGCCTGGCTTTCCTCCAAGTCCTTTGTTTTCATGATGTCTTTATGCTAGATGTAGTATTCTATGTATATCGTGTATCATTTGTTTATGTGCTTCAATCAACTAGTCCAAGAACCATACATTCAATTCTTAGTTATGGACAATCACATATTTTCTAGCCAGTGGGGCAACTTCTTGTGGGAAACTTTTCCGAATTCCGTTGTGACTCTGTTCTCACGTGTGAATGATAGCTCCATCTCCATCTGAGAAGATACCGCGGACGATTGTCAAAGGAGAGGGCGATATCTATGGTTGCCTCTCTGGATGCTCGCAGGGTGATATTTATAGTGTGTTATCTATATAGCCTTCTGGCAGGTTCTTAGAGAGCATTACTGGGGGCCCACAAATCAAACTGTCTGGCGGGGCTTTGCTTGACGCGGCCACAAAGGGCTGGATCTACACCAGCCGCCGCGCACAGTCGACTTAATCTCGCCTAATTACTAGGGAAAGAATGGGTCTTTCTCCCATTCTTCTGCAACACAAGAGTGCGTAAAGAAGAGATATGGACAAGGCCACAAGGGGGGAAATGTCTCATGGGTAAAAGCTAGGTAACATTCATTTTCATAGACACTGTCTGCTCTAATACACATGGGTGATGTGTATTAATTATGGTACAGGTGGCATATGTTAGACACAGTTTTCATTGACACAACAGAAGTTCAGCGACTTTTGTAAGGTCTTCAACAAGTACTGTAATTCTTTATTTGTTAACTGTAACTTAATTTAGCTGATTTAACAGTCACTAGTCAACCGCTAAAATTTCATCATTGCTAACATTTGATCACTGGTATTTGAGACAGTGATGTTTGTTCAAACCGTTAAAATCAAGTGCCGTGACCTACTCCATTTTCCCCAAACCGCTATATTTTCCTGCCGCTATATTAAAGTTACAATACTGTAATTCTAGATTTCTTAATATTAACTTAGTTTTAGCCACTTTCACGGTGACCGTCATTATTCAACAACAAAATGTCATCATCACAAATATTTGATCACGCTAAAGGAAAGAAGTTTGTTCCCACTATTGAAATCAAAAGCTGTGAAACCCAAACTACTAAAATTACCGACTGCTATAAAAAGGGATTTAGAATATATGAATATCTTTCCATTATTCTTGACAATCATGCAAGGGAATTTATAGCATTTTATCAAATGTATTGTATCAAATCATATTTCACTGCCAACTGTCTTTTCAAATGTTGGCAATTATCATCATGTTCTCAACCTAACAAGTTAAGTCATCATCTTTAAGTTTTCCCTATCTTATCTTTCCAGACCAGCAAGAAAATACAGGTTAAGATTAGATCCAATATGAGTCAGAATTCAAAAAATTTCAAAAAACTCATTTTCTTAGAATTAGTTAGCTATCTTCCCACAAAGTCTAAGAAAACAAAAAAGTTGAAGACTACAATTATCGATTTACTAGAACTCTCAAACATGACAATTCACTGTGGCCTAAGCCTAACTTGCTGGAGATGTCAAATTTATGACAATAACTTTTTTGGTTTAAAGAGTGTTCCCTCCCGATAAATCATGTTTTCCCACTAGCTATCTTCCCACACAGTCTGGTAAAAAACAAACATCTGACGAATACAATTAGGCTGCACCAAGTAATTTTTATGGATGACGTCCTTTGGAGACCCTAAATCTAATGCGAGAGCGCGAAGAAAAAACAAGAAGGGCCGAAAAAAACAAGATGCCTAGATTTGAAATATAATAGTCGACGACACATGTTAGGACACAAACTGAATGAGAGAACACAGTGTAACAACTAACGATTATTTTATTCATCATGAAAACAGCAATAATTTGAATAAACCAGTTGAAGTTGAACAGCAGTTGTTGTCCTGTCCTGTTTCTTTCCATATCCCATTGATTTGCCACACTGTCGTAACTCTTTGGTCATAGTTACAGGAAGCAGAATTCTTTGTTTTTTGGGGGGGGGGAACAGACCAAAATCAAGGCGCGCGCGGACGTCATCCATAAGAATTACTTGGTGTAGCCTTATATCGATTTTCTAGAACTCTCCACTGTGACAACCCACCATGGCCTAAGCTTAACAACTGGTTGTAGATTTCAACTTTCGGTTTAAAGAGTGTTCCATCCAGATAAATCATGTTTCCCAACTTGCTATCTCACCGTAAAGGCAGAGAAAAAAGATAAAAGTTGAAGCGTACAATATTGATTTTCTAGAACTCTCCACTGTGACAACGTACCATGGCCAAACTTGTTGGAGATTTCAAATTTACAACAGTGACATTTTCAGTCTAAAGAGTGCCTCATCTCAATAGATCATGTTTTCCCACTAGCTATCTTCCCACAAAGTCTAAAAAAACAAACATTTTTAAGATTAGGCCACAGTGATTCAATTTGTCGGTTCTCGGATTTGCCTCTTCTGTTTCTTCAACAATTTTCCAGTATAGCAAAATTCCCCTCAATGCCTTTATTCAGTTTTTCTCTGCCAATGTTTCTATACTCAACGTTTATGTTTTTTTCATGATTGCCAGAAGTACAAAACTGTAATTTTAATAATTTTCAACAAACAGGTGCATCTACTGTAAAATGGGAGTACCGATATGAGTCGGATGTCTGCCATAGAGTTTTTTGTTTTTTTAAAGCTGAAACTTGAATAATCATATTCTTCATTATTTTTTTGCCAAATTCTTATTTTTCATTTTTTTGCCCTGTCACTCCATATCTTTTCTCAAAAAATCTGACCAACAAATTAAATTGGTGTGGCCTTACAATTATGTTGATTTTCTTTAATTGAACTCTCCAACATAACAACGCAACATGGCCTAAGCTTAACAACTTGTTGGAGATTTTAAATTTACGACAATGACATTCTGCGCTCAAAGAGCGTCCCATCTCAATAGTTTCCCACTAGCTGTCTTCCCAAAAAGTGAAAGGAAAAAAACAGTTGAAGATTATAATATAGATTTCGTAGAACTCTCCAATGTGATAACACACCATGGCCTAAGTTTAACAACATGTTGAAGATTTCAAATTTACGACAATGACATTTTTGGTTTAAGGGGTATCCAGTCTCTATAAATCATGTTTTCACATTAATCGCGCATTAGCTATCTTCTCACACAGTCTAAAAGAGAAAATAGAAGAGAAAATAACAGTTGAAAATTACAATATTGATTTTCTAGAACTCTCCAACGCACCATGTCCAAAGCTTCACAACTTGTTGGAGATTTCAAATTTACGACAATGACATTTTGGGTTTAAAGAGTGTCCTATACCAATAAATCACGCTCTCCCACGAGGCGTAAGACGGGTGTTCGGTATTCTACAGAAGTGTTACCGGTTCAGCTAACGTCCCTATGACCTTGAACTTGAAATCTGTCAAATCTGTCGGGCAGAGAAGGACAGAGAAATCGGTAGCCATGGTGGGATGCGGGGCCAGAAGGTTAGAATGAATCATAGTCCGTAACGGTGTAACCTTCAATAGTGCCAGATATACAATTTGAACGCTCTTTCAAACGACCTGAAAGCTTTCACCTTTTGGAAGCTTTACGACTGTATTTGTCGCCGATACGACATCTGTAACCATGGATATATCATGCATACACTTACCTACAACCTTACATAAAGAGTACAATGTAGTTGATCTTTAGAACAAACTGAAAGCTTTCACCTTTAGTGGGCTCAAGGCGGTCTTGTGGTTAGGGTTGCTGACTAAAATTTCTGGGTTTGAATTCCTGGTAGACCCAAATGTCATGCCCTTTGGGAAATGCAGTTTATATCTATTTCATCGCAGCTTCTGTTAGGCCACAACAAGTAATTTTTATGGATGACATCAGCGGGTTCATCAATTTTAATCTGATTTCAAAAAACAAACAAAAATTTCATTGCTCCAAAATTGGCAAATATGTCGTAAGCTGTTTTCTATTTTCTGCATTTGTTCTCGTTAATTGAGCTGTATACACATCTTAAAGGACAGTTTAATGTTGACAGTCTAGGGTGTTCCATTGCATATGAATACCCAGTGTAGTTCCTGCCCATGATGGTATAACAAGCTAATTTTCTGCATTTGTTCTAGCAAGAGCATTATATAATGTCCTTGGTTCTAGTTAATTGAGCTGTATACACAAGGTGTTTCATAACATACCGTAAAATCCCTATTTACGTACGCACTTTTTAAACTTTTCAAGTTGCAAGCAGGTGCTCCAGGCCGACACCAAAGTCAGGGTGCGTACGTTAGGAGGGGTTCTTCCTCGGAAAAATCGCATATCAGCATGAGAGTACGGTACATCTTCATGCAAATGAAGTGTGGAATGCTACCACACAATCAATCAGTAATAAAGAATAAACAATATATATATGTAAATTGTTTGATATTTTCTACCCAGAATCATTTTCTCAGTAACCCTTTAAGCCGGTAAACAGCATCGGAAGGATGATCATGTCAACCTCTTAACTAACCACCGAAATGCTGTATGTTAGGAGGGTTTTTCCCCTGAACGTTTCAACTCACTGAGTCAGGCCCGCAATGGTCCCCAAATCGGGGGTGCGTGCGTTAGGAGGGGTGCCTACGTAAATAGGAATTTTACGGTATGAATACCAATTGTAATAATTATTTTTGCTTCAGATGATGGTACAACAAGCTCTTTATGCATTTTTTGGTAGTTAGTCTATTGAGATGTATACCCATCTACAAGTACTAACTAAGAACTAATTTCAATATAATAAAAATCATAAAACATACATTTTGCAAAATCATGCATTACGAATTACACAAATTTCAGGATTTCAAACGATGACATCCATACTATCAATTTCACGCGGCCTAATGGTCCTGTCCGAGTCTAAACCCCAGCCCAACAAATGCATTTACAGTGAGCCGTTGCGCCACAGCGGAAAATCCTCTGATCCCAAATGGTTTATTACCCGTTTTCCCAAATGCACTTGTCATATTTCTTCCATAAATTGTCCATATACTAGATCAAATAGCCAAGTTCAATGCTCCCGATACAAACGCTAAAAGATTTCATCTGCCTAATGCATAAGAGTTGATCCGGGTGGTCTATACGTGAGGCCCGAGCCTTCATCTTCCCGCGCTCAAAAGCCATTACCGCGACTACGCCAATCGATGTCAATCTACCCTGCTTTGTAGCAGAGTAGTCATTAATTAGCGGTTCATTATTCAATTTAGGTTGAAAGTAATTCTAGAAGCAAGTGGAAAAATTAACGGCTGATTAGAATCGGAAACCGTCAGACAGAAACAGATGTTACAAACGTTTTTTCTCTCCTCGGTTCGTTATCTATACATTGTAGTTCATCTCATGAATGTCTCCACCATAATTTTTGCAACAGCTAAGGTCTTGGCTGACAAATTGACTAATTGTTTAACATACATACAGCACAGTTATTACAAAAACCTCCTTTAACGTTCTATAAGGAAGAAGAAATATTATCTGTTGTTAGGTACATTAGAAACAAGACACTCTGTCATCATAATCAGAATTCTAGAGGATGTTTTTAAACCAATATAAGGCCACACCAATTCAACTTGTAGCTTCTCAGATTCTATTATGCATCTTAGATGATTTTAATGTGTTTCGAGAAGAAAACAAATCGAAGAAGCAAGACCTACTTCATTGTGTGTAAATTGCCATGACAAAAGATCCACTGATTCTGCACGGTTTCGTCACCCTCTATTCAACATAATCCATATTCTCGAAGTTACTGTCTAAGTCAGCTAATACAGACACGATTAAAATCGACAAAGCTTCCATTTCAGTCCACCGACCATTTCTGATCTGAAGACAAGAGTACAATCCAATATACAGTAAACCTGTCAATTTTTGCTGTGTTTTTACGTTCACGATTTTGTAGTGACTGCACACATTACATTACACTAATCATATCTTGGACGTGTATGCAGACTGTTCCTTAACTCTGCAACCAGCTGCAACCCACCATAACTGGGTCTGACATGTATTTGTGCAGTAACAGTACATAGGGCATAGTACTAGACAGGCTTTTAGCCAGCTAGGATTTATAGACAAGGGGTCCAAAAATGGGGGGGGTGGTGCTGTGATGCAGGGGTGTGTTCTAGTCTTATCATACTTAGCATACCTGTTTAAGCACTAAAAACTGCTTGTTCCCTCTTTGTCTCCCAAAAGCATCAGTGACACTGTAACACAGTCACATGTGTCTCTATACCAGGGAAACAGGGGGTCCAATTTCCTTGTTATTTTAGTATCATGCGTCCAATTAACGCATGGACGCATGCCTAGCTAAAAGCCTGGTACTAGACTAAGTGGTCTGTGAAATCATGAATAAAAAATATACCGTACATGTCTTGATTATTTACCATTTTTTTCAAGTTACTCCAGACCTGTGTTTCTTAAAGATTGAACCACATTTCTGGCCGCCATATTGGAATGCCATTGCTAGGCCTGCATAGGGACTTCTTGATAGCTTTTTTTTTTGGAGAGTTTGACAGATGACAGGACAATAAGACATTGGATATTGTTGGTTCATAAATCATAGCATAGTACAATTGCATCGTAAACAACTCATGATAGTTACATCACTTTGTAAGCCTCAAACACAAGCACATATTTAGAGCGCACATATGTACAAAAAAATTCCCATATTCTGTCTTCCATTGTGTTACTACGTACTATACTATTCTAACCCCTAACTCAACGATGCTGCAAATTCTTGATTTTAACCATTCTACAAAATTCAAGTGCCTTAAACTTAATACATTAACAGCAATTCATCTATGAAGGCAATCGTTCTGACAAAACACTGGTGACCTGCTTTGAAAAGATGTTAGCTACACATTGATGGTGAAATATTTCATTTTCAATATCTGTGATAAAATTTTGAAAGACCTCATCATTCTGATTAGATCCAGAGGTCCACTTCACTGATGAAAGTCATTATGTACATGTACTATTACAAAATGAACAAAATATGCAAATTTACACCATCCGTGACATTCTTCTTTGAAAAAATCATTGCCGACTTTATTTGATGACTCCAGTTCTGATTCTCTTCACGAGCTTCCAGAATCGTTCTTAAGCTGCTCGTTAGACAAGAATTAAAAGAAAATTGCAAAGATGTGGAAAAATGAAATTGCCCCTCCACCATTTCTCCCTAATTGGGAGGAAGTGATGCATAGTGCAGCGGATGGCTGACAAGGGGAAACTTAATCATGGCGGAACGACGCAGTGTCATCAAGATTCATCATCAACCGCCAATTCCAGCTCGAGCGTCCCGCTTTGCATGAGAGATCGCAAATAATTTGCCCAAATGAAATTTCTAGTCAGGTCTTTCAACAACAACCCCATGTGCGAAAGGTGGATGAGCGGCTCTTTGAAGTTCGGATAACATAACTCAACCATCTGTGCCTCGATTAGAATTACACATTCAAACGATTAGATAGCAAAACACATCAGTTCGTCAAAGGAGTTTTGGCCACACCTTGAGCTGACTGTAAATTCATTTAGTATTTTCAAAGGGGCTCCAAGCAATATCCGGCCCGAAAATAGGATTCTGAAAGGTCATTTCCATTCATGATTTGTTCAAACAACACTATCACGATGTACAATGTATAGGGATGCCCATGATGCAAAAATGCGATGTCTTTGAGATGTGAGAACTCGCTGAAAATCGTTGCTAGGGTTTTTGTAGACTAGCGAAACTAAGCAGATCATCGTACGGCAGGTTTTTGCACGGTTTTGAAATGCTCAAAGTATGAAGTAACTACGCAAATGTGCTTAACAGTGTTAGTAAATGTCATAACAATAAAGATTTCAGCATTTTTTTTCCATTTCCATTTTTGGGCCCTAATATTGCTTTGGGCCCCTTTAAGGGAACTTAATTTCATCGTAGGAGGGAAAATGACAAAATTTAGCAACTGGTCTTGTTGTGCTGCATACTCAGTAGACTACCAAAACTGTTTCCTGAAACAAAATATGGCTATAGGCCTGTTCACACTTGTGTATGTATTCAAGTCCGTATTGAGATGCGTATTGACATTCTTTTGTCTAAGGTAAAGTTTGCGGCCTAAGAAAATAGTTTTTCGGTTCGATAACCAGACTGCACACAGTGTGTCAAAGTGAAAAACAATTCATTTCTTTCCCACAAATTGATTTACCAAAGCCAAAAATGTAAGTACACAAGTCATACGGATTTGAATATATGCACAAATTGTGCATATATTCAAATTTGTCAAGCGTAAATGGGCCGTATTCTTTCACTTTGCTTAAGTCTGAAATCTGTCAGCTTTGAGCAGAGGTAGAACGGAACGGGTATTTTTCAGGCTAACAGTTTGTAACCGGCTACAGTAACTACACATTGATGACAGGTAATTTGATAAAGGCTGCTATACTTAACACTTCTGCGATGACAAAATAATTGCAAACTTGTCCTGATCTATCATCCTTCGCACATGCTTATCTGACGTTATCTAAAATCCTGTAATTTTCCAGAGGTTGTTTAAAGCTGATTTAGAGTAGCTCGAGCCCATTTCTCATGTCACCTGTGCTAACATGTAATAAAGCAGGGAAATGATTTTGCGCATCACTGTTTCCACAACGATTCATTGATCATCGCCCCCTCATTATTTTCCCTCGTTAATTTACAATAATATGAAGCTTAGCTTCTTTGACGAATAGTAGTACCAACTTCAAGAGTTACACTGTAAATCATAAAATATGTGCAGAGGTTTCATGTTCCTGGTTTTGTTTGTTGAAACAGCAAACCTACATGTAAATAAAGATGCTTGATTTTACCTTGCTGTGAAATTTAACTGCTGCAAATGTAAACAAAGTTACAGTATGAAATTACAAAGTTTAACTTCAGATGAATTTGAGTAAAAAACTTTTGATTATTTGCATCCAGTTATATAGAATTCTAGGCCAACCTACAGTCATTTGAAGCTGCAAGATATTGATAAAAAACTTGATAGTGGATCGAGTTTTATGAAAATTTGTGAAACAATTTCATATCTGTATCATTCTATGTAGCTGGTATAACCGCCCTTCGGCGTAACACACCAGCTTTGCAGGCATGCAGCGCAGCAGCAGCTGGCTATATTATACTGAACGACCTGTCACACCTAACTTTTGCACATCAAGCTGTAAGCGTTGTTTAAAGCTGTCTATTATACTGACGATTCTCCTATACACAGCACTTGGTGGTAATGAGTTCCGCTCTATGATATCATTTTACAGAAAAACTTAATATATCCAGTTCTAGCTACTAGTAGACAGTTATTACTACAGACAGATGTAGCAATTTCAGGCAACCTGCAAAACTTGATAACAAGATTATCCCACACAGATCAGTACTCACGGGTAATTACGCGTCATTATGTTTTTCCAGGGGCAGAAAGTGGAAACAAGTTAAAGACTTTGTAAGGTTGGAGTGCATTTGAATGTTTCGGTAAAAGTTAAGTTAGTGTCTAAAAGGAATTGTTTTTACCACTATCATTTATTACCAGCCATACTGTATTTAATGCTTCTTGCCACGTTTATTTTAATTAGCAAAAATGTCTTAATAATACCTGTACTTAATTTGATTGGCATTATCTCATTTCTGTTATTCAAGTATTTTATTTAAATTTGATAAGGGGCAGTTGCTACATTTTGGATACATATATTATGCAGATCTAGAGAACTGGACTAATTTTTCAGCAAACTCTTATTTTCAGATTAATGAAAAACTTCATATCCCAAAATATCTAAAAACGTGTAACGTTAACCTCCAATAACATAAATCCACTGGGTTACATAAATCTGCCACTTTGAACAAAGTTTGTTTGAGAGATCTCTAGTGCAGCACCTCCCAGGTACGCACAGTTTAGATACTGGGGATGTTGGGTTGGAGATCTGTTTGGACGTATATTTTCAGGGTGGCAGAATTATGTAGCCTGGTAGAAATATGTTAGCAGATGTTACCTTTTAATTCTCTTGTGTTGGAAATTGCAGTTCAACTCTGATTTCAATATGTATGATGAGCCTTTTTTTATTTCGGTTTTTGACAGACAAGGACGACGTGGCACTGTACATAAGTTTTTATAACTTATATTAACAGTGCCAGAAAGATAACAACATACCCATTTTAATTTTTATACACCTGGGTGAAGTGAGGAAAGTCGTGTAAAGTGCCTTTCCCAAGGGCACAACATCGGTGGCGTCAGGGGGATTCGAACTCGTGACCTCTTGGTTCTGAGTGGAACACCCTGCCGTTACGCCACAGGACTCCACGTTAACAACGTGGCTTCATGCATCTTTTTCATCTTCTGCCTTGGAACACATGACTGTTTTAGACAGGCTATAATTCCTTGAACATTCCCCAATCTTGCAACGGGGGACATCCTGCAAGTATACTCGGTAATTCCTCCACAAATGTTGCTTCCCTCGGGCATAATATTTCTAATTTGTCCAAGATTAGCAAAGATGTGTGGCACGACGCACATAGTAATCCTGTCCTTAACAACCACCTTGCCGAACACGGTGATACACGGCGAGCATTAGTTACAGTAACAGTGTAATAAACATAAATGCCTCTGCTGCAAATTTACAAGTTACGATTACTCAGTTAAGTGCACTAGGATCTAGCATTTTGCCTATGATTTCTTTGCCGGGAAGTTTAAAGCGCTACAGTGTAGTTATCATAGCTCTCAGAAAAGTTCTGGTCTACGAATCTTTCAGCTAAGATATTCTAATGTGATCAGGTCCAACGAAGATTCAAGAGACTAAAACTGTCTGAGGCAACAAGTAGGTTTACCATCTACTCAATACAAACTTTAAAATTAACAACTGTTACAGGATATTGGACTTTTCTTCGTTACACAACCAGTAAGTCTCGTCTGCTGACGTTTCGGTGTCTGGCAGACACCTTCCTCAGAGCTCCTGACTGCTTCTCACCGCTATAAGTAGCCGAAGTAGGTAGCGTATTTGGGACAGTGTTCTCACCGCAAAAGTGCCACCTACTTCGGCTACTTATAGCGGTGAGAAGTAAAGTACTTCAGTCAGAAGCTCTGAAGAAGGTGTCTGACAGACACCGAAACGTCAGCAGGTGAGATTACCTGGTTGTGTAAAAGAAATCTTCAATATCCTAGGTTCTACCAACCTGATGAAATTACTTTTGGAAGTACAACTGTTGCAGTTACTGTTATATTTAAAGGCAACCAAAGCAATTTTAGGGGGAAAAAATTGAAATTTGAAAAAAATGCTGAAATCTTTGTGGAAGTGACATTTACTACCAGTGTTTAGCACATTTGCGTGATAGCTTCATACTTAAAGCATTCCAAAACGGCGCAAAATCGTGCCGTACGATGATACCGGTAACCTAAGTTTCACGAGCCTACAAAAACTCTAGCCACAATTTTCCGTGAGTTCTCATATCACAACGACGTCATATTTTTGCATACTAGACATTGCTATACATTATGTTAATGTTGTTGGAACTAATCATGTATAGAAATGACTAAATAAACTGACTTTCAAAATCCGATTTTTGGGCCATAATATTGCTTGGGTTTCCTTTAAAAGTAAAATTGCTGATACATGTAGACTCACCATCCTTCCTATAGTAGAGAATTTCCACCTGCTTCTCCTCCGTGGACGACAGGGCCAGACGCACCTGTCGGATGGCTTTGGCATTGGTCTTGGGGCCATGCAGGAACTCACACCAGCACGGTTTCTGGGGGGAGGACAACAGAAAAGTTATTAAGTTGTACACCTTTTAGCAGAGACTCTAAAAAGTTAAATTAACTGACAGACTTTGTTAAAAGGCAGCATAAAACTGCTTCTGTTTGATGATTTCGGAATGGATTTCGGGCAATACAAGAACTCACACCAGCACAGTCTCTGATGGGAAGGAAACAAAACAGAAGCTTTACTTTAGTTTGTGGATCAGGAAATTATACGTCTAAGGCCCAGCTGTTCATTGCAATCTTTGTAAGAGCAGCATAAGGCCACACCAATTTGATTTCTTGGTTTAACTTAACAGAATTTTTGAAAAAATGCTAGATTGGAAAATCAACATGAAAACAGAATCTCAGAGGAAAGTTTGTACTTTGGTGCACACAGTTTCAGGGAGTGAACATGGTCAGGTGCAAATTTTCAACCCAGCCTTCTGTTTTCATGATTTTTTTTGTTGCTAGAATTTTAAAGATCTGTTAACCAAGAAATTGAATTGGTGTGGCCAAAGACTGTTTCTGTGTAATTGGATGATTTTAGCATTGGTTTCTGGGCCATGCAGGAACTCACACCAGCACAGTTTCTAGTGGATAAGGGAAAAAAAGAGATTTAGGTTATAGATTTGCGGATTATCAGCAGCTACACTTGGAAGGCAAAGCTGTTCAAGATATCTCAGTCAGTAAACATAAGCAGAAGAACTGATGGATGGCTTTGGAACTGGGCAAGAAAAACAGAGAAGTTATAAATCTTAGAATTATATAAATTTTTTAGCAGAAGCACTTTGTGAGCCTTATTCAATGCTATATGGCTCAGATGTTCATTATAATATCTCAGAAGGTATGTTACTTGCATGGACATGATTTCTGCAGATGGTTTGCCGAATTCTGCAGATGGATTGCCGACTTCTGCAGATGACTTTCAGAATTCTGAAGATGACTTTCAGAATTCTGAAGATGACTTGCAAAATTCAACACTTAAATGCAGAACACCGTGCAGGATTCTGCATCCAAATGCAGAAATCTGCAGAACTGGCCAAGACCCCTGGGACCTACCGATTTTACCTACATAATTTTTAATATTTGTTATACTAAGTCATATTGCACAATATTAAGTTTCCTTTTCGAACTATGACACAATAATGAAACTTTTCAGGATTTAGCATGTTGTTTTGGATTTTGAGTGTTGCCTGTTTAACGTGGCTCTGAAGATCATATAGTGCTTCGAAATGACATTTCTACTACGTTACATAAAATTTTGAATATAGCACTACTCGTTCTACTATACTTTTGTCCAATCTTTGGTGTAACAGTTTTATGTCCTCATATATTGGTTGTAACACTATCTCCAGCTACTGACTGAATTACATTGCTGCAAGGTTATTGATCAAAATATGCTATTTAGAGTGTTGAGAAAATTAATCAATATTTTCATATGCAAGGAAGAGAACAGTCAATTCCTTCTTTACGCTAAAGGGATAGGGCTAATTTCAACAAGATTGCAGAAGATGAGAAGTGGATGTAGGTATGTAACAAAATCATTAGAAGAATTAGAGTGGTATTTTTAAATATTTTTAGCCTAACTATAGACCAGCACTGTATAGGATTGATTATTCAAAGGGCTACAATCATGAGCTAATTTATTTTAGTCAGGCCACACCAATTTGATTTGTTGCTTCTCGGATTTTAAAAAACAATTAGCGACAGGGCGGAAAAAAAATAAGAATAAGATTTTTTGCAAATAGTCTGGGGTGAAGATAAGGGTTTACGTAACATAAAGAATAAGAATCATTCAAATTTCAGCTTTGTATGGCTCATTTTATGCAATACACCCCTTTCTTTGACCTAGTACTATAATTTCAGTGACAAAATTACCCTTTTCCATGTAATATATGGATTGTTATTGAGAAATAGTTTTCATCATCATCATCATCATCATCATCATCATCATCAGTCTTCCTCTTACGAGGTGAAGCAAGTTAAGTTCGTTCTCCAGAATTTCTTGTCATTCATTGCAGAAAGGAGTTCCTGTCCTTCCAAATTAGTTAGAAAAAATAGTTTTGATGAATGAAAAATTATAACTTATGATTAATATTAACACAGTGTTTAGGTATGTGCAGGCCTATTTCAGTGGCTATTGAGTTTTACCACAGTGACAAAACAAATACTTTTTATTATTTGTAAAATTGGGAGTTAAAACTTGTGAATGGGAATTTCTTTTTTCAAAATGGGAAAAACAGGACAAGCTATTCGGAGAATCAACAAAAAAACTTGTCATGGCCTCATCATGATTTAATGGCTGAGTAAGAATGCATGGGTGGTCACTTATATGATAAAGCTTAATTAAGTCATCCATTATCAGATGTCCTCAAGTAACCCCGGTCCTCCAGTGTCAGGCAACAACTAATGTCCTCTCGGATCGGACGTAAAACTGGAAGTCACATGTTTCAGGAAAGCCACATTTTGATCACGCTAAAGAACCCACCACAGTCATGGATAAGAGTAGAGGTCCATTCTGGTGTGAGTGGATCAAGCCTTGCAGTCTGGTCTTACACAGCTTGTATAAATTTGGTGTGTGTTATGCTTAATGGTGGTATATCGTGAGGTCATGTACTCAGTGCACTTAGAACTAGAAAGGTAGAGTGCACTGGCCAGATATTTGATGTACTGTGATTGGTTAAGCTACCTAGGGCATTTTGCACCTGGCCTAGTATAAAAGCCAGAACACACTGTGCTGTGCTCATTCGAGCCTTGATCCTTGAGAAAGCCACACACAGGCGAAACATGTTGGTGTGGGCTCGAATAAAGTTCTAAACGGGAACTATACGCGGTAACCAGTGTCTTTTCTGAAGATGTGGTGTGAGTGTGTACAGTTGGTTTGAGGTTGTCCTTACTATTTGCCTAATGGAGGTATATCGGTTATGAGAAACAAGCAAACAAACGTTTGCAGTAGTCAACACAATGATCACATTTTCAGCACCAAGGACAGTAGAACATCTATTGAAGTCACAATACATGTTCAATTTCATATGTAACAAATCATTTTCAACTCTAAACAGTGCTGTTTTTCTTTTACATATGATAGGATGGAGTGTGAGGTACGATAGCTAGGCCAGTTCTCCTTCTTGTTTTCATTTGATAATATGATTTGACGTTAAGACTGAGACACATTTTTGACATATGAGTTTCCTTATGCTTTGCACATTGATATGCCAATTCCGCTTCTTGCTATTTTACATTTAAGTTGGTCCATTGTTTTGATTCCCCATCATTATGTTTTGATTCAATATATCTAGTCTATTAGTTTTTTATTTATTTTAAGTTATCATCTTATCATAGCTTGTCATGAAAGTTCATCTGTGTTGGTAGAAATCATTCTTAAACGAGTTTAAACTGTAATTTCCAACACAAGAAATTGGACTTACCCAAATTTTCGACCGTACGACATCGGTCTTTGTCAAGGAATGATCCATCCACCGCTGGGGTGACGTCACGTTATGCAGATGACACACGTGACTCCGTGAGTAGTGGATCGTAAATATTGGAAAGTCTGTAGCGCCCTCAACAGAGACGGCGGGCGCTACAGACTTTCCAATATTTACGATCCACTACTCACGGAGTCACGTGTGTCATCTGCATAACGTGACGTCACCCCAGCGGTGGATGGATCATTCCTTGACAAAGACCGATGTCGTACGGTCGAAAATTTGGGTAAGTCCAATTTCTTGTGTTGGAAATTACAGTTTAAACTCGTTTAAGAATCATCTTATCATGATTTCTGATGTTTGATGAATGGTTATATTTTCAAATCAATCTTCAATCCTTTATCATTTGTTATTATCGGACATTTTCATTGTTGCAATGCAATGCTATGTAAGGGGTTGAACCCCCCAGGAATCTTTGAAAAGTGCCCCCAGGTGTAATGTTTTCCTGGCTAAATAAATGATCCGAAACTGAAACAGTTGAATTCAGAGCTGTTATCAGGTTCCTGAATACGGGGTGTGTTCAAGAGAAGCGAACCAACCCTAACCACAACGTCGCCTCACCAACTGTTATTGACATCTAGTTCACCAAACTGCACTGCCATGTTTTTTGCTGTACTGTGGTTGGTTAAGCCACCAGGGCAATTTGCACCTGATCTTTATAAGACAGGACACACTGTACTTGGCTCATTCGAGCCTTATACCATCGAGAAAGCCACACCAAGGCAAAACTAGTCTGGATGTGAGCTTGAATAAAATTCTAAACAGGGACTATGCGGCTATAGCGTGTGTATGGTTGGCTTGAGGTTGCCCATTACTACTGCCTATTGACATCTAGTCAGATAGCTCGTTTGCAAAGGTTACTGAAGGTCATAGTCTGTAAATGAATAAAAAGACAAGTGATTTATTCAACCAATGTTTCGGTCTTCTTATTCAGTGACTTACCAACCTGATGAAACTATTCACGGAGGCATAGTCTGTAGTTTGCAGAAGGATATCTCCCGAATGTATGATCACAAGTTTGCCGGATGGATGCAGCTAATGACAAAGATGGAAGGTACTATCCAGTGAAACCAGCAAGTGTACAAGAGTCGCCTTTTGAGAAATCTGACAACATTTTTCATCTATTCTGTCTTTGTCAACTACTTCCTGGTCATGATGCATCTACGTCCATGTTGATTAATTCAAAACGTTAGTAAGACTATTAAATGAGGTTATTGACTTCTTAGTCAGATAGCTAGTTTGAAAAGTTATTTTTTCACTTCGTTCTTCAGGACTTTCTTTGTTATAGCTCTGGCAGACGGTTACACATCTCTAATTCATAAAGATTGATTTATTCTAGACACGATTCCAATAAAAAAAGTCATGGAAGATTTCATACCTCCGTGAAATATCTAGTCTGTGAATTTCTTGTTTTATTCATTATTGTGAATTTCTTGCTAATTCTGTCTAATTCCTGCCTTTCTATGGGACTTTGAGCCCGGGCCAAGCCTGTGGCACCAACATCGGACCTCGTAAATTTGAACCCAGGCCAACACCTCTTCCTCCCACCCAGCTGAAATGACTTTAAACCTGAGGCCGACCTTGAACCCTGGTTGGCGGGAACAAACCTGCACACACAACAAGACAATAGCAAACAATCCAAAAATAGTATCCCCATTTTATCTTTTTATTCAGATTTACCACATTTGTGGAAGGATTGACATAACAGGGGACTTTCAACCCAGACCAGTAAGGTTCGGACCATCGCAGACCGGGGCATGCCCCTACTTTTTTTGAATGGTGTGGTGGGTTATCTAACGTGCACGGGGTGTGGCTCTCCCCAAACACGGGACCTCCATTTAACGTCCTATCCGAGGGACGTCCCTATAGTATAATAACCAAAGTTAGGTACTCATTTACACCTGAGTGAAGTGATGAAATTTGTGTGAAGTGCCTTTCCCAATGGCACAACGTCGGGGCGCATGTCCAGACATGTCTATTGGGGCAAGCCGGGATCGAACTCGGGTGCCCTTGTTTGACGGTCGAATGTTCTAGCCGTTACACCACACGACAAGACATTTTCACAGAGGTTAAGAAATACAAAAAATATTATACCTTATTTGCTTTGATTTCACTTTTTAGGTTTTCGTCTATCAAAGTTGCTGAACTTTCATGGTTCTGAAAATGTTTGATTATAAAATGTAACTAAAATTGTAATTTTACTTAACTAACTTTTACATAAGATAATCAATTAAAAAATTTACAACATAAAACAGTCAGGAATAAACAAAACTTAAAGAACAGAAAACGAAGCTGGGAAATTTACAAAAGAAACATATTAATTTGAGCAACATGTGTCTTAAGAAATTTATCAAAGGTGACATATCATAATGTTGTGCTATTGTAACATATCATATGTTATTGTAACATATCTGATGTTAAACAACTTATTGTGATAACTCAGCCCAAAACGTCGAGTGTCCAGATTCATTGCTATATTGGGATGCTATAAATGGGATTTTCTAAGCCTGAGTGCACTCAGTATATCCGACGGCTATCTATACACTTCATAAGCCCCCAGGATGGTCCTTTCTGATGGCCCTCCATGATAGCATTATGTCTGTACATGAAAGTTTTATAAGGAGTTTTCCGCAACTGGGGCAAAGTTTGCATGTAGCAGGCAAGACTTGAGGAGAACGCTGACGGCATCTTTGATAAGCAGCTAGGAGAGATCGTTTGATTTTCAAGTATATTTATGTTGGAAAGGAACATTCTTTGTAATGGTCACACTTCAAGATGCTTAGATTACAAGATATATGGCAGCCGTTCAACTATTTCGATACTACATGTAACTCTTGTCTTTAACAAATCTTGCCACACAAATATCTTACTTAGGTTTAATACGGTCATTGAACTTCATGGACTTAATAATGTTGCAGCGCAATGTTTTGAATTCAAAGTGAAACATAGTGGGGAGGGGGGCACAGAAGACCAAATTTGTGGTGTGATAAATTCACACTAGAAAGGTCACCATGAAAACAGCAAACATAAAACCACTACAACTATTTCACAATTCACAATACAGTGGCTCTTCCTTTTAAAAGGAGTTTGTACAGGCTAAATATTCATGTACCTATCGCTCAAAGTAATATATTCAATTTGTTATTTCAGTGAGAAAGGAACACTGGCAAAAACAGTGATGTTGTTCTCCGAGGTAACTACTAGGTTTCAAATATTTAGTTCAAAGTAGAGGGGACTCCTTCTTCAGCTAAGGCCACACCAATGTAATTTCTTGGTTAACGGATTTTTATTTTCCCAAAAAAAATTCTAGAAAAAAATCCTTTTTTTTCTACAATTTTTTTGGGGAAAATGAAAATCCGTTATTAAACCAAGCAATTGAATTGGTGTGGCCTAACTGACATCTATATCGCAACGCAGCCCCTGTTTAGAACACAAACAAGAATTGTATCTAAACATTTTTTCTTGAATTTTCTTAAACCAAGAAAATTTCAAGAAAACATATCTTAAGGAAAGAATCTGTAAGATTACCACATTTGACCAAACAAAAAACAAATCTTATTGTAATACTAAGAAAGAACATTTTTCTTATTTTTCTAGAAAATTCATATTGGTGAACATCATGCTAGAAATATTTTCTTAACTTCAGAAAAATAAAATTCTTTGTGTAAGATATTGACATTCAAAGACTTTTGCAGAAGGTTTCTTGAATTTTCTTGTTTTTCATTGTATACGAAAATCTTTTTCAACATAAGAAAAGAATAATAATTAGAAAAATAAGAAAAATTTTTGGTAGTGTACTAGGTTTCAAATATTGAAATACAAAGTCACAACTGTACAGTTCATTCAGCTGGGGTAGCCCACATATGTACTAACTCACCCACACAAGACATCAATTTTCAGATGCCCCCCAATTAACCTCCCTTGGCTCATCAGAGTTTTGGGATCAGGGTGTACTCTACCATGCATTCGACCCTCTGCCCTGTTGACCTATTCAAAAGGGTATGGGCAACTAATGTTCAGTTGCTGGGGTGAAACTTTTAGGTTCACTGCAGGACTGTCTCCAGGACCCGTCCCTCCGTCCCGGGACAGAAATTTGTTTTTGTATAACTGACAGAAAATTTCAGCCCATCCGTCCCAAAAAACAGTAAAAACTTCATGGCATGAAATTGATGAAAATGCATTTTCATAAGCTTAAATTGTAATATTCAATAATGAAAATCAACAACGTGAACTCCCAAACAATGAGTGGGATGGAAAAAAATTAAAGCTGACGACAGTCATAGATCAGAGTGGACTCTTCCATGTATTTTAAACTCTGCCCTCTGACCTGTTCAAAAGGTCATCTGCAAATAATCTTTAGATGTTGGGGTGAAACTTTTAGGTCCGCTGCTTTTTATTTACGGAGGTAATGCAATGGACTAGGAATAACTTGAAAGAAAATATGTAAAAAAACTATGTATAGTATCTATTAGTAAGTCTTGTGCTGTGCAAACGCACATATATGTGCCTTGAAACCACTCGTGTTGCAGAATTATTAGTTATTTCATTTATTCATTCATTAATCTTTAGCTAAATAACTGATTTCCAAGGGAGCATTTACAATCATAACAAATCATAACAAATCAGGATACAAAAGAATAACTTAACATATACTGAATGATTAATTCATTCAAAATCATGTAACATAAAGCAATATGAATATAAGTTTCTCTCGCCTTTTGCCACATTTTCAAACTTTCATACTTACAGATGCACAACACATCTAAAGGACTCTTTTATGCATTAGCCCTAGCACAGAATCCAACCTCTGTAAAAGGGCATCTGCGGCAAATGTTCATACGCCGTCTGACGCTGTATATCTTCCAAGTCCTCTGAACAAGGTCACCAAGTGCCGTTACGATATATGGCTAATGGTAGAAACCTTTCCGGACTGCAGATGGTGGCATATCATTATGTTGTTGCTAAGCCCAGTCACAAATAAGAAATTCAGCTCGGTCGATGTGTTGGCAAGCCTCAAATGTGCATTTTTGGCCAAAGTGCGGCCGACGTCCTGTCGATTACGCCGGCTTCGGGCGATTTTTAGAAATCAAACTTGATCCAAATATTGGCCTTTTACTAGGTTAGTCGATTCTGACTTCGTCCATGTCCAAGAGATGGTACCACCTCATGGGGGATTTTTAGTTTTTAGTGTTCGACGGACGTCACCAGAGATTTTCATTGGAAAATATGGTCGACGCATTTGAAATTCGGCGAGCTTAGGGTGATCTACAAATTCGGCCGATGCTCGCATGAATTGTCCCTTTTTGTGAATTGTGAATTTTGGCTTTAGGAGACTTATCTTGGCATCTGAGCACGTGCATATGCTCTTTGAGATTGGACTGTTTGACAACCAAGCTGTTTTTATCAGTAGTGTGAAGGGAAGGAATCTATGGAAGTGATTGAAGGAGTGGATACAGAATTTTTACCTTCCCCAAGAATGTTATGTTTTCGGTGGTGTGTGTCTGCTTATATGTTCTGTGTGTTTGTTCTGGCGACGATTTTCAGTTCACAACGACGTCATATTTTTGCATCATGGACGTCGCTATACATTGTGATAGTGTTGTTTGAACTAATCTTGTATAGAAATGTCGAATTAAATTGACTTTCAAAATTCTAAATTTCGGGCCCTAAAATTGCCTGGGTGTCCTTTAATCCTGAAAATACAGATGACGACACAGATGCAGACACTGACCTGCATAAGTTCCGCCCGGGAGTATCCGCACAGCTCACAGAACCCATCGTTGCAGAAGATGATGGCCAGGTTTTCCACCTGTGCATTGGCAATGATGAAGTTACGATCTGCAAAAGAGAAGATCACAAAAATGTTTGTTAAACTTTGTTTGTTTCTTTAATGCCCACGGTCTTGATGACGACCATTCTGGAATGTTGGGAAAGTCGTGTAAAGTGCCTTTCCCAAAGGCCACAAGATCGGTGACACGACAGGATTCGAACCCGGGACCACTTGGTTCTGAGCTGAACACACTGCCGTTGTGCCACACAACCCCACATTGCGCCACACATGTTACCCCTGCATTAAGAAAAAGTTACATCCATGTAACATCTACCAAGTTGACATAATTCCACCAGGGTACATTATAACGCCGCCACCCTGAAAAGATATGTCTGAATAGATCTCCAACCCAACATCCCCGAGTACAATGCACTCATGTATATCTGAACTGTGCATACCTGGGGGTGCTGCACTAGAGATCTCTCAAACTCACAGTTTTTCAAAGTGGCGGATTTATGAAACCCGGCAGATTAATGTTAATGGAGGTTAAAAAAGTTGCCATGAAAAGTAATAAAATTTGAACAAAATTGTCCAACATTACTCCAAAGCTCACAACTATAGGCAATCCAATCAGCTTTAAGAAAATAAGTGCTTTCAGCATGAAGAAAGTTGTAAGATCATTTGAAGTCAATGTTCAATCAATATTCAAGGGTATTGATTATATCGACTAGCTAGCAAAGTCAGTACCAAGGAAAGGAACATAACAATAACAACACCTAACCAATCAGCACCATGGACAGATCAAAGGCTCAAATAACTGTTAGATCAGTAAATTGTAGATTTACAGCATAAATCATAAACTGGAAACGGATTACTGATGATGATGAGCATATATTAATCTCGTTTTGGCAGTGTTTGAATCAAAATGCCTTGGAAATGCAAACACTACCACTGTGTCATTTAAAGAAAATTACAATCAAGGTTCATTTACAAACTCTGGAAAATGCTCTGTAACTGCCTCATGCGTTGCATGAAAAGAGAGCAAATAAGTCTATGTCTAAGTCTAAAATGCACCCAAAGCAGCTGACCTAAGACTATTAGGTGCAGAGTGACGCTTTCTGGATACCTAAAAGTGCAATGCAATCTTGCCAAGGCTCACAATTTTATCCAAACGCATGTACAACAGGTCATCCCTACTCTTCTCAGTAGGTTAAGTTCTTTTACATGTACGTGCAGAGATTTGATGCCTGAGGCTTACACAGGAAGCTCCCCCATACAAGGGACCACTGACTTCACGTCCCCATCCTAAAGGACTAATACAACCCTAACATCATGCCCAAGTACGGTTCAAACCACTGCTCTATCGATCTGGAAACTCTGATCTATATGGCAAAGCAGCGGGGTTTCTTACCATTAGTACCACAGGAACACAAGCAACCTAAAAGATGCTAACTTTAAAGGCACCCAGAGCATCTTATGAGGCTTGAAAACTGGAAATATTCTAGTTGCTGTAATCTTTATGAAATTGACATTTAATTCCACTGTTTGCCACATTTGCGTGCAGATTTCTTATCGAAGGTGCTCAAAAGCGGCACAAAAAATAAGCTACATGGTGATCTTTTAGTTTCACGCGCCTAGTGTAAATAGACCGATACCATAGCCCCGCCCACCTCCGTCAAAATGTAGGAATGCAAAATCAAAACATAAAAATGCAAATATTAGACGGACATGCAGTCGCTCTCTCATTGGTCAAACTGCTAATTGTGATGGACAGTCAGTATCAGTCTTTTAGGGCTTGGATTTACTATCCATTCTCACAACACAACGGCATCGTATCTTTGCTCCTTTAATGTTGATATGAAAATTAATGGTATAGTGTTATTGAAACTTACTATGTGTAGAAATGACTAGAAATTTGAGTTTTTTAATTCACGTTTCAAGCCTCATAAAATGCTCTGGATACCTTTAACAGAGACCCTTAGATGTCAATTTTCCCGCCTGAAATTGCATTTTGAAGGATTCAATTCTTGCAGGTAATTGAATGACCTTACGGGTCAGTCAATTTTACTCCATTAACAAGTTAACACCCGATATGCTGAATAGCTTTCTGGCCAGCAAGCTGTGACCTCGTTCAAGCTAGGGGATAAACATACTCTTTGTTGTACAGTTTAAATAGGTCAATACAGAAAGCGTCCAAACAACAACAGATGAACAAGCAAAACAGTACGCCGATCAATAGAAGCTTGAAGAGCATAGGATTTGAATTACCATGGCAGGGCTTGAAATGTTGCTCAAACCGTTGTAGTGCCTAATGACACTTAGCGCAGTAAGTTTGCTCACTGTTTCAGTAGCAGGGTATATTTTTTAACAGGGAGGGGTTGCTTAAGCCCTTCCCCTTTAAGGTGCTTGAGGCACCTCCTCAAACACGGGACCCCCATTTATGGCCCCTTCATAAGATGGTACAGCCCCACCCAAGATGTCCTGACCCCGGGACTTGAACCAAAGTCTCCAAGTTACCAACTAATTGGAACCAGGAGCTCAACTGTGACACCACTACCAGTTGAGCTACAGGGACATCCCTAACCTGTATATGTACTAGGTACAAGCCCTTCCAAAAGACAAGTGCAGCCCAACTCAAGATGTTCTGACCCCGGGACTTGGACCAAGGTCTCCAAGTTATCAACTAATTGGAACCAGGAGCTCAACTGTGACACCACTACCAGTTGAGCTACAGGGACATCCCTAACCTGTATATGTACTAGGGACAAGCCCTTCCAAAAGACAAGTGCAGCCCAACTCAAGATGTTCTGACCCTGGGACTTGAAACAGGGTCTCCAAGTTACTAACTGATTAATATTAGAACCAGGATCTTAACTGTGAGGCCACTACCAGTTGATCTACAGGGACATCCCTATACAGTATGTATTATTTCAAGCTAGAGCTGTGTACCTAAACAAATTTTAGGTACAGGTACAGGTACACTGGTTTAGGTACAGGTCCGGACCTAAACCTGTACCTGTACAATGTTAAAATAATGGACAAGAGCATGGTTGAACTGATAATAACATAATGTTTATGAAAACGAAGATGAAAATTTGGCCTTGTTTCATTTATTCTTTGCTACAGGAGTCTTCAGTGCACTGCCACGGTAATTTCATGCTGATTTTATCTGTCAAAGTTGCCATCCCCCTGTTATCCAGGCCAGGCTTGAACTGATTAGTACCGGTACAGTACCAATAAACCAGGGTTCAGGTATTTTGGACCTGTACCTAATTGATTGTACCGGTACAGTACCGGTACCGGTCAGGGCTGTCTCCAGCTTTAAATTTTTTTCCGTCCCAATCATTGTTGGGGAGCCGATTTTTTTCAATTTTCATCATTGAATTTGTCATTTTAATCTTAAAAAAATACATTTTCATCAGTTTTATCTCATGAAATTGATATTTTTGGAACGGAAGGGGTTGAATTGTTTTCCGTCCTAACAAGGAAATTTCCGTCCTGGAATCGAAGGACGGGTCCTGGAGATAGCCCTGGTACTGATACACAACTCTATTTCAAGCCCTGCTCTAGCTACGTCAATGAAGATTAGACATCCAGGTAATAAGATACGCCAAAAAAGCAGTTACTCAAACAACTGGATATGATTGTGGAAACGGTCAGACGTTTCAAGTAGCATCCACTACTTTTCGTCAGTGACAGTCACTGTGAATTTGTCTTCTCTTTGTTTGCATATCAATTCATAGTTCGTGGTTATAAACCTGCTGATGGACAAATCTTGCTCACAGTCACTGACGAAAAGTAATGGATGCTACTTGAAACGTCTGACCTTTTCCAAAATCATATCCAGTTGTTAGAGTAAGGCTGCACCAAGTAATTTTTATGGATGACGTCCTTTGGAGACCCAAATCTAATGCGAGAGCGCAAAAAAAAAAGAAGGGCCGAAAAAAAACAAGATGCCTAGATTTGAAATATAATAGTCGACGACACATGTTAGGACACAAATTGAATGAGAGAACACAGTGTAACAACTAACAATTATTTTATTCATCATAAAAACAGCAATAATTTGAATAAATCAGTTGAAGTTGAACAGCAGTTGTTGTCCTGTCCTGTTTCTTCCCATATCCCATTGATTTGTGGCACTGTCGTAACTCTTTGGTCATAGTTACAGGAATTTCTTGTTTTTTTTCTAGGAACAGACCAAAATCAATGCGCGCGCGGACGTCATCCATAGAAATTACTTGGTGTAGCCTAACTGCTTTTTTGGCTGCTCTAGCTAGGCTCCCACCCAATATGGCATCCCAAAAGGGCCCCTGATTGCCGGTCCCCCGAAAGTGCGAAATGGAACGAAATGGAACGAAATGGAACGAAATGGAACGAAATGGAACGAAATGGAACGAAATGGAACGAAATGGAACAAAATGGAACGAAATGGAACAAAATGGAACGAAATGGAACGAAATGGAAGAACTAGAACAACATATGTAACATTATGAAATGAAATACCAGCAGATGGCAAATTATAAGGAGTAGACCGGAACAGGAAGCATTTTAAATACAGTAGTGAGTGGTAAATACATAATATAACGTGTTTTATTTCTTGAATCTATGTGATAATATTAAACACAACGTTTTTGTCGCGTTTGTGTGGCTAGATTCTTTCCTGAAAATGGAGGCGCCGCATGCAAAGAGATCCGCCTCTCTTCCTTGTGTACCAACGACCTGCAAAGGAACTGCTGCAAATAGCAAGGAAAACAAGCAAACGGAAATGAGTATCGAAGTTAGGACCAGATTAAACAGAAGTTGGTGGTAGCATTGCATCTCCAAGAGGGCATGATGCAAGCTTAATATTATTATTTATACAGCTAGCGTGTTGGCGTGTTGTGTGAACCGTAAAATATATGTCCTGCTCGTTCACACCCTCCCTTTGTTTTGTCGTGAACAAGGAAGCAGAAATGTCTCCAGAGGGCCCCACGTCCGTGTTTGAATGGAGTGTGAAATGTGTGAAATTGGTGACGCAGCGCAGAGCTTCATTTGCATGTCATTAACGGAGGGTCCATTCTCCGACAGGCGGGTCTGACTTTGAGCTTAACAATTGGTTGTAAAAAAGTCGTTGTTGCGGAGATATGCATATGCTACGTACTAGTTATGGACTAAAACCGTATGTAAATAACTGGAAAGTCGGAGTTTGATTCAACCTGTCGGTAGCGCATGCCCACAGTTCCGTCGCGCTGGCAACAATGTCGGTTTATTTGTATGCGAGGCCCCATTTGGGGGAGAACAGCTCCGAACACGCTGTATGAATAATAAAATAACGCTTGCCTCATGCCCTGTTGGTGAATCATGAGATGCAATATTACCACCGACTATATAATCTAGTCCTAACTTCGATACTCAGTTCCGTTTGCTTGTTTTCCTTGCTATCTTCAACAGTTCAATTGCAAATCGTTGGTACACAAGGAAGAGCGGCGGATCTCTTTGCACGCGGCGCCTCCATTTTCAGGGAAGAATCTAGCCACACAAACGTGACAAAAACGTTGTATTTATCAATATCATCCCATAGATTCAAGAAATAAAACACGTTATATCATGTATTTACCATTTATGTATTTACCTTATTTATCATGTATTTCTGTATCTAAAATGCATCCTGTTCCGGTCTACTCCTTATAATTCGCTATCTTCTGGTATTTCATTTCATAATGTTACATATGTTGTTTTCGTTCTCCCATTTCGTTCCATTTCGTTCCATTTCGTTCCATTTCGTTCCATTTCGTTCCATTTCGTTCCATTTCGCACTTTCGGGGGACCCCTGATTGCTGTGATAATGTGACCCAGTTGGGATATTGTAATAAAAGACGGACTACGAGTAAGATCCGAATTATCGATCGTCACTAATCTAAGACTGAATGACAAGGAGATGACATGTATGTGCAGCTGCATGTGTAATGGCTGCCATAAAACAAGAAATATGTTGTAACATTTCATATCTTGTTACGAAGAAGTTGTCAGTTTTTTTGGGCAAATGATACATCAGGCAGAAAATGCACATCTGCTGCCTAATAATTTATCAGCAAAAACTGAAATTACTCAGCAAAAAATTCAGAACCTTATGGTTCTGAAGGCCACAAAATTCAACACTGGGGGATGAATAAACACTTGATGTTGACACTGTGACATTTTCATTACACTAAACAAAATTTTTCATAAATGAATGCTGGGGCTATAATTTCTGCACTTCTTCACAGATATATTTCTGAGTAGAAGCAAGTGATGTATGTAAACAATTGGCCGGACATGTATAGTCAAAAAGCAGACCAAGCAACCACATGGGTACCGATAAAATCTCTCTGTGGAGAGGTGGTTACTTTAGACAGGATTCTTTATGCTTGTGTCAATGGAAAAAATCATTTCAGGGACTACCAAAAAGTGGTCACATTGGCCAGGTGGTCCTTATGTAGAGGTGGCCACTAGTACAGGTTTGACTGTATATCAATGGCCAGGTGGTCCTTACGTAGAGGTGGTCAGTGACACTTGTACAGGTTTGACTGTATATCAATGACCAGTTGGTCCTTATGTACAGGTGGTCACTAGTACAGGTTTGACTGTATATCAATGGCCAGGTGGTCCTTATGTAGAGGTGGTCACTTGTATATCAATGCCAAGTGGTCCTTATGTAGATGTGGTCACTTGTACAGGTTTGGCTGTATATCAATGACCAGGTGGTCCTTATGTAGAGGCAGTCACTTGACAATGTACAGGTTTGACTGTATATCAATGGCCAGGTGGTCCTTATGTAGAGGTGGTCACTTGTATATCAATGCCAAGTGGTCCTTATGTAGATGTGGTCACTTGTACAGGTTTGACTGTATATCAATGGCCAGGTGGTCCTTATGTAGAGGTGGCCACTAGTACAGGACGGGTTTGACTGTATATATTGTATCTGGTATCTCCATTGAAAGAAAATTTTTGCTAATAAATGCCCGTTTCAATTCAAAACTCCAAAATCACCAAAAAAATCATTTGGATTCCTGATAAGATACTGAATTGATACTGTTGATTTCATCAAATTCCATTCTAGAAATCCTTAAAACCTGTAACATCACAGGCAACATTAAAAAGCGTTTCACGACCTGAAACACAAAAAGGTCACGATACCCTGACCTACCATAGATGAAGGAAAATGCACCACGTCCAGCCATGCATTAACAAGACTATGTTGTTGAATGATTAATTTCTGCATTACAAAATTTGGGTCACCGCTGGTTATTAGGTGTAAATGATAGAAAGTAATGGTCTTTCGACATATTCCAGCTGTCCCAGGGAAATTCCAAGCCGTTTCGGGTCACTGTCTGGTATAAATCATTTCGGGACAATTAAAATTCAAGTTTGACCCAAAGACAGATGCATGTAATGGCTTGTGATGGAACAAGAAAACTTTATTGTTATTTGTACAACAGAAATTTCTTTTGTCCATTATGCTCAATCCATTCATGCCTTAACCCCTTTTTCAGCCTTGCAATCTGCACTCAGCAAGCTCAATCCAATCACGCCTAAACCCCTAATTCAGCCTTCCACCCTGCAGCCAGCAAACTGAATCCATACAAGCCTAAACCCCTATTTCAGCCTTCCAGTCTGCACCTTGCAAAATAAATGCATTCATCCCTAAACCCCTTTTGCAACCATCCACCTGCAAACTGTGCCATTCATCCCTAACCCTTTTGCAGCCTTCCAGTCTGCACCCAGCAATCTCAATCAAATCATGCCTAAACCCCCATTGCAGCTTTACACCCAGCAAAGTCAATCCATTCATGCCTAAACCCCTATTTCAGCCTTCAAATCTGCACCTTGCACGGATGTATATGTATTTAAATCCATTCATCCCCAAACCCCTATTGCAACCTTCCAGTCTGCACCCAGCAAGCTTAATCCAATAATGCCTAAACCCCTACTGCAGCCTTCCACCCTACACCCAGCAAACTCAATCTATTCATGCCTAAACCCCTATTTCAGCCTTGCAGTATGCACCTTACAAACTAAATCTATTCATCCCCGAACCCCTATAGCAGCCTTCCACATTGAACCCTGCAAACTCAATCTCTTCATCACAAAACCCCTTTTTCAGCCTTCCAGTCTGCACCCTGCAAGCACAAGTGATTAATCCCCAAACCCCTATTGTAGCCTTGCAGTCTGCACCTTGCAAACTCAATCCATTCGTCCTCAAACCCCTAAGCCCCCCACCCACCACTACCAAAAATCACAACGAGTTAAACAAGACTATTACATTTGAGGCTGCCAAACTGAGCAGAGTGCAATTGCATGTCATTTCATTTCTTTGTCCCTGCCCAGTCTCTGAGGTAAGGTGTTCACAGACGCATATCTGTCAAAAATCTGACACTCTCAAAGGAAAGATGAGACTCGCTGGCTCCACTCTAAAATGAGTCCATTGAAAGAAATCTCTGATTCAACCATTGGGCCGGCACAATCATTACCCTTTATCTTACAGCTGACCTCACAGCGCAACCTCAGAAATTCCTCCAGGTATAGAAGGACACTTTGTGTTCCAGGAGGCGCCTTGAACACGTTAAAGGCACCCAGAGCATTTCATGAGACATGAAAACGGGAAATATTCTAGTTGTTGTCATCTTTATGAAATTGACAATTAATGCCACTGTTTACCACATTTGCATTCAGATTTCTTATCAAAAGTGCGCAAAAACGGCACAAAAATAATCTACATGGTGATTTTTTAGTTTCACGCGCCTACTGTAAATACAGTAGATACCATAGCCCCGCCCACCTCTGTCGGAATGTAGAATGCAAAATTAAATCATACAAATGCAAATATTTGACAGACATGCAGTCACTCTAGTTTCTCATTGGTCGAACCGCTAATTGTGATGGACAGTCAGGATCAGTCTATTAGGGCTTGGATTTTCTATCAATTCTCACCACACATCGACATCATATCTTAAAGTTTGCTCATTTAATTTCGATACGTAATGGTATAGTATTATTGAAACTTACTATGTTTAATGACTAGAAATTGGAGTTTTTGAATTCAGTTTCAAGCCTCATAAAATGCTCTGGATGCCATTAAAGGGGAAGGGCTAGTAACCCCTCCCTGTAGAAATATACCCTGCTACTGAAACAGCAAGGAAACTTGCTGCCCTATGTGCCACAACAAGGGTCTGAATGAATACATGGACATCCATGAATAATTTGGTTGGTGAATGACTGACTTTGCTATTCAATACATGGACACTCATTATTTCAGACAATGCACAAGATTTAGTCTGAAAATCTCAAGATTTTGTGCTAGATCCTGAGATTTTATGAGACGATCTTGAGATTTTATGAGACAATCTTGAGATTTTATGAGACAATCTTGAGATCTTTTAAAAGGTCTCAAGATTCTTCCAAGATGGTTTCAAAGCATCTCAAGATTTTTTTCACAACATCTTGTACAGACATTTCAAGAATATACAGACACTGAGCTCAAAACACCCTGTACACTGTAAAAAGGAAACTATATTCCAGGTAATGTTTGTGAAAAAACATATGTCAAATAATGCATTTTCATTGCTACTCAGAAAAGAAATCAACTCCTGTTATGTTTGATAAGAAAAATGCAGCAATACAAAAATTAGTCTCTGAGATTTTAACCAAATCTTTACTCTTCAACTTCCGGTTATTGCATATTTGACATATTTCAAACATAATGAACTAAGAGAAAAATTAGAATTTCATACAGTCAAGTTTCCAGATTATTATAGACATTTGTAAATGCATCTAAGTTTGCGGCGATTTAATTTCGTGATTGGACAAAGTGGTTTTCAGTTTTCAGTAGAAACAGGTAGGTGAACACAAAACAAGTATTTTTGTGGCAAGTTCACAATAAAGATGTTACTATGGATAACCGCAAACACTAAAACACTGCAAAGATAAGTACAGTTACAGTATATCCTGGTTTGAAGTCAGTGGCTATTTGCAGATTTTTAGGTGACACAATTTTAAATCTATGGACAACATCTGAGTACGCATTGATTTTGGCCATCTTCCATGGAAAACAATATGAGCTCCTTTAGACAGAGTCTCCCCAGTGAGACTTTTCCGTAAACGTAGAAAATGCTGTAAGCATTATCTATAAATCTAATAAAACGTTAACGAACATGTCATAATTGTCATAAATATGTCAAAGAATAAGCACATAAAATGTCATGTAACTTAACAAGCAGAGTTTCTTGCATCAGATCTTAAGAGTTACAACCTAATTTTAAGACGACAAAGACCTTTCCAACCATCTTCTACAGTTAACAGTCTATCAAAACTTTCTGACATAAAATTTCTACACCCCAGCGGTTGTATTACCACTACTTTATTACCATAATTTGTCCTCAACTCCATAGAATATATCATCTACGATAGCTGAAATATGACCTTTTATATAATTACAGTATAGCATTTCACATACAGAGTTTTTATGGTAGATTTTTCGATGGTATCGTAGGTATGAATGAATGAATGAATGAATGAATGAATGAATGAATGAATGAATGAATGAATGAATGAATGGTTTTATTTGATCATTTTGATCGGATGTCGGAAAGTACCTCGCAGCCATAGGCAGCAGTGAATTGCGTACTTTTTACATTATGATTTATAGAAGCGTAGGTAATAGGATGCTGCTTAAAGGATAATTTAGGAGGTATAATATGTACCTGTAGTGTATAAGTGGGACACAGGTCTATACTTCATCTTGTAACGAAATTTCCCATGGGTTTTAGCAGGAAAGAGAAGTGATTTTCACTTATTGGTTAACTATTTATCATCATCGTTTATCTAAAAGATGAATCATTAATTTTACTTCTCTTGGCTTACAAAAATAGATAAGACATTGCCAACTTGGATACAAAAGTTGCTGTTTTATATATCTATGACTGTACCAGTTGAATTTGGAAGCAAAAGTTATATATTTTCCAGGCATATCAAAGGTTTTTGTCTTAAAGTGAGTGGTAATTAGATATGAATCAAATCAGAAGAAATGCTGCTTTCTTTTCTTACCTCATACACTACCAAATTGTATTTTTTTTGTTTTTCCTTCTATAAAGAAAATGTTTCTGTCAGCAAGAATATTATTCTGTACGCAAGAATCTCTGTATTAAGCACAAGCAAAAATCCCTGTTTTAAGCACAAACAAGAATTGCATCTAAGAATTTTTTTCTTAAGTCAACTTAAACCAAGAAAGTTCAAGAAAATAATTCTAGTGGAATCAAATTTTCAAGAAAAAATAACTTATGGGAAGAATCTGTAAGAATACAAGTTTGACCAAACAAAAAACAAATCTTATATCAAGCCAGAGAAAGCAATTTTTTCTTATTTTTCTAGAAAATTGTTATGGGAAAACATCATGCTAGAAATATTTTTTTAACTTTCTTGGTTTAAGTTTACTGAAGAAAAAAATTATTTGAGTAAGAATTGACATAGACAAGACTTCCCAGAAGGTTTCTTGAATTTTCTTGTTTTTCCTTCGTATAAGAAAATTTTCTCAACATAAGAAAACAAAATAAACAAGAAAAAAGATTTTTGGTAGTGTAATACCTTTGACAGCAAGCAATGATGACTTTGAGTTGACACCCTTACTTAAAAGCTTGTACCCATCCAGCTCTACTATTTCATCAGAAAACAACTATTCTTCGACTAGAAAAGCAAAATCCATGTTGTAGAGTTATATGTCAAATTTTGTGCTGGCCTTTCTAAAGGGATGGCAAATCTTTAGAAGTCATTTCCCAAAGGACTTCCTGATACAAAACATGAACTGTTGCCATGGATATTGGGGAGATAGAGACTGTACGAACTGGAACTAGCAATACCTGCCTATGTCCCACGTGTGTACACAGGTAGAAAAGGTAGCGTGTGTAGTCCAGTAGTTAGCGATCTTGCCTCTGGAACTAGAAGCCCCGGGTTTGATCCCGGCTGTGTTGCTCACCCGACATGCACGCTACCGGAAAGGGTCGCAGTCCTTAGGACGGGACGTTAAGCCGTAGTGCACTGTTCATCCTGCTTGTCAAAAAGAGCTAGGGGAATTTCCCCGGTACAATGAACCTGTAAATACTGTACAATTTTAGCATCTGTCTTCTCTGTCACGACCAGTGGAACATTAGCTCATCTGTTCATTGAGTTTATTTGAGCTAAACTGGTTGCAGATAACTTTGCTTACCTTCCCTTTTGTCCTTGCAATTTCAATGAAATAGAAATATAGAAATCAAATGGTTTGGTTATGACAAACTGCAGGCCTACAGAGATGCATTAGCAGTGCTTCATACCAAAGCCCCAGGTGCTCCTAATGACCCTAATCAGACTAATACCAGTTGGAATTTCAAGTGCGGCTCTGGGCCTTTAGACTTTGCTCATCCTGACACAGCATCAGATAAGAAATCTATTTACGTAAGCTTCTCGCGGAAATTCCCTCGACAAGGCTGCTTAGCCTTGAAAGAGAAAACACAGCTTTTGAAGTTAAACTTCAAAGGCCGATATTCACTAGTTAAAGGCATATACAGATTTGATTTGAAGCATGGGCCATGAACTACAACATGTAGAGCAACAGCTGGTTTGAGATTCTGCCTGCCAAAGAAAGTTTCAAACAAAAACAAGCCTGCAGTTTTGAAAAAGCTAATATATAGGGAACCCTAACTAACACAACCTATTTCCAAGCTTAACAGCTACCGGCCACTCGAAAATCATGACCATGAGCATTACGAAAACATGTACTGCTGCAGGACCATAGAAAGCTACTAGGTGGACCATAATCAATTACATTCTTAAGAGAATTGCTGTCCTATCTTCTAATTCATACATTGCATAATACTCCAAGTCGACTTAAGCATAATACATGTACTCCAAGTCGCCTTAAGCATTGTTAGATTAGACCCATCACTAACCTGGGCATAAACAATTTTTTTTTACAGTACATGTTCATCATTTTTATTTCTAAGTCATGACTATCCCAAAACACATAATGTAACATTAAGGACTACAATAAGTCAGTAAAGGTCTCATGTAAAAGAACACAACACACTTATCGAGAAGAGTAGGGGTGACTCGGTGTCCTTGGCTGAGAATACAAACCTTGCTTGCTTATTTACTTATCTCGAACCTCAGACTGAGGACGAAGCATGACGCTTTTTCGTTAGCTAGTAGCGCAATGCGGCTTCGCTACGGCTCGCGTGTTTTTGACCAACCGAGCACACCGGGTCACCCCTACTCTTCTCGATAAGTGTGTTGGGTTCTTTTACGTGCAGAGGTTTGGTGCCCTAAAGCTCCCTCATACTCGGGGCCGCCGGCTTTACGTCCCCATCCGATAGGACGATGCGCATCTTTTCAAGTCGTGTCCAGGCCCGGGCACAAACTCGAGCTGCTGGCTCCACGGAATTTGAACCAGATGTGATGAGAAGCAGAGTGCGAAGCCGCATTGCATTAACATCTACTAAACATAATTCCACCAGGGTACATAATTCCGTCAAAAACGTCCTAACAGATCAGATTCTACAATCCAACATCCCAAAGTATAACACACTCCTTTATATCTAAACTATGCATACCTGGGGGGATGCTGCATTAGAGATCTCTCAATCCCACTGTTTTCAAATGGCAGATTTATGTAACCCGGTGGAATAATGTTAAGGGCAATTACGACTGGCTAGACAAAAAATCATCATGCTTCATCTCAATTGAAAATGGCTGCTTCAAATTTGCTTCAAAGGGCAACCAGGAATACAAATATTGACATTTTCATTACAAATGGCCACTTATCCAGGAACCCCCCCCCCCCCCCCATCCAATATCCTCTAAAGTCATCCCTCAGCTACAGGGCAGGATAAACAGGTGTTACAAGATTTCCTTCATGAGCCTCTAAAGTACAGTTCAATGACCTCAACAAATTAGGGTTCAACAACCTCCTTTATAAAGGGTCATTGACTAAAGGTCACACAAAAGTGGATGTGAAGCCATGAATACCTCTAGTGCCATTTACTGACATTGTAAAATCCATGCTTAATTTATCATCGTAACTGCATAACTGCATACAATTGATGATAAGTAATGAATAAATATAACATACTAACAAATCATTGCAATATTTCTAGCGTAATAGCTCACACACTCACTCTCACTCACTCACTCATTCATTCATTCAAGCATACACACTTACTCAAGCACTCACTCACTCACTCTCACTCACTCACTCACATACTCATTCACTCACTCACTCACTCAAGCACTAACTCACTCACTCATTCAAGCACTCTAACTCACTCACTCACACAAGCAGTCACTCACTCACACAAGCAGTCACTCGCTCGCTCGCTTGCTCGCTTACTCACTCACTCACTCACTCACTCACTCACTCACATTCCAGTCTATTGTCCATTGTTCTCCATCTTGGGAGGTTTAGACATAATATTATATCTTCCAACATGGGGTTAATGGAAGATTGCCAGCTATTTCTGTCTTGTAGGTTTGCACTTTGAAGATTGAGCTTTAACTTGTACGATTCAGAAGTTTGATAGCTGGGATTGGATTGAAACCTTTTTCTCATCTGCAGCAAATTGGTACTTCATCCCTTACAGTTCACTCACTCCAACCCATCAACTTTCTCCTATGTAAACTTCCAGCACATTGGAAAATGAAATTGCCCCCTAGACATACATCAACATACAGGCACACTACCGCACACACAATCCTATCCACCATATATTGTATAAGATAGACTAGTACACCATATTGTATAAGATAGACGGATTAGCCTAGTAGAATGTTATCTATGTACCAGTGAATGCCATACTCTGTACCTTGTACAATTGTTGAGCAATAAAGTTATTATTTATTTATTTATTTATAATCTTATTATTACCTCTTCCAACTCAAGAAATGTCTTTAACAGTCCAGACCTTATAATTAGTGGCAATACCATCTTTTGTGGACTGATAAGAAAATAGTCCTGTTTTTCTCAAATTTTCATGGCTGTGCTACTGAAAATGCCATATATTTCTTATTTGCTTGTAAATGTCAGCACATGGATAACAGTTGAATGCCGTGCAGTACTTGTCATAAGATAAATCATATGCAGCCACTTTTATCATCCAATTCTTTACGGCGTTGTATTTGGGATGTGTACCAGTACCCAGTACCGGTACAGTATTGTGAAAATCATTTAGGTACAGGTCCAAAATACCGGAACAACAATATACTTGTACTGTACCTGAATACAAGACGGTATAATTTTTATGTTTAGCCATAAGTATGGCTCAACATATTGTTTTCTCTCATGTTTCTTCTCCTGTCAAATCTTCAAATCGATTCATCTCTGTCATTTTTTGACCAAATGACCTGAAATTTGGTACAGAGGTAATGTAGGCAAAAACCAATGTACGTTCTTTTCCTTTTTTTGATATTGACCTTGAAAGTGATTTTATTGAGGTTTTTAGGCTATTTTTAGCATATCTTGGCCTCCTGCGCCCTTGTATTTCAACCGAATGACCTGAAATTTGCTGTATATGTGGCTTGAACAAATATTTAAAGGACTACATTCCCATTTTTGGCATACATATATTCAAAACGATTTATTTTGGGCTTTCTTGACAATATTTGCCACTTCTGTCACTTTCAATACTACATATGACCTACAGGTCATTGACCCCGAGTGCCTTGCACCTGGCCAAGCTTGAAGTTTGCTTACGAGGAGGAAAGACCGGACATAAACATTTAACCTGATTATCGGGAAAACACCATGTTCCCTTAAACTCAGTGGTTAAATTGCAGTTTAGGAAATTTTATAACAGAAAACAAGTTAAATCAATGATTTTGTGAATGTTTATTCTAGCATTAGTTATTCCAGATATTTTCAAACTCCAAATTCTTCAACACAACACGGGAGATCGTTTCTCCTCAGACTGGCGCGACACTCCTGTCAAAATTGATTGATGATCTCTCTCTGCCGCCGACTTCATACATGATCAAAGGCGGGTGGTAGGCGGTGCCTTCCTACATGTCCTACGTACGGGCGTATGGATCGTTGAATTCGGCAAAAAAGGAATGATTAGGCCAGTAGAGTCAGTCCCCGGTAAGGTCAATGATTCGCCCCTTTGCGCTAGCTTGTAACGTTAAATGAATGTACCCTCTGGTGGCCAAACTTCACTGACAAACTTTCTCCCTATTATCATCATGAGCTTGCGTTAGTCTGGTACTAGTGACTATTATGTGCCGGGAATGTTTATCTATCGCACGCCTTGGAAGGAAGTTCAACCATGATAAATGGTCGGCCGTTGCGAAAATTTGGAATCCCATGCTGTTAATTTTTGTGATTGAATCTGTAAGAAAATATATTTTCATGTCGTTCATGTTTTTGGGACGGACGCCGGGACGGGGTGAATTTTTTCTATCATTTTCGTCCCGTTAGTAATGCAAATCGAATCGTGTTGCACAAGAGGCAAAACACTAAAAACGTGGGTCTTGTGGAGTGTTTTGGAGCGGGAAAATGCCGGATATTAGCGGTGCCGAACAGTGTACATCGTCGCGCGCGGGTGACGCTCCGTCAAAACAAATCCGCTGGTGGTCTAGCGCGGCCACCGAAAATAGGCAGAAACACACAGGAGGACTTAGCACCTTCGTTTATGAGGGCAATTGTGAAAATCTTTTGTTACAAATTGTTCGAACATTGAAACATTTGGATAGATGGTTTGAAACTGTTCTAAATAAAGAGATTTTTGTGTAGTTACGTTCGAAATGTTTCCAACGTATGTGAAATGAGTTCAAACATGTTATAAGTTTCAATTCTAATTGTTTGAACACTTTAGAACTGTTGTGACTTAGACATTCTTTTAATCAAAATAGTTCAAACATATTACAAATATTATATTAAAACCCTCTCGGTGACTTTGAATTGACCCAAATATGTTGTTTTTGGTCATTTCCTTCGTCTCCTGTCAAATCTTCATATGTATACTATGGAAAACTTCATTCTTCCCTGGGGCTGATCTTTTTTAATTCAATTTTGAACTGGGTTGATTATGCGCAAGAGTGTAATTTTCAGCGGATATTTTTCGACTGGTTTACATGGAAATGGCACGGAATATCCCATTCTTGCAAGGGGAGGATTCTTTAATTATTTCTTTCAATTTTGAGCTGGAATGATTATGAAAAAGTCCATTCTTTAGCAGAAGTGTTAATCAATAAGTGGATATGGTTGTGGACTGGTCCATATTGTGTTGAGGTGCTACTGGAAGACTCAGTTTTGGACTGGGGTGATTCATTTTTTTAGTGCAAGTATTTTAGAATGGTCCATTGTTATTTGGGGAGAGTCCATTTTTTGCATGGCGAGGAGTATGGCTAAACATGCTGTATTTGCTCGCAAATGTTGCCTTTCTAGTTTTACTTATTTTTTAACAGGTTTTCGAAAAATCTGTCATTCCTACAACAAAGATGAAAAGTTACCAAATGTTCAAAAAAATTGTGTGGCATTGAAATCAGCATCAATTTTGATTTGAAATCCTCTCAAAAGCACAGATTTTTTTCAAAAGATACTGAAATTCTGTTAACTGTTTATTCGTGTTCCTTCTATCATTGAAGACCAAAAGTTACTTTGCCAAAGAATTCAGGTACAGGTACATGTACCAGTACATATAAATCTCTGTACCAGTACCTGTATCTGTAACAGATGTTGCGTTTAGGTACAGATCCATATTGCATACGTCTGGTAAAATATTACTGGATAAATTTTTTGAAAATCAATTTCAGCATGCTTGAAGCAAAGGTACTGGGAAATTCACAGTAGAGAATAACAATATCAAATAGTTTTTTAATAAAACCTGAACAAAACTAAACTGGATCTCATCATCATCTGGACCTGAACTGTATCTGAACCTAAACCGTATCTGGACCTAAACCGTATCTAGACCTGAACTGGACCTTGACCTGAACCGGATCTGGACCTGAACCGGATCTGGACCTGAACTGGATCTGGACCTGAACCGGATCTGGACCTGAACCGTATCTGGACCTGAACCGGATCTGGACCTGAACCGGACCTGAACCGGATCTGGACCTGAACCGTATCTGGACCTGAACCTGATCTGGACCTGAACCGGATCTGGACCTGAACCGTATCTGGACCTGAACCTGATCTGGACCTGCACCAGATCTTAACCTGAACCGGATCTGGACCTGAACCGGACCTGGACCTCAATGTTCTGGACCAGTGCCCACCCCAGTCCTGCACCTCTGGTTTGAAAGATAGGCAATACAGGAATACAAAAGCTCCATGCTAATGGCCATCTAAACCCACCGTCATTCCAGCTGCAGCAAGCGTGAAACAGGGTATCAGTCTGGCACTTGATAAAGTGAGGGATGTCAAAAGATTGATCCTATCTTATAGGCATTGCCAACACAGTTGTGAAATTCCACGACTTCGATATCTCTTGGGCACCATTACAACTGATGAAACTGTCCCCTGAACAACCACCCACAGCAAATTGAAGCCTCGGAAAAAAAGGGAATCACCATAAATCTCCTTGCACTGCTGAATGGTGTCACAAATAGGTGGATAAGTTTGGTATCAACCCTCTCCCAGAAGGTTTGGATGTGCCATTAGTAACGATTGTTAGCTTCGGGGATGCCGGATGTGATTTGACAGCAAAGCAATTTTTGCCCCAAGTCAGTAGCAACATCATGATTATCTATAGTGAAGGCATGTAGTATAATTGGCACCTGTAATTAAAATGCATCGCAAGTCTGTGAGAAAACTGTTAACCAACCTGTTGTTCTGACTTCCTTCTGCCCGTTACAATCAAGAAAAAACCAAAAAGTTTGTACGATTGAAAGGTCAAAAGATGGTCTTAAAATTCCTGTTTAAATATTGTACCAGGCATGAGGATGGGACTAGGTAAAGGTATTAAGTAAGAATCTACTTTTGATTTGAAATTATGATACATGTCAGTCAAAGTTACAGGACATAAACCAACATGTAGTCCTCTTCATCTATACCTGAAGGATATCTCCATACACGTGTACAATGATATCTCTTTCACAACACTGCGCCTACAACAAGTAGCGTGTGTAGTCCACTGGTTAGCGATCTTGCCTCTGGAACTAGAAGCTCCAGGTTCGATTCCGGCTGTGTCGCTCACCCGACATGCACGCTACCAGAAAGGGTTGCAGTCTTTAGGACTGGACGTTAAGCCGTGGTCCAATGTTCATCGTGCTTGTCGAAACGAGCTAGGGGAATTTCCCCGGTACAATGAACCTGTAAAATACTGTACATAGCGTCTGTTTTCTCTGTCACGACCAGTGGAAGATTAGCTCATCTGTTCATTGAGTTCATTTCAGCTGAACTGGTTCGAGATCACTTTCCTTTCCTTAACAATCTACTAAATGACTTGTCAAAGTTACAAGGCCACAAAAGTTTTATTTATCAAACACCAGAAACAGCTAACCAGAAACAGCTAACCCAGCTTGTAAACAAGGCAGCCAGAGATGGCAGACTTCTGTCATGACAAGATATGATGATTATGATGATAACACCATTAACTATACTTCTTAGCAATCCTTCCAGTCCGATAGAAGATAAATGTAGAGATGGCACACTTCACCCCCTTAGCCATCTTCCTTTGTGACCCTTCTAGTCCCAAAGACAAAACTGGAGATGGCAGACTTCACACCTTCTAGAATCACATCAACAGTACCCCCCCTTTTAGTAGATACTAAATGTATTTACCAGGAAGCCAAAAAAGGAAAAGGTGGGAAGAAAAGAAAAAAAAGTAATCTCCAACCAGTTTAGCTCAAATGAACTCAATAAACAGATGAGCTAATGTTCCACTGTTCGCGACAGAGAAGACAGACGCTATGTACAGTATTTATACAGGTTCCTTGTACCGGGGAAATTCCCCTAGCTCTTTTCGACAAGCAGAATGAACAGTGGACTATGGTTTAACGTCCCGCCCTCAAGACTGCTCCCCTTTCCGGTACCATGCATGTCGGGTGAGCGACACAGCCGGGATTGAACCCGGGGTTTCTAGTTCCAGAGGGTAGATCGCTAACCACTGGGCTACGCACGCTACGATAAAGTACATTAAAGAGAACATATAATGGATGAGACTTAGCCAAACTGAAGCAATGAAAGTGACAGAGGACAGAGTGAGGTGGAGGGGGATGGTGGAGAAACTAGTCATGGCACCCAACGACCAAAAAAGAGGTCAAGGGATAGGTGAGGTGAGGTGAAATGTAACTCTTAAACACAAGCCATAAGAATACATACAAACTCAGTTAACTATTTGTAGTAGCAGGGGATTGTGGCTAAGTAATGTAGACAGTAACGGTTCCAACTGGCACAACACGAGAACTGGTTAAAAAAAAAAACACCAACTGTGGCCCCCTTTCAGCAGTTACTTATATAAATCTTAAACACAAGACATAAGAATACATAACGTCATACAAACTCAGTTAACTATTTGTAGCGGCAGGGATTGTGGCTAAGTAATGTAGACAGTAACGGTTCCAACTGGCACAACACGAGAATTGTTTAAAAGAATCACACCAACAATAGCCCCCTTTCAGCAGTTAATGAAATACAAATCTTAAACACAAGCCTTAAGAATACGTACAAACTCAGTTAACTATTTGTAGCGGCAGGGGATTGTGGCTAAGTAATGCGGACAGTAACGGTTCCAACTGGCACATCACGAGAAGTGGTTAAAAGGTCTGGAGGGCCAGGCCTGGCTGACCATATTGATTGCCTAACGGCAGTAAAAACAGAGTCTTCGTGCTAAAAACAGCTCAAGAGGAAAATTGTTAATGGACTTGGGGGATTACACGCACTAGTAAAGTTTACCCGTTTTCTTTTTTTCCTTCTTTTACAACTTTTGCAAACTCTTTGAATGGAGGGGATGTGATGCCATATGGGTCTTAGACAGTGCATTAAGTTTTATAGAAGCGTGCTGTGGTCTAATGGTAAGTGATCCTACTTTATAGTCACAAAGGCCGGCCTTTCATTCGAGTATGCCCGTATATATACAGCACCAGTACATAAAGTAGTTAGGTGGGTCGGCCTGTGTTGATGTGAGTTATACAGTAGATTCCGCATATCTATAGCCCATTTGTCAGCGCAAATTATAAGACTCCCTGAACTATACGACTGTCCGAAATAGCGATGTTGACGTCCCGAATGAGGGGAGGGGGGGGGGGCAAATAGGATTTTGAGCAAGACACAAATACATGTACACTAACGATATCGCAACTTAAGTCAAAGTACAATCCGACCTTTCCGACGATCTTAACGTCACCATATTGGATTAAATTTGCGATCTATTTTGTTCAGATGAACCCGAACTGCTTGGGAAACTCCTGCCATGTTGATCACCTGAAATCTTGCAGTCAACCAATCAGAGCACGCATTTCATGACGCGAACCAATCAGCGCTTAGAAACAAGTGGAAAACATGCATATTAATGAGCAAGATGGCGGCGCCGGTCCTCGGCACTTTATTTTGAAGTGAAATCGTGGCGTAAAATTTGACAATCTTTCACCTTCCTCAGAGATATTCTGACTGGTTCATATTGCACTGCAGCACAGGTGGCGCTGCTTATGGATGCATTCCCAAACGCAAAGTATTAACATATACACAATGTATCTACAACGCGGTCTCACACATACAGGAGTGTTAAATAAATCACTTGCAATAGGTTGTAAACAAAGAGTCCTCTTTTTTTCAGTGACTTACCAACCTGATGAAACTTTTCATGGATGTTTATATCACTGTTAAACCAGGATAGCCAAAGAAACACTGACCCGGTCGTGCTGTCTCCCACAGTTGAGACTTTCCGGGCCAGGCTGGAGGCCTGCCCACCTTATCCCAGGGCATTCTATTCAGGAATCGTATGTGGAAAGAACGAAAATCTGTAGTGTCTGTGTTCGCATGGATGGTCTGGTATCTAAGTTGGTGGCTTCCCCGGGTGCGCCCTTGGGCATGTTTGGAAATATTTTCCCCATCTTGCCTCTCAACCACTTTTATCAACATTAGAAGCTCTTAATTTCGATGATGATTTTATTCCGTAAGGATGTCGCAAATTTCGCAGATTTCGTCCTTTTTACAACGATGAGTAAATTTCTTCAAATGACCTTATAGACTGTATAGTGCAAGAAGTGTAAGTTACTCCACAATGTTATCTAAGGGAGTTGTGCAAAGAGATTACAGCATTAAGAAAACAGCGGGAAGTCTCATATGTGAAATGGAATTCCAAGATGTAACAGTAAGTCCATACTAAGCACAGCAGTAGGTGGAATTATCTAGTTATGATTTCAGATATAGTTGGATTCCTTATTATTCCATTAAACTCATTACTACTCTAAGATCATACGGTGATTTAGATCGCTCACCCGGATGGCGCATCCTCGTCTTGTATCAGCCAATGAAAGAGTATGTCACCCCGGTAGGGGCGGTATTACCCCGACGGGGGGTAAGCACGTCGACTAATGATGATGATGATGACTACCCATAGAGGCTAAAAAGTGTTTCCACTGAGACAATGAAAGTATAAAGTTTCGCAGATAGGGAAGCATCTAAAAACAAAAATATGTGACCATTCTATTGCTAACCAACTTTCAGCAGCAGCAGGGAAAGATCCAAAACACAAACATTTCAGTGCCAGGGACAGAGACAACATACTAACATTTCAGCATCTGGGACAGAACCAATACACTAAAATTTCAGCACCAGGGAAAGATCTAAAACACAAACATTTCAGCACCAGGGACAGAGACAACATACTGAAATTTTAGCATCTGCGACAGAACCAATACACTAAAATTTCAGCACCAGGGAAAGATCTAAAACACAAACATGTCAGCACCAGGGACAGAGACAACATACTGAAATTTTAGCATCTGCGACAGAACCAATACACTAAAATTTCAGCACCAGGGAAAGATCTAAAACACAAACATTTCAGCACCAGGGACAGAGACAACATACACAAATTTTAGCATCTGGGACAGAACCAATACACTAAAATTTCAGCATCAGGGAAAGATTCAAAACACAAACATTTCAGCACCAGGGACAGGGCCAACATACAAAAATTTTAGCATCTGCGACAGAACCAATTCACTAAAATTTCAGCACCAGGGAAAGATCTAAAACACAAACATTTCAGCACCAGGGACAGAGACAACATACACAAATTTTAGCATCTGGGACAGAACCAATACACTAAAATTTCAGCATCAGGGAAAGATTCAAAACACAAACATTTCAGCACCAGGGACAGGGCCAACGTACAAAAATTTTAGCATCTGCGACAGAACCAATACACTAAAATTTCAGCACCAGGGAAAGATCTAAAACATAAATATTTCAGCACTGTGGACTGAGACAACATACTAGCATTTCAGCATCTAGGACAGAACCAACATACTAAAATTTTAGCACCAGGGACGGATCCAACACACTAAAATGTCAGCAGAGCAAACACAGCAAGACTCTGGCATCATGGAAAGAACCAAAACACTAAAATTTCAGCACTGAGGACAGTGACCTTCCAAATGATTGGGTTACTTGATATATCAGCCCTTAGGTCATGGTAGACAGCAACTTTACTTCATATGCCCTGCTTCGAGCTTAACCCAAAGAAAGCCATAGCCTTGCTAATCTCTTCAATACCTCCAGCCATCTGTCAAGACCTTTCCTATGATTAGACTCCCTGATACTGTACATGGAGAAATGCTTGCAGGGATTTGAATTCGCGGGAGGAAAAAATGGAGTCTTTGTGGTGGTTTTGAGTTTGCGTTCAAACAATAGTAGTGCTCCAGTCACACAATGGAAAGGCTTTTTGAGGTGGTTTTAAGTTCACAGTAAAGAGTTCAGGAAAACCATGAACATAAAACCACTGCAAACATGTCTGCATTTACAGTATATCAGCTCTTTATAAATCGTAAACACCAAGTTCACCTCATCTGCAATCTTTCAAGCTCAACCCAAGGAAAGCCAGAGCATTGGTCCTATCATCTTCAGTACTTTTGACCATCTATCAAGCCTTTCCCTCTCGCTCTGATCTATTAGACCTTAAGTCGTGGTACACATCATACCATACCAGCCAAAAATGTTTATACAGGCAATATATCAGTGTGGATTAGGGATGCGTACTGGTACCCACTACGTATGGTGCAATACCATGAAAATCATTTAAGTACATGAATATAGGTCAAAACTATCAGAGCACTGTAAATGCAGAAATGTTTGCGGTGGTTTTATGTTTGTGGTTTTAACAGTGAACTCTTTACCGCAAACTTAAAGCCACCGCAAAAAAGCCATTCCATTGTGTGACTGTAGAGCTACTATTGTTTCAAGCATGAATTAAAAATCCCTGCAAACACATAATTTTCTCCCTACCGCAAAATTAGATTTCCGCAAACATTTGGCGTGCCCAAATTCCAAGTAGAATCTACTAAACGATTTTAATGAAGAGTCACCTTCTGATTGCCACAAATATAATAAAAATTGTGTTGTTGTCAGTGCCAAATCCTAACCTGCCTTGTATACAAAGTGTAAAAAAACACATTATTCTAAGAGCAACTGGAAACAAAGCTAAAGCCTTCATTGAGCCCAAGAATTCATCATTCCAAGGAGATTTTGCTCAATTATCTTGATGAAGAGTCATCCTCTTATGGCAACAAAATCAAGAAGAATTGTTTTGCTGTCGCTACAAAGTCCAAACCTTCCTTGTACCTACAATGTGCACAAAAAAACAACAACATTCCAAGCTCAACCGGAAGCATGGCTAAAGCCTTCAGTGAGCCCAAGAATTCATCATTCCAAGAAGATTCTGCTCAATTATTTTGATGAAGAGTCATCCTCTTATGGCAACAAATTCAAGAAGAATTGTTTTGCTGTCAGTACAAAGCCCAAACCTTCCTTATACATACAATGTGCACAAAAAAACAACAACATTCTAAGCTCAACCGGAAGCAAGGCTAAAGCCTTCAGTAAGCCAAAGCATACATCATCTAGTCCTTCCCTATGGTTCACCAGCCTGATCTATTACCCCTTTAGTCATGGTAGACACCAAGTTTGCCGTATCTGCCAGACCAACCAAGACTGGTTAGGCTGGGCAATACATCAGTGCGGGTCTATCGCATACCGGGCATTAGACGTTACAACAGTACCAGAATCCATCGACGGCTGCGCATATATCACGCCTGTGGGATTATATAACACTGCCTCAGCACAAGACCTATCCGAAATTACCTCTATTAGTTGGGTCCCCACCAGCCATTCATGTAGGGGAAGCATATTCTTCAACAACTTGGCGAAATGGGTGGAAAGAATGTGTATGATGTGAATTCGTGATTGAAAGACAGCTGTAAAAGTGTCGGTGTAAGGAATGTGTGGTGAAATATGACTGCAAAACTGTGAACTTAACCTTCTCCCTGCTGCCTCACTGTAGCCAATGGGGTGCCAAACGGCTACTTTAGTGTTCTGAAGGTTAAAAACATTGGGAATATTTCAAATTCATAGTTTCAAAACAAACTGTATTCTAAGGATGTAGAGCTCTGTATGCGTCCAAAAGTCTGCTCGTCGGTTAATTCTTTGAGAGGATTTGATGCTATTTCAACTTATCAACATTTCCACTGCAAACCTCTTACTGTGTTGCAAAACCTCTACTTAAACCTAAAGATGTAAGGCTCTGCATGTGTCAATGCAGCTGGTTGCTGGGTTAATCCTTTGACAGGATTTGATGCCAGTTTAACACTGTTAAACCATATCAACAATTCAACAGCAACTGCGCACTCAAAGTGTGCTGCCTCAGTTGTGAATACCACCCACCTCTTTGGTCGCAACCTTTGTGGTCCCTGGATTTTCACAACGAGCTTTTTAGACGTCAAAGTGAGCGTCTTTATACCTCAGAGGATTTATACCGCCCTCCCCAGCTAACCCAAGGTCGGCGAAGGGTGCCCGACACCAACGGCGCCATCCAACCTTTTTTACAACAACGATAAAAGGACGCAGATCCTAACAGGGAAGCATAAAACTTGATTTCCATCCGTCAACTTGAACCATCAACTTGTCTATGCCTACTGGTGATCCACATATATAGTTGACCTGTCCAGAACTGATTCTATCTCAAACCCTGACCTGACTTGCTCTGTGGACAACAAGTTTCTGGACTGTGCAAATCTCCTAATGGGAACCATGGCTCTTGGTCCTTGATCTATAGTTTGGCCAGTGGACAGAGCAGGCCTGACTTATGCTATGGTCACATTTCTAAACCGGGGCCCAGCTAGGCTGTTTGCTGAAACGAAAAAATAGACGAATTGTAGAAATGTGACTCTGTCCCTAGTGCTGAAATTTGAGTGTTATACCTCAGTCCCTGCAGCGTCACAAACCGTGCCCGTCACGTTCTGTGCTTTTCTCAGGCACAGAACGTGACACAGCCCGACCGTCACAGACTGTGCCCGGAAGCGCTGTCAATCACTGAGACTGACGGGGCAGTGATGTAACTATTCATGCGTTTCCATATAAGGCAGCGTGTTTTTGTTTTTTTCGGGGCACTGAGATAAGGTGGAACAGCGTAATTCTCGATCTGTGAAATAATTTAATAACTTAGACTTAGAATTGAAGTGACACAAAAATACAGTGTCAATAACAGATGCTAAAAAACAATTTGTAAAACTAAATTTATTCTACCCTGGGAAACTAGATCTAGACTAGGATCGGGCCACTTGCCGGTTACTTCGACGTCCCGACGCAGTCAGCTCGCCCAATCTAAATCAATGCCACGGGAAGTTGTAGCCCCGGGCACTGTCCAGGCACGGTTCTTGACAGTGCCCAAGTGTCACAAACTGTGCTTTTGCCCCAGGCACGATTTGTGACACTCGGGCACTGTCACAAACCGTGCCTGGGCACAGTGTGTGACAAAGCACAGAACGTGACGCTAAAAACTATGCTTAAGTTTAGTGTGTTGCACCTGTAACTGGTGCTGTAGCTGTTGATGTTAAACCAAGTCATACACCAACTACGAAATGTATGCTCATCACTACATGTTGTCTATTTTTTTACGTTTTCTGTGTTTTGTGGTCTTTTATATCTTAATTTCCATTTCTGTTACTGCCTGACCAGGCTACGGTTTAAAAATGTGGCCATGCCATAAAACGGCCATTTGATATGAATATAGGCTACCTAAAAACCGGCCCATAACTTAGCAATGTTGCGGAAATACCGTAAATCAATTCCAGCCTTTTGTCTATTCTTCTTTCATCACTCATCCTGTTCATGATTTACAATATACAGTTGCAAAGCCAAAGGCCTTCTTGATAAAGAACAACACAATCAGAGATGACAGATTTCACCCCCTTTACTATAATGCTTTGTGACTCGTCCAGTCACAGAGACAAAGCATTAATGTATGTGTAATGTGTAATGTGTAATTTTTTTAGCAGCACTGAGGAAGAATGGCAAACTGATGCATAGTGTTTGGACACCTGTATGTTCCGACACCCCTATCTCCTGTCCACTACATACACATGTAATGCATGAACGCCACGTGCCGCGCATGTTGGTTAGATTCACAGATCAACATTGTTTTCCTCCATAGCATCAAGCAAGCGGCGGGACAAACATAGTGAATTTACTATCATTTGTCTGTAGACTACTTTGGACAGTTACTGTTCATTTTTTCTGGTCTATGTTCCTCAAGCATAGCACTAGAAGGGAAAAGACTGAAGTGGAACGATAATAGGTAAGCCTAGCAAAATTTTACATCATATACATCTGACAGTATTAAAAAAAAAATTAATACATGCTCGCACGGTGTTAAACTGGTGGAGAAAAACTTCCAGACCATGCATTTTCTTTTTAGAAGAGCTGATATTTCTGCCCATGGGTTTAACATTTGGCTCTGTCTGTGCGGTCTTAAGATAAATGCATTTTGAATAAATTAGACGATAATTGGTCATGTTACGTTAGATAATCCAGGTTATTACTAGAGGTGAGATGAGATGCATCTAGTAGATACATAAACCTTTGTTTCTAATGTCATTCATAATAACTGTATGTACTGTACACATGCCAAGTATAGCTCAATGTGTCAGAAATTGTAAATTGATCCTTTTCAGCCGGCAACAGCTTTTAACATTCCAGCCTGAGGGTAAATTCTTTTTTTTTACAAATCTCTGCTTAAAAAGGAAAGCTCTGCATTGTAGTTTTCACTTTAAAGCCTGCATTAGCCTACTGTATTGATCTGTCTTTGTGTCATTATAATTGTACAAGCACTTCTGCAACGCGCAGAGCTTTTGTACGAGTGTTTATCTGTTTGGCAATCTGCATTGATAAATGTGCATCCGTGCACATCCTGGCACTTTGACGAATGTAAGAGATACACCGTAAAGCCCGAGGCTAGCGCGGGGCCGTCACATGATGCAGGCATCGCTCAGGTGTGCTCTGATCGGTCCTGATGTCAGCAATTCTAATCATCTGGATCTCTCCCCATAGGGTACCGCGGAGAGTCAGCGATCCAATCCACGCTCCAAGACAAGCTTAAGTTGGCTCTAACGGTGCTTTCACCTGCAGCAATCTTGCGAAGAGGAATGCGTTCCACATGCATGGTAATGGGTGAGTTTAGAACTCTTTCAGAGGCAGTAACTTTGTCCTGCCAGCAGTGTGGATGTAGATACACCCTGCAAAGACTTCATCATCTTTACATTTGCATCCTGAATGCAGCCCTAGTTGATACTGCGGTATATATATTAAGTATTACATTAAATACAGACCAGATTCCTTCTATATATAAGAATAGGACCAATATTTCTTGATGTCAGTAGGTCTTCCTACAAGTCTATCTTCTGATACGGCAAGTCTTAAGAGTCAGCGATCCAATCCACGCTCCAAGACAAGCTTAAGTTGGCTCTAACGGTGCTTTCACCTGCGGCAATCTTGCGAAGAGGAATGCGTTCCACATGCATGGTAATGGGACGGGTTTAGAACTCTTTCAGATGTAGCAACTTTGTCCTGCTAGCAGTGTAGATGTAGATACACCCTTCAAAGACTTCATCATCCTTAAATCTGCATCTTGAATGCAGCCCTAGTAGATATATAGTACATAATACAGTATTACAGACCAGATTGTATTCACCTCATGTTCTTTATATATATAAGATTAGGACCAAAATTTCTTGATGTCAGTGGGTCTTCTTACAAGTCTATCTTCCTTATAATGAAAGCTCATCTATGTACTTGGTAGTCATCATAATACAGTGCTAAACTTTCTTCCAACACTAAGGTATCCACGGATCAAATTTTCGACGGCCACTGTTGCCTTCTTCAGGATCAATAATGACCAATCACTGCCAAACGTAAACTTGTTACAGACACGTGACTTTATTGACACGTGTCATTACGGATACGTGACGTCAGCAATTGGTCAAACGTGCCAGGAAGTTTATAACGCCCGCTGTCTCTGTTGAGTGATGGCTGGAGTGCCCTGATGTATATTGCCTCCTTTATACCTCTGATAAAGTTGTCCTGCTCAGTGTCCAGTATTCTGACTTTGTCCAGCGAGACGGTATGGCCCGGAGATTCAATGTGGATGTGTTGAGAGACTTCAGACGAATGCGAGCTGGGGCGTTTGTGTTCAAGGAATCTAGTTCTTAATGAGCGTTCTGTCTCACCGATGAAGAATTCTTCCCAAGTCTATCTTCCGTTAAGGGCAGACAAAAGTCATCAGCGATCCAATCCATGCTTGAAGCCAGGCTTATGTTGGCTCTAACAGAGCCTTACTTGCGGCATATCTGGCAAAAAAAGAATGAGCTCCACACGCACAGTTTAGAACTCTTTCAGAGGTTACAATTTTTTCCTGCATTTGCAGTGAAAACTTTCCCTGCAAAGAATTCTAAGACTTCTTGAATCAGTAAGACAGGCTGTCTTAAGTTTATAATTTCTGCATCTTGTTGTACTATTACATTGTAAATGCTAGAATATCTTATTCCTTTCTTCAAGAAATTATATCCAATTCCTGATGTCAGCTGTTTCACTTACAATTTATCTTTACTAAAGGAGTCAGGGATCCAATCCACACTCAAAGCCAGGCTTAAGCTGGCTGTAAGAAAAAAAATCACCAGTCCTGCGGCAATAAGAGCCAGTTCTATATGCATACCAATCAATGGGTTAGCCTGAAAAATCAAATAAAGCAAATACATTGTCCCCGTAGGAAGTTGAATTTAGAAAATGAAAAGAAACTGAAAATGTTTAACTTGGAAATCTACATTCAATACTCAAATACTCATCAATAGATAAGATAATCGCGGAAAGAATGCTTTTAAGTTATCATATTCAGTAGAATCCTGCATCAAGAACAATACTGTATAAAAAAAAGGGTTTTCCAATATGCTGATATTCGAGACCTACTTTTGTCCATTGTTATTCGGTTATCGGGTTTTCAGCCCAAACTGTGACGAACAAATCTATTACACAATTAAGCCTGGGTGGCCTAAATTCGGAATCCAATGCTGGGGCATGAAGATGCATACAGCCATTCAGTAACCCCCACGCTGTAAGTACATGTTTGTGTAATGCCACCGGACACGTCCATTAATAATTCACCCTGGGGTGACAATGATATGGGGCCGACGCCATTCAAGCGAGCAGCTTTGTCACCACTTGCGGTCGGAGCTCATCCGTCTGCGGTGTTTACGAGACAATAACGAGGGCTTGGCGGTTCTACTGGGGCTTGACATCTAGTGCCGCCGCGCCGGGTTCCCAAACGTCGTGAATGTCAAAGAAATCGTCCAGGTTTTCCAGAACCTTTATGGAGGGCTTTGAATTTCCGGTGCATTAGTCTTTAAGGGCACCTGAGGAATTCGGGGCTGTCTTAGAAATGCTAGTTAGAGTTGTTTATGTGCTTTGATTTTTTTTGTTTTACCACCCTAAAGGCTATACCTTTGAATTTACAGTGCGTTAAAGTCTTTAGTGGTACCAGGGGACTTTGGAGTGTCTTAGAAATACTACATGTCGTTAAAGTTCTTTGATATGGATTTTTTTGTTTTTTTGCTCTACTCTACTTTTGACCATACATGTATATATGCCATTGGCTAATCTCCGAGTAGATTTTGTGGTAGAAAATTGTATTTTTTTTGTTGTTGCTATTTTTGTATGCTATCTATTTAGTATTCCAAACAGCAAACTTACATGACATAAGGAAAGGCTTGATGCACATCCCTGAATTACGTACAGGTTGGTAGAGTGGGCAACATTAGCATTAAGATTAAAACAATCGCACAGCAAAGTTGTTGACCTTGTTCAAGCCAAACTGGACATTCTATCTAGTAAAAGACCTCAGCAGCTGTATCGTTACAGAGTCTTACAGCATGAAAATTTGGCACGATTTTGCCGGAGATCAAACTCGCAACCTACCAATACAAGACTGTGGCGTCATGTGGCGTAAGTGGTAGAGCGCGCGGCTGTCAAACAATGGGACCCAGGATCGATCCCAGGTTGTGCCCAAAGACGTGTCCGAACTAGCGCCCCGACGTTGTGCCCTTGGGAAAGGCACTTAACACGACTTTCCTCACTTCACTCAGGTGTAAATGATTACCTAGCTCATCTAGGGTTAGGGACGTCCCTCGGATAGGACGTTAAATGGAGGTCCCGTATTTGGGGAGAGGCACACCCTGCGCATGTAAAAGAACCCACCACACCTTTCGAAAAAGAGTTGGGGCATGCCCCGGTGTGCGATGGTCCAAACCCTTCTGTCTGGAGTTGGTGATTCACTACAAATCACCCGGATGGAGGCCTGGCGAATCTCCCTCTCAATTATCAGCCATACGGTGATTTACACCATTCAGTTAGTAATACACATGTACATAGTTAACTGAAGGGACCACCCTAAAGATTAATAATAACAATAAGACAAACACTCTATTGACTTGGCCATTGCACCGGTACAGTTTGTACAGTGTAAAGCACCTGTATCCAATTTTCATTGATCTGACAGAGTAATCAGCCTTCAGCCGGAATAAACCGGTAACAGCCTAGATCCGTTCACACACATGCAGTGGCTAGTTTTATTACATCAAACGACTTGTCACACCTAAAACTTGCGCGTCTTACTCCAAACATTGCCCAACTCTAAATTGAAGAGTACCCCGCTGTGTATCATCATTACAAGTTCCCAAATGTATTTCAGGTTGACATTGTCTTCAGGCTGTGTGACAAGATAGGCTTTCATAACAGAATTCATCAAAACAGCACCGCAAGGTTGACAAGAAAATTATCACTTCAAGGTAGTGCATTAGAGGGCACACCTGACAATACCAGGAAAACTTGACAACCTTCTTACCATATCATAATAATCAAAGCACCTTTATGGGGTCGTGTGGCGCATCGGGTGGTATGGCGCTACGGCAGAGTGTTCGGTTCAGAACCAAGTGATCCCGGGTTCGAATCCTGCCTTGTCATTAATATTGTACCCTTGGGAAAGGCACTTAACATGACCCTCCTCACTTCACTCAGGTGTAAATGACTTGCTTCACTCAGGTGTAAATAAGTACCTAGCCTAGGTTAGGGACGTCCCTTGGATAGGACTTTGAATGGAGGTCCTGTGTTTGAGGAAAGTTGCACCCCATGCCATCAGGTCCATGTATGAAAGATGTTTATGGCATCAAAGAACCTAACACACAGTTATCAAGAATATTAAGGGTAGCCCGGTATACTCGATACTTGGCTCGCCGTAGCAAAGCCACATTGCACTATAGCTAACAGAAAATCATCATTATATAATAGTAATAATAATAATGGTTTATTGGTCGGAAACTACCCGTGCAATGGTAGCCAGTGCTGAATTACTGCAGGGTTTACAATCATATAATACAGAACAGATACATATTTGCTCCACACTTGCACTTTGTGGAACTGTTGCAAGGGTCTGGGTGGCTGCCATTCGGCGCCAGCAGGTGACCTCAATGCGACATTCCTCAAATGAAGTCAGGTACTCATTCACACCTGGGTGGAGTGATAAAAGTCGTGTAAAGTGCCTTTCCCAAGGGCATATCGGGGTTTCGAACCAAGGCCTCTCGGCTCTGAGCGGAACACTCCAAGATTGCGCCACACGATGCCAATTGCGCCACACTATGCCACATTCTTCGTCCTCAATCTGAAGTTGCCCGTCTTACCTTGCCTGAGATATGTACCCTGGCCAGAATATGCCTCAGGTTATGTTCTAGTCAGGGGTAATTCTAGCCTGCTACGCTGGCTTTAACAGAAAACTTGACAATCTCCATGTTGCACCTCACGATAATTGCCAATTTTTGAAAGCTTATGTTGTCAACGTCAACACAGCTGATGTCAGAAGACTACTCTGAGAGAATATCAAATAAGAAGATATCAAATTTCCAGTATTTCCCAAACTCTTTGAGAATATCAAATAAGTAGAGCAGAGGAAAGATTGACAAGATAATTAACGCTTCAAAGTACTGTGAATCACAAAATGTTTGCAGTCACTGTGGTTATGTTATCATTATTATTATTATTATTGGGTGGCGGACTACACTCTCTTTGCAGCCAGGGACTGAATTGCGAGGAGCGCACATTTGGCGAGGCTAGATTGCAAGGGTCTGTAGCGACTGCCATTCAGCGCGCAGGTGACCTCAATATGACAATTGCCCCATGTGCGGCCATAGGACTGTAGGTTTTGAACCACTCACACCGGGAAGGACCCCCTACACTTTTCAATAAGTGCGGTGGGTTCTTTAACATGCTCGAGGTGTGGCTCTCCTCAAAAATGGGACCTCCATTTAACGTCCTGTCTGAGGGACGTCCCTAACCAAAGCTAGGTACTCATTACACCTGAGTGAAGTGAGGAAAGTCGTGTAAAGTGCCTTTCCTAAGGGCACAACATCAACGGGACAAATCAGGGAACCCCGGATTCGAACTCAGTACATGTACCTCTGGGTTCTGGGGCCAAACACCCTGCCACTGTGACGCCACTATATATGTTTTGGGCAGGGCTATCTCAAGGACCTGTCCATATGTCCCCGGACGGAAATGTGCTTTTAGGGACAAATTTCACCCTGACTCTGTCCAAAATATCTACATGTAAACTTCCTGACATGAAATTGATGAAAATTTATTTTTTAAGCTTAAATTGTCAGATTTAACAACAAGCAATGAGTGGGACAGAAAAAAATTAAATCTGGTGACAACTCTGGCTTGTGCATTTCATCACACTGTATGTGCTTTGTCTTTATTGTACTGTGCCACTACAGTCCTTTCCAATACTAAGTTAAACTTAAATCATTGCAAACATTTCACTAACAGTTAAAAGCCTATAACGAATTTACAGTAATTAGCCTTAGCACTATAAGAGCAGGAATGCAGTTACAACCAGAAACCTTGCTATCTGCCACTGCACATCTTGATAATTGCTAACACTTATGCTGTCACTGTCAGAAAACTTTCATGTTGGAATAAATCATAAGTGTACTGCATAATCAACGAGAAAATTAACACATCAAAGAAACGAACAGGCTCTACAAGGGCAGAGTCCCTAGACTTTAGCTGGAAAGCTTGTATAACCTCTGCCGAACATCATAATAATTGAGTTTAGGCTGTCAACGCCACTGATGCTGAAAGACCGTTTCTTATAATTATACCCAATGGTGTGTGTGCGACAGTATTCCCCCTGGGGCGCTCTCTGCCATTATTTCGTGCAGAAAGCGGACGACGGGACAAAGAAATGCAGTTTCTAGTTTCACATCACATCAGATGATAGAATTAACTTTCTATACAGCTTTTTAAGAGGGCGCTATCTCAACAATTGTAGGACTTGATAACGAAGAAAAAAATATTCACTGCCCTTTTGCATGTAATTTCAACATTTATGATACGTGATACGTTAGGGGATATTTTGATTTGGATCAAAATGGCAAAATTTCTGGATTGAATTTTCCAAGAAATTTCAACATTTCACAAGTCAGGAAAGACATAATTATACCAAATTTCAATTCAAACTTTGTTTTCATATGACACACATTCAACATAAAATGTATGATACTAAAATCTATTTATTAACGTCCAAGAGTTGAATTCAAAACACACAAAAATATCCTGTTTTAGAAGCTTTACAACAACAAAAAAGTTATAATTGCACAATGCCTTGCTGTTTACTACATAATGTACAAATCATGTATATTTTGTCATGTATGTAGAAATTAGGTAAATTGAAACTTAAGCAGGTGAGAATTTATCTGGTTGTGTAAAAGAAAACTAAAATATCCTAGGTACGTTTTCCCTTTACTAGTTTGGGCATACACATCAATTTACATGCTTGCCATAAAATTTGTACAGTCAAATTTTTCCACCAGTATTTCCGAAACTCTTGTAGCAGGAAACCGTTCCACCGTCAACTGAGTTGCTCAGTGCCGATGATTATCAGAGGGTGTGCTGTAATTGTAACCATTCAGATGTAAAGCTGTTATCTCTTTCCATGGTTAAAGGAGGTATTAGAAATGATATGCTTTATCTAATAGTTTGATTGCAGTTGCCTTCAGGCTTTTAGATAATGATGAGCATTAGCGTATGCTGGTACTGCCGATAACAACGCTACCCTGCACTGCATAATCACGTTCATTCATTTTGCTGAAATTATTGATGGAAGCTTCAAAAACATGGATCATTTTAAGGTCATTTTGTCTTGTGTTACTTAACTTAAGCAACAGAAACTTAAGGTAATGACACTGAAATGCAAATAAAAATATGACCTTCCCCAATCAGGTACCCATTTACACCTGGGTGGAGTGAGGAAAGTCGAGTAAAGTGCCTTTCCCAAGGGCACAACATCGGGGCATATCAGGGTTTCGAACCCGGGACTTCTCGGTTCTGGGCAAAGCACTCTACCGATCGCGCCACACGATGCCACAATATACACCTCCAATTCATGATTGTAGACTAAACATTAAAATCTCCTAGATCTGTTTTGGTGCATGAAAAAGAAGTACAAACAAAGGATGTCTATCTTATGAAATGGAAAATATCAGCTCATTGTAATAAACATGAAACATTTTAGATAGAACAGTAAATTAAGGAAAAAGTTGTCTGATTCATACTGCCTGCTATGGTAACCGATATAGATCTCTTTCATAAAAGCAGCTCCTGATATATATCTGCCAGGGTTTTTGATTTTGAACTTTTTAAAAGATTTCATTTATAGATAAAGGAAACATACATGTACATTGTACTAAGGTGGTCATGAGAATCTTTGTCGTCAGATCATTCAAAGAACCAATCAGAATAAAGGGTCATTATAGCACGAGTGACATAAAAATGCGTACTAGACTCTTTTCTTTAGATGCAAAAAAAGTTATTGATTCGACAGATAAAAGAAAATTGTCTGTAAGCAGAGATGTCTGTTAGCATATTTGAATCTAATCGACCAACCAATCAGAGGGCAAGGACAGATGGATTGACGTCAATCCACACGGCAATATGATGTCACGAGGTTTCGTCACGCACCGCAGGAAGGACAAAGACATGACCTTTGCAGGGACAGACAGGGTGGAAAATTACAGCCTTCCGGCCTCGACTGGGAATGATTATTATAATGACATTAACCTCCAAAGGGAGGGCTGTACAAGATTGTGTGTGTGTACATGTATATTTTGTGTGACCCTGTATGTGTGTGTGTGTGTGTGTGTGTGTGTGTGTATGTGTGTGTGTGCATTTTTGTATGTGTGTGTGTGTGTGCATGCGCATGTGTGTGTGTGTATGTGTGTATTTATAATGTTATTTTGTGTGTGTGTACATGTATATTTTGTGTCCCTGTATGTATGTATGTGTGTGTGTGTGTGCATTTTGTGTGTGTGTATATTTGTGTTTGTTTGTGTGTGCGTGTGTGTGCATGCGTGCGTGTGTGTATGTGTGTATTTGAAATGTTATTTTGTGTGTGTACATGTATATTTTATATGTCCCTGTACGCGTGCGTGCGTGTGTGTGCATTTTGTGTGTGTATATGTGTGTGTCCGCATGTGTGTTTGTGTGTGTGTGTGTGTGCGTGTGTGTGATTGTGCTTCCATAAGTGCTTGCATGGATACATCACTCTTTTTTCAGGTCAACACATTTCAGGCGCCCCATAGATTCAAGCAACAACTATTAGCCTTTTTCATCGACCCTCAAATCCCCTAAAGCCCATCTTGCAACACTGAGCCTAACATATACAGTCATATAACATATAGCCTTGTACCAAAATCAATATGATGTTGTCTATTAATATTGCCACAGAATACAACTACGATCATGATGATGATGATAATAAAATCTACATTAATTTTGCTATTTCTTGTCACATTCAATGCCTAAGCTGCAAGCACTTCGCATTTTAAGAACCATAATGCGGGTGGGTGTATTTTAAGTTCAGGTCCTCATCTGAGCATAGATTATGGGAGAAGGTCATTTTCCAATGCCACTATCATCTCTAGTGTGGTTATTTTCAAACTAGAAGTACAGATATTAAAAGGCTAGGCAGCTCTTGAACCTAGGACGCAGAGGTAAGTATTTCCTAAAAGGCTCTTATCCTTCGATGAACAAGTCTTAGACTATGTTCAAATGGGGGCCGATAAATAATAGGCCAATAAGCCAGATTTTGCGAGTTTTGCGTTTTCGTCGTTTATCAATGATGGAAATGTGAAAAAATGACGGGAATATGTTGGAAATAAGTTACAAATAAGTCACAAATATGAGTCTGAATGTAGATTTTTCAAATTCTGACTATTTGTAGTTTTTGCCCACTAAATTCTACAAGACGTCTCTTCAACTAACAATATTAATGGCTCAAAAACAGTGACTGATTACTGTAACTGTTACTTATTTTTCATTGAATTTTGAAAGTTCAAAGTACAGTGCAGAAAGGCCACAATATTTTTTTTGGGTCAAAATGACATGATGTCCAACAAGATTTATTCAGTTGAACATGAAAACTGATTTTGAGGGAAATTCAAGTCTCAGAACCTTGGTTAACACAGTTTCAGGCCTAACAAAACTGTCTGAGAGCAAGAAAATAAATATTTTTGTGGCCTGAATTGATTTCATTTACTAGTGTTGACAGCCACTCAAAGGAGTAGGCCAAGTCTACATAGTAGGTTACATGTGGCCACAGTCGTCAACTGTGACCTCTCTGACAGTAAGTTTTCCCCTCAGGAAGCCTTGAAATGCCTCATTTTAACTTAAAATTCACACCCCCCCTTCCACACCGACTCCCCCACTTGCTCACCCCACTCCCTTGAAATGCTCTCCTTTAACAATTTTTTTCCTAGAAAAAAGCCTTCTCAGACCACCTACAACAAATATGACCGCATCGTAACTGAAATTGCCTGCCTTAAGCATAAACTATATGATTCTTACACGGGAGCCCTTTAACAAATCTGGATGCGTCTGAGAAAAAACGTGCACGTCAAAGTTATTAGATTCAGCTGTCTGCCTAAATCCACTCACTGATTGCATATGCAGGGAAGTTTAGTTTTATTAGCTTTACACAGTCAAGTACCTCCAAGCTATCGATACTGCACTGGAGGCAAACCTACCGTCTCGACTTGACTTACATGTACATACTAAATTAGAAGAAGACCTGTTTCCGAATGCTAGGCTGGTAGGCAAGAAGACACGTTTCTTCATTGCCTTACAAATGGCAAAACGAGTATCAAATGGCATATACATGTACCACAAGTGTAGCCTTACCAATTGAATGTATACTAGATTAGATATCTGAGCACCAAGTCAATTAGTTTCTTGCTGGATTGTTTTTCAGTGGAAGGCGCATTGGTATAAGATTTAGAACTTCAAGGTATATGTAATGTCATGACTTGATTGATATTGAGAAATAGTTTTGATAAATGAAAAAAATTATAACTTATGATAACATGTGACCACATTTTGGGGGTATGTGCGGGCCTTTATAATCTATTTTGGTGGCTATTAAGTTTTACAACTGAACAAAAAGTGAAATCGTGAGCAATTTATTATAATTATGTGAATGGGAATAGAGACCCAATTTTTTTTGTTTAAATGGGAAAAACAGGGGAGGCGATTCTGAGAAGCAACGAAACAAGAGCTTTTCAAAAAAGCTGGCGTTTCGGCTACGTTTATGAGTGTGAATTGTCTTTTCCCTTTACTTGAAGTAAAATCTGCCAGAGAAAGTCACTCAAGGGCTGTTCAGTCTATAAGAAAAATTGTCATTTTGGGAAATGAGTACTGTTTTAATAGAGAAAGGCAGATTGGGGAAAGCAATTTTGAAGTTACGTCACTTAACTTAAGTGCTTTTGAAAAAGCTGGTCTTGGCCTACAACTTGTACTTATTTGTAAAATGTACAATAGGCTCAATATAAAAGCTATCAATGTAATTATGTACATGGCACGCAATAAAACATAAAATTTGAAAAAGCACCATTGAATCATCAGCACTATGGTAATTAAGTGAAATAGAAGTTCATAACAGCTAAGGTTCTATCTAAAATGACTACCAAATGTCAAACAAATCAACAGCTACCTCATCCGTATTATTCTGGTTTCCGCATTTACAACATTTCTTCCTTATTTTCCTGGGTAATTTTGCTAAAATTCATGAAAATTCCCATAGTTTTGTGCCGAGTGGCGCCACTTTCCACGTCCGTGTTGTCTGAATGAAGTCGATACTGAACAATGGAGCATTTGCTACTGTAACAAAGGATCGCTGTTTTGCAAACAACATCAAGAGCCTCTGTTTACATCGGGGATAGAAGTTTAGTGGCGAGTGTTTTGCAAGAATCATCTTACCGCGCATAGGAGCCGCTGCACGGTATTTTCCATTACAATGAACAGAAAAATTCGAATGCCGGGTTTGGAATCTATGAAGTCCTGTTCATAAGACAAAGGCCTTGTATATATTAAATGAATATTTAAAAATAACAAATATAAAATATTTCTTTATTTATTAATGAAAAAATGAAAAAATGATATTCATAAATATGATATTGATAGATTAATATAATATCAATATATATTTTTGATATTCAATATCTAAAAAGAAAAAAAAAATCCATGCACGGACACGAACCCGGATCTTCTGGGTCCGAAGTGCTTCGCGTTGCCAGATGGGCTAAGCTGCGGTACGTAACCCATCTCTCTGTACGTAATGCTATAACCTCACTATATGGTATCATTTATGTCGATTTTTGGTCGTTTTCTTGACGAAATCATTATTTTCTTCTGCAATCTTGTGGAATAGATGTAATATGGTCATTTTTCAGGATATCAAAGTCCGAAACCACAATGCAATGATATTTCCGAACAGTTGTAGCAGTTACATGCGGTCGCCCTCCTGTGTGTCATGCAAATCTAGCCTGCCTGCCTTTTCGTGCTCCCTTGCCATATAAGGCAACGGCTATACAAGGATTTGGGAACGTATTGCCATATAAGGTCTTCTGGTGTGCGACACAGTGTTGAACCAAACAGCATGCATGCATGCATCGAAGCATCGCTATGCATGCATCGAAGGTAAAAGCCAGGACATTGCGTTCCGGCGCGAAGGCGCCGAAACGCAAAAAAATGGTGTGGCCTAATGCCATACATTGCCGTCCTGAGAGCCTTTACATAATCTACATTATTTTCAGAAAGCTGCGAAGTAAGACCGGTGGAATATCACGTCCTACAGTGTACGTATGAGCGCGGGCGTAGGATTTAGCCGAAGCTGGATAGATGGTTTCACACAGGATTTCATTTTCAAGAGATTTGATGGTTCCTTAGTCTCCCCTGCTTCAGCTTTCAGCATTACGACGGCATTTGAGACCACCTTGAAGATTGATAATTTGGCCACACTAATTTCATTTGTTGATTCTCGAATTTTTTTCAGAAAATAAGTGGAGCGACAGGGCGAAAAAATGAAGATTCTTTTGCAAATAGTCTGGGGTGAAGATATAAGCCTTAGGGTTTATTATACAAAACATAAAGAATAAGAGGATTATTCATGTTTCAGCTTTGTATCGCTCATTTTATGCAATGATCCCCTTTCTTTAATGTAGTACTATTTTTTCAGTAACAATACTCCCTTTTGCAATGTAATAAATGGATTGATCATGATATTGAGAAATATTTTGATAAGTGAAAAATTAATGGACCACATTTTTCAGTTATGTGCAGGCCTTTATAATCTATTTTGGTGGCTATTGAGTTTTACAACTGAATAAAAAGTAAAATTGTGAGTAAAAATTTGTGAATGGGAATAGTGACCCAATTTTTTTTAATGGGATAAAATTCAAAGGCTTCCTGTATTTCACACTCTGCTAATGGATTAGAGCGTTGAAAATTTGATGCAAGAATGTGTAATAAACAAAATTGTAGAATGTACAAATACATCATTCTGTATAATTACAAAATAATGTTGAAAATACCACTGTCCTGACATATTTATTTTTATAATTGTTAAACTGTATATATATTTGTTGTATCACTTGTCAAAATCGACTCTAACTAAGTTTTACAGGACAGTAAGTTATCAGAAGCTGAACATTCTTTTTTCCTAGGCCTCAGATAAAAGGGACGGGAAGTGTGACAAGATAGAGTAAGGAGCTTCTTCACTCCTGGAGAAAATCCACCTTAACAGACTAAGATTTGCCTGGCTGATAGATAGTTTCACAGATGATTTCATTCTCAAAGATGGGTTAATTCCTTTCGTCACCTCTGCAATTTCAGCCAGCTCTGGGTATCAAGACAGCGCATTACAAGAGGGTCTGTATGGGGGGACCCTGGCAATGCTTAACGGTAAGCCTAGGAGGGCTGGCAACATTTAACGGTAGATTCAGATGGGTTCGCAATCCCTAATGGAAGATTGACTTGTTCTTGCAAAAGGTTTTGGGGATTGTTCCATTCATGTATTCATGGGAACCACACAACAAGGCCTTTAGGCGATTTGGCGTTTGACTTCGAGATACAAAAATACTCTGTCAATAATCCTTAACGATGAATTCAGGACAACAAAATACACCTCTGGAATGATTTACCAACAACACTTTGCTTGTTTGTTTGTATTGCATACCCGGTAAACCGCATCAAGGTGTAACACACCAGGTTTGTACCGAAGAGTACAAGCTGCATATCCTGACAGAATTATATGATCCACACACACCAGGAAGGACCCCTACTCTTTTCGATAAGTGTGTGGGTTTTTTTTAACGTGCTTGAGGTGTGGCTCTCCTCAAACATGGGACCTCCATTTAACGTCCTATCCGAGGGACGTCCCTAACCAAAGCTAGGTACTCATTTTCACCTGAGCAAAGTGGGGAAAGTCATGTGCAAAACGTCATCGGGACAAATCAGGGAACCCCGGGTTTGTACCCGGTATCTTTGGGTTCTGGGGCCAAACACCCTGCCACGTTACGCAACATTAACTTAATATTAGATTAGAATAGACCGTCTACGATTAATGTGAAATACATTAGAGCTTGTTGGCCCTTACGGAAAACTGCATGCAGATCCTCCTACAAGATAGATGTGGAGGAAGTCACATTATAGCTAAATATGTGCTGGGAGGTCTACACCTCAAGAAAATCCTTCTTTAACAAACTTGGGCTTGCCGGGGGTACTCCAATCTCCACGGAATGACTTCGCAGGTCATTTACATGCAAAGAGCTTTCCGAAGAAAGCATCCTTCCAAATAGTTTTTGCGGCTATCTGCAGTGGTGCATGTCGCAGGAGGAATAGCTTGCAGATATTGGAAGTGGCCAGATTACTTGTTTTGACTTAACAGTGATGGTTTTTAAGTCTGCAAAGCTGATACAGATTAAAAAAGGTAAAAGATAGTCCGATCGCCTTTTTTTTATTTATCATTATTGTTAGTAGACCGACTACTCTCTCTTCGCAGCTAGGGGCTGAATCCCGAGGAGCACACAATTGGCGGGGCTAGATTGCAAGGGTCTAGAGCGACTGTCATTCAGCTCAGGTGACCTCAATACGACAATTGCACCATGTGCGGCCATAGGACTGTAGATTATGAACCTGATTCACAGTCCTGGAAGGACCCCTACTCTTTCTCCAAAAGTGCGGTGAGTTCTTAAACGTGCTCCAGGTGTGGCTCTCCTTAAACACGGGACCTCCGTTTAGCGTCCTATCCAAGAAACGTCCCTAACCGAAGCTTGGTACTCATTTACATCTGAGTGAAGTGAGGAAAGTTGTGTTAAGTGCCTTTTCCAAGGGTACAACATCGGGGCATATCGGTGGTTTCGAACCCGGTACCTGAGACTCAGTTGTGGGCAAAACACCCTACCTATTGCGCCACACGATGCCACGTTTAGGCTGAAGGGGCAGTGGGTTGCAAATTGTTATCTACTGTGTCTAGGGCACGGTATTGGAAGGCGGAGCCCATCCCTCTCCTTCCACTGCCTTTTACTTTCCAAACAGATTCGTCAGGTGAGCCGTTTTTACATCTGGGTGGAGTGAGGAAAGTTGTTAAGTGCCTTTCCCAATTAAGGACAGAATGCCTTAGCCACGGAACACTGGGAATAGAACCTGTGACCCAGTCGTCATTTGGTATCTTTTCAGGAAAGTCAGATTTTGGCAAGTTGTATAAATGTACCGATCGCTATTCTTCCAAAACGTACCTGTCACCTTTATGTGCAATGGCCGATTATCAGTTCCATATTCCACCTGTAGATTTAAAACTGCTTAACATTTGCCATGTAACGATTCACTGGACAAACATCAATCCAGATTCAGAGTTTAGAAACTGTAAGTTATGATTAACCAGATTTTGAAGTTCCATGTCATTATCTTGAAATCTATTGGTGGAAATTCAATTGAATTTGCTGTTCGATGTTTTACATGTTACGGGTAATTTTCTGAATAGTTTTCAAATTGATATTTAATTTACATAACAGTTTGTCTAAAAATCAGATGCAAATTTGTAACATGATAATTGGTTACATCAGAATTCATAAGGGAGGTTGGCATAAGGCTGATATAAGTTAATGACCAGATATGTCAGTTTGACTGCAAGCATATGGCATTGTTTGTTTTTCTGCATTACGCTTATAAATAATGTTTACCAAGTCAACGTACTGTAACAAAGGGTATAAAAGCATTAGGCATAATGTGTACATTGTCAATCATAACCAAACTACCCTCTGTTACACAACCTCAGGCTGGCAGTGGCTGATTGGACCTCCAAGGGCCAGACTGCTAGAAGCTTGATTTATAGGATCATCGGAGATTTCTTTTTACACAATGTATAACATTAAGTCAGGCTATATATAAAATACATAACATGTTAAACCATGTTGTATTCAGAGTTTAGAAACTGTTATAGTCCATCTTGTGGCGTCGGTGTGGCGCAACGGTTAGAGCACTGGACTCAGAACCAATAGGTCCCGGGTTTGATGCTCACCATGCCCCGATGTTGTGCCCTTGGGAAAGGCGCTTACAACACAACCTTCCCTGGTGGAGGAGTGACGCCCACCGAGCCTCTTCGGTTTATCTGTCTAAAACTGTGCCAAAAAAACACTACAAATTTGGTGGCCGATGTGCCAACATCTAGCACATTATTGCCACCAAGAACCGTACAATTTTTTAATACGCATTTTTTTGCTTTTCCTTTCAACCTGGGTCACATATCATGCTGCATTCAATTATAAATTCTAATGCAGCAAATTTGTAAAATAAAAAATTTTTCAAGTTTATTTCTTTTTATACATCTTGTTAGCATTGTGTATTGAGTCAAAGATTTTCTCTTGATTTGCATTTTTCCCCAGGGAAAGGTGCATTAGGCCATTTACACGTCTACTGACTTGATTATAATTGTAGCCACGTTTATGTAGAAATGCTACATCAACACCTAAAGATAAAACTAAAAGTTCACATTCAATTTGATGATCTAAGACAGCTTCATGATATAGCCATAATCTTTTGTGAAATTGGAGCATTTTGTATAATTTTCGGATGGAGTTCAGCAATCAACGAGTCAAATAAGCTGAAATGTGACACCTGGGGAGATGGGATACATTAAATCTGCAATTTGACAGAATATCGCAGATGATTATGATAAATGGACGATAATCTTCCACCAAATTTATCTTTGTCACTTTATCCCCCATGCGGTGTCATAGTCTGATGGGAATTTATCCCATTTTATATGACTTGAGCTTAGAAATTATACCAACTAATATACATTACAACAGGGCATGAAAAATGGAGATATAGTTTTGGGTGTGTCTGTCTGTCTGTCTGTTTGTCTTTCTGTTTGTGTTTCCGCACTTCTCTAGTCAGCATAACTTAAGAGCCTCTTGATGGATTACAATTATGATATTTGGTATGTGGGTAGGTGTTGTGAAGCCAAAATTCAAGGTCGCTTTTGGGCCCCCTGGTATGTGACCTTGATACTGCAGTAGAATTTCAATTACGTGTATTGTTTCTTTTAAATTTGACATGGACGTGCTATGGTCTTGATTTTTTGGAGGCAAATAGCTTGTGATGTAATAAAGAAGTGGTGTAGGTTTGGGCCCCCTAGGTAAGAGTTTTTGAGCATGGATTTTGGAGCATATGTAGTGATGATTTCGTATTACATCTCATTTCATCCAATCTGTAGAGATCCATGTTTTGTGCATTGTAGGATATGTTCACTTTACAAATCCCAAAGTGCAATACAGTACAGAAAACAAAAATTCACAAACACTTAATTATGAATATAATGGACCATGCAGAGCAGGTTTAGGTGCAGGTAGACATCAGAAATACACAGCTCCAATTTTACCTACACTAAGGCCAAAACATTTTAATTTCTTGGTTAACGGAATTTTAAAAAAAATGCTAGATTGGAAAATCAAAAATAAACAGAATCTCAGAGGAATGTTAACTTTGTACTTTGGTGCACACAATTTCAGGGAGTGAACAGGGTCAGGTTTTCACCCCAGCCTTCTGTTTTCATGATTTTTTTTTGTTGCTAGAATTTACAAAAAAACTCTGTTAACCAAGAAATCAAATTGGTGTGGCCTAACTTGCATAATCATGCACTCACTGATATTTTCCAGCCCTGTACATGAATCACACATTAGTCAAAACATTCATTGCGATCTCTCTACTAGCCTTTCTCATCAAATTATATTAAACATTACAATTAATAACCTCTTTCTTACTAACTCGACCAGTGCCAAAATTATAGTGTAATTGTTTCATTGTATAAAGATAGACAAGATATCAAATATAAATGTCAAACACCGTCTTCCAATTTTGAAATAATTCAGAAAATCTATTTCATTTTCGAGACAAGAATCAAACTCTAGACAGCTGAAACTACACAATTTGACTTTTACAATGTCACATTAAAATTTTGCACTTGGGCAGCGTGACTGATCAATCCGTTTAATGGCGTCCTTTCAATTATCCCATCTTTCCATTACTAGTATTCCTGCCAGCCGATAGATAGATGCGTTTTGTCTGCTGTGCGGCTGTCATGTCGTTTATCTAGTTCCGCAGCCTTTCAGCTCTCACGTTTGTGACGTCATATAGGCGTTGTTGTCTTATCGTTCAAAGCCTTGGTACGCGGCTATTATATGACAGGTTTTATAGAATGTCCAGGCTCAAAATGAAATTTTCTCCATACATACATGTACCTACACTGGCTGTCCTGTCATTGATCTAGTTGATGCTTTTCAACTCCCACGTTTGTGACGTCATATTGGCGTTGTTGTCTTATCGTTCAAAGCCTTGGTACGTGGCTATAATATGACAGGTTTTATAGAATGTCCAGGCTCAAAATTAATTTTTCTCCATACGTACATGTACGTACACTGGCTGTCCTGTCATTTATCTAGTTAGGTGCTTTTCAACTCTCACATTTGTGACGTCATATTGGCGTTGTTGTCTTATCGTTCAAAGCCTTGGTACGTGGCTATGATATGACAGGTTTTATAGAATGTCCAGGCTCAAAATGAATTTTTCTCCATACATACATGTACCTACACTGGCTGTCCTGTCATTGATCTAGTTACTAATAGGTGCTTTTCAACTCTCACGTTTGTGACGTCATATAGACGTTGTTGTCTTATCGTTCAAAGCCTTGGTACGTGGCTATTATATGACAGGTTTTATAGAATGTCCAGGCTCAAAATTAATTTTTTTCCATACATACATGTACCTACATGTACACTGGCTGTCCTGTCATTGATCTAGTTGATGCTTTTCAACTCCCACGTTTGTGACGTCATATTGGCGTTGTTGTCTTATCGTTCAAAGCCTTCCAGGTACATGGCTATGATATGACAGGTTTTATAGAATGTCCAGGCTGAAATCAACTTTTCTCTATACACTGGCTGCCCTGTCATTTATCTAGTTAGGTGCTTTTCAACTCTCACATTTATGACGTAATGTAGGCGTTGTTCTCTTATTCAAAATCTTGGTACGTTGTTACGGGGTTTTTTTCTAGGACAAAATTGTAAGGGAAAGCTAATTGCGAGGGATCGGAGCGGAGCAACCAAGCGGGGAGATGCTGTGGAAGGGGGGGGGGTGTCCCTACTTCAAAGGTGTGGTGGAGTTTGAGATTTTAAGTAAAATGGGATATTTTGAGGCTTCCTGGGGGGCAAAATTAGCATCAGACTGTATCAGACAGGGCACAGTTGAAAACCGTGGCCACATGTGACTTAGTAGCATCTCTGGTCCATCAGAATTTAATGCTTGTCAGAGGATCTGCTCCCCAGGGGTAAGGGGGTGCATGGTCAGGGCATGGGGGCGCAGCGCCTCTGTTCCACTGTTTAGACCTCGTGGCTATATATATGACAGGTTTTTTTGTTTGTTTGTTTGTTTGTTTGAACCTTTGTTTATTAATGATAAGCTCAAATCGGCACGCAGGCCGCTTTTAGAATAACAAGATATGTAAGACGAAGATAAATAGACGAGCCTGGAGACAGATGTCCATCTTCACTGCCACCTTGTCCCCCCATGGCCAACGACCCGGAGGTCAAGGGACTAGGTAGGTAGATAGGTAGATATGTAAGGGCTCAAAATACAGTTTCCAGTGAAGTTATTGTTTAAGATAACCAGTACCTGCACTGAACATTAGTTTTACCTCACACCTGACTTGATGTTATATCCTTCTTGATTGAAAGCCCATCCGAAAACACGTGATAAAAATTTTATGCGTTATTTCTGTACATAAAGTAAAGTGCTTGTCAATAAGCTTTTGATCAGTCTTCTCAACATATTGTGAATATATGAAATGTAATATAAAATATATTCGTATTAGTACCGTTTCGGATGTTGTAATCTTAAGCTGTATTGTGGGATGTCACTGCAAATAATTCAAGATAATTTAGACCCAAAACATGACTTGTTTATAGCACCATAAACATATACAAATTAGAGACAGAGACGTAGTTGCAGGCTTATTCTGCCTATCAAACACTAATGTATATAAGCTTATGTGGCATGGAAAAATATGATGTCATGTACACGAAACAACAATCCAGGGAGAAAGGTTCGCACCCAGGTGCTTGGGCACGGTGTGACTGGTTGTATTTGCCTTTTGGTTGGTGACATAAACCTGGCAGTATGCATGGGAGAGCTTCATGGTCTGGTGTCAAGCCTCTGCACATAAAAAAACCCAACACACTTATCGAGAAGTGTATGGGTGACCCGGTGTGCTTGGCTGAAAACGCGAGCGAAGCAACATTGCACCTACTACATACTACTAAAAAAAAATAACATGATCACGCTTCACCTCAATTGAGGATGGCTGCATTTCATTTACCCTTCTTGGTTAAATTCATCGAATTGTCTAACCCCAGACACGACCTCATCGCAACAAATGCGGAAAGTGACCCACTTTCTCGACCACTTATCATCAAACAAAATTAAAGTGAGTGACGTCTAATATTCTAGCAGAATCGCCGTTTCAAATATGATGTTACGTACTTGTATCTAGATAAAGGGAAAATGACATCCATTTAATAAATTAGTGTCTTCGGGTTTTGATGCCTTTGGGGATATGTTGCCTGAGAGTGAGACAATTCATATCTTAATTACATTAAATATTCCATGTTGTCTTTTTTCAGAATCATTTGTAGAGCATAACAGTGTTGGTTGCATCAATAAGGGCAGATACATTTATATCAATACATTATGGTAACGTAATCATTCGGCTTGTGAATAATTTACAAGCATTAGTACAATGCATACATATTGGCTCATTCATTCGCATCATTGTATCATAATGTTATTAGAGTTCTAAAATTTGCAATGATACATATCAAAATAATTAGATAAAAATATGATATAATTAAATTATAAAGAATTTGCAATACTTTTTTCTTATCTTTGTGAATCTTATTAGATAATGTCAATTTTTAAGATTCAATGAAGCCGTATGTAATGAACGAATGATCAAACAAAGCTTCCCCTTTTTTTGTTTGATATTTTCTCAACTCCATTGACAGATGGGTATGTATTGTGGAACTGTCACGATTCAAAAGTTCAGCTTCCAAAAATATAACCGCCGTAGTGTACTCAAGAATTATAACTGACATTTTCCTATTCGTCTTTACTCCGCGTTGTAACCGCTAACACTAATAAATTACATTAGCGCACACTAGAACATTGAGGTCTATATCATAATTGGGTTAGGATCAAAATCCATTTAGTATTTTGCTGATCATGCAGCTACTTTAAATTCGTTTATAGCAATGAGAAAAACTATTTTTCTTGCAGTGAATCTCAATTTGGGCTTGAATTTATTCCTTAGAAACACTTTTTGAAGCTAAATATCAAGCTAATATTTGTGTGAATGTTTCCTACGCTAAAAAAAGACGAACCCCTAGAAATGTCATGTAATTTATTTTCTATACAGGAAGGCAGATGAAAGCTAGTACATAGCCTGTATCATATATTACTGTAAATGCAGAAATATTCGGGCCGATTTAATTTTGCGGTAGGGAGAAAATGGAGTGTTTGCAGTGGTTTTGAACACACGCTTGAAACAAAAGTAGCGTCACACAATGGCATGGCTTTTGCGGTGGTTTTAAGTTCACGGTAAAGAGTTTACCGCAAAAAACGTGAACATAAAGCCACGCAAAAATTTCTGCATTTACAGTAATATGACAGATCTAATCTGAGTCCTGTCAACCTAAAGAAAGCATCAAATAATGATGGAAATTGTGACTTTGAATAAGCTTAGTTTGCTGTTATAGATTATCAAACCATGTCCATAGAACACCATAGTGCTGACATGTAACCGTTTTTACAGTGTCCTAAATAGATCAACATAATCATATAAGATTATCAACCAAGTTCTGAACAATGCTGGGAAAGACAAGGATAAACGTAGTTCAATATGCTCCCCCCCCCTCCCCATCTTTTAAAATTATTGCAATTAATGTAGACTTGCATTAGATGATGAGTTGGCCATTATGAAAATTAATCATATCATCTGCGTTACTCTTTCACAATAAACACCACAATTAGTTACTATTTCGAACCCTCTCTTGAAAAATATGACTTCCAACCTCATGATATTCTAAATGTTAACCATACTACAGGCAAGAAATCCTCAGACCTGAGAAAAAAAGCCATTTTTTTACAGCGTAGGTAGTGAAACATTATGACATTGGACTTTAACATTTTATGGCCCTCCCCAGGGTGCCGTTGGCAGAACAAGAGGACTCTTCCTCGCCATTCGTGTGCGCTCGAGATGAAAACATCCCATTACGACGCCCGGTCGCCGGCATTTCAGCGAGAAAACAGAAGGGTCCATACCCCATCCTCCACCCAACGCTTTGACATTTGATAAACACTCCTGCTTGTAAGGAATGTTACCGCCAGGGCCCCCCCATGTAATCAGTTACCCGGGTGCTGAGGTTCAGTTGAACCGTGAGTGAACTTGAAAGCTCCATAAATTTTCCCCCTGGTACGATCCCCGCGGGTTTCCACGCGACGGACAGAGAAAAGAGGAGAGCCGGTTGCTCTACCTTGATAAGGTGTCCGAGAGTGATGGTCGCGAAAGCAACCTTATGCCCTTAAACCGGCGGACGTTCCGAGAGAAAAATGTACGCCTGATAAAAGCTCGCTCGTTCCCATCTGTCTCGCATGCAATAGGAGAGAAACTAGAATGTCTAACCGTATTTGGCAGGATGGCTACTGGGAAAAAAAAAAACTGGCGTGACAAGCACACAGGGCATGAGCTACGTTCTTCTGTCACCTACAATATTGTATCAAAACTGACAGAATATTTAACCAGGTATCAAATTGGCTGAACCGTTTAATTTTAGCAAAGCGTCTTTATTACCTATACCTGACCTTTTCGAAATGGTGAATTATGCTATAACACAGATCTTTATGGAAATGTTATAAATAATAATTGCAGAATTGGTTTCTGAATTTTTCAACCTGAAGGTTTTAGATTTTATCTGCAAATTGCAGATTGCTAGTAGGTATTTCGAGCCCTAAAATGCTGTTAAAGACATTGAAAAAATACACAACCATCTATAACAGGTGCATTTATGTAAAATTGCATGAAAAAGGGTACAACTTACTTTGCCCGTCGAACTTTCGGATGATGGTGTCGATGAAGGTGTTCTGGGGGGCGACGTGTCCCCTCCTTACGGGCATGGTGGCGGGCGCGGCCGAGGGAGAGTCGTAGCCGTTCCGGTGGGGTTTACCTTACCGGCTCACAAGCACACACACGCACGCACACAGTACACCCGCACTGGCCTGCTCCGCCGTTACCTCATCATACACAGCGGCGGCCGTCTGTACTCCCTAATCATCCTATCGCCGCAGCAGAGGTCGGGCTCACACCGGTAGAAATGGCGGCCCTAACCTCCCAGGATCGCATGCTCCCCTCCTCCTGCTGCCGATCCTCTTCCTCTTCCCTATCTCCAAAGATGGACGCGCGGTCAGAGGCGCACAGCTCCGAAACAACAACCCAAAATGATAGACTGGAGAAAACACGTTATGTACAACGCGATCCACACACACACACAGGAAACGGCAAACAGACTGTTAAGGTTTTTCTCTCCAATAGATGTGCAGAGCGACCCGTACGTAGTGTGAGGACGACTTGTGAAAAACGCCACCACCACCGGACGTGTGTTTGTTGTAACGTCGCTCCGGCTTTACGGCGTGACGGCTCAGCGCTTCCGGCTAGCCCCCGAGACGAGCTATATATCTCTCTCTATCCCCCGTCACTTCTTAAACGACGACGCAGCGTCGACGCCAGGGATACCGCACGGGCGTACACACACTGCCGTGCCGGCGGTACAATCCCGGAACAACGTCGCCCTCCGTAAGACTGGAGCGAGCCGCGGCTCCTGACGTCACTTGCGATGGAGATGGCCCACGTGACTAGCGGCTAGTGGAGGCTTTACCTAAACACAAATTCCAATTTCCCATAGTAAAAGGGTTAGTGCATTTTATGGCAGATTTTAAACCACACAAAAAACTTCGAACAAATAAGCCACGTTGTAGGTAGCGGCTTGAGAGCTTTAGCTAAATACACGTTCCCATTTCTGATAATAAAAGTGCGTTTTATGGCAGATTTTAAATCACACAAAAAAATAATAAAAAATGGGCCACGTTGACTAGCGGCTATTGGAGAGCTTTACATAAACACAAGTTCTCATTTCTCATAGCAAAAGTGCATTTTATGGCAGATTTTAAATCACACAAAAAAACTAGAAAAAAATAAGCCACGTCGTAGATAGCGGCTTGAGAGCTTTAGCTAAATACACGTTCCCATTTCTGATAATAAAAATGCGTTTTATGTAACATTTTGAATCGCAAAAAAAAAACTAGAAACAAATTTTAAAAATCTTGGCAATCACTCATATTTTTAATTGCAATTTTGACTTGCACTTATGTGGCTGCTTTACGTCAATGGACCACAGGAAGGTTTCTGATATGAAATATCAAAGTGTATTCTATATCAGATTGTGAGATATAAAAATACAATAGAATATCATCAGTCATGAAGAAAATATCTTCCTTGACCTTATGTTGGAAATGTGAACGGGTCATCTGAAATATTTTATTACATGACATTTGTGCATTTCAATACGTTGTGGATTGTGTTATAAGCTGGAACAAAAAAATCTTATTTCAACCAATATCAAATTGAATATGTCAGATTTCCTTTAAGATTAAGTCAGGGTTTTATCAAGAATGGAATTTTATTAAATAGATAACCCTCAGATAAAAAGAAAAAGAAGAACTCACAGAAAAGGAGAGGAACTTTATTGCGCGACAATTGTAACAAGTACAATGTATGGCAAATTCTACATACAAAACAGTTCAACTATTGCTAATATCTAACAATTTTAAAGAACTAATCTAAATTTATCAAATTTATCTAGAGACAATCTAGCCATGCATGGTTATACTATAGAACAGTATGTTGACAACATTGTGCTGCGACAGGAATTTATAGCATTCGTTGTCTCGCTATCTCCATGAAAAATGGAGATATAGTTTTGGGTGTGTCTGTGTGTGTGTGTGTCTGCTTGTGTGTCTGTTTGTGTTTCCGCACTACTCTAGTCAGCATAACTCAAGAACCTCTTGATGGATTTCGATTATATTTGGTATGTGAGCGGCTGTTGGGAAGCCGAAATTCAAGGTCGATTTTGGGCCCCCTGGTATTTGACCTTGGTACTGCAGCAGAACTTCCGTCTTTGCATCTTTTGACCTGGACGTGCTATGGTCAGATAGCTTGTGATGTAATAAAGAAGTGCTGTCGGTTTGGGCTCCCTAGCATCTTGCTCTGGAACTGCAGTGGCGTTATTTTTACACAGAGTTATACTAAATTGGCCTACATAAGTAGATACATTAACAGGGCATGATAATATCACATTGAATATATACATGCACACTAACAATCACTTTAAAGAAATCTCTGCCCAACGGACTGGGAGCCAGCATACAATGATAATAATGATAACCATAACTAGTACGCGGTAGGTAATCATAGTAATCATAATGGAAATGTGCTTTGCGTGTTCTTCCCTTTTCAGACCAAATTTGCTCTTAAATTATGCATGAGCGCAGAAGCCAACATAATGCAATACAATAATAGCTTCCGACATGCACACAGTAGCTAGTATATGTTTGTCTATAAATCTGCCAAAACCGCCCCCTTATAGCAGCGGCTTAATGATGACAATTGTAAATTGTTTCTTAATTGACAGTTCACCGCAAATTCTTTCTTGTGGTGTCTTAGGCTATGACACCAATATAAAGAAAATTCGCGGGAGTTCATTGTGTGAAGTACCCACCCACACGTAAGGCGGTAATTAAATTAAATTAAAGAAAAGCACTTATCTTAATTTACGACATGAGCACAGAGATTTTACAATGTCATCCACGGTCGTACAATTAATGCACAATAAGAGCTTTGCAAAAGTGCGAAATCTACATTTACTGCCTAATAGTTCATGATATACAATATAGGACAAGAAACGCATGTATGTATGCTCCTCTTCTCGTAATGCATATTTCATATAATCGTTCTTGTGCATTTCTTTCTTTCATTTATTCGCTGCAATTTTCCAATTTTTCCCGACTGCTACCCCCTACAATTTTTCCTGGTCCAATTTGTCCCTCTGCGTGTCGCCCCCCCCCCCCCATGTCAAGGGGATCTAAGGACAAGGTAGGTAGGTAAATAATTGATAAACGGTTTCTGTCCAATTTCTTGAGCTGTTATGACATACTTTTTTAGTTGTACATGTACGTTGCAACTGACTTACGTTTACACAAATATATTATGAAAATTAAACTCTACGTCATGAACATGATTTTATGAATCATATATTGATGGTTTCTTAATTGACAGATCATCATAAACCCTTTATTTTTGTCGAAGGAGTTAGGAAGCACTTATGAAATTCATATGATACTGCAAATGCAAATATGTTTTCGGGGATTTGATTTCGCGGGAAAGAGAAAATGGAGTGTTTGCGGTGGTTTTGAGTTCGCGTTTGAAACAACTGTCACACAATGGAACGGCTTTTCGGTTCCAAGTTCGCGGTAAAGAATTCACCGCAAAAACCGCACGCCTAAAACCAGCGCGAACATTTCTGCATTTACAGTAATTGTTTGCATCATTTTGAACGCTATTTAACCGTACAAGCTCAACGGAAAGACTTTCGTTATCAATGTCACTTACGCTGTTACGCAAAGAATGAATTATGACAACTTTACGTAAGCTCAAAATCATTACATAATTAGACGGGTTTTAGCGCAATCCTTTTCGGATACCTACATACCCTGTTACATATTTCCTTAAAACCGCAGCTTTAATTGAGTTTCATTCTTGGGCCAAGTTTTTACGTAACGTTATATAATAGGGCGGGCTTTAGCGCAATCTTTTTCTGATACCTACATACCTTAAAACCGCAGCTTTAATTGAGTTTCATTCTTGGGCCAAGTTTTTACGTAACGTTATATAATAGGGCGGGCTTTAGCGCAATCGTTTTCTGATACCTACATACCCTGTTACATATTTCCTTAAAACCGCAGCTTTAATTCAATATCAATTTATTATTACGTAAATGCAAAGTCTACGACAATGCTAAGTCTTTATGTAATCTCAAAGGACTACGCTTATAGAGTGTTGGATTAGACTGTATAGTTACATTCTTTCTATCATTATCTCCGTGAAAAATGGAGATACAGTTTTGGGTGTGTCTGTGTGTGTGTCTGTCTGTCTGTCTGTGTGTCTGAGTGTGTGTGTGTGTGTGTTTGTGTTTCCGCACTACTATAGTCGTCAGAACTCAAGATCCTCTGGATGGATTACGGTGATATTCAATAGATGGGCGGGCGTTGTAAAGCCAAAATGCAAGGTCGATTTTGGGCCCCCTGGTATGTGACCTTGGTACTGCAGCAGAACTTCCGTTTTGTATCTTTTGACCTGGACGTGTTATGGTCTTGATTTTTGGTACAGTTTCTTGTATATATAGGCACTCTTGTATGTATCACCATTCACGTACAATGCAGAGATATATCAAATACTGCGTAGATCTGCGCACAATGAAGCGAGAGATAAGAAAGAGATTTATGACATAATTCATAGACGGTCACAACCCTTTTATATGTGCTACAAGACTGAGCGAGAGCTCCTTAGCATACCGTGCCCGCTCACACGTACGCATATATACCGACACCTTAGGTGTCTTCATGGACAGGGATGGGTCGTGTACATGTGTGAAGATGGTGGAGGAAAGAGACAGAGACAGGGGAGATAACTTCGAGCTGTCCTGTTTGGTCGAATAACGTGATATAATTTGTTGTGTAATTATCTCCATGAAAAAATACTTTTTCATGGTGATATTGTTTTGAGTGTGTTTGCGTGTGTGTTTGTGTGTGTGTATGTGTGTGCGTCCGGATGCTTAAAGTCAGCATAACTGAAGAACGTCTAGATGGATTGTACTGATATTTGGTATGTGGGTAGATGCTAGGAGAACAAAGGTCAAGGTCGATTTTTGGCCCCCTGTTATGTGTCACTGGAACTGCAATGGCGTATTTGTCAAAATCTTCCGAGGAGAATAACTGAAGGAAGGAGCAACAGATTTTCATGTTATTTGATATGGAGGTAGCTTAGACAGTGATGTACGCAATGGATTGATAGATAGATAGACAGAGAGAGAGAGAGGGGGAGACAAACAGACAGACAGAAACAGAGCGACAGAGAAACAGACGGACAAAAAGAGACACGGAAGTAGAAAGAGACAGAGACCTAGGTTAAACGAGTAGACAGACAATAGGGAAGGAGAAAGAGAGACTGACAAGAATAAATTGAAAAAGGAATAAAAAAAGAAAGACTGTGAACCAAAATAGAAACTATAATAGGAAAAGAGAAAGACAGAAAGCCTCGGATGATAAAGAAAGAAAGAAAGGGTATACGGAAGGGGGACTACCCATCCTTGTAGGTTCTTGAAAAGAACGTCCTTTTAAAACCCAAATGCTTCGACTGATATGCGACCGTAACCACCTTCCAGACAACATGATGCTAACCAAATCTTTCAGTCCATCAGTGGCCAACCTTCACCTCTTCGGAAGAACCCGGGTCCCTCTTGACTTCCAGACGCTTGTCTGACTCAACAATAACTGTAAATTTTCTAAACCCACAGGACTTGTGAATGACCAATTTGTCCACAAGGAAGCCTGTCGGAAAACTTGGAGTTGCCCCAACATGGCAACTAACTGGTGACCCCTTTCAGAAGACAAAACACGTGATCTGCACGTGATCTGGGAGTGACTCTCACGTGGACGGTTTTACCGTCTGCAACGCAACTTTTATGTCAGTTTGACAGTTTATTCGTTGAACATAAAGGGTGTATAAAGTCTAACGACCAAGTTACTATTAGTGTGTGGTAATCTAGGTAATACATTCAAAGCTAGGAACGCAATAACCTTACCAAAGGTACAAGTGACCTGGCGGCAATTGTACTACATGTGTTATCTATCAGTTCATTCTTCGATTTTTAAGTGCAAAAAGTCTGTCTTCGTTTAGCAAGCACACTGGTTCCTTGCCATTGAGAAATTTCTCCAAGCAGATGCTGTAAAAGACATTTGTAACGTTATTAGGCTGTTGTGTTTTCATCTCCATGGAGATATTGTTTTGCGTGTGTTTGCGTGTGTGTATGTTTGTGCGTCCGGATGCTTAAAGTCAGCTTAATTGAAGAACGTCTAGATGGATTGTAACGATATTTGGTATGTGGGTAGGTGCTGGAAGAATAAAGGTCAAGGTCGATTTTGGGCCCCTGGTATGTTTCAATGGAACTGCATTGGCGTTTTTGTCAAAATCTTCCAAGGAGAATAACTGAAGAAAGGAAAGACAGATTTTCATGTTATCTAAAATGCAGGTAGCTTAAACAGAGGTGTACACAATGAAGTGCAAATTATAAAAATCGGGACCGAATTTGCATAAGTAATGAGGATTATCTGTATTTCCATTATAGGCATGCCATGGCAGGTGTCACCTGTCAGTTTAGAATTGGGTTAAGAAGTCCCCAGGGACCCCACAGCTAATGGTCAATTGCAAACCACAGAGGGATATACAACCAAACCTGTATACTTGTTTCTGTTATATGTGGATAGCTTAAGTGTCACTTGATATAATGATATGGAAATCATGCAGAATCAGAATCTAATTTGCATGATTAATGGAGAAATGTTACAAACCCACTCCATTCAATGGTACGATAGTTCAGAAATGCAACATATGTAACTGAGAAATAAAGGGACATTGATAGATAAAAGTTATGCAAATAAGGGCCTTATCTGCATAACTAATGAGAAAATATTGTAATTCCATATTGGTAGATAACTGGAATTTCATACTTGTGGCATTTGGAAGTTATGTGTCAGTGAACATGGTTGAAAACAAAATATACAAATGTGGGCCTAATTTGCATAATATATATTTCATGAGATTTGAGGTCTCCGAACTCTTGTTCTGGAAGAGGATGGTTGCGTGTCCGATTTTTCCTCGCAACTTCTGATTGGAGATTAGAGGATTGAGCCTTCAAATAAATGTCCAACTAGATGTAACGAGGAAAAATCGTGTCTTTTTTTCCTTGCTGTTTCAGTAGCAGCGTATGTTTTCACAGGGAGGGATTTTTAGCCCTTTCCCTTTGACGTGCTCGAGGAACCTCCTCGAACACTGGACCCCAATTTAACGTCCCTTCCGAAAGAAAGATGCAGCCCCAACCGAGATGTTCCTAACCCAGAATTGAACCGGGGTTACCCCAGTTACCAACTAAATTGGAACCAGGAGTTCAACTGTGAGGCTGCCACCAGTTAAGACACAGAGACATCCCCAGCTACAGTGGCATCCCCAAACCTCTGCTTGGATATCTTTCCGTGTTTATCCGTTCAATACCTTCGAATTCAGTTGTAATCTCCAAGCAGATGTAACAAGGAAAAATCGTGACTCGTCAGTTTCTGACGTATCATTGCAATGTCTTCCCTCCTAACCTCTGCTTGGATTTCATTCTCTGTGTTCAGCCGTAGAAGATTAATGCAATTACCCGTTTTTAATTACCAAGCCCGTAACATCGTCGGTGACAGATGGTGCGGGTGATTTATATGCAGACAAATTAGGTCAAAGCACCAGGTGTGCTCACGGTGATAACGTCACCGCGCTAATGACGTCACCGTGTTGTCATGGAGACCATCTTGGTACACATCTAGAATCCGTCGCAGGCTTCGTTTAGAGTTAAAGTTGTCATTTTTGCTGTAAAGATGCAGTGAAAAAAAAATCATCAATTCTATTATTATAGAAGATCTCGTTCAAAATGAAATCAAAATTTGAAAACCGTTTCCGGTAAAATTGTTTACAAGCCTTAGCCCTTGGTCACTGGTATGCATAGATATAAATGACTATTGCGGGGTTACTGCGGTATGGATTTGAGGATATGATAATGCGATAATATTGATGGATTTGTGGGCTCGAAACAATCCATTTAAAAGTGATGGATTGGAACGTCCGCAATAATATGTCATCAATATTAATAGCCTCATAATAAAGCTGCCGTTTTACTGGTGCAAATAGAGAACTGTGGCACAACTAGGCTGATATTGTTAATAGTGTCGTCTCGGTGTTGCATGTGGTTAACTTCGCAAAACGAGGTTGTTGTTTTTTTGGTGCCCTTTGGATGTGTTATGCTTGTGGGTTTGTGACTTGCTTGTGGACAAGATTTATTCTTCTATTTATTCATTTACGTTTTAAGAATTTCTAGAAAGCTGGGGATATATAGATCTGTAAGACATTTAGTATGTGGGAAGGTGTTATGTTTATGATACTGCAGCAGAATTACATTTGAAGTAAATATATATCTATGAAAAAATTGTAGATATTAGAACTTCATCGCAAATTACGCTAAACCCATTTTGATAAGTTTGGCGGGTTATTAATGTGCCTGAGATGTGCTCTCAAACACGGGACCTAGAGCTTAAATGAAACCCACGCAATATTAGGGCCCGAAAATCGGATTTTCATCAAGTCAATTCATCTAGTCATTTCCTTGGTCATTTTTATACTATGAGCTAGTGAATGTTGATATCATAAGAGATTGTCATATCTAGAATAATTCCAGTTTTAACGTTCTGAAATTGCTCTGGGCTCCATTAACGTCCCATCAATAAACAACAGCTACAGAAATGCGGTTATGACACTACAAAGGTCGATGCCCATTAGTTGCATGAAGAACAGAATATGCAATGTGTCATCTTTTGTAATTTTGATAGGTGGGAGGAATTGTACCCATAGCGTGCGGCTAAACGGTGTATGACGTCACGTGTCGCTGTCATTGCGTGAATGTGGTCGCGATGACGTTGCAGTCTCTGACGTCAGACAACGTCATGTCCTTACCCATGAACGATAGCTCTTCTCTGCTTCTCGGAGCATGAGAAATAAATTACAATAAGGACTGCAAAATAACCCCAAATCATTCGTCTGGTTCGTCTGTGAATATTAGTTAAAGGCATCCAGAGCATTTTATGAGGTTTGAAATTGAATTAGAAACTCAACTTTCTAGTCATTTCTACAGATAGTAAGTTGCAATAACACTATACCATTTCAAATCGAAATTGAATCGTTGTGTGGTGAGTACTGATAGAAAATCCAAGCCCTAATAGACTGATCCTGACTATCCATCACAATTAGCTGTTTGACCAATGAGAGAGTGACTGCATGTCCGTCAAATATTTGCTTTTTTATGTTTTAAATTTGCATTTCTACGTTTTGCCGGCGGTGGGTGGGGCTATGGTATCTACAGTATTTACAGTAGGCACGTGAAACTAAAAGATTGCCATGTAGATTTTTTTGGTGCCGTTTTTGCGCACTTTTGAAAAGAAATCCGAACGCTAATGTGGTTAACAGTGGCATAAAGATTACTTAACAAAATTGTCATCTCTGACATTAAAAAAATGATGTCCACTTGTGTTTAAGTTTAAAAAAAATTCTTTTTATCAATTTTCAAAATAACAAAGAAAAATAAGAACATGGCACAAACACAAAGTAAGTGAAACACATGAGAAACCACAAAACAGATACATAAAACCGGGAAACAACTATATATGTTCACAAATAGTTAATGAGAACCCATACTAGGTAATAATAGCATAATGAGAAGAATGATTTATGTTGAAAGGACGGTATATATTCCTTCCCACTTTCCCAGGTGTTTTTGAGTCTTAAGCAGTCGTTTGGCAATAATATACTCTTATTGTTGAACATAAGAGACTTGTGTTTAAGTTAATTTTGGTACTCCACCGGTACACCAGATGTTAGGTCCGGACCTGTACCAAAACAATTCTACATGTTCCATTACAGGGTTTAGGCACACAGTAGTGCTGCGTACCTAAACGTAACATCAGGTACAGGTTCAGGACCTGTACCTGAACAATCTAAAAAATAACATGTGTTATAATAAACTGTTTTCATCTTGTCAGTATCTTTATTCAAAGAACATACTAGGTTTCCCACCGCCAAACTCCCTTAGCCTTGCTATCAAAATTCCCGGCCTGCCTGAATGATGTGTTGCATATTAGTTACGCTGTTCCAAGGTGTCACTTTGGTCACGTTTAGTGTTGCATGAGGTCAGGAGATCAGTCACAACATAAGCACATACTTGGTGTAACTTTATATCGGTACAGTACCGGTACTTCATGATCCGGTATTTTGGACCTGTACCTAATCACCATACTCTCAACAATAATTTTCCTGGGCCCAAGATGATTTTTTTTATTGTTCCAGTCGCAGTGTCCCTAGCTAGCCATAGTCCCAAAGGATGCTACATCCGGCTTATACGGCTATTCTTCCCTAAATCTTTTATCCGTCCGGGCTGCGTCTATTTTTGTCCACGGAAATCTGATTTGATACTAGTCCGTTATGTGGTATTGTCAGCCTATATGCACACGCACACACCATGAGAGAAAGGTACGTGTCAAAATCAGATTTCTCTAAGCCAATTTGAAAACCTGCGTGACCGCCAACGGTGATTTACCAGAGTAATCTTTCCTCAAGTTGACGATAGAGGCAAGCAGATGTATGGTTTGGGTTTGTTTTTCCTTAGTTTAGTTTGTTAGTTAGTTTGTTTGTTTCCATGGTAAATTGGTAAATTAGTCGCCTCATGGCGTAACACACCAGGTTTGTACCCAACAGTACAAGCTGCATATCCGGACAGATTTATTTGATCCACTCTCACCGGAAAGGACCCCTAGTCTTTTCGATAAGTGTGTGGGTTCTTTAGGGTGCTTGAGGTGTTACCCTCCTCAAACACGTGACCTCCATTTGACGTCCTATCCAAGGGAAGCCGCTAAAGCTAACCAACGCTATGGGTACTAGTTTTCTACTCTCCAAGCAGAGGAGGGGTTCCGACTGTTGTCGGGCTTTCTACTTTGTAATTTTTGGTGTCTTGTGTTTGTTTGAAGAGACAAAAAAAATGACAAAGTACAAAGCCCGACGAAACGCCTAACAACACGTACAAAAACAGGCGGAACCCCTCCTCTGCTTGGAGAGTACTAGTTTTCATCCGAGTGAAGTGAGAAAATTCTTAGGGCGGTTACTGAAATAACGCAGGATAGCAGAAACCGCTCTCCGACATGTCACTTAAAGCTGACACGTATAAGTTCATTATCAATATTCCTCTGGCACTTGGCGTTCCTCCTTTCGCCATGACGTCATAAAAGCCCGGCCATCTGGAAACATGTGACCCGAGTCTGACCTCTGACGTCACAACTTCCTGAAATAGACTTCACGGTTCAACACCTCACCTTCAAACAGCCGGCGTATTTATGTCTGGAGACATGTTTAATGTAGTGTAGGGAAAGTAGGGACCCGTCTTAAAGGTCTAACTTAGCGACCTTTCAACTTTTCAACTTAAAGAACGAACGAACGAACGAGTGAGCGAGTGAGTGAGTGAGTGAGTGAGTGAGTGAGTGTGTGAGTGAGTGTGTGAGTGAGCGAGCGCGCGAGTGAGTGTGTGAGTGAGTGACTGAGTAAGAGTGAATGGGTGAGTGCAGAAGAAGCTAGGTGAGTGAGTGAGTGAGTGAGTGAGTGAGTGAGTGAGTGAGCGAGTGTGTGTGTGTGAGTGAGCGAGTGTGTTAGTGAGTGAGCGAGTGAGTGTGTGAGCGAGCGAGCGAGTGAGTGAGTGAGTGAGTGAGCGAGCGAGCGAGTGAGTGTGTGAGTGAGTGAGTGAGTGAGTGAGTGAGTGAGCGAGTGAGTGAGCGAGTGAGTGAGTGAGTAAGAGTGAGTAAGAGTGAATGGGTGAGTGCAGAAGGTGAGTGAGTGTGAGTGAGTGAGTAAGAGTGAATGGGCGAGTGCAGAAGGTGAGTGTGAGTGAGTGAGTAAGAGTGAATGGGTGAGTGCAGAAGGTGAGTGAGTGTGAGTGAGTGAGTAAGAGTGAATGGGCGAGTGCAGAAGGTGAGTGAGTGGCTGAATGAGTGATGAGTGAGTGAGTGAGTGGGTGGGTGTGTTTGTGAAAGGATGAAAGAATGAATGAATGAATGAATCAACTTTATTGCACAACAGTCGTACAAGGTATAAAGTATGGCACATTTTGGCACGATTCTGAGAAACTCAAACATTTCAAAAAATATTTCTCGTCAAATTGACATACCCAACTAGATATTTCGTGCTAATTAAATAGCGGGGTATGTGAAGCACTGGACTTGAATGAAACTTTAATTTAAAAAAAAAAACGGGAAAGAAGTTGCAATTGCTGATAGTCATCACCATTATGTTGGCCTATCATACAACTTTAATGCCATAGACCTAATAGATGACACATATGTGTTGACAAAATACCACAAATGCCGCCTAGCTAGATAAAGAAAATTTAGATTATATGATGAGTATTTCACCCCCCTGAAGTCTAGAAACAATCTCAGAATTCGAAGAACAGAGAAAGATGATAAGACTCTCGTTCTCGGTATGTTGAGAATGATAGATTCAGCCTTGTCCCGCTTTGTAGCACAAAAGATTCCAAGAAAAAGGATTCATCTTAAGATCCTCTTAAGACGCTCCCCTCCCCGCTTGGTACGTCTTCATTCAGCACGTCGTAAACTTAAGTACGGTCGAGTGGATTCCTGTGATAAGAAACCAGCCAGATTTTCCTTCTCTCCAAGCAGAGGTTTGGGTCCGTTTGTTTTTGACGTGATGTAGGCGTTTTTGTCGCGCGTTGTATTTCTTACTTTGGCTGCATGGCGGTCATAAAGAAAACGGGACAAAATAGAGCCCCCCCCCCCCCCATCGCCAAACCTCTGCTTGGAGAGAAGGCTTTTCCGTCGATGACGTCGTTTTCTCCCCAGCTGTATCACATCAGATTACCGTCTTCTCGACCAATCCCCGCCAGCAGTTTTAATCAAATCAGGGACGGGATAGTATCAGACCGTGCCCGATCGTGCGGAAGAATGGAGATTTTCCCGCCCAAAAATCGATGTGATCACGTTGGCCAGTTTACACCCGCAGAAGCGCGCAGTAGCCGTGGACTATCAATCTTTGGGCATTAATGAACCTTTTAGGAATTTTCCACACAGCTACTATCCATGAAATTACTTTTTTTTCTACCTTGCGGAAGATAGGGCGGCTGTGAGAGTGACGTAGTTGATCGGGATGTGTTGATACAAAGATACAATGGCAGGATTGGCAGAGACGCAAAAAGGAGGAAGGGAGAGAGGGAAGGAGGAACGGACATACGGATGTTTTCCAGTATCCAGTATTCCTCTAGCCCCCTCTCTCTCTCTCTCTCTCTCTCTCTCTCTCTCTCTCTCTCTCTCTCTCTCTCTCTCTCTCTCTCTCTCTCTCTCTCTCTCTCTTTCTCTCTCTCTCCCTCTCTGTCTCTCCCTCTCTCTCATTCTCTCTCTCTCCCTCTCTGTCTCTCCCTCTCTCTCATTCTCTCTCTCTCCCTCTCTGTCTCTCTCTCTCTCTCTCTCTCTCTCTCTCTCTCTCTCAGTGTTCCTCTCTATCTCTATCTCTCGCTGTTTCTTTGTTTCCCTCTTAGTCTTTCTCTCTCTTTGCGTATGTATGTATGTATGTATGTATGTGTGTGTGTGTGTATGTATGTATGTATGTATGTATGTGTGTGTGTGTGCGTGTGTGCGTGTGCGTGCGTGCGTGCGTGTAACGTTATGTCTTTCTTTCTTTCATAATCTCTCTACCTCCACTCGCTACATAAATAAAGAGGATAACAACATACCCCTATACTACTCAAGATTCAACATGGCGATCGAATTCCCTCATAACATCCGATACCAAAAACGAACTTAGTAGAAGGAAAAGGGTATTAAAATTTATGATACAGGTCCTCCAAATCCAGGCGTTACGTCAGGTGTATTTGAATTTTACGGTCCTTCTATCGTGAAGAAACAGGCAGTTCCGAAGACGACACTTCCAGCTTGGCATGTTTCCAAGGAACCAAGTCGTTTCACACGAAAGGCCAAGACCAGGAGTTTGTTCGGCTGGTGGTTTATCTGCGGCAGACATCTACCACGCATTTCGACACAGTCATACCAATATCCACAGATAGATTCATTCATTTTTTCCTACGTAGAGCTGAACCCGCGCTCTACGTAGGAAAAAATGAATGAATCTATCTGTGGATATTGGTAGAGCGCGGGTTCAGCTCTACGTAGGAGAATGAATTTATTTTCCCGTCCACACAACCTATTTCGTTCGAAAGGGCGGAGTACATCTAATATTTCGTGATTATCTTCGCCAATGAGGTTATTTTTCACAGAAATTTTTGCCAAAAAAAAAACGTTACTAAAGCAACTGGATATGATTGGTCAGACGTTTCAGGTAGCATTAATCTAATTACCTTTCGTCAGCGACACTGAGCAAGATTTGTTGATCAGCAGGTTTTTAACCACGAATTCGAACTAAATGTTGATATGCAGATAGATTGAATACGATTTCACTGGCATGTGTTTGGTTGTTTGTTTGTTTTGCTTGTGTTGTACATCTATTAAATTATATGAAAACTCAAGTCGACGTGCAGGGCGCTTTTAATTGAGGTCATGACAACAGAGGATTCAAGGGTAAAACATCATACCTACAACTTAAAAAGATTAACAATTATTGAAATCATGCAAAAGAATTTTTTTGGATAGAATAAAAGTGCGGCTACTTTGCAAGGTATTCTACAATTACACATACAAACAAACAAGTCTATACAAATGAATTAACCTACCTACAAGTATATGAATAAACAACATGTTGAGTTAAACGTATCACTTATACTACTAGTTCTAAGGTCTGAAATTCTTGACCTATTGATATATTTATCTATTTGCACACAGTAAGCGACTTCTCCTTCTAGAATGCAACTGAATTTATCCATAGGATGGAATGTATCAAATTCTGTTGAGCAAGCGGAAAGAAAGTTGAACAGCTTTGAGCGTTTATCATCAGCTATCCTGCGACGTCACAAAATCAAGATGGCGGTCACCACACATGCCAACGGATCCAACAAAAGTTTTGCTACGCAAACCTGTAAAAAGAGGCTCACAGCTACAGCCCGCGTTGAAAAGGGTTTCTGAAATCAAATGACGACATGTAACGATTTTTTCCTCATCATCAGTAATATCAGAGGACGATTGTGAGGCCGTCCCAATTAGTTTTCAAATCTAACGATCGGGTCGTGAGGAATTTTCTCGCACGCATGGAAGATTATCAATTTACTTTGCATTAGATTAAAGCGAATCATCGCCTGTGCTTTTGAATGATTTGATAAAATCAATTCCTTGCCTTTTTTCGTCTTTTTATGGATTTTACGGTTAAATGAATGACAATGTGGTGATCAACCAAACATATGCATGAGCTCGTTGTATTTATTGAAAGGGAACTGTCTGACACTTGGTTATATAAGCTAGTTCGGAGTTATTACTACGCATGTGCAGTGTCAAAGGTGAAGGCCCCCGAGACGTGAACAAAGCCAGTCGGGGCGTTGTTATGCAAATCTAGACAGTTGTTATGCAAATCTAGACAATGTCCAGGCGAGCACTGTATACGAGCCGGGGGCCTTCACTTTTGATACTGCACAATGCACATGCGTAGTAGTAACTCCGAACTAGCTTATTAATTCATAAGCAGCATCTAAATATACAAAATATATACAATTTTAGAATATCAAGGCCAATGCGTCTGTATTTGCTTTGGTTAACCTCAATAACGTTTGTTTTTACATAACACTCTAGTTTTGCTGGGGAAGCTTGTTGTATAATGCTGTATGTTTTGCATAAAAACAGTAAGCCGCCTCAAGGCGTAACACCTGCTAGTTTTAGACAGTAAGTACAAGCTATGTAAGACCAGGCTGTAAGGTTTGATCCACTTAGATGAACCCCTATTCTTTTCAATTAGTTCTTTTAATGTGCTTGCGTTATAAACCCACCCGAAGGAATGAAATCCCTACGTAGCGTACAGATCAGCATGCAAAGCGACAAGAAGTATTTGAAGAATCATATTTCAAGACATGCGCATAGCTGGGTAGAATGCTATCCAACCACGCATTGCTGACGGTACAACGAATGTCCAGATCGACCGCAGTGATTGAAAACTGCATTTTGGAGTAGCGGTCAAGTTTTGGCAGAAGGACATGAAAAAGAAACAAATAACATTTAAGGGTTATTAAAAGAAACTATTCTAATAGAGGCTTCAGATGTTCAATATTTCTCTCATGCCAAGTCCACCGTTTGTACATGTTTGTTTGTTTGTTTGTATTGCATACCCGGTAAACCGCATCAAGGCATAACACACCAGGTTTGTATTAAAGATTACAAGCTGCATATCCGGACAGATTTATATGATCCACACACACCGGGAAGGACCCCTACACTTTTCGATAAGTGTGTTGGGTTCTTTAACGTGCTTGAGGTGTGGCTCTCCTCAAACAATGGATCTCCATTTAACGTCCTATCCTAGGGACGTCCCTAACCGAAGCTAGGTACTCATTTCACCTGAGTAAAGTGGGGAAAGTCGTGTAAAGTGCCTTTCCCAAGGGTGCAACGTCAACGGGACAAATAAGGGAACCCCGGATTCGAACCTGGTATCTCTGGGTTCTGGGGCCAAACACCCTGCCACTACGCCACCGCGACGCCACTGTTGTTGCCATGTCAAGCAGCAACCCTGGCGTAACGGTCTGCAATCTGTCCTTCTCGCTACGTTAGCGCTGGTCAGCCGTCAGCCAATCAGAGACTTCCCCTCCTGTTGTTGTAGGGAAAGTTACCAGCCAATAACGTCACCGCCTATGTTCCATTGATATGTACAAGCGGGGTGTAATGCATGAGGGAACAGAGGTGTTCAGGTCATGTGGAGTGTTTCAAACGGTAAGATTGTACATTAGAGCGGCAAGTACAAGGGCAGTAGGGTCACGTCCGACAGAGAGAACTATAGAGGCGTTGGGAAAAGAATGTTGTGTTTCCGGTTAAGGTCCTGGAAAAATTAGGGTCGGTAGGTGGGGACTCTTTTTTTAGATTGAGATCCAACAAATACAGGTAAACAGAAATTAGATGCACCAGGACACTGCTATTATCAAAATCGTATATTGTAATTATACGTATGGAGTACAATATTTACAAAATACTACACATTCTTACAACAACTTTTTTTATTAGTCTTTAGTTATTGATTGTTTGTTTGTTTATTTGTTTAATCAGAAATTCATAGATTCAAAGATTCCTGGGGGGTTCAACGCCTTATATAATAATACATAGCAATAATAAAAATGCCAAATAATAGCAAACAATATAGGAATAAAGATTAACTCGAAAACGTAACTATTCATCAAAGAACAGAAATTCTGATTAGATAATAGAATAACTGAAATAACGATAACGCAATAGGCTAGAAATATTGAGTCAAAACATACTGATGGATAATCAAAACAATGAACCAAACTTAAATATAATTTTGTCTAATATAACTGACTAACAGGTTTCCAAGGGAGCCCTTTACCAAGATCTAAATGTTAACAAAGTGTGAAAAAGTCTGCTTTGAATTTCACTCAGGCGTCAGATCGGGAATTTTTACGTCCCTTGCCAGCGGTCGACCAAAAAGACTACAGTCGGCAGGATTTTCCTCGTCCTAATAACAAATTTACAAGGCGCGGAGACCGTTAAAGTTTTATCAGTAGTGCCTAACTTATCGCCCAACGTAACGTTTGTGCCTGGCCAGTTGTTCGCTCCAGCAAATTGCATTTTGTGATGAAAGTACAAAAATCCATTAAAGAATTAATCAAGGTTGTGTGGCTTTGCTTTGATGAGAAAATTTGACAAGCACGGTTCTAATTGATCTAGATTGCCTAAGTAAAGGATCTCATCTCGCCCTTCCCCCTTAAGACAACGACGTACCTTAAAAAAAGGATAACTTGCCAACGGTGTCCCGAACTTAAAAGGAGATAGAAAACGTGATCACTTGTAATCTAACGCAGGCTGCCCGCTTCGAATAGACCGTCTCTTAATTTAGAAGCGCCTCGGAACTTTTATGCCTTAGCTAAGCTAAGATGGGTGCCACAGATGCCCTTGTGAAATAAAATCGACAGAAACATGTATGTAAACTTTTTGCCGGTGGCTTTCGCCGAGCGAGCGCTTGTGTGTGGACGATAACTGAGAATGACACCGTTCGCGAGTGAGCTATTACGCTTTAGTCATACGCAAAACCGGATCAAACGTTTAAAAACTACCCGTCAGTTTCCACGAGCGCGGCAGTCTGTCATGTCAGTCCCTGGGCCCGCTTTTTCCTCACGGCAGCGAGCATGATAACAGGCTTTTCCAAGGTCCTGTACGCTACAGGAACCCGGCTTAACGACTCCCGCTCTCCCCGCAGAAACCCAGCCGCTGTATTCACACCCGAACGCTCCATGTATGACGTTCCAAAGTAGTGTAAAATAGCGCAGGCCAGTGTGACCAACGGATCTTCGCCAAACGACTCCATCGAGTCTGCCTTTCGCTTGTGGGTTCACCAGTCACAAGGGCGATCCATGCGCTAAGCTTAGAATTTTGAAAAGGCGATTTCAACCGTGCTTGCGGCTAGCCTGGGTGCCATCCTTTTTGGCTTTACTCCGCTATCTTGGTCTTGTTGCAAGAAGCTAAAGGAATACTCAGGCTTCTGCCGAAGTGACGCAAGAATGCCGTGAACCTACGCAAAATAATCATTGGAAAGATTGAAAAGAATGCTTTTGCGACGGAATTGTGGATGGGTTAAGTGTTTAAAAAAACACGTATGGGCTATTTTTGAAAGCAAAAGCTACTCAGGGGCCGGGCCCGCCAACATTATCCCAACTAGGACGGGGGACGATATCAACTTCCATATAACCTTTGACCCATTGCTTCCGTAAGATCATGTAGCCTGAGCAAGTGCGGGAAACTTATACTGAAGAGCACCAGAAAACTGGTCGAAAATTCGACAACCTCTGATTCGATGAATTAGAATTTTCTTGGCGTACGTTTTAATCTTGACCTGTTGCACCGGAAACAAATTGCTGTTAGAATACGTTGTGGTGTAAAAGCAAGCTTCAGCCACATACTTAGAGATTACTACCCCCACTCTGTGATGATTTACCAACTCTGTGTGGGCGGGTGAACTGTGGGCGGGCGGTTGGTAATGCCCGGATGTGCCAAACCGAGATAACGTCTGTCGCAGTTGCTAGGCAACGCTGATATAAGTCTGGCTCTACCCACTGTTTTGTCTAGTGGTGGTACATTCAGGGATTTTTCGTTTTTGGTGTAAGGGAAGGACCACAAGGAATGGTAATGATTTTCGTTGTATTCTGGCTGTCACAACATGACAGGACTCATTTGAAGTCACACAATGAATATTGTCTGAGACATTGCAGGAATATGCTTATTGGCCATTGACAATAATTGTAATCTACATTTTAACCGTCCGTGAAAACGGGGGTTTCTACGTTGCTAAGAGAGTTGCCCATCTCTCCCTCCCTCTCTATGTCTTAGCGTCCCTTTTATCTCTCTCTCTCTCTCTCTCTCTCTCTCCCTCCCTCTCTCTCTCTCTCACTCACTCACTCACTCACTCACTCACTCACTCACTCACTCACTCACTCACTCACTCACTCACTCACTCACTCACTCACTCACATACATTCAGAACCCTTAATTTTAGAAATAAAGTTCTAGGACCCCCAGGTTTTCGAAGCGGGTAAAATGATTACTCAGAAACTACGCCAAGTGATCAACCATTCAGTTCTCCTCACTATGTTCTAAAAAGACGTAAAATAATCACTCCATCCTTCAGGTACTCGCGCGAGTCTCTAAAGACTAGGCCAAGCTGGGGTGATCAATCATTCGATTCTCCTCAAGGTGGACAGCTAATGAGCTCCCGCGTTACACCGACTGTAGGCCCCTGAAGGCTCGCTATCGAGCTGACCTGGTGAGGGAATGATGGATATAGATGGGCCATAGAAGAACTCGTTATCTTACAACGCCAGTCTTTGGTAAAGGGTAAAGTTCACTGTAAAAGAAATATGATGAAAGTATGATTCTCTATCATTTTTTTCAGTTTCAGTTATCTAGTTAAGATAAAAACTGTAAACTGTTTGAAATCATGCAGAGATGATATAAGAATGATGCGTGCCTACGAGATTATTTTGAAATATCGATTTTTGAAGAATTCTGTTTGATAACAAAAAAAAAATCGCCAAAAATCGATATTAAGGTTAAGGAAGGTTTATAAAGCTTAAGAATGTTTTTTTTTTCAAAAACATCCAAAATTCCTCAGCCACCCTTCAACAATACCTTAAAGGAAAAACTTGGTGAATCGATCACAGATGAAGAGTCATATTTTGATAATTTTGTTTTTTACAGCGATCGAAGTTTGATTCTTTTCTCTATCAGTTGTATCCAGTGTCAGGTATTAAGTCTAGATAAAAGTTGTAAGCCATTTGAATCTTGCAAAGATATAACGTAAAGGAAAAACCTTCTGACTCAGTCACCGACTAAAGGTAGTGGATGCTGCCTGAAACGTCTGACCGTTTCCAAATCTATCCAGTTGCTTGGGTAACTGAGCTGTTATCTAGCTTATCACTGCACGAAATAGCCTCGGATCCTGGTGTGTTACGCCTGATGGCGGTTATACCCGGTCCCCCGAGAGTGCGAAATGGAACGAAATGGAACGAAATGGAACGAAATGGAACGAAATGGAGCGAAATGGAACGAAATGGAACGAAATGGAACGAAATGGAACGAAATGGAACGAAATGGAAGAACGAAAACAACATATGTAACATTATGAAATGAAATACCAGTAGTAGGCAAATTATAAGGAGTAGACCGGAACAGGAAGCATTTTAAATACAGAAGTGAGTGGTAAATACATACTATAACGTGTTTTATTTCTTGAATCTATGTGATGATATTAAATACAACGTTTTTGTCGCGTTTGTGTGGCTAGATTCTTTCCTGAAAATGGAGGCGCCGCGTGCAAAGAGAGCCGCCGCTCTTCCTTGTGTACCAACGATCTGCAAATAAACTGCTGCAAATAGCAAGGAAAACAAGCAAACGGAAATGAGTATCGAAGTTAGGACCAGATTATACAGAAGTTGGTGGGTAACATTGCATCTCCAAGAGGGCATGAGGCAAGCGTAATCTTATCATTTATACAGCTAGCGTGTTGTCGTGTTGTGCGAACCGTGAAATACATGTCCTGCTCGTTCACACCCTGCCTTTGTTTTGTCGTGAACAATGAAGCAGAAATGTCTCCAGAGGGCTCCACGTCCGTGTTTGAAAAGGAGTGTGAAATGTGGGAAATTGGTGACGCAGCAGCGCAGAGCTTCATTTGCATGTCATTAACTGAACGGAGGGGTCCATTCTCCGACAGGGGTCTGACTTTGAGCCGAACAATTGGTTGTATACAAATCGTTGTTGCGGAGATAGGCATATGTTACGTACTAGTTATGGACTAAAACCGTATGTGAATAACTGGAAAGTCGGAGTTTGATTCAACCTGTCGGTAGCGCACGCCCACAGTTCCGTCGCGCTGGCAACAATGGCGGTTTATTTGTATGCGGGGCCCCATTTGGGGGAGAACAGCTCCAAACACGCTGTATGAATAATGAAATAACGCTTGCCTCATGCTCTCTTGGTGAATTATGAGATGCAATTTTACCACCAATTGTAATCTAGTCCTAACTTCGATACTTCCGTGTGCTTGTTTTCCCTGCTATTTGAAGCAGTTCAATTGCAGATCGTTGGTACACAAGGGAGAGCGGCGCCTCCATTTTCAGGAAAGAATGTAGCCACACAAACGCGACAAAAACGTTGTATTTAATATTATCACATAGATTCAAGAAATAAAACACGTTATATTATGTATTTACCATTTATGTATTTCTGTATTTAAAATGCTTACTGTTCCGGTCTACTCCTTATAATTCGCTATCTACTGGTATTTCATTTCATGATGTTACATATGTTGTTTTCGTTCTTCCATTTCGTTCCATTTCGTTCCATTTCGTTCCATTTCGTTCCATTTCGTTCCATTTCGTTCCATTTCGTTCAATTTCGTTCAATTTCGTTCCATTTCGTTCCATTTCGTTCCATTTCGTTCCATTTCGCACTTTCGGGGGACCCGTTATACCGGCTATATAGATACAGACAGATCCTGACCTATCCTGACGTATTCTGACGTGATCCGAAACCTAAGATCCGGAAGAATCCGAACGGATCCGGGGCCATGTATTTCACGGCAGGCTAATGAGCATCCAAATATTGGGACTCAAAGTACCACCTGCATACTTGAGTTGTGTAAGAACGTACTTACACAAGTTGTGTAAGATGTACTTTGAGTCCCAATATTTGGATGCCCATTTGCCTGCCGAGAAATACACGGCCTCGGATCCGTTCGGATTCTTCCGGATCTTAGGTTCCGGATCACGTCAGGATACTTCAGGATACGTCAGGATCCGAGGCCATTTCGTGCAGTGCTGCTCTTTTCGATAAGTGTGGTGGGTCTTTTTACGTGCTCGAGGTGTGGCTCTCCTCTAACACGGGATCTCCATTTAACGTTCTATCCGAGAGACGTCCCTAACTGAAGCTAGGTACTCATTTTCACCTGAGTGAAATGAAGAAAGTCAACGTCAGACGTCAACGGGACAAATCAGGGAACCCCGGATTCGAACTCAGCACCTCTGGGTTCTGGGACCAAACACCCTGCCACTACGCCACCGAGACGCCACTAGAACTACTGTGCGTCACAAACAACGCTCATGCAGTTTACAATGTCTCTCCCCTTACGCAAACCTCATTCCCACGTTTGCAGTCCACCAGTCACCACCCTACTATCGCATGATTTACGTCAGGAAACTGTCAAACGATCGAGTGACCGCTTGATAGACTGACTGGCTCTTTACTGATAGCGAGCGGTGTATCTTTGGTCAACAGTTGTTCTGAATTCCTCTTTGTACGCTACTGGTAAGGGTTGCAGTCATTGAGAGTGAATGTCGCATGCCGATGTTTAGAGACAGACATATTCACAGGTTTGCGTAGCAAAACTATTGTTGGACCCGCTGGCATGTGTGGTGGACGCCATATTGAACTGTGACGTCACAGGGTCGCCATACCATTTTATTGGGAGAGGTGTTTTTTGAGGTCGCTAGCGTTCTCTCTATTTTTAACAAATCGGCACACAACTATCACACATTCAACTCAAATAAAAAGAAAAATTCAATACCAATTCATATTTATTCAAAGACGCCGTAATCGCTAAACTAACATAGGAAACCTGGAATATATGTAGCACAAATACTCAAGTCTACTTTAAGCATGAAAATTCCGGTGTGTAAAATTTTTTGAGTTGAAGGACAGTTTATTTCTCATTATTTATTTTAAGCACTTTGCCTCAAAGAAGCTATCATACATGTAGTAGTAGTAGTAGTAGACTGGTTTATTCAGAAACAGCAAGACGTACAAACCTCCAGGCATCCTGGGAGGCTGAATTACGAGTTTGTAAAAGAAAGATCCTTACACATCAACAATCGCCTTTGGTGACATACCAAGACATTATGATTGCATTATAAAAATCTCAACGATGATACTTGAATAAAACACGATTTCTAAATCAGCTCATCTAGAAATGTGTAGTGTTACTTCTCTCCAAGCAGATGTTAGGCTGCGGCTGGTTTTTGACGTGTTTTAGGCGTTTTTGTCGGGCTCTATATTTTGTCCCGTTTTCTTTATGTCGCCAAGCCAAACGTGCCTGAACCGAACCTCTGCTTGGAGAGTAGGGGTAACATCCGTCGAAACCTTGCGCCAAAGTAGTGATCTGCAGGCCAGTACTAGAATTGGGTAACTGCCATTTTTTAAAAACTGGCCTACTGAATAAGATCATCTTAGGACACGACCTCTTTTTCGGGGCTTGTCGTGAGATACAGACGGCAAATGAATGCAGTTTTCGTCAGCTTTAAGATATAACGTTAAGAATATCATCATGATAGTGAGGAACAGCCAAGACGGTGTTTGGAAACGTAGAATTCTTCAAAGAAAGACGGATTGGAAAGAAAAATTCATAGCATTGTCCCTTGAAACAAGTAAGAAAAAGTAGATGTACATATGTTACGGTAGACCAATGTGATCTGTTAAAATCATTTCTTGTCTCAAAACTTGATTTTACTCGAGTCTTATGCCTACCAACATGGCGGACGCTAAATGACGTCACGTCACGTGACTGAAAACATTTTCTTGTGTACTTCATATGTCTTTCTTCACAGCTGTCGCTGTAGGACATTATCCCAAGCTGTAGTTCTTCTTTTTTGTTTTACGAATAAAACGACAAATCCACCAGGCGCCTGCTGAGGAGACTATACAGATCCCGCCCTTTTGCACTCGGTGCGCACGTGACAACCACGTGACAACCACGTGACGTGCTGACCAAACTGACCTGAATCTCGTCTGTCACGTTGTCAATCATGTTTGCCGGCTCTTGTCGTTAGTTTGCTGGCTCCAGATTGCCTCCGGAAAAGATTACGCCGCCCCGACGCAATGCTCTTTGATGGAGGGGTAGTTTATAACCGGCAGTGAACTAATAAAAACCGTATTAACAATGCCCCCAGGCTGATGGCAGACATGATGAATACGGTAATGAATTGCCAAAATTATAACTAGACAAGCAAATATTGGGCAACACCGTCATTTGTAGTTCTTGGGAAAATGACAGCGGAGACTGGTATTCGACCGGTTTCGACTTTATTGTCTTTTTCAAGAATGGGCAACACCGTCATAACGTCTAGATTGTAGAATGAGACCAGTACTGCATCATGCTTTTTTTGTTGTTGTTTTGTATCATGATTACTAAAAAAAGTGACCCACTACCGACTAAAATAAATGACGACAAAAGAAATGCTTAGTTTTTTAAAAGAAAGAGAGAGAGAGAGAGAGAGAAGGAGAGAGAGAGAGAGAGAGAGTGAGAGAGAAGGACAGAAAGAGAGACAGAGAGAGAGACGGAGAGACACAGATATAAACATAGAGAGACACAGAGAGAAAACTTCGCCGAACCATGCCAGACGTCCATTTTTCTTCATGCAATGTGACCTAGTTGGTGCGAGCCCCAGATATATGACCTACTGACATCTCATCTCTGATTTTCAGAGCGGCTCACGGTTGATGATAACCGGCCATGCTAGGCCACACTCATCGTAAATCATATATCCCGCTGAACAAGCACAGATGAAACTGGATAAAATATAATATACATATCTATATCTGGCTAGAATATAGGCCAGGGATCGTAAACATTGGAGGTGCATCAGTTTTACCACCACCACGGCTGATGAAAAACCGTTAAAACCGTTATTTGTAACGGCACAATTTGAAACATACACTTTACTATCTGTCAAAAACGCTATCCACAGACTTTTTGTATACCATCTAAGTTATAGTTTGAAGAGGAACCGCGATCTAAAACCTATGTAAAAGTGAGATGAGTTTCATGGTGTAAATACTGCGTTAAGATCTTTAATTAGTACTGTGTAGCTTTTTAACCTTTAGCACACTGAAGTAGCCGTTTGGCGACCAATTCTCTATTGGTTATCACGGGGTTAGGCAATAGGCAGAGGGTTAACAAGTGTGAAAAATGTCTCAAAAACAGCGCGAACAACAATGACGACATGGTCTTACGAACACAACAAATTGGGACAACGTTTCCGGTGACTTATACGCGCAGGCATTTCCGGTGCATTGTGGAGTTGTTCAAAGGGCGGTGTCCGAAAATACATCTTTATGGATATTGATGGGTCATTACTGCTATCTATTCCAGGTAGAACCATCCATCTGGTCGACTGATTAGACGTCATTTCGTTGTGCTAAGTTGTTCACGGGAAGGTGAATAACGACCATTCCACCGTCGCGACGCCACGCAGGTATTAGTCGGCTCATAGGTTTAAGTCGATCCAAGCAGAGAGGAAGCATCTCCTGATATAAATCAGGTATTTCTCGTCTACTCAGCGTTCCGGAGACAGAGAGAAGATGGAGAGGGCCACTTTCGTGCCGAGAGAAAGGAGTGGAGATCACACCACCTCTGTTGTCTAAATCCCTACCACTCCGTTGAACGTGTGTTCGTACTGGGAAAGTTGTATGATTTATGTTAGTGTCATGCGGACTATTTTTCTCGTTGATCCGGTTATCCCATGTCGCGTTACACGTCTTGCGGCGCTGTGCGCAGTACAGATTCGCACAGTTGCTGTGTTCCTGAGATATTGCCTGTCTGAAAAATAGTGTTAGAATCAGTCTAGTGCACTCTAGTGGTGAAAATTAACGTCACTTTCACAGGTTCAGAATCTTCAACAATCCTCAACTTGTCATGAATAGAAAGTATCAAAGCAATGGTAGACAATGTATCTCTGCACGCAAGTTTTAAGCACTCTAAGTTTTAAAAAGTGTACATCTGCTAACGTAACGCTACCAGTTACCGTGCGCTACCAATTATCGTTCACTTCGGGTCATGTTCACATGTCGCGGTGTATCATACTAAAGCCAGGTCTCATGAGCAATAAAGATCGGCATAAGAATGATCCTTAGTCATGACCCTCCTATATACAAAACAATAGGTTTACGTCCAGCGGCATAACAGAATAAACTCCTGAACCAGTTTAGTTGCATGAAAGCTCATGCATGACGTATTTCATATGTAATTCGACACCGCGTACTTCATCATGTTTTTTCTAACTTACGCGATAGCTAGTATCTTTTAAAAGTAGCTGACGTTAAACCTTTCTTTGATATTCAAACTATCCTTGGCGATTCGAGGTTTGAAACTCTTACTAGGTAATTGGTAACGTTACGTTACATGCGACAGGAATACTTTGTCATACCACTATTAATAGTGGTATGACAAAGGAACTGACAAAGGACAGAAAGGAACTGATCTCAGATCGGAAAGAGAACGGATATAAAGTCCATATATGCAGTGTAATGGCCTCTGTCTTTGACTTCATCCACGTTGATGTGCTGATACAACTACAGCGGTATTTTCAGCACCCTGGATAGCTCCATAATGCATGCCCATCTCACATAGCTGCCGATCTACTGTTATCATTATAACAGGCATATACCCTCACTCCCGCATATATATATAGATAATGAATTATGAATCGGTGCAAATAGGAAGCAAACTGCCTTTTTGCTAGCTGTGACGTCAACATATGAGGACTAACGTTATAATGACAGCGATCGTGTTTCGGTGTATGTGTACGTGTATTTGTATGTGTACGTGTATTTGCATGTGCATGTGCATGTACATGTGCATATGTATGTGCATGTGCAGGTGCACGTGCTTGTGTATCAATCGTTCTCATTTTGTAACTTCCGTTACCGTTTAAAGTAACACGTTCCTGACATTAAGATATGCCACATATAAGGTGCATAACTGTCGTTTTTATGAAGACTTAAAACTTTTCTGGCTTTTACAAACGACAGTTTGGCACCTTATATGTGGCATATCTTAATGTCAGAAACGTCTTACTTTAAACGGTAACGGAAGTTACAAAATATGTACTTTTAAATGAGAATGACCGGTATGTGTATAAGAATTATAAAAACATGACTACACACGTAAGATTTGTATTCAAGGTTTGATACACCTGATTTTTAATACATCAGACATGAAACATCAGTAATTCATCCCCACACATTGAATTTATTCTTCCGTCAAATATTTCTTTCGTCAAAACCCTCAAATAGCCTCATTGATCCCGTAGATACAAGAGTCACTAAGGGCAAGTCGGTGATATAACTAAGCCCAACAGCCAATCGGATCCCAGCATGTAAGGTAACTGCGGGGCACCCTTGTATAGCCTCAATATGTAGGAAGGACATACTGTAAATGCATTTAAGTTCGCGCGGTTTTATGCTGCGCTATTAAAGGGGAAAATGGAGTGTTCACGGTGGTTTTAAGTTCGCGGCAGCACTATAGTCACATACTGCTACAGTATTGGACAAAAATGGTCGCAGTGAAACGGTCGCCGCGAAAACCGCGAACATAAAACCACCTCGAAAATTTCTGGATATGCAGTATAAATTAATTTGTGCTTAATAAACTTGAGCTGAGTTTCTTTGTGTTAAATACTTCCGTTCTTTCCATTGACCTTTCTATTTCTATATTGTGATTCAGCACATTTGTGAATGTGATAGCAAAAAGATAGTCTGTATAACGCAAACTCCAGCTGTCCGGGGATTTCTGTCTCCTCCCCACGGAGTTTGTGCTCGACTAACTCTAAGCCAGGAGAACTGTTATCAAAAATAGTAACACCAATCAGAGGCCAGGATTTCAGCCAGGTCCCCATTGCCATAGAAATCAGCTAGTTATCCTGTCTGTTAGCTGTCACACCTGGCACCACAGGCAGACGGAGAGGAAAGGATGGGAAATAAGATCCAGATGGTGGTGGGGGGGGGAGAAATCATATCGCATCCAAGGCGATTAAAATGTATTTGAACCTCCTTGGTTTATCTGTTCCTTTAGAGGCAGACAATTGCACTTTCTCCCACGTCCAAAACCAAGTTTTGACCCCTATACTTGAGTCCATTCCTAAAGATTTTTGAGGGCCTTGACTTCTGAAGCCACTTGAGGGTAGGGCTGTGAAACTCTATTCCTACCACCTGCAGATCAGATATCTGTAGCTGTCAATCACTGGATAGCAACAGCACTAGACCCTTAGCAACTAGTCTGGCCGTGACAGGCAGCTCATGTGGGCTGATGATGGCTGCATAAATTATCCATATTTAGAAAGGCGGGTTCCCCTGGATTAGCGCCGCATGCCATCAAGCTCTTGGGCGGCTATGCGGTTACAGGGCGGCAAGCCGTTACAGGAGGTTGATTGAGTTCAGGCTAGCAAAAAGATGATTGTCACCTTTTTCAATTTGTCTTACGAGGAAGTTGTTAGTAACAATATACCTTTCAAGGCAAATGACGCTACATGGATGTGGACACTATCAAGCGTATATATGTTTTATTTCTCATCAGAGAACCACAAAATGTACCATAAAATTCCTCAATAATTTCAGCTAACCACCAGTCCTCTAGCAGAACTCAGTCTGCTACTGGCAGTTGTGGTATTCACATCGGTAGAGACATGGCTAAGACAGTGACCAACACAAGTTACTATTCAAGACACTTTTGAAATGTAGAGACAACAGATAAGAAATTGAAGGATGGTTGAACATGAAGAAATAAGCCTTACGTAACACAGAATATGAATTTCAACACTCGCTCAACAGTGACCAACACAAGTTACTATTCAAGACACTTTTGAAATGTAGAGACAACAGATAAGAAATTTAATGATGGTTGAACATGAAGAAGTAACACAAAATCAAAATTTCAACACTGACTCACCAACCCCTGTTTAGTAATGTGAGACATTGGTTGGCAGTTACACGTACTGTTATACAGAGCTCCAGTTTACATTTTTTTCTTAGAACGCCTAAATGATAGCTTACGGCCCTGTGCCCAGGGTTCATGAAATTGTATTTTAAGGTAAACAGTTTAAGATACTGAGCTAACGTATTTAATCATATTACATCACATCACATCATATGATATCATACCATGTCTGTAATATGATATGACTGCCTAATTATCCAAATACACATTTTCTATGACAATACATATGGCTGCTTAAGGAGCGTGGTCGGCGTCGATTTCATGTATAAAATCGTCCTCTTCAAATCAGCATTTTGGAAAGCTAGATGTTCTGAACTCGTCATATAAAAGGAAGGGTCATGGTCCCTGGGTTATAGGCCCTCCCGACACCAACGACTGTCATGGTGATATAATTCAACTTCATAGCTGATTATCATTCAAGCCGTGAGTGTTTTGATTAATGTTGTAAACTCTTCGTGTCATAGTGTGCGACTCTACAATAATGGGCCGGAAGTTGAAAGAGTGGATCGTTTTTCACAGGAGATCTGTCACGACGGCATCCAGAATGTACTACCCATAAATTAAAACATGAACCGTTGGACGTGTCTCGATCAAATTTTAGCTTACAAAAAAGGCGCTCTTTCGTCACTTGCGGACTGAGACGGGGGGACGCTATGAACAGTAAATGTGGGTCTCTCACGGCTATGCTTTGGTCCCATTTCCAATCCGGGGCCCTGCCGGGCAGCTTGTGGGAACGACAAATATGATATAAAAGACATCAAAAGACACGAAACGTAGAAAAATTACTCCTAACCATATATGGTGTATTTTCTTGTTATGCATTTTTAATTTTCCGTTTTCGCAAACAGCTCGGCCGGGAAATAGGACCGAAGCATTACAGGGACAATAAACAGGGTTGTATAATAAGTAACTTTCCGTGCCATGCATGCCCTGTGTATTGATTTGTCTTTATGATAAAAACAATAAAGAATGACTTTTTTTTAAAAGAAGAAGGAAAAACAGGGTTCCAAAAGCTTTAACCCTTTACGGTGTTTATTCTGAAAGTTGGGTAAGAGATGACGGCCGGTGTCACAGGGATCTCGCACCCCCCGTGAATTTGAACCCCCGGTTCGAAATCACTAGTGAATTTGCACCCCCCGGTGCGAAATCCCTAGCGATTTCGCACCCCTCTAGTGATCTCGCACCCCCAGGGTGTAGTATGTGTTCTGTTACGGCATTCATAATTCCCAATGGCTATCTTTTTAACAAATTGATTGGTAACTATAACTGACATTTCAAATGCTCTGTTGACTGAAGTGGTAACGAAGTGGGTTGTGCAATGACTATCTGGGAGTCATGGTTCTTGTGTTCAAATCCTGGTGGCGACATTTTTTTGTCCCGTAGTTTTTAACATTAAATAACTAATAATTCTTACTCAGAAATATCATAAGATTTCATTTTTCCGACGGGCCCAGGCTTCGATAAATTTTTTCTAACCCTATATAACACCCGTCATCCATGCAATATGTGATATAATTTTGTATGATAAAATGTTATTCAAGTCTCAAGTTTTTCAAATAATTTAAAAAATCAATTATGAACATTGAAGTAAAACTATGAACTAATCGTACATTCCTCATGGCACAAAGGAAGAATATTACAACGAATCATCGTGCACAGAGAGTCACCATCATCGCGCTGTGCTGAAATACTAGTAGCGTTACATTAGTCCAGGACATGGGTTCCCGGAGTCTTAGATGTTTGTTCTGTCAGACACAGGAACTTGTAATACTCTCGATTACCACGTTAAACTATGGCTTTATTATATCAAAATGCAGTTTTGAATATAATTGCTGCACAGACAGAGCACCTTTCGAAATATTTGGGGGGGTTCAAAATCCCTAGGGGGGTTCGAGGAGGGGGTGCGAGATCCCTAGCTGGGGGGTGCAAGATCGCTAGGGATTTCGCACCGGGGGGTGCGAGATCCCTAGTGATTTCGCACCGGGGGGTTCAAAATCAGGGGGGTGCGAAATCCCTGTGACACCGGGATTCGAACTCTTGACTTTCTTTGATCATTGGGCAGTGTCACTTTCGCCATCTCACCAGTTCTCTACATGTGGTGATCACTTTTGTTGTAGATTGTAATTCTTTGTTGTAATACATTGTATGCGGGAAGAAAGACCCTGGCCTCCGATCAAAGAGCCACCGAAAAAACACGTCGTGCGATTCTTGTACGACCTTTAGCAAGGATCTACGACAAAATTTTTCGTCACAGAGCTTTAAGATTGTATACGACACATTAACGACGTCTGAAATCGAGCGTGTAGCTGACTTCAAGTATGTACTGATTCAGGGAGAGATATGGAGTGCAGGATTGCTCAAGCTTTGAGTTTTCTCCATTCTCTACAAAAGATATGGAAAGCTCCTATCAGGAAGCAAACAAAACCAAAGTGTTTAAAGCCTGTACCAAGACAATTCTACTTAAGTTTACAGCTCTGAGTCATGGGCCATGAGTGCAGCCCAGAGAAAGAAACTGGACGGTACATACACAAGAATGTTAAGAATAGTATACAATGTATCATGATGGAGCTATCTAACAAATAAACAACTCTATGGCTCTCTGCCACCCATTTCATCAGTAGTGCGACGTCGCCGGCTCTCCCTGGCGGGGCATGTTGTTCGCAGTGACGAACCTGCTGGGCGACTGATGCAGTGGCTACCCGAAGGAAACCGCAGAGTTGGAAGACCTCACACAACTTTATTGACATTGGTTGAAAGAGACACTGGACTCTCAGGTTCTGCATTATTATCCGCCATGAAGGATAGACCGTACTGGAAAAACGTTATTGATTGTATCTCACCGGTGTAAATCCGGAAGCATGATGATGATGATGATGAACGACTGCCCCAAGAACATAGGCAAGGAGATGGAACAACATTTCCCGCAACAAGACAACTAAAGCTTGGACGACACACCTATGAATATCCTAAGAACAATTTTGTCGTCGTTTACCAGTCTTAACAAGCATGTGACAGGGGATAAAATATGGATGGCGTCCGTGTGACCCGACATCAGCGTAGTTTTCATTCAATTCATCCGTCAAATCCCGGACACCCCTTGGTCGGCGGTCCCGCCAGCTTTGCGGGTTGGAAAAAAAATATTAATCAAGTCCGTACAAAGCCATCTCCAGCGACAGAAGCACAGCCGAAAGGATCCTACGGGAGATACGGCAAAATGGGAGGCAAGGTGCTATCGCTGAGTTATCACATCTCGGTTGATTGATGATAAAGGCGCGAAAAGGATTCAGTAATGCAGACGAGAAGACTCGTCTTGGGGCCAATTTAGCGGCTCCGTGCCGTAAAGGACCGCAGGCACACGCCGTGATGTATATTTATCTCTACAACAACGACAACATTAGACGGAAGAACCGTCGGCGAAGGTGCTATGGTGGGGATATAACGCCTGTCGGAGATTGGGCGGATGGTATTTTTCTTGAGATTATGGTTCCGGTCCCAGATGAGTTTTATTAAAAACAACCCGAAGTAGCTATAAATCATCTACCAGGTGTTGTAGAAAGTACAAGGGTACCTCGGTCATTGGCTCTTACGGATGAGGTGTCATATGGCATGTTACTGGTATATTACTGTTAGTCAGTCTATACGGACTAAGCCAAATACTGCGCAAAACAAAAGATAAAGTACACATGTGACTGGTAACGTTATAAGGCGTCGTTTAAAGGCAACCAAAGCAATATTAGGGCCAAAAAATGGAAGTAAAAAATGCTGAAATCTTTATGGCAGTTACATATACTAACACTGCTCTGAACATTTGCGTAATAGTTTTATTCTTTGCGCATTCTAAAACCAAAATGCAAAATGATCCCCTTAGTATCGCGAGCCTGCAAAGACCTGGCGACGATTTCCAATGAGTTCTCACATCACAGCGACGTCGTATTTTTGCATCATGGACGTCGCTATACATTGTGATAGTGCTGTTTCAACTATCACGTATAGAAATTACTAAATGAATTGACTTTCAAAACCCGATTTTCGGGACCTAATATTGCTTGGGTTTCCTTTAAAGTACGTAGTCCCACTGTTTTGTTTACCCAACTTGGATTGCAGGCGCGGTCACATTCCACAAACGATATTTTTGTCGTTGGCACCGAACCAGTGACAGAGCCGAATTTTATTTCAAGGGTCTACGGAGAGCTTATTCGTCACAAAATAGAATCTGATATAAATTTTCTCTGACACGTCTACGACTGTCTTAACCCTATCTAGACCGGGGGGGGGCTAAAAGTGCCCGCGCCAACTTTGACATCGTATAACTGCCAAACGACGTATGGTAGGACAACCAAACTTGGTGACTTTTCCTAAAATTTAGTTGGCAGCAATATTATGATAAAAGTTTAAGTTTATCATTTTTCGTGTTGCCATGGCAACGGGTTTCTGAAGAGGCATTTTATGCAAATTTCGCTTATTTCGATTTAAACATAGTTGTTTTCAATGTTTTCTTGCTCAACAACACTAGTTTCCTACATGTACAACATCACATGTAATTTAATGTAACTATCATGATTAAATATTCATAAATTATGCTAATTTGATGACGTCATCGCTCAAAATCCAAGATGGCGGACAAAATCATAATTTTCGGTAGAAACAGGCTTTTTTGCCTTTAAACTCGTCACAATCTGGAATTTTCTTAACCAGAATCATTCAGATTAATGTTTTTAGTCTATTTTGATTGTTATTTGGGATCATACATGAAAAAAATGTATTTTGAAAAATTTCAAAATGGCCGATCCAAGATGGCGGATCCCAGGGGGTCGCTTACAACACATGACGTCATTCTTCGACGTCATTTTGACGTCAAATTAGTCACCACTGACGTGAAATTTCTTGGCATACCTTTTAATCAATAATACGCACTAATTTGTCTAATACTTTTAGATATTATGGGAATTCCCTATTTAGCCAATAAAATCACATCGATGACGTCATAAATACGTCATATTACGTCATAACGTCACCAAACCTACAGGAATTATAAAACTTCACGTGAACATCACTCCCTGCAAATTTGGTGATGATAGAGCATACCGTTCGGAAGTTATGACGGGGGGGTCGAAAGAGCCCCCCCCCGGTCCAAGAAGTCTCAAAAAAGCCCGGTCTAGATAGGGTTAATTTGTTGTCGTGATGTCGTGATCATGCCGTACGACTGCGTGCGACAGGGACCTTAGAACGATACGTTATATTCATCTGAAGTACAGCCAGATGGCACCCATCGAGGAATGAGGCTGTTAACATGTTGTAGTGCACTTGAACGTGCTCGAGGTACCTCCTAGATCACGGGACCCCTAATTTGCGTGGCGTCCCTTCCGAAAGACGAATGCAGCTCGAACCAGTTTGCTCTTCCCAGTATTCGAACCTGGGTTTCCCAGTTACCGACTAATTGGAACCAGGAGCTCAATTGTGAGGCTGCTACAGTGACATCCCTTGTTTTACTTGTCGAAAACATCGGGCCATTCCACTTGCAAACGGAACAAGTATATAGCTACGTACTATACGTATCAGCTGTACTTTTTTTCTGACAACCGGCTACAGATTTTGGAACACCGCTTCAGAACAATAGAAATACTCCGACATACATTTTATTTGATCTCAGTGAGTTCAAAGCAGACAAGTCTAACATACTGCGGTCCACCAGAGGCGCTCTTTCTACTATACTGTAAGCGGAAACCTTCGCCGTTAACCTCAGATTAGTGTAATTCATCACCAAACATTCCCCCCTCCCCTGGTGTCTCAGATGAAAAGATCCTCTTGATCAAAGAAAGCGGCTTGAGCTTTCACCCGACTGATGTTGAAAACTTCAAAAACTCGTGCCTCAAGCAACGCTGTGAAGAAAAATGCCCACCGGACACCCATGCTTAGGCTAACCGCTTATCAAAACCAACTTCACCGCCTACCTTCTTTCTACAGCGTATAAAACGGTTTGTGCAGGGAATTGAGGAACCAAAGTAGACGTCTTAAATCTACAAAACGTATGTTGCATTATCTAAGTATCCAAATCCATTTACTTAAGAGCTTTCCCGCAAGGAAGAAGATAGATATGGAATTTTGCTTTTAGGAGATAAAGGCAGGGGATAAGTTGGGTCTGTCTTTGTCTGTTTGGAAGTTTTACTTTTGATCAAAGATAGATACATTGTCAACTAATGTTAAGTATTTGTGCTAGCATGCTACATATACTTCAGGTTTGCTATGTTAGTTCAGCAATTACCAGGTCTTTTTATAAATATGAATATCGATAGTGAATTTTTCTTTTTATCTGAGTTGAATGTGTGTCATGATAGTTGTGTGCTGATTTGTTAGAAATAAAGAGAACGCTAGCGACCCTAAAAAACACCCCTCCCAATCAAATGGTATGGCGACTCTATGACATCACAATTCATGATGGCGGCCACCACACATGCCAACGGATCCAACAAAGGTTTTGCTACGCAAACCTGAAATTCTTCCGCAAAAACAGTACTACTACTAGAATAGCTCATACTTATCCTAAATGAACGTATGGTAGAGTACAATCTGTCAGGTCAAAATTAAAAGTCACTCGATGTAGATGATATTGTCAATCAACTTACAACAAATCCTATATTGTAATCTTTAATATTAGGACAGCCATATATCATTCGACTTCTCTATCCCAATTGAATAAAAGATGTGATAATGTGCAAGGAAGATTTACAAGTGCTGTGATGAATAAATTCCGATAGATGTCGCTTATGTACGGCGAACTTGATTAAAAAAGACCGAGTGCGAGCGCCACCTATCGGGATTGATTGAACACGCACATTGCTTGCCTGACACAAATAGCTCGTGGTTCTTTTCTCGGATTTTTAGTGGAAAATTGTGTGGAGTATATTGTCTCCGTTTTCTTAACTTCCATGTGATATTCCTGCCAATACTCCATCGAAATGTTGTAATGCTGATAATGATGATGACAATAATACAATGATGATAACGTTGCAATGATGATAATGATATCCAATCATTCGAAACGTTAGTTATAACCTATTTTTGGTTCTGTCAAAGCCTGCTTGGTAAATTCTACAGCACCAAAATCGTAGGACGAAGAAAGAATGTCACTAGCCTCCACCAGGCCTTCCTACGGGGGTATTTAAATAGATCGTAAAATTCGGCAAAAAAGGGAATAAATGGTCAGGAGATGACGGGGCCTAAAATCTAACCATTCCGATACTCCATCAAGACCTACCCACATACTATTTATCAAGACAATCCATCGGGCATTCCAGAGTTATCGTGCTGCCAGAAGGACAGACCAACACGCAAACGATGCCGAAAACATATCCTTCTTGGCGAAGGTAAATATGCAATAGAATGGATAGACATACTAAACGAAATTACATTAGGGAGAATATCGCGCCAAAGTACTACTATAAAAGCCATGATAAAGAGAAAGGGACACAAAGTAGATATTTTTTTTACAGTTCAATAGAAAGATGCGAGTTCGCAACACATGTCAGAAGGGCCGAATAAACCAACATCTACCTGTGGTCATAATGAGACAGACCAGCGTCAGTCGCTGCCTATCACAGAATCCAACACAAACATCAAAGCAGTTGTGGCATTGTGGTATCAATCACGATCATAAAATATTATGCAAATACACAGCTTCAGACAATCAATACCATCATATATGTTAAATAAATCTTGGGTTGTTTGTCACATGTGCACACGGCTTTACGGATCAGCTACCGAAGGCCACACCCTACAAGAGCAACAGCAACCACACCCTAAAAGAACTACAACCGCTGCCAGAGGCATTGGCTACCCGAGTTACTGCCCAGCAAGTGTAAACTGAAGCTATTCTGACTCACCTGAGAGGTATTTTTCTGCCAGTGGATAAAAATTAAAGATAATTCTAATGTGTATACAGTTTGTTCTACCATAATCAGGCTTTGTTTCATTCTTCAAGCAGATGTTGGGGTAGAAGGCCATAGCGTTTTCTGACTGTTGACAGGGATAGATAGCTGTTAGAGAAGTCCCGCCGTCGGAAAATGTTTAACATTTTTCTCAACATTCTCGCCCAAATTTGGTTGATTAGATTAGTCCTGAAGGTAGGAACAGGGGCCCTGCACCCTGATACTTAAGTTTGTTTTGTCACCTCCTACTCCTGGGAAAAATTTTGTCAGAACCAGCAACTCCAGATTGACCAGGCGGCCTTGCCACGCAGGCCACACTCTGCTTAAAAGTTTTTTTAGGCCTGTTGTGACTATAATTTTCCCTCTCAGAAGACAATGAACATGCCACAGCTTATTTGTCTATATTTTATATGAGTTCTTCTTTTATACAATCACATAATTTAGAAGACAATGACTAAGGAACACAGTAATATAACGAGTGTATTATGATATTTCGGAAAATAGGCAGATGAACAGTTTTTTAAGTCTAGGTGTTTATACTGCAGAATGTCTTACGAGGACGAAAAAAACATAGTCATATCAATGTAAGCAAAAGGAGTAAACAATCTTGATATCAATATTCAAACAGCCAGTTTCAGACAATCAACAAAATTTGTACATTTTACTGGTAAAGAATAATCCAAAACTGTTATCTTTATTTTTTTTTCATTTTTACAACCTTTATTGATAACAAAGTATATACAACATATAAACAATCATAAACACAATATAAAATGTAAATAAATAACAAGCTAGGGTATTGACTATTGAACATTACAGAATCAACATGAAAAACTTTTAGTTTCGCACTATAAACAAAACACTTCTGAAGTACGTATCCTACAATCACTGTAGCAAACAAGGAAGATAAGAGAATCATCTGCCAAACGGGAAATACTGAACTGCTGGGAGGGTGGGGGGTGGTTGTGCAAACAGAGCCATGAAAAATTTAGTAAAATGAGTTAACAGCCTTAATAGTATTAGTATTCAACATGCAGTTTCAGACAATCATCACTACTATATGAATAACTAAGACCACAGCAATTGTACAACGGTTGGTTGTACATTACAAATGAACAACTATTGACGCCGCACGTACATGGCAAGCACAGCAGCAGAGAAGAGTTCGGAGACCTCATGCCGCCATTAGATATCAAGAGCCTTCGTAGATTGATTTTCTCATTGTTTACGCAAATAAGGCTGTAATGAACTTAATGTAAATCGACTGATGTTCTTCTCTACCAAAATTACATATATTGTATGTGTGAAGTCATTTGACTGGGCAGAATTTCATGTTTAAGTCTCATCATAAATTTTGCAAATGAGTTGTATATTTACATAATGAATATAAAGTGATGTACATGTGCACCTTCAACTAACTTGGACATGTCATATGTATCTAATTATCACCATTTATCACGAAGGAACAAGGGCACTTTTGCAACCAATATGCAATTGATTAATTTGCATGATTGATATTTGATTTATTTTTCACCTGTCATACATGTAAGTTATATCTGTTTTTTTGACACCAATTCAATTTCTTGGCTATCTAACATTTTAAAGTTTATCCAAGGATCAAAATGAAAACGAAGAGCTGGGAGAATAGTCTAAACCTGACTACATTTTGTCTCCTGTGTATATCAAACAAGACCTTCTAATAATGTTAGCTCCTTAAAAGTGTACCAAGGTACAGATTTTCCCTAAGACTTTGTTGTCATATTTTTTTCCAGATAAGTATTCGAGATCCAAGACATAAAGTTGACGTGTCTTTAAAAAGGTGCCTCCTGTTCTGCTTAGGTAGCAAGACACCATGGGAAGAAAGCTGCGACACATGCTGATTTTTCTTCTCATTATCCTGAAGGAGCCTAACATGCTAGAAGCTGACTGTAGCTGTGCATCACCATCATCCTGCAAATGCTTCAAACTCGGCCTTACCAGGATCCCTCAAAACCTCCCAACATCAATCTTTGATTTACATTTGGGAGATAATAATATTAGAACTGTAAATCGGTCCGAGCTGTTGCAGTATCGGAATTTGGTGAAGTTGAACTTGACAAAAAATCGCATTAACATTGTTGATCCTTTTTTCAATCTACCCAGGCTTCACGATTTACGCTTAGACAACAACGAAATAAGTAACATTCCTTCAGGTGCATTTTCAAATCTGCCCATGCTCGTAAGGTTGTTCCTGTCATGTAACCTGATAACAATGATTCAGTCTGGCACATTTGCAAATCTACCCAGTCTCCGGTTCTTGAACCTTCACTCCAACCGGATAACAAAGATTCAGTCTGGTTCATTTGCAAATCTACCCCGTCTCGAAGTCTTGTACCTGTACTCCAATCAGATAAGAAAGATTCAGACTGGTGCATTTGCAAATCTACTCAGGCTATCTTACTTGTACCTGTCCCGCAACCAGATAACAAAGATTCAGCCTGGTGCATTTGTAAATCTACCCCGAGTTAATATGATTATCCTCTCAGCTACCAGATAAGAATGATGCAGCCTGGTGTATTTGAAAATCTACCGCGGCTAAACCAGTTGTCCCTGGGCTCCAACAAGATCACAATGATTCATCCTGGTACATTCGCAAATCTACCCAAACTCCGAAGTTTAAACCTGGGCTCCAACAAAATAACAATGACTCAGCCTGATGCATTCACAAATCTACCCAAACTCCGAAGTTTGAACCTGGGCTCCAACAAGATAACAATGATTCAGCCTGGTGCATTCACAAATCTACCCAATTTCCGAAGTTTGAACCTGAACTCCAACAAGATAATAATGATTCAGTCTGGTGCAATTTCAAATCTACCACAGCTCAAAATCCTATTCCTGAGCTCTAACCAGATAACGAAGATTCAGTCGAGTGCATTTGCAAATATATCCGGGCTGCATGTGTTGCACCTGTCCAGCAACCCGATAGGAATGATTGAACCTGATTTATTTTCAAACCTACCACAGTTGAAAAGGTTGTCCCTGTATTCCATCGAGATAATAAAAATACATCCTGGTGTATTTGCAAATCTAGCCGAGCTTCAAGAGCTGTCCCTGATGCATAACAAGATAACTATGATTCAGTCTGGTACATTCGAAAATCTGCCCCGGCTACAAAAGTTGGACCTGACCGGCAATCTGATAACTAAAATCGATTCTGGAGCATTGGCAAACCTCCCCCAACTCCAATATTTGAACCTTCGGTCCAACAAGATGTCCACCATTTTCACTTCAGCTTTTGGTTTGTTGCCTTCTAATCTTACCATAAACCTTTACTGGAACCCCTGGCAGTGTGACTGTAAAATGGCCCCCTTCATGCAAAATATGACTAAATTTCCTACATTTAAAGACCAGATAATATGTGCCCAACCTACCAAATTTCAGGGAAAGAAGCTTGCAGATGTCAATCCTAAAGATTTAATATGTAAAGAGCAAACGATGTCAACACTGCTTGTTGATGTGTTAGTGACCTCAAACATCTGTCACAATGATCGCGTCACCTCTCGCTATCGCTGGTACTTCAAACGCAACGTGGGCTCAATAGCACATCCTGCAGGGAAAACAAGTGCAACTCTAACTTCACCCCTTGCAATGAGACCAGATTCACCAATGCAACCAGAAGGCAGCATTTCCCATGAATCTGCTCCCAGTCTCCCCCTACCTGTTCTCATTGGCTCTGTCTGTGGTCCATTAGCAGCGACCATTGTCACTATTGTCACCATTGCTCTCAAAATATGGTACAAAAGAAGGACCAGGCGTCCACCTACTGTTCATGTAGTTACCAGTGGCCATGCTCTCAACATATTGGACAAGGGAAGGACCAGGCGTCCAGCTACTCTTCATGTAGTGACCAGTGGTCATGATCAGACAGGGCAGGGTCAGTCTCAGGCCATCGTAGAATCCAACGAAAACACCACAGCTACTGTACCTGTAGTGACCAGTGGTAATGATGGGGCAGGGCAGGGCCAGTCTCCGGCGATCGTAGAACCCAACGCAGCCACAGTAACTTATACCGTAGTGACCAGTGGTCATGGTCAGACAGGGCAGGGCCAGTCTCAGGCCATCGTAGAACCCAACGCAGCCACAGTAACTTATACCGTAGTGACCAGTGGTCATGGTCAGACAGGGCAGGGCCAGTCTCCGGCCATCACTGAATCTAACATAAACACAGAAGCTGGTGTAATGACTAGTGGTCATGATCAGTCCAGGCAGGATCAGTCTCCGGCCATCACTGAGTACTTATATGCTAGAAATACATCGTATGGCACAGGTCCTGGTGCTTCGCAGCTGAATTCTCTGTACAACGCAAATGTTGAAACACCTTCAGATGATTAAATTTTAATTTCCACAGGCAGGACTATCAGGGCGTTGCACGTTGATGAGCGACAAAAATTACTGATCTATGATATTGTTGAATGACATTCGAAAGATCTTTTGAAAAACATGCAGATTATTAAGATTTAAAAAAATGAACTATCACCTTGGACATAACCGATTGCCAGCATAAAGACCCTTCAGTGATGAAAGCTGTTCACGTTTGGTTGTTTAACGGCCTTCCTTGTGTGAAACCCCAATTTTAAGCATAAAACATCAAAAGGAACAGCAAGAACAAAAAGTCCCAACAGAAGCAATTCTCGCGAGGATACGCCTTTACTAAAGGCACTGCTACATTGCCATGTAAATTCATTTTCTCTCTCTCTGGCATTTTTAAACAAGATTTTTAAAAATTCAGGAAGTGGTCAATATAAAACAGGTCTTGGAGGTCTACTTCTATACAGTCTATGATGATGATACTGCGTTTTGACATTCTTTCAAAGCATAAATTTAGCAACAGGTAAACAAAATGTGCTGAGAGGAAGTACCTATAGCCACTCCCTGAAACTAGATAAACCAAGGTACAGACTTTAACGCTCAGACTCTGTATTGTAGTGATCTTTCATAGAAGCATTATCATTTTCTTAAGATTCCTAAGATCCTACCAATTGAATAAATGTGGCCAAGGTACAGCTAGGAGGCAAGATGCACATGGTGACCTGCACTTAGTGGCGTCGCGTGGTGTAATGGTTGGTGTTTGGCCCAGAACCCAGAGGTCCTTGGTTCGAATCCCCTGACATGCCCCGTTGACGTTGTTCCATTGGAAAATGCACTTAACATGAATTTCCTCACTACACTCAGGCGAAAAGGAGTACCTAGCTTCGGTAAGGGACGTTCCTCGAATCGGAAGTTAAATGGAGGACCCATGTTTGAGGAGAGTCACTCCTCGAGAATGTAAAAGAACCCACTATACGAAAAGAGTAGGGGTCCTTCCCGGTGTGAGTGGATAAAATAAATCTGTCGAGATATGCATCTTGTACTGTTCAGTACAAAGTACAAATCTGGCGTGTTAAAATACCTACCGGTAACCTGTAATTTGTAAACAAAATGGTGATGGTAAAAATATTGTAGAAACAAGCTTGTAATTTTTAAGACCCAAAATGCGGGGGAGGGTGATAATATACCTATTAGAAATCAACGAGCGAGGTGTTGTGACGAGTAGTTCAATATGTTGTACTGTGCCATAAGGGCACAAGATAATACTTTAAAGCTTCGCGTGGCATCGTGTGGCGCAATCGGTATGTCACGCCCACAACCGAGAGGTCCCGGGTTCGAAGCCCCAATGTTGTGCCCTTGGGAAAGGCACTTAGCACGACTTTCCTCACTTCACTCAGGTGTTAATGAGTACCTAGCTTCGGTTAGGGACGTCCCTCGGATAGGACGTTAAATGGAGGTCCCGTGTTTGTGTAGAGCCACACCTCGAGCACGTTAAAGAACCCACCGGACTTATCGAAAAGAGTAGGGGTCCTTCCCGGTGTGAGTGGTTCAAAACCTGCAGTCCTATGGCCGCTCATAGATTCGCCCTTAGTAATAGCCTCCGGCTAGTTGCGCAACCCTGGCATGTACATACTGAACCAATAAATGAATAAAAGATACTTAAAAGGTACGCAAAAAAATCTAGATATTAATTCAAATCCAATACAGTAGAGGTGCTTAGGGAAACGTTAAGCTAATAGGTGTTTATTGTTTGAGGGCTTATGATTTCAGGAAAGATGACCGAACATTAACAGTTTATGAGCCTCTCGTTGCTTTTTTGCAACAATTTTAACGCAACACAAGCTCAAACGTTACCTTTAACAATACAAACTGCGTACTTGTTGTTCTTACCCATCATTGTGTAACCAAAAACATGGAAAGAGTGTTTCTTCATTCTGTATTAAGTATGGAAAATTTAAGTTTCAATTCTAGTAGCAGAGCAAAGTATTATGAATGATATAAATGGCCAGTCAGATTTATTTTGAAACAGTCATAATCATTGCTTTATCTTTCAACATGGATGTGGGCTTTACATCATTAATACCAGCAGTACTTTTACCTTTTTATAATATTGTAACAATTGTCGTTATTAGGTAATAGTAACATACTTTCTGTACCTGCAACAATGTTTTTTGATGTTAGACTCAGAGTTTTTATGGTCACTTTGCTTAAGTAGGCGAAATTTTACAAGCTTGTAAGGTAAAGTATGATAGACCTTTCTGGAGAAACATCTAACACTTATTTAACATTTAGTTTTACAAAAAGGACTTCGAACAAGGCAAAAATTAGAAATGATGTTTTCAACGTGCCAGTGAAATGACATTTTTACTCTATCATTCACGTAAAAATTGGGTCTTTTCTGAAAATATCTAATATGTATTGTTTAAACCAAGTTTCTACTGTGTCCTCTTTGGTGGAAAACTTAGCAACTTGACGCCACAGAAAGGACAACAAGCCATACTTGATAATGCGGAAGTCCTTTCTGTGACGTCACTACTCGTTGATAATTAAAAACATGTACGGAAAGGACTAATGAATGATGGAGGAAATTTCACTGGCAATCTAAGTCGGGATTGACCAAAGACATTGTCATTTGACATTTAACTGTTATACATTTAGTGTGTTTGGTTATGACGTCACAGTCGATATGTTGATTGGTTGATCATGGGAGTTAGTTGTATATTTTAATCACACCCGGAGAATAAGGATAAAACTCAATGACATCGGATTGAGTTCATTAATCGACATTGCTTAGAAACCATGTGGTAATTCTTTCATTCTAACTTGTATAGCAAAGTGTATCTCTTTCTGCATTGCTGACTGTTGTCGTTATTTCTATCGTAAAATGCATAGAAATATCAACGATTAAGATCGATATTTAGCTTGATATCATTTGTACAGGATTCAAAGCCTGAAGTATGACCACTGTAATTTTACATTGATCTTGATGTATTTTTTGTTTGTAAAAGTTTTGGTGACTATTAAAAAGAAAACTTCTTGAACATCCTCGTCCTTTTTCTTGACGAAGCCTCAGGGGTGGAGCCGATATCATAGAACTGCAATTAATTAGAAATATTGTTATTTCGAGTACTTCAATGCATTCCATTGGAAATCTATTTTGTTATACCTCGATAACTCAAGATGCGAAGATATGGATAGATCTGTATGATATTTGGTTTGTGGCAAAACAAAAGGCAAATGCGATTTAGGGCATAAATTTGTGACATATATTGTGAGACTAAAAGATGATATTATGGCAAATTATGAATTATTGGTGATTGGGTTTAATTTCACAGTACTTACTAGATATCCATCACAATGATTACTTTACGCAATCCAAAGTAAGTACGACACAAGGAAAGACACATGACAGAAATGTTTGATTATTTCTCACATTTTATTCCTCTACAAGCTTCAGTCAGAAAGAACAGCCAAATCACCTCACCGTTAAGGTTTATAAATCAAGTTGAAAGAAAATGAAGAAAAAGAAAGCACACACTCTGTGATATATTAGCATCTACTTTTTATAACATCGCAAATCTCAGTCCGGCAACTCGCAAGGTCGAATTCCATGAAATCCAATCAGCAATCTCAACAACTTATTTCCCAATGAAGCTGTTAGCGGTGGTATAAGTAGACGCAGAGAATGGGTCGTAATCGCATCCTTCGCAGCCGCAGGCTTCGATGACGTAGTAGGGCTGCTCGATGACGGTGTTGTCTGCGCATGACAGCTGGGCGACCTCGCGGCGGAGACGGGTGGGCTTGCAGCAGGTGCAGTCCATGTCCAGGTAGGGGGGATCCAGCATGATGCGAGCGGTGGAGCTACAGCGGCCGGCGCAGGTGGACATACCTAGTGCAGGAAAAAACACAACAAGGAACAGTCATGACTACAGGTTTTAGTTTTATTTACAAAGAATAGCATAACAGAAGACCGAGAGTGTCAACACCTCCAAAAAAGTATCTGGCGGGCTGCAACCAGGTCTTTGAATCTATGTGCAAGCACGCCTAACCGTTGCGTAACGTGGAACAACAAAATAGACGATCATCTCGATAGTGAGTGGGTTAGTGTGAGATGTGTGATAAAGAAGAATGTCCTGAGTACTTCTTTATTTTTATCAACCCAGAATAAAAATTGAGATGTTTGAAAGTTTTTTTATTCTTTAAAACTCATAATTATCCAATAGAATCTTTCATTCTTTCATTGTGTTAGTATAGCAGTGTTTTCTTTAGATTAAAAAAAATTCAACAACACATGTTTTATGCAGTAGGGCTATCATACTGGTTTGCTAAACACAGATACAGCCATGTAAGATATACAGAGACTGAGAGTTTTATATCAAAAGGTGGTAATCGTTATACATGTTGATACGTACGGATGGGAGTGGTGGAGACACACTCGCCCAGCTCCAGGGTGGTGTTGGAGTAAGTGGGCTTGCAGCTGCCTTGTGGTGGGTGGGGCTCTGTAAGAGACATCACATAATCAGCTAATACTCAACAAATGGGAGAAAACTTTGTAATTACAGTAACAAAAATGATAATTTATCAGATTGATCTGCAATAAAAATGATGTCGATTTGAAAAAATGAATAAAAGTTTTATCCAAATTAGAACCACCGTATAGTATTTACATGTCATATCACATCAAATATCGATATTTGATTATCCTGCTGCGTGGGTCCCTGACACATTTTACATATACCGCATAGAAATATTTTAAACACACTGTTGTTCTATTGAAACACACTTAGTCTACTTTCTTTTTTATAAAAAGAGGACTTAATTACACTGTCACTCTAAATATAATATACTTACCACAGACAGGGCAGCATTGGCCATCAGTGTACTTCAGGGTTCCATAGCTCTCCTGAAAAATAACAGTAAATTAATTCATGAATAAGGACTTTTCTACATTGCTCATACCACTTATTTACAACTTTACAACGTACTACATTGTACATGTGTGGATGAAGGTTAGACATCCAAGGTAATAAAATACACAACGTAACCACTTACTAAAGAAATTGGGTTCAGGTAGCAACCACTACCCTTCGTCAGCGACTCAACGAGATTTCTTCATATTGGACTATCTAAAATTAGTGAACAAGTAATCTTGTTACTCACATCGCACTCCATGTCACATTGCTGCATTATGTTGTCACAGACAACCCCACCGTCCTGGGTACAGGTACAGGTCATACAGGTGTCCGGCACCCAGGTCTCTTTATACTGTAAGGTACAACACACAATACATAAAATACAATATCATCAATTATAACAATATCAGAACTATCCCATATACAGTTGTGGACAATAACAGGTACAACTCAATACATAAAGGTGTTATAGGCATTCACGTCTCACCATACTGTAGTTGCAAAGTGATTAAATTTAATTAAAAGCAAAAAAAACACCTATTTATCAAGAAGAGTATGGGTGCTTGGCTGAAAATGCAAGCTTATTTTGAAATCAAAAGGCAGGATTAGTCATCACAGTTGACAGCTGGAAAAAATTGATATTTTGATACTATTTACGTCCATAAAACAACTATATACGCCTGCATTTACCATTGACAAACAGCCAATTAAAACTTAAAAACACTTTCTTTAAAGGAAAAACGTGTTTGCTAGTTAAGTACCTCCCAACAAGAAAATGTGGGACATAGATACAGATGAAAAAAATCATACAAGATATACTTACATCATAGTACTTGCCCTTGTATTCACATTCTGAAAAGACAGAATAGAAAGTGTTAATAATGTTAGTAATAGCTATATTCATATGCCAGTTACTGTTATCACAAATCCAATACCTTTTCCATAAACAATCATGGAAAGTAGCTGTAACTGAATATAGGTCAAACTAAAGTTATTGTAATCTGGATGTGCATGTAGATATCAAGGACATGAGGCGACAAAATATTGCATACAGTACTTACTGTTTGGAACACATCGACAGCACTCCTCCTCATCATTGTCAACAAGCATGTAGCCCTGAAACAATGAACAACAACTTTAGACAATAGGCTAGCTGGAGTAATATAACCCTACGATAAATCAAGTTATACTAATTATGAGTTATTCATCAAAAGGGTTATCGGAATATAGCAGAATACCCTTGCATCCACTCCACTGTGCTCTTTGAGATATTTGTTCATGACATCTGTCCATGGTTCTGATTTGCAAGCTGTTCTGTCAACATTACAGACCTTTATATGATAGGTATTAGAATAGAAGTACATTTTAATTCATCAAAAGAGTTGTCGGAGTATAACAGTATGCCCTTGCTTCCATCCACTGTACTCTTTGAGTTATTTGTTGATGACATCTGTCCATGGTACTGATTTGCAAGCTGTTCTGCAAACGTTACAGACCTTTATATGATAAGTATTAGAATAGAAGTACATTGTAATGGGAGTATTGAAATGTTCAGTGATTGACTGTTGACTGTACCTCCTGACAGCTGTCAATATTGCAGCTGACGTGACAGTCCTTTGTTCCATTCAGACAGCGGCACACAGTGCAGCTACCCTCAGTCCACACATTGTTTGGCTGTAAAAAACATAAAGAAAAACATGAAAAGATCATACAAGGGTACTAAAATTTAGAACGGACTTATAATACCAGTTAGCCAATATGGTTTTGCTTTCAATTGGTAAATTGGTAAATTATGATTTATCTCAATTGAGTTGGTATCAATTAAAAAAAAAGAGTAAAATCACATGGACCTAATGGAATTCTCAGTCTTATTAGTAATTAGCGAAATTTCAATCCAAGTACATGTACATAGAAGATCAAGGAACAAAATGGAAATAGCATTAGGTTAAAGCATTTTACACTCAACTGTTTTTATAAAAAAGACAGTAATAGTGTATACTTTATAAAACCTTAACTGTAGTAATAATTGTAGCACGAACATGTATCAACTTAATTGCACACAAAATTGTACAAGGTAATAAGTATGGCATCTATAACTACAGTTTTATAAGGCTAATCTACCTGATACAAGAGTGTATAGTATGTGATCATGAGCTTTTACAATCATTGGAAGAATTTCTAACATCTAGACATTCTTTGATACATTTTCCCATGTATAAAATTCAGGGGTTGTTAAATGTCGATATGTACTTAAATTTGCTATTCAAGTCCATTGAGATAAATTCTGGTATATTAGATGACAGCCTTGTAAAGCAGATCACGTCAACTTATCATTGAGCAGTTATCACAAATGAACATTCTTACCAGAGGAACATTGTAGTCCATGCCTCCGTACACGCAGTCACAGTTCTCCTGTAGGACACAGTAGGTGCTGTTCCTGCGACCTTCAGCACAGGAGCAGGCAGCACAGAGGTCAGCGCTGTAGGTGCTGGGGCAGGCCAGACTGCCATCACAGGTCCTGGTACAGGTACAGTCTGCAGCACACACTAGGATAGGAAAACATAACATGTTAGGTACAGAACCACACATTTGACTGTTTCTGTCTGTAAGGCCATGTTGGTTTGATTATATGGATGACATCCTCTGGGAACCCCAAAACTGATGCGAGTGTGTGAATAAAAAAAGCGTTTAAAAAAAAAAACTTAAATTCACTATGAAATCTACGTGGTCAGGAAGAAATGACAAAACACACAGAGCATGGTACTAGTATACCAAATGATAAGTAGCTGCTTTGTACGGTCTACAGTATGTAAGAAAACTTTTTTTATTTTAGGAAATGGACAAAAATTGATGCCCTCGCGATTGTCATCCATATAATCAAATCAGTATGGCCTAAGTTGAAAAGACTTTACATTTGCAAGAAGTTTCCGTCTTGTGACAGTAACTGGCTTCCTTTTCCCACCCAGCCCCAGTACATACAAAACGTGCCTACCTCCCTGTCACACATAAGAATTACTCTTAAATACTGAGGGAGAAATCTACTAGTAAGGGCATGTGGAAATGGTAAGGCTGTTCATCACTTGGATTTCAGGTAGTATGATCCACAAGATAAGTTCCTCAAGCAACTGGATTGATCTGTAAACGGTCAGATGTTTAATTCAGCATCTGTTTTGTCAGTGACTGAACCTAAATTTGAAGTTCATGTGATCGCCATCTATTCATCAAAACCTCTGAATTGATATGTTATACGTAGACCAATGTATCTTTTGATAATACATTGTACAAAAGCATCAACGGCCAAAACAATTAGAAATAAAAAGCCTGGACATACCTGGTAGTGTTGTGTATGTTTCTGCAGTGCTGGTGGCCCCTGTAGTCTGTTCCAACACAGGCCCAGTGGTGTAAACTAAAGGCTCATGTGTGGTGTACAGGGATGGCTTTTCTGTGCTGATCTCAGGTAGGGTGGTCATCTTCTTTGGTGTCAATGTGGTAGATGCTGGAAAGAACAAGAAATTGCTTCGCCGTAAATTTCTCTCTTCACTATTGCGAGTATAACAAAAGTACTACACACTTAGATTTTTGGGGCCGATAATGCCTGTTTAGCAAACAAAGAACATGAAGCATAGTTGGAAGACTCTTCATTGTACTGTTATGAATTTAACAGTGACAGATAACTTTTATGAAGTATACATGGTACATGCAAACTAGTACCAGTGGACTAGCCCCTCTGCTGCAGTGCTTGCACAACTGCTTACCTCAAGGGCAATAGTAATGGGGATGGGCACCACACTACAAACCGAAATGAAAGCTTCTAAGTTTTAGCTAATATACTAGTTACCATCCACTGCCTGTGATGTAGGTGTCTAGCGCTATAGATGCAGAATACCACAACCTACCAATGCAGGAATGCAGGTCATCACCTAGTTTTAACTATCATAACTTATATAATTACAAAATGAATGCAGTCGTCAGCAAAGCCTTGAGCAAATGTCATAATGTTGTATCGGTGCTGGACTGAGGTGGCATAAATGATAGAAATGCTATACAAGTAAAGCATTAATGCAGCACTAATCCAGCATTACACAACGCTTCTGCAAGGAAAAATTTGCCATGTATTTGGCGGTTTACTGACAGATTCAGACTCACCAGTGCAGTCATTGGCTGGTTTCTGGACACACATGCCGAACTCCCTGGTGAAGCCGGCGGCACAGTTACAGCCTGCCTCACACCTCTCGGCCTGGCATCCCTCCCCACACGTCTGCACACAGTGGCAGGACGCGGCACACACACCGGGGGTGGTGAAGGTCGCGGGACTCAGGGTGGTCACTAGGAGGGCTGTGGTCTCGGGGGTAACTGGTGTGGGGAATCATAGAAAGATATGGATCATAGGGATGTCATGTAGCTCAATTGGTAGCAGTCTCACAGTTGAGATCCTGGTTACAAATAGTTGGTAACTTGGAGCGACCCCGGTTCAATCCTGGGACAGGCATCCGTAGCCAGGTTAAGCTGCACCCGTATTTCAGAAGGGATGTAACATGAGGGTCCCAGGTTTGAGGAGGTGTCTCAAGCATGTTTAACAGGAAGTGCTAGCAACCCCTCACTTTAGCAATCCTGCTACAGAAACAGCAAGGAGATTTGCTGCCTTATGTATACCACTTGGCACTACAAGGGTCTGAACGAATATGGATCATGAAATGTCACAAACATACAAAAGTGGTGATAAGACAGGCCTGCACCCCAGAGGCATTGCAAAAAATTACATGATATACACAAAAATTCAACCAATCTGAGTATTCCAGGTTGAACACAATGGTGCAGAAAGGCTTCTTTTAAATGTTATTAAAAATTATGATGCAGCTTTGAAATAGGCCAGAGAATGCTTCCTTTTACCCCAAATAGCCAAAATAAAGGAATTCAATTAAATTCACTCAAACCAACCTTCACAGTCTTGTGGCAGCTGTACACAGATTCCTCCCATCCTGAGATAGCCGGTCTGACAGTAACATTGAGATCCACACAGCTCCGCCTCACAGTCGGAGTCACAGGACTTCTCACAGTGGCAGGGTGTGGCACACACTGGAATATAACATTACAACATGGTGTTAGAACTAGAACACATCCTGACAGTAACACTGAGAATCACGCAGCTCGGCTTCACAGTCTGAGTCACAGGACTTCTCACAGTGACAGGATGTTGGAATATAACATTACAATACTGTGTTAGAACACAACATGTCCTGACATACATGTACATGACTGTAGTCATCCTGACAGTTCCGATGAGTTTCACACAGCTCCACTTCACTTAACACGACTTGACTTTATTTTGGATCCACAATTAGTTGGACAATTCAGCTATGTATTATTCCTGTGGTCCTATACAATATAGTGCATTGATACAAAATCACAGGTCTTCTCACAGTGATAAGATGTCACACGCACACACTGGATTATAATTCATTGTGCTAGAACAGATAGTGCATTTAATATTTGCTTCATGTGACCATCAGAATTTTTGCACTAGATGTGGCAATAGTGTCATGTTGCTCAAAAACAAGCTACCAACTGAAACATCATACTTCATATTTTGTACCAAGAATATGAGATATAGATTAGGCCCCGCCCCTCAGGTGTTGCAAAAATTTGATATTACATGTACCTATGGGGATTTCTGTTGTTTCAGCCATTGCTGTTGTCTCTGCCTCTGCCCTGGTGGTCAGTTCTGAGGGCTTCTCAGGACTGGTAGTGAATTCTGCAGGTCCAGCAGTGGTTCCAGAGGGCGCTGCTGTTGTTTCAGAGATTGGTTTGCCAGTCGTTTCTTCCCAGGTCTTCTTGGTGGTAGCTTCCGCAGAACCTATTAGGCATCAATGATAAACTTTGTATACTATCTGGAAACTGCCAATCAATCAATCAATCAATCAATCAATCAATCAATCAATCATTCAGTCAATCAATCATTTATTAAAATAACCAATCAATCAATCAACTTTAACCTAGCAAATACTAGAAATGGTCACAATAATAATGTGTCAACTACATGCACACACTATTTTGATACGAGGATAATAAAATATGCACTGTTAATTGATACGCTGTGCATGTTATATGACAAAATGTTTGTGGTGCAAGACAGAAAATCATCATGTATGAAAATACCATAAATGTTTCCCGAACTATAGTAATTTCTGGCATCCATGACCAGATGATTATCACAACTGTAATAAGTATGATTTTTGCTTTAACTCAGAATTGCAGACTCTGTACCTGTTGTCTTCTCCATAACCATATTGGTTGTGAACTCTCCACTTGCAGCAGTTGTTCCGTAAGGCTTGGCAGTGGTTTCAGCGCTTGCCTCACCAGTTGTGTGGACACCCCCTGCCTCTGTTGTCACCTCGCTCGGCAGTCCTGTCGTAACCTTCCGCCACTCCGCTGTGGTTGGTTCTTCCTCGGGGGAGGTAGTTGTGAAAGACATCAGGGTGGATGCGATAGTCTCAAACAGGCTCGCAGTCGTGGCTTCTGCTTCAGTTTCAGCCTCGGTTGTGGCTGTTGTGAGGCCGAGAGGCTTGCCTGTGGTGCAATGATGGCTTTTATTAGCAAATGGCAGACATATACATTATTGATAGGGTCTGGAATACATTGCTAATTTGCATTAGAATACAATCACTACAACGTTAATACAACTACCAGTAAATTTAGAAATATTTTATGGTCACATTATATTGCATACTGTTTAAAATATGAATAAGTTCAATTTAATCTATTACAATCTTAGATGCATTGGACCATAGAAAAATACACATGAGTAATAACTATTGTTATCTTAACCTTCTCCCTGCTGCCTAACTCTGTAACCAATAGGGAATGGGGTGCCAAACAGCTACTTCTGAGAGCTTAAGGTTAACGTACCTGAAATATATTATTTTTTTCTTGTTTAATGGATATAAAACTAGAGTTCCACGACCTCATACTTTCGCCGACTGATGTTAGCCTTTTTGAGTGAATGCTTATCACTCAGTATGTAAATATGGTCCTCATTTGCATAAATTTTAAGTGATCCTTTTCTCTACACATAACACAGCATTAAAGTAAAATCTTAGCAAAAAAGGCCATTGTAGCATTTCCTCAAATATTATGTAAATGAGGCCCTGATGATTTATGTCTGATAACGTCCACATTTGATTATCTCCCAAATGCCACAAGAATGAAATCCCATCATTTACCACTCTGAAATTATAGTATTTCGTCATTAATTATGCAAATTAGGTCTTCGTTTGCATAATTGATATCTATCATTAGTCCTCTCTTTCTCAGTTACATGTCACGTGTTTGACTACAATGGAATGCAAGGGTTTGTATACTTTTTCACATCACAGATCCTGATTTGCATGATTCTTATACGATCATGTAAATCATCACTCAAGCTATGTACATCCCTACAAATCATGACGATCAGTCATCAGCTTCTTGAGTTATTCTCTTTCAAAGTTTGAAACAAACCCAGGCCTGTACCTACGAGTTCTGCAAAGAGCTATAAGAGTAATCACTGTAAGAATATTTTTGCTTTATTGGTATCATAACCTCTATCTTTACTACAGAAAATAAGGCAATTCGTTGGAAATGTATTTGCTTCAAACCATGTACATGCACTTTACACATCTTGATTAGCCAGTTGTATCAGAGAATCAAAGTTTTTGTGGGAAAGAAATATGCTGGTGTCATTGACAAATAGCATAGAATAAAGTATTGTTCTGTTACGAACCAAGTGCACAGAATAATGTGTGTACTTCGTAAGACGGGTCAAGTAAGACATTACAGATTAGGTGAGCAGAACTAAAGCGTGAACGTCGTATATCGTGTTTCTTTTTTAGCTCCATTGCAATTTACAGTTTACATACGCCTCGAGATACTGACGTGTGCCCACCAGGAACCTGCCTGATGCCCGACCGTCTTTCACGGGGCAGTCGGCAGGGCCCTGTCGGACCCCACAGGGGTCACTACAAGACACAGTCAGAGCAACTGACGAGTACCTGTCGAATACCTGCCAACATGGCCAATGAAGGTGACAAACCTTTACAAAAATGCCACCGAGTGCCCACCCCGGGACCCCAACAGGGTAGCGCGATGGAAACTTTTAATTGTGACCACGACAGCCTGTGCCCCCCAGACGTCAGAGCCCGGTCGGGGCTACATTCCCGACGGGCACCGGCGCAATTGTGACCGTAGCAATAGTAACACCAACCTCCTTGGTTTGATCTATAGTTCCTACATGGAAATAGGAAGCTAACAATGTTGCTGCCTAGGTCCCCTCTCCCACCACTCGACCTGGCCCACTTGACGTCACACATGACCCCCATGATCACATGATCGCAGCCTTCCTAACGTTTATCAAACTTTCATTTTCCGCTCGCGATCTTCTAACTTTTGCTCCTCTGATGCTGACCTTGACCTCTTCTTTCTCCCCATGTTGTCACGACTTTCGATAAGAGGTTAAAAATATCTAAAATCGCTAAGAAATTAGCTGTTTTCTGACACAAAGAAATTCTCACAAATGTTGCTATAATCCTTCTGTTCGCTGACAGGTCCCCCCTGTAGATGTAAGTGATATCCCCGTGGTTGCACCATGTTGCCACAGCCTGGCCTGGAAAAGTGATAAATGGCCACCAGAGTCAGGGAACAGGCCTTGCCAGTGACAGCAGGGCATCCGTGATTAATCACCACCAAGCGGTTGTGTTGTGTTCAGTTGTGTTTTGAAACCATTAGCTAGCTGAAATTTTGTTAATGAGGCCTTGTCATGCATAATTTTTGTCTGATATTGTTCACCTCGACTTAGCTTCCTAATAATATAAGAATGAAACTCCAATCATATGATATTGTGGTATTTTCAATTAGTATTTTCCAATTAATTATGCAAAATAGGTAGCTATTAGCATCATTGGTATCTATCGATACCTCTCTCTTTTTCAGCTATATATGTCACATTTTTGAGAGTTCTATTTTGAAAGGCAGCAGATTTATAAATTTTCCATGCTAATTATGCAAATTAGCTCCTGATTTGCATAATGAGTATTTGATTACGTAAAGCATTAATCAAGCTATCTACGTATTATAAATCAAGACGATCCGTTGACCATGTGTCTAGTTATTCATGTCCAAAGGTCAAAACAAATAAATTAAAAAGACCCGCTGCAGCTCCAAACAAGCCGTTAGAGGGCCCAAACGTACACAACTTACTTCATGTGGCATGGACTATCTACCACACAAAAATCATGACCGTAGCACTTGCAGAAAATTTGACCTCAAACTTTGAAGCTCTGCTGCAGTACCTTAGGTGTCCGCTAGGAGGCCCATCATTGAACTTGACCTTCTCCTTTAATAAACTTACGTATTCACTAAATATCGTGCACAGCCATCAACAGCTTCTCGAGTTATTCTGTCAACAAGCAAATACGCATACATAAACAGCCCGCTGCAGTACCGCAGGAACATGCCAGGTGACCCATTTTTAAACTTGACCTCTGTTACCACAATCTCTACGTACCCACCAAAAATCATGCAGGTCCATCAACAATACATCGAGTTATGTTGTCTACATACAAACACACTAACATAAAAAGTCGACTGGAGCACTTTAGGAAAACGCCAGGTTAACCATTTTCGAACTTGACCTTCGTTTCCACAACCGACACTTACCTACCAAAAATCAGCAAGATCCGTCAAAGTTTTCTCGACTTATGATCTCGACATACATACGGACCCACTTTACAGCTGGCGTAACCGATAACATAACTTTCCCGCGAAGGCATACCTTCCCGGCGAAAGTAACTATGTACAAGTGTCTGATCATGATAGGAGTATTGTTTGAGAGACTTGCCTGTGGTGCGTTGGTGGTAGGAATGGGTTGTCTCTTCCTCTGGGAAGGGTGTGGTTGCTTCAGGAGCAGCTGGCTCAGTACTGGCCTCTTCTGGTTTATTGGTGGTCACATGACCCACAGTGGCCTTTGAAGTGGTTTCTGGGGCACCTGGCATGTTCAGAAAGTTGATATTAGGTCACACAAACTTGGTTCTATGGATAACAAACCCAGAAGTTCAATTCAAGAGTCTGGAAAAATAGTTCAGCTGCCTCTGTGATAGGATGCGTTGATGAAGGTTAGACATCCAGGTTATAAGATACACAAGGTAACATCCACTCATGACAGTCAGTAACTGGATAGATGTTGGAATATCTAAATTTCAAAATCTATACAGTTGTATGACTGAGTAACTGTTACCTTGAATATCTGTGACAGAATATTTTAAGACATTTATTTCCTATTTAACTCATTTTTGACGATTTCAAAGAATGAAAATTCTATTTTTCCAGTAAGTGGCTATAACATTTTGTTTAACCAGGAGCAAGCTAGCAGACAATAATGGATTATCAACCTGTGAATGCTGGCTCTGTCTCAGAAGTTGGCTTCTTGAATTGCTGCAACATTTTGTTTAACCAGGAGCAAGCTAGCAGATAAGAATGGATTATCAACCTGTGAATGCTGGCTCTGTTTCAGCAGTTGGCTTCTTGGTTGTTGCTATGGGTTCTCCTGTCTCCATGGGTTGTTTGGTGGTTGCCGAGGGCCCTTCTGTCTCAGAAGTTGGCTTCTTGGTTGTTTCTATGGGTTCTGCAGTCTCCATGGGTTGTTTGGTGGTTGCCAAGGGTGCTTCTGTCTCGGCAGTTGGCTTCTTGGTTGTTGCTATGGGTTCTAAACAGTAATTGAGAGGACAGACTAAATACAAACATACCAAAAGCACGATCTACTTAAAAGGTAAGGGTAAAGCAGTCATCTTCAATTCAGGTGAAACATGATGCTTTTTCAAGTAGCTAGTGGTAGTGCAATGCGGCATTGCCCCAGCTTGCATTTTTTGGCCAAGAACACCGGGTCACCCCTATTCTTCTCCAAAAGTGTGTTGGGTTCTTTCATGTGCAGAGGTTTTACACTTTTGAGGCTCTATCATACATGGGGCTGCCAGCTTTATGTCACCATCCAAAATGACGAATGCAATCCCTTACAACATGTCCGATCTGGATTCGACCCTGCAATCGAACTCGGGCCCCAGGATCCATGGAATTTGATCCAGATGGCAAATCAGTTGGGTTGCGTGCGCCACGTGGACATGTTACCAGACTGACATGCGAAAAAAGAAGACAATGATGCCACACACCAGGACAGTCGGTTGGGTACTGGATACAGACACCGTCCTCCCTGCCATAGCCTGGCTTACACTCGCAGACTTCTGAGCAGATAGCTGACGGCACACAGCCCTTGTTACACCCAGCCTGGCAGTGGCAGGCACGCTCACAGACTGGAACAGGAAAAATTAGACAAAACTTAGTATGCATGGAAGAGAGCTATTTCATATTGTATCCAGCCTTATCATTCTAAAGTTTGGGTGCTGTATAAAACCATTTGTAATACATTACTAAAGGTTGAGAAGGCCAAAAGGTACAAAGGAAAAAAAAGACTACTCAACAAATTCTACACTGTACTCACATGCAATAGTTGTTGGCATGGCTACTGTTGTTTCAGCTGAAGGTGCTGATGTGGTGGCAACTGAAAGAAATGCACACTAGTTAGAGGAACCTTTTACTTCTCATACAGAGGACAAAATACTGTTAAGCCAAATGTCCTTTTCATGTTTTAGCACTGTTTCTTTGTTTGCTTTGCATACCTGATAGAAGGCCTCATTGCGTAATGCTAGTAGCGTAATGCTGGATTGTTGCTGCATTGATGCTGGGTTGGTGCTGCATTGATGCAGGATTATTATGGCATTTTCATCATTGTTGCCACCTCAGTCCACCATCAATAGAGCACTATGACATTCATTCAAGGCTTTGCTGAGTAGACAGTTTAGAGAGTGGTATTGATCTACTTTTGGCAGCCATAATTACTCTGAAATTACCCTGGCAGTTGGCACCAATGTTACCACTACAGCAGCATCAATATTCTGAGAATTAGGGCAGCAGCACACATCACTTTTGCAAGGGACAAGACCACTTACCACATCCAGTGGGCTGGGCAATACAGGCTCCATCCACCAGTGTGTATCCATCATTGCAGCTGCAGCCACTGTCACATGCCTCTACAGGTGCGCAGGTGTGTCCACAGTTGGCCTCACAGTGACATGTCAAGCTACAGACTGTGTTGAGACAAGATGCTCAGATTCAGCATAAAAAATTCCGATATCCAAATCAAGCTTCTTTAAGGAAAACAAAAAACAAATCACTTTTTGTCTATGATCAAGTTTTCCACTGATAAAAAATCATCATGATGGAGTTTTGTCATGTTTAGTACTATCCTGTTCACAAACTAAAAAAGACAATGAAAAAAATCCTTGGTGGAGCAGCAAAACAGCATTGGCAAAGACAGCTGCATATTTTTGCTGCATTTCCAGTGTGTACGGATCTCTAGCCTGTGCTGTTTGGAAATGTAGCAGCCCCTCTACCTTGTTGGGACATTGTTTTTTTAAGAAAAGAAACACCAATTTCAACAAGAGGCCTGACCATAGTCAATACTGTAGAAAGTTGCATGAACCAGAAAACCAGAACAGTTTCAATTGAAACCATGGCCCCCCAAGGGCACAACATCAGTGGCATAAGGGGATTTGAACCCGGGACTGCCGTTACGCCACAAGACCCAACAACAACCTATCATTCAGAGGGCCAACAGTGGTGTGAATGATGGCTAGGAGACACATAGTATTACGTATTTATGAACCAACCTTCTGGTTTGGCTGTAGTTCCAGACTTGCCAGTGGAGAACGCTGCTGTTGTGTGTGGCAGGAGAGTGGAGTAAGCCTCTGTTGGTGACACTGTGCTGGGCACCACAGTAGTGGTGAGGGGAACACACTGGCAACAGATGTTATCTGCCTGGAGAAGGGTCTCTCCTCTCTGGAAGATAATAGGTAGATTAATTTAGATCCTACAAGTAATGCATTTGGGAGTGTCAAAAAAAGGGGCATTTTGGTTTCATTTGGTTTGTACAGGTAAGTAAAATTGGCTATCATTAAAAAAACCACACGCATTGATAGACTCTAAAGTACCGTCATCGGTAATTGAAAAGTTAGTTAAAAGATTGATTTGTATCATAATCCATATTCTGTAATTCAATGATGTAATCTCAAAATATTATATGTTGACAACATGTACACTTTTTGCTTAGCATCTGATAGTGTAGCCTCACAATATATATAGTCACATGTCAACAGCACAATGTCATGTAGTTAGGGGATTTCAGTCTTTCAGGAAAGCAAGATGGAAAAAATCAACAACTAGTGGAACCACACAGGCATGACCCGACAATTTTTAACATGGATCTATCATTATAATATATATGTCTGCAGCATACCATAGAACTACATTCTGCAGAAGCTTAACCTTAAGCCTGCTAATGTAGCTATTTGGTACCAAATTTGCATGGGTTATGAGGTTAGGCAGCTGGAAGAAAGTGGTGTGTAATGCTGGACTGGTGCTGCATTGATGCTGGACTCGACTAGTATGACATCTTTATCATTGATGCCACCTCAGTCCAGCACCAATACAGCACTATGACATTTGCTCAAGTCATTGCTCAGTTGACAGTTAAAGGAGTGGTAGAGTGGTCTCGGACAGCCTTAATTACTCTGAAATTGGCATCAATGCTACATTTAAGCAGCATTAAGATTTTGAGCATTCAAAGGCTGCATTACTCATCACTTTTGCAGGCCTGGAGTAATGATTTTAGCATACCCTGTTGCAGTCCTCCTCAGTCAGTCTACACTGGTTGTACACACACTGTTCCTGGGACGTCTCCTCCTCACAGTTACACAGGATGCACTCTCCCTTCCAGTACGACTGCCCAGGCTACAATATAGAAGCATTTATCATTATTATGACTATTGAACTTTGACTATTGAATAGAATTTACTATTCTCTACCCCTGAGTTCTTGCGTGAAAGGTGTTTGGCCACTTTATATCATCACAGGCAACTGATTCCTGAACCTTTAGCACACTGACGTAGCTGTTTGCCACCCCATTTTCTATTGGTTACAGAGTTCAGCAGCAGGGAGAAGGTTAACCATAAAATGATGTATCAGATAACAATATAGAGCAAAAGCACACCAAAGTGCTTTGACTCGGTTTCTTCATAGGCATATATGATACATTCATTGTCTTGCATTGGTCCTACTGATTCAGAGACAGAAAAACAATGTCGTTTTGAATCAAACTTGATTTAGGACCATCCTACAAACACACAATGTCACATACATGTAGTTTCATCACTTGTCCTCCCCTACAAAAATCTTTAAGAAAAGGAACACACACCTCATACGATACTCCCTGGTATTCACACGTCCTTGTCTCACATTCCTCGTACACCAGACAGAGACTGGTCCCCGCCCTGTCATCCCTGATAGATCCCTCGGGACAGTAGTACTGTGCACAGGCTGGGTCGGACTGGCACTGTTCAGGCAGTTCAGTAGGCAGGAGGAGCTGATAGTCTGTACAGCTGATCTCACACAGACAAACTGGTGGGCTCACTGTAATCATAACAAGATTAATACCTATAAATGCATTTAAGTTTGCGTGGTTTTTATTTCGTGTTAAGGCAAAAATGGGGTGGTTTTGAGTTTGCGGCAGTGCTTCAGTCACATACTGCTAACAGTATTGGACGAAATATTTGCGGTGGTTTTAAGTTCGCGGTGAAACGGTCGCTGCGAAAACTGAAAACATAAAACTATCGCGAACGTTTCTGCATTTATAGTATTAGCATGACAGTCATGATCGTGTTGATGAACAATCAGTGTTTTTCAATATTGCCTTTTATGACATTTCATTAAAGACAGTTTTTGAAACCGTTATACATAATTATACTACTAGTATAAGCATTGCTAACACACAAGATTGGATCCAGAAGCTGTGAAAATGTTGAATTCAAAAACACATACAGGAATTGCAAACTTTCAAACCTTTTGTATTCAATGATAATTACAAGACATGAAAAATTCTATTCAACCTATTGGAAGAATAAACAATATTACGACAAAAATAGTTACTTAAATAACTGGATAAAATTTTGAAAGGTTAGAGCTGAAAGGTGAAATTTTGATCCAGTTGCTTGAGTAACTATTTTTGGCATATCCTATTACCTGGATGTCTCATATTTTTGGCATATCTTATTACCTGGATGTCCAACCTTCATCAACAAATATTAGACAATATTATGATAGCATGTCCTGTCTAATAGTACTACTAATGATGAAAATGTACCATGCAGTGTGGTGGTGCTAGGAGCAGTAGTGGTGGTCTGTACGGATGGTGAGGTCGTGGACTGGAGAGAAGCAGTTGTCTCGGCAACTGGGGCATAAGGAGTTGTTGCTGTTGGAAAACGTCACAAGAAATAAGTCCCAAAATACACCTACGTTTAGAAGTTTACAGCGTGTCTTTATCAAGTACACTAAGTTTTGGGTTCACACGTAGTTCATGTCTAAAAGAAATCTTGATTATGCCAATCTAAGATAGAATCAAAACTGAACTAAAGAGCACCATAGAGTTGGTTTTGTTACTGATGTCATCATAGTTAGGATCACATGTTCTTCAGTCAACCATCTTGGACTCCGCCATCGGTTGTGTGTTAAGAAAACTCCGAGTTGTAACTACGCATCTGAGACGCTTACTAGCGCCATTAGCCACTTAGTGGCATAGAAAATACTTAAAACCCAAGAATTCTGTCATCAATATGATCTAAAAGACAAAGCTGTTGGAGAGATTTTGATATGGTATCTCAGAATAAAGACAAAACAATGAACAATGTTTTACAATGTGGATAGAATTGCAGATAAAGAATTTTGCTTACACATTGATTTAGGTTGACAATAACAGCAAACTCCCTTCATCTGTACCAGATCTTCATCCTGGAAAGAAAATGATTTTTATAATCTAGTTTAAAAAAAAAAGACAAATATGTAATCTATTCACATAATATTATCTAAACTACCCAGGCAAATTTTCTACGAAAATCATTGATGCAATTATCATTTGTTTTGCATAACTGGTAAAATACCTTTAGGCATAATAGTTTTGCACCATACACACTGTGTAAGACCAGACTGTAAGGCTCCCTCACACAAACCCTTACTCTTCTTGACAAATGTTCTTTGACATGCTCAACGTGCGGCTCTCCCAAAACACAGGACCACTGTTTTTTGTCCCATCCTATAGAGCATCTATAAATGAAGCTATATTCTCATTTTTACCCGAGTTGAGGGCTAAAAAAGGTGTAGGGTGCCTTTCTTAAAGGTACATTAACACTGACCGTGCTTGATGTGGAAAAATTAATGTGGTTACCTCAGCACAGACTTCCTCACAGATTGATTGACAGGTGTAGGCTCCGCCCACACAGCTGCACAGCTGACAGGTCCTCTCATCAGTGTACTCATTACCATACTACAGTACAGACAATAAACAAAAGACGTAATTTTAGATATTCAAGAAAATCTACATGTAGATAGAATAGAATCTGTAGTCAAGGATATTGGATTTTGTGTGGGATCTCGCTTTCAAATGGTCCATCAGTAAAAAAAAAAATAAGTAAAACTTTTAAGAAGCTACAAAATCAATCTAGACACCATCTTCATATCCTTATACCTACTTTCTACTACAGTTTGCGACTGCCGAGCAACCAAATATTTGATAGGTCACTTAACAATTTTTTCTCCTTGTATGTTTTTGGTGTCTTTTAATCACACGTGTATCATATTCTAATCATAACACCATGGGTCGCATAAGTCAAATTTGGTCCTTCAATGGTCGCTCAGCAATTATTGTCTAGTGGAAAGGTGGAAGTCTAGCGGAAGCCTAACCTTGCATGGAGCTTCTGTTGTCTCTACGGGAGACACAAGAGTTGTGGCTGGGGCACACTTGTCTGCTGGGGGGTCAAGGGCACAGCGACCTTTAACCCTGATGGCGGCAGGGTCAGCACAGATGCAGGAGTCGTCACAGCCAGACAGTCGGGTACAGGCGTCCAGTTCATCACTGCAGCCAATCTCACAGCTGCACTCCTCACCACAGACTGTGGTGGGATTGAAAATAATAATTTTCATCACCATGGAAACCTGAGTTTTTCTGAGTCATCACATTAAGGTTATCTGGTCTATACTCATTCCTGTAGCCCAGCATGTGCCACTCACAGAAGACATACAATATCATTACGATGGTAACTCAAAGGAAAAGTCTTGTTTTTCCTCCTGAAAATTGACAATACTGACACAATACAAGAGCTCACAAAATACTGTAAATGCGTTTAAGTTTGCGTGGTTTTAATTTCGCGCTAAGGGGAAAATGGAGTGTTTGCGGTAGTTTTAAGTTTGCGGCAGCGCTATAGTCACATATCGCTCCAGTATTGCACAAAAATGAACATTTCTGCATTTACAGTATGTTATCATATTCTATGCCTAGCAGGATGTACTCACAGTAAAAGACTTGCCATCAAATATTAATCTATTAAAGGAAGTACTATCATAGTGACAATACTTCACCTACACCACTGCCTCAGAGTTCCAAGTATCGACTGTTATTAGTATTGAGGATATCTTAATTTCATTTTCGAAAGAAAACCTAATTTTGATACAGAGAAAACACTCAGCTTTACCTTTGAGGGTGGTTGATGGCATAGCCTTTGTTGTTTGTTCCACAACATTTGGTCCAGTAGTGGTCGGTGTTTCTGGCTTGGAGGTTGTCTCACCACCACACTCACAGAACACTCTGATCTTGTAGTCGTAGCAGAAAGGCAGGAAGCCACGCTGCTTGGAGTTCTCACAAACCAGACCCTGGTGGATGTCACAAGTCACATCCTGGCCAGTCCTGGTGTAGTCCATCTCCAAACCGCTGTCAACACGGCACTGAATGTCTGGAAACACAGAGACAAGGTACATGTCATTTTCTTACAAATACATTGTACTAGCATAGTTCCATAGCTTTTACTACTGCAGGAAACATCTTCAGTCAGTCTCTTTATAGGAAAACTTGACAAAAGTTCTTCATTGATTCAACAACTTACTTGTGATCATCTCGGGCCCACAGAAGTCATATTTCTTCCTCAGGTTGTCCAAAGTCTCAAAGTCTCCGCCAGAGATGACATCAGGGTAGAAGGAGTTCATCCATTCTGTCCACTCGCCCTCACAGGGGTAGGGAGTTGTAGACTCCGTCCCTGGTGCTGAAGGTTCAGTAGTGGTGGAGATAAGCTTTCCTGTCGTGTAGACTCCTGAAGGCTCACCTGTGGTCATCTCAGATGGCTTGCCTGTAGTGTAGACTCCTGAAGGCTCACCTGTGGTCATCTCGGATGGTTTGCCTGTGATGTAGACTCCTGAAGGCTTGCCTGTGGTGTAGACTCCTGAAGGCTTGCCAGTGGTCATCTCAGAAGGCTTGCCTGTGGTGTAGACTCCTGAAGGCTTGCCAGTGGTCATCTCAGAAGGCTTGCCAGTGGTGTAGACTCCTGAAGGCTTGCCTGTAGTGGCTTCAGTCTCGGACATTGGTTTCGTTGTCTCAGAAACTGCTGTCGTGGTCTCCTCTGGTAGAACACCAGTTGTCCACCATTTTGGTCTCTCGGTAGAGGCAGTCGACTCGGAGGTTGTTTCGGGCAGTAGACGATTGGTAGTCATTTCTTCAGGCCTTGTGGTGGTTTCAGCTTTTACAATCTCCCCTGTAGTGAGTGAAGGCCTTGCTGTTGTGACCGGTTGCATCGGTCCCTTGGTAGTTTCAGGATGAGGAATGCCACTTGTTGTCGGGGACAGGGTGGTTGCGCCTGGCTCAGACGGTCCCTGGGTGGTTTCCAGTGACTCTGTGCTGCTGGTTGTATGCAGGAGGGTGGTTGTTGTGGGAGGTGGCTGTGTTGTAGGTGGAGGTGCCACACAAGAGCAGCACACTCCCAGTCTATCCTCCAGGATCATTCCCTTCTGTAAACAGCATTCAAAAAAGAAAATGAAATTTTGAAATGGAAATTACCAACAATTCTTCAAACTTCCGAAAATAATTTCATCAGGTTGGTGGAACATCTATATTTGGAGTTTCTTTTGACACAACCAGGTAATCTTACTTGCTGACGTTTCTCCAGCACTAGTTTTCAATTAGAGTATTTCTATAGATGCAAGTAAATGTTGCATGTACAGTAACTGTTAAAAGAAGTAGCAGTTATCTTTTCACACCTTATCAGCAAAGGAAGCAATTTGTACAAAATGTAGAATTCCAATGGGGTATGGACTCAAGTTAACCACAAAGCACCTCTCGTAACATTTAGCCACAAAATAAAGTGACCATGCAGTATGGTAAGTTGCAAACGCTTGTAGTCGGAATAAAAGAACTGAATTTGCTAAAAATGATACATTTCTTTTCTATATGATAGGTATCTGTGAATAAGACATAGAAACAAACCTGGAGACAGTCCTCCTCAGTCAGGTGACAGAAGATGTTACACTCCTCGTAGTAGTACTGATCCTTGTACTTACAGGTGCAGATGTCACAGTTGCCTCTCCAGAACACATCTCCCTCCTGAAATTAGAAAACAGGAAGGAAAAGTAGTGAATATTCTATCCAATTCAGTTCTTTTTTTTATGCTTTGATTTAAGATAGTTCCTTTCACAGAGTTGATATCTGCAAGTTCACTGCAACTGCAGTATAAAGTATAAAGTATAAAGCACATACTAAATTTAAATCACAAAAAAAGTGAAAATTTTCTTTCTCAATCTATTCTTTGTTTGCTCTGTTTAAGAACTATTTCAAAGCCAGTATCTTAACCACTAACAACAAAAATGATATCATAAATAGGGAAATGAAAAGAGTTTTCTTGCTACTTGTTAAAAAGCATCAGAAAGGCATACAGTCAAAGCCTTTCATAGTAACTATTCAAGATTAATCTCAATGGAATATTATAGGAAAATGGTCACAGTCAACAGGTGGCCACTATTGACAGAAATCCTAATGCTTGGGTCAAAGGGAAAATATAAGGGTCCGCTAAAAAAAAACATATTGCAGAGGTGGTCATTTGTACAGGTTTGACTGTTGACGTAACTCAAAAAGAGCAATTTGAAAGTGGTCAAAACAGAAACACATTGTTTTCATAACAATAGCTTCATCACACACTTTCGAACAATTGGTGAAAAATAGATCTAGAGAACCAAAGCCTACATAGTAAGTGTCTTCTCCATTCTGACAGGGTGTTGGGCAGGATGGGATATCCTTAAGACACATGGAGGTTCCCCAGTAGACGTCCTCAAATGTGTTGTCGGGACAGAGACAGTCGTTGCACATCCACCGCTCTTCAAACGGAGAGTTGCCACCGGCCAGGTCATCTGCGGTCCATGCCATCAGGTCTCTACAGGTCACCTCAACCTTACAGTCTTCAGAACACACTGGGAAGACAAAATGACATGATGTCAGATAATTTTCCGTATGACACAGGGTTCTACTTTTATCACACAGGCTTACATAGAACATTTAGAATGCATTTCGAGTGTGCCAAGTGCACCACTGTTGAAAATTCAAATACTGAATTCGGTCGTTAGAATTGCGGCTGTTACAATTTTTGTTCGAGGACACCAACTTTTCTCAACTTTTGGCACATTTCGCATTGAAATTTGTGTTTTCTGGGGTGGGTATGACATAAATGAAATACAACACAGTGTATTCTGCATCACCCTCGGTCCCAGCCCTCCCGCTGTACAGTTTGCATGCATGTATATGATACAAGCTCAACATACATGTACAAGTACCATTGAAATAGCACTCAAATTCAAAAACGTAAACCACTGCTTATGAAGCATCATGTAAAGGACTGGAACCCTTTCAAGTACAGTAGAGTGCAACCAGGTGAGTAATAATAGTCTGAGACTCTTAAACCTTTAATTTGGAAGCACTTAAAACCCCATCCACAGCCTTGCACAGTTCTTATTTATTTGTTCATTCATTTATTCCCTCCCTCATTCAGACTATGTTGTAGGTACCTGGTGTGTTGGTGGTGATCCTGACAGGAGTGGTTGTGGTGGTTGCCGGGAGGGGTGTTGTTGTGGTTGCCTTGGGAACTGTTGTGGTTGCCATGGTAACTGTTGTGGTTACAGTGGGCTCTGAACACTGGCAACAGATGTCCTCACGGTCGATCAGCACCTTCCCTTCCTGAAGCATAGAATATCAAGAAAATATTCTAACAACTGAAGGTTATGTTCTTGAAATATTTTATACTTTGGATCCATATCCCTGTTCAGGAAAACAAAGCAGAAGAATATGTAATAGCTAGGACATATCTGAAGTGTTCCTTATTACATTAAATGTTGAATGTACTTTTGCTGTTAAACAAAATCACTTAATCTACAAAACACTGTCTTCATCTCAAATAGAATGTAAACACTGATTATAAACCTTGATGAAATCAATGGTGTTACGTAATGTAGATAAAGTTTTAAAGAATGTAAATTACTCACTGAATACAAATTTCCCTTTGGATACATTGTAAGATATTGAAGAATCTGTATTTGTTTCTGTATCTGTATTTGTATAGCCCTTCGGCATAAGATACCAGTTTTAACAACACATTAAAATCTAAGGTGAACAATACCTTTTACTAAGTTTAGTGTTGTATGGTGTGAGTGCAAAAGTTAAAGTCACTGTGTAAGCATACTCACAGCTTCACAGTCTTGTGGTGTCAGGTTGCACTTGTGCTCGCACTTCTCGTAGTAAGAGCCGTCCTCATACACACACTCACACTGCTCACACTGGCCTCGCAGCCACACATCGCCAACCTGGGGAAACACAAACAACCAACAAGGTCTCATGCTTGGAAAGATAAATCAATATAGTCATTGTTTTAAAAAGCTAGATGTATTCAGATATTGTTGTAACAAAAGTACATAATCATGTACATACCATGTACAATATTGCCTGGTTTAATCATAATGTGAAATACCTTTCTAGTACAATGAACAATGGGAAACTCACTAAAACTTTGTTAAGATGGCTTAGGCCACATCAATTTAATTTCTTGGTTAACGGATTTTTTATTCTATTTTAGCAAAAAGAAAATCATGAAAACAGAAGGCTGGGGTGAAAAATTGCACCTGACCCTGTTCACTCCCTGAAACTGTGTGCACCAAAGTACAAACTTTCCTCTGAGATTCTGTTTTCCTGTTGATTTTCCAATGTAGCATTTGTTTAAAAATTCCTTTAACCAAGAAATTAAAATGGTTTGGCCTTAAACCTGTTTAGTAGCATTCAAGTTAGATGACCAACAGGGTAGGATTTAAGCTGTTAATATACTTGTCCAAAAGAGGGGTATCTAACCTTGCAGTGCAAAAGAAAATGAAAAGGCAGCAAGGAAAGAAGTATGCATTTCCTTTTAATGAAAATCTTGGTGAGAAGCATTCTTCATGCATTAACTGTGCAGGCAGCAGTGCAGGATGCATGCAAACTTACCTGGTACTCTTTACCAAGGTAGGTACAGCCAGCACACAGGTCAAGCTTCAAGCAAGGATAAAAAAGCACAATGCAGAAATGCAGATATTAGCTACTTCTCTTCTATTGCATAAGGTTTGATCTTCAGAAGGCTTTTTATATGACTGCAAGTTTCAATGCTTTAGAACGCAGATATAAAAAGTGACTATAGACATATCGTTCATCAGCATACACAAGGGAACTTTTGCATGCAAAGATCATAGTAGAGCAGAAATATCATGCAGATTATCACATATGAGGAAATAAATTGCATTTATGATTATACAGGCCTTAGCAATAACTTCTGGCTCTTACATCTATGTCACATGCATCACTAGAGCAATTTCTGATATTCCATAACAAGGTCTCCTAAAGCTGGCATCTCACAGCAGAAAACTAGCCCACTCAAAGACTTTGTGAGCTTCTAAGGAATGTTTTGAAATCTCCTCACAATAACTGCTTGATTTTCAAGCATGGGCCGATAACCACACTGGTCATCAAGCCCCATTTAATGTAATGGAATATATTCAGGCAAAGAATAGGCTTGACTCTCTTGCAAATTTGAAATACGGCAACCTTCTATGGATCAATAGATTCCTCCATTGACATCAATGCACTGCTCAATTACCAGCCTCAAAGTCTATCTACAGCAGCAGCTTCTTTCCACAGACTGCCAAACTATTGAACTCTCTCCATAACAACTGTTTCCCTCCCGCATACATCTTGCATAACTTCAAAATTAATGTTAACACTCTTTGTGGCATTGTGTGGCCTAACGGCTAGAACGTTCGGCCGTCAAACAAGGGAACCCGAGTTTGAACCCGGCTTACCCCCAGACATGTCTGGACATGCGCCCGGACGTTGTGCCCTTAGGAAAGGCACTTAACACAAATTTCCTCACTTCACTCAGGTGTAAATGAGTACCTAGCTTTGGTTAAGGACGTCCCTTGGATAGGACGTTAAATGGAGGTCCCGTGTTTGGGGAGAGCCACAACCCGCGCACGTTAAAGAACCCACCACACCTTTCGAAAAAGAGTAGGGGCATGCCCCGGTGTGCGATGGTCCAAATCTTACAGTCTGGTCTGGGATGACATCTTGAAAAGGTGATAGTCACCTGTTATGTCAATCCTTCCACAAATGTGGTAAATCAAAATAAATCGAAATAAATCTCGTAGCATTACCATCTCCATCTTTCATCGACTTAGTACAATTATAATCTAAGAAGTGGTTAACTGGCTTTGCATTGAACAAACCCTTTAAAAAAAAACCTACTCACCCTGTACTCCTTGCCATTGTACTTGCAGGTCTCACAGACCTCGGGGATCTTCAGACACATCATGGTGAACCAGAAGTCCTCATCTACCACGGTCCCTGCTGGGCACGGACAGTCCCAGCATGCATCATAATCGTCCCAGGACACCTCGAAAGGAGGTGTCATGGGGTCGTAGAACTCCTGGTCCTCGCAGGTGATTGGTTTCACACAGGTCTCGGGGCAAGCTGGGATTGAAATAGGAGACGGAAGCCTAAACACACCAGCTACACTATAATGCTATATGAAACAGGGTCTTTATGAGTATCCGTAAACGACCTGTCTTAACTATGTCGGTGTACCCATGAGTCATCCTTCCTGTCTACATTGGATCAAAGCCAAACCACTGACTTCCAATTCTCCAAGTATCCTATAACATCTTTTCCATCTTATATCCTGGCATACAGGCTGCCACTCTGCAATATTCACATAACTACAGACACACATCAAGACTAACAAACAGATGCATCAGCTGATTACCCTACCTCAGTCTGTTGTAATGGAGCTAAGAATTAAGGACACTGTACTGTAAACATAAAATATTCGCATTGGTTTTGTGTTCATGGCTATTGTGATGAACTCTGACTGCAAAATTGCCCCATAAAAATGTGCTCTGTCTCATTACTGTAAAACTTTAAAACACCAGGAATGCCTTTTCCCCTCCTGCTCTAATCAAATCCCTGCAAATTCCTGCACATTCGTATTCAGAATTTCGGATACAGTTGTATAGACACAAAATCTACAGTAGCTTGTGATATGTGTTTTGTGAGGAAACACAACACCTGTCCCTGGTGCTGAATGGCCTTCAGAAAGAGTTATGTAAAAGGGGAAAGGGAAAGGGATCTCGAACCAGTTTAGCTCAAATGAACTCAATGAACAGATAAGCTACTCTTCCACTGGTCGTGACAGAGAAGACAGACGCTATGTACAGTATTTACAGGTTCATTGTACCGGGGAAATTCCCCTAGCTCTTTGCGACAAGCACAATGAACAGTGGACCACGGCTTAACGTCCCGTCCTAAGGACTGCGATCTTTAACGGTAGCGTGCATGTCGGGTGAGCGACACACCCGGGATCGAACCTGGGGCTTCTAGTTCCAGAGGCAAGATCGCTAACCACTGGACTACGCACGCTACGCTAATAAATTTAGATCATGTAGTATGTTTACATGTTTGCAAAATACTGTCACTTACCTGGAGAAGTTGGAGAAACAGTAGCTAAAAAATGTAAAATGAAAAATAAATTAGTTAAGTTATAAAAAATGACAACAGCAAATGGCTAGGGCACGATATTTGTACAATCAAAAACATGTCAGCATTGAAAACCATTATGATAGTACGTTTCTTTGGCTTCGATTAGAAGAATCATAAAATCAAGGACGTCTACAGCTGAAATGATGAGTCTTACTTCTTGGCTTCTGTGTTGAAGCAGGTGTCTCAGGTGCAAGTGTTGTCTCAGGTGCAGCTGTTGTTGCAGGTGCAACAGTCGTTGGCAGTTCCACACACTCACAGCACACACCAGGCCTGTTGTCAAGCACCTTGCTAAGCTGGTATAGACAAACACATCATGATCAGTAACAACATACATGTATACAGTTGAAAAAATGATTACAGAATGAATACTTTTCTAGCATCATTTTTGGCGATGGCTCAGGGTGTAGCTTACTTTAAAGTATTGTACTTGGGTTTGTTGTTTGATTAGAATATTTTCTTTTCATCTGTTCCTTTCTCTTGGTTGCAGAAAAAGCTGGTATAAAGTTCATACAGGTCAGAGCGCTACCTAAAAGAAAACAGATTATTCACTGGTGGAAAGAGGGGTTACAGAAAGGGTGTCCTCTCCCAATAGATGTTTTGGAAAGAAAAGGATGAGCCACTACATGTACTTTGATAAAAAAAATCAGAGGTTAGTATCAGTATCTGTAAAGCTAGGATAATTGCGCATACGTAGCACACTAGCTTCACAGCCATGTAACAACAGCTGGTTATGTTACATTGAATGACCTCTAACACCTAAAAATACAGATTTTAAGCTAGACTAGAAGAACAGATCTTTGATTTACTTTCTTTTGGCCCTTTAGCGTCTGGACGCTGTTGCACTAAGTTCACTCAACTAAGTTAGATTGAGGAGCGGACTCATGTCAGGCAGTCAATCGGAAAGCAGTTCGTGCATGTGGCTCCCACGCTTTCCGTGCCCTTCGAAGATGACCTTCAGGACAGTAGGTTGCCAAAAAGGATGTAATTTTCAAATTTTACTCACCTTCTGACAGTCTTCTTGAGTCAGCTGACAGACGTTGCTGTGACACAGTTCTGTCAGAGTGTCTGGGTCGCAGGCACACTATTCACAGACAATCATCTAAACTGATATATGTACCAATGATACAGATACATATGCTTACCTTCTGACAGTCTTCCTGAGTCAGCTGGCAGACGTTGCTGTGGCACAGTTCCGTCAGCGTGTCTGGGTCGCAGGCACACTGTTCACAGCTGCCCTTCCAGTACACCTCACCCGGCTGGTACTGTCGCCCGTTGTACTCACAGTAGCACCTGTCACTAGGCTCCTTCAGACAGAGAGAAGTTCCCCACAGGGTATCCTTCACTGTGCCTGCAAGAAGAAAGGTAGAAATGAGAAAATTAATGGAAAGGATCCAAAATATTAGAAATTGTCTTAAGTGTGCAGAAATCATTTGAGATTGGCTCATTTGACTTAATTTGTATATGATGGTAGGAATTTATCAAAAGGTTTGATGGAAAGGATCCAAAATATTAGAATTTACGTGTACAGAAATAATTTGAGATTAGCTCATTTCACTTACTTTGTATATGATGGTAGGAATTTATCAAAAGGTATCAAATTTTAAGACAACTGGATGATTTGAAAATTCAGTAAACAGACGCTGGCAGAGGCAAGTGAAAAGAATTTCAAGCACCATACTGTAATATACTAGATCAGGAAAAGCTCAAATTGCTTTCCACACAAATTGAAAGAAATGTTTCCTTTTGGAAACACAAATTCTGAAGCATTTGACATAGTTGTTAGCACTCAAGAAACTAATTTGGAAGGACAGGAACTTCTTTCTGCAATGAATGACAAGAAATTCTGGAGGACGAACTTCTCTTGCTGCACCTCGAAAGAGGAGGAACGATGATGATGATGAATGATGATGTTAGCACTATCCCTTCTGGTTGTTGCTTCAGCAATGTATATGTATATCAGGGTGAATACATTGTATATGTCATACATCTAGAGTATTTAATATACATGTATGTTCAGGACAGAACTTACCAGTAGGGCAGGCACAGGCACCACAGTCAGCGGGAACATCTCCTTCAAAGCTGTCCTTGGACCAGTCTTCACATGTCATCTGGTATGTACAGGATTCTCCACACACTGGAAACAAACAAAACTCAATCTTAAGTTTGTAAAACTTGACAATGACTGGAGCTGATCAGTCAGAAATTTTGGTGAGTTCAATTTTTGTGTTGGTAATTGGAGTTCAACTTTGATTCAGAATGCATTGAGTTTTGTTCAACTGTATCGAAAACAGTGCAGAAAGCTTGTGAATTCTTTGAGCCACTGTAAACTACCTTAAATCCTAAGAATATGATTTCTATGCTTCTTTATCAAAGCGCCATGACTTTTTGGTCTCAAAGGAATCTAAATTATATTACAGTAAAATACATTTTATCTTTTTACATGAATTAAATGAACTAGCTAAAACTAGGAGTAACATAAAGTATGAAAAATAGTGTTCTCTATTATGATCTTACCTGGCCTAGTTGTCGGAGTCACTGCAATTGTAGTTGTCAGTTCGGGAGCTGCAGTGGTCTGAGGTTGTGGCTGTTCTGTTGTAGGTGGTGCTGCAGTACTGCAGTATTCCTCTGGGTGGCGCTGCACACACCTCCAGTTGGTCCTGTCCCAGGTGTTCTCGTTACAGAGGCAGTACCGTGTGCATTCAGGCAGGCCCAGACAGTGGTCAGTGTTACCCGCACAGTCAGCAATGCACAGACAGGAGGAGGAACAACCTACGTAAAGAGATATACCCATTGGTAACTTACATAATTCAATTACTACAATGTATTGCAATCTGTTGCATAAAGGATTTATAATTGTTGTGAAAACATGTTTTGCATTTTTGAAATAGACTGCAGTCAATGATATCTTTAGTAGACAGTTTTACTTACGTCTTGTAGGCCTAGTGGTCGTCTCAGAAGGCTTGCCTGTGGTGTAGACTACTGAAGGCTTGCCTGTGGTGTAGACTCCTGAAGGCTCACCTGTGGTCATCTCAGAAGGCTTGCCTGTGGTGTAGACTTCTGAAGGCTCACCTGTGGTCATCTCAGAAGGCTTGCCTGTGGTGTAGACTCCTGAAGGCTCACCTGTGGTCGTCTCAGAAGGCTTGCCTGTGGTGTAGACTCCTGAAGGCTTGCCTGTGGTCATCTCAGATGTCTTGCCTGTGGTGTAGACTCCTGAAGGCTCACCTGTGTTCATCTCAGAAGGCTTGCCTGTGGTGTAGACTCCTGAAGGCTCACCTGTGGTCATCTCAGATGTCTTGCCTGTGGTGTATACTCCTGAAGGTTCACCTGTGGTCATCTCAGAAGGCTTGCCTGTGGTGTAGACTCCTGAAGGCTTGCCTGTGGTCTTCTCAGAAGGCTTGCCTGTGGTGTAGACTCCTGAAGGCTTGCCTGTGGTGTAGACTCCTGAAGGTTCACCTGTGGTCATCTCAGAAGGCTTGCCTGTGGTGTAGACTCCTGAAGGCTCACCTGTGGTCATCTCAGAAGGCTTGCCTGTGGTGTAGACTCCTGAAGGCTCACCTGTGGTCATCTCAGAAGGCTTGCCTGTGGTATAGACTCCTGAAGGCTCACCTGTGGTCTTCTCAGAAGGCTTGCCTGTGGTGTAGACTCCTGAAGGCTTGCCTGTGGTCATCTCCGAGGGCTTGCCTGTGGTATGTGTGCTTGGAGGTTCTATAAAGCAAAACAACAAACGAATAATCTATTTCAAAGAAATACTTATGAATATTTTCAATGTCTTCCAAATTTTTGTCGTTGACATTTTTCATACTCATACCTATAAAAGGTTTTACATCTATGGAAATCATACAACATTCCCGTTGCAGACCAAATTTCTTTAATACAAAAAAAACTCAAAACAATAGAGAGGACATATTTTCAGCAACAAAAACAGCAATGTCTACCGCTTACCTGTTCCACAATCTTCTTCATCCCGACCATTAGCACATTGGACCTTCCCATCACAGAGCATAGCAGGGAGGGGCAGACACTGGCCATCCCCACAGTCAAACACCTGACATGGTGGCTTTGTGGTGGTTACTGCTGGTTTTCCTGTGGTGTAGAATTCTGAAGGCTTGCCTGTGGTCATCTCAGATGGCTTGCCTGTGGTGTAGACTCCTGAAGGCTTGCCTGTGGTCATCTCAGATGGCTTGCCTGTGGTCACCTCAGAAGGCTTGCCTGTGGTGTAGACTCCTGAAGGCTTGCCAGTGGTAAAGACTCGAGAAGGCTCACCTGTGGTCATCTCAGATGGCTTGCCTGTGGTGTAGACTCCTGAAGGCTCACTTGTGGTCATCTCAGATGGCTTGCCTGTGGTCATCTCAGATGGCTTGCCTGTGGTGTATTCCTTTGAAGGCTTGCCTGTGGTAAAGACTCGAGAAGGCTCACCTGTGGTCATCTCAGATGGCTTGCCAGTGGTGTAGACTCCTGAAGGCTCACTTGTGGTCATCTCAGATGGCTTGCCTGTGGTCATCTCAGATGGCTTGCCTGTGGTGTATTCCTTTGAAGGCTTGCCTGTGGTGTAGACTTCTGAAGGCTTACCTGTGGTCATCTCAGAAGGCTTACCTGTGGTCATCTCAGAAGGCTTGCCTGTGGTCATTTCAGATGGCTTGCCTGTGGTGTATTCCTTTGAAGGCTTGCCTGTGGTGTAGACTTCTGAAGGCTCACCTGTGGTCACCTCAGACGGCTTGCCTGTGGAAAGCCCTTCAGTCGTTGTAGTCTCCCCACCACACTCACAGAACACCCTGACCTTGTAGTCGTAGCAGAAAGGCAGGAATCCACGCTGCTTGGAGTTCTCACAAACCAGACCCTGGTGGATGTCACAAGTCACATCCTGGCCAGTCCTGGTGTAGTCCATCTCCAAACCACTGTCCACGCGGCACTGAATATCTACATGAAATGGAAAATAGATTGCAATTGCTTTTTAACTTTTGTATTCACTTTTTCTACAGCTCAGATATTCTTGAAAATTAGATACAAAATGGAGTACATTGCCAAAGGCTGCAAAATCTATAGTACAAAATTCAGGTTCATAACTTCATAGTCAACTTAGAATCTGAAAAGCCCAGTAGTTTTAAAGAAATAGATACTAGACTTACTTGCGATCATCTCTGGCCCACAGAAGTCATATTTCTTCCTCAGGTTGTCCAAAGTCTCAAAGTCTCCGCCAGAGATGACATCAGGATAGAAGGAGTTCATCCATTCTGTCCACTCACCCTCACAGGGGTAGGGAGCTGTAGGCTCTATCCCTGGTGCTGAAGGTTCAGTGGTGGAGATAAGCTTTCCTGTGGTGTAGACTCCTGAAGGCTCACCTGTGGTCGTCTCAGAAAGCTTTCCTGTGGTGTAGACTCCTGAAGGCTTGCCTGTGCTCACCTCAGAAGGCTTGGCTGTGGTCATCTCAGATGACTTGCCAGTGGTGTAGACTCCAGAAGGCTTGCCTGTGGTCATTTCAGATGGCTTGCCAGTGGTGTAGACTCCAGAAGGCTCACCTGTGGTGTAGACTCCTGAAGGCTCACCTGTGGTCGTCTCAGAAAGCTTGCCTGTGGTGTAGACTCCTGAAGGCTCACCAGTGGTCATCTCAGATGGCTTGCCTGTGGTGTAGACTCCTGAAGGCTCACCTGTGGTCACCTCAGATGGCTTGCCTGTTGTGTAGACTCCCGAAGGCTTGCCTGTGGTGTAGACTTCTGAAGGCTCACTGGTTGTGTACACCTCTGGTTTCACAGTTGTCGATGTGGTGCACATTTCTTCAGTTGGCTGCCTAGCACATCTTCCATTGCTCAGCCTGATGTCATCTGCCCTCTGGCAGGTGCAGTCAGTACTGCAGGCTGACATGTCCAGGCATGTGCCAAATCCACCATCACAGGCCAGCATGCAGTTACAGGCAGATGGGCACACTATGGAAAATGATAGATTTGTTAATGCATTAGAAATTATCATAATTCCATTTAATACATGGCATTAAGTCATTATGAACAACTGGACTTTGTGAACAACCAATATTTTCCAAGACAAAGGATATGTAAAATATTGAGCACACCTTTCCAAATACATTCAGTATATACAGTATAATGCATTTTAGTCTGCAGAGAGAGTTTTACACATAACTACCATCATTCAACCTGGAACAGCATTTTGCCTTAAAATCAAAGTGTAACAATATTGCAGAGGTGCTTGGCTTCAACCTCCAAATAACACCACAGAAATGTAAAAAAACGTAATCTTTTCCATTTTAGAGGAAAAATGCACATGCATCTATAGCCCAACAAATGACTCACATGGCAACATTTCCTTAGTAGTTTTAACAGTTGGAACAGACGTTGTCACAGATGAACCAGTTGTGGTCTCCAGGGGGCTGGATGTTTCGTATTGACCGGTTGTGGTTGGTGCATACGGACAGTTCTCTTCGTCCTGTCCATCAGAGCAGTCCACGTTACCGTCGCACTTCCAGCTGGCAGGGTAGCACATTCCGTCACAGGACAGCTTACCAGTACCACAGGTTGGAGTGGTTGTGGCACCTATGGAAGGAAAAAATCAAGCAAATAAGATTATTACAAGGTGATACAAAATTACCAAAAACAAGTCTGGGAGTGTCTGTGTAAGGAGAATATCAGAGAGAGTTAAAATCATCTTTATTGACAATACACAAGATGAATAATCAAAAACTCCTATGATAACCCCTTTTCTGGATTAGGACGCCAAGGGGGTGCAAGGTACAAAATTGTATCAAAATGTTACAAGAAAAAAAAAGGGGCAGGACTAAAGAATAACTATGAATAACTATGCAAACCTGGCATACTTGGGCAATGTCTTATGGGTGGAGACAAATTCTTTCAGCAAACAAAAACTAATCCCTAATCTTCATGTCACTTGTGAACAATTGTGGATGCCATCTTACCTATAGATGATTGGTCACTTGAATTCTGAACAAGACTGCAGTAGTACAGACAAAAATTACATGTGCTTACTTTTTTTGCTGGAACAAAATTTATGTCTGTAATTGGTCAACTACCAACACTGATAAGCCTTCCTTGTCAAGCTAATCTTTAGCCTTCTTCCGTATGTGAATAGAGGGAATTCTTTTACTGAAATATCTGGAAGATCTTACTTGGTCTGGCTGTGGTAGCCTTAGCTGTGGTTTCCTCTGATGGCCTGTGTGTTGGGAAGGTTTCTGGAGTTGTTCCCTCTGGCTTCTGTGTAGTACCTGTTGCCGATGTTGTCTCTGACAGAGTGCCTGTTGTGTGAGGCATCCTGACCTCTCCTGTTGTTGGCTGTGGAGTCTCTGCTGTTGTGTGAGCTCCCTCTGTGATGACAACTAATGCAAGAGAAATGTTTAAAAAAGTTAAAGTCCACCCGCGCCACTTGGTGGAGCCTATGGCGGCGCCCATCTCCAATTTACAGCTCTTGGGCCAAACAACTTTGCACAAGTCACTACAGCAGGGGGCTAGTCTGCTGGCAGTGATGTGTGTGTTTCACTTCCATACCTTTCCCCAAATATTAAGTGCTAAGCAGAGAAAGCAGTATGTACCATTTTTAAAGTCTTTGGTATGACTTGGCCGGGGATCAAACTCATGGCCTAACATGTGCAAGGCGAACACTTTACCCACTAGGCCATTGCACTGGTTAGCAAGAAATATGGGTTGAAGAATTTTTTGTGACGTCAAAGCAGTGTCTGCGGCCATGTTGGTGTCCCTATCTGCATTTCAGTGAATCATAGCTCATAGTCAAGATCTTCTGACACTCTTGTCAAATAACTGCTGTCAAATTTCTACTGCTTAAAGAAGAGAATACCAGAAGGATACAATGATGCTGATAAATATGATGTGAATGCTTAATCTATAAGCCATTGAAATGCAGATAGGGACACCAACATGGCGGTCTGCACCTACCTGCTTTTAAACTTCATTGTTTGAAATGTTAACCAGCAGGTATGGTGACTTTGTTGGTTCCATGGAAGCATTTGAGTCTATCACAGAATGCCAGTTTCTTTTTAACGTCGCCAGTGTGTTTTTAAACATCATTCTTGTTATCTTTCTTTTTATTTCCCCTGCCCACGCCAATATTTCACTACAAAAAGTATGAGAACCAAGTAATTGAAATCTTGTGAACTAAGCTGTTGCTTACCAGGTTTTCCAGTGGTGTATGTCTGTGCAGTTGTCCCCTGTGGTTCTTCAGTGTGGTACGGTCCTGATGTGATGGCGATGTAGGTGGTCGGTGCCGCAGTGGGCAGGCTGGTCACTGGGACCAGGGAGGTAGTGGTGGCCTGGCCAACTGGAGACAAGAAATGTGTATGACTTAATCACGCTTTTATAAAGCTACTTCACAAGCAGGGGCCAGGGCAGCTAAAGGATGTGTATGATTTGATAAATGCTCCCAGTTTAAAATTTTGTAAACTTACTTCACAAGCAGGTCGCCTAAAGACAAATGATATGTATGATTCAATCATGCTTCTAGTTTTGTTTACACTTTGGAAGATTGATTTAATGATTAGATCAAATTATTTAGGTTTTGTAAAGATAGATTACAAGCAGGCTAACTAGAGAAAATTTAAAGGATGCTTATGATCGAATCGTGCTAACTTAAAGTTTGTAGTTTTACTTGTGAACATTACTACTTTACAAGCACATCAACAGTCTAAGATAATGGTAATAATTTATGCAGACAATAACAGATTTTTTTGTTAGAATCTTCTTTTCTGTGAATTATGTATTTTGTGAGGATTAAAAGATCCTTACCACATGTTGGGCAGCACTTGCCAGGCTCCTGGGTTACCATGTAGCCCTGTAATGGAAAAATAAAATCATATTCAAAACATTTTCAAATGATAGAAAACCTTTTTTGTGTTACCTACACATCAACAAACAAAAACAATACTTCCAAATGCAGTATGAGCTCAGATATCTAACTATATGTACGTTACAACACCTAACAACATCTAAGGCCATGTTAATTTGATTATATAGATAACATCCTCAGGGGACCCTAAAACTGATGCGAGCGTGCAAATAAAAAAAGTTTGGCAAAAAGAAATTGCCTTCATTATAAAATCTATGTGGTTATAAAGATGAAGAAAACACAAGTCCTTTTCCTTGACTTTGGGATTGATTTTGCCATTATACGAAATTACTATCCGTTTTCGCAAATATTTTTTGGCAGCATATATTTTTTTCATTTTGCAGCTGCTTTGTACGACTTATAGTATGGCCAAAAACTGGCGGGGGGGGGATGAAAATCAATGCGCACACAGATGTCATCCATAAAATCAAATCAACATACATATGTACTTTACAACTTAGCTTACCTCAGGGCAGGGTACAGCAGGACAGATGAGTCGGTCACACTCGACCCGTCCCTCCTCCATACACTGGCAGCTCTCGCAGGCAGTATGGGTAACAACTGTGCAACACCTAACTACTCCACAACAGAAACAGGAAGCTAACCTCTGGGCAGGGTACAGCAGGACAGATGAGTCGGTCACACTCGACCCGTCCCTCCTCCATACACTGGCAGCTCTCGCAGGCAGTATGGGTAACAACTGTGCAACACCTAACTACTCCACAACAGAAACAGGAAGCTAACCTCTGGGCAGGGTACAGCAGGACAGATGAGTCGGTCACACTCGACCCTTCCCTCCTCCATACACTGGCAGCTCTCACAGGCAGTACGGGCCCAGACCTCTCCTACCTCGTGGTACACTTCAGCTGGGTCCTCACACACTGGGCCTGCAGAGGGCACACATGTAATGGTGTGGTTCAATCACGACTTACTGACAGTCTAACTGGTCTGGACCTTTTAATCTTGTGGCAAGTGCTACAACCTTGGGTTTGTGTGCTGGTGGCCCAGGTTTGGTTCCTGGGAGCTAGGGAATTCTACGTATCGCCTTGGCCGTTTCACATATTAAGTTTATATTATAGATAAAGCGAACAATAACAAAAATTGATAGACAAGCAAAGATAGGAGCATTTCTGGTCTTGGTACACCAAAGCAACAGTTAGTAGGTTGAAGCTCATTTTACTGTGGTGCGTAAAGTTGATTTATCTTACAAATTTTGTTTTGATGACAATTGTGGCTTGGTAAGAAAAAAACAGCAACAGAATAATGACATTAAAAACAACATATATTTCTTACTCTATTATGGAAGCGAAGCATGAAAATACAGGTGACCGTACAAAGGTCCTGGTTGTATGTAGTGGACTGACTACAATGCATGCTATGGTTGTAATTTCAGGTGAATAAAGAGCCTTACTACTTTAATGAGCATCAAAATTTGATCAGTACTTAAAGAACTTTTTACTAAGAGTGAGTATTGAACAGCTTGAGAGAAATGATAAGGATCCAACCCTACCTGCAGGTTTGCACTTGCAGCAGACGCCGTCATCTGGTTTGGCGTTCACCATCTCATAACCTTCCTCACACTGTGTGATGGGACAGTACTCCCCACAACTGGGCCTGTTGTCATCCATACACTTACACATAGTACACTGATCAGGCAGCCAGATCTCACCAGGCTGAAGTAGGGAGAATATAGAAATGTGTTAGTCACACTGTGTGGTGGGACAGTACTCTCCACAACTGGGCCTGTTGTCATCCATACACTTACACATGGTGCACTCATCAGGCAGCCAAATCTCACCAGGCTGAAGTAGGGAGAATATAGAGATGTGTTAGTCACACTGTGTGATGGGCCAGTACTCCCCACAACTGGGCCTGTCCGTCATCCATACATTTACACATGGTGCACTCATCAGGCAGCCAGATCTCACCAGGCTAAGGACAGCAGAAATATGTTAGTCACAATGTTAGTCACAATTTGACAGTGTTCACTGTTGTCATCCATACACTTACACATAGCGCAACCATCGGCCAGCCAGATTTTACCAGGCTGAAATAAGGAGGATATACACGTCAGTCAAACATGTTAATCACACTGTGTTATGGTATAGTGCTCCAAACTGTGTCTATTTGTCCATTTGCCTTCATGCATGCAAGGGAAGCTTTCAGATATGTTCTTGATAAGTCTAGATGATTATTTCAATGATGAGTAAATATTTTTTTCTAAACAACACAAACATGTCAAATAAATTATGAATGGACTTTTCTGTAGGTATCTATAGATCTTGACCAAGGAAACAAGTGATTGGTTTTCTGGAAAGGTCAACGGACTTTGATAACTTCATGATTCTTAATAGAAGTTTGTGATTCAATTTACTCTAAATTTGCTACAAAGGAATAAGCCAGAGACTTAGAGTTTGAAGAATTTATTCCTTTCACTATCAAGAAAATAAAGGTATACTCACAGCATATGATTTACCCTCGTATTCACATGTGCACTGTGAGGGCTCCACGCACTCCAGACCATTGAAGACCATGTCGTCAGGACAGGCGCAGCCCGGCTGGCAGGTGTCCATCTCACAGGTGGCTGTCAGGTTAGTACAGGTGCGGTGGCAGGCACAGATGGACTGGTACTCCATTCCATTGGTACAGGTGCCTGGAACAAACAAACAAATTTGTTCATTTCTTTGAAAAAGGTCTGACTGCTACAAGGAATGAGAAGATGGAGCATATAGGAAAATGGAGAACACTATGTACATAATGATATGTTAATCTTTTGTTTGACTCATGTTTTCCTATAATTATGTATAATTTGCATCTTGTTTGGCTAACTTTCTGATTTGGTTGGTTCACGTTGTGTTACTTTAAGTCACTAAAAAAATCAACATCCTTTTTAGGAATTCTGTTTATAATTTGCACAGATACAACAGGATCAAACAAACATTATTTGATCTTCTTATTCAGTTTTACTTTGCTAGAAGCACTTGTTCAGATGTTCATGCAAAGAAGGATACTAGACACCATGAACAATAGATACAGCTTCAATGTGTAAGAAAATTCTCCTAATCAAGTGACCAGTGAAAAATTGCTTAAACAAACGCCTTGTCCTAAGGACTGTAAACGTTAATGTTAAATGTTAACTGTTAATGCTTTAAGATCAATCAAAAGGAAATAAGATAGGCAGGAGTTAGAAAAAGAAACTCAGCTAACTTGGTCCAAGCAACTTGCCAAAAATTATGATGTCAGTCAAGGAGAAGCTACTGGGATACTAGGATAACAAAAAGACTGCAATAAAACATTTAAAATTTGATATAATCTCTTGACATTTTCTCAATGGTCCATTTTGTAAAAGTCAAATTTAGGCATGTGGATCTCAACAGGGTGTTAGACATATCTAAACAGAGATGGGTTGCGTGAAAGGTATCCTTACTTGGGAAGCATCCGCAACATTTCCCAGGCACGTTCTCGAACACCTCTCCCTCCTTACAGTCCTCAGGTGAGATGTTACAGTCCATGTCACACTCAATACCACCCTTAGTACAGGCACACGTGGTGCACTCATCCTTGGTAAAGGTGGCACCAAACTGGAATAGAGAATAATGTCGTTAGATCAAATTTTGAATGCTGCTCAAAACCAAACCAATGTTACCTAAATTGTATGTCAGTATGTAGAAGGGTTAGAATTGCAAACACATCTTAATCAAATTTACAGACTCTGAGAAGAAAATGATGGTTTCTCTCTCTCTCTCTATCCAATTTAACGTCTTTTGTTCCCCATCATCTGGGGGTTAAACGTGCTTGCACATGGATGGGGGAGCCCCAGAACTCCTCATCAAGTGCAAGTCCTTTTTTGTAGCAAGAGTTTTTACGGCTGGATGCCCTTCCTAACGCCAACCCAAACCCTACTGCTGGGCTTAGGACATGGGAAATGTGTGTTAAGTGCCTTTCCCAAGGGCACAACGTCTGAGTGCGTGTCCGGACATGTCTGGGTACTCCACTGGGGATTGAACCTGGGTCTTATTGGTTCATAGCCGGATGCTCTGCCACTGTGCTACACAGACGCCACGTTTCTAATTGTTAAATGGCAGAAACCATAACCTTCAATTAATTGATTAATCAACCAACGAATTAGTCAATCAATCATTCTTTATTGAATCCAACAGCAAGTAGAATACAAAAAAGAGGGCTAGATTCATAATTATAATCATTATCTAACAGTGACACAAATATCATACATTTGAATAAATATAAGGAGGCTTGCAAACTTTTTTTCCAGATATGCATGGAAGAGGCTATCAAACATGAAAATACAAGATTTTCTTAATATCTAAAGAAAGAACAGGAGAGCTATTCATCAAAATCTGTTAAATTATTTGATAAATTTCAGTCACCTTTTAGAATTGTTTGGTGCCACACACAACTGAATAAAAAGGAACATCTCAATGATCTTAATGAAATAAAACAACAGAACTGTAAGACAGACCTTGTAGAATTTCTCATGTGGTGGGTAGTAGCAGGGGCAGTCGATGGCTCTGATGCACTCCCCATTGTTGAGCACCATCCCCTCCACACAGCCACACCCGGACTCACAGCTGCAGGTGTGGTTCTCCCTAGCCAGGTCCTTACAGCTGGTGTGGCAGGTGCACTCCTTGTACTCCTGGTTGGTGCTGCACACAACTGAAAATGGGGAACAAATTTCTGGTTCAGAAACTTATAACTAAAAAGTCAAAAATCCTTCCTCCACCAGATGGTGCATAGGGTTGCGCCCATCTCTGTTTCAATAGCCCTTGGGCCTTACAATGTTGTGCAATTTTGCAGCAGGGGGCTAGTCCACTGGTAGTGGTGTGTGTTTAACTGCCATACCCTTTCCCCACTGCTGAAAACTTACAATTGTCACCTGCAAACTGCTAAAGATGCGTAATTATGTTTATCAGTCAAAAATTGTCATAAAGTACTTGAAATTATGATATATCCTGGAAATTTTATATCTGTATCTGTATGGCGCCAGCGTAACTGCCCTTCAGCATAACACACCAGCTTTGCAGGTAAGTAGCATGGTAGAAGCTGGTTGTGTTACACCAAACAACATGTCACACCTAACTTTGGCACATCTAACTGCATTTTCTAAAGCTATCCAGCTAAGATGACCCTATAAAAGTCATTTGGGCTTTTACAGTGATCTCTCACTACAAACTTATCACACCACAAGCATACTTTGTCTTCCATTGCATTACTATGATTGATTCAACCGCAATATTTGCCATCGTGAAGACCAACCCACCTGGAGTTGTGACAGGGAGGCTGGTTGTTGGGGTAGGGGAGCCTGTGGTGTAGCTGCTCACTGTTGACCCTGCAGTTGCCACAAACACTGCAAAAATATATTATAATTCAGCTGTGTAGAAGTGAAAAACTATCACGTAAATACTGAGCCAGATAAATCTCAAATAACTGAATCAAATGTAACTCAAATTGAGCTATTGCCAACTGCTTAATTGAACATTCCATTTCATTTGTCTACTACAAAAATTACTACAAAGATGATGCTTTCAAGCATTTGAGGCCTGTGTGTTAAATCACCAGTTTAAGTCCAAATCAGGCAAATAACGTTATTCTTTTATTATAAGATTAGTAATATTCAAATCCATAAATCCAAATTTTCATTATTGAAAAGCATTAAATATAATTGTAGTTCAACAAACCTGTGGTCTCGACAGGGACTGTGTATGTTGGTTCTGTTGTGGTCTGTGGGTAACATTCTTCTTCTGATGGCATGGTGGCACAGCGCTCATTGTACCTGCAAGAATTACAGAGGATAGAATTACCAAATCATGGAATACTGTGGATGTAGAAATGTTCGAATGGATTTAATTTCACGGTAGGGAGAAAATGTAGTGTTTGCAGTGGTTCTGAGTTCGCGTTTGAAACAATGGTAGTGTTACAGTCACACAATGGAACGGCTTTTTGTGGTGGTCTTAAGTCTGCAGTAAAAAGTTCACTGCGAAAACCGTGAACATAAAACCACCACAAACATTTCTGCATTTACAGTAAATCATGTGAAATGTGTCTGTCCATGGTTTCTTGTGTGGTTCATCTAAAACACTGGAATTCTGCTCTACATCCTATCCAAGAGGTATTAATTCTTGCCTGTGAAAAGTGAAGTAATTTGTGTTTAAGTGCCTTCTCAAGGGCACAACAATATAATGGGACTTGCTTGGGATTTGAAGGCCACTAGATACCACTAGCTAGCACCAAATGGCAGCTACTCTAGACTTCTTTTCTTTAGATTCATCAATTGTAACATATGGCTATTCAGCTCTGTGCAATAAGAAATACAAAGGTTACTAAACATATATACCATGCTATACAACATCAAACCATTGCACGCAAAAGCACCCAACACACTTATGCAGAAGAATTGGGGTGACCCTGTGTGCTTGGCCAAAAAATGCAAGCTGTAGCGAAGCCGCATTGCACTAATAGCTAACAAAAAAGCGTCATGCTTCGTCCTCAGTCTGACGTTCGACCGCTTTTTCTTAAATCAACATCAACTTTATACACTAACCAAAGCTGAAGGAACATGGAAATCTTTAGAATACTTTTGTTCAAAATTCAGACAAGACCAGACAAGACAAGACAACCCCACCTGTCATAGTCCCCAGCACAGTAGCAGCTGCGGTCACATCCCTGCATGACATCACAGTCTCCGTCATCCTCACATCCCAGGGTGCAGTAGCACTGGTCTGGGCAGGGGCCTGGGAGAAAAAAATAAATAAAATAGAAATAAATAGAAAGATAGATAGATAGAGAAATATAGAATATAAAATATGATAAAATAGCACAAAATGAAAAAAAAGATCTTAATCATCAACACTCTAAATAGCACAATCATATCATCTTGAATCATCTAATGCATACCAATTGTTTCACAGGGGGTTATAGTTGGCAACATTTTGCATTGTAAGTTGATTGGAGCACATGGTAGCCATGCATATGGGCAGTATTGGGAATTCAAAATATTAGAGAAACTTTTGCCTTCTAAGGATGTGCTTGAGGTTAAGATGTGACATTCCTACTCTATATCCTCAGGCTGTTATTTTGCTAATACAACATTTTTTCTAGATGATATCAAACAATAAACATAGAATATTGCAAAGGATTAAACTATCCTAACACAGAACAGAAGATTGAAATTGAATAACAGCAGTAAGATAAGAATGTTAACATTCTCTCTACAGCCTAACCCTGTAACCAATACAAATTTGATGCCAAAAGGCTACTGCAGCAGGGAGAAGGTTAAATTGCATCATGTCCTTTTGTAACATCTGTTGATAGATAGGACATAGGTCTCTTCTAAAGTGTGGTATAAATTAGGTAGGAATGGTCTGTAGTAACGTACTTCGTGTTGTGCTTGGAAGAGCTGTTGTAGATGCAAACGGAGCCTTTGTAGTCAGTGAAGATGCAGTGGTTGCAGAAGAGGGAGTTGTCCCTGGTGCTGTTGTTCCTTCCCCACCACACTCACAGAACACCCTGACCTTGTAGTTGTAGCAGAAAGGCAGGAATCCACGCTGCTTGGAGTTCTCACAAACCAGACCCTGGTGGATGTCACAGGTCACATCCTGGCCAGTCCTGGTGTAGTCCATCTCCAAACCACTGTCCACACGGCACTCAATATCTGTCGACAATCAAAAGTTGCATTTGTTATAGTAAGCTGCTTCAAGCAATCTGATGGGCCAAATTTGAATTAGTTTTCAAAAATGATTTTACTTTGTGTGAACAGGGATTGTGTTCTTGTATCAAGAAAATTCTACAGATGAGATTGAAGAGATGTGTAAAATAATTCCAAAAGAACTTACTTGTGATCATCTCAGGCCCACAGAAGTCATATTTCTCTCTCAGGTTCTCAAATGTCTCATAATCTCCACCAGAGATGACATCAGGATAGAAGGAGTTCATCCATTCTGTCCACTCACCCTCACAGGGGTAGGGACTGGTAGGCTCTGTCCCTGGTGCTGAAGGCTTAGTGGTTGTTGCACCAGGCTTTCCAGTAGTCAGTTCTGTAGCTGGTGCCCTACTTGTGTACACTAGAACACAGTATAATTCAGCATTAAACAATGTATGATGCATTTGTATAAATCCCTCCTTTAGAGATAGATTATCACAATTAAATCATCATAACTATAAATCAAAGTAAGCAATCAATCACGATTCCAGCATTAAGAAATATGTTTGGAAGCAAAATGAGGTAAATTCAGAAAGTTGTCATTGCTTCCAAATGAAGCAAATGACAATGAAAATTTCCTATCAACACATGACCCACAATAGAGCCAAGATTGTTGTCTTTTCAATTGAGCGCAGTTAACTTATTTATGAGGACGTTTTCACAATAGAACTGTACGAATGCCCCAAGATTGCTTCAGATATGTGATATGTGTGGCAGTAGCACAGATTTATAACCATAGCATGCTACTGGTTACAAACTTTCAAAAGTAGGCCAGTTACAACATTTAAATCAGTGATGGCAGGCTTCACCCCTTACCCATACTGCTTTGCATCCTAACAGTCCCCACAAATAATTAAAAAAAACTGAGGATGTGTGGCATTGCTATATTGTGTATATCCTGAGTTGTAGAACACACACACAAACACTAACAATAATATGTCCACTCTCTTGTGATGAAATAACAACACTAGAGATTCTGTCTTCACCTTGACAGTTCTCTTCATCCCTGCCATTGGCACACTCCTTGATGCCGTTACATCTCTTCTCCATCCTGAGACAGTAGCCGTCTCCGCAGTCCACACCCAGGCACTGGGTCGTGCGGGGTCGGCTGGTCGCTGTGTACACTGTGGACTTTGTTGTGGTGCCTGGAAGAGCTGTTGAAAAGAACAGGAAAGTCAATGAGGATTAGGCAATATCTATCTCCACAATTTATATGCATGCACTTGATAGTGAGCACTTTGCTGACTTTATCATGTTGCCTAGGATAGCTGTTGAAGAACCATTGTATTGATGTCATGACTTAACAGGCAATTATGTATTATTCTACAAATTGAATGTAAAATATATTTTGTTACAATTGGTCACTGACTCATACTGATTTCCTCACCCTAAACTGTGTCTATTCTAGTGTTGTTTACTTCCAATGCAATGTTTGATGTTATTTCACGCATTGATAAACAATACCAAGGAGACATCGTTAAGACACTCTAATTAAGAATGCAGTGCTTTTAACAGTCTAAAGACATGGTTTAACAGATAATATGATCTAGAATGGTTCAACAACTGTACAGCAAGAAAGCTAACATCATAAATGAAAGAACATTCAGGAGTGTACTGAATGTCGGTAGAAAACTGAAAGAAGCTGTTGGTTTACCCTTTGTGGTGTAAATATGTGATGCTCCTGTTGTCCTCTCAATGACAGAGGCAGTGGTCTTCCCTCCCATGTAAGGGGTGGTCTCTTCTGATGAGGAAGAAGTTGTTTCTTTCAGGTGTGTAGCTTCTGTTGTCTCTGCATTGGGTCCTGCTGTGGTCAGTTCCAGGGTAGATTTTGTGGTGTCCACAGATGAAGATGGTGTGGACTCCACAGATGAAGATGGTGTGGTCTCTGCAGAGCTGATGGTGGTAGTCTCCTTTGGTGCATATGGTGTGGTCTCTGCAGAGCTGATGCTTGTTGTCTCCTTTGGAGCATATGGTGTGGTGGTCTCCACAGAGCTGATGCTTGTTGTCTCCTTTGGAGCATATGGTGTGGTGGTCTCCACAGAGCTGATGCTTGTTGTCTCCTTTGGAGCATATGGTGTGGTCTCCACAGAGCTGATGCTGGTAGTCTCCTTTGGAGCATAGTAAGTAGTGTGTGCAGAGCTGGTGCCTGTTGTTGTTTCCTTTAGAGAATGAGGAGTGGTCTTTTCCATAGAGAAGGTTGTTCCTTCTGACACAGCATGGGTTGTCTCAGCAATAGGCAAGGCAGTTGTGGCTGTACCTGAGTTGATCACAAATTGTCGATGAAAAAGAAGCAGTACACAGAGTATTATTTTCATAGTCATGAATTAATATGTGATTTATTCATACGATTATCAAATCATGTTGCACCATAACTTATGCTTACTTATGGCCAATGGTTAGGCACTGCAAATGAAAGACCACAGTAGTAGGTTGCTAGGTTATTCGAAATGGAACTATTCTTATCAATTGTCCTATGTTCTCACGGCCCTCTTGGAAATCAACAAGCCTTGTTGAAGGGGCAACCCAGATGTTTTGAAGATGAATAGATAGAAATTCATAAAACGGCTACTTATAGCGGTGAGAAGCAGTACTCCAGTCAGAAGCTCTGAAGAAGGTGTCTGACAGACACCGAAACGTCAGCAGGTGAGATTACCTGGTTGTGCTAAAAGAAACTCCAAATATCCTAGAAATTCATAGTATAGTATTGTTAAAAAGACCCATGAACTACTCCTATCAATTGTTTAAAACCAACCAAGGCCGAAGAGTGCGATGGTAGATCTATTATGCAATCTCCAAGGTGAATTAAAGGTTGAAAAGAAAAACGGTTAAAGGAGAAAGAGCTCTCACCTCGTGGACATCCCCTGAACTCGACCCTGAGACTGATGCCTGTGTGCCAGTCTGTGGGCAGTAGGCGGACTGTCTTCACCAGGACTGAACTGGGCAGGTAGTTCTCTACTACACTGCTGTCATCTGTGTTAGCCTCAAACAACTGGAGACGAATTCAACACAGTGCAACAATCATTAGCTTCTTCATTTACGTATGTTTAAAATCATTATTGATAGCACTTTCAGGCTTAGGGGGCATCAGACAAACTCTTTAACAGTAATGCATGGGCAGGTAGTTCTCAACTACACTGCTGTCATCTGTGTTAGCCTCAAACAACTGGAGAAGAATTCAACATGATGCAACAATCATTAGCTTCTTCATTTATGTATGTTTAAAATCATTATTAATAGCACTTTCAGGCTTAGGGGGCATCAGACAAACTCTTTAACAGTAATGCATGGGCAGGTAGTTCTCAACTACACTGCTGTCATCTGTGTTAGCCTCAAACAACTGGAGAAGAATTCAATATGATGCAACAATCAGTAGCTTCTTCATTTATGTATGTCTAGAATTATGATCAATGGCAACTTCAGACTTAGGGGCATCAGACAAACTGTCTTTAACAGTAATGCACTGGGCAGGTAGTTCTCAACTACACTGCTGTCATCTGTGTTAGCCTCAAACAACTGGGGAAGAATTCAACATGATGCAACAATCATTAGCTTCTTTATATGTGTATGTCTAAAATCCTGATCAATGGCAATTTCAGACTTAGGGGCATCAGACAAACTGTCTTTAACAGTAATGCACTGGGCAGGTAGTTCTCAACTACACTGCTGTCATCTGTGTTAGCCTCAAACAACTGGAGAAGAATTCAATATGATGCAACAATCATTAGCTTCTTTATTTATGTATGTCTAAAATCATGATCAATGGCAACTTCAGACTTAGGGGCATCAGACAAACTGTCTTTAACAGTAATGCACTGGGCAGGTAGTTCTCAACTACACTGCTGTCATCTGTGTTAGCCTCAAACAACTGGGGAAGAATTCAACATGATGCAACAATCATTAGCTTCTTTATATGTGTATGTCTAAAATCCTGATCAATGGCAATTTCAGACTTAGGGGCATCAGACAAACTGTCTTTAACAGTAATGCACTGGGCAGGTAGTTCTCTACTACACTGCTGTCATCTGTGTTAGCCTCAAACAACTGGAGAAGAATTCAAGATGATGCAACAATCATTAGCTTTTTCATATGTGTATGTCTAAAATCATGATTAATGGCAACTTCAGACTTAGGAGGCATCAGACAAACTGTCTTTAACAGTAATGCACTGGGCAGGTAGTTCTCAACTACACTGCTGTCATCTGTGTTAGCCTCAACCAACTGGGGAAGAGTACAACATGGTGCAACAATCATTAGCTTCTTTATTTATGTATGTCTAAAATCATGATCAATGGCAACTTCAGACTTAGGGGCATCAGACAAACTGTCTTTAACAGTAATGCACTGGGCAGGTAGTTCTCTACTACACAGCTGTCATCTGTGTTAGCCTCAAACAACTGGAGAAGAATTCAACATCACGTAACATCAATCAGATTCATTATAAGCATACATGAGTACACCTAAAATTATGATAAACAGCAATTCTACACTAATGTCTGAATTTGTCATAACCCCCTCAATATTGTCATTATTGGACAGCTGAAGTGCCATGTAGAATTTTCTCATTTAAGAGAACTATACACATTTATTTGAATACTTATCTTTATCATCATATATTCAGTATTATGAACTACCCATCCTTATCGTCAGAAAAATATCTAACCATTGCAACAGTACCTGATATTTTGATATATTCTAGAACCTTTCACTTCCCAAAGCAAAGAAATATCAAGTACACCATTATCAAGTGCTTTCAAGATGACTTTCAGACTGAAATCATGTCCCTCAGTATCTTGTCCATACACAAAAATGTTTTCATTTTTAGAGCCACCTCTAAGATTTTTTTCTAGTCTTTTGTTTGGCAATTTTCGAGGTCTTCATCTTGCACATTTTTTTTGCTCTGCATAGTTCCTTATATTCTGTGATTATTTCTGGCTTCTGATCTATACCCTGACATTGAGAGACAAATCTTACCATAACTTCTCCATCTTCATCGTAGACATAGTCCCATATCAGCCCATCCTCGGTGTACAGGACCTTGTACTCCGTCACATACTTGTCTCTGCTCTTTCCACTGCCCTGGGTCAGCACACTGGTGATCTGAACTGCGTCATCAAACTTCACCTGAAATCATAATAGAAGGGAAAAGGTTAGGGCTGTACCAGTATCTTGATCTTTGTGAAATAACAAGCTTGCTATTAGATTGTGAATCCACACCACAGGTTTTGTCTCCTGAATATATCCTTTACATGCATTTCATAATGTTCACAATTTACTAAATGTTAATTCCACTCCATTTTCATGTTTCTTAAGGTTTTTCATGCTTTGTCATCTCCATGGATATTTTGATTCCATAAAGTTGTGCTAGTTTAGGTCAGAACTATTTTTTATTGAAAACTTTGTGGGATTCATTCAACTTCCTCATTTCTATTGAAGAGAGTGAGAATATACTAATAGTTGAAGTGAATGTGCTTTTAGGTGGACTATATGATGCACAACAGATTATGAGAAAGCCCTTAGTTTTCAAGCAAAACAGGAATATCATAACATCAAAATATGTCCATGTAAAAAGAAGCATACTGCGAATTCATTCAGAATTGCGGTTGGTAATTTAAGCACTTGGGGGAGTTTATCTATTTTACAAAATTTTAACGGCTGGAACAAACATAACTGCATCTAAATTTTACTGTTAGTAATAAAAAAATTGCGATGATGAAATTTAGAGATTGACTAGTGACTGTTTAATTAGCTAAAATTAAGTTACCATTAACAAATCAAGAATGTATTAGATTCACAAACCTCTATCCATTCCTGTGTAGTATCCTGCTGAGGCTCCCATGCCTCATCATCATCCGACAGATCTCGTCCGGTGATCAGGCGAGCGTTCTTGGTGGGACGACCCTCCTTCTCCGACGAAGCGCGGATGTTCTCGTCTGGGACGGAGCGGTCTTCCAGTCCCATCTTTGTATCACACACACCTAGCATTGTTTGTAATACAGATATGAAAATATATCAGATATTTCCTTTGTTCATCATGACCACCTTTAACTCTTGGCAAAGGTAGTCCCATAGCCTGTTTGAGGCAGCAAGGGTAGTAGGTTGTATCCGCTGTGTCTAGGGCGAGGTTAACGTTTTAGAGGGCGGAGCCCATCCCTCTCCTTCCGGTCCCACGGCCTTCTACCTCCGCAGCTGAAGTAGGGTACCCATTTTTACATCTGGGTTGAGTGAGAAAAGTCATATAAAGTGCCTTCACCAAGGACACCACATCTAGCCAGGATTGCCAGGAATCGAACCCGTAAACTCTTTAACTCGCGTCCGATAACCTAGTCATTCGGCTATTCAAACCATCTTTGACCCTCAGAGTTAGACCCCTATCTCTCTACATGTATATGTATATTTGAAGACCAGCTAGAAACAATAGTTTTTATTTTAAATTGATGCTAATAACCAAGTGTGGAAAATACGAGAGGTTACTCTGATTTTTCTCCCTTAATCCAAATAATTCTCCCAATGTTTAAGAGAGTATGGGAAAGAGTACAAATACAAAACAGCTTGAATGCTATTCTGCAGCAAATTCTTTAGCATCACAAGAGAATGGTTGCTACTTGACACATTTCAGATGTACACTGTACTGTAAGACTTCCTCAACAGATTTTGTAAGTAAAGTTTCCCACCCTGAGTTGACAGTGCAGCAGTGGTAGGGAACCTGGTAGTGTACGTTGTGACGATGACCTCTGTTGTTTCCTGTGGTACCTCAGCAGTGGTGACAGGTGGTACATACTTGGTTGTCTCCTCTGAAGAGGAAACAGTTGTCTCTTCTGGAAGAACAGGCTTTGTTGCCTCCTCAGAAACTGAAGATAGTGTTGTTGTCTTCTCTTCTAAACAAACACAAAAACAGGAAAGTTTGTTTTGACTCTGTCAATATTTTACGAAAACCCTTTTCCTCTTTTGTTGAGATCTTTCCTTTCTTATACATTTTCTTTCAGAGGTTACATGTACATGCACTGTAAATTGATTCATATTTCCAGGGCTTTTGTGGTAGCGGGAGCAAGAAGGCACTCAGTGTATTGAATTTGAGTTAGATCAAACATATTCATACAACATAAGACAGAATATATGTGTGCAGTGAGAGGTCAGTTCAGAAACCGTTGAAGCAAAATGCTAACACAAAACCCCGGCAAATATTTTCAGACTTACAGTATTTGTCTTTCACAGTCTCCTGTGCATGCTTTACAAAGTTTAACATATAAAACCCCAACAGAGCCTCCTTAACCATTAATCATTGTTATTGGCTATTCATGATATTGCTTTCACTTGAACCCAACACTAAGCCTATAGACTATGTGATAACAGAAGGAACTTTACTATAAGGACATCCCCTGAACTCTGAAATCATTTCATGAACATCGTCATACATAGCAGCTCTGAAGGAAAAACGTCTTTGTACATAGACAACTGAAAAAAAAGCCTGGACATGATAAGCCTCACCATAAGGACATCCCTTGAACTCTGCCCTCAGAGCGATGCCGGTGTTCCAGTTAGTGGGCAGCAGTCGAACCTTCTGTACCTTCACTGCTTCTGGCAGGTGGTTCTCCACGATACCTTCGTCATTGAAGTTAGCACTGAAGATCTACAGAAAAAAGTTTGTAGGGTTTTATAAAATCGTTTCAGTATTTACACAGCTTTTTTCATGTCTATAAGCTATCTAGTTTTATCATTTTCTTCTAACTCCATTTACATCAGATCCTTCCATTCAACCTGCAATTCAACCAGGGAAGAAAGCAACTAATGAGATTCAAACAAAAATGCAGCCAGCTGTTGGTAAGAAAATTACCTCCTTGGCAGAGTTGACAAGCTAGGTTAGCTGTCTTGCTTAAGCTCTTAAAGTAGCATTCCACTCCAGAAGCGGGTATTATAATTCACCAGAGACTAAATTGTTATGCTTGAATCCAGTTTATTTTGTCAAATTTAGCATAAGTGGAAGCCTGAACGCAGGGCAAACATTATAGCGACCTTGTTCCTGAATTCCCCTAGGACCCTTCCAACGATGCCAGAGTTCAATGATTCTTACAAAAGTACAAAAATCTCTGTATCCAAATAAAGGATAGTCTTCAAACGTTTTAGTGCACCTTCCCAAAGTATGTGATAGTCACTTTTTAGTCACACCGATTTCGTTAAGCTTATTCCATCTAACATTAGCAAGAAATTGTGCCCAATGTTGCCCATGAAAGTACACAAGAAGTGGGACCGTATTTAGAAAATGATTATTGTCAAGAAGACAGCTGAAGTAATTTAGCCAAAAGTTGGGTGCCTTTGTATCCCAAAAATTTCTATTTTATATCAAAATATATCAGAAAATGATATCCGTTAATCTGGAGTGGAATGCTCTAAAGAGCAAATTTTAGAACTTTGGGATAACCAGAGTTTTTTCCCACCTCGGGTTCTCCATTCTTGTCCTCCACAAACTGCCACAGCCGTGTGTCTGCTGAGTACAGCAGTTTGAACTCTGACACCCACTTGTCCTCCCCACCACTGCCCTGGGTCAGCACACTGGTCAGCTGAACTGACTCACCAAAGTCAACCTGGGGAAAGAAAATGCTCTTACTTCATTGTCTTACATGGAACAATGGTGGTGCAAATATTCTATGAAGACAAACTTGTATGATGTGAATTTTACACTGAGTATAACTTTTCTTCAAGTTTAGCCTCTAGAGTTTTGTTGATACTTGCTGTAATAGTTCTTCTGTTTCCTCTGCTATATTTAGGGCCAAGTCAACTGAAAGCAAGCATTCATTTGAAGTCTAAATGACATACAGATCTTATACAAAAGCTGCTTGGATGCACACTTTTCCACAAGCTTTTAATTATCATGTCTTTATATGAAATGTTTAAGATAGTAAAAAAAAATCCTTATTCAAATATGCTGTACTTTTATTTACCAATCTGAACTTAAATCTTGGTATTTTCTGACACAACACTTATCGTAAAAATCATCAAGTCAGAAGACTGAATGATTTTACCTGGAGCCACTGGTCTTCAGTGTCCTCAGCAGGCTGCCAAGACGTGGCCACTTCCTTACTGTCCGGCCAGCTGTCAAGACGAGCCTCCTTGGGCTCCTTCTCAGCCTTGTAGGAGGAGGCAGTGATCTGGTTGTCTGAGACGGAGCGGTCTTCAAGACCCATCTTCACATCACAGATGCCTTGGTATTGGCAGAAAAATTCCTTTTTTTAGATATCAAGTATGCTTTTAATGCTAAGAATGTACATGCATTAGAAATGCATATGTAGCATTAGAAATGTAGTGTTCACTGGCCTTTTCATTGTTATGAAAATCAATAACATATGCCTTAAATAATGATACCAGTACTATCTCACCAGGAGTGGTGACCTCTGCTGTAGTTGGGAACTTGGTTGTGTAAGTTGGCATCTTCTTAGTCGTCCATTCTGGCTGTGGAGACTCGGTCGTCTCAGGGGTAACAGTGGTCTCTTCCTCTTCTACATATTTGGAAAAAAAGTGCAGTCGTCAATCTTTGTGTAAAAAATGACAATGGCTTTGAAGTACTAAATAACCAATATCAGATCATGCAAGAATAAATTGAATGGTCGGTAAACCCCATTGATTGACACTGGTGTTGATAGCAAGTTCTAAAGATCAAAGAGGACAGGTGCGTTCTGTCCCTGGTGCTGAAGCTTCAGTGTTGATTGCGCCAGTCTTTCTACTTCTTTGTTTTGATCATTTTTGGAGCTAATCATTGTCAGATTATGCAGTTCTTTAGGAAAACTTTTTTTTCATGGACAGCTGAAAACAACATAATATTGTACATAGTTAAAAGAAGACTCACCATAAGGACATCCCCTGAACTCTGCCCTCAGAGCGATGCCGTTGTTCCAGTTGGTGGGCAGCAGTCGAACCTTCTGTACCTTCACTGCTTCTGGCAGGTGGTTCTCCACAATCCCTCCATCATTGAAGTTAGCACTGAAGATCTACAGAAAGAAAACATGACTTGTAGGCTTTCAAATAATCTCTGCATTGTTCCCATAGCTTTCTTACCTTTCTAGTAGCCATCTTGAGATGTCAATTTTATAAAAATCAATCAATATCTTTGGACATATCTGTTAAAAAAACAGCTATTTAATAGACAACAATTTAATGATATAAACAAGCAGTTAACAATATTCAAATAAAAACACTGCCAAATTTTGGTTAAAACATTAACCTCCCTGGCAGAGGTGACAAGCTATCGGGGTGTACAGAAAGTGCAAAATGGCATGAAATAGAATGAAATGAAATGGAATTACAGAAAGTGCAAAATGGAATGAAAAAGAACGAAATGGACCTTTTCTAAGACCGTATGAACAAAAAATCAGAAATTTTGTGGTAACCACAGATTTTTCCCACCTCAGGCTCCCCATTCTTGTCCTCCACAAACTGCCACAGCCGTGTGTCTGCTGAGTACAGCAGTTTGAACTCTGACACCCACTTGTCCTCCCCACCACTGCCCTGGGTCAGCACACTGGTCAGCTGAACCGACTCACCAAAGTCAACCTGGGGAAAGAAAATGTTGTTAGATTATTGTCTGTTATGCTTAGGTCACAGTTGCACCAGTGCTCGTAGGGGTTTAGACCCAGCCGGGCCCAGAAGACACAAATTTGTCCTGGTGGACTGCCAGACACCAGAAGAGTACATCTCAGTGTTCTCACAAATCAGCTCTCGGCGCCTATTTGTTACCGGTCCAGCATAGATTCTAAATCCATTTAAAGCTTCCAAGGCCCAAAAATAGCCCGGTAGCCGCAGGGTGTCCCACGGGGCTACATAGGAGTAACACCGAAAGTGCCAAAAACAGCTTTTGAACTGCCTGGCAGGGCCCTATTCTCAAATTGTTACCCATGCATTAAAAGGTATTCATTTTTACAAACTTGTAACATGTAAGACAATTTTGTCTTTAAGTTTATAGTTAAAATCAAGTTGAGTTCTAAGAAACTTGTCTTCTTCATTTGCCTCCAAACAACCTGTCCCAAAGCATTGTAATTACCACAAATCTGAAAGATCATACTACTTTACCTGGAACCACTGTCCCTCAGTGTCCTCAGCAGGCTGCCAAGACGTGGCCACTTCCTTACTGTCTGGCCGGCTGTCAAGACGAGCCTCCTTGGGCTCCTTCTCAGCCTTGTGGGAGGAGGCAGTGATCTGGTCGTCTGAGACGGAGCGGTCTTCAAGACCCATCTTCACATCACAGATGCCTTTAGAGTGGCAGAAAAATTACTTAAGACTTTTTACATCAAGTAAGCTTTTGAAATGATGACAATGTACATGCACCTATAGAGCATTACAAATAGACACTGTGTTCTATGGCCTTTCATTCTTTTGAAAATCAAAAATACAAGCTAACAATCATGACATCAGTTCTATCTCACCAGGAGTGGTGACCTCTGATGTAGTTGGGAATTTGGTTGTGTAAGTAGGCATCTTCTTAGTAGTCCATTCTGGTTGTGGAGACTCGGTCGTCTCAGAAGTAACAGTGGTTGTCTCTTCTTCTACAGTTTTGGAACAAAAAGTGTAGTTGTCAATATTTTGAAATTTCACATTCTAGATGACAATTGTTTCTAAGTACTCAATCACCAATATCACATCCTGCAAGTATAAAACATATAGGACTGGTATAATAATGGTTTACTGGTCAGAAATTACCCGTGCAATGACAGCCAGTGCTGAATTGCTGCAGGGTTTACAATCATGTAATACTGAACAGATACATATTTGCTCCACACTTGCACTTTGTGGAACTGTCGCAAGGGTCTGGGCGGCTGCCATTCGGCGCCAGCAGGTGACCTTCACACCTGGGTGGAGTGAGGAAAGTCGTGTAAAGTGCCTTTCCCAAGGACACAACATTGGGGCATATCGGGGTTTTGAACCGGGACCTCTCTGTTCTGGGCGAAACACTACCAATTGCGCCACACGATGCCACTGATGCTCAAGCTTCAATGGTGATTGAGTAAATTTTCTAGTTTTTTTTAAAATCATTTCATAAGTCAATCGTTGTAATACGTTATTGGATGACTTCCTTCAAACAAAGACAGCTCAAATAATGCACTCGGACATATTCAAAAGGAAGCCTCACCATAAGGACATCCCCTGAACTCTGCCCTCAGAGCGATGCCCTTGTTCCAGTTGGTGGGCAGCAGTCGAACCTTCTGTACCTTCACTGCTTCTGGCAGGTGGTTCTCAACAATACCTTCATCATTGAAGTTGGCACTGAAGATCTACAGAAAGAAAACATGTAGGCTTTTGAATAATTTCTGTATTGTTTACGTATATTTCTTTCGTTTCTAGTTGCCATCTTGACATGTCATTTTCATAAAAAAAACAATCAATACCTTTGGACACATCTGTTAAATAAACAGCCATTCAGCCAACAATTTAATGATATAATCAAGCAGTTAACATTATTCAAGCAAAACCGTACTCCCTGGCGGAGGTGACAAGCTATCAGGGTGTGCAGAAAGTGCAAATGGAATGAAATGGAATGAAATAACAAAATGAAACTACAGAAAGTGCAAAATGGAACGAAAAAGAACGAAATAGACCTTTTCTAAGACCCTATGCACAAAAAATCAGAACTTTCTGGTAACCCCAGTTTTTTCCCACCTTGGGTTCTCCATTCTTGTCCTCCACAAACTGCCACAGCCGTGTGTCTGCTGAGTACAGCAGTTTGAACTCTGACACCCACTTGTCCTCCCCACCACTGCCCTGGGTCAGCACACTGGTCAGCTGAACTGACTCGCCAAAGTCAACCTGGGGAAGGAAGAGAGTTTTCAATCTTCTCAAATAGAATTTTGTTTCTTTTGCACACCCAGTAAAACGCCTGGTTGCGTCACGCATCAGGTTTGTACTGAACAGTACCCAGACAGATATATTCAATCCACTTACACAGGAAAGGATCCTTAGTCCTCTACACTTTTTGATAAGCCTGTTAGGTTCTTTTGCATTCTCGAGGTTGGCTCACCTCAAACACGTCCTATCAGAAGTACGTCCCTAACCAAAGCTAGGTACTCATTTTCAAGTGAGTAAAGTGGGGAAAGTCGTGTTAAGTGCCTTTCCTAGAGGCACAATGTCAACGAGACAAATCAGGGGACAATTTGAACCCAGGACCTCTGAATTCTAACCAACCCTGCCATAGCGCCGCAAAATAAGATTGTGCTAAAATGACTGCATATTTTTACTAAATAACATTCATTATATTTCAATGCCAACACATTGTACTAAGCAATAAAAAATTTAAGTGACAAGAAATGAAAAGTTTCTTAGGCAGAATATGGTTTACAAATATCCATTCTAACTGTAAAGACCAGTTCTAACAAAGATGCTATTGCAAAGCTACTGTATTTTCAAGGCATGATACTCGTTGTATTTCATGACTAACAGGCTAATCTAAGCATTTTACCTGGAGCCACTGTCCTTCCGTGTCCTCAGCAGGCTGCCAAGACGTGGCCACTTCCTTACTGTCCGGCCAGCTGTCAAGACGAGCCTCTTTGGGCTCCTTCTCAGCCTTGTAGGAGGAGGCAGTGATCTGGTCGTCTGAGACGGAGCGGTCTTCAAGACCCATCTTCACATCACAGATGCCTTTGTGTTGGCAGAAAAATTATATTTTTTAGATATCAAGTATGATTTTAAATACTGAAAATGTACTTGCAGATATAGAGCATCAGAAATGCAGTGTTTACTGGCCTTTTCATTCTTATGAAAATCAATAATATATGCTAGAAATCATGATATCAGAGCTATCTCACCAACCACAGATACCTTCGTATTGGTAAAAAAATTACTTCAAATTTTTTTACATCAAGTAAGCTTTTCAAAGGCTGACAATGTACATGCAGCTATAGTAGAACTTTAGAGATATGGTGTTCAATGGCCTTTTCACTCTTAGAAAAATTAACAACATATGCTTTAAGCAATAATATCAGTGCTATCTCACCAGGAGTGGTGACCTCTGCTGTAGTTGGGAACTTGGTTGTGTAAGTTGGCATTTTCTTAGTCGTCCATTCTGGTTGTGGAGACTCGGTCGTCTCAGGGGCAACAGTGGTCTCTTTCTCTTCTACAATTAAAAAAAATAAGTGCAGTCGTCAATCTTTTGAATTTTTGTGTAAAAAAATGACAATGGCTTTGAAGTACTAAATCACCAGTATCAAATTATGCAAGAATTGATTGACTGAAAGGCCACTGAACCCAATGATTGACACTAGGGTTGATAGCAAGTTCTATTGATCAAAGAGGACAGGTGTGCTCTGTCCCTGGTGCTGAAGCTTCAGTGGTGATTGAGCCTGTCTTTCTACCTTCTAGTTCTGGTCATTTCAGGAGCTAATCATAGTCAGATTATGTAATTCTTTAGAAAGACCATTTTCATACATAGACAGATGAAAACAACAACTTATATACATAGTTAAAAACAAGACTTACCATAAGGACATCCCCTGAACTCTGCCCTCAGAGCGATGCCCTTGTTCCAGTTGGTGGGCAGCAGTCGAACCTTCTGTACCTTAACTGCTTCTGGCAGGTGGTTCTCCACAATACCTTCATCGTTGAAGTTGGCACTGAAGATCTAAAGAAAGGAAACATATAGGCTTTCAAATAATCTCTGCATTGTTCCCATAGCTTTCTTACCTTTTTAGTAGTCATCTTGATATGTCAATTTTATAAAAATCAATCAATATCTTTGGACACTGATATAAACAAGCAGTTAACAATATTCAAACAAAAACACAGCCAAATTTTGGTTAAAAATTAACCTCCCTGGCAGAGGTGACAAGCTATCAGGGTGTACAGAAAGTGCAAAATGGAATGAAATAGAATGAAATGGAAAAAAGTGAACTACAGAAAGTGCAAAATGGAACGAGAAGAACAAAATGGGCCTTTTCTAAGACCCTATGAACCAAAAGTCAGAACTTTGTGGTAACCAGTTTTTTTGTGCTCACCTCAGGTTCCCCATTCTTGTCCTCCACAAACTGCCACAGCCGTGTGTCTGCTGAGTACAGCAGTTTGAACTCTGAGACCCACTTGTCCTCCCCACCACTGCCCTGGGTCAGCACACTGGTCAGCTGAACTGACTCACCAAAGTCAACCTGGGGAAGAAAATGTTTTAGTTTCTTATCATCCCTCAAGATTAGGTGCAAGGATGCTACTGTCGAATTCTTCATACAAATGCTTCAAGATGACCACGCCTTAGAACCACAGCTATACTGGACGTTCACTTAGAAACAAACCATTTCCATCCCCAAGCAAGAACAAAAATACTAGAGAACCCTTTCCTTCACCACCCAACCAAACTGTACAATCAGACTGTAGAATTCGGCATGCAATAATGGGCGCCTGTCATGTCAGAGATGTGTTGAAATTGAAAGGATGTTGCATATAAAAAGAGATTCCTGGTCAACGCAAAATTCAATGATTCAACAACATTTTGCACTTTTTGAAGAAAGAAGAAAATCAGTTTCTTTTGTACACTCTATAGATTGCACTTTGTGTTAAAAAACTAAAATGTGGTAATAATGAACTGATTTCATATGATTGCCTGCAATCTGTGTATTACTTTAAAAGCATTAATTTAACAAACACTATCTAACTAGTCATTACAGTTGAACTATCAGATTTTACATTATAATGATTGAATTCCATTCAAAATACTTCACCTGGAGCCACTGGTCTTCAGTGTCCTCAGCAGGCTGCCAAGACGTGGCCACTTCCTTACTGTCCGGCCGGCTGTCAAGACGAGCCTCCTTGGGCTCCTTCTCAGCCTTGTAGGAGGAGGCAGTGATCTGGTCGTCTGAGACGGAGCGGTCTTCAAGACCCATCTTCACATCACAGATGCCTTTGCAAGACAATAGAATATGATATGTCAGTGAATATTATAACTGTCTTTGCTGTCAGAACCATGGAAAGGAAAGAGAACTGAAGAATTGTGAAATAAGATGATTGAAAATCGTACACCTGTCAAGAGAGTTGACAAAAAATAAGTCAGAGCTGAAAATGACTAGAGTCACTGCTAAATTATAAAGTTACAAAAAACACTGTTTATGAAGATTTTGTCTGAACAATTTCTAATCTTTCAACAAGTAGGGATATCATTAACCTTTGTCACGATCGCTTTTTTTATTTCTAAGTTTATTGTATGTTTAAATTGATTTGCAAAATTCAAGACTATAATATGCAATAAAACAGTTACTCAAGCAACTGGATAGATTGTATCCAGTTAATTGAGTAACTGTTTGTGTATCTTATTACCTTGATGCTTGACCTTCATCGACGTATAAAATGATTGATTTCTTACCTGGTGTTGTAACCTCAGGGTTTGTAGGGAACCGTGTGGTGTAAGAGGGAACCTTTGTTGTCTGTACCAGCTCCTCTGGAGTGGTGCTCTCTGCAGATGGGGTTGTCTCAACTGGATCGGAAAGAATTAAATATTAGAATCAGATTCTATCTTAAGCATTTTGAGCCAAATATCTAACATTTAATGAATTCAAGACAAGATTGAGCTCACTCACTGTCAAAATACATATAGTGACCTCTTTGGTATCAATTTAGCTACTTGAGAGCATATCACACTGCTTGAACAGACAGATTTCCGCTTTGAAAACTTGTGTATACCTGCTAGGAAATCCCTAATTTCCACGGGTTTCAATGACTTCCCACAGTGGAAACGCGATGTGTCCCTTTTGGGGAACCTATGCACATCTGTGTAAACGGACCACTGTCGTGTACACTTTGTGTCCTTCGATGTAAACCTGTGCGCACAAGTGTGTAAACGTGTGGACATGTGTGGAAACTACATGTGTCGGCCTTTGTGTGCGAACGAGTGGTGCATAATTTAGCAGTAATTATCGAGTAATTATCAATTAATTATCTTTTCCTGTTGGTCTAACCGCGCGGGCCGTCCAGACACATCCGGGTACTCCTTCAAAATACTTAGTACCTTTTGTCATTGAAAGTAGTGTCGTTGCTATGCTACTACGCCCCGAAACCCGTCCCCCCACCCCCCCACCCCCTCCGGGCACCCGCCTGCCCTCTCCCAGCCCCCTCCCTTATACCACCTCGTCATACCGAAAGCACACGGAATCATTGTTCGTAAAGTTCATGATAGATTGACATTTTATTCACTATTAGCGATAAACAACAACCAAAACATTACAGCCGATATATTCTCTCAATTACATATATTTACATTTACACATGCAGTCTTTCAAAACGTTCACAGTTACACACAGACTAAGCTAACAATACCAAGACAAAAGGTGAAAACGTACAAAGTGTCTAAATGAAAATTAACAAAAGAATCCAGATACATCTAACATTATTTAGAAACATGTACAAAACTCTAACAAATCTATTAGGTTAACAGCTACATGCATTGATAAGTTCGAATTCTACATGGATTTCAAATGTTGTTGTCTACAATTCTGTCTAACTGCTGCCCTCTAGAGGCAGAAAGTCATCGTTTTCATCGAACTGAGGTAGTCAGGCTGAATTGTCCAGTCGCAATAAGTGTCGGACTTAAACCTAGCCTGAAGGGAAGCATAGTCCGTATGACTAGTTGCTCGTTGCTTTACTGTATCCAGACAGACACGCCGTTGTAATGTCCACATTCTTTATCCGACACGGGTTGAAAAGTCCGGGACGAAGCCGTAGTCAAAAGTCTGGACTGTCTTGCTTTACCAAGGAGGTTATTTGTCCATATAACATCCGTGGCTTTACAAGGAAGTCACAAAGGTAGCTCCCTGTCGCGATGTTCTGTGTTCAAACGCCTTGCATCAGTCTTGCCGTAGAATAGAAACCAAGCTCAAAATAATCCCAGGCAGGAGTCGAATAACCCACGCTAGTATCCAGACACAGAGATAGCAACAACACACATCTGCACACAACGACACAGGCTCCTCAAATACAAACTGAAAGATTTGAAAATGGTGACAAGAACCTTGATTGGTCCCTGCTTTTTAAACCACGTGCTAGCCGAGGAATACTATCAGATGTCCCTTTTTTTACTAGAATTTGCATTGACACAGACATAATTACTTGTGAAACACCGTGTATGTCTATTGCATACATTCTGTTTTGAGCAGCCTGGTTACTGGTTTTTCACAGATTAACAATACCTGCCAAGGACGGTGTAAAAACATGCCGCTGTGTCTTATAAATGATGACGACAGCCTGATAAACTAGTAGGTTAACAGTAGAAGTTGCAAGTAAATCGTTCTATCGACGATATAATCGGCGAGGAAATTAGAATACATCAAGTCAAATATATAACATGTCATGTTCCAAAACAACATTTACTAAAAGGCAATGGACGCCATTCAGTGCAAGGTGAACATGTTGTGTGTGTGTGTGTGTGTGTTGTACGGAGACACGGACCTATGTCGATAATAGTTGAGTTCGCGTGTGACGTAGTTAATCTTTCTATTAATCAAAGTGATACACATAGCAGTCTAGATTCATGTGACTTGAACGAACATCACAGTCGGTACAGAAAATTGATACAGAAAGATAAGATTTACGTTCAGTTTTTTGTTACCCTTGTCATAGAAGCAAAAGCCCAGACAGCACAATACACATCAAATCGGTGTTTGTTTTTACAACGGGCAAATATGACTCTTTCACAAAAGCACAGATTCAAATCAACTCGTAGATCATATACCCAAATACAGAAGATCACGAATGGTCGATAATAAACTAGCCACGCCGGCTATAGTGAGAATATTTGCTTGCAAGTTGAACCCTCTCTCCGTAGCCGACTCCCTTAGCATACTATTCAATCCTTGATCTATTTGGCCAATTTGTACTATTATCCCCAGTCATCCTCAGGGCCTTTTAGAGGCTATGTCGATGACGTACGGTCCAGGTTTGGGGATAAGGTTTCGAACCCAAATCACCCAAATCACCCGCATATTTTATACCCAGTGACGTGAAACAAGAACTTCAATGTTAGATATCGAGTTCTGTGGTTTGATTTGGGAACAATGATATGCCAATTAGACTCCGCGTGGGTACGTCGTGTTGTCTTTGTTTACAACATGACTTAGGCTTAGACAAATGGGAGTCAAAATTTCACCAAGAGACGCCAATATTTGCAATGAAAACGCAAAGTAGGCAATATGCTGGAGTTCTCCTTAATAAACGACTCCGACCCATATGTCAATGTTTATAAGAGTGAAATCATGAGAGCATTCGTTTTGTTTTCAATACAACACCATGCCACAAATTTAATGCGTTATCGTTTGGAGCCAGTATTTTAGGCTTTCCCGATTATGTAACGTATTAGACACGTATCAGGGGTTTACACTATGAGATTTTAAAGAATCATAGGTTTACGTTATTTTACCCAGGGCAAAAAGTTTAAACAATTACCCAGGCAAGGCGCTCCTTGCTTGAGGTAAATTTTCACGCACTTCACAAGTCTCTATTATCATGGTTAATTATTCCCGACACGAGATGTTTCCTAAGGAGGGAAACTTTGGACACTTTGTGTGCACTTTTGTGCGCACATGTGTCCAATCTTGGTGACACGGGGATAGGAAAGCCGTGTACACAGCAAGGAAATGTGGGGTTTCACCATAGTGCTCAAGCTTGCAAACTTGTGGAAATCTTTGTTTCCATGCAGTGTCAGCATGTCAACATAGTAAGGAAACTGTTTGAAAAATTAGCACATATATTGCCAAGCATTTTCTAACAGAAATCTGCTAGTTTCTCTTCCCATGTTGCATAAGATCAATGACTGCCTGTCTTAGTTTTGTTTCCTATTAGGCTATCTAAAATTTGTGTTCACTTTATTTGCATATCAATTATATTTTGTGCTTTACAAATAATCTTGTTCAGTTACTGACAAAAGGTGGCGGAACTACTCAAAATGTCTGAAGCTTATGTTGTCAAGGAAACAGACCCACCTAGTGGCACCTCTTGTGTGGAAACGGGTGTTGGTTTCAGTGTTGTTGTTGTTGTTTTTGTTGTCTTGGTGACGATCGTGGTCTTCACTGGAGCTGCAGGGGTAGTCACTTCTGCAGACACTGTTGTTGCTTCAGGTTCTGTGCGGCAAGGTATAGAAAATTTTTTTTTCTACTTCATGATTTAAGATCACTACTGACTTTTGTGAGATTTGACTCTCATTTTGTCAAAGGTCTATTAAGCATGACTTGACCAAACCTAGTTTATCAACCTGTGACATTTGTGGAGTAAAGTGCATACAGGTAGCAGTTGGCTGTTGGCAGTACTCATCTATCATCATTCAAATTGAACGCAGTATACAAATGAAGCAGTGTTCATGACTAAATCTCTAAAACGATTCAATGACTACTAGGTTATTTGCAGCTACGTTTGTACATACCAACTTCTGGTGCCTTGCTTGTTCTTTCTTCAACAGTTTCAGTTGTAGTTGTGACAGTTGTGACTGTGACCAGTTTGGTTCCCTCTGTGGTTGCAACAGATTCTGTGGGTTCTGGTTTCTCTGTGTATTCTGGTTTGCCTGTGTAATGTGGCATCTCAGTTGTTTCTGGATGTCCTGTAGGTTCTGGCTGTTCAGTGTATTCTGGTTTGCCTGTTGACCATGGCTCCTCAGTTGTTTCTGGATTTTCTGTAGGTTCTGGATGTTCAGTGTATTCTGGTTTGCCTGTTGACTTTGGCTTCTCAGTTGGCTCTGGATGTTCTGTATGCTCTGGTTGTTCTGTTGCCATTGTTGGCTTCTTTGTATAGTAAGGCTCTGTAAATGATCATACATTTTGTAAAATGATAAATAATGTAAAATGAGGATCAAAGAGAAAAAAAAATCATACGCATGAAACAATTAAAGCAAAATAGCAAAACGTTAGACTCCTGGAAACATTGATTATATTGGTTCATAATGAAAAATCACAATAGTCAGGACTTTCTGCATGCATACCCTGGGTAGATTCAGATTCTGTGATAGGAACCTCTTGTGTCGTTACAGCAACAGTCTGCACCACAGTAGTCTTGGTGATAATTGTCTCTGGTGTGGTCTCAGTCTCAGACTTTGGTGTGGTCTCAACTTCTGAGCTTGGCGTGGTCTCAACCTCTGACTTTGGTGTGGTCTCAACCTCTGACTTTGGTGTGTTCTCAGACTCTGACTTTGGTGTGGTCTCAACCTCTGACTTTGGTGTGGTTTCAACCTCTGACTTTGGTGTGGTCTCAACCTCCGACTTTGGTGTGGTCTCAACCTCAGACTTTGGTGTGGTCTCAACCTCAGACTTTGGTGTTGTCTCAGCCTCAGACTCTGGTGTTGTCTTAGCCTCTGAGTTTGGTGTGGTATTAGCCTCTGAGTTTGGTGTGGTATTGACCTCCGACTTTGGTGTCACAGTTACAGCAGTTGTCTTTGTTGTCATAGTGACAGTTGTCGTTGTCATGGCAATTGGTGCCCTGGGAGTCCCAACCGGCTTGGCAGTGGTTGCCGGTTCTGTATGGGGTAGATTTAAAAAATGTATCTCAAATTACCCAACTGCTGAGCTTTATCAATCTTTTAGCCTAACGGTACAAAAATAATAAAAAAGGAGAGATCCTTAAAAACTGTAGGATTTTCATTCTATACGTCGTGTAGACTTTGATTATTGACGATAAAATGATTGAGTGAAGGATGGGAAGTGAAATTAAAATGAATGAATGAATGAATGAATGATGTTATTGCTCAACGATTGCATCGGTGACTATGTGTGGAAATTTACAGACAGCATAAAATTTAATTCAATCTAAGTCTATATTTCAACAATTCTAATTACTACTTTATCATATCGAATGAAACCTACAGTTAGTAACTAAAGGAAACAATTCTAAACATCATATTGAGTATTTCTAGGTTACTAACAATTCTATCTGTAGTCATTTCTGAAACAGTTAAGATTACATTGCATTGATGACTATACGGTTAGTAGATACTTTAATGAATAAATTCTAGTTATTGTACCTTCTGTTGTGAGTGGTTCTGATTCTGTCACAGTGACGGTCGTCTCCACAGATGACGTTGTAGCTTCACAGTCCTCAGAAGGTGGAGGAACACCGCAGCGACCATTTCGTCGGTCGGCAAACTCGTTGCGACAGTTGCAGATGAGAGAGCAGCCATTCCTCTTGGTGCATTCTCCGTCACTCTCATCGCAACCCAGGTAGCACTCACAGGACTCGTCACAGACTAAGTGATAAATATACATGGTTATATGTTGAATTACACTTGGATCTATTCTATGCAAGATTTTATTCATATTTTACTGCTTTCCATCATTCATATCAGGCTCTCTTCACATCTTATATATGTGCACATGCATGTACTGCAAGACTCATACTCATAATAAACTGATTTAGAATAGAAAATTGTGCGTGATCAACGTCGATAACACTGAGCCAAAAATTAAAAAAATCGTCAGGAAAGTCTACATCTACGTATCCAAAAGCATTTGTGAGCAAAGTCTTGTGGCTAGCCCACCCAAAAATGTATTGTATGTACACTATGCAGGTTTGTGGACAACAGAATGCTTACCATTTGGATGGGCAGTAGTATATTCTTCTGACTTTGGTGTGGTCTGAACCTCAGACTTTGGTGTGGTCTGAACCTCAGACTTTGGTGTGGTCTCAACTTCTGAGCTTGGTATGGTCTCAGCCTCTGACTTTGGTGTGGTCTCAGCTTCAGACTTTGGTGTGGTCTCAGCCTCTGACTTTGGTGTGGTCTCAGCTTCAGACTTTGGTGTGGTCTCAGCCTCTGACTTTGGTGTGGTCTCAGCCTCTGACTTTGGTGTGGTCTCAGCCTCTGAGTTTGGTGTGGTCTCCACCTCAGACTTTGGTGTGGTCTCAGCCTCTGACTTTGGTGTGGTCTCTACCTCTGACTTTGGTGTGGTCTCCACCTCTGACTTTGGTGTGGTCTCAACCTCAGACTTTGGTGTGGTCTTCACCTCTGACTTTGGTGTGGTCTCAGCCTCTGACTTTGGTGTGGTCTCAGCCTCTGAGTTTGGTGTGGTCTCCACCTCAGACTTTGGTGTGGTCTCAACCTCTGACTTTGGTGTGGTCTCTACCTCTGACTTTGGTGTGGTCTCCACCTCAGACTTTGGTGTGGTCTCAACCTCAGACTTTGGTGTGGTCTTCACCTCTGACTTTGGTGTGGTCTCAGCCTCAGACTTTGGTGTGGTCTCAACCTCAGACTTTGGTGTTGAAGTTGTTTCCTCTGTGCTCAGTTCTGCTGATGTGGTCTCCTTCTGTGATTCTGGAGTTGTCGTCTCAGCTACAAAGATGGTAAAAATTCATCAGCATTATGGACAAAATGTGGAAAGTGACTGTTACAGTGACCGTCCAAAAGTGTTTTTACACATAAGAATATTCTTAAAATACCAACAACCTTCTCGTATATACGTAAACATTCAGCAACAGTAGCTTATACCCATGCCCTGATATGAACACTTTTCAAGCAACACAATCTATTTTCTGAGATACGGTCAAACCTGGCTTGCACAGCCAAGTCGCAAGCCACATTAAAACAGACCCCCCTTTTTTACATACTATTAGCTAAGCCCACCCTGTCCTGAGTAACCACCTGTCCTCAGCAATTATTTTTCACCAGTCCCTTTAGGGGTTGCTGAATCCAGGTTTGACTGTACTTAGGACAATCCTGAGCCAAAAACTCAGTGAACAAATATTTTTGTTTTTGCTTCTCTGTACAATAACAAAAGGTGTTTAATCACCTTGAGGTGGAGCCTCAGTGGTTTCAGGCTTGCAGGAGTCTGGCTGTGTGGCACACCTTCCCCTGATCTTCACAGTGCCAGCAGGGCAGAGGCAGGCAAAACTGCAGCCTGCGATCTCAATACAGTGGCTGTCGTCTCCGTTACAGTCCAGCTCACAACGACAAACATCTGCACACACTATTGGAATATCAAAAAGAATCATCATTTTGTGTATACTAAAGATATTTAAATTCAAACTCTTTTTATGCATTGTTGATTCATAAAGTAAACTTCACAGTGCTTTTACACACATACAGCATGTTACATGTGTATGATTTCAAAATTAATCTAATACAAAATGGAAAAGCAGACTAACCTGGATGAGTGCTGTACTCTGGCTTGCCAGTGCTGTACTCTGGGTGTCCAGTGCTGTACTCTGGGTGTCCAGTGCTGTACTCTGGGTGTCCTGTGCTGTACTCTGGGTGTCCTGTGTATTCAGGCTTGCCTGTGCTGTACTCTGGATGTCCTGTGTATTCAGGCTTGCCTGTGCTGTACTCTGGGTGTCCTGTGTATTTAGGCTTGCCAGTGCTGTACTCTGGGTGCCCTGTGCTGTACTCTGGGTATCCAGTGCTGTATTCTGGATGTCCTGTGTATTCAGGGCTGCCTGTGCTGTACTCTGGGTGTCCTGTGTATTCAGGCTTGCCAGTGCTGTACTCTGGGTGTCCTGTGTATTCAGGCTTGCCAGTGCTGTACTCTGGGTGTCCTGTGTATTCAGGCTTGCCAGTGCTGTACTCTGGGTGACCTGTGTACTCAGGCTTGCCAGTGCTGTACTCTGGGTGTCCTGTGTATTCAGGCTTGCCAGTGCTGTACTCTGGATGTCCTGTGTATTCAGGCTTGCCAGTGCTGTACTCTGGGTGTCCTGTGTATTCAGGCTTGCCAGTGCTGTACTCTGGATGTCCTGTGTATTCAGGCTTGCCAGTGCTGTACTCTGGGTGTCCTGTGTATTCAGGCTTGCCAGTGCTGTGCTCTGGGTGTCCTGTGTATTCAGGCTTGCCAGTGCTGTACTCTGGGTGTCCTGTGTATTCAGGGCTGCCAGTGCTGTACTCTGGGTGTCCTGTGTATTCAGGGCTGCCAGTGCTGTACTCTGGGTATCCTGTGTACTCAGGGCTGCCAGTGCTGTACTCTGGGTATCCTGTGTACTCAGGGCTGCCAGTGCTGTCCTCTGGGTGTCCTGTGTATTCAGGCTTGCCAGTGCTGTACTCTGGGTGTCCTGTGTATTCAGGCTTGCCAGTGCTGTACTCAGGGTGTCCTGTGTATTCAGGGCTGCCAGTGCTGTACTCTGGGTGTCCTGTGTATTCAGGCTTGCCAGTGCTGTACTCTGGGTGTCCTGTGTATTCAGGGCTGCCCGTGCTGTACTCTGGGTGTCCTGTGTATTCAGGCTTGCCAGTGCTGTACTCTGGGTGTCCTGTGTATTTAGGGCTGCCAGTGCTGTACTCTGGGTGTCCTGTGGTTCTGAGGTAGCCAGTTGTATGAGGCATGACTGACTTTGTTGTCTTTCCGGCATACGGCAGGGAAGTTGTTCCAACAAAGACCGGCGTCGTTTCTGCAAATGGTATATAAAAGAGTTACCATCAGAATTTCTGTAAGCTTAAAAAAGCTATTCCAGCACTGCCAGTAGCAAGACTAGACGCAGATGCTACAATGTTTGTACAGGATTAACATCACAGGGAAATCTAATTTTCTATTTACTTTTCAATACAAAAATCTATGAGTCAGCTACAGCTAACAAATGTCTATTTGATTCAAATCTTATTGACTTGTTATGGGAAAAAGGGTAAACTGTAAACATAGATATTTACCAAGACATGGACATGCAAATTTACTGACCTTCAATGCAGGTGCCATCAGCTGGTTGCCTAGCACAACGACCGTTGGCCCTGTCATCAGTGAGGTCAGTGCAGACACAGAACAGGTCACACTCAGGCAGAGGCTCACAGTCTCCGGTGTTGTCATCACAGCCCAAAGTACAGCTGCACTGAGACTCACACACTTTATAATAGGAGAAAAATAATGGTGTTAATATCACATCAAAGACAACCATTGTGATGCTGCTGATGGCTTGTGCTAGCCTGGAGTCTAGCCTTGTTAGCTTTGGTATGCTCCCAACAGTTGCTACTCAGCCAATGAGTAGTGACCATTACGAGCGGACCAAAGTTAACAAGGCTGGACTCTAGGCTATGCTTGTGCAACATATATTATGTTTATATTTTGGAAGCTATTCAAGTTTAACATGCTTCATTTAACATAAGCATTTCATCTTTGTTTGTTTGAACCTTTGTTTATTCATGATAAGCTCAAATCGGCACGCAGGCCGCTTTTCATTGAGGTCATGAGGGAAGAGGTAAGGGTCAGATACAATATAACAGAGATACACAGTCATTTTCTATGTCAGATACCATTTTTTTCTACTATGACAGACAATAATTTGAGGTTGTAAGATTACCTCAAGTAAAATGAGTTTAGGTAAGGGATTCTAGACTTTAAAAAAAGGAACAAGAGACAATATCAGGCAGGTATTCTTCACAAACTTAAGTGTGCCATGGTTTTCATTTCTCAGAGTGCATTCCAGTAAAACTCTTGAGCTGTGTTCAGGGATATGTTCTCATCTTTGTGCTACATGTTGCTGTCTTAGCCATTAATCATTAAGCGCAAACAGACCTACATGTATATGATCAATGTTGTAGAAATATGAGACACCATTTCATGTCATAATAAATGTGATATTGATAAGCATAATGTCCCCACCTCTCCTTCTCCTTGTTGTTGTAGGCACAGAGGCAGTTGTAGACAGTTCTGTTGGAGATACCACAGTTGTGGTTCCCTCATACACTGGTGCTTTTGTTGTTGATGGCCTCTCAGAAGACAGCTCTGTAGAACCTGTTGTCTGGGGTTCTGGATGTCCTTCAGTGGTTGTAGTCTCCCCACTGCACTCACAGAACACCCTGATCTTGTAGTCATAGCAGAAAGGCAGGAATCCACGCTGCTTGGAGTTCTCACAAACCAGACCCTGGTGGATGTCACAAGTCACATCCTGGCCAGTCCTGGTGTAGTCCATCTCCAAACCACTGTCCACACGGCACTCAATGTCTGTGAAAAGATAAAGTTGATTTTTATAAATGTCCCACAGTGTCACAAGCCTTTTTTTAAAAGTTTGGTTGCAAACAAGGCTAAAATATTCAAAATTTAAGGAAAAATACCAACGTTATGAAACAGGAGTACAAATTTGGTCATTAAACAACTTACTTGTGATCATCTCAGGCCCGCAGAAATCAAACTTCTCTCTCAGGTTGTCCAGAGTCTCGAAGTCTCCTCCAGCTGTGAAGCTTGGGTAGAAGGAGTTCATCCACTCTGTCCACTTGCCCTCACAGGGGTAGTGTTTGGTCGGCTCCACAGGGGGCTTCTCTGTTTCTGATGGCTTCTCTGTGGAGCTTGGTCTTTCTGTCCCGGTTGACTCTGTAGCACTTGGCTTTTCTGTCCCGGTTGGCTTTTCTGTCCCAGTTGACTCTGTAGCAGTTGGCTTTTCTGTGCCGGTTGACTCTGTAGCACTTGGCTTTTCTGTCCCGGTTGGCTTTTCTGTGCCGGTTGACTCTGTAGCGGTTGGCTTTTCTGTCCCAGTTGACTCTGTAGCACTTGGCTTTTCTGTCCCAGTTGACTCTGTAGCACTTGGCTTTTCTGTCCCAGTTGACTCTGTAGCACTTGGCTTTTCTGTCCCGGTTGACTCTGTAGCACTTGGCTTTTCTGTCCCGGTTGACTCTGTAGCACTTGGCTTTTCTGTCCCGGTTGACTCTGTAGCAGTTGGCTCTTCTGTCCCGGTTGGCTTTTCTGTCCCGGTTGACTCTGTAGCACTTGGTTTTTCTGTAGCAGTTGGCTTTTCAGTCCCAGTTGACTCTGTAGCACTTGGCTTCTCTGTGCTTCCTGGCTTTTCTGTTGCACTTGGTTTCTCTGTAGCGCTTGGCTTCCCTGTAGTCAACAGCTCTTCTGTACCTGTGACAGCTGGCCCCTGAGTAGTTGTCTCAAGTCCCTCTGTGCTTTCTGCTCTCAGCGTTGTGACAATGGGGCTCTCTGTAGTGGCCTGGCAGTCCTCTACATCTGGAAGACGCAGACACCTTCCAAAGGCACGGCCACTGGTGTACTCTGTGCAAAGACAGGCGCTGGCAGAACAGCCAGAGATAGCCTGGCAGTGGGCTACACTTCCATCACATCCGATCTTGCAGTCGCACTTGGGAGAGCATTCTGAAATTATAACAAAAAGGGGAAATATTATAACCACTGAATCTTCAGCTCTAAGGACATAGACAGGGACACTGAAGTAGTACAAAGAAAATTTTATCATTAAAGCTGAAAAACATTGTTTTGCTTGCATCTGTGACTAGCCAAAACCAGTCCATTTTCAGGGATAGCGTTAATTTTGTGGCTATACAGGCTTATTTTGTTACATTTAACGTTATAAAACACATTGTCTAGATAGTCAAGTTACCAGATGTAAGAAGTTTTGTACAGATACAATCTTCAGTAAGTCAGCATGCTGAGCAATTTTGGAAGAATATAGCTTTGTGTTTCCAATGTTCATTGTATAGTAGACTCTATACAAGTACATAGTTTATCTTACATTTTCGTATCTAGTTACATGTAATGAATTGATAGATATTTTCATTGGTACTGACCGCGTTTCCTGTAGGGAGTAGTGGTTTCCAGTGGTTTTCCAGTGGTGTGTTCAGGCATATATGGACCAGTGGTGCCTGTTTTCCCAGTGGTGTGTTCAGGCACATATGGACCAGTGGTGCCCGGTTTACCAGTGGTGTGTTCAGGCACATATGGACCAGTGGAACCTGGTTTTCCAGTGGTGTGTCCAGGCACATATGGACCAGTGGTGTGTCCAGGCACATATGGACCTGTGGTGTGTTCAGGCACGTATGGACCAGTGGTGTGTCCAGGCACATATGGACCAGTGGTGTGTCCAGGCACATATGGACCAGTGGTGTGTTCAGGCACATATGGACCTGTGGTGTGTCCAGGCACATATGGACCAGTGGTGTGTTCAGGCACATATGGACCAGTGGTGTGTTCTGGCACATATGGTCCAGTGGTGTGTCCAGACACGTATGGACCAGTGGTGTGTTCAGGCACGTATGGACCAGTGGTGTGTCCAGGCACATATGGCCCAGTGGTGTGTCCAGGCACGTATGGTCCTGTGGTGTATTTCTCATTTGGACCACGGGTTGTTCCTGGAAATTCCATGTGTCAGTAAGATTAAGTAGGGAAGGTCAGAGGTAGGCTGCTCTATTAAAGGGAAAACAAACTGCATAGGAAACTGAAACTAGAAAGATGTTTTGGAATATTCACCCATAAAAAGAGAGCTTGACAATCAGAATTATTTCATTAGCACTTTTACATCCACACCCATGTCCCTTCTTGATTCTTCCCCAATAAAGGCTCATGTGAAATGGTCCCAATAGATATCCATAGACTGTGCTGATATCACATAGTGAAAATTCTAAGCAAATCTGTGTACCTTCTGGTCCCCTTGTTGTGGTCAGTACGCACTCCTCGTATGATGGCCTGATGACGCACCTTCCTCCGACCTTCTCCATGGCAGGGTCGGGGCAGGCGCAGTAGTTACATCCGGCGATACGCGGACACTCTGCCGCCACGTTCCCATCACAACCCACCAGGCACTCGCACTCCCAGGAACAGGCTGAAATAGTGATGTTAACATTTTTGTAAACAGCATGATTGACAGTGGTATAGATATAGAATACAACACGGTATATTCCGTATCGCCCGATGTACCGGCTCGACCGAAGGCTGGAGGTTGTTGCAACCCGTGGGAGGGCCAAGACCAATGATGACGCGGAATACACCGTGTTGTATTTTATCTATGTCATACCCAACCAAAAAACACACATTTCAATGCCAAATGTTCCAGCAGTTGAGAGAATTTTGTGTCCTCCAACAAAAATTGTAACAACAGCAGTTCCAACCTCCGAATCCATTATTCAAATTTTTGACAGCAGTGCAACCAGCTCATTCAACATTCGTTCTTCATATTCTATAAAAGCCTGTGTAATAATAGTAGAATCCTGTGTAAATACGAAACTTTTTTCCCTGGTCCAGAACACCCGTATAGAATGTCTTTGCAGCCCAGTTATGACGTAATAACATGTAAGACTTTCCTAGACAATAAAAATGACTTTGTTGATATTAAACACTAGCATCACTACCAAGGTGATTGATATGAAAGAAACAAAATATGGGCTGTACGAAGTTTTCATTGGCAAAGATTCAACTTACTTCGACGAGGCATTGGAGTTGTCCCTTCAGCACCAGTGGTAACAGACTCAGTTGCACTTCCAGTTGTGACCTCAGAAGGCTTGCCTGTGGTGTAGACTCCTGAAGGCTTGCCTGTGGTGTAGACTCCTGAAGGCTCACCTGTGGTGTAGACTCCCGAAGGCTCACCTGTGGTGTAGACTCCCGAAGGCTTGCCAGTGGTGTAGACTTCTGAGGGCTTGCCTGTGGTAATCTCAGAGGGATTGCCTGTGGTAATCTCAGAGGGCTTGCCAGTGGTGTATTCCTCTGAAGGCTTGCCTGTGGTGTAGACTTCTGAAGGCTCACCTGTGGTCACCTCAGACGGCTTGCCTGTGGTGTAGACTCCAGAAGGCTTGCCTGTGGTCATCTCAGAAGGCTTACCAGTGGTGTAGACTTCTGACGGCTCACCTGTGGTGTAGGCTCCTGAAGGCTTGCTTGTAGTGTAGACTTGAGATGGCTTGCCTGTGGTGTAGGTTTCTGATGGCCTGCCTGTGGTAAGCCCTTCAGTTGTTGTAGTCTCCCCACCGCACTCACAGAACACCTTGATCTTGTAGTCATAACAGAAAGGCAGGAATCCACGCTGCTTGGAGTTCTCACAAACCAGACCCTGGTGGATGTCACAGGTCACATCCTGGCCAGTCCTGGTGTAGTCCATTTCCAAACCGCTGTCCACACGGCACTCAATGTCTACAGAAAAGGGACGTAGATACAGCATTTATAAGCAAAAACCAACAAGCTATTAACGGATCAAATTGTTTTAGGAAAAGGTTGAGATGGCCTTTAAATTGTCAAAAATGTCCAAAGAGAAGACAGAAATTTGGTACAAAAGTGACAAACAATGTAACCCAGCTCAAAAGGTTCAGCAAAGAGTCATGGCTACAAGTATCAGTCTTACCAACTCAGAATAGAAGCGCATATCTGAGAGGAAACTTACTTGTGATCATCTCTGGTCCACAGAAGTCATACTTCTTCCTCAAGTTGTCCAAAGTCTCAAAGTCTCCACCAGAGACGACATCAGGATAGAAGGAGTTCATCCATTCTGTCCACTCGCCCTCACAGGGGTAGGGAGTTGTAGGCTCTGTCCCTGGTGCTGAAGGTTCAGTAGTGGTGAGGATAAGCTTTCCTGTGGTCATCTCAGAAGGCTTGCCGGTGGTGTAGACTCCTGAAGGCTTGCCTGTGGTCATCTCAGAAGGATTGCCTGTGGTGTAGACTCCTGAAGGCTTGCCTGTGGTCATCTCAGAAGGATTGCCTGTGGTGAAGACTTCTGAAGGCTTGCCTGTGGTCTTCTCAGAAGGCTTGCCTGTGGTATAAACTCCTGAAGGCTTGCCTGTGGTGTAGACTTCTGAAGGCTCACCTGTGGTCGTCTCAGAAGGCTTGCCTGTGGTCACTTCAGAAGGTTTGCCTGTGGTGTAGACTCCTGAAGGCTCACTTGTGGTCAACTCTGAGGGCTTGCCTGTGGTGTAGACTCCTGAAGGCTTGCCTGTGGTGTAGACTTCTGAAGGCTCACCTGTGGTCATCTCAGATGGCTTGCCTGTGGTGTAGACTCCTGAAGTCTCACCTGTGGTCGTCTCAGAAGGCTTGCCTGTGGTGTAGACTCCTGAAGGCTCACCTGTGGTCGTCTCAGAAGGCTTGCCTGTGGTGTAGACTCCTGAAGGCTCACCTGTGGTTGTCTCAGAAGGCTTGCCTGTGGTGTAGACTCCTGAAGGTTCACCTGTGGTCATCTCAGAAGGCTTGCCTGTGGTGTAGACTCCTGAAGGCTCACCTGTGGTCATCTCAGATGGCTTGCCTGTGGTGTAGACTCCTGAAGGCTTGCCTGTGGTCGTCTCAGAAGGCTTGCCTGTGGTGTAGACTCCTGAAGGCTTGCCTGTGGTGTAGACTTCTGAAGGCTCACCTGTGGTCATCTCAGATGGCTTGCCTGTGGTGTAGACTCCTGAAGGCTCACCTGTGGTCGTCTCAGAAGGCTTGCCTGTGGTGTAGACTCCTGAAGGCTCACCTGTGGTTGTCTCAGAAGGCTTGCCTGTGGTGTAGACTCCTGAAGGTTCACCTGTGGTCATCTCAGAAGGCTTGCCTGTGGTGTAGACTCCTGAAGGCTCACCTGTGGTCATCTCAGATGGCTTGCCTGTGGTGTAGACTCCTGAAGGCTTGCCTGTGGTCATCTCAGATGGCTTGCCTGTGGTGTAGACTCCCGAAGGCTTGCCTGTAGTAATCTCAGCTGGCTTGCCTGTGGTAATCTCAGAAGGCTTGTGAGTAGTCATCTCAGATGGCTTGCCAGTTGTAATCTCAGAAGGCTTTCCAGTGGTATGTCCTTCAGTTGTTGTAGTCTCCCCACCGCACTCACAGAACACTCTGATCTTGTAGTCGTAGCAGAAAGGCAGGAATCCACGCTGCTTGGAGTTCTCACAAACCAGACCCTGGTGGATGTCACAGGTCACATCCTGGCCAGTCCTGGTGTAGTCCATCTCCAAACCACTGTCCACACGGCACTCAATATCTGTAAATAATTGTAAACACAGCTTTGAATAAATAGATTCTATAATGAATATAGATTCCATATTCTGATAGATAGTTTTACTGAATTCTAAGATATTAGTCAATGGTAAACATTATTCCTCTATCTGAATAAAAGCTGTGCCTTTACAAAGACATATTAGTCAAAATACAATTTGGCAACAGTTTGCTTCATCATTGAAAATTGATGAAATTAGAAGACTTTAATGGAAACTTCTGTAACTGTCCTTGCTACTATGCTTATTACTAAAACAAACAAACAAACAAACATACAAACAGACAAACAGGCATTAATGTCAGGGTATGGACTTACTTGTGATCATCTCAGGCCCACAGAAGTCATATTTCTCTCTCAGGTTCTCAAATGACTCAAAATCTCCGCCAGAGATGACATCAGGATAGAAGGAGTTCATCCATTCTGTCCACTTGCCCTCACAGGGGTAGGGTGTTGTAGGCTCTGTCCCTGGTGCTGAAGGCTTAGTGGTTGTTGCAACAGGCTTTCCAGTTGTCAGTTCAGAAACTGATGTTGTTGCTGTTACAGTTGTGTAAACTGCAATACATAATTGTTAAGATGTAGATAAATCTAAATGACAATTTTGATTGTAGTAGACATAAGAAGAAAATAAAATCACAGATGGAATAGAAATATCAATATCTACAGAATACTGTAAATGCATTTAAGTTTGTGATGGTTTAATGTATGTAAATTTTGTGGTAACCCCTTTATTGCAAACTTAAAACCACCATAGAAATGCTTGTTCTGTCTTACAGCCAACTACCATCTTATTTCAACCGCAAACTTAAATTCATTACCGTATTCTTGAAGAAGGAAGTTAAAGGTTATGATTTGGGTTGAAATATTTTTTGAAGACAAGTTTTACAAAACCACTTCTAGATGCCTTATGCAATAACTGCTAAAACTTTGTTATTCATTGTACTACAGAGAGAAGAGAAACCACCAGAAGTGTGCTGTTCTTTGAGTTTTGTGTTACATATGATGATAGTTATGGATTTTAGGTAAATCATCCATTGACTATAGAGATAAACCCTCTTACCCAAAATTTGAGAAGGCTTCTCTTACAAGTATTGGCAACTCAGGTTACATGTCTCAACAATCTGCTGTTACATGTATCAAACTTATGTTACAAGTTTATTTACTTTATCATAGGGATAATTCTAATGTTTTTGTAGTATGGGTCCCATTGAAAATCAATTTACCAGAATTGAATGGGCTGTGAAAATTCTATCGTAAAATAGATAAACAAATAAGATAGTATCTGTTGATTTTCATACCTCCTTCACAATCTTCCTCATCACTTCCATTTGCACAATCGATGACACCGTTGCACTTTTGGTCATCCGTGGCCAGGCACTGACCATCTCCACAGTCAAACCCTCTACAGGCACAGCGGTCACAGCACTCTCCGGCCATCCTGGTCCGCACTTGTGTAGCCTAAAAGCAAAGTGATAGGAATGCATTTAAGTTGTATCACAGATCTTTCATTCCGAGATTCAAGCACAACAGAATACAAATTCAGAGTTGATTACTGGTTTCAATACAATACAATACAATGTGTTTGAACATGCTGGAAAATGATTTTAAAAACGGCAATGTTTGAAACAAAACACATCCTTTTATAGTAACTGAAGAAAACTGCAGAAAAAAAACAGTAAAATAACTTAACACTGGTCAGTTCAAATTGGGAAATCCAGAAGCAATTTGGAATCTTCAGCAATATCAGATTTCTGCCTACAAGTGTGGTATGCGCTGAAAGCTCTCTTCGTCATGAATGTAGTCATGTAAAAATTATTAGTCAGCGATGTTCACAACTTTAGATATGATTGATTGAAAATGCATGTGAACGATGTACTCCTAGGTCAGTACATATCCAGCAGTATTGAGTTCACCTGGGTTTTTACAAACAATTGTGGGCTAATTGTTCCAGTCACAGTGGGCAATGACACCTCTAATCACTGAGCCCATTGAACTCAAGCCTGCCCATTGTACTGGAAATCTGGTGATTATGCAAGTGTATTCAACTGAGTGGAAGGACTAATTTTCTACTCATTTGCATGGCATTCATTAGGGTGGATCATTGTCTGTCCACTATCAGGCCAGTATGGGCCAAGTCTAACCAGGTCTGGGGTGGTATTGTGTCGCCAGGTCCAACTAATGATAGTATGGGTTGGGCAACTTTCTAAAAGGAATATCTTCATAGCTTTCCATGTTAGGACCAAATTAAAGGCACCATAATGTGCGGGACATCATGCTCTTTCAAATGATATATGAAACTTAACTGTAAACTCAGTAGAAAAAAAGTTGGAAAATTCGAATTCCAAGATGGCCGCCTTGAAATCTGGAAACTGAACCTCCGGATTTGAACTGACTAGTGTTACTTGATGTGCTGAAATTTTGTACAACACAGTACCTATAACCAGGAGAAGGCTTAAGAAACAAGTTTCTTCAATATTAGCTGAATAAGACTTTAATTTTATATTCCCATATTTTCTAAGAAAGAGAGAATAGAAGTAGACTTACCTCATCACAGTACACAGCGGCACAGTCCACTGTGCTCTCACATTCCACTCTGTTGTCAAAACAGGCACACTCTGTGCAAGGGCTGGCCACCCAGGTCTCTTTGGGCTGGAAGAGATTCATACATAATGATATTAGTGGCAAACGATATGTAACTTTAAAGATTGGAAAAACTTTAAAGAAGACTTGCAGAACACAATTTTTCACAAAGGTAGACTGGATTCTCCTGAATCCCTGAGGACGTACACTTTACTTTGTGGTAAGGATTTCCTTTTTTCGGCCATAGTGATCATACAAATACAATTCAACACCGCAAAAATGGAATGGACACTAGTATTACAAAAATGTTTACTACACATACTTACATCAACTAGTCAACTAGTCAACTAGTCTGTTAACACAGTGTGAAATACAGGAATTTTGCAAGAAAGTACAGCAAGACTTGTTGAATTCTGTTTTGAATTTTCATAGTTCAGATGCCAGATCAAAAAATTTGATATGTAGTACCTTGTTAGCGGTCAACCCAGGAAAAAGGCTAGGGTCGGCAGGTTTTTACTAGGGTTGGTCGGGTTATCGGAAACGCAAAATTTTTTCAAGGCCTTACCATTCTGATGATGCCCTCATCATCCAGACAGGTACAGTCGATAGGGTCCACACACTGGCTGCCGTTGAAGACAGACTTCCCGCTGCACTCACAGCACCCCTCCCCCATGGGCTGGCACGTGTCCTTCAAGTCATGACACACCTTCTCAAGACACTGCTTACACTCCGAGGTAGTGTAGGGGTACTGGCATACTGAGAAAATAAGATACAGGAAGGAAAATTATTAAAGTGTTGGAAAAATCAACAAAACTTCTAAAGTTTGGTCCTTAATTCACAACAACAAAACTTCCTTTTATACCTTATTGTGTTATGTTATGCGTACTAGATTTACGGGGTAACTGTATAACTACAAAAATGTACAGTCTTTGCAGGAAAGCTCTAAATTTCTTTTCAGCACTTTATTGTGGTTTGCAAAAAGTTTCAAGTCAAAAGAGCAAGAGACACTATAAGAAAGCAGATAGTTCTGCCACACATTGGACGTTAGTAATAGCAGTTTTGACCCAAACTCAGAAATTGAAGACCGCTGAAATAAGATATTGTGTTCCAAAGTGTGGATTTGGCATACTGCAACATTTTGATACAAGGAATAAAGAATAATTATCAAGATATTTATCTATTTCCTTGGCTTTCAAGGACATACAGTTAGGACTGCCTAACTACAACACATGTAGCCGGTAGCTATAACAAAGGGCTACGATGTCAAGACAATACAGAATGTAGAATTTGAACACTAAAACAATTTAAGTAGTCAAGATATTGATGTGTATGCCACAGACCTGGTGCTGGTGTTGGAGGAATCTCCGTCGCACAGAATGCCTCATCGGCGCCATTGTCGCAATCCGCCTTTCCATCGCACTCCCAGGACAGTGGGATACAGTCGGTGAAGTTACAGGGGAACTGTCCGGGGCAGTGTTCATCGCACACGGGGCAGCACTGCTCGGGTTTGTACACGAGCTTCATTCCGTCCTCGCACACCGGGATGGCGCACTCGATGGTGGTGCACTCTGTGTTACCCTGGGACTCACACTCGCATGTGGTGCAGGGGTCGGATCTCCATACACTACCAACCTGGGGAGAAAATGAAGGAAACATACATTATCACAGTAGTATGGACCAAGATGCAGCCACACATTAAGGCGGCTCCGTCCATCCATATTTTCATATCTCTTATAGAGCATTCATAACTAGACAATGGACTTGATGATGGACATAATGACTTAATCATGCAGTTAATGATGTATTCATGTATTTATTTCTCCATTTATTCCGACTTCTTATTTATGATTGTGTTGATATAGTCCAATGTAAAGTTTCTTTTGTACTCTTTATCCGTGACCCCTCCCTCTTCACTTTGACCTCGTTGATAAGCGGCCTGTGTGGCCGAACAAGCATTCAAAGGAAAATCTGGAATCTGAATTCTTTTACTCCCTGTGTGTATTATGATACAGTGATCTTTCTATCAAACTCTGTTTTCATGTTAATCCTCACCATTATGTACCATTATGATCTGTTGATCCAAGAATAGATAAATCAAGTTGATGTGGCCTAAAGACTACTCTATAAAAATGATACATGTTGATACCTCCAAGCATTCTCCCTTTAGATAACAGCCACTGCATGGCTCTGGTGTAGAGGCGGGGAACTCTGTTTTGGGTGTAACCGTGGTGACGCCCTCTGATGATGTGGGAGTGGTGGCGATGGGGGTCGTGGCAGTGACAGTGGTTTCTGATGGCACTAATGGAAAATATAATTTGTAAGGGTTAGTGCAAGATTAACCTCTGCATAGATTGATAATACATTGTATTTAATTATTGTACTCAAAATAATCCCAAGGGTAAGGGAATTGTGCAGTTTTTGTCTGATAGAGGTACATTGTATCCATTTTCTGACCAAAGAACAGATGGTTTTTATGCAGTCAGATGACCACTAGTACATGTCAGATTGTATTTTTGTCTCACTTTTGTTTGGCTTTCGTAACATATTGTACTTAGAGTTAGACAAATTAGAAAGATTTGCTTACGAGATTGGCAATAGCAGCATTGGCTTCCTGAGGGGTTGATCAGCTCTTCATCCTGTAAAAAAACAATACAGCGGCATAAGATAAGCTTAACAATAACTATAGGTAAAGGTCCCATGGACTTTCTTATATATATAGGCCATATACATTTAAGCATAAGGTTCACTCTTTAAATCCACTGTGTCCTTTTGGCACGGTATTGGGAGGCAGAGCCCATTCTTCTATTTCCAATGCCTTTTACCTCCCCAACTGAAGTCAGGTACATACCAAGTATCTTTCCAAGCAAGGACACAACGTCTAGCCAGGAATGCCAGAAATCAAACACAAACTTCTCGATCCTGTGTCCTCTAGTCTAACCACTTAGCTATGAATACCACTTTTTTTTACCTTAAGTTTTATAATGATAGAGCTATAGAGAGATCAATGTTACACTGATGAGACTGTTGCAACAGTAATGTTACCATTATTATGAATGTAACAATTATAAAGAACTAACCTCTGCACATGTCTTGTCACACTTCTTGGTGCAGAAGGCCAGACGCTCCTGGCAGATGCACAACGTGCACTCATTAGCCAGCCACCTCCCACCAGACTAGTGCAACATAAACTTTGTTATTGAAAACATCAGTCTGTAGTTATTACATTACATGAATTGTATCCAGTATTATCACTCAAATATCTAACACCTCTATGTCTGTTCACTTCGAATCTACAAAGTTTTCATAGCCGCCATACTTGTTTAAAGATAACAATGTCATGTTCTTTTGTATGATTGGCACCTTTAGGCATTGATAAGAAGCAAAAATCATAAAAAAGAAATGCAAATAATATTAAAAAAAAGCTAATGCAATACTTCTTTACAGTTGTAGCTGAAGTTAAAAGCATAAAATTTGTATATTCGAGATTGTATATACATAGTTGTGACTCGACTGATCAGATAACATTTACAAGCACTTAAAACTTAACTCTCATCAAAAGGAATCTAATGGTGTATTTTGTAGTATCTTGATTAAAATCTTACAGCATATGTCTTGCCCTGGTAGACACATGGACACTCTGTCTCAGGGATGCACCTGGACCCATCCCTGTAGGTGCCCTTAGGACAGTAGCAGCCCATCTCACAGTTATCCTCGTTACACTCCTCATACACCATGCTGCAGGTCTTGTTACAGCTGCACTGCATAGCCACCAGGGGGGCTGAACACACTGTAGAACAAATTGTATAATTGTATCATCTTAGCTTAACAGGATTGGTTGAATGTAAACATGTCTTTGGGTCACACTTGTCAATCATCAAACAATCACAAGTTGACAGCATTCTTGGGATCATATTCGTCCATGGCTGTCTTAGATCCTTGCCAGATCTGTATCAGTACCTATATAGCCCGTATAACCACCCTTCGGGGTATCACACCAGCTTCTGTATCTTAATCTGTACAGCCCTTATAACCGCCCTTCAGCGTATCACAGTCCTGCTTTTGTATCTGTATCTATGAAGGCTGTATAAACATCCTTCGGGGTGACACACCAGCTTCTGTATCTGTATCTAGTATAGCCATTATAACCGCCCTTCAGTACTAGTGTAACACACAATCTCCTGTATTCTGTATCTAGCCGTTATATTACCGCCCTTTAGTGTAACACACCAGCTTCTATATATCTGTATCTAATGTATAGCCGTTATAACAGCCCTTCAGTGTAACACACCATCTTCTGTATCATTCTGTATATAGTATAGCCATTATAACCGCCCTTCAGTGTAACAGACCAGCTTTTGTATCAGATTCTGTATCTATGTGCCAGTATAAGTTTGAAATGTCCTTACCAACAGGAGTGGTAACTCCAGAGCTGGTGGTCGTTGACCCAGTAGGCCCAGTGGTAGTCTCTGTAGCAGTGGGTGCAGTAGTGTACTCTGGGTATGGAGATGGTGTAGATGTGGTCGCTGCTGAGGACAATAATGTGTTCAGTAAAGGAAGAAGGCAGTAAAGCATACTTTGTGCGATAAAAGAAGTGATGCTTGAGAAATGTAATTCTAAATGCAGTAATAAGTATTCTTACGAATCTTGGCATATCTTTTACAGTTTCTTATAAATGTTTGGATCATTGTCTATAGATATTGTAATGAAACAAATTATGAGATGGTGGATTTTTGTAACTTACTGATTGCTCGGCATTCACAGCACTCCCCTTCTTCTTGAACTAGCCTGTAGCCCTGGATACACAAAATAGGCATTCAGTATAAACATCATAATTATTCTTGGTCATACATATGTCAATTCAATGTAATGGTCATCATCATGTAGAAGACCGAATGGTTTGACAAAACCGAACAATGGTGAAAAATTGGATTAAAAATCATTAAGTAAAGGTGTCTGTACCATGAGTGCGCAAGAACTACAATTATCAAAAGTAACTAAGTTTAAAATAATGATTACCATGCTAAAAAGATTATCATTAATGAAGAATTAAGAAATGCATTTCAAATATGGAACTTTCAGTAAAACATTGTCATGAAATAAGAGTCCTAGCTTTTAAAGACTACAACTGATAAAAGTGTACAATCAGAGATTCAAAACAGATGCAATAGATAGATCAACTTTCCCTAACTACAAAATAAACTTGTAGATACCTCAGCACAGCTGTCCTTGTTGCAGGCCTTGTAGCATTCAGACTGGCCGTTCACACATCGACAGGAGTGACAGTCATCAGCCACCCACTCACTACCATCCTGTAACAGGTGCATATAGAAGTGTTCAACACAGATCTATATTACACATCATTTACAACTTCATTTAAAAAGAGCACAATGAATTTCTTCTCGCTTTTGAAACATAACAATAGACAAAGTTTTGGGGTGTTTTCTACCGAAGTAAAGCACAACACATTAAATGAATGTTTTGAACATCTTGGAACACTGGTTCTTTGGGATGATTTGAAGATAATGCATACCTCACAGATAGCTGGAGTTGTGTAAGGGGGCAGCCTTGTTGTCACGTATGTACTGGTGGCTGTGGTTGTGGTGGTGGCTGCAACAGAAACATTTTATTTATTACAAAATATTAGAAATTTCCTAACTTATTGATGCAAAATTGATAGGATGTGTTATGGGGCAAATCAAAACCTTTACAAAGGTAATGTTTTAGGTAACTTAACTACAAATTCGGTACACTTAAAAATGAATATTTAGGAGTACTTTATATGTAGTATATCTCTGATTGACTTGAAAATAGCTGCTAAAGACATATTGCCCACACAGCACCAAACATTTTTATGCAAAATTGTGTCCTTCTTTGCTTTCTTTTCTTCTGCGAGGGAAGTTCAGACTTACGTTTAAACTAGGTATTTTTCATGTGTATTTTCATGTGACACTGTACATGTGTATTCATTTACTATTCACAAGTTTGAGTGTCTTGTCAAATATTCTATTTTCCATAATGTACCAGTTGCGGGGAGAATATATTAAGTACTGTTGTGTACTACTCACCACATTGTCTTTTTACATTTATTTGTATTATAAGATGTTCCTTTGAATAAAAAAAAAACTCACTTGTAAACTGTCTGCATCCACAACACCCTCCGTTGTCTGTGTCATCGTAGAACATCTCCCCCTCCTGACAGTAGCTGGAGTCAATGTTACAGCCTGTCTTGTAGCAGGTCCTCTCGTAGTTGTCCTCACACCTACACTCCTCACACTGACCCTTAGACCACAAGTCTCCAGCCTGAAAGGTTAGTTACAAAAAGTTAAAATCCTCCCACACCATAATTGATGTATAGGTCGGTGCCCATCCCCGTTTCATAGCCCTGGGGCCACACTGTGTTGCAATCACTGCAGCAGGGGGCTAGTCCACTGGCAGTGGAGTGTGTTTAACTTCAATACTGTTTCATTTTTATAAAGTCTTTGGTATGGCTCAATGCGCCTCATGTCCAGAGGTGTCCTACCTGGGGCTTGAACCCCTGTCCTTCTGGTCCAAGTAATTTGAACCAGATGTGGCAGAGTAGCAGAGGCGCAGACCACTACACCACAGGAACACCCCCAGCCTGACAGGTACCCCAAGGAAAGAAATAAGCAACATACATTAGAAACCAGTAAAAAACATGCTACTAATCAAGATTTCCCAAACATGGATTTGAAGATATGTTTGTAAATATTAGACATCCAGGTCACGTGAAAGAAGACTAAAATTGAGTCTTTACTACGGGGTTACTGAATTATAAGCTCAGACGTTTCAAACGCCCAACCGACATTTTTTGTCAATGAGGAGATAATGTATATTTAAGACTTGCGGAATACAGCAAGAATGTTCATAAGTTCTATATAAAGTAGATGGATTTGATTTTGATTTTTCATAAAGCTATTTCTCATATCACAGTTGCCGTAGAGTTACATGACATTGTTCGATATGGTAGATTTTTCCAAGCCCCCAAGGGAAATTTTGCTGAACTGCAGTTTAATGAGTTTTGCGACTGTATAGCAAAGTCATATTGCTGCTTTTGAAAAAATAGAAATTATTTGAGCCGATAAAGTTTCAGCATTTGGTCTCTGAAGGCCAAAACAAGTACAAGAAACAGCAGTTCCCCTAGTATGTTTCCTTTCAGAGGAAAACAAAACTAGTTGGACAAAGGAAAAAGGAAAGTGATCTCAATCCAGTTTAGCTCACTTAAGAGCTAATCTTCCACTGGTCGTGACAGAGAAGACAGACACTATGTAATATACAGTATTTACAGATGCATTGTACCGGGGAAATTCCCCTAGCTTTTTTCAACAAGCACAGTGAACATTAGCCTACAGCTTAATGTCCTGTCCTAAGGACTGCAACCCTTTCCGGTAGCATGCATGTTGAGTGAGCGACAAAGCCGGGATCGAACTAGCAGCTTCTAGTAGCAGAGGCAAGATTGCTAACTACGCACTATGTATTATTTTCCTTTTACCTGTGCAAAATAAAGAAATCAAATCAAAATAAAATTATTGACAATATAAAACTTACAGTCTACCTTTGGTTCTGACTTTAGATCTAGTACAAACTTAAGGCCAGAAGTGTAATGTCAGAAGCGCCACCTACCGAGTATGAAGTGTCTGTGTCAGCATCGTAGCAGCTGCAGTGCTGCGCGACCTTGGCGCAGTAGTCCCCGACCTTGACCAGGTCCTCCCCGCGACACTCGCAGGTCCTGGAGCAGGGGACGGCCTCGGGGCTACAGATCAGGTTACCACTGCAGTCCTCCTCACAGTGGCACCTCTCGTCACAGACTAGATTTGAAAAATTCATCAAATGATAAAGGTTCGTCATTCAGGTAAACAATATCTATAGACAAGTTGGTCTCTACAGCTGGATTTTAGGAAAAAAATGATTAGATTTAACTTATAAACATTTTGACTGTCATCCATAATGCATGTAATGAAATCCTCTATGGCTTCCTAGGGTTAAATCCAAGTTCATATCTCCAAAGCATCATCATCATTGGTGGCTTAACTGTTCTTTTTTTGTGAACGTCAGTCTCTGCCAACTCGGTCACATATGTGACTGATATGCTGACTCTGATACTTTTTTTCTGCACTAAAACATTAGAAAATACTGTAAACGCAGAAATGTTTGCGGTGGTTTTATGTTCGCTGTTTTCGGGGCGACCGTTTCCGCGCAAACTTAAAACCACCGCAAACATTTTTGTCTAATACTGTGTACAGAAACATTATGTGACTATAGCACTGCCGCAAACTAAAAACCACTGCAAACACTCTTTTCCCTTAGCGCGAAATAAAAACCATGCAAACTTGAATTCTATACAGTTACCACTTACATGTAGGTCCAAATTTTGATCTGTATGACATGTATTTCCTTACCATATTCAGGAGTAGTAGTGATGGCACTGGTCAGCACAGATGTAGTAGTGGTCACTGCTGGGAGGGTGGTCGAGGTGGTCACTTCTAAAAATGGGACAAACAAGGCTAGTTTGGAGCAGAAATAACAATCATAAAAATTGTTGCATAATGTGTTCTGGCTAACAGAGAATGGTGTATAGCAGAATTTGCTTAGCTTTATCATTATGATAGCGCTTTCTATGTGCAGTTTGAAAGGAAGCTGCTAGGAGTATTACCCTTTCTGGCAACACCAAAAATTCAATCCTCTCTTTCTCAAGTTCTAACTTAGTCACCAATCAAGCAACAATGTGACAATACAATGGTTGTAAAATTAAAACCTCCTTGATATAGATATGATGTGTACAATGCAAGCTTACCCCAGCTCTATCCTCAGTGCAATGATGTTCTGACACTCAGTCTGAGAGAGAGTCAGATTGGCCCCAAGTAGTTTTTAAAAATCCGAACTGAGACCTCAAGGGAGGCATTCCTCCTTCTGGAGTGAACTCTAATCATTACAGATTCATGCTGTAACAGTGGGGATCAACCTCCACTAACTGACCAGTCTAACTGGTCCGGACCTGTTAGCCTACACTACTAAAAATGGAAAAGAAATTTTTTCTTGTTTTTCTTCCACACAGAAAATTTGTCTTCCAGGAAGAAAATTTTTCTGTGTCCAAGAAACCGTTCTTGTCCATGGGGCAAGCAAATTTTTCTTGTTGCAATTTTTCTTGTATGTAGATTTGTTTTCTTATATTTCTTGCAGGAGTTGACTAAGTTACTTCTAGAATATCATTCTTGAAGAGCTCAAACTTTCTCACTTCAAGTTCAAAATTCTAACTGCACGGAAATTGTTTCTTACTTTCAAGATAAGAATTCTTACACCAAGATTTCTTTTCTTACTCCAAGTGAAAACATTTTTATTGGCTAGAAATGTTTTCTTACGTCCAAGATTTATTTTCTTACAACAAGAATACTTTTCTTACTTCAAGTGAAAACATTTTTAATGCCTAGAAATGTTTTCTTACTTCCAAGATCGATTTTCTTACAAGAATACTTTTCTTACTTCAAACGAAAACATTTTATTAGGTAGAATTTTTTTCTTACTTCTAAAATTAATATTCTTACACCAAGAATACTTTTCTCACTTCAAGGGTAAAGATTTTTATTGCCTAGAAATGTTTTCTTACGTCCAAGATCAATGTTCTTACACCAAGAATACAATTCTTATTGCCTAGAAATGTTTTCTTACTTTTAAGATCAATGTTCTTACACCAAGAATACAATTCTTATTGCCAAGAAATGTTTTCTTACTTTCAAGATGAATGTTCTTACACCAAGAATACAGTTCTTATTGTCTAGAAATGTTTTCTTACTTTCAAGATTAACGTTCTTACACCAAGAATACAGTTCTTATTGCCTAGAAATGTTTTCTTACTTTCAAGATTAATGTTCTTACACCAAGAATACAATTCTTATTGCCAAGAAATGTTTTCTTACTTTTAAGATCAATGTTCTTACACCAAGAATACAATTCTTATTGCCTAGAAATGTTTTCTTACTTTCAAGATTAACGTTCTTACACCAATAATACAGTTCTTATTGCCTAGAAATGTTTTCTTACTTTCAAGATTAATGTTCTTACACCAAGAATACAATTCTTATTGCCAAGAAATGTTTTCTTACTTTTAAGATCAATGTTCTTACACCAAGAATACAATTCTTATTGCCTAGAAATGTTTTCTTACTTTCAAGATTAACGTTCTTACACCAATAATACAGTTCTTATTGCCTAGAAATGTTTTCTTACTTTCAAGATTAACGTTCTTACACCAAGAATACAATTCTTATTGCCTAGAAATATTTTCATACTTCCAAGATTGATGTTCTTACACCAAGAATACAATTCTTATTGCCTAGAAATGTTTTCTTACTTTCAAGATTAACGTTCTTACACCAATAATACAGTTCTTATTGCCTAGAAATGTTTTCTTACTTTCAAGATTAACGTTCTTACACCAAGAATACAATTCTTATTGCCTAGAAATATTTTCTTACTTCCAAGATTGATGTTCTTACACCAAGAATACAATTCTTATTGCCTAGAAATGTTTTCTTACTTTCAAGATTAATGTTCTTACACCAAGAATACAATTCTTATTGCCTAGAAATGTTTTCTTACTTTCAAGATGAATGTTCTTACACCAAGAATATAATTCTTATAAGTTATTGCCAAGAAATGTTTTCTTACTTTCAAGATTAATTTTCTTACACCAAGAATACTTTTCTCACATCAAGAGTTATTATGAAAATAATATGTTCTTGATGGATTCATTTTTCTCTAAAATTGTACATTATCACAACAGGAACTTGACATTGACAATCTTTTACAGTACCTATTTTCTAAGAACTTAATAGTCACCTAGTTGATTCACAAATACAATTTTGCTGAGTACAGTAATAATAAAAATTACTGGTAGAACATAAGAAAGATTACAAACTGACATCTAACATGGCCGCCATATAGAATAATTACAGAATATCTTCAGAATCTGCTTTTTTCGTCTTGGTAGCCCGTTCAAAAGGAAAGATTTTCCATCCCAATACATGTTGCATTGTCACTGGCAGGGCTACAATCTTCCGACATCTGAAAAAAGAAAGACTATATCATCAATTTGTACTTTCAATAAATTAAATGAAGTTGTAGCAGAGTTCATAAATTTGTTTGTACATTGGCTAAAGACTAAAAATCATTTACTAAGAAAAGAAGGTTCTTAACAATTACCTCATAAATATACATTGAAATTCTTTAAAACCTATCATTATACAAGTTTACCGTGCAGAAGCAGTACATTGCAAAGGACCACCCTGCAGTACAGAATGTGGTCTTCCAATGACCTTGAGGTCATCTGCAAATTAGGTCATTTGTTAGCAAAAAAATTGTTTTTCTTTAAATTAAATGAGCCAAAGCAGAAGCTACTAGTATACTCATCATGTTGCCTAATACTTGTTGCTTTAGATGGTTACAACTATCCAAGGTTACATTTATCAAGGATTTTAAAAATAGAAGGAGTACATTTTTGTATAAACTGTTGGGGGAGGGGGGCACTGACCTTTTCCATGACTGCTTTCCACCGATTCTGTGCCAAACTTGGTTTCTGCATGCTGCAGCTGCTTGGTTCAGACCAAGATCTCCATTGTCTTCCTTGTTCCCTTGTACCTTAGTTCTGGCTTTGAAACTAACATGAGCTTTCAATTGATACAGGCAGATCCACAAGTCAGAGCAGCTGACCCATGGCTGCCTGCATGCAACTGAACTCATCTAACTGTCATTTCACTGATATGAATGAACCAATCAGGAGTTAGAAAAAGATCACATGACAAGTGTTATCATTGGTTGAATTATCTAGTAGTGGCATTTGCATCATTGATTCTTGCGTTCTTGCCACATCACAGACACCATATTTTGAGAAGTTTTTTTTTTTATGTACATCTAAAAAAATTGTTTAAAAGTTTGATATTCAAGCCAAGTTTAATATAGACTTTGAATTTCAAAGGCCGTGTTCAATGTATCTCTTAAACATTGTCAAGAAAAACAAGAATGGTCTTTCTCAAACTTTCTGGATACAAAAAAACAAGAACATTTAAGAATATCAATCTAAGTCATGACTTTGTCTTTCAATTTGAATATCCTAATTTTCTTGTATTTCTAGTATTATTTATATTACAAGAAAGGTAAGAACCAAGTTCTTCTATTTTCTAAACAATCCCCAAGAAAAACGAGAATTGCTCTTCTCAGAATTTCTAGATTATGAAAACAAGAATATTTCAGAAATTAACTCAATCGTTGGCTTTAGTTCAAGAAAGAGAAGAAGCCGTTGCTTGTATTTTCTTAACGATCACCAAGAAATACAAGAATTTTGTTTCTTGATATTGCTTGATAAAAAAAAAAAGAAAAACAAGAATTGTCAAGAATGCAATTCTTACAATAACTTAATATTTTTTCATATCTCAAGAAAGGGAAGAAACCAATTCTTGTATTTTCTTAACATTACCAAGAAAAACAAGAAGCGCCTTTCTTGATCTTCTTAGATTAAAAAAACAAGACAAAATATAAGAAACCAATTCTTGTATTTCTTAAGAATTGAATTTGGTCAAGAATATGCAAGAATTTTTTTCTTGCATTCTCAGGATAAAAAAGAAAGTTTTGCTTTTATTTCTAGAAAATTCTTGTGCGTGAGAATCTTTCAGAAAAACTTTCTTCTCTAAAGAAAAATAAGAAAATTGTTCTTTGTGTGAGAACTGCCTTTTTTTGTGGTTTCTCGTTTTTCTTATTCTTTTTTCTTGATTTTCTTCCTGCAAGAATATTTTTCTCCATACAAGAATTGTCCATGGCATAAGCAAAACAAGAAAAAATATTTTTTGTAGTGTAGTGGTTAGCGCGTTGATTTCCCAAGCCGTGCGGATCGGGATGGCGCGGGTTCTAATCCCGGGAGCGGCGTACTCGCCCCTTTGGGTTTTTACAGTGGTTCCCACGCCAGCCCTGTGAGTAACGATCAGATCACACAGGAATATCGCACTCGGAGACTCGGGACGAGTCTTGAAAGAAAAGGGGGAGTAGTGTAACAGTGGGGATCAACCTCCACTAACTAACCAGTCTAACTGGTCCGGACCTTTTAGCCTAGTGGTTAGCGCGTTGATTTCCCAAGCCGTGCGGATTGGGATAGGCGGGGGTTCTAATCCCGGGAGCGGCGTACTCGTCCCTTTGGGTTTTTACAATGCTGAAAACATAACTAAGTTTGTCGATGTAATAATTATTGTTTCAAGCTTACCAAGTGGGCATCCTCTCAACTCTATCCTCAGTGCGATGGTGTTCTGCCACTCCTGTGGGTACAACCGGATCTGGGTGGCCACAACTGGTTCAGGCAACTTGGACTCTGCCACACTGGTGCCATCGGTGTTGCCTTCAAACACCTGGATATAAACAGTGTGTGTAAAATGAGTGTTTTTAATTTTAAATCTCTTTGCTACTTTTAGGGGGAAAATATTCTGGTAAATGATCAAGTAGGCCCTGTGCTACATTTCCAGTGTGCATGTTTAACCTTCTCTCTGTTGCTAATAATTAAACACACAAGAAAATGTTGTGCTATCAGATTGATATAGTTCAAGGAAAAACTGTGTCCTTCAAACTCTTTGTTACTTTCAAATAGAAACTACTAAGTCTGATGATACATGTACTAGGTAGAAAATAAAGCAAGAAAATAAAATTCCTGAATGTATTAAGAGTACCAGGTCCTGTTTAAAGGAATGCAATGTTAACATTTGTTTCCTTATGCAATTGAGAGGCTTCCCAGTGTCATTTAGACAAAACTGGAGATTAGAAACAATCCATCTTGAAAAATATCCCTATGGTAAAATAGATCACACTGAAAATACATCATAGAAAATGAAATGGATTATGATGGCAATTATCATTATACATTATAAAAATAATCACAAACCTGTTCTTCTGGTTCCTGTCCCTCCTCAGTTGCAGGTTCTGTTACAAATGTCCACTCCTCCCCATCTACAGAGTAGGCCAGCTTGTACTTAGTCACATAACCCTCATCTCCTCCTCCCTGGGTCACTATGGATGTGATCTAAGAGAAGACAAATGACAAAGAATTAGTTTAGTGCAAGACTAACCAAATTTGAAAATCACCCATTGAAAACCTACAAATATAGAAGAGTTAGATTATGAACAAATGATTTCGAATCTTATCAAGTTGCTTGAGTACCTGTTACCTTGTGAATGATCTAAAAGAAAGAAATAATGCTTTCACCTTCTTAATTCTATATTCTATTTAACCAAACATGATTGTTGAATTGCAACATTGCTCAGTCTTAGTTTGAATGATACAGATTAAAAGTTATTTCACAAAATATAATTTTTCAGCAAATCAATATTTATTTTATAGGAAAATCTGAAAATAACATTTTATAAATGAAAGTTTATTGCAATTTCTTGCTCGTAAACTAATTGCAAGTACATTTAACATGAAAAGAACAGACAGGCAGTGAACAATATTATTCGACAACTCTAGTTTAAGTACTGAATTCTAAATTATTGGGTTTAACTTCTTTTTCTGGGACAGTGAAAGACAAAATGATCCCACTTTTTCTGTGATGTGTGGGTTTTGTGAAGCTTAGAGGAGGGTACTTTTCTTTTTGTCTGTAAACTGGAGAAATTAGGATGGAATTTGCTGGCCTCTTTTAAAAGCTCTTGACAATAGAGCTTACAGAGGCTCAGAACACTTCTTTACCTGTACTGGTTCCTTGAACTGTACTTCCAGGTATTCCTCTGGTTTGTCTTCTACAGGTGACCAGTACTCCGGTGTAGCCTCAGTGCCAGGTGTAGTCTTGTTTTCAGGTGTACCAGGTGTTGTCTTGTCTTCAGGTGTGGCAGCTGTTGTTGTCTTGTCTTCAGACTTAAGACGTGCATCTTCCGGAAGATGGTCAGGCTTAGATGAAGAAGCTGTGAAGGTTGGTTCTGAGGCTTCAGTCTCCTCCGTGTTCAGCTCCACCTTCAGAGCGATGTTTTCTTCCCAGTCTTCAGGGAAGATTCGCACCAGTTTGGCCTCCACTGGTTCAGACAACTCAGTTGTTACTGGGGTGGTACCATCAGTGTTGCCATCAAACAGCTGAAAGGGGATCACAAAATTAGAAACAATTCTAACTATTGCAGCTATTGTAAACTATCCAATGCCATAGGATTGTACAAGAAAAAGAGGTTTAGTGTTAAAGTTGTAATAGGTACAGACAGCTGTGTTGTTGCTGGGGTGGTGCCATAAGTATTGCCATTAAACAGCTGAAAAGGGATCAAACAAAATTAGAAACAAATCCAAATTTTGCAACTACTGTAAACTATCCAATATCATAACATTGTACAAGAAATGGAGGATTGAATATTAATCAATACTTGTCATAGATATACAATAAGGACTTTATTTGATCATCACAATATTGTTTTAAAATAAATTAGACCATTTCCATGAGTGAAAATGTGCAAATACATGTTGAAAACATCTTAAAACTTCTAGGAATAACTTTTCAAATACCAAACATTTCATTCCCATAATGATCAACAGTATCTAAATTGTTGCCTTTCTTAACCAATCTTTTTTGATATAAAATTTAGATGATCTGTTGTGTGATATTGAGCTACTTATCATAATCATCATCATCTTGATCAATGTTTTAACAGAGGAATACTGCAATAGAAAAAAACGAAATGAATAAACAGAATTATCTATCTATTTATTGAGATTGACCACATTTGTGGAAGGATTAACATATATAACAGATAACTATCACCTTTTCATGATGTCAACCCGGCCCAGACAGTAAGATTTGATCCAAGGAACGTCCCTAAGCTAGGTACTGGTACTCATTTTCACCAGCGTGAAGTGTGGAAAGACAGCAACTGCGCCACTGCAATGCCACATAACTTAGGAATGTTGTTAACACACCTTATCCACTGGTTCCTGCCCCTCCTCAGTTGCAGGTTCTGTTACAAATGTCCACTCCTCCCCATCTACAGAGTAGGCCACCTTGTACTTAGTCACATAACCCTCGTCTCCTCCTCCCTGGGTAGTGATGGAAGTGATCTGAAAGGACAAGGAAAAACCGATTAAGTACAAACTTTCTTAAACTTCTAGAGTGTTCTTTACATCTGGCTTTGTTGTAGACCCTTGAAGTAAAAACTAGAATCTAAATCAAATTTCAGTCTACCTCTACAGAAAATTTGATATTCCACAGCTAATAGCTTGAAGGGTGCATGTTATGTGCAGTACATGTATATAACTACAGATCTAATGTAGTCGCAAAACCCATGTCTTAAAACCCATGTCCTGCTGGCATTTCTTTTTTCACAATTGATTTAATTCATTCGATTTCTTAATCAGGTCCCTGACTTTCCCTTAACTTTTTCTGCACTGCTGTGGCATAGTTATTTCCACATTCGGTGCGTTTCGCTGCGTTCAGCTGAAAAATACTCCCAACCCGTACATACACGGAACCCGCATACAGGCTCTGCAATGTGCAACCCATATATAGAGGGGTCTAGCAGGACAAGAGTTAAGTGAGTATGATTATTATTCAACCACAGTTTTAACTGTTCTAAAAAAAGAATTGCAGCTCTTTCTAGCACTAATATATCAGTATACAGGATGCAAGTTTGGGATTTGAACCATTAACTGTCTGGTCCAGGAGAAGGTTTTCTAACCACTGATGTATTATTTCACGGTGTCCATTTTTTTCTTGCTAAAAACACATACTTTTCCTACGTCCAAAGAACTACTGATGTATCATTTCATGGTGTCCATTATTTTCTTGCTAAAAACACATACTTTTTCTATGTCCAAGGAACTAGATTACATTTTCACCCAATATAATTGTATTTATTACTGACCTCAATAGGCTCTTCAAACTGGACCTCCAGGTACTCCCCAGGCCTGTCCTCCTCAGGAGACCAGTAGGCTGGCTCCTCAGGTTTCTCAGGCTCCTCTTCAGGGCTGAGGCGACCCTGGTCTGGGGTGTGGTCTGGCTCGGAGGAGGAGGCTGTCAGACTGTGCTCTGGTACATTTGGGTTCTCCAGACCAAGCTCTATACCCATCTTCTCATCACAGTAACCTGTTGAAGGGAAGGCACAAGAAATGTTGAGCCTGTATGTATAGAATACAACACGGTGTATCGCCTCGCCTGAGGTACCGGCCCGACTGAGAGTGATGCGGAATACATTACGTGTTGTATTTCATTTATGTCATACCTACCCGAAAAAACACGCAATTCAATGCGAAATGCGCCAAAAGTTGAGAAAAGTTGGTGTCTCCTAGCAAAAAATTGTAACAGCTGCAATTCCAATGACCGAATCCTGTATTCGAATTTTCGGCGGTGGCGCACTCGAAATACATTCTAAGTATTCTATGGAAGCCTGTGTGATACAAGTAGAACCCCGTCTGATATGGAAAATTATCACATGATGCGGGACACCCGTATCGAACGTTTTTGCGGCCCAGGTATGACATAAAGGTTAAATATACATGTATCTACAATGTATAACTGTTAGAAGTTTGTTCTCATGCACATAGGGGGTGTCTGATCTCGATGTACATTTTTGTCATCATAGTAACCAGTTGTGGGAATTACATCAAAGGTAAACAATGGGTTTGAAAAACCATGAACACATCATACAAGGAATGATAGCATTGTTCGCACAAGAAAAATAATTCTGTAGTTATGTAGAAAAGCACAACCCTCTCAGAAGCAACATAGTTTTCTCAATAAGATTTGCATCCTTGTAATGTGGAGTCTGAAAAATTTAACACTTCTTTTCTTGCAGCTGCTGTAAATATTTTTCAAAATTTCTGGACCCTTCCCAAAAATTTGATTACTTTGTATTGAGGCGACAACACACAACAACAAAAAAATCATGCATATTGATAAATTTGTATGCAAAACTGGACTAAAAAGAAGAAATCACTTTACCTGAAGGACTTGTAACCGTGGTGGTCTTGATCATAGTGGTGACAGTAGTCTTGGAGGGCTGTTCTGTTGTCATGACAACAACCTTCCTTGTGGTGTGTTCCACCAATGGTGTGGATTCCTCTGGGGTCACCTCTGTTATAAAAAACACAAAACAGAAATAATGAAAAATATGAAAACTCTTTGAAACCTTCTTGACTAACATTTTGTACAAAATGTACAATTTTACGAATTCAGTTCTATGTATCTTATATTCAAGTGCACAAGGCAAGCTTTACTCTCAGACCGGGTAGTGAGCTATTGTCTTCCCTGTTTTGGCACCTTCATTTACAAATCAAAAGATTTTGAAAGATTCTTATTTCTGGCAGAATAATGCAATTACTATTATAATACTTAAATGAGAATTGTTGGTAGGCAAAAATTATTAATTTTGAAGACACAAATATTGGGGAACAGCACACTCCAATTAGTTCAGCCATATTTTTGACTACAAAGTTGTTCGGACCTGTGACCTCTGACACAGACTCAGTTGTAACGGCCAACTGGGTTGACCCAGGCACTGAGGCTGATGGGAAGGCTGTGCTGAGTGCAGCAGGAGTCGTCAGGCCTGCAAAGGTCGTGTGCAGAGGCTCCGACTTAGAGGTAGTCTCAGTCTGGGCTGTGTAGGTCTTCTTTGTTGTGCCCTCTGTCACATACGAGAAAATGTAAGTTATCAATACTATAAAATGTAAATACTATAGGAAAAATTTGAAGTAATACAATACAATATACTTATTAGATAGAAATTATTTGAAGTACCTGAATTTGCAGAGTTTAAATACATTTTAAAAAGTCTTTTGGATAGAACATGTATCTGCTGTCATGATAATGTACAAATGACATTATTTTCAGGGGCAAAGGCATTTTAGCAGTAAAATAGAAACATTTAAAATTCAAGGAATATTGTAGTTGCAGTGGTAAACTTTGCAATAACTAGCATTGGCCCATTGATGTACAGGTGACTGGTAAAAGATGCAAAATTTCAAAAATCTAGACGATGATAAGTGATTCTAGTTATTTACAGTTTCCTTTAATTGAGTGGATGGCAAAGTAGGACTGACTTATTCTACAAGCAGATGTATATTGTAAGGATCTGACACATTCTTCTTTATCGTATTTTACCCCTGTTTCTGCAACATTGGTTTTCTTTTCTAAAACATTTTTCAAGAATTTGTCCTGTTAGAAATACATTATACTAGAAGAGAGTATTGCTCTTGCAAAAATGGATGTAAGATACTAAGAATCTGTTTTGATATTAGGGCCTGACTGACTGACCGGGTGCTGCTGTTGTCTTCTCCATGGGTTGTTCAGAGGTGATGGTCAGTGTGGTTGTGGTGACATGGACCTCATGAGTAGGCTGGACTGGACCTGTTTGTTCAGTCACTGGAAAGAACAACATACTGTTAACAAACTTTCTTCTACCTCAAGAATTTATTTTCAAAAGATGGAAATGACTAATATTGCTCAGAAACTAAAACAATGTTTTGTAACATTTTCTCTGTATTGAGGGTCTGGATGAAAACTTACCATCACCATAAAGAAAGCATGCGCCACTAGATGACATATTCAATTTCAAAGTAAAATTTTGTAGAACGCATGGCATGCAACATTTCATCATTAGAATTAGAAAAATATCCTTCTTGGTCAAAAGTAGGTACTATCAACAGATCAACAGCCAATCCGAGCATGACTAGATGATTTTTGATAATTGATTTACTAATTTCAATATCTACCTGGTGTTTCCTCAGTCTCTGATACTGGGGGCGTGGCTGTTGACCCCATGACCTTGGTTGTCTTGACAACACTGACAGTAGAGGCTGCTGGGAAGGCTGTGGTCTCCTCAGGATTTGCAGAAGTCTGTCCTGGTACGATCGTTGTTTCACTCACCACGATGCTCTTGGTGGTACTCTCCACTGTTGGGGCTGTTGAAGGCTTCTCAGTTCCTTTGAAAGAGAAAGAGAAATTGTCTGAATAAGTATCATAGGACCTTTATGAAAGGAATTTTTGATTGCATAAGCTGACAACAATGAAACTCATGGGAGCTACAGAAGTCCTCAGTGAAATCTTTTGATTATCTTTAAATTTTTCATTTCAATAAGTCATCACAAAACATGGCTCAAAGGACACTAGAGCTTAAGGATTACTTAAACCCTAAATGAAGACTGATAGATACAAAAAAGTATGCAACAGACATAGACCTGTCCTTGCTACTGAAAGCAAAGACAATGTTGTGTCATCCACAGAATGAAAGCATTTTCTATTGTGTCATTAGAGTACAGGATCAACAATACAAACAAACAGTGTTTTTCTAATTTTGCAAGTCTTTTAGTAACATGTATGAAATAGATGTATTCAAGGATTGTTTGTCGATAAACTTAGTATGCAGTGAATGATAATAGAGATGTTTTTATCAGTTAAGATAATTACAGATGTGTGTGTGGGTGGGTTTGTGTGAGCTTTCTGTAGAGATATGTTTTCATAAAAGACTATACAGAGGGAGTGACTGTTCAAAATGTCTGCATACCTTGGCATGCGCAGAAGAACCTGACTTTGTAGTCGTAGCAGGCAGGGATGGGGGTCTGCTTGTTGTTGTAACACACCAGCCCAACTGTGGTTGAACACTCCACCTCACTCTGGAAAGCAGCCCTGGAGAACAGTCAACAAAAATGAACTTCACTCTGATATAAGATAATGCTTTTCATGTTAAATGTGGAAAAATATCATTGATTCATATCTAAGGTATTGCAGTTGCTTTTGAATGCTAATTATCAAAATAAGTAAAAGAAGATGAGTCAATCTTTTGAATATTGCAACTTTTCATATTTGTTAGGAAAAATATCAAATTTTCGATTTCCTTCTTCTAGGCGATTAAGAATGCTTTCCAACGTTGTTGAAGTACACTTCTTCTATGTTGAAGCCTGACAGTCGAGAATATGATATAGTATTCAAAAAGTTAGTCTTTCCCACATCAAATTCTGGATAGGGTGGCACCAATCTTCCTACATATAGCCCTTGGCCCACACAGTTGTGCAAGTGCTATACCAAGGGGCTAGTCTGAGTGCTAAGCAGAGAAAGCAGTAAAAAAACAAACTATGTACCATATCAACAATCTTTAGCATGACCCGTCCAAATGTATGCAAGCACTCTATCCTCCAGCAAATGCACTGGTGCTACATGTAATTTTAGAATACTAAGTACCATTGAAAAACGTTTTCCTCACCTATAGTCCAGGTCCATACTAACTGTGTGACACTGAATATCGGTGATCATCTCTTCCCCACAGAAGTCAAATTTCTTCCTCAGGTTCTCAAGTGTCTCGAACTCTCCCATGGACACAGGGGAGGGGTAGGAGGCGCTCATCCAGTCAGTCCAGGAGCCCTGGCAGCTGGGCTCCGTGGAGCTGGGTCGGGTAGTCTCACTCCAGGGCTCCGTGGAGCTGGGTCGGGTAGTCTCACTCCAGGGCTCCGTGGAGCTGGGTCGGGTAGTCTCACTCCAGGGCTCCGTGGAGCTGGGTCGGGTAGTCTCAGTCCAGGGCTCCGTGGAGGAGATTGTGGTCGACTCACTCCATGTCCCTGGGGCTGAGATTGGGGAAAAGATGGAAGAACATGAGTTACTGAATCACAATGGACATGAGGGTTAGACATCAGTTGCTTGAATAACTGATTGATGGCATATCTTATTACTTGGATGTCTAACCTTCATGTCCATTGTGATTGGATAGATTTTGAAAACAGACATTTGAATTTTCTACAACTTCTTAGCATTTAAATTCATAGCTTTTTGGTTACAAACCTGCCAATAGACAGATCTTGCTTCCTGTCACTGACAAAAGATATTGGATACTACCAGAAACGTCTAACCATTTCCAAAATCTATCCAGTCGCGCGAGTAACAATGATTTAAACAACTATTGAAGGTAATGAAACTTTTATCATTCTGTTCTTAGGTCCCAAAGAAAATATTGGCTACTTTTAAATTCTGACTCAATAACTCATTTCCATGCAAAAGGTAACACAGTATACTGAATAGTTCAGCTGAAAAACTCACTTGTTGCAGTTTCTGAGGTTGTTGTCAGCTCAGAGACAGTGGTGGCTTCTACAGAGAAATTACAAAAAAATCCTTTTTTCAGTGCATGTAAGTAGTAAGATTTTAGCAATCAGAGAACTGGTCTACAATGTTATAATGGTGCCATAGTGATATTACATAACACCCTACTTTCAGAACCAAGGACATGTCAAGTTATATTTTACATTAAAACATTTCAATGAAAGAGACCCCAATGGAAAACTAATCAGACTTTTGTTTTTTTCTTCTTCTTTTTTTAAACAAAACAAATTTCAGTTCCTAAATCTCTTTATCCTTGGATTTTGCATTTTTTTTAAACAGTACTTTGCCACAGATGAATTTACTGTAAATCGTTTGCAGGGATTTAATTATGCGATAGGAAGAAAATGGTTTTACATTTGGAAAAATAGTAGCGCTCGAGTCACACAATGGAACGACTTTTTGCGGTGGTTTTAAGTTTGCCGTAAAGAGTTCATCGTGAAAATTTTGAACATAAAACCAATCGCAAATATTTCTGCATGTACAGTATCTTCGACACTCACCAGTGGTGTAAGGACAGCCAATAAACTCCAGCCTGAGAGCTGGGGCTTGTTCCCAGTCTACCAGCAGCACGCGGACGTACCGAGCGACGATAGTGCTGCTGAGCCTGTTCTCAACCATGCTGTTGTCATTGGTGTTGGCATGGAAGATCTGAAAAAGACAACAGAGCTCAAAAATTCATGGAAAAGACTACTTGATGTGTAGATAATTGAATAGTACAACAAAATACTGTAAATTTGTTCATTTTTGCGATAAAGGGGAAAGGAAGTTTTTCTCCCATTTTTAGTTTGCGGTTGAAACAATTCAGTAGTGATACCATGTGACCATATTTTCCTGGTGTCATGATTTTGCAGCTTCATTAAACTCTCACAAATGTTTCAAGTATTACAGTATGCAACGATACTTTTCAGCTGGTAAGAAAACTGCATCTAGAGATGTTTCAATCTGTCTTTCATCAGATTTGGGTATCAGGATAAAGACTTGTATAGCATGAAGTTTATGTAATCTCACATAAGTTGTGCACTGCATTTATAGGTTGCTTACTGCTTACAGATGCGGCACCGAAAGTAATTCAAGTATTCACATATGTACAGTGAGTGTTAAAGAAGTTTGGCCACAAACCTTTTGTTCTGGAGATGCCTGCTCTCCCTCCTCTAGTGGCTCCTGTTCTGTGTACTCCACCCAGTTTTCACCATCCTCACTGTACTGTACAGCAAACTTAGTCACCCACATCTCAGAACCTGTCAGTTCAAGTTCAAAGGCATGAATCCATAAGACACAAAAGGATAATACAGTGAACATGACCTTTTTTTTGGCCATACAATGTCATAATCTTTTCCCACGTTTTCCTTGTATGCTGGTCTTAACACAACAGAAAACGAATTCTTTGGGTCGCATAGTCCAAAATGTTGCAAAGTCCAGATGTGTCAGTGTTCACAGCCAAGTATTACCAATTGAAATATATCTGAATCTTGCTTTAGGTTAGTGCACAAAGGAATGCATGTCAATCTACCGTTCTGCATGGCTGGCCTTCCTGAATCATCTTTTGAGCGTTGCCTGCCGGCCCTCCTAAACGTACTGCTAAGCGTTGCCAATACCACCCCCATACAGACCCTTGTACACCCTTGTGGCGACTTAAATGTGGCAATCATTAGTAAGAGTTAGTGCTTAAAGCAATGTATGTTGCAGGCCTTCCTGAATTAACGTTAAAGCATTGACTGCCAATGCTCCTAAATCTACTGTTATGCGTTGGTAGTACCACCATCATACAGACCCTTGTACATGTAGCGACTTAAATGTGGCAACCATGATTATGGCAATGATGATACTGTAAAATGGGAAACATTTGCGGTGTTTTGATAATCACAGATTTTATAGTGACCTCTTCATTGCAAAATTAAAGCCCTTGTGAACATTGCCTCTTTTACAGTGAAACCATTAATGGCAGTTTCAAACACAAACATTTTTGCTTTTGGAGCGGTAAAAAATTTGGGTAATTCCAATTTTTTGTCTTGGCAATTACAGTTAAACTTTGATTCAGAATTTCGCTTTTATTGTACTTTTCCTTACCTCCACTTCCCTGTGTGGCAATGCTGGTGATCTTTGTTGTCTCTGTGAAGTCCACCTGTATATACTCCTCATTAGGTAGACTGTCTGCCTTTGGTGTCCATGGTTTTCCTGACAGTCTCCCCAGTCCAGGACTACCGACAGAGGAGTAACTGATCTGTTCATCAGAGATGGAACTGTCCTGGAGGCCAAGCTTAGCATAGCAGATTGCTGTAGAAATGAGATCATCCTATTGTTATGGAAAGTCCAGGACTAGTTGTCAGAAAATATTTTCAAATGCCACCTGTGCACAAACAGACAACAAACAGAAAATAGACTGCCTCAGGGATCAAGTTTATAATTCTCTTTATGCCAAACCTGGGCCGCAAAAACATTTGATACAGGTGTTCCGGACGAGCAATAACTTCCGTTATTACATGCGGTTCTACTTTTATCACACGGGCTTCCATAGAATATTTAGAATGCTTTTTCGGGTGGGTATGACATGAATAAAATACAACACGGTGTATTTTGCATCACCGTTGCTCCCGGCCTTTGTGCGGGTGCAATTGCCTGCCGGCCTTTGGGCAATAAAACCCGTGGTGTGGCTGGTACCTTGGGCAATACGGAATACACCGTGTTGCATTCCATACATACAATAAACTTACATATAAAAAGGAAGTGGTATTATAATGTCATCATCTATTTAGTTCTTTGTCCTTGAAATTTGAAAATTGAATCAAAAACAGTTTCTATTGTCTTACCCTGTGTTGTAGTTGTAAGTTGAGGTGTGGTCTTAAGAGGAGCCATGGTGGACACCTTTGAAGTTGCTGTTTAAAAAAATGAGTTAAATGGTGCACCCCATACGGTGAAAGCATATTAAACTTTCTGTGTGTTGCACTGAATAGATATGGTAATGCTAATTTCAAGTTTAGATTATTTTACATACAATGGAAAATTGAAATATTACTCATAGATAAAAATTGGAAGCCCAAACTAAATGTTGCAGCTATAGTCACGTTAGCAAAATGTTACTTACTGTACTGTGGTTGCTCTGTTGTTGGTGTCTCAGTGGTTGTCACTGGGAATAAAGAAAATAAAAATCTATTCATGATATACAATATTTATGTCATGCCTGGGACTGATACGGGTGTTCCGGACCGTGTGATAACTATCCGGATCACATAGGGTTCGGAAGTGTTATCACACAGGCTTCCATAGAATATTTCGAACGCATTTTGAGCGCGCCGGTTGTGCGGCCGTCGGAAATTCAAATACCGGATTCGAAAATTGGAATCAATGTTGCTACAATTTCTTGTTCGAGGACACAAAACTCCCTCAACTTCTGGCGCATTCCGCATTGAAATGTGTGTTTTCTCGGGTGGGTATGACCAAGGTATGACATAAATGAAATACAACAGTCAGTTGGGCTGGTACCTCGGGTGATACGGAATACCCGGTGTTGTATTCTATATATATAACATTAATTCCTCTCTGTCGGTCAGGCTAGTAAGAATAGGAACTGTGTATGACATGAATAATACTTTGAGTATCAACAAATAAGTACATTCAAATAAGCACATATACAGGATGTTGTTAATAAAGTTACTGTAGCTGTCTTACCAGTAGACTGACAGTAACAGCAGCCATCCTCAGGTGTGTTGTCAACAAGTTCTTCATCCTTCAATTTCAAAAACAAGTAGAAAATTACTTTTGATAAGAAAACTATGTGTCAAAAGGCCTTGCAAGAATCAACTAACAAATGTCATCCAATTAGATCATTGACAATATTTGATTAAATCTTATTTTACATGATTCCTGATCACCAAGACCATGGTGATAATGGTTATTTCATCTTTTCTGATAGTGCACATTTGAAGCAAACAACAAGTGAGTTACTGTAAATGTGCTAACTGACCTGAGCACACTGGATGTTGCACTGACGTTCACACACAGCCTGGTAGTTCTCACATCTGCAGAACCTACAGGACCCAGCCTCCCAGGTCTCACCAGGCTACAGAACAGGGAAACAAATCAAACATCAATTATTCAAAAGTTTTATATTCAAATGCCATTGCTGCTACCTTTAAGGAAGAGTACATGTTTAATGATTTTGTCCTTAGATTGGTAAAGCTTTCACCTACACAAAGTTAGGATGTATCTACATCTATAAGACACAGCTTAAGTCCTGCCTTGACATATGACATGTTTCAGGCATCAACTTGAGTTACATCTTAACCAAGAAGAAGCCAAGTCACTACTTGAAATTTAAGATGCATTTGAAACTTACATGTATGTCTCTATTATAGTCCTTATCAACTCTACCACAGGCTTCACTCACAAGCCAAGAAGACGTCAACCTTCTCATGTATCCTAAGACTTTTGTTAAGTCATGACTCTAGTCCATTATCATCACAACTACATGTATTGGCTCTGGCTTTATTATCTGACTGTGAAATTCTATATTAGAACCAAGATTTGGTTGGTAAGCCTAGAATGATGTCCATGTCCATGTATACCTCGTATCTAACCCCATCATAGTAGCAGGCACAGTTGGTGGGCTCAGCCACACAGTGGGTACCCTTCCAGATGTATCCGCTGGGACAGGGCTGACACTCCTCTCCGCAGGTGGCGCTAAGGTCACAGGTCGTGGAGCCGTCGCACCGCTCCTTGCAGTAACATGCTGGGGAACACACTGGAGGGGGGAGGATTGAAGAGAGATGACATTCGCACGCAATTTAATGATGTTTTGATGAGTAAATGATAAGTTTTTATTCCATCTAATAGTACCACAGTTAATCTGTAGCATGTAATGTTAACCATCTGTCAGACTTTCTGAAATAAGAATTTCATTCATCTTTTTATATTTTGTTTTATATGTATCTTGGTGAGTAACTAGTGCAATTATTCAGATTCTACCTTTTTAAGCCATATCTTTAATGTTATGTTTGTCAATTATGGTAGCATATTAAGATTTAATGTTTATTGTACAGCCTCCATTAACATTAAGAAGCCACTTTGAAAAATTGAGATCTTTTTTAAATCTCTATTGCAGCACCCCCAGGAATGCACAGTGCTTAGATATTCAGTAGTGCATGCCTGATACTAAGAGTCTTGGCATTGGAGATATACAGTATTTCAATACATTTTTCCAGGGTTGTGGATATAAGTGTTAGTGTCTGGCAAAATATGTTTAAATGTCAACAAAATCAATAAGATTGTACACAAACAAATTAAACCAACCTTTTGGTGTTGTAGACTCAGGCAGCACAGTGTTGCCAGCTGGGCTTGTGAAGGCAGTGCTGAACACAGGTGCAGCTGTAGCAGGTGCAGTGGTGGCAGGTGCAGCTGTTGTAGGTGCAGCTGTAGGCTTGGCTGTTGTAGCTGGAGTTGGCACACACTCACAGCACCTGTCATCAGGGTACATCTGGATCATAAAGCCCTGGGGGAGACAGACACACATGAAAAAATTGACAGTAGATTATGATGAATATGACAATTTATGAAATGTGTAAATTTTTTTGCATACAGCAGAATATAATCCTACCCACCATTTCAGAAAGTAGAGATGAAAGAATATCATTATCTTACAAAAATTGAAATGATTAACATATGAAGAAAGTTCTGTTTGAATCACCGAAAAAGTTTGTCGATTTTCTCTTTTCATCATATAGGCTTTCCTTGTTAAAGCATTTGCTTCTACATTAGCCTGTCAGTCCTTCCAGGCCCAATATACTACACTCAAAACTAACAAAAAGGAGAGACTTGCTTGTAAAATTGTGATATTGCAAATCTTGTCACTATAAAGTTTCCTGTTCTATCACAGCTTGATGTTCAGCACCAAGGAGAAGAACTTAAAAATGTATGCCATGTTTGTTATGCTTTTATTATGCCATCCTTCTTTACTAAAATAACCCAAAATTTTAGGTCACAATCATATCTTGTTGGCCAAACTTAATGTATAATATGGTTCTGCACTGACCTCTGCACAGTTGTCGTAGCTGAGGTCGCAGGCCTTGTTACAGTCCACTTCACCCTGGTCACAAACACACTGTTGGCACTCACTCTCCATCCACATTTCACCATGCTGGGGGAAATGGCATTCTATCATCATCAATTTTAAATGAATCTACAAATCTTGATCTACAGACCTGCTAATCACTGTTTTCCCCCATTTAAATGAAAAGCAACACTTCTTTGTTTGTACATTAAAAGATGAGAAACCAAAATGTTACATGTACTTACAGAATATACAACTCCATCTGCCTTAAATACATTGTACAATTGATAGAGGATTGAAATAAGGATCACAAAGAGAGGGATGTGCGAAAACATTAATGCAATTTGTTTAGAATTACAGTTTGCACCAAACTTTTTTCACTTGTCTTCCTCTATTGTTTTGTCAACTTACACTAGCAACTGGATCTGGGATTTAATAGACGTTTTAGGGTTCCTCCCCAAAAATGGGGGGGGGGGGTGAAAAGGAGGGAAAAGTCAGTTTCTTAAGCCCCTTTTCACTCCTTGGGTCCAGGTAAAATGGGGTAAGGACCCCCAAAACGTCTGTTTAACCCCAAATCCAGTTGGTAGTGTTATGTTTGTAACTTCTTGTCCTCTTTTACAAGTATGTTTCTGACATTTCATAAATGCCACAAACACTCCTTAAGATTCTTTTAGTCAAACTGTTTCTTACCTGGAACTCTTTGCCCTTGTAGCTGCACACACAGCTCAGTTCATCTCTCCCATCTGTACACTGGACGATCCCGTCACAGATCAGGTCCTCTGATACACACTTTCCACAGTCATCACATGCCACGGAACCAACAGGACACACACAGGTTTGTCTGCAGAAACAGAAAAAATACATCCAAATAAGCAATTAATGATTCTCATTTTTTTAAGCCTTAAAATTTTACCTCTAAAGCTCACATTCTTTGGCCGAGGCCGTTTGTCAAGAGTTCAGGGGAGGAGGTCAGGGGTCGTTTTAAAATGCCATCGGAAAATATGATAAAACAATTCTTGAATTCTTCTAAGATAACATTACATTCAATATTCAATAATCATATTCAGTATATGAAAATAAGTTGACGATTTGATATCATTTTCGTGATGAAAATAAACAGATCAGGTCTTCAGGTATAGACTTTTAACAGTCTTCACAAGCCCTGGAACCAATAAGGCACATGCTTTAGACAATTTGTAGATCAATGTACCTGGTAGTGGTTTCCATGGTTGTCTGTGGGGGAACAGTCTCGAGCTTGTTCTGAGGTCCAGTTGTGGAGGGAACGCCAGGTGTGGTGTGTTCAGGCACTCCAGTGTAGTAGGGCTCGGTCTCGCTTTCTGGTTTGGTGGTACTGTACTCTGGCCTAGTTGTGTGTTCTGGTTCAGGTTTGTAGGTACCGGTGTGGTAGCTTTCTGGTTTGGTTGTGTGTTCTGGTTCAGGTTTGTAGGTACCGGTGTGGTAGCTCTCAGGTTCAGTGGTACTGTACTCTGGCCTGGTTGTGTACTCTGGCCTGGTTGTGTACTCTGGTTCTGGTTTGTAGGTACCGGTGTGGTAGCTCTCCGGTTTGGTGGTACTGTACTCTGGCCTGGTTGTGTGTTCTGGCTCAGGTTTGTAGGTACCGGTGTGGTAGCTTTCTGGTTTGGTGGTACTGTACTCTGGCCTAGTTGTGTGTTCTGGTTCAGGTTTGTAGGTACCCGTGTGGTAGCTCTCAGGTTCAGTGGTACTGTACTCTGGCCTGGTTGTGTGTTCTGGTTCAGGTTTGTAGGTACCGGTGTGGTAGCTCTCAGGTTCGGTGGTACTGTACTCTGGCCTGGTTGTGTGTTCTGGTTCAGGTTTGTAGGTACCGGTGTGGTAGCTCTCAGGTTCGGTGGTACTGTACTCTGGCCTGGTTGTGTACTCTGGCTCAGGTTTGTAGGTACCGGTGTGGTAGCTCTCAGGTTCTGTTGTTGAGTAGGGCCACTCTGGCTCTGTCGTTGTTTCAGGTACTGTAGTTGGGACTGAATTGGGTAACACAAGTTCATGCCTACTATCAACAAAGCCCAGATGTAAACATACTGTAAATGCATTTAAGTTCGCATGGTTTCTATTTCGCGCTAAGACGAAAATTGAGTGTTCGCGGTGGTTTAAAGTTTGTTGCAGCACTATAGTCACATACTGCTACTATTGGACACAAATGTTTGCAGTGGTTCTAAGTTCGCGGTGAAATTGTCGCTACAAAAACCGTGAACATTAAACCACCGAGAACATTTCTGCATTTACAGTAATCAGTTTTAAAACCACGATGGCAGCCAGATCCACACATAGATACAATCAATAAATGAAAATACTAGCAGGGTTTTACTTCTACATTCTGTCCTATATTACAAACAATACAATTTAGTCAGTGCTGCACAGCTATCTCTGTCAGCAGGAAGACAGTTTAAGACTGTTTCACAGTGGAAACTTCAAAATTTGACACTCAAATTCTTTGCTTCCATGTCAAGTGCATATTATACAGCATTCTTATCAAGGGAAAGCTATAAATTGCCACAATTTTCCACAAAGTTCCTACCGTAGAATTGAACTCATTGCCATCAAGTATTGTAGGATTATCCTCAAAAGTGAGCTTTAAATAATGCTTGCAGTCAGATGTGCAAAGGCTAGGTGTGGCAGGTCCTTCAGTGTAATATAACCAGCTAAAATGTGCCCACTGAGTTGGTGTGTTACTCAAAGAACAATTATACTGGCTATATTGATACAGATACACTATCAAATTTAGAAAAGTTGGGACATTACGTCTTCCATTGCTTACAAAAGAGAAGTGAAACCATTCACTAGTTATAGATAATTACGTTTTTATAATTTAGTTTAGCCACTTTTATTTTGTACCCTGTTCTTTTATCTATGTTATTTGCAATTAGCCTTCAGGCAGGAATTTGCAATAAACTTATCATTAAAACGTCTTACTGGTTTCACAGTGGCAGCAGCTGTCCTCTGGGTTGACCAGCTGTTTGCCAGGTGCGCAGTCCTGGATGGAGCAGTACTCCGCACACTTCAGTGCTCCGTTTATACAGGTGCACTGTTCACACTCCCCTCGCATCATAATCTCATTTGGCTGTGGAAATATGTAACAGTTAAGGTTTTAAAGATGAGGCAGTTACTATAGTGCATATAAGTTTGCAGTGTTTTGATTTTGCAGTGGGGAGAAAATTGAGTGTTTCCGGTAGATTTTATTTTGCGTTTGAAACATGTTCGTAGGCGGGCAGCAGGTTTTAATTTTATGTTGAGAAGGTTACCCCAAAGACTCAAACATTAAAGCACTGCAAACTTGCATTTACAGTAAATGTATTGTGATGATTTAGGGCATACAAATGTGATATTATGGACAAATTTCTTCAAAGACCCCATGTGATGTAAGACTGCTAAAAAAATATAATCAAAATCGATTATTATCAAAATATGCTAGAAATGAATTTCCAATATGTAGTTCACTTCAGCATGCCATTTAAAAAAGGTACACTGTTCACACTCTCCTGGCATCATTATCTCATTTGGCTGCAAACAACATTCATTGTACATCAGGCAGAGTTGAACATTGTACAAATGACAACAAAATGAGTGAATATATTGTAATTGTTATAAGAAGTTTGCGGCACTTAATTTTTGTGGCATTGTGAAAAACAAAAGTTTGACGTCTTTGAGTTCACCTTGGAAACAACCGCAGTAATACAATGCAGGACCAAGCACATGTTTGCAGCATGTGCATTGCAAAAACCATGAACAAAAAAGAACAAACACAGCGAATATTTTTTGTAACGAACTCGCTCAGTGCAATGCCGTAGGGGGCCACTCATCTAACCACTGAACTAATTGTTACTGTAGCAGCATCTCTTCACCCTAGGTTAGAAACATCAATGCTCGAGACAAGCATGACTTCACTGACCCATTAGGAGAAGCAGGGGTTACGAAGGCTGCTAGGGAAATTCCCTACCCCATTTAGTGACTTAAAGGCATCCAGAGAATTTTATTTTTAAAAAATCCAATTTCTAGTCATTCCTACACATGATAAGTTTCAATAACACTTTGCCATTATATATCAACATTAAAAGAGCAAAGAAACGATGTCGTTGTGTGGTGAGAACTGATAGAAAATCCAAACCCTAATAAACTGATCCTGACTGTCCATCACAATTAGCGGTTCGACCAATGAGTGACTGCATGTCCGTCAAATATTTGCATTTTCATGTTTTAATTTTGCATTTGTACATTTTGACGGAGGTGGGCGGGGCTATGGCTCGGTCTATTAACTCTAGGTGCGTGTAACTAAAAGATCTCCATGTAGCTAATATTTTTGTGCCGCTTTTGAGCACTTTTGAAAAGAAATCTGCACGCAAATATGGTAAACAGTGGCATTAAATGTCAATTTCATAAAGATAACAGCAACTAGAATATGTCCAGTTTTCAAGCCTCATAAAATGCTCTGGGTGCCTTTAAAGTACCTCTAATGTGCAAATGATCCAATTTTTATGCATTCTCACTTGGTACTCCTTCCCATCAGCATAACAGGTGCACATGTTCTTGTCGACACACTTTCCTTCATCATCATACACCTGTCCCTCGGGACACCCGCAGCACTTCCCGTTGCCGTCGACAACGCTCTCCCAGTCCTGGCAGGTGCGTCCGTCCCGCAGGTCGGCGCAGGACAGCGTGCAGGTGCAGAACTTGTAGGTGGCGCCCTCGGCAGAACAGACTTTAGGGGTGGTGGTGGAGGGTTGGGTGGTGAGGGGGACACAGACTGGACAGCAGGAGTCTGACACACTGGCCAACATCGTTCCCTGTAAATAGAACGATATTTTATCGTTATGTAACAGTGGGGTTCAAGTGCCTCCAACTGACCAGTCTATTGGTCTAGACCTTTTAGCCTAGTGGTTAAGGCATACGTACCTGTGATCTGGCTGCCCGGTTTCGGCGCGGGTTCGAATCCCGGGGGCCAGGAGACTGTTCTACTCGCTTCTTTGTTTCAGTTATACCATGTATACATGAATCAACTTACAGTAACAAATACATGGATTATGTTGGAGTCAAAATGTGATTTGGTTTCTAACTTTCTAGACAGGGCTAACTTTCTAGACAGAGTAGTCACACTGGCTAAGATCGTTCCCTACAAATGATTTTTTTGAAGTCATACATCAAATATGTCTATGAAACAAAATATTTCAGCTCAAAGACAAACTTCAATTAGTTGGTTACTTGGAAACTCGGGTTCAAGTCTCGGGGTCAGGACATCTCGGTTGGGGCTGTATTTGTCTTTCGGAAGGGACGTGAATTGGGATCCCGTTTGATGACTCAGAGGTGCCTCAATTAAGTTAAAGGGGAAGGGCTAACAACCCCTCCCTGTAAAAATATTCACTGCTATTGAAACAGTAAGGAAACTTGGTGCCCTATGTGCTACTAGGTACTACAAGATGAACATAACAAACATTGTCCAGACTTTAGAGGGCCACAGACTGACTGCTTCTTACCTCCTGACAAGTTATCTCCGCACAGGAGGCCATCGCACAGCTGATCTGGTTGTCAAAGCAGGTGCAGGTCTCACACTGCGTCTTCTGCCAACTCTCTCCAGGCTGGGGACATCAATCAATCAATGAATCAATCAATCAATTGAGCAATCAATCAATCAATCAAGATAAATATCCATTAAACTAACAGACAGCTAAAAACATTGAATTTCCAATGAATATCAAAATCTCTCTCAGAATAATGACTGTTTCAAATCTAAAAATGACTGAACTTTATTGCTCGACAATCTTAAATGGTCAAAGGAAAGTAATTAACAAATCTAAAGCCAATGGCCTGGCAACAAGAAAAGTTTAGAACAGTAAATTCATCTAAGCTAATAGCGCCTTAGTTTTCTGATATGGGGGGAAAGGATATTTTCCATGCAGTGGATGGGTTCCGGCAGGTTTTTGACATGTTTTAGGCGTTTTTGTCGGGCTTTCTACTTTGTCATTTTTTTTGTCTCTAGTTGGGTTTATAGAGACCCAAAAAATAACAAAGGAGACATTTGCATTCAAGTTTTTTGTTACTGTATAAAACAACCATAGAAACTGTCAGTAGTAAAAACAAGATACACATGTTCATGATGTGATGAGTGCACATTGAGATCTCACGATAAAAACTACGAAACATTAAGATAAATACACAATGAATATTGCAAGATTTATAATATGGTTAAAGTGACTTATGATACAAATTCCTTAAACCATTATGGGATTTTGTGGAAAGTTTGTTTAGTTATTCTATATCTCTTACTGTACATGACATCATCTTTGGATACAACCTACATAATTATGTTTAAAAAGTTTCGGTGCATCAATGAACTGCTGCTATATATAAATATAGTTGCTAAATTATCCTTTGTAAAATATAAGTTTACAATGTCAGCTCCGAATTCATCATACCTAGATCTAGATATCATCTTGAAAGTTTTCAAATCCAAATGGTCTCTAGAAACTTAATACAAGCCACACATTGTATAACACTCTGTGACATTTTATAAAGTGCCATGACGAACACGGAATCAGAGAAAACAAATTTCTCACCCTTCTGATGACCCCACCATTGTCCTTACAGCTACAGTCCAGGGGGTCCACACAGTTTCCCGTGGAGTCTAGCACCTTCCCTTGGTGACACACACAGCCCGACTTACACCCCTCAGGCTCTACACACTCCTCCTGTAGCATGTGGCACACCTTAGGACAGGCTGGAGCACAGGGGGAGGGGGTCTTCCCAAACTCACACTCTGAAATAGAGTTTTAAAAAAGATTATTCAGGGGTTTTCCTGGTGACACACACAGCCTAACGTACACCCCTCAGGTTCAACAAGGGTCTTCCCAAACTCACGCTCTGAAATACTGTTAGAAGGTTTTGTATTTTTTACTTGAAGAAATGGTAAGCCTTTAAGTAGGGCTTTTTGTCATTTTTTCCTGATGACGCTCACAGCATGACTTACTGTACATCCTTCTAGTTCTATACATTTCTCCTGTAGCATGTGGCAAACCTTAGAAAAGATAGGAGCACAGGGGGAAGAGGGGTCTTTTCAAACTCATACTCTCAGGAAAGAAATCCAGAATCAAGGTGTTTATGAATTTGTATTATTGAGTGAAAAATGCTATCACCGAAACATTTTGAGGATGTAGATTCTTCCCAAAGATGTTAATGCATCCATCTGTTATTGTGCATGTATCTGTTCTCTTAGTTAAAAGTCAAAATATACTTCCCATATTTTTCGGTATATAGGCCAGTGCCCATCTGTTTTTATACTCAGTAGCCCTTAGGCTGCACAGTTAAGATTTTAAGAAAGTCTCAAATAAACAGCGGGTTAGTCCATTGGCAGTCTGCTCTCTTGCGTATGGCATAAAGTGTCATCATGCTTTAAGATATAGGACTATTTATGAGATACAGTACATGTATGTGCTTATCTAAAAGATATCTCTGATTTCTCACCTGGTAGTGGTGAAGTGTATTCTGGCTCAGGTCTGGTACTGATGGTAACTCCAGTAGTGGGTAGAGCGGTGGTCTCAGCATAGGGAGCTGTAATAAAAGTATGTTAGTATCACTGAGTTTACAATGGTCTACATGCCGTTGATGAAGGTTAGACATCCAGGTAGTAAGATACGCCAAATTCAAAGAATTTTAAGTAGTTACTCAAGCAACTGGATAAGATTTTGAAACAGTCAGACGTTTCAGACGGCATCCGCTGTCTTTCGTCATTGACTAAGGATAGGACTGGAGAACCTGAGGTTTTATACCAAAACTCTGAATAGATATTAATATCAAAGTCTACATGATTTGCACCACAGAAAATGATGAAAGTATCAAAAAGTTCAAAGACTGTCAAGGAAAGAAAAGGGGATGGAAATATTTACTTGTAGTTGTCTCCACAGCACAGCTTTCTCCGGTACAGGCCAGCTTGCCACTTTCACATGTGCTAGAAAAATATGACAAAGTTATGAATTACGTATCTACGCATCTATGGAGATTATTGTGAAGAAAAAGAAAGTAATTGCTTCTAAGTGTCTAATAGATGAAGATACAATATTGTAATGACACATGCTTGAACGTATGTTTACTTAGGAAAACCCAATAAATAATTGCAATTTTTCAACTTTGTATCCTAATGTATACAGGAAAAAGAATAAACCAATAAGCCATTGATCAAACATAAAGGCTTTGACTTTGACCATGGATAACACGTTTTTATCATCATCATTATTCCAGGTTGTGACCTTGTTCTTATACTGTTAATACATGTTTTGATTTGTAACAGAGCCAGATAAACTGCCATTTCACAATCTGGCAACATCATTTTTTTTAAATGCAGGCTGCCCTGAAGTATTTGAAGATTCTGAAGTTTAAGATCTTGCAAACAGTTGTACGATTGTACTGAATTGATAAACAGGAAACCTACCATCTCTGACAGTTTGCAATGACAGCTTCTCCCGGCATCAACTCCTTCCCATTGTAGACACACGGGCACTGGACGGGCGTGATGCACTTCCCGTTGTGTTGTACGGTACCGTTGGGACAATGGCAGCCTTCCACGCAGGACGTACTGCACTGTTCGCTAGCGTACAGGTTGTAGCAGGTCTTGGGACAAGAGGTGCCGCAAGCCGTGTACTCCTTACCGTTTTCACACTGCATAGCTGGATGAATATGGTACAGTATTGATTTAACACATTTATACCCAACATGCCAGCATATTATTATTGTGTACGTTAGGAATTTATGTTTGTATACATGCATAATATTACAACTTTGTTTTTGTACTTGCTATGTGTGAGACGCCCGACATCAGCTATTGCTGCCTGGGATGTCTAGTACTGCCTGTTGCAATTTAATAAAAAAAGTAAAATAAACATGCACACAGGCTGCGTACTTGGAAAGAAAAAAAATGGTTAAGTTCAAGCTGTATCCTTACCTTATCTTTATCTAACTGCCAATTTGACAGTGGGACTTATACATTGCAATATGAAGGGAAGCTGCTGTTAGATTGTCATATCTTACATGGTAGAGAATAGAGAGATCCTAGATGTTAACGAAAATCTATAGAATAAGTGCTGAGAGAAATGTACAAAATTATAGGGTTTTTTTCTAAGTTGATGACTTTTTTGAAATTGCTTCTATCATTTTGGCAATACTAAGAAAACTTAAATGTTAAACTGCAAAATCAAGATGACAATAGAAATTGAGAGGAAAGTCTGTACAGTTTCTGGGAGCGGATGTAGTCATGCAAAGCCAAGTTTTCTTCCCAGTCCAGTCTGTTAATCTTACAACTTGCTAAGATTTTACTTCAAAAAGGCTGAGAAGCCAGAAGTTGGTTTTGCCTAAAAGTCCCTACAACTGTTATACTTACCACATCTGCCATTTTGTCTCCAGCGAATGGCAACACCCTTCTCGTTACATTCCCGCGTGTACGCAGCGACCGCCGTACAGAAACACTCGCAGTCTCCACCACGATCACAGCCACAGGCGTCAAACACACACTTGTCAAAGAAAGGCTCTGGATCAGCCTGAGAATGAACAAAGAAATATTAGTGGATAAAAGAGAAAATTGCTTCATTACCCGTATCCTCAACTTCTCCTAATCTGTCCGCTGCTTTTTTCCACAAGGCTATGGACTAAAAAAATTATCTTTTATGTATATTAAGGTATTGTAAATATTTGAAACTATCAACAGAGTGGGAAATGCTTCATTACACATAAAAAAGGACCATGTTTTCAGTGATGAGGACTTCCTATTGCACATTTTCAACATGATCATGGATAAAACTCGATGGCACATTCAGCAAGGCGTTCACATGCATCTTTTCCTGCCAGGCCTAGCTCTTGTATTATATGAAATAGCAAGCAACAGCCCTGGCATAACGACTGTACATGATATGATTATAAAATCTATCCTTCTTAGGGCTTTAGCACTAGGCACCATCAACTAGTCAGATAATCCCCACCAGTTGTAGCAGAAAAAGTTACCACAAAAATCAAGTTGTTTCTTGGCTGTAAGAGGTTGCTGGATGGTTACTTTCCCTCCAACAACAATAGGGTGAGTATCTGTTTGGCTGTGATTTTCTATAATGATAGAGACGTGCGTCGTGTGTTGTAATGGGAAGGGTGTTTGGCCCATTAGTTCTGGGTTTGAATCCCCTGACATTGTCACATGTTGCGCCCTTGAGGTGAAAATGAGTACCTAACTTTGGTTTGGAGCGTCCCTCCGAAAAGGACTTAAATGGACATCAGGACAATGGAGATGGTTTTCGGGGTGCGCAATAACATAAAAGAAAACAAAACTTACCACAGTGTGGCAGGGTTGGAACATGCTACTCTTGACCACACTACAGGCGTGGTTTGCCCACTGCAGTCTCTCCGGCCGGTGGTCACATGGATGCTCCAACTCGTCCACTGCTGCCGGACACGTCATGAACACGCGCCAGCTGTCCGCAAAGTTCTGGGGGAGGTGAGAGATGAAAATACCGAAAATAATTTCATCAGGTTGGTAGAACATAGGATATTTGGAGTTTCTTTTAACACAAGAAATACTATGATTAAAGAGGCAGTATGGATCAGGAAGTCATCACCAGTGATGAACCGAGACGAGGGGGGATACAAGCTCAGCCACATTTGGGATTACGTTCTCGCCGCAAAAGCGCCACCTACATCGGCTACTTACAGCGGTGAGAAGCAGTACTCCATTCAGAAGCTCTGAAGAAGGTGTATGACAGACACCGAAACGTCAGCAGGTGAGATTACCTGGTTGTGTTAAAAGAAACTCCAAATATCTAAGATAAAGATAGCATGTCAAAATCTGACATAATTGTTTCAAACAGAGACACAACAATAAAATCTGATATCCATGTTATCGATAATTTTGATGATTTAAACTTACTATATTGCTAAAAACATTTTAAACAATTCTTTTGTCATTTTAAATTAGTGATAATTTTGTGGATATCTAGTATGTTGAATGATATTTGAATTTAATGTCCTGTTCAAGCACCAAGACCTTGTCCTCTGCAATAGTCTCAATCAGTCTGTATTGTCTGTTTGAATACTACTGTAACAGCTGTTTTAAAGAAATACAAACTGTAAGTGGAGACCCTAAAGAACAATACCTATAGAACATAACAAACACACATGTACCGTGCAACCCTAGATACCATGAATGTTGAACATTTTTGTAAAAATATACCGGCCTGGTATTACAGTTAAAAATGCTGCATTCCTCGGAGGCTTTGCCATCGTAGGTTCCAATTATCATTTTTGCACTTGTTGTATCAATTGAAATCATTAAAAAAAACATTGCATACCTTTGCCCTTTGCTCCAGTTCTCCCTGTCGTGTTAGGAAGTCGTTCATGGCGTTGCCGTCGTAGTTCCCACACAGACCACACACCTGACCCATGTACTTGGGCTCCAGCTTAATGTACACTCTAGTCCCCACATCCCACATCAGGCTCATACCTGCAAATAAACAAAAGACAATTCCTTTTCAAGTATCCAAGAATTTGATCAAGTATTTTGAATACTCCAGTAGAATATATCCACGTGTCTATCGCTAAACAAGATCAGGTTAAGGTTATCCTTTAGATTAAGTGATGATTACTCTAAATCTTGTAATGTTTGTAGTGGTTTATTTTTCATTGCACTGCACATATGCATTTCCATGCTCTACTCTACTACAAAAAAATTTCACCAAGAATTTAAAACATCACAACATCCCCCTTTTCCCTCCTTCCGCGAAATCAAGTCACTGCAAAAAAAAAAAATGAATTTACAGTATATCATGCAGATTTAGCTACATGCAGAGCACTTTAGTACTAGTGGCTAAAGTAAGTCACAGGGTGTGCAGGGTGTGCAAGGCAGAAAAATTAAAATGCATATTTCGCATTAAAAAAGCACAAGTACAACAACTTCAGTACCAAGGACAGGATTTTATCAAATTCCTTGAGAAAATAAATAATTGATCAAAAGTTAGAATATTTACCTTCACAGAAGGGTAACAATACTGTTTTTGCCACATTTCTTCTTCCATTCCAAACAAAAAAAGGTCATAACTAGACAGCTGTCACTCTGGTTACTGGTAAAGTAGCAGACACCCTGTGGTGTTCAATTACATTGTGTAGCAAGTGGCAGGACAAAGCTGGGGAGGCTGGTCACCATATATACATGAAATACATAAATATGTTCAAGTAAGAAACAGAGCAGCATTGTAGGTAATGTGAAGGTGAACAATATGTACTTGCTTGCAAATTTGACCTTATTTTCTAGTCTTGTATGTTTTGATATAATCAACAGATCTTACCATATGGGGTTTTGACAATGAGGAACAGTCCAGCCTTTTGGATCCTGTACTTTGCTGGTGGGTCGTTGGGTTTGGCGTAGGGATTCCGCGAGATGGCGGGATCGGAGCCCCGGATCAGATGGATGACCGTGTCGTAAAGGGTGACCTTGACGGACTTGGTGCAGGTGACCCCGCCCGTTCCGCAGGGCACGTTTTCTACGCTGACCTTGAATGTTCCGACCTGGTCACTACAGAAGTCTTCAGCAAGGACGTAGCTACAAGATCCTGTGATGAATAAAAAGAAGGAAAACATAAAGCCGCGAACATAATTGGTTGTCTTACATTGTACAAGAATACTGTGCACCTATTACACTGCACAGTGGCATTGTGGTAAGCATACTAGTTGACTTAAAATCAAGAGGTCCTGGGTTCAAATCCTTAACATGTCCAGATGTTGGGGCTTTTGCAATAGTTAGGGAAAATCATGTGTGCATACAAATGTACAATGTAATCTGAAATATTGTGCTAATCTACACTATCATATATAACACTCCATTCAGGGGAACAGACCCGTATCAGTACATATCTAAAAAATCTATGTATGAAGCCATGTTTTGAGTTATATCTACTAGTAAACAACATACAGAAAGATAATCATTATGATAGTCTTGAATTGAAAGAGATAAGTATACCGTGGAACTCAAAGTGCCTCTTGTCAAATGTCTCATAATGTGGATCTCCATATGCTGAGCAGATGGCTGAAAACAGAGAAAATTTCAAAATTGATATCATTCGGAATATATTTCATAGCATGGTCAAAAGTTCAGTTGACTTCTAAAACAGTTGACTTAAAGTGGGCAGGCTACTTTAGCTTACCTGTTATAACACTTTGTATATCAAGTAAAATGAAAATGAAATATGTTATTCCTTGAAAGTTTATACAATTTTCAAATGTACCTGGGCATTTCTTGTTGGTACACTGCCAAGTGCTTCCAAGACAGCGGCTGGGAACAGAATTAACAAAAGTTACACATTATCTAAGCAAAAATCAGTTTACCATTGTGACATTGAAAATTAATTCAAGAGAGTTCTACAACCTCTCCTTGTAATTAAACCATTGTGTAATATTGCATAATTATATGAGAAAGAAAAAAGAAGGGGGGAAAGAAAGGTAAATAACCGAAGGAATAGAAAAAAGATAGGAATCTAAAAACTTTAGATATGTTTCTGCATTCACATTGTACCACAAACGTTTCTATCAATTCCTGTGTGTACCTTTAAGATACACCTTCAAGCCCTTTATAGCATTTTTTTCCAAAAGGAAGAGATACACCAAAAATATTTACTCTTGAAAGCAACTGGGTGAAATTTTGAAACTTTGCTTGAGTAACTATTTTCGGTGTATCTTATCATCTGGATGTCTAACCCTCATCAAGTAAGAGATACATTTCATGATCCAAGAAATCTTTCAAGGTTTTTATATAAGTTACATCAATGCTGTATTTTCCCTACCATCTGTTGCAGTCCTTCCTGATAGTCTGTCCTGTCTTGTAGCTCCTCCCCTCATGGTAACATGGACACTGGTCCTCAGACACACATTTACCATTCTCAGTCACTGTGCCCTGCAATATCCCAATTAAAATGGAACATGAAATGATGTGATTTAATTTTGAGGTAGGGAGAAAATGTTTTGTTTGTGGTGGTCTTTAGAAGACAGAACAAGCATTTTTGTGGTGGTTTTCATATCACTTTGCATGAACACTTAATTGCAAGAATCAAGGTTCCCCTCTTTAGCGTTTGATATTTCTAGATGTGGTTTTCAAGATTGACAAACTAAATTAATTATTTCAGGAACACATATGTAATTATGCCTAAATTAACTGAAGGGACCATCCTAAATATCAAGAAATAGATGAATAAATAAAAGAATGTGATCTAGGAATAAAATACTAGTAGTTAAAGCATCAAGAGCTCTAACCCAGCAAAGTTATCTTAAAACTTTGAAGCAAAAAAGAACTGTACAGGAAAAAAGAATACTGCAGCAGTTCAAAGGCTTACATTTGGACAGGCACAGCCTTCTTTACAACTGGACGGCTTGCATTCCACGTGCATGTTCAGACAGGACCTCTCACACTCTACACAGGATGACCACACCTTGCCACCAGTACACAGAGATTTCTCTGGAAAAAAAAGATATTAAAAAAAATATTTTCAAAATTCCTGACATTTGTATAATTTGATTAGATATCTACAACTACTGTTATATTGAGGCAATTGTTTGCTGGTCAGCAACATTGTTCTACCTTTTACTACAATTTATTGAAAAAATCAAGTGGTTGAAATCTAGACATTTATCAGTTAACAATAATGTAGATTAATGCAAATTTTAATCTGTGTATCATAAACAATGCATGGTATGAACTTTTGCATAAGTGAATAAGATCATTATGCAAACCTAAATTAGTCTTTCTTACCGTCACATTGTTTATCCTCTGCACAGCTGAAGACACCATTCTTGCAGGTGCTGCAAGAAAAAAAATGTTATATGTTACTTTCCTAATCCTACATTTTTCATCATAACTTTATCATAAAAGAGTTTCCTTACTTGCTAATTCTTGAGGTTTCTAAGCAGAACCTACCATATTTGACACTTAGTCTTGTTCCTTCTTGCTTTGCCTGCCTTCTACAAGTTTTCATCATAACATTATCATAAAAGAGTTGTCTTTACTTGCTGATTCTTGAGGATTATATCTAAGCAGAACTTACCATATTTGACACTTGTTCCTTCTTGTTTCATCTGCCTTGTTAAATTTTTCATCATAACTTTAACATAAAATAGTTTCTTTACTTGTTGATTCTTGAGGTTTCTAAGCAGGACTTACCATATTTCACACTAGTTTTTTTTGCCTGCCTTCTTCAATTTTTTATCATAACATTATCAGAAAAGAGTTTCTTTACTTGCTGATTTTTTAGGTTTCTGAGGCAAAACTTACCATATTTCACACTTGTTCCTTCTTGTTTCGCCTGCCTTGTATACGTTCCCTCTGTAGTAGCATGGACACTCCTCTACAGGAACACACTGGCCATTCTCCTCATCCCAGGACTCTCCCTAGAAATCAAGAAAAAAGTTTTTAATAAACTGTTCAAGTACTACGATTCTTCAACTTTTTGCAGTCACAGTGGTATTCAATTTAAAATATTCACGGTTTCAACAGTGACCTCTCCTAATCAAAAGCAAGTGCCAAATTGTTTTAACAGCAAACTTTTAAGCCCCTTTCACTTTGAAAATGAATAAATTTACAGTTATGTGGATTGCTTTTCTGCAAAATGAAATGGCTCACTATTCCTTTAAAAAATTGAACTACAAATGTACATTGTTACTACAGCTAAGGACTCCTTGCAGTTTTGTTTGAAATGCCACATCTCTAGACATGCTAAAATGGAAGAGTCCTGCCAATGCTTAATAATATAACTAATTGCGCTGGTGCCCGTAGGGGGTGTAGTCCTTGACTCCTAGCCGGGCTTCGAAGTCAAAAATTTGTCCCAGGTAAAAGTAATCCGGGGGCCCCGGCCGGGCCCAAAAATAGCCCGGCAGCCATAGGGCGTCTTACGGGGCCACGTAGGGGTCACGCCCGAAAGTGCCAAAAAACAGCTCGTCAACTACCCAGCAGGGCGCTTTTTCCAACTATAGTAAGCATAACGTTAAATTAGGGCAGAACTTTACCTTAGGACAGTTGCATCCCTCAGCACATTCTTCTGTGCATTTTTCCTGGCTGCTGATCTGTCGGCAGGTCTGGGAACAGGTAGGGCCGCATTCTTGCCACACCTGGCCGGAACTGCACTCCATGGCTGTAAACAACAACAACAATAACAACGACAATCCCACAGGTAGGGCCACACTCTTGCCACAGTTGGCCGAAACTTTACTCCATGGCTCTAAACAACAACAACAACAACAATTACACATGTCATAAAGCCTCACACTGCAATCAAAATGAACGGAATTGTTTTCACTCTCTCTTGCATTTGAGTTCTCCATACTATATCTTTCACAATGTTACCAATGAACTCAAGTATGCATGGCTGTGGAAGATACTTACGACAAGTGTTGTTGCCTCTCCATTTGATCTCCCTTCCCTCCAGAGCGCACTCTCGGGCGTAGGCAGCGAAGATGGTACACTTACAAGTGTCTGGGTCTGCATCTAGGGTTGAGAAGATATAGTCAGGTTTAGGAAATCTTGCACTGAAAAATGACTAGTATTTGAATTTGTACCTTAAAAGCTGACAGACATGACAGGTCATGGGGTCAATGGAAGAGGCTACTAATTCAGGGGGAGGTATAGTTTTGTTTTTATTCATCTCATCAAAGATAATTTACAAAACATGAAAGAAGTCCTATTTTAGTGTTGACCTTGAGAAAGGCTCTTACCTCTAGCGAGACACATGCAGAGGTCACTCTCACACTGTGAGATGAAAGGTCGCGGGCTGACGAACTCGCTACAGCCGGGGAACGGGTCAGCCTTCAGCTGCTCGCACACCGACTTGGCGTAGGACTTGTAGGTGGGGTGGATGGTACAGGCATCCATGGTCACTCCTGGAGCGTCGCCAAAAATTTGTACAAAATTAGTACAGTTGAATAGCAAAGTTCTTTATTCACCACCAAGTATGTATACATTTGTATGAGCACACGATTTGATGACCGTTTGTCATCTTTATCAGGGCAATACTGACTGGTTCACAGTGCACCAAAGCTCGGTGTTATCGCTAACAATGCAGTGTCCCAAACGTAAAGTGTGTACAGTTACATTAAGATGTTGTTAAGCAACAATGGTTGCGATGATGCGGTTCTAAATGTAAAGGATAGTAGACATAAATGTCCATGCAGTGGTTAGATGATGAGTCATTGCCTTGTTTCTCCTCCTATTGTAGAATCAAGTTTCTGTGATTTTAAAACAAATTAAAGCTGACCTGTTGGGACATCAGCACAGTCACTGTTGGTTTTCCAGGAGTTGACGAAGGTTGCCACGTTCACCACTGTGTCATCATTGGGCGTCTCAAAGTCATCTTGTTGGTTGTAGTTGTAGGTGCCACACAAACCGTACACCTGGAATAGATGTTATATGAAATCAATTTCAGATGAAAAATGGTTTTTGGTTGAAGATGTAGTATTAACAGACATTCAAAGATTGCCTAATGAATACGTTGTAATGTTCCATTTGCTGATTAGATACATAATGTATACGTAACATCTACTGACATAAATATGATAATAATAATAATAATAATATTGTACCAGGGTACATAATTCCACCACCCTGAAAAGATAAATCCAACCCATCTTCCCCCAGTATAATGCACTCCTGTATATCTAAACTGCGCATACATATACCAAGGGGGTGCTGCACTGTTTTTCCAAGTGGCAGATTTATGCAACCCGGCAGATTGATATCAATAATACACACAAACAGGATGATTGTACCTTATTATGAAAATCATTTGAGTTTGTCGAAATGTAGTATTAAAAGCAAAATCTTTAAATCGCAAATACAACAACTTCAGCACCAAGGACAGGGATGGACAATACTTTTCAAACCATCCCCCAGATTGGTCACTTTGCTACCTTGCAATTACCATTACACTAAAACAAACCCTGGCTAGAACACTGAAGGACATTGACTTTTTAAACCAGCTATGTTGTAGACAGTGAATAATAGAATCGGCATCAATTTGGTGCAACAGTTAGAGCATTCGACTCAGAACCAATAGGTCCTGAGTTCGATGCTCACCTTGCCCTGACATTGTGTCCTTGGGAAAGGCACTTAACACAACCTTCCCTGGCGGTGGAGTGACGCCAACCGAGCCTCTTTGGCTAATCTGTCTAAAAGTGTGCAAAAAAACACACTATGGATTTGGTTGCCAATGTGCCAACATCAAGCACATTTGTAACCAAGAACCGTACAATTTTTTTTATTTTTTTGATAACAGAATGTTAAACCATCTCACCTCCCCGGCATGTTGAGGCAGAAGTTTGACATAGATCCTGTAGCCTCCATCCCAGACTATCTCCAGCCCGATGTCGGTCTCGAACTTGGACAGAACGGACGACAGACGGCGTATGGTTACTCCGTCCCCGTGATACGGGAGGCTGATATCGGTGTCATTGTAGTTGATCCTGTCCAGATTCTTCATTCTGTTTTGAAATGGAGATATAAATGATATCATGAGGGTGATAATAGAAATGAAATTGAAGATCTGAGATTTGCTAACAAATGCAGAATATCTCTCCCTGTTTTCTTTACACATGTTATCTTGAATACATCATTCTTAAAGTTTGTTCTGCAATATGTGCATAATATCTGTAAAATGATAAAAAAAAGTGTCAAAGCTATCTTAGATATGTGTCAATAGCTATAATTTCTTCATAGTTTTAGGAAGAATATTGCAATTTTCTTCACACTAAGTTTTTCTCTCTGCATATAACTGTTAAATTCAAAAAGTGCTTCTGTTTCATAAGTCGAATAAAAGCTGCTGCAGTGATTTTTTGGAAACACTGCAGAGGCCTGCTCTACCTACATGTATTTATAGCATCGTGATTGGGTTTCAAAATATTCATTTTTCCCAGTAAGGCCATTTTGATATGACCATTTGGATGCCATTCTCTGGGGACCCAAAAACTGAATCAGATGCAAGCGTGCAAATAAAGAAAAGTTCCGCAAAAAAATTGCCTTCATTATAAACTCTATTTGGTAAGGAAGGATGAACAAAACTAAACAAACTGAATATTCATTTGGTATACTGTAAAGATTCTTAATTTTCGTTTGTTCACATCTTCTTTGACTTTGGGATTGACTTTGGTATTCTACAACATTAGAATCTGATTAATTTCAGAAATATTTTTGGCAATTTACAGCATATATTATGATTTGCAGCTGCTTTGTACGATTTACAGTATGGCCGAAAATCTTATCTTTTTTGGAATGTCATCCTTATAATCAAATCAACATTGCCTAATACAATACAGATTAGTGTCAGAAACAAATGATTTTTTCAAACACTGTACCTGTAGATCGCTCCATCTCCGATCTGCACGGACAGACTGTGAGCACACACACCCTCGTCCTCCAGCGCACAGTTGGAGTTCTCAACCCACACGATAAACGGCGCGGCCGTCCCCGGACGCTTCTGTGCCAGGACGTACTCGCAGTTGGCGGTGAACTGGAACTGGCGCCCGTCGAACGTCGTGTAGTGGGACTCGCCGATGACGGAACAGGTGGACGGGCAGATGTTGGTACCACACATCCACTTCCCGCGCTCACATTTGCTGTAATGTAAAAAAGGAAGATATTTGTGATCATGATTACCATGGTGAAGACTTATGAAATTGCCTGTAGCTAGTACAGTAGGTTGAGTGGTCACCTTGCATTTGGGAGGTCATGGGTTCAAATCCCTGCTGGGTCACACCAAAGAGTTAAAAATGGTAAGTACTGCAGCTTTCTCTGCACTCAGGCCTTATGAGAAAGAGTATGGAAATTGAACACCACACACTCACCCCGACCAATCAATCGCTTTAAAACTCAGATTTGAATCAGCCATGACCCGACAGAAAGTATCCGCGATTTAACGTTTAAAAAATAGTTTCTACTACTAGTACTTTCCTTTAAACATTAAATCGCAGATACTTTCTATCACTTCCAAAGTGGCAAAACTGTCAATCTGAAAACATCTTTTGAAAGCTGACACCTTCCAGCATCTCACTGGCGAGTTTCTTTTGTCAGATTTAGTCGTTAAGGCAACTAAGTAAGAGATTTGTCGGGTCATGGCTGGCTCGAATCTGAGTTTCAAAGCGATCGATTGGTTCTGGGTGACAGTACCAGTGGGCTAGTCCCCTGCTGTAGTTCTTGCACAACTGTGTGGTTCAGGAGCTATAGAAACAGAGATGGGCTCTGCCCTATACACTCAAATGAGTGGGAAAGATTTCAACATTATATAAGATATTAACTGATTGCAATTTAATCAGAGAGGGTTGAGATGTTGATTTTAGGCTTTAAAACATAATTTTGTGCATGACACCCATTAGAAATGTCAAATTTGATGTAGGAAAGACAAACAAATCTTATACTAGCTTGTTTTGTCATGAAGTTTTCAGGATATTCAGAAGTATTTTTTGGTAGCAGTTTTATACAGAAGGACTTCCAACAGCTTCTGAATTTTTGTGGTGGCAGCGTTACATGTCTGACAAAAGAAGCAAGGTTTATTTTTCAGGCTCTCACCAGTCGTTGCAGCCGTTCTGTGTGACCGCCCCAGGTGGGTACTGCTGTCCTCTCAGCATACATGGACACTGTTCACGGGAAACACAGTTATCTCCATCCCACAGGGTTCCTTATGGGGGAAAGAATAGGAAATATCAGTGAATGGATGAATAGTTAATACTATTATCAGCATAATCGAGTAGGAATAGTATACCACAGCCATAGACTGAATCGTATGCTAGCCTTTTACTTTTAACATTACCAGGTATTTTCAAGCTTGTGCCTCTTCTATTGACAAGGGCCAAAGAAGCCTTTTCTCGAAAAGTGTGTTGAGTTCTTTTACTTGCAGAGATTTGATACCTCAAGATTTAAATGCCTGGAGCTCCCGCATACACAGGTTACCACTTTGAGTCACCATTCAAAAAGTGTAAATGCAACCCTTCTCAATAATCTATTTACTTATCTTCAAACATGTGGGTAGTCTCTTCAGCCAAGGAAAGGCTGATTTCCAATTGAGCCCATGGGGGTACAGATAATAGATAAAGGTAATAACATGAAATAGTGATTAAACATAGGAATACATACAGAAACAAAATCAAACAATAACCAAGTGGGGTCCAAACCAACTTTTCAATGACCATCCTCAAAGCAATTCTAACAGTTTCACTTTGCACTGCAGCTAAGGTGTCGCTGCTCACAGATACAGCCCCAAAAGTAAATCATCTACTAATAAACTCATACACTTATAGCTGCAGTGTTAAGTGAAACAGTCAGAATTGCACTGAAGAAGATGACAGATGGTCATCGAAACATTGGTTCTTGAAAAATATGTTTTTGTGAATATGAATTTGCTATTCAATTTTCATAGTAGTATTAGTAACGTTGGGTAACCTAAATTCGGGATTTTTCCGATAATGGTTGACTGAAATCAATCTAGCAGAACAATAAACCATCCTTTTTTTCTATTATTCTGTCAGTATCATGTACTATCTTTGCACTAATCATATATATGGTAGATTTTGTCTCTAGTCGTGCTGACACCATAATATTTCAACTTGAAACTACCGTCCGCCGCACGCACAATTACGGTGCTGTCGGACAGGGGGGCACATTAATTCGGGAAAGAAGATTCGTCTTGAATATCTTACCGCTAATCACATTTTATACAGCAGCTATTCGTTCCATCCTTCGCTTGAGGAGAGTGCTATGGATATAGACGTGTCCAAGTAAAAAAATACATGAAAAAACGGCCGTACCGCACACATCAGGCCAGTTCGGGAACAACCCGTGTGTTGAGTCGGTAGAACTTCACTCAAAGTCGGCCCATCGTCATCATCGGGCAACGTGTAACGTTACATTATTCATGGGAAGTTAGCTGGATGCCGTAGCAATGGTAATACTACTATGTCCATGTGTTCCTTGTTGTGTTAGGAGCAAACTTTGAGGAAAATATCTTCCTCAGTCCACTATCACACGCAGCATTTAGACAAAAAAGTGTTCCTCACAAACCTTTGTCGTCTGCTTGACAACAGGATTCTGGTTAACAATATGGCGGCGGGAAAATACACGTGCCGTAGGTTGTAGCAACAGAGAGGAGTTTTGATGATTGATCACACTTAGAATCCAGTTGCAGGTTAGCAAAAGAGATTGTAATAAGTTGTCTTATAAATAATTGTGTTTAGCAGGCAGGAGATGTGACATTTGTCTTATAAACCAGCGAACAACCGTGCTGGGTGATTCTCCCACGAAGCCCCCAGACTATGTCAATAAGGGACGAGAGTTTTTGACGTCGCCAACTTCTAATGCATGGTTATCGAAGCTTTTCAGCCAGTGTTCTGAATACGTTAGTCTGTCAAGTTTGCATTTCTAGCGGTATTACTGATGTTGCATCTAGCACATATCCCTAAATACCCCGTTTTCGAAAAATCCCGACTTTAAGTACCCCACGAATTTAGGTTACCCAACGTTACCCACCTTTGGGACAGTGGCAGCCATCCACACAAGCCTCTGTACACTCCAGGTCAAAGTCAGCGTTCTCACAAGTCTTTGGACAGGATGTTCCACATTCTGTATACACTTGTCCATTGCTGCAGGTCTTAGCTGGGGGAGGGACAATTTCATATTTCAAAACATGGTTCTTATTGTCTCTGACAGATATAATACTTAAGAAATATATAGATGTCTCATTTCAAGAACTGCCCTGATGGGGGTAGCATGATTACGAGTTCTGAAATGCTGTCAGGGGAGACAAAATTTGGCTTTGTTTAAAATCTGTTCACTAATATACAATTTGTAATGCATGTACTATAAAGAAATAACAACAAGACTGCAAATAAAAGTTGTTTCCTCTTACCAATCTACAAAAAATTATTCAAAACTCTTAAACTATCCTGATTTTCATTTTAGTCATTTGATTTTGCTTCATTATTCATCAATTTTAGTTTAACTTTATCTTTATCTTTAGTTACCACCTTTCCACATGCCACAAACAATGCCAATGCCACAAACTTTGAATATCTTAACACAGACTGGATGATCTTTGTTGACAACCTACTTGGCACCAAAATAAACATAAATGTAGGAGAAATTAATCATATTAAATAAGTTGGACAGACATTATGTTTATGAGAGAAATGTGAGGACTCACGACACAGATTTTCGTTCCTCCACTGTAGCTCCACCCCCTTCTGTGCACACATGCGCGAGTACTGCGTCAGCGCATCACAGCTACAGTCGTTGATACTCCCCAAACGACACTCGCACACGTCCACGACACAACTGTCGTAGAACTCTTTCGGAGCCACGGTCCCGTGGCACGCTGAGAAGGCTTCGGAGTAAAGGATCTTGCAGCGGTTTTCGATGGCGGTGATCTCATCTGCGGCGAGGTGAGCGCAGGGGTGGGGAGGGTTGGTCGGCGCGGGGGTGCATTTGCGTCCATCGTTCACGTGCATGTTGTTTCCAAACTCTGTGGCACTGTCAAATGCCTGAGAGAAGAGATAGTAATGAAATTAAACTAGTCTTCAAAACAGTTTGTAAAATTGTCAATTCCATTAGCATGTTCACTCAAAATTTGTGAAGACTGGCTGAGAAAAGGAGATCACATTTTACTTTATTTTAATCAGTGATTAAATTGTCCCTAAGACTTAAATTGGGCTTTGAACAATCATGACTTGAAAACAGGAATTTTTCACTTCCTTGGACAAAGGATACAAAAAACATTAAATGTAACCTTGAGTCCATACAATAGTTCATGCTGGGGAAACTTTTGTGTTTATCAGTTAAAGGCCAAAAGAGTTGAAAGTTTTGACAAAGTTCTTCCAGACTCATAAATTGAATAAGTTTTTTCGTATTGTCACTTCATCACCAGCTTGTACAATTTGTGTGATGAAAAGTGAGAAAAATCTGCAGAAATTCTCGATTTTTGTTAACGTTAACTTATTAATCTAAGCTACTTTAACAGTCACTAGTCAACCACTAGAATTTCATCATCGCAAATATTTGATTACTAACATCTCAGACAGTGCTGTTTGTTCCCACTGTTAAAATTAAATGCCGTGAACTACTCCCTTTCCCCCAAACCGCTGAAATTACCAACCGCAATATCAAATGGAATTACTTGTAGTGAGTCCAGTGGCATGTTTTAGAACTGGGTACGAACGGACACGGACCATTCTGAGCTTTCACCCTACTATATGTTGTTGTATGTTGCAGCAATTGTATATTGTTGTACCATAAATATGTAATGATATTTGTTCATAGAGTTATTAGGACTCAAATGAATGTGTATCTCTGTTATATTGTATCTGACCCTTACATCTTCCCTCATGACCTCAATGAAAAGCGGCCTGCGTGCCGATTTGAGCTTATCATGAATAAACAAAGGTTCAAACAAACAAACCTTTCCAGAGATGCTGTGGAAGTCATTGCTGTGGTCGCCGTCAAAGTTTCCGCACAGACCGCACATGCTGCCCCGCTGGCCACTGGGTACCACCACGGTAACCGACTCATCTCCATCATACAATACCTTCACTCCTGTGTCAACAAACAAACAAACAATGTACAAAAAGACCACAGCGTGTTCAGGACCAACAATACAAAAAAGTAAGTTCTGCAGGTGCAGTACCAAAGTTGGCTACCAGGAGGCCAAAAATTAACCGCTACCATCGGGTCCACAACACCTACCCATGTACTAATTATCTACGCCGAGGAACTCGGAGTAGATTATGTTTTCGGTTGAGCCGGATGTTGTGTGGGTCTGTATGTATGTCAAGAGCATAACTCGGGAAACCTTAAATAGATCTTCATGATATTTGGTAGGTGTGTAGTGGTTGTGCAAAGGAAGGTCAAGTTCAAAAATCGTTTACCTGGCGTTTTCCAACAGTACTGCAGCGGACTTTTAATTTTTCTGTGTTTGTATGTAGGCAAAAAAAGTGACGGAAACGTTGATGAATCTCAATGATTTTTGGTAGGTAGGAAGAGATTGTGAAAACGGAGGTCAAGTTTAAAAATGATTCATCTGGCGCTTTCCTACAGTACTGCAGCAGGCTTTGTGTGTGTGAGAGTTTGTATGTCGCCAGCATAACTCGAGGAGCTGTTGACGGTTGTGCATGATATTTAGTGGATAGTTAGGGGTGTCAAAGAGGAAGGTCAAGTTCGATAATGGGCCTCCTAGCGGGTATATGAGGTACTGCAGCGGAGCTTCAACGTTTGAGGCCAAATTTTCTGGAGGCGTCAGGTTCATGATTTTTAGGTAGTATATAGCTTCTGGGACGGCAAGTGAGTGGTGTGAATTATGGTCCCCTAGCTGCACGTTTGGAACTGCAGTTGCCGTTTTTGTTAATACCTTTGGAGACGAATAACTTCAGCAGGGATTGACGGATTATCATAATCTATGGCATTCAGATAGTTTCGGTGATACTTTACATAATTGAATACTTGTCATGCAAATAAGACGATAATTTGCATAATAAATGAGGAAAGTTTATCAATCCGCCAAAAGCTTGTAGTCAAATTTCATGCAAGTGCTATGGTAATGATTTTTAAGTGGTGTACAGCTCTTGGGGCAGGTAGTAACTGATGTAAGTTTAGACCCCCTAGTGGCTTGCTTAGAACTGCAGTGGGCTTTTTTGATGTTAACTTTGGAGGTGAATAACTCGGGTAGGGTTTGATGAATTTGCATTGCTTTGGACAGGTAGGTTATTGAGGTAATGATTAACAAATATAGACGTATGAAATTGTAATCAGGGTCTAATTAAGGGGTGAAATAGGCTTGTTTATGATTGCGTTTAAGTACCTTTTGTTGACCTATATTCAAGGACAACACCTGCTTGTCAGCAGGCCTGTGTAAATTAGATTGATGCTCTCTGGTGATCTCACTACCACCGTCCAAACTACTCTCCCGCTGGGACGGAGTTAAATCAACAAACACAGGAAAGGTCAGGCCCTGTGAGGGACTATCGTCAACCAGATGGTCCTGACGTCGTACCTCAGATAGGGAAACACTACTTCTTTCAGCCACCTAAAGAACGCAACAACGAACTTGTCTTCCAATTTAGTCTTCATAAGAGGTCAAAGTTCGGAAATCCTCCCACCCTATCATCGCTAACTACCGCCCGGGAGGGGAACTGCCGTCACCGAGAAATTGTCCTTCCTTGGCAACACGTCTTGGGTGACCATGGAAGAAATTAGAGATTCCTCCACCAATGATCTGATGGCTAAGGGAATCAATCAAAGAATCGATGTTTCAACTACCACACGCGTTTCTGAGGCACTGGTTTGTTGCGTCCAGCAGGAGTCAGGACTAACGAGCCCGGTAAATTATGTTACCAACGTGAGGTGAACAAGAGACAGGAGAGGGGCAAAGTACACGGACTATCCTATTGTGCGAGCAGGGGGGTAACGTTCATCAGTACGCAGGACTAGAGAGTCTGTCTGATCTTTAGTACGATACTTTGTCTGCTGGTCACTCTCACTTTCACTGTCACGCTGGTTTGAAAAAAACCCTCAAAGTGATCATCATCTGACACGGTCTCAGCATCGCCGTTAACGTCTGTGGTTGTGTGCGATGTTTGTGGTGCCGGATTTTTGTAGTCAGCATAACTCAAGAATGGATGGATTATGACGATACTTGGTACGAGTATGACTATGTGGGCAGGTATTGGGAAGACGAAGGTCAGGGTCGATTTTGGGCCCCTGGTATGTGACCCTGGTACTTCAGCAGAACTGAACGTGCTATGGTCTTGATCCTTTGGTGTCAGGAAGCTTGTGATGTAAGTAGAATTGTTGTAGCTTTGGGCCCCCTAGCAGCTTGTTATAATTGCAATCCATTCAGAGGTTCTTAAGATATTGCATTGGACATGCATGCACACAGACAAACGGACCAAAAATACTATACCTCCATTCTTTATTGAGGTGAAAATTAGCGAAGGTTATTTTTCACAACATTTTAGGAGTAGTTCAGTTTGAAAAGACTATGAAAATCTAAACATTTCGATATGAATTCAAGATTGAAGAAGTTGAGTGACTTCCAGGCAAGTCACCTTAAATGATGAGGATGATGATAGTACATGTACTCATGTATGTATAAGAGATATCAAATAGCACTTAAATTAGGAATAGATCTAAAACCAAACCACAAAATTGCGATTCATGTTTTGAAGCATTTTAGTCTCACATTGATGTGATGTGTTACATTTTGTATGTAGAATCTTTGCTGTAGATTAGGACCTTTGGTACAAAACATATTATCTGACACCAGAACATGTCAACAACTTAATATTTTTGACAGTAAAACCATAGTAACTGTTGTACTTTTCAGTAAAACAGTTTAAGCGTAAAGCAGGTATCTCACAGGACTGTGACCTGTTGGCTGCAGTTTTTGTGAGTGGCATTTGCCAAGCTGTCGCGCACAGTCACCAATTTGTCGCCTAAAATGGAAATTTTTTTCAGGATTAAAAAAATTGTATTTTCCAAAATGCAGCAAATGGGTGTGAACTAGACTCAAACTATATGCGACTTTGGCTGCAATATAATGGCACAGTCCAGTTAGATATTACTTTAGTAGATAAACTCACCATCTAGGAAGTTGAGGATGGTGTAAGCTCCGATCCTCTCAGCAGTGATGGCAGCGTTGATGATGGCGGGCAGTGTCTGTTCCTGGTCCTGGTAGAACGTGTGATGTCCGGGAGTGACCGTGATCTCCGCCGGACCGGAGATGATCCGCACGGCAATGTCACAGTCAGACTCGTCCGCATTGCACTCAAACTTGTTCAGGATCTGGGGATTAATCAAAGTTGTGTGGTTATGACTGAACGGCTGAAAAAGTCTTTCTTACATTGTGCCGTAAGACTCAGTAAAGATTCTGTTGCTTAGAGGTCTCTTGCTAGCACAATCTCAGGCTATCTTGTTTGATTTAAATAATGTTATTAACTTGATGTGTAATCGCTTGACATTTTGATAACCAATTGTATAACTGTATACACAAGCCATTTCCTGTGCATGTACATGTAAGTTTGTTGTACGGACAAACAAATAAAGTTATATAATTATGAAGATATCAATTGAAGTGATCAAACATGGGCAAATGTAATAAGTGCTCAACTTTCAATCACCAGTGAAAATTCAATGTAAAACAGAGTTGCTAACTACCCCTTCATTCTAAAATTTGCCTAACAGAAAAATTATCAAATCTCAAACTTGATGACTTAAGTTATACATGTATATTTCTTACAGTTACATGTAACGTTATAAATGCATGATAAGACTTGTGATTAGAGTGTTTATGGCTTAGTGGTAAAGTGTGTTGGGTTATTTTTGTTCGCTGGCAACCCGAGTTCGATTTCTAGGAGCCAAGAGACTGCACTACAGCCCCTCTTCGTTTCAGTGTTTTCCACACCGGGAATCAAACCTGGGCCTTGGCGGTGAGAGCATCCAATCTTAACCACTAGACCTGGCGGCCAGGGATCGATTCCCAGGAGCCGTGAGACTGCACTACAGCGCCCCGTGTGTTTCAGAGGTTCCCATGCTGGGAATCGAACCTGGGCATTGGCGGCGAGAGCGTCAAATCTTAACCAATAGACCCGGCGGCCTAGGAGACTGTACTACTCGCCCTGTGTGTTTCAACTCATTTTGACAAGCAAACTTCTGTCCGGTTTCATTATGAGTGTTGCCTCCTCTGTAGCCTTTGAATCCTAGTATTTTTTAATGATAATGACTAACCTGGATATAGAACAGCCCTCCACACTCGTAAGCCAGGTTGTAGGAACAGTTCCCATGGAAGTAGAAGTGGTGTCCGTCGAACGTGCTGTAGTGGGTGTCGCCCCAGAAGGAACACGACCCCTCCTGTAGGGTGGACCCAACAGAGCCCAGCAGGGGGGTGGGGGTGGTGGCTACAGCACTGATCAGACCTGTACAACATCGTTAACATTAAACACACAACCACATATAGTAGATGTAATGATAAATAAATTCAGAGAAAGAACTTAAGAAAAAGAAAGGCAGAAAGAAAGCAGAAATGAAATAGAGCATGAAAGAAGAAAAGAACGGAGAAAGGAGGGGGCGAAAAAGGGTGGGAGGAAAAGAAAGAAAGTGAGAGAGAGAGAGAGAGAGAGAGAGAGAGAGAGAGAGAGAGAGAGAGAGAGAGAGAGAGAGAGAGAAAGAAAGAAAGAAAGAAAGAAAGAAAGAAAGAAAGAAAGAAAGAAAGAAAGAAAGAAAGAAAGAAAGAAAGAAAGAAAGAAAGAAAGAAAGAAAGAAAGAAAGAAAGAAAGAAAGAAAGAAAGAAAGAAAGAAAGAAAGAAAGAAAGAAAGAAAAAGAAAGAAAGAAAGGAAAAGAACAAAATAGAAAACAACAATAGGCTATACAAAAAACGAAGGAAAAAGACATAAAGAAAAAAGGTGAAAAGAAATGTTGGAGAGAGGGAAGGAACAAGAAAGGAAGGGAGGAAAAGAATTAAGGGAGTGATGGAAGAAAGAGAATCAGAGGAGAAAACAACTCACTGATTTCACAGGTGTCTCCATCATACTCCTCCGGACACAGACACTTGTTGGGGGCAACACACTGTCCTCCGTTCTGACAGGGGGAGGCACAGATGGCTACAGGGGGAAAACATATCCTGTCACTATCAGACAGTTCAAGCTCTTTTCGAATCGGATCCTCTATAGAACTTTTCTTATCTACAGTCACGTCTTCATTGATTTTAAAACCTGTCAATGGTCTGACATACATGTAATACTTAAAGATTCGGCCTTAAAACACAGACCTTTAAAGTCAAATACACAGATTATGATGATAGACCAACTTTTCCTCCTTTCAAATGTCAGATTTTAAAGCCCCACCTGACTGACTGAGTCTGTATTGCAGCAAGTAGTTTGTGTTTCCAATATCTACTCTTAGTAATTATACCAAGGGTTGAAAATCTGACCAAAAAGTGTATGTTCTTAACAGCCTTGTAACATTGTACTATCTTAGTGTTATAATGCTGATGAATACATCCAAAACAATCTTTTCTTTTAGCGAGACATTAGATGTAAACATTAGGACAACAACAACAACAACAGAGCTCTTTTAAACAATAAACAGACCGTTTTCGCAGTTGGCTCCCTCGTACCCCTCGGGACACTGGCACAGGGTCTGTCCGATACACCGCCCGCCATGGAGGCACTCTCCACCGCAGTCAAAATCAGCTGCAAAAATAAAATTGGTCCAAAAATCAAAATGCATCTTTGCTAAATTGATGTCAGACCTTAGAATGGCATGATGCGAGTTCATTATCTTTCGTCAATGCTCATAAAAACAGTTACCAAACAATTTATAAACCAATGGAGCTGGCTGATCTGCCCCTGAGGCATTTAAGAAAAAAAATTAGTTACTATACTTTTAGGTTTTGAGCTTAGTACAATGCTTTACTTGTTGAGCTCTCCAAACACTAAATTAGGTAAATCACAGCAAACCTCATTCTTGGAGGAGTGCTCTGATCAACAGCACATCTGATTCAATCATTTCTCTAAGTGACCCCTGACCTCGGGCTAGTCCATTTCATACCGAGGGGTGTCCACATAATACTAGTAACTGAATGGTTCTTACCAGTGGAACAGTCCGGACCGGACCACCCCAGGGGACAGGAGCAGGTGTCAGGGGCGATGCAGTCTCCTCCGTTCTTACAGGGGGCGCTGCACACCGCTGGAGGGGGGGGATGGACAGAAAATATGGAAACATTGAACAAAAACAAAGATGAAGGAGATTATGTTTGATTATATAGATTTCCACACTGTGAATCTTGACATATTTGAGTCATTTAATTTTCCAGGTTTCTCTTATCCTGTACTGAATGAAATTACTGGAGTCTGCATAAATCATGAAAATGAGGTCCTCATTTGCATAAAGCATTTCCATAATTCCTCACCTGTCTGACAGCTGTTACCGCTCCAGCCAGCTGGACAGGTGCACACGTTGGGCTTATCACACGAACCGCCGTTCAGGCAACCAGAACTGCACACCGCTGAAAAAAAAGAGTTACAGATTGAAGCATAAAAACTGCAATGACAGATCTATCTTTTTTCTCTCTTTTCTTTCTCTCATTCTTTCTCACATTCTTTTTTTCCTTCACTTTTCTTTCTGTCCTTTTTATTTCTTCTTTTCCTCAAGTTTTTCCTTCTTTCCTTCTTTCTTTCTTCTTTACCTCAAGTTATAGTTTGCATGATATCCAAACAAAACCGAAATGCATTCTAAGTTTAAAGTAACAAACCAAGTCTCTGTACTGTAAATGGTTTCTTTTTGCCCTCACTTTTTTGTATCATCTATCATTCGTTCATTCACAGTTTTTAAAAAATTCTTTACGCTTGTTTAATCTTTTCCTCTTTTCAGTGTGCACAAAATACTTGCAAACAAAACCTAATGCATCATGGCAGTATAAAGTTATGAAAGAAGGTAACAGAACCAGCTGCAGTGCAAGGGCAGTACATCAAGAGACCACAACGGAAGTGAGACTCACGTGTATCGCAGGTGTCTCCTGTGTACCCGGTCCCGGTACAGTCACACGTGTTCGGTCCCACACATGATCCACCGTTACCACACCCCTGGCTGCAGATGGCTGGGTGGAGAAACAGAACATGCGACATCATGCGGTATTGTTCTGAACTACAGGTATAATGCGGGATGTCGAAACTTCAGACGTTTTTCAGTCGCTCGAACTCACGGCGTTATATGGCAGAAAAGTGCAAGTTTTTTTATGAATGAAATTTGTAATCATTAATCTTAATAATATATTTGACTAAGAAAAGCATTCACATTGTTTATGAATCTTCTAGCAACTAGCAAAACGATCATTGGACATGATGACTACAACATGCTAGTATATACTACAGTAGTACTTTAAGCTAGAAGTATAAAAGAGCATGTGTTCTTGGTAAACCTGAAGTCACATACATTCCACCTACAGGTATTTCCGCTGATTATCTAATCACCACAGCAAGCCAACATATTTCTGCACATTAACATGGGTTGCTAAGATATACGGTGAGTCTAAATTGACAGAAATACTTCGGTAAACCTAAATCTCACTCGCAATACATTCGACAGGTGTCCCCTGTGTCTTTTATCATGGATTGCTCAAACCTGCAGCTGTTCAACCTTCTTTCCGCGCTTGGTCAACAGAACTTTAATACATTCCATCCTATAGATTAATCTAACTACATTCTAGAAGGATACAACCCTTACTGTGTACAAAACTCAAAGAATGTTTATAACTTAAAACTAGTAGTGCAAGTGATAAATAGGCAAATATAAAAAATAATGTTTTGACCGTAGAAAAAAATTGTAAAGTGATACGTTTAACTCGACATGTTGAATTATCCATATACTTGCAAGTAGGTTGATATTTTTGTATCCACATGTTTGTTTGCATGTATAGTTGTAGAAGACCTTACGAAAGTTGCTGTACTTTTGTTGTGTCGATAAAGATTGTTGCTATAAAAAGTGTTACATCTACGGAATTCGAAAGTCCAATTAAATCACCAGTTTTATTCTCACCTATTTCACAGGTATCTCCCGTGTAGCCGTCGCAGCAGACAGTGATGGTGTCCGGTTCGGTAACGGTCACCAACTGGACAACCGTCTCAATGGTCGACCTGAAATTAACCGTGTTTGTTTTGTTTGTTTGTTTGTTTGTTTGTTTGAATTGCATACTTGGTTAACTGCCTCATGGCGAAACACATGTTGTATACTTCGTTTAACCCCCAGATAACCCCATCAGGGGCAAATTGGGAGGGGGGGGGGGTGGGCAGCCCTCCAACCAGGCCCGGAACGTCTCGTACACTGAACAGTACAAGCTGCATACCCGGACAGATTTATTTTGTCATGTCATGTCACGTGCATGGCATCATGAGGAAATATACAAGCGCGCTACACAACTATATATATTATAACAAGGAGACAAATTCTGATTCCCTGGCTATAACGTTATATAACCAGAGAATCAGAACTTATTTGCTCGTAATACTGTCTCTGGAGAAGAGCAAATTAATGTGATGGTGTCAAGATTTATACACAAAGACAGGGAATGCCACCACTTCATTCCATGAGGAGGGGCCGAAAAAAAACTGCGACGCTTCACCAGAGTGTCTGAAGGAAGTGTCTGAAGGGGTTGTAATTCGGGACGGAAACCTGACACAATAAGAAAACTTCACCATTAGCCCCGCAAGTGAAGCCTGAAGTAGATTCCGTTGATTTGAGTTACATACATAGTCATTCATCCAAAATTGGTCCTATTGTTTATAATATGCCCTCTTGTAACCTTATAGAGCGCAAAAAGACGGCCTGAAAAAGTAAGATACCCGTGAATGTTTGAAATAAAACCGAGCATAAAAGTGATCAGAAAATCTTACACAGAACATACTGACCAGCAAAATCAAACAAAACATTATTGCACTAGGAACAGTGGAAGGAAGACATAATGAAGTCTTCAAAGGATATACTAGTATACGAGTAGGCTATTTCTGCCTTTTTGGGTGCAACAACTTTTAATCTGGGTGCACATAATTCGAAATAAGCGAGTTGTTTTTGACAAACAGATTAAAATCAATGCGCAAAAAAAGGCATTTTAACTCTTACATTCTGATCAACATTGATCAACATTAAACGCTTATGAATGGAACAGACTGAATCGATAGACAGCAATTCAATCAATAAGAACAGTATGAACAAAATCTTCTGTAAGCGTCATTCTGAAGCATTAAACCACCACGTCCGGGATGGGCGCTCTTTCGGACCGTACCAATGACAAAAGGGGTGGGATTTAAAATCGATACATCGATAGAGTGAAGAGGGCGTGAATGGGGTACTTCTAGTAAGCCTATTAGTGTAAACTCTGACTCAATACAGACGTTTACAACGCACAGAAGGCCCTAAGAGCACTTCTGTTAATAGGGTTGACGTGTATATGCCATTGTGTAAGATTAGAAAGTAAAGGGAAAAGCATTTTAGCTGAGGGTCTTGTATGACGCTAACATTGACAAAGATATGACTGTAGCTAGTGAAATACCTTTTTCAGACTGGAGAGTGCTTTAGTAAAAATCATGATGCCGTTCACGTATAGCTGTTATTGTGTCATTTGTGTGTTAGGTTGGGAGTCAAGAGGCTTTGGTATAGCACTACAAAGTGTTTTGTGACGTTAACATTGACGACAGAAATTACTTCTTTCTCAGGCTAAAGGCTCAAAGAGCACTTCGTTACAGCTGTTAATAAATGTGACGTGTTAATGGCATTGTGTACGCTTGGAAATCAAGAGGGAAAAGGTTTAACACTGTTTTGATGACGATATCGTGACGTTGGCATCGAGAGAATTCTAAAACTGACTCACGGAAACTCCTTTCAGAACATGTTTGAAGGGTACTAGTGCATAAATGCTTGTATATTACGATTATCTTGACGTAAAACTGTGCAGGACAAGTGTACACAGGTCTGCTACGAACTTTGCTTGTAGTTGTAGGCGAAAACAAGGAGTACCCACACCGAACGCCGCCACGTGCCAATGGTGCCCCTAGCGGAATTAGTGCAAAGCGCAGGCAGCAACCACCTGTTAACGCGACAGTACACCTTGCCGTCCACAGTGCGAGACAAGAACCAGACGGGAAAGCGTTTTTTTTTTCAAGATCTACGCTGAGGCTAGTAATTTACCAGTTCATGTACATCCGTTCACTATTGACTTGAAGCAAAAAAAAGAGCGTGTCTCCATACTTCTGACTCATGCAGACCCTGCCATACGTACAATCCTGACGATACTGTAGAAGCTGTTTGGGACATTTGAATGGTCTTGAATACACACCGATAGTTTAGGACACTTGAATACCCAGCCGCGTGTTTAGCAACATCTCCGTTATTCGACGTGTCAGTTACGCCGCTTAGCTGAAAAAGTACAAAGCGCAGGCAACACCCACCTGTTGAAGTGACAGTACACCTTGCCGTCCACGGTGGAGGTCTCCTTGCCCAGCAGTACGTCATTTGCCCGCTGGGTGGCGCAGTCCTGGTACCGTAGCTCTTTCCATACCGGCAGCTCTACCTCCTGTTCAACCTCCTTCTCCACAAGGACCTCTTTCTCGCAGAAGTTGCTGGAATTTCAAAGTAAATTTCTAAATAGTCCAATACTCTAGCAATCTGATGGTTTCAGTACATTTTTGTTCTCGTCTTCAGAAAGTTTTGTCACCATTTTCACCTGGCAATTTATCATAGAGAGCAAAAAAATTGTCGTTTTCTTTTCACTGTTAGGCAAGACGTTTTCTTCATAACTTCTTTAGTTTACTGAATTTCAGAACGTAACAAACAACTGAATCCTGAATATAAAAGAAAAATCCTTTAGCTGTGATAAGAATACCAAATGAACTAGGAAAAAAAGCTTGCTAACTTTCTTTTGAACTTCATACATTTTTCTAAGAGGGTTGAAGTTAATAGTATCTTCTTTATGATAGAAAGCACAGTTTTTCTTTTGAAAATGTAATCGGAAATTTACCGACCTGTTTTGCGCAGTAACCTCTGCTGAAAAGAGCACGGACAGAAGGAACAAGGACACGAACGGTCCCATAGTCTCTCTCTCTTCGGCTCTAGGTGCGACTCCCGCCGAAGAATCTCCAAGTAGAACTCGATGAAATAATTTTCTCGAAAAAAATCTTATCTACAAACCCCCGCTTTCAAACGTAGGGGATTTGGTGAGGCTCAGAGTTCCACGCTACCTTTATATCTTACCGTATCGATTTTAACCCTTCGTGTGAGAGAAAAGATCTTTCCACAGGATGCGATCTTACTTTAGACGTAAATTCTCGAGGATGTTTACTCTTTAATTAATCTTATTAACGTTTATGAATGGAGAGGGTAGTACTTAAGCTTTGTCCGTGCTGATTCACGTACGTCGTCGCACTTGAAGTGCTAAAATCGATGAAGGATATAGAAGTGTATGCGCCACTTAGGGAAATAGCTCGTTGTGGGAGAACAAAGAGCTGAACCACAGGGCGTGATCGGTAGGGTAGATGTGGGGAGAGAACTTTCTCCGCATCCGGGAGGCGGGAAAAACACCTGGTTGTTGCCATGGTAACGAGGATCCGAATTTTCAATGACTACACGATTCGCGTTAAAGAAGCTTTTGCAGACGGATTTTTGTTTGTCATGTGTCGTTTTTTTAACTGTCTACCCCAGCAATGGACCTCGGTTGAGTAACTTGAAGGGATGTCGGATTTTAAATGAAAACTCTAAAGAGAAGAATGGTTGGACATTAGCAAACTGGACAAAAAAACACACTACGAGTTTAATACCAAGTAACGTTGGGTAACATAAATTCGCGGGGTACTTAAATTCGGGATTTTTCGAAAACGGGGTGTTTAGGGATATGTGCTAGATGCAACATCAGTAATACCGCTAGAAATGCAAACTTGACAGACTAACGCATTCAGAACACTGTCTGAAAAGCTTCGATAACCATGCATTAGAAGTTGGCTACGTCAAAAACTCTCCGTCCCTTATTGTCACAGTCTGAGGGCTTCGTGGGAGAATTATATGTACATAGTTGTTCGCTGGTTTATAAGACAAATGTCACATCCGCTTCCTGCTAAACACAATTATTTACAATACAACTTATTAGAATCTCTTTTGCTAACCTACAACTGGACTCTAAGTGTGATTAATCATCAAAACGCCTCTTTGTTGCTACAACCAATTGCTACGGCACTACGGTGAATTTTCCCGCCGCCATATTCGTTACCCAGAATCCTGCTACTCGGCAGACGACAAACGTTTGCGAGGAACACTTTTTTGTCTAAATGTTGTGTGTGATAGTGGACTGATGGCGATATTTTCCTCAAAGTTTGCTCTTAGGACAAGCAGAAACACATGGACATAGTAGTATAACCATTTCTACGGCATCCAGCTAACGCCCCGATGAATAATGTACAAATTTCCATGACGGTGGGGGTGAACTTTGAGTGACGTTCTACCGACTCAACACACGGGTTGTTCCCGAAGGCCTGATGCGTGCGGTACGGCCGTTTTTTCGTGTATTTTTTTACTTGGACACGTCTATATCCATAGCACTCTCCTCAAGCCAAGGATGGAACGAATAGCTGCTGTATAAAATGTGATTAGCGGTAAGATATTCAAGACGAATCTTCTCTCCCGAATTAATGTGCCCCCCTGTCCGACAACACCGCCATTGTGCGTGCGGCGGACGGTAGTTTCAAGTTGAAATATTATGGTGTCAGCACGACAAGAGACAAAATCTACCATATATATGATTAGTGCAAAGATAGTACATGATACTGACAGAATAATAGAAAAAAAGGATGGTTTATTGTTCTGCTAGATTGATTTCAGTCAACCATTATCGGAAAAATCCCGAATTTATGTTACCCAACGTTACATGTACTACTGCTATATGAAACACTTAACAACTTACATCCCCAACCCCAAGAAATTCCAATTGCAATTTAGAAGAAAAAGTTACTTTTAAAACATTTGCCAGGTCATTTTTCCAATTTCCAAGGCTACTAGCGTGTATATCGGAAACCCTAGGCTATTTCCCAAACCAGTTACTGCATGTATGTACGATAAAGTTTGACGCGTCTGTTGAAAATACACGCTTTTCTTCAGCTTAATTGTACATGGTATCTTTACTTCATAACGTGTATATTACATGTATTTAGATTTCCTAAAGTGACTGTCGGTACTTCGTACACTAGAATTCTTTTACCGCTGTTTGGTGACATGTTTTACATCACGTGTAACGTATAGATTTTTTCACACTTTTTTTCATAAACTCAAAGCCAAAATACGTGCGACCAAGTCTTGTTAATCCAGGATGTTTAAAAAGACCACACTGCATTTTTCCCTGTTAGATAATCATCCATTGTAATATGCTTAACGTAAATGCATAGACTCTCATTCTCCGGTTCTCTGAAATAGACCAATTCATTGCGCTATATACTTTCGTCAATCAAGTGACAGAGCCTAGTGTAGGATGTTTTAAAGACTACATTGCATTTTTCATTGTTTAGCAAGAATCTTAGCTTTTCATCGTGCTTAACATATAGATTTTTCTCTTTCCATCCATCCATTCATTCTTACTTCTATCTTTTCTCTCTCTAAACAAGGAGGTTTTAAAACCTCCTTGCTCTAAAGATGTAAAATGTTTTTCTCTCTTCAACAACTTTGCTTTTCGCTACGCTTAACATATAGATTTGTCGTCTGAAAGGTTGTATTCATTCCTAGCTATAGTATACCTTTCTTTCTCTAAATACGTAATACACGGGACTGAGCCTCCGTAATTCAGGATGTTTGCTCACTTAGCTAAGCCAATTACGTCTCCTGTGTGTGAAGTAGGTTTTCAGTAAGATTACAGTAAGTAGAATATCCTCTATGTTTCCAGTAATCGGTTGTGCAAACGCGGAGGGTTATCGATCCAGCCTGTGTAAACAGTGCGGCGGAGCTCAAGTGCGGATGTGCACGTGCGCAGTGTGGTCGACTTCGGGGAAGCCGGGTTTTCCTTTTTTCAATCATTCATTCGTTCGTTCGTTCGCTATTTCTACCGTAAGTTATCGACCTAATCTTCTAGACTTCTCAGTCGAGACGAAAAAGTTGCAGAAATAGGTCAAAATAAGGTAGATAGTTAGGCATTACACCTTTTGGAGAAAGAAATGATAAGAGTGGTAACGTGAATACTAAAGGAAAATATAAAAATCATTCAAAATGTCCGGGGCAATTTCTATTTGATTTCTCTATGTCACAAACGAACCTAGTGCAGACGAGAACGCTATTTGGGACCCATCTACAAATTGCAATAATCCTAACGGTATACGTATACATGTAGAAACAGGTTTTGGTAGGCCAAAATGTTTGCTGCATAGACTACACTATGTAGGGCACGAATAACTAAAAAAATTAGTACAGGGACAAGGTTATAACACTGTTTACAAAAACGGTTGTAAGTTGGAACGTTGCAACGTTGAATGTTGAAGTAAAATATACATGGCTATGAGAGTTATTATAGGTGGAATTACACAAAGAGAAGTGTGTGTTATCTTGCATTGAGACATGGAAAATAACCCTCAGACAAGTTTCAATTTATTCTTGTGTATCATTAAAACCATGTAGAACAATATAGTACTACATCTGATATGTCTAGAGTATCAAGCATTGTCTACATGTAATTGTTCATTTTGACAGTAAAGTGTGAATACATACCATACTAAACAATAAGACCAAATTATGAACACCCAGTCACCTTTTAATAACCATAAAATATCAAGTCAACATATAACATGATTCTACAACATAATATATGGTTGATATTAGTATTCATAGTACAATATATGAACCAGGGAGTATTGCAAAGGGTAAGTGTGAAAATGCAATCCATTGACTCAATTTTATTACAACTGGTCACATATATAAATGCTTCTTATGTCGTTAAACTGCTTCTAACGATGTCAAACTGCTTCTAACGATGTTATGACCCATTCACACTTGTGTATATTCGAGTCCGTATGAGTTGCGTATTGACATATCTTTGATTTAGGTAAAGTTAAGGGGAAAAAGTTGTTTTATACGTTGACACACCATTCTGTAGCTTGGTTATCAAACCTAAAAATTGACTTCCTCGGTTACAAACTTTACCTAAACCCAAAAGATGTCAATACGCAACTCATGCAGACATGAATATACAGTCACACAAGTGTGAACGGGGGCCCTTAAACTGCTTCAAACTTTGCTTTATAACAGCTTTCTTTTTGACATGTATGACGCTGCTATTTAATATTGTAAATGTACATGATGCTTTTGATACCCTTAAAAGAACAAATACAAGTAAGATAAATTGTAGATGCCCTGCCTATTGACAAGATGTTCCTGTCAATACTGCGTCATTGAAAAATGTGTCATTGGCGCAGGTACTGTTAATACAGAAATGTTTGTGGTGGTTTTATTTCAACTAAAAACCACTGCGAACATTTTTGTCCAATACTGTAGCTGTATGTGACTACAGCACTGCCGCAAAATTAAAACCACCTTGATCACTTCATTTTCGCCTTAGCGTGAAATAAAAACCACACAAACTTAAATGCATTTACAGTATTAGAATGAAGCATTATACTCCCATTCATTAAAATGATGTAATGGCTCATTTAGTACCATGTGTGTCTGCCAGACAGACCACCCCAACTACTAAACTTGGAGGGGACATTTTTTCTTAAACATTCATTCAATAGTGAATTAGTCTTAGATTTAGATGTATGGAATTTTTATGATTAGGGCTGACAGGATCATGGACATCCTGTTAATAGTACAAAAATATTCTTGTTAACAGGAACATCCTGTCAATAGTACCCAAGAAATCTTATCCTGTCAATAATTCTTATTAACAGAAACATCCTGTCAGTAGCCTCAGCCAATTCTAAATACACCATGAATACTAATAGTAGTAAGTACTTTGTACTACCTAAAATGCCAGACAAAAGTTAAAGATACATAAAATGTAAATATCTTTCTGTTATTTCACTAGGATTAATATTCTTTATAGGTTACACCAACTCGTATGGAATATGGGGGTCAGCTCTTAGGTCTGACAAACCTTTGCTCTCAACAAAGAAAATACACCCTAAAGTTCTTCATATTTGTATATTAACTTTTCATATTTCTAAATGCAAGTTATTGCTCAAAAACTAGCAGCTTTGTGTCCTACATTTCCTATCAAAACTCATTGTGATCATATGACTTCTTCATATCCTTCCAAGTCTTAAGTTTTCTTTGCCCAGCTGAAAATGCAGCATGTACATACAATGATTTTGCTCCCAGTTATCAATCCCAAGTTTCAAGTCAATTCATTGATCATAAATCGATCGAGGTTGACAACTTCAGACGGTCATTTTAGCAAGTGACCAGTTGCAGCTCTATCACCAATTCCTTTTTAGAGACTCTGTTACAGATTCTGTTTCCAGATACATCTTAAAGTCTTTATTTTCTTAGCAGCTCCCAAGACAGTAAAATTTGTGTGACACCAAACAAGCAACTTATTATCTTTCTTTACGTTTTTTTTCTCACTTTAACCAAAATAAAACTGGTACAACTTGACATTATACACCATTACTGTAACAACAAATCTGTAGAACAACTTTCGCAGGTTCTGGAATATCATTGAATGAATTTGTGAATAACTTCATCAGGTCGGAAACTCACTGGATAACAGGGTTTTCTATTCACAACTAAGATCTATATCAACAGCCAACATTTTGGTGACCGACCTAAACTAGAGAAACAGCTGGACGGCTGTTACACTAGGATGCTAAGACGAGTTCATGACATATTATGGGAACAGCACTGGACAAACAAGGAACTCTACGCTGGTCTCCCAAAAGTGTCAGACAAGATACGGGTCAGACGTTTAAGGTTTGCCGGACACTGCCTTAGAAACAGCAAGGAAATACTTACCATAGGTTAGACTTAGTGCTATGGTTCCCAACACATGGGAGAAGAAGGCAAGGAAGACCACCCCTAACATACTTAGATCTGCTGAAAAGAGTCACCGGCATACAAACTGATGGCATGGGGAAGGCTATACAGGACAGGAGCTTCTGGGCGGCCATGGTGGTTCAGGTGACAGACGGAGAACGGCACCCGACATAAGTCAAGTCAAGTAAGTCTGTCACCTTCCTCAGGGCAATATTCTAGTATATATGACTGCCACAATACTTTACGTTTGGGACTGCATTGTTAACAGTGACACCTACCTGCAGTGCAAAATAGAACCAGTCAGTATTGCCTTTTATGTCATACCTGGGCCGCAAAAACGTTTGACACGTGTGTTCCGCACTGTATAATAATTTTCCATATCACACTGGGTTCTACTTGTATCACACGGGCTTCCATAGAATATTTAGAATATATGTTGAGTGCGAAAATTCGAATGCCTGATTTGGAGGTTGGAATAGATGTTGTTACGATTTCTTTTGTTCGAGGACATGAAACTCTCTCAACTTCGGGCGCATTTTGCATCAAAATGTTGTTTTTTTCCGGGTGGGTATGACATAAATAAAATACAACATGGTGTATTCTGCATCACCCTTGGTCCCGGCCCTCCCGCAGGTCGCATCGCCTTCCGGCCTTCGGGTGATACGACCCGCGGTCGGGCCGGTACTTCGGACGATACGGAATACACCGCATTGCATTTTATATGGAAAGGTAACAGACGGTCACTGAAACGTTGGCTGTTGATCGCAATGTATATAGATCCTGGTTGAATAAATAATCTTGTTATCCATCATTGAATGAAGTTTAAACATGAAACAAAAGGCTTAGCAGGCGGAGGGTTAATCGTCCTTGTTCTTGTTCTCCTCGCTGTCTCCTTTCTCGGATCCGCTGGCGCTGTCGTCATCAGGGTTCAGGAGCTGCTGTTGCCACAGGTTGGCGTAAATCCCGCCAAAGTCGACCAACTCTTCGTGTCTGGAACAACGAGAAACGAAAGTCAACCCTCTTACATGTAAAGTCTAAAACTTAGTGGTAGCAGCAGTCTTGTGGATAGTGTGCATGGTTGACATAGAATCTAGAGATGCTGGGTTCTTATCCCTAACTCTCAATAATAAGTCAGAATTGGGTTCTTTAACATGCGGTAACTCAACCCCGCTGGTTTGCCATCTGGATCAAATTCCGTGGATCCTGGGGCCCGAGTTCGATCCCAGGGATCGATTCCAGCTCGGACATGTTGTACGGGATTGCATTCGTCATTTCAGATGGTGACGTAAAGCCGGCAGCCACGTGTATGAGGTAGCTTCAGGCATTAGCCTCAAGCGTCAAACCTCTCGAGAAGAGTAGGGGTGACCCGGTGTGCTTGGCCAAAAACGCGAGCCGTGACGAGGCCGCATTGCACTACCACTAGCTACTTGAAAAAGCATCATGCTTCACCTCAATTGAGGATGACTGCTTTACCTAATGGTACATTTTGCTCTTCATAAGCACATACTGTTACAGAAGACAGTACTCACCTTCCCCTTTCAACGATCTCTCCCTCATTTAACACCAGGATCTGGTCTGCATTAATGATAGTTGACAATCTGTAAAGGTAGAAAAAAAATCAGCACACTCTTCATTGTCCCCGCACCATGAAATGCCAAGTGTTCCAAACTTAAATAAATTACAGTTACCGACTTCTTTGCAAATACTACAAAATGAAGAAAGGAAGAAAAGAGTGGAAGTCTGACCTGTGTGCCACCACGATGGTGGTCCTGTTGTTACAGACCCTGTTCAGGGAAGCCTGGATGTTCCTCTCTGTCTGGGTGTCCAGTGCAGAGGTGGCCTGGAGAGAGAGAAGGAGAGAGAGATCATTGAATGGATGAAGGTGTTCTGTTCAGGGAAGCCTGGATGTTCCTCTCTGTCTGGGTGTCCAGTGCAGAGGTGGCCTGGAGAGAGAGGGAAGGAGAGAGAGATGATTGAATGAATGAAGGTGTTCTGTTCAGGGAGGCCTGGATGTTCCTCTCTGTCTGGGTGTCCAGTGCAGAGGTGGCCTGGAGAGAGAGAAGGAGAGAGAGATCATTGAATGGATGAAGGTGTTCTGTTCAGGGAAGCCTGGATGTTCCTCTCTGTCTGGGTGTCCAGTGCAGAGGTGGCCTGGAGAGAGAGAAGGAGAGAGAGATCATTGAATGGATGAAGGTGTTCTGTTCAGGGAAGCCTGGATGTTCCTCTCTGTCTGGGTGTCCAGTGCAGAGGTGGCCTGGAGAGAGAGGGAAGGAGAGATAACTGAATGAATGAATGAACAAATGTGTTCTGTTGTAACACACTGCTGTGACACAGTCCTGTTGTTCAGGCATAATTTGTAGAAGTGGGAATAGTCCCAGAAGCAGATTGGAGGACCAAGTGTTCAATGTGCTGGGCACTTTAGGAGTCAGCAGAGCCGACTGGAGGGCTCTGGCCAAAAACAGAACATCCTGGAGGGAGATGTCTGCAGCCGCCATGCATCTGCCCTGATGCCTGCGGTTGATTGATTGGAATAGTCAAGTGGTTAGTGACCCAGCCACTGGACCAAGAGGTTGGGAGTTCGAATCCTGGCTGTATGTTGTTGCTCACATGACATGCACGCTACCGGAAAGGGTCGCAGTCCTTAGGACGGGACGTTAAGCTGTGGTCCACTGTTCATTGTACTTGTCGAAAAGAGCTAGGAAAATTTCCCTGCTATTATGAATTTGTAAAAACTGTACATAGCATCTGTCTTCTCTGTCACGACCAGTGGAAGAGTAGCTTATCTGTTCATAGAGTTCATTTGAGTTAAACTGGGTTGAGCTCCTTTTTACTTAACTTTCTTTCAAAGTATAATGACAGCTACATGTAAATCAGCTATCAGATTCAGATGAAGAAACTAACAGGTACGAAACCAGATAACTATTAATCATCATGTGATTAGAAGTACAATATGGAAAAAAGTTGTATCAATATCATCAAAAGTTCTGATTCCAGTGGAAATGATGTTTTCATACTTTCTATTGTCTTACCTCATCCAGTAGTACAATTGAAGGTGCCTTGAGGATGGTTCTAGCGATGGCCACTCTCTGTTTCTCCCCTCCACTCAGCTTCAACCCTCGCTCACCCACCATGGTCTCATACTCTGTACAACACAATGGGAAAATTATTCTGTGTCCAAGAAATCGTTCTTGTCAATGGGGCAAGCAAATTTTTCTTGTTGCATTTTTTCATGTATTGATATTTGTTTTCTTATATTTCTTGCAGGAATCGAATTGGTTACATCTATAGAATATCTTTTCTTGAAGAGCTAAAACTTTCTCACTTCAAGTTCAAAATTGTAACTGGCACAGAAATTGTTTCTTAGTTCCAAGATTAATGTTCCAAGACTTATATTAAGAATACTACATGTATTCCCAAGACCCTATAGGGGGCAGTGGGTTGTAATGTTTTATCATTGAATAATCCAACAGCACAGTATGTTCAATAATTCCAACATCATTTAGAATATGCAATAACAGCGTATGCCGAAACTTGGCAAAAATCTGATTGCAAGAGAGGAAGTAGAAGCATACATAAAAAAGCAGTGAAAAAGAAATAATGTAACCACTCTAGACTGCTATCTTCCGTGTATGATAAATCGATACACTTGAAAAGTAATCTAAGTCATTTTTGTACGTACGATCGGGAAATATCTGGATTTTGTCATGAATTTCGGCAGCCTCGGCAGCCTCTTCAACATCCTCGTCTTTGGAAGCCACCTGGCAAAAGAAATTGAAAAATTTCAAGTGATTCAAAACCCTAACTGTTTCAGTTTAAAAAATTAACTTCTCACATCGAGCACATCCTGTTTGAACTTTTTACCTATGTCAAAAAATTAGTACAGATCATTATTTTGAAAGAGCAGTCACCAATCTTCAAGTTTACAGTTTACCTCGTTTCCAATTGTGCATTAATTTTTTCTAAATTCCATAACACTTCCCTACAAACCTTTTTGGCTGACACAAAATGTGAGTACATTTGTAGGACACTAACTGTTGGATATCTTATGCCATGCGAAAGTACAAAACCCCAAAAGTAATGAGATTATGGTATTTCTTATTTCCCGACATAAAAAATCTTTACTTTTAAAAATGAGAATGAAAAAAAACTGCCATAGCCTAAACGCACTTCACCCTTTCACCACAACCCTATTTAAAACTAGCAAAAAAAAAGGCAAAACCACACACCCCATTTTCTTTATACAGCTGTCAAAAGAAATAAAAACATGAAAAAGTGTCACATAATTAATATTACATGCATGTACTAGGTAAAAATTACAATCATTCCGAATATGGAGGAACATAAAATGAATAAAAGAAAAGTTTTATTGAACTTTCAGTTACATGTAGTATCCCCATTTCTTTTCCTCTGATTATAATGTCAACCTCATGATGACTCTACTGCATCATGTTTTCTATTTCAGTGAATGAAAATAGATAAATGAAATGCAGATGACAATGTGAATCTAATTTCCTAGATTGTGATGATTGTGATGCATTCTGTTTCGTTTTACTATAATTACAATAATGATTATTTCATCATAAACTATATTTTTTATTCGCAAGCTCACATCAGTTTTGGGGTTCCCAGAGGATGCCATCCATATAATCAAATCAACGTGGCCTGATTTTTGAAAAAATGTACCTTTCCATATCTGATGTTCATCCTGATAGTGTCGTTGAACAGTACTGTGTCCTGAGGCACCACTCCGATGCTTCTACGAAGAGAGTTCTGGGTCACCTGGACAAGTGGAGAAACAACAACATTCCTTACCAAGTTATTCTAGATATTCCCTTGATACTGATTTATTTATTTATTTCGATTTACCACATTTTATGGAAGGATTGACATAACAGGTGAACTATCACCTTTTCAAGATGTCATCCCAGACCAGACTGTAAGATTTGGACCATCGCACACCGGGCATAACCCTACTCTTTTTCGAAAGGTGTGGTGGGTTCTTTAACGTGAGTGGGGTGTGGCTCTCCCCAAACACGGGACCTCCATTTAACGTCCTATCCGAGGGACGTCCCTAACCCTAGATGAGCTAGCTATATAGGTACTCATTTACACTTGAGTGAAGTGAGGAAAGTCGTGTTAAGTGCCTTTCCCAAGGGCACAACGTCGGGGCACAAGTTCGGACATGTCTCTGGGCACAACCTGGGATTAGATCTCGGGTCCCATTGTTTGACAGCCGTGCGCTCTACACTTGCACCACACAACGCCACTTGAAACTGATACATTGTGTACAATGGATAACAACCCACTGCCCCTAGGTCTTGGGAATATGTACATGTAGTATTCTTAATATAAGAACATCAACCTTGGAAGTAAGAAACAATTTCCATGCAGTCATAATTTTGAACTTGAAGTGAGAAAGCTTTCGCTCTTCAAGAATAATATTCTAGAAGTAACCAAATTCAATTCCTGCATGAAATATAAGAAAACAAATCTCAATACATAAGAAAAAATGCAACAAGAAAAATTTGCTTGCCCCATTGACAAGAACGATTTCTTGGACACAGAATAATTTTCTTCCTGGAAGATAAATTTTCTGTGAGGAAGAAAAACAAGAAAAAATTCCTTTTCCATTTTTGGTAGTGTAAGGTCTCAATGACTACCTTAGCCTTTTAAACCTAATCACCATTGAAAGTGGGGTCGTGTGGCATAACGGCAGGATTTCCGACTCAGAACCAAGGGGTTCCGGGTTCGAATCTCCTGCTGCTACCAATCTTGTGCCTTTGGGAAAAAAGGCACTTAACACGATTTTCCCCACTCCACCCAAGTGTAAAAATCGGGTACAAATGTGTGTGGGTCATGACATCAGCAATAGCTGCCTGTGTCCCACGTGTATTGCACTGTTGCAATTCCAATAAATCCAAATCCAAATCCCATCCACCATTGTCCTTAACAGAAAAAGGACTCCAACAAGAACAAAAAAGTAGTACGCTGAAGATGTATATGAAGCACTATTATAAGAACAGTGTGTAAACTGTAGTCTTCTTTTACTATGTACCTTGGATATGTCTTGTCCGTCAATGCAGATGGATCCTCCCATGACGTCGTAGAACCTGAAGAGGAGCCGGATGATGGTGGACTTGCCGCTGCCCGTCGGACCCACCAGCGCGACCGTCTGACCCGGCTGGACCGTAAACGAGATGTCCTTCAGGATGTTTCTCCTAGAGATGACAGAGATACATGCATAGATTAGAAGTATAGAAAGATGTTCCCTAAAGAAGCTTTAAAAACACCCCTGCAGTTCAAGAGAAGGATGCTAGGGTGCCCTCCCCATTCATCTATCCGTCCCGTAGCTATTTGGCTCTGTCCATCTCCAAAAAATTATGACAATTCTTTATTCTTTATTAAAAATTGCAACAAGACAATACATAGTGGAGCGCCAGGCAGCCAAGCCAATTACGACAATAGCTTTGTCTAAGACATGATTTCATTCAGGTTGTTTCTCTTTGAGATAACAGACAGACATGCACATATTAGAAATATAGATTTTGTACTTAAAGAAGTATTAAGACATCTCTGCAGTTCCAATAAAGATGCCAGGGGGCCCAAACTTAATATGTTCCTCAGTCCTAAGCACAAAAGCTACATGTACATTATCTTCTACTAAAAGATTGCGACCATAGCATTGTCCTGGACTAGAGATTCATGAATCAGAAGTCCTGCTGCAGTATGAAGGAAAGCCGCCAGGTGGCCGAAAACAAATTTTAAGTGAATCATTCCTTTGATAGGTAAAGACCTACAAGTAGTATTTCACTAAGTAATGGCATAACCATAATCCATAGCTTTTTCAGTTATACTGTTAACTTTGCAACATAGACAAACAAACAAACAGTTACAAACAAACACCACTACGATCATTAATACTTAAAGGCACCCAGAGCATTTTATGAGGTTTGAAAACTGGAAAAATTCCGTTATCTTTATGAGATTGACATTTAATGCCACTGTTTACCACATTTGCGAGCAGATTTCTTATCAAAAGTGCTCAAAAGCAGCACAAAAATAAGCTACATGGTGATCTTTTAGTTTCACGAGCCAAGTGTAAATAGACCGATATCATAGCCCCGCCCACCTCCGTCAAAACGTAGAAATGCATGCAGTCACTCTCTCATTGGTCGGACCGCTAATTGTGATAGACAGTCAGGATCGGTCTATATACAGTGTAGGGCTTGAATTTTCTATCAGTTCTCACCACACAACGACATCGTATCTTTGCTCCTTTAATGTCGATATATAATGGTATGGTGTTATTGAAACTTATTATGTGTAGAAATTGGAGTTTTTTATTCAAGTTTCAAGTCTCATAAAATGATCTGGATGCCTTTAACCAAAAGCATTCGAGCAGAAATGATAATCATTGATGGTACAACATAACTTACTCAGGCTGGTAGTAGAAGGAAACGTTCTTGAACTCGATGCGACCTTTACTGACGACGAGCGGCCGGGCCCCCGGGATGTCCTTGACCTCCTGTTTCTCCTTCAGGAGGTCAAACATGTTCTCCATGTCGATAAATGCAGCCTGGATCATCCTGAGGGAACAAAATACAGAAACTGTTCCACATTTCTGTTCTATTTAGTCAATCTCTCTTAACCTTCTCCCTGCTGCCTATATCCCCCCTCTCACTGGACCCGCGACGCATTGGCGACCTCGCTGCGACCGAGTGATTTGACACCGCGCTAAACAAATTTCATCCATAAAAACAAATCTTTTTACGCTTTGTGTGTTTTGTTGTCATTTTAGTCATACTTGTACGTTTTGCATGGTATTCTCATTGTAAAGTCAAGGCTAACAAATTCAATCTAGGACGGAGCGAGGTCGCCAACGCGTCGTGGGTCCAGTGAGAGGGTTCTTTACACTGTAACAAATAGGGAATTGGGTGCCAAACAGTATCACTTCTTCTTTCTTTTCTTCTGTAATGTCCATCTGCCAAGAAATCGGCAATTACTGACATATTAAGGGTCAAAGTAGACTGTAAGGTTAGGACCATCGCACAACAGGGCATGCCCCTAGTCTTTTTCGAAAGATGTGGTCGTGGGTTCTTTAACGTGCGTGGGGTATGGCTTTCTCCAAACACGGGACCTCCATCTAACATCCCTAACATAGGCTAGGTATGCTCATTTTCACCTGAACAAAGTGAGGAAAGTCGTGTAAAGTGCCATTCCCAAGGGCACAAGATTGGTGACACGACCGGATTTGAACCCGGGACCTGTTCTGGGCCAAACACGTTGCTGTTACGCCACGCGACCCCACCCCATACTTCAGAGTGCTAAAGGTTAAACTCTCTTAAAGTTTGTTGCCTCCATGGAGCTAAATTGTAAGGAGCTTAACATTGTTTTTGCTTAATGTATTGTTGGTTAATGTGCTCAACTTAAGACTTCTGTCAATATAGTTTGCTAATTTTCCCACTGCAAAATCGCACCAACATGTGTGATATTCCTCTTGGACATCACTTTTAGTACAAAGAATCGAGTTCTATATCTGTTCTGGATCTAATTGGAAAAACATATGATTTCCTTGGCCTGCGAGGACTCGACAACTTGACTCACCTGTAGTAAGTGCCGAAGAAGTTGAGAGGAGCATACAGCTGGATGATGTAGGTGGAAAACAGGACATAGTCACCAACCTAGAAAATTAATGGGAAACAATTGTTACAAAATATAAAAAAGAAAATGTAACTTTGGAGCTTTTCTCTGTCTCTATCCAATTTAATGTCTCTTATTCCCCATTACATGAGGGTAGTTAGAAACCTACCTTCAGAGTCTTGTCGGACACGTAGCTGGCACACAGTAGGGACCCCGCTATCAGCCCGACGGTGATGACCACGTTCTGTGCGTTGTTTAACACACTCAGCGACGCGTTGCTTTTCCACTCTTCCAGCTAGACATGTGTGGGAATAAGACCAACATGAGGATTTAATTGAAATAACATTCCATCTTTACTAAAGGTTTGAGATTGTACGAGGGGTGATCAATAAGTCCTCTGCCTCACCCAGATATAAGGTGCACAACTCAAATATCAGGGAATGATTTTAAAGCACAAGGGCTTGAATGTCTCCCAAAATTCAAATCATTGTGATCATTAGTTTGCAGGTGACACCAGAAGGATAAAGACATGGACAATTGAGATGCGACCTGAGGTACTCTGTATATATATATTTAACTGAACTTGCTTCAACTTGCTCTGCAGAAAGTCAGATACCCAGTTCTTTTTAGTTGAAATAAGAAGGGAATGTTCATCAAACATTTTGACAAGGTCTTCGAAGATTTTATGCCGACTCATGGCATGAGGAACTCAACCCACACGGCTCTGATCACAGCTCAACCTTGTTTTTCTTGGACCTTACCTACTGATTTTCAAATGGACTTCAACTGGAAAGTAATGACCACAATAATTTGAAGTTTGGTGGATATTGCTAAAAGACCGGGTGAGGCCGAGGACTTATTGGTCACCACTCTTAAAGGTACCACTTTGAATTTTTTTCCCATTGTATATGGGTCTCATGTGAACCTTCTGTACATGTATACTCTGTATTTATTAACAAAATTATGTTATTTTCCTGTGTTTTGTAGTTTTGTGGAATTTATATTACTAGGAGTCACAGGAAGAATAGCTGCAATGAAAATTGTTATAAGCTAATTGTGGATCTGAATGAATTCAAACTCAAACAAGCTACATTGTACCTGCATATTAAAATTAACACGGAAATCTCTCGGTCCTCTGTTCAGTTATTCTCCGTGGAAGATTTTGACAAAAACGGCGATGCAGTTCCAGTGTCACATACCAGGGGGCCCAAAATCGACCTTGACCTTTGTTCTCCCAACACCTACCCACATACCAAATATCTTTACAATCCATCCAGACGTTCTTGAGTTATGCTGACTACAAGCATCTGGACACACACGCAAACAGACACGCTCAAAACAATATCTCCATTTTTCATGGAGATAACTACTGTAACAGTAATCTAAAAGCACTGTTTGAAAGTTACAAGTTTCTGGTTCTGTAAGTTCGACTCACCTGATAATCCTTTATAAACTCGTGAAACCTGTTCACTTCATAGTCTTCTGCGCCATAGTACTTAACCTGAAATACAGAAGAAACAAAAAATTCAAGAATCCTCTGATTAAGTACTACAATTATCATGATAACAATAATAATGGTTTATTGGTCAGAAATTACCAGTGCAATGGCAGTCAGTGCTGAATTGCTGCAGAGTTTACAATCACATAAAACACAACAGATACATATTTGCTCCACACTTGCACTTGGTGGAACTGTCGCAAGGGTCTGGGCGGCTGCCATTCGGTGCCAGCAGGTGACCTCAACACGACCTTTCCTAACCGAAGTCAGGTACCCATTCACACCTGGGCGGAGTGAGGAAAGTCGTGTAAAGTGTCTTTCCCAAGGGCACAACACCGGGGCATATTGGGGTTTCAAACGCGGGACCTCTCGGTTCTAGGCAAAACACCCTAACGATTGCGCCACACAATTGAGTACTATAATTGCTCCTTCTATGATCAAGAAAGAAAGGAGCTGTTTAAGGAGGCCACCATATTCCATCCTAATTTCTCCAGGTTTACAGACAAAAAGAAAGCTACTCTCCTTTTAACATCACAAAACCCACACATTACAGAAAAAGTGGGATCATTCCTCTTCCACTGTCTTGGAAAAAGAAGTCAAACCGAAATAAGTTAGAATTTAGTGTCAGTATCTAGACTACAATAATCACATGTTACATTGTTACCAATTGTTTGTCCTGGCCGTTCTTTCATGTTACATGTACCTGCAATTAGCCTACGGGCAAAAACTTGCAATAAACTTTCATATTATATCTTCTTTTAGTTAGTATTTCAGACTAAAATATAAGATCCAATAAGATGCATGATTATTGCAAGTACTATATGTACCATTTATGCAAAATTTCTATTCAACATTTATATTGTTTTGACTTTATTACAAACCATCTAAAAACATATAGCCATAGTTTTGAAATAAGCTCCAGAAAACAATACTTATCATTATAATAAATGCTTTCTATATTTAACAAAATCCTTAAAAATCTAATAACTTTTGAATTTTATTACTAGTATCCAAACAACTGTGCTTAACACATACAAATGTATATCATAATTGAACATGTAGATATCAACTTGCCTGAGTTAGTGATTATGATATAGATCAAACATAGAAATAGCAAAAGACACACCGTTTCAAAGTTGAGAAGAGAGTCCACTGCCTTTTGCTTCATGGCGTTTTCCTGGATGTTCATCTTTCGGCGGTACTTAGTTCTCCATTCCGTCACCCAGATTGTCAATCCTGTAAAATTGATATAATCTTGATTGTACACTGAGTGCTGCATACCTAAACCTAAAATGTTCAGGTTTAGGTCCGGATTCAGGTCCAGAGGTTCAGGTCTAGAATTATGAGTCTGGACCTGAACCCATGGCATACAAATATATGTGGGCTAAAATAATTTTCCTGTTATATGTAAGATTGCAAATTGGCATAAATTGTACATGCAATTTGAAAACTAATATACTAGCAAAATCATATACCAGTACATATCAGTACTAAACACAAAAGTTCAGTACTGTTATAAACACAAAAACAGCAATGTTTTCATATTTTTCCAGTGCAAATTTCATGGCCAAGGTTTGAGATGGTTTAGAACAAAAAGGAGAATATAAGTCCAGACTTGTTTCAAGACATTTAGGTTTTTTGGACTTGAACGTAAAGGTAAGGTCCAGTCCAGTTAAATTGAGGTACGGGGTTTAGGTACATTTTGTATGCAGCACTAATTGTACATTTAGCATACTATAGACTTTTTCTTTTGCAGGCCAAGTGACTGATATTCAGACAGCATCACAACAAAAACAAGTCGCCATGGGGCCAAAAATCTAATCATTTCGAGGTCTCATCAAGGTACCCATGTACCAAATATGAAGACAATCCACCCAGACCTTCTAGAATTATCGTGTTAACACTGACAGAAAGACACACACACAAACCACATATATGTAATCAAATCAACATGGCTTATATACATTGTACCTGATAGTCTATGATCATTTTCATACTTACCCAAATACAATACCATACAGCAGAAGACAATGATACCAAAGTAGATGTTGAAAGCTCCAGTGAAGTAGATGATAGCGATGATGATGTCCACAATAGTAGGTGCAATGCTGAAGAGGATATAACTGGAAAAACACAACAAACACTTTATGAATATCATATGCTATTCATGTACAGAAAATTCACATACTTATGCTAACAAGCTTTTTATGTGCTCTGATTCTTCTTAAGTTAAAATGACCCAAAGGCCTTTATCAGGTGACCCGTTTGGTGTAATATAACAAGCTGCTGCCGCGTCGCGTGCCTGCAAAGCTGGTATGTTACACCTAATGGTGGTTATACTGGCTATATATATACACTGATACAGAAGTGTGACGTCGACAGCTTGTTGGTAACACTTTACCTTGCATACGGACATAGCGTTTAAGATCTTTAATTATAATGCAAATACCCTCATAGATTATAAACTTCCATTTTGAATAGAACAAATAGTTATGAGGTCTAAGATAATTTGAAACTTGCAAAAAAGTCACTTTGAAATTCCTTACTCATAATATGTTAATTACAACGTTATCAACAGTATAACTTAAAGTTTGGAGATATCATTAATATCATAATTACAGAGCACTCCTCCCCAAAGCAGTAATGACTGGTCCCTTACTTCAGCAGGTTGTTGACACTCTGTGTCCCCCTGTCCATGACTCGCAGAACCTCCCCTGTTTTCCTGGTCAGATGCCACCTCAGAGACAACCTGGCAAATGTTCACATTACAGTTTTTAAAGATAATAGTCTGTGAAGATGAACGTATTGGCAGAACAAACAAACATCAGTGTAAATTTGAACAAGTGAATGCATGGATGGATATATATATGAATTCATAATTCACTAGAAAGGCCGTCATTTGCCCCTGAGCAAATACAGCATGTTTAGCCATACTCCTCCCCATGCAAGAAGTGGGCTGTCCCAAAATAACACCTGGGCAAATCGAAATATTAACTGCATGTAGAAAGGCAACATTTGCAAGAGCATCATACTTTGCCAATCTCCCTCCCGATGCATAAATGGACTGTTCCAAAATCACCCGTACAAAAAAAAAACTTCTTTCTACAAGTTCTGCGAGACCCCACTGCAAAGGCTTGCGTGTGTTCCTGCAATATGACCTCAGGTAACCTAAATAGAACACGTGTTCTTTGGCCAGTAGCAAATGGAACGCGGGGATAGAACATGGATTCCTTTGCCAGCAGCAAATAGAACATGGAACGGGGATACCACTTCTGGCCTGTTTTTGGTCTGAAAATGGGTCCAAAAGTCCCCAAAACCCAAAAATGAAGCATTTTGAAGTGATGTACACCAGAAATGCGATTGAAGTCCTGTAGGGACATGTTCAAGGCACCCTTGTACCGAATTTCAGGTCACTTGCTTGCAATACCAGGGCACAGGAGCCCAAAATATAAAAATTGTCTAAAAATGCCCCAAAAAACCTCCATAAAAATGATTTTAAGGCCTGTTTCAACAAAATTAAAAAATTGTCTGGGGGTATTTGCCATCTTTACCTCCATGCCAAATTTCAGGTCGTTTGGCCCAAAAATGACGGAGTAGATTCCATTTGAAGATTTGGCAGGAGAAGAAGAAGAAGAACTTGAACAAAAACTAGACTGGCCGTCATTTGCTTTAAGAGCAAATTCAGCATATTTCACTTCCCCCCCCCCCCCCATGAAATAATTGATCTTTTGACGAAATGGACCATCCAAAAATTCCATCTAAACACAAGAAGACTTGTCCCAAGATCTATTTATTCTTCATCTACATTCATTAACATGCTTGAACATATGCAAAGATACACAACTGTACAATACTATACACTATATATAAAAGTACAATACTATACATCACCCTAGAAAAATGCGCAAACATGCACTATGCAAATATACAAAACTATACAACTCTATTACTATTAGGAGGGGGAAGGGCTTCGTGGAACATACAAAGGCCGACCCGACATTGGTTTATTTTATATAAAACAATTTCATATGTAAACCATTATGAGATAAATAGCATATGAAATTTCTAGTCTATTCTTAACCTTGCTATTCAAAAATTATTAACAATTTAAGTTGTGTTGAACCCCTACAACGCAAAATGAACTATTAAAAACGTGCTAGATAACTACCGCATAAAAAGCCAACAATGCCTGTCTTTTTTACAGTAAAATTATTTCAACAATTCAAAAGTTTGCCGATATTCATTTACATCATATGTAGACGATCGCGCTTTGAGAGGCGCTTGTGAAGTATTACTTCCTAGGTCAAAGGTTGTTGGTGCGGAAAGTGAAACTGCATGCAAACCTGCTCGCAATCGATCAGATCGGCCTACCTCGGCCTAGTGGTATATCATCATCGTTGGTATGGGTTTAATTATAAGTTGTATATAAGTGTGACACAACCAATTCAGAGACGGATTTCATTTTTCTCGTCATCAAGTCGTGATTTATTAGTGGTTGAAGCCGCCATAATTAAATTTGACCATGCTCCAAAAACCATGTTTATTTGGCAACATTTGCCAATCTCCCTCGGAGTCCCTCCCGATGCATAAATTGACTGTTTCAAAATCACCCGTGCAAAAAAATTCTCTATTCAAGTTCTGCGAGACGCCAAGAGCTTCTTAGTGCAAAGGCTTGCGTGTTTACCTGCAACATGACCTCAGGTAACCTGAAAAGAACACATGTTCTTTGGCCGGCAGCAAATGGAACGCCCGGAACCTTAGATAGAACATGGATTCTTAGATAGAACATGGAACGGGGACAGCACTTTTGACCCGTCTGAAAATGGGTCCAAAAGTCCCCAAAACGAAGCATTTTGAAGTGATGTACACCCGAAATGTGATTGAAGTCTTGTAGGGACATGTTCAAGTCACCCTTGTGCCGAATTCCAGGTCATTTGCTTGTAATACCAGGGCACAGGAGCCAAAAATATAGAAATTGCCTAAAAATGCCCCAAAAAACTCCATAAAAATGATTTTAAGGCCTGTTTCAAAACGATTTAAAAAGGGTCTGGGGGTATTTGCCATCTTTACCTCCATGCCAAATTTCAGGTCGGTTGGGTAAAAAATGGCGGAGTAGAAGCCATTTGAAGATTTGTCAGGAGGAGGAGGAGGAGAAGAAGAACCAGACAAATACAATGTATTTCACTCTACCCATACCTCTAGGTATGGGAAGTGAAATATAACAATATGTTGAGCCATACTAGGTATGGCTAAACATAATAATGCTTCGGTCACTGTTGGAAAAAAGGGCTTCATTGGGTAGTTAAAGGCCACACCAATTTATTTTCTTGGTTAACGGAATAAAAAAATTCTTTTTTTGAATGCTAGATTGGAAAAACAACATGAAAACAGAATCTCAGAGGAATGTTTTTACTTTAGTGCACACAGTGTCAGGGTGTGAACAGGGTGCAAGTTTTCACCCCAGCCTTCTGTTTTAATGATGTTGCTAAAATTGTTGCTAAATGTTGCTAAAATTAAAAATAAAAATCTGTTAACCAAGAAATTAAATTGGTGTGGCCTAAGGGCTGTATTTTTTACTTTCGGGTGTCACCCCTACAAATGTACATGGCTCCGTAGGACAACCTGCGGGTATCAGGCTATTTTGGGCATGGAAATTTTTTACTAAGAGTTAAACAACCTGGGACCCGGGCACATGGCTGTTTACAATATTTCTTTTCTAGGCTGTCATAACATACAAAGTTTTGTATCTACTGGTTGAGATTTCCTTTTGTTTCTTTGTACCAGGCACTTGTGTTGTAAATTTCACATACGCAACTGCCAATAATCTAAATAGATACTTTTGTATGAGGCTGGACAGTAAGAAAGAAGAACACTACCAAAAATAATTTATCTTGTTTTCCTAATTTTTCTTGTTTTTCTTAACTTGTGGACAAATTTTCTTATATTATGAATTTCAAGAATGAATAAGACTGAAAGAAAATTGGAAGAATTAGTCTGATTCTTTCCATGGAATTCTCACAACAAGAAACACTTTGAAATTCCTAATTCTTTAAAAAGTTAAGAAACTATTCCTCAACAAGATTTTCACCATCAAGAATTTCTAGAAATTCAAGTCCAAATTTCTTGTTTTTGATTGTTGACTTCAAGATTATTTTTCTTGTTTTGTTTAAGAAAAGGTTAGAATCTTTCTCTCCCCTTTCTTGAATAATCTTACTTCAAGACAAATTTTCTATGAAAAAATTACTTAAGAAAAATTCTTAAACACAGAAAGTTTTCATCTTAAGTTTTGAGAATTTTTTTCTCTGTATAAGAAGAAACAAGAAATATAAGAAAAGGCATTTTTGGTATACATAGTGAAGAGATATCAACAAAATTTGATAAGTATTACTTACTGGTGCAGATGTTTGAAGAGTCGCACGGACATGGTACGGTTGGTGTACTGTTGTACCAAGATCCATAGGAAAGAGCGAAGCCCATTCAGAAGACCAGCAGTACCTGAAAGAGCAACATTATTGAACAGTCAACATTCGCAAGCAATTACAAATTATTTCATTCCCTAAAGTTACGCCCAAAATTCTGAATAAAAGTGAGGAATATTTCACAGGTAGTTTTGAAAAATTAGCCATATTCTGCAGAATCATTAAAGATTTTACCTGGACAGAATGAAGAATTGATGAAAATGGGAAAAATCAGTACTTTATGCTACATGCTATATAGGGCCAGAGGAAAAAAAATGTAACAGCTGTGTATCCGGTTACGAGACCAACCCTAGAAAAAACCTGCCGACCTTGGCCTTTTTTTGGGCCGACGCTAGAACGGGGCAAGAAATTTATGAGTGATGAAAATTCAAAATAGAATCCGAGTAGTCTTGCAAATTTTTCATACAGACTTCCTATATTTCACACTCTCGTAGCATGTTAAGGCTTTGAACAGTTGATGTAGGAATGTGTAGTAAACATTGTACTTCAGTTTATTAGTATAATTGTGCTTACACAATGTGTATTATTCTCTATAATTGATATTACAACATTGTGTTGAAAATTCCAGTGTCTTGATGCAGTCCAGTCTTTTAAATTGTTAAACTGTATACATACTGGTTGGATCACAAATTCTACACACACAAAAAAGAGAATCCCTACCTACTGACCCTAATTTTTTCAGGACTGTAAACAGAAACGCATTTTTTATTCCTTGGGGCTAGCTGTCCAGATAAGTTGTTCGTTTTCTAGATTTTCAGTTGCGTATTTCAACGTTGATTCCGATGGAACAGCCTAATACAGAAATGAGACCTTAAGAGAGAAATGGTTGAACCTTATAATTACCTGCCCCTCCCCCTTGTAGGAACTTCCAGAATGTGTACAGCAGGATGTCGTCCCAGGGAAACTCTGCCTTGGTCAGACGGTTTACTGTGGGCACAAAATGTTTCACAAAATGTTACAGGATTCAGCAATACGGATGAAAATATCTACTCCAGTCATGAACTGATGATGGGGGATACAAGTTCAGTCATATTGATGAAGGTAATGAGATTGTGCAAGGTACCAATTACTGGACTTTATTCAGTAAGTAAGGTAAAGCAGTCATCCAGTGTTGGGTTATTTTACGTGCAGAGTTTTCATGCTTGAGGCTTATATCTGAGGCTCTCTCATACACAGGGCCGCTGGCTGTACAGTATGTCATCCGAAAGGACGAATGCAATCCCTTACAACATGTCCAAGCTGGGTCCAACCATAGGATCAAACTCTGACCTACGGATCCACGGAATTTGATCTATATGGCGATGTTGTGTTTACCATTTGCGCCACGGGGACATGAGTTGCTTGAGGAATTGTTACCTTGCGTTAAGTCTCAATCAAAGAAAGGGAAAGGGATCTCGAATCAGTTTAGCTCAAATGAACTCTATGAACAGATGAGCTAATCTTCCACTGGTCGTGACAGAGAAGACAGACGCTATTTACAATATTTACAGGTTCATTGTACCGGGGAAATTCCCCTAGCTCTTTTCGACATGCACAATGAACAGTGGAGCACGGCTTAACGTCCCATCCTAAGGACTACGACCCTTTCTGGTAGCGTGCATGTCGGGTGAGCGACACAGCCAGGATCGAACCCAGAGCTTCTAGTTCCAGAGGCAAGATCGCTAACCACTGGACTATATTTATGATTTTCTTGAGCACTGAGAACCCACCAATGATCTTGTAGTAGATGGGGACCAGCACGTTGATGCCCCTTCCCGCGGCGAGGAGAAGGAAACAGAACACGACACGCAGCTGTAGTGCCAGGCTTCCCTTTGGCCACATGTACGGCCACAGCAGCTTACACTTCCGTAGGAACCCACGGAACGTCGAGCCTTCCGACTCCGACGTTAGCTCATCCAACAGAGGCTGGAAGAAACGAAATAGTAAGATTGGAATAGAACACAATGTACCACAGCCACCTGTACAATGTATAGCCACAGTAGCTAACACTTCCGCAGGAACCCACGGAACGTCGAGCCTTCCGACTCCGACGTTAGCTCATCCAACAGAGGCTGGAAGAAACGAAATAGCAAGATTGGAATAGAACACAATGTACCACAGCCACCTGTACAATGTATAGCCACAGTAGCTAACACTTCCGCAGGAACCCACGGAACGTCGAGCCTTCCGACTCCAACGTTAGCTCATCCAACAGAGGCTGGAAGAAACGAAATAGCAAGATTGGAATAGAACACAATGTACCACAGCCACCTGTACAAATTTGTATAGCCACAGTAGCTTACACTTCCGCAGGAACCCACGGAACGTTGAGCCTTCTGACTCCGACGTTAGCTCGTCTAATAATGGCTGAAAGAAATAATAACAAAGTCAAAACAGAAAAGAACACAGGGTCAAGCTTTGGCCACATATGTATGGACACAGTAGCTTAAATGTACACTTCCGTAGGAACCGGGGAAACGTTGCGCCTTCCGACTCCGATGTAAGCCCTTCTAATAGTGGCTGGAAGGGACAATAAGAAATGAAATTAAAACAGAACCAGGTGTCCCTTCAGCCACATGTACGGCCACTTCCTTGTTTGTTGCTTTTTGGGACAGAAAAAACTTCACCCTGTCCATCAAAAACATTTGGACTTCATGACATGAAAAAAAATGGCCATAATCCAAGCAGCCTGATTGGTGGCTCTATCAACCGAGACTTGGATCAGGATTCTCTACCAGTAGAATTGGTGATTCTGCCAGATCTCAATCCCTACCCTGACGACAAATGTGTATACAACACACACACACCTAGACACACACATGTACATGTAAAACAATACCTCCTACGCTGAGGTAATGAATGTCTTACCTCCGCCTGTTCAACGTCCCTGTCCTCGTTGATGATGTTCATGTATGGTTTGTCAGGCCGGCCAGGTGCACACAGGCCCAGCAGGAACAGCAGCAGGGTGCAGCTGTACCGTACAACCCAGGTGCCAAACTCCACCTGAAACACAAAGTGTTACAGCTGTAATGTAAAACCCAGGCGCCAAATTCCACATGAAACACAGTAACAAGTATCCAGGTGCTAGTCTCCACCTAAAACTTAACTTAGTTCAGCTGTAATACAAAATCCAGGTGCCAAGCTCTGCCACCTTTAACACAATGAAGTGTTACAGCTGCTATAAAATACAATCCAGGTGGCAAACTCCACCCGAAACACAACAAAGTGTTACAGCTGTAATGCAAAACCCTGGTGCCAAACTCCACCTGAAACACAATGATGTGATGCAGCTGTAATGCAAAACCCAGGTGTCACACTCCACCTGAAACACAATGAAAGGTTAAGCAGCTGTAACATACAACCCAGGTGCCAAACTCCGGGATTCGAACTCCTGAAATCTAGATTATACAGAGGCAGGGTCATGAACAAGCCTGCATAAACCGTTGGGTTGGGGCAGTTTACCAGTAATGCAAAATAAACAAGCAAAACATTCAATTCTTACTTTGAAATGTATACTTTACCTTCTGGTCAATGGTGTGTATCTTCCACCACCACTGTTTGCTGTTCCACGACACCAGGGCCAGGTTTTCCAACAGAAACGCCAGCGCCCAAAACAGCAGCAAGACAGCGCCATGCCCTCGCGTCGTCCGCATCAATATCTCCCGCTTTCTCTCGGCACCCATCAGAATCATCGCCATCCACCACGACACCGCGTACAAGCATGTGTAGAGGATCATGTATCCGTAGAACGCCTTCGCTCCGAGCGTCACGTGTAGGACTAACCGAACGATCGCTTGAACCACAAGCAGCACGTGCATAGCAATCTGTATCTTGTAGAGGGCGCTTTTGGGGACGAACTTGGGTTCTATGACAGTCGAATACTTCATGAGGACGAGACCCTGTATTCCTCCGAAAATCAGGATGAATCCTTGTAGAATGGCGGGGATTAAGGTCTCCGTGAAACACACGGACAGACCCTGGTCCACCCATACTGGAGTTAGGGTACTGTTGGGGCTGCAATATGTTGGCAGCATTGTGGAACGTTTACTGGCTGTCTTCAGGAGTTGTAGGCCTGTTCGGAGCATAAAAGGAGATGTGTTGAATATTCAAGTTTTAAGACAGAAGCATTTGGCAGTCTGCCATCAAGACTAAGATATCTACGTGCAAGCAAGCACGTAAAACCCTTGTGAGAAGTGGGAACAACAGACAGCAAACCAGACAATAGTGTCACTGAGCCCAATGCAGTCTTTATTACAAAAGTATTTACACAGCATCAAAATGTAGACTCTACCACCCTCTGTGGGTCGCTGGGAAAATAGTAGAAAATGGCCAAATAGAGTCGACTGTATGAAGGGGGCCGGCTATGGAGATACTAGTAGGGTCCAATATTGCAACCCTGCGGCTGCGAATGTTACCCTCCATGGCCAAAGTCCCCCGGCAAATGTTCCCCCTATAGCCGGCGCGGTTAGTCTGGTTGAGACTAATCAAAATGATGATCAGGCAATGCTTTCATACTTTCTAAGTACCTAAATACAGGTTCTAGGGAAGTATTACTTATAATAATATCAGTAACACAAATTTTATACATACATGTACATGTTTTGTTGGGGCATAGGCACTAATTCTATACAAATTTTTGGGCACGTACTAGTATAGTAGTTAGGATCAACAAAGCAAAATATAAATTATTATGATGTTACAGGTTAAACACAGACTCTGAACAATGGCTGAATACCGGCTAAATGTTGTAAAATTACCATTCTTGTGTCCTTCCTGCTATACGTACCTCACTTGTCTTTTGCCTCAATGTTCTAGTAACATTACATTTTATATTACATGTTTATTCAATTTGGCATTTTTCCCACAGTTAGGGATGATCCAACTTGGACAGTATGGGAGGGGTGTGAAAATACGAAAGAGAAATATTAAAAGACTTTAAATGATGCTTAAAGAAAATTAAACTATGGGAGAGTCTAGACAAAATAACACAACATTTAAAGACATGGTAACAAAAAGCATAACTATACAGAAAAACAAACTTTCTGGTTAAGTCTACTCCTTGAAAAAAAGCACTTTTTCTTTAACCCCCCACATGCACTCCCATTATAGTTTGTGCTCTGTTGTTTATGTTGGAGATATTCCAAAGTGGGACTGTTTGTATTCTTATTATCTTGTCTTTCTATAAGTTCCCATGAAATTGTTGATGATGCTTCTGATATGGTACGCTTAGGAAGGGTCCCCCGAAAGTGCGAAATGGAACGAAATGGAACGAAATGGAACGAAATGGAACGAAATGGAACGAAATGGAACGAAATGGAACGAAATGGAACGAAATGGAACGAAATGGAACGAAATGGAACGAAATGGAACGAAATGGAACGAAATGGAACGAAATAAAACATATGCAACATCTTGAAATGAAATACCAGTAGATAGCGAAATATAAGGAACGTTGTAATATTGTGGACGGGAACAGGAAGCAAATACATAATATAACTTTAATCTGTTTGATAATAGTAAATACAACGTTTATGCCGCGTTTGTGTGGCTAGATTCTTCCCTGAAAATGAGAGCGCCACGTGCAAAGATAGCCACCGCTCTTCTTTTGTGTTAACCAACGATCTGCAAATAAAGTGCTGAAAATAGCAGGGAAAACAAGCAAACGGAACTGACTATCGAAGTAAAGACTAGATTATACGGAAGTTGGCGGTTGCATTGCATCTCATAATTCACCAAGAGAGCATGAGGCAAGCGTAGTTTCATTATTCATACAGCGTGTTTGCGTGTTGTGTGAACTGTGAAATACATGTCCTGCTCGTTCACACCCTCCCTTTGTTTTGTCGTGAACAAGGAAGCAGAAATGTCTCCAGAGGTAGTTCTCAGTCCACTCCCGTGATTGAATGGAGTGCGAAATATCACATCGGTGATGCAGCGCAGAGGTGCATTTGAATATCATTAACGGAGGGGTCCATTCTCCGACAGCCGACCAGCTGAACAATTGGTTGTATAAAATCGTTGTTGCGGAGATAGGCATATGCTACGTACTTGTTATGGACTAAAACCGTATGTTAATAAAACTTGGCAGTCGGAGTTTGATTAAACCTGTCGGTAGCACGCCCATGTGCACAGTTCCGATGCGCTGGCAACATTGGCGGTTCATTTGCATGTGGGGCTCCATTTGCAACACGCAAACACGCTGTATAAATAATAAAATTACGCTTGCCTCATGCCCTCTTGGTGAATTATGAGACGCAATGTTACCACCAACTTCTGTATAATCTAGTCCTTACTTCGATACTTAGTTCCGTTTGCTTGTTTTCCCTGCTATTTTCAGCAGTTCATTTGCAGATCGTTGGTTAACACAAAAGAAGTGCGGTGGATCTCTTTGCACGCGGCGCTCTCATATTCAGGAAAGAATCTAGCCCCACAAACGCGGCATAAACGTTGTATTTACTAAATATAGAATACAACACGGGGTATTCCGTATCACCCGAGGTACCAGCCCGACCGCGGGTCGGATCGCCCGACGGCCGCAGGCCGGAGGGCGATCCGACTCGCGGGAGGGCTGGGACCGAGGGTGATGCGGAATACAACGTGTTGTATTTTATTTATGTCATACCTTGGTCATACCCACCCGAGAAAACACACATTTCAATGCGGAATGCGCCAGAAGTTGAGGGAGTTTTGTGTCCTCGAACAAGAAACTGTAGCAACATTGATTCCAATCTCCGAATCCGGTATTCGAATTTCCGACGGCGGCTCAACCGGCGCGCTCGAAATGCGTTCGAAATATTCTATGGAAGCCTGTGTGATAACCCTCCCGAACCCTATGTGATCCGGATAGTTATCACACGGTCCGGAACACCCGTATCAGGCCCAGGCATGACATAATTTATCAAACAGATTCAAGAAATAAAACACGTTATATTATGTATTCGCTTCCTGTTCCCGTCTACTGTGAATATTACAACGTTCCTTATATTTCGCTATCTACTGGTATTTCATTTCATAATGTTACATATGTTTTATTTCGTTCCATTTCGTTCCATTTCGTTCCATTTCGTTCCATTTCGTTCCATTTCGTTCCATTTCGTTCCATTTCGTTCCATTTCGTTCCATTTCGTTCCATTTCGTTCCATTTCGTTCCATTTCGTTCCATTTCGTTCCATTTCGCACTTTCGGGGGACCGCTTAGGAAGTTAGGTACACAGACTGTAAGGTTTGATCCACTCACATCAAGAAGAACCCCATTCTTATTCTGTAAGTGTGGTGGGTTCTTTAACATGCACATGTACTTAAGGTGTCAGGGTCTCCTCAAACATTGGACCCGAAGCTAAGTAATATTTCACTCAAGGGAAATTATGAAATTCAACGTTTAATGTGCTTTTCCCGGGGGCACAACATCGGGGCATGTCAGGGGATGTGAACCCAGGGCCTCTGGGCCACAGGTAGTGACTCAGCAAATTAAACAAGTTCAGCTTAAGTCACTTTAGCCTATTACCAGAAAAAAACATTACCTACAGCCATGTTATAAATTTTGAAATTGAGAAATAAATTACATGTTTCTTGTAGATATATCCAACTATGATTCATAATTTTCATAGTATGAAACATTCAAACATTAATGCTCAGAACTAATTTTTTTGGACTCCAGGGCATACGCCAAAAAGCAAGGGCATGCACTTGAAATATTTTGGCATGATAGTTTTGAAGGTAAACAATTTTATGAGGGATATCATAATCTTTTACTTGTCATCTCATCCTATACATAACGTTATATCAGAAAAGAATATCAACATAAGGAAAACTTAAGTCTAACTGAATATAAATAAGATCTTTATAATTTGACACAACAAAAAGCCGCCACAGCGACTTTCGTAAGGTCTGCTATATATCTATACATACATACAAACGAATAGGTGCATACAAATGAGTTTGATTACACACAATCATATGGGATAGAGCAACATATCGTAATTTCACGTGCCGTATACTTATACATTATAAAACAATATGCCAATCAGCTGTACGAAATTTCAGCCAGTACTTTGGTTTCAAAACATCAACAACAACATAAAGTTAAGTATTATACGACAGCATGTTGTAAACACTCTGGTCTTGCTCAATGATTATCTTGAATGTTGAACTTGAAATGTTCACGAATATATACGTTGATAGTTGATAACCATAATGTCTGTACCTAAGTGCAGTGCACGGTACGGATGTCGGACGTTTCAGACCAACACTAGATGACTGTTTTGATCGTGAAATTATAAATCAATGACAATGTACAGAAAGAGTTAGAACGTACCTTATTGTTACTGCGTGGTTGCCACTATGTGTACAGAACTGTCTCCAGGTCTACAGTCAGCTCAGAAGTGCTAAATCATTCTTTTACTTACACAACACCGCGTTACGCAAACAAAACAGGTTCGTTCCACATGGGCGTCGCCATCTTGGAATGCCCCACTTGGAAGAGGGGTGTTCGAACGTCTAGAAAATATTGTTAAAAACATATGTGAGCGCATACAAATTCTTCTTGACGGATGATAATTTCTCCACACAAATGGATTTCAGCTGATTTTATAACTTAAGAAAGAAATCACATCTTAATAATAAATTAAAACTGACATTAACGTTACGTAGGTTTATTTTGGCAACGACTCAGGGCGAAGCCTCTTCTATTTGCCGGTGTGTTTGCGAGGCAGTTATAAATGAAACATCGATCGGATAAATTAACGAATTAGTGAAATCAAGCATACGGTTTAATAAGATCGGTTTAGATCTGCATGCCCTGTTTTTTCTAAAATTTCTACTCGATCAATCCAAAAGTGTACGAATCAAATTGAATTTTATTGAATATTGATTACAACTACTTTTGTTGTGCAATAAAACAATTGCTTGATGAGTTGATTAATTCAACATGCTTTAAAAGACTGTATAAAACTACAAATTTCCCCACTGCTATGGAACAATATTTTCCTTAGTAACGGTTGACATAGAAACATGTCAGGAACTTTCAATGGTCATAAAATGAACACTCTCCAGCCGCTTGTGACTTTCGCCAATTTTTACGTCATTTGAACAAGTATCATACCAGTTATGCTACTTCATTTTCAATTCGGGGCATAATTGCCTGATTTGCATGAATTTGCATAAATAGCCATAAAGGGTGGACTACGTTTCTCATTTTCTAGGCCTCTTCTGAGGATCTCCTCCTGGACTATCATATCAGAAAGCCATCAATATCTGTAAACCATTTAATAGGCCATATGTTGATTTGATTATATTGATGTCATCCTCTGGGAAATCCAAGCATGCGAATAAAAAAAAAGTTTGGCAAAAAAAGTAAATTGCCTTCATTATGAAATCAAAGTGGCAATTAAGGGTTTCAGGGTTTAAGTGTTACAGGTAAGGGTTTCTACCTTCTTACTGTGTTGAAAACTCAGACTTTCATCCATCTTTGTGGTGTCTGTGGGCCGTAGAGGTTTGGTGTTTTTGCGTGATTATCAGGAAGAGAAGGGTCAAATGTCAATTTTTGTAAACATGGCCGGATTCGTATGTGTTGTGCCGATTAGAAAGTTGAAATTATGCTCTAGATTGAAACTTTAGAGGTCAGACACCCCTGCCTATGTAAGTTTTTCATGGACTAAAACTCAGGTAGGTGATTTTTGACAGCCTCTTTCTTACATGAATACCATGTATTAAGAAAGCAAGCTTGATTACGATCCTGTGTTGAGTGTGGTGGGATCTTTTATACGTGGCTCTCAAACCCGTGGACCTCCATTTAGCCTCCTATCCGAGGAACGTAAGTTTAAAGTTTTATAATAAAATCTAGAGCACCAAGCACTAGAAGAAGGGCAAACTAAAAGAAGAACAAAAAACAAGAAAAAAATGTTCATGCACTTAAGATTTTTACAATTAAAAAAAACATTCACAAAATTCACACTACAACTAATTTTCGAGTGGAACACGAAAGATTTCTTCTGAATAAATATCTTATAGAGACAGTTAATTAATCTTACAAGTTTTATGCCATTGAAACTAACATTTTGCAACTTACTCTTTACTATCCCAATGTTTAATTCTCTGTTTCTTTTACATTTGCAGGATCTTGCGGCCCTCAATCGACTAAATCCATCTTACTACTAAAATCAACCAACCCACTTACGATACAAAACGTGGGTCACTTCATTTTCCACTGTCGAAAAGTCAAACCCAACCATAGTTAACATGGAACTTTCACAGTAGACTAGAAAACTATTTCGATTCCCATGTATTTCCATGTACTTGTTTGTCTGCAATTAGCATTCGGGCATGAACTTGCAATAAAGTTATAAATATTAAATATTTAAGACCAGAATAAGACCAGAAAGTAGTAATATGTAACATAGACTCCAATTTGTTAAAACGGCCTAAATGTATAGAAGCCATACCGCACGAAATGGCCTCGGATCCCGGCGGATACGTACAGGGATTTTTTGGGTATTTTTGGCGGATACCATGCCTGGCTTGGTAACCATAGCTGTGTATACCGTACTGTATCATGTATGTACAAATGTTCCATGCATGCAGACGCGAATATATCATTTTCTTGTGTATGTGCCTTGTCTATACACATCTAGCGAGCCATGTACATTGAGACTGTCCCTGTTAGTATTAATAATATTTACATCGTCTCGCATATATATGTCACTGCAACATTGTATGACAACTGCTGATGCAGTAATTTCATATGATATAAAAAGCAAAAAACCTTTTTTTTCGCTTCCTGGTAGTTATCCCCCATCTATAAAAACATATTTATTGCTATCGTTTTTTTTCTCTGACTTCCATAACAAAATAATGCTAAATCTTTAAATCAAGAACTGTGGTTGAATACTTCACAACTGTAAAAGTAAATGCCTAGATAAATGCCTCAAAGACTAATTCATTTACAAACGGACAACCGACATCTACAAATCTCCCTGGCCCAATGCTTTTTTTTTAAATTCTAAGGCCTTGAAATGGCAATGAATGTCCTATTTCTTGCGAAGTATTCATTTGTATGTCCTCTCTGTGATGGCATGTCACATTGGCAAGGCATGTGACCTGGTACATCGTTCTTGAATGTTCATAAATCTTAATTGTCACTCTTGGCAGTTTCACCGCTACCGCTAGGAGTCGCAGTTTCACCTCTACCGCTAGGAGTCGCAGTTTCACCTCTACCGCTAGGAGTCGCTGTGGCACCGACTTCCTTCAAGTACTGACTGAACCGTTCCATCCACCCCGGTGGTGGGGGAGCGGACTGGGGCCTGTCCACTGGCCGTACAAAAGTGACCGGTTTCCCGCCAATGTGTGCCTGTACGCTGTACATTCTTGTCGGTGGGGGCTTGTTGTTCGTAGGCATCTTGTAGCGCGATGGGAAGTAGAGCCCACCTATTCCACTGTTGTCTGTCTTTAAGACCCTTCGTTGAGCGGCCGGTGTTGGGACGGTCTTGGCTAGGAGCTCCTCCTTGTTTTCTACAATCGTGACCCTGTGCTCTGACTTTGTCCTAACGGAATACAAAGAGAAAGAAATAATGAGTTAGATACATAAAACGTTAACCACGCAATCATTTTATACCATTTTAATGTATACAGTACTTTAAGCAAGTACCCTGGTGCACAGGCCTGCTATTAGTCCTTTTCGATTTGTTGGCGCTGGCCAGCCGTCAGCCAATCAGATACTTCCCCCATTTTGTTGGAAGGTAAGCTCTCAGCCAATCATGTTGCCTCATTATCGTTGGCGGCGACATGATTGGCTAGCAATCAATAATGAATGATTAAGCTTTGGGACAGACTATAACTTTAACTAAAATCGTATTTTTTAGAACTTTCCGTCACAATGGGAAATAGACTTACTTTTTATCTGTTGCCCCATCGTTGGTACTTTTCATGATGCTTTTTCGGTTGTCATTTTCATCCCTCGGTCTCAAGGATTCTTTGGAGCCAATTTTCTCCGACGCACTTTTACGTTTCCGGACGTAGAGAAAACAGCAGAGACCGAGTAAGAGTAGCTGGATGAACCCGAATACGCTACAAGCGATGATAATCCCAATTACCGACCAATCAAATAAGGGGGCCAAATCATCGTTTCCGGCTGTACCATTGGTGACGTTGACAACAGGAAACAATGTCGTCATCTCTGTAGCGTTGCCTAGCAACGGATTCACTGTTGTTATGTTGGTGTTGTTGCCAGGCAACGTGTTCACTGTTGTCAGATTTGTATTGTTTCCGAACGGCATAGGGTTCATGGTTGTTGAGTTGGTATTGTTGCCAGGCAACGCGAGCGTCATGGTGATGTTGGTGATGTTGCCAAGCAACGGGTTCATTGTTGTAGAATTGGTAGTGTTGCCAAGCAACGATGTAGGTATCGTTGCGTTTGTGGAGTTTCCTGTTTGTTGACTTTGCGTGACATTAATGTTTTCTGGCTGGTTAGACGTGGTATTCTCGTTGCCTGGCAACGCCGACGATGTCGAGACGTTGCCTGGTAACGCAGGCGTTGCCGTGACGTTTGCACCGGTGGGTGTAACCTGCTGTGCGCCGACAGGAGGCGTGGTTGTCAGGACGTGCTGTAACAGAACTACCAGGGCCAGGCACCGGCGGAAGTCACGATTCCACCGCGATGTCGGTCCATCCATTCTTCGAGGAACTTCAGCAGCAAAGCAAATGACTCAATCACTTCCTTCTGTAGAAAAAGGGAAAATCAAAAAATATAATTTTCATAATTTCCCAGGTAAGGTCAACTAGAGTTTAGGATGAATATATGTCTTTTGACTTACAGAAGCATAACATTCTGGGATTTATTTTTTATGCGCAAAGTTTCCAGAATTACGTTGAACGAAAGCTGATATGCGTGGAGGTCAAAACAGGTACACGTAGTACAAACCCACATTCATAGCCTCCAATTATTCACCCTTGGAATCTGTACGGATGTCCTAATGCTGTATTTTTGGAATAGGAAAAAGCGCCCAACTCTTTAGTTTCTTTGAAATCTTTGTGGATGTCCGAGGGGTTTTGTTTTGCATACAGCGGAAAAAAAGACATTTTCTTCGAGACTCAAATTCCGAACATGCTCGAAGGCAAAACACAGACAACTTAAAGTACCAGCAACAACATTGTTTCATGCATGATCGCTCCTCGTTGTATGGCCAAGCCAGATGAGACTTTCACTCATTTTCTTTAATTCATATTTTCATAATTCATCAACGACGAAAAGCTACTACAGAATATCTATGCTTTTCAATTGTAGCTCAAATGTTACTCTTAGAAAACGCAACGTTTGTTTTTGAGAAACCACCGTGCTATTAGCTACTTATATGCGGTAGATAAACACACAGTTCGGCTTTTGTGGCAACAGTTTAGCCCCCGGCAACTAAACTCTGTTGTGAACCCGGGCCGATGACCCGGCAAAAAGAGACAAAGAGGATAGTCTACACGAAAAGCATAAATCTGTCAAACGTTATTTAAGCTTGTCGACACTCTCTAGGCTTTACTGGCGTTGTACCCTTCTTCTAAAATGTTCAAAGTAACGTTTTTGGTGCCTTTCTTAAAGAGTTTTAATGTTCTCGAGTGGTTGATCATACGCAACAGCTGGTTTTCTGGAAATTATATCCATTAAGACTGCGTTAAATGACCCCCACACTCAACACAATAGCGATGATTATAGTTTTGTAGCGCTCCGAACAAAGAGGGTGGCGACGGTTGAAATGATGGATTTGACAAGGCATGGAAAGATTAAAAACATAATCACATAATCGTTAAATTTCAACCCACAGGTCATATTTTAAATGATATTCCGTTTGTGACATCACATAACAACGTATGAAAGTTTCCCGTGGAAGATGTATGAATACCGTAAACACTTACGTTTTACATACAATTTGCTGCTCTTTCAAGGGAAAACATATTAACAGGAAGATTTCGCAATGTGTTATAACAGGAATTTTCCATTGTCACGTGTCCAGAAGGCTGACACATTTCATCTTAACACACTGCACCTTAAAGGAAAACAGAATGAAGAAGAGCTTACCAAAACTTAAGAAACATGTCCTTTTGGACTGTCTTGTCGTCCCATGGTCTTAAGAGAGATTTTCCTGAGTCACACTGGTGTCGTAGGACAATGACGATTGGGTAGAAAAAGATCACCTCATAATTGTTGGCGCGTTCCATTAGAAAATCACGTTAAGGGACTTTTTTCATATAGTTTTCAAAGATCCTTTAATACGTAATGGACTTTAAGCGTTTTCTAAACTATACACGTAGTATGTGTTAATATATATGCGGTAGACTACTGAAATATATTCTCAATGTCTCTTATAGTATTGGAATTAGTAATTAAAAAATGACATCCCCCCTCATATTTGGTAGAGTCCGAGGGAGTGTCACTTGCCGTGAACTCTGACATCACGTCGCTGAATAACCGCCGAACCGGTTTGACCACCAATCGGGTTACACCTGGGGTCAACGGGCGGGTACTCTCTGTTGTAAACATCGGGCGCACTTCTACAGGAATCTTATCTATCCCTGTGCACATGTCAACGTTAACTCAGTAAAGGCTTGACATACTGGTCACAAAATTCCGGCAAATCTCATTTTAAGATATCACAATTGCAAAGGGAATTTTCTTCATATCTATTAACATAGAATTTAGTATGCAGAACGTGAAATATCAATATGACGCCTCAGATTCTAAAAGAGCTGTAGTCAATGTTTACGGTCGGTTGCACACGTTCTCTAGTTGCAGACTTAAATGGGTGCACCTCCAATGAAGGAGTGTTAGCATATAAGGAGTACACTTAATGAGTATGTTAGGGTATGGTCGAAATTGATCACCCAACCAAGAAACGACGCTCGTTGCCCAACCCCTCGGTTACAGTCCATACCCACCCGAACGGATAAATGAACAAGACTACAATCTAGAGTCCAACTTGACATTGGCACATGACTTCCTAGTAAAATTGTTCACCTTGTTTTAGTCAATTCCTGCCATCTGTGCAGCTACAAAATCAGAGACCTGACGGCCATTGTTTAAAGTCTCTACCAGACTAACCGCACCGGCTATAGGGAAAATATTTGCCAGGGGAGGTTGGCCATGGAGGGTTTCATTCGCAGGCACAGTTGCCTATTTGACCCTCTCCCCGTAGCCGACCCCCTTCATACAATTGACTCTATTTGGCCAATTTTTACTATTTTCCCAGCGACCCGCGGAGACTGGTAGAGGCTACATTGTTTGGACGCATGTTGTTCGCGTGCAATGGTGAGATGTTCAGTCTACTGTAGCGCCCGCAGGCCTGCCAAGCTAGAACACAGACACACACCCATTAACTAAGAGTTCTGTGTATACATGTCAGTAACAGTATGTTTGTTTGCACTTTGTCGCGTATTCGGTACGTTTCAACCTATTTAGACCGGGCTTTTTGGTCATACTAGGATGTTAAACAGTCTCAGTGCAAGTGCTGTTATAAGCTGAAGATGCCATCGTGTAAAAAATGGTGATCCTATGTTACTACGTAACGTTACGTCACTCTACAAGTTTAAAGACTTTATACAAACAGAAAGCGTTCATTTTGTTTTCTGGAATACCAGTTTGTCTTTTGTTTTCGTTGTTGAAGCGTTGTTAAGTGTGTCTCATGAATATGTTCTATCAAATTAAGCTGCTTTTTTAACAGTAACGTTAAACGACTGTTTCAATATGCGTCGTTTAGGTCCAGCATTCATCAGTCAAAATTCATTCATCGAACAAACTGAACCGCAAATATGATATATGAAGAGCAATCATGCCCTCTGACGGACCTAGGTTGAAGTGCAACTGAGACCCATCGTACTTAAAAGTGTTTACCGGCACCAGTACTTCACTAAAACGTTTTAGAGAGATATCAGTAAGACAATCAGTGAATGAAAAGGTAATCTATAATGTCGATTGCAATTCCTTCAATTTCTTTTTACACACACTGTCACTATTAATAACATTTTGGACAGTTTATGTTGATGAATTCATAACGGAATTTGTAATTGTCCTCGAAAGGTAAATTCTACAGTCTATGAAACAGTACAATAAGTGCTCAATACTTTAACCCCAAACCACACAACAAACTATCAATAGTACATATTGTCTGTGACACACAATAACTCACTCTCTATATATATGCATGTAGAAACATAGTCTTATACAACAGAAAGCAGATATATCTACAATGCATAGGAAACTGCATACAATGAACTTTTGTAGAATCCTGACAATCGTTTTTTATACAGCAAAAAAACTAAACTGCAACGGACTATGATCAACTCTGTTGGTGTCAAAATTCTTTATAACACCTTCCTATTATGTATATTGGTGGGCTTTTTAGAAACATTTTACAAGGCATGAAAGAATTGGCAGCATGAGTTCAAAATAAGCAACTATACCCAAAATTTTGTCAAATGAAAACAAAAAAATGAATTGATTAGAAGATTTAACACTGATCCAGTGGTTCACACTCCGACGCGATATCAAAATTCAAGTACATATGCGAATCTTCGCCGTCGGCCTCTGACCACCTATTGAAGGATGCGTCCTGAGCTTCTGGTTGCCGATTGAAAAATCCATGCTCTATCACTGGTCCTTGTTTGAAGGATTTGATTTGTTTCACCGTTGCTAGGATTTCTTTGAACAACGGTCGCTTGGCTGGGTCATTTTGCCAACATCGCTGCATTACGTCATCATACCTATTTAGAAAAACGAGTAAAATTAGGGATATTTTTATCCTTACACTAGCCAATCAAAAATCATTATCTGATTACGAAAAACAATTAAGGACCGGATATACATATATGTTTTTACCATAAAACCGTTCTAAATATACCTATATGCAATGTAGGATTGGTAATTAGTTGACGTTTTCAACTTTTCAAAATGAAATCAGATGAAAAAAAAAAGACATAGAAAAGGCATCAACGCAAACGATGAGAACCTCGGCTTTGTTTGGTTTAGGGACCTGTATCAACTAAATTATAAAACAAAATTAAACACAGTTATACAAAAATACAATATTGAAACAATCTTTCAACTTTATGAAGGGTAGCATTAAAGGGTCCGGGAACTGATTGGTTTTAAAATTGCTACTGACTTTAACGTTGAATAGTGACCCATGGCCGTTTGCGTTGACAGTTTCATAGAGAGTACCGGTACTTACAAAGCAATGGGGCACTTGTTGGGCCGATCCATACGATTGCCTTCCTTCAGATAAGCTTTGAGATGAGCACTTCGCACGTCGGGATATGGAGTCTTTCCACCGGAGAAGATCTCCCACAGGACAATACCATAGGACCACTGGAATAGAAATATATAAATTAGCCTAGATGGAATCTTAGTCAGCTTTTTTTCACTCCATTATTGTCATTGATAGTACAATCAGAAGGCTAGCGACTTACGGCCTACCCGATTTATATATACATGAATATAAAAAGCTTATCAACAATTCGCAGCATCTTGTTCCAGGCGTATGCAATTTGCCAGAACTTGCTTCTCAAAACTGTCTTAGGCTCTCCAGAAGCGTCATTTCTTTTGTTCAAGTAAGGATGAGAAGTGATAGAGGATGATCTCCTTCTTTCACTTGCTAATCTTAAATGCCTTTTTTCTATCTGTGTAGCAAAGGGCTCAGTCTTGAACCAATCAAAAACAAACAATGAAGAAATTTTGAACAATGAAAAAAAGGCGAATGAACTCACAACGTCTGTCTTGGTGTCAAATATGTAATCTTCGTGACTCTCCGGTGCCATCCACTTGTACGGTAGCTTTACCTGGAGTGAGGGAGAGAATTTGCTTTCTTCTTGTGTCTAACTGAAGTTACACTGCATGCAAATGGCAAAGAAGAGGGAAAGTATACAAAAAATAAGATAACTCAGCATACCAGGCCCGTTGAACAAAATTCAACAGACCGTGAAGACGTTTATTTAAAACAAGTGCTTTTCAAAAAAGCTGGCGTTTTGGCTACGTTTATGAGTGTGAATTGTCTTTTCCCTTTTCTTGAAGTAAAATCTGCCAGAGAAAGTCACTCAAGGGCTGTTGAGTCTATAAGAAAAATTGTCATTTTGGGAAAGGAGTACTGTTTTAAAAGAGAAAGGCAGATTGGGGAAAGCAATTTTGAAGTTACGTCACTTAACTTAAGTGCTTTTGAAAAAGCTGGTCTTGGCCTACAACTTGTACTTATTTCTAAAATGTACAATAGGCTCATTATAAAAGCTATCAATGTAATTATGTACATGGCACGCAATAAAACATAAAATTTGAAAAAGCACCATTGAATCATCAGCACTATGGTAATTAAGTGAAATAGAAGTTCATAACAGCTAAGGTTCTATCTAAAATGACTACCAAATGTCAAACAAGTGTTCAAACCAATTAACAGCTATATACCTCATCCCTATTATTCTGGTTTCCGCATTTACAACATTTCTTCCTTATTTTCCTGGATAATTTTGCTAAAATTCATGAAAATTCCCATATTTTTGTGCCGAGCGGCGTCCCTTTCCACGTCCGTGTTGTCTGAATGAAGTCGATACTGAACAATGGAGCATTTGCTACTGTAACAAAGGATCGCTGTTTTGCAAACAACATCAAGAGCCTCTGTTTACATCGGGGATAGAAGTTTAGTGGCGAGTGTTTTGCAAGAATCATCTTACCGCGCATAGGAGCCGCTGCACGGTATTTTCCATTACAATGAACGGAAAAATTGGAATGCCGGGTTTGGAATCTATGAAGTCCTGTTCATAAGACAAAGGCCTTGCATATATCAAATGAATATTTAAGAATAACAAATATAAAGTATTTCTTTATTTATTAGTGAAAAAAAATTAATATTCATAAATATGATATTAATAGATTAATATGATATTAATATATATTTTTGATACTCAATATCTAAAAAGAAAAAAAATCCATGCACGGACTTGATCCCGGATCTTCCGGATCCGAGGTACTACGACGTTACCAGTTGAACTATGTTGTAGTGTGTGTCTCTGTACATAATTCTATAACCTCACTACATGGTATCATTTATGTCGATTTTTGGTCGTTTTCTTGACGAAATCATTTTTTTTCTTCTGCAATCTTGTGGTATAGATGTAATATGGTCATTTTTCAAGATATCAAAGTCCGAAACCACAATGCAATGATATTTCCGAACAGTTGTAGCAGTTACATGCGGTCGCCCTCCTATGTGTCATGCAAATCAAGCCTGCCTGAAATTTCTTGCTCCCTTGCCATACAAGGCAACGGCTACACAAGAATTTTGGAAGGTATTGCCATATAAGGTCTTCTGGTGTGCGACACAGTGTTGAACCAAGTACCATCGCAGCATCCTGCCTGCCTGCATGCATGCATCGAAGGTAAGAGCCAAGACATGGCGTTTTGGCGCGAAGGCGCCAAAACGCAAAAAAAGAACAAAGAGGTCACAGCTGAATATGTGTTCTTCGCGCAGCGTTATTCCCCACATATATGCTGCTTTTATCTAATGTTGTCTTATAACTATACGTGTATGCATGGAATGTTATGATAGAGGGAAACTGGCTCAGCAAACTTGCAGTATGTTTTTGCTATTTGCCTACACGCTGTTCTTGATAAGTGCTGTTAACAGACTGGTAGCATCAGTCATTGGAGGCATAGATAAAGAAGCAGCGTTCACAACACTCAGTGAAAACATATTATGTACCTCCCAACTCTGTATCTTGTAGTAGTCCTTTTCGTGGACATCGCGACAAAGGCCGAAGTCTGCTACTTTCACGTGAAGATTTTCATCCAACCTGAAAAAAAACAAAGCAATTATTCCATTTTAATGACCAGCGTCCAATCACCTCTCAATTTGGAACGAAATCTTTAGAAAGATAACAAAGCTAACAATGTGTTGAATACTGTGTCTTTAGCGGCAATTCTTAATTTTAGTGGGAACCGAAACATCGCTTAATGCCTGTGCCTGGCACATTTCATAAGCATAACAGACTTTTGTAACATAGATAGACAATGTCATTAGCTTTACACATGCGACATGAAAAGCTTTAGGAAATGCAATATCAGTTTATCGGTTCTGAGATTTATCATTTCGAGGAATGCTTAGTGTCACTTAGAAGTATACGACTGTATCATGAACACCTACATGCAATTCCTAGCGGCCAGATCTCTGTGAACGATGACCTGGTCTGTCAGATACGCCATGCCCTGAGCAATTTCCACACACAGGCGCAGGTTGTCTTCGAGGGGCAATGTCTGCAAATGTTTGCATCTCATGATCGAAGCGATTACCGATATGTTTATATTTACGAATGGTAGCATATAGATTATAGATGTAAGACTAAAGACTACTCCAAAGTTTGCTACCATGAAAATGTATAATTTCAGCAAGTCTTCGCGAAAGCAAAGCTAAAGAAAATATTTTACCGAAGTACAGAAAAATGTATATAAAGCCTTCGATTGCTAATTAAGGATGTAGGGAGAGTACAAACGTAAAGTCAATGAAAGTTTTACCTGTTTATCTTTCAGATATTTGTGGAGATCTCCGTGCTTCATGTACGGCAGGACGATCATGGCTTCGTTGCCATGGACACACATTCCGATGAGCTGTACCACGTTGTCGTGTTTGAAGTTCACCATGCGAAGTCCTTCTCGCAGGAGTGCTTTCATTTCAGGAAGCGATGCCGAATCTAAGGCAAATATGTGCCCTGTTATTTCTGCAGTAAAGGCTTTTATAAACAAAGAATCGAATGGCCGACAAGTCTACTTGCTCTAAATGAATTTTTTCAGTAATACGCCCGGTGCTCTCTCGATCATGGCGCAATTAGGGATCGGCCGATGTTTGTTGGTTAGCGAGCCAGATGCATGCATGTGATATTGTAGATTTTCAGAAATAAACTCCTCATAGTAGTCTGGAAAAGACCCACGCTCCTCCATACAGTCCACAATGATGAAACCGTCATAAAACCATGTGTGTTAGTGTATACAAGTCGTATATGTAATCATAATGCAATTATTACGACCGCAAAAGGGCTAATGGGACCTGGTTTTGTCATACCGCGAAGGTCCTGGGAAGGAGAACATATTTTCTGCGCAAAGAATGCTGGGAGAAGGTAATTAAATAATAATTTTATTTGCAAGTTCTTGCCCGAAGGCTAATTGCAACATGAAACAATACATAGCAAGGGTATTCTGTTTTTAGTTTTTTGTAAAATCTTAATTTACCATTATCTGTAGACAATTGATAAAGAAATGTTTGAATGAATACATCTTCCAGCCTTTTCCTCAACAATGCACATATATTAAAAGTATCTTGGGAATGACTGATTGACGCGGGTGCTTCCAGTCAACAGATCGGTGAAGTGTTGTTATGCAATCTTTAGGAGAACAAAACTCAGTGTTTTTAGATAAAGTAGGCAACGGCTTACCAAATAGGGTCTTTACGGCACAGGGCACGCATTCATCCTGAGATGTGTACACTCCGTATCGAACTTCGCCAAAATTTCCTATGAAAATAAGAAAATGAAATCATATCAGGTAAGGTGAGGCAAATGAGTCTACAAAATTAGCAAAAAGAATATTCGCATAGTGATTGTCGTAAGTGAATTTAAAATCTGTGCGATGTAGGTTTTGCTAGTCTCTTCCAAGGAAGATAATCGTAAGTACATCTTACTGTAAGAAGTTACCTTTTCCGAGCGGCTCCTTCAGGGTGATCTTGTCTTTATAGATAAGAGCATGGTGGATTTGCGACCGTTCTTCTTCGCTGAATGTTGCTAGCAGACCACTCGGCTCCTCGTAGCCACCGACTATTCAAGAAATGATAAAGATGTGATGAAATATTTAAGGATCTGTACAGTACTAAAGTAAGGAATCCCCCCTCCCCAGAAAGAATTACAGACATGCACGTAAGAGCAAACGTAATTAGAACTGCACACCAAATACGAATCATCCCAATAATTAACTGGAATAAAAACAAAGATCTGAAATAACCCACCTGTCGTGACAGTGACGGTGACGCCGGCGCTCCTGGTCTCACCCTTCATGCTGACGACGGTGACGTTGTATGACGTCCTTGATGCCAGATTGGTAAATTTGGCTCGTAGCTGTTCTGATGCACCCAAGCTACGTGTAGCAACCGTCTCAATCAATCAGAAAAATACAAATAATCAAAATAACACATAACAGTATCTCAAACTTTACTTTCTCAATGATTCTATTTTTACTGTAAGCCAATATCCCATTTATACGTTTTCCCATGCCTTCTTTATTGTCGCGTTAGTAACTTTTAATCGACAAACCTACGTTAAAACCAATTCAATTAGGTATACACAAGATTCACCTCGGGCTCTTCATCTGCGCTTTCAAGGGTGACGACGTACTTGTCAACGTCACCGAAGTGTTGGATGTTGGTGAAGGCCCGCTTGAACTGGATGCTGAATGAAGAGTCGGAGACGTTGACTGCTGTCAGGTCCTTAACGTCTGGGAGAGCTGGGAAAAGATAACACTTTCAATAAAAGGTAATTTTCTTACATGCGTTGATTTTCACTCAAACTTTGCATACGTCACAGATTGGAGTTTTTATCCACAATTATCACAAATTCACAAATTCAAGGACTCTGGCGTACAGACCTACGATCCGTTATTCTCGCTGTGTCAGCAGCGCTGACCAGTCGTCAGCCAATCAGCTACTCCCACTCCTGTTGTTGGGAAGTTACTAGCCAACCACGTTGCCGTTTGACCGTAAGTGGCGACGTGATTGGCTGGTGAAGGCTAACCAATGCCAGCGCAGTGAGAAGGACGGATCACAGGGAAGTACACCAGGGCAGTTGACAGACATACATAAGAGGGGGACCTGGCTTCAGTGGATGGCATTTAGACATTAAGAAACTGTGAAAGACCTACTTTTGCCGTCAAGTAGATCTGCAAGGTGGTTCTGGTCCGTGTGTCGCAGTGCCTTGATGAGTACCTGAGGGGAGTTCTCTCCCTCTAACACGCAGATTTCTTTCAGCAGCTTGTCTACAACAGACGGCGCCGCGCTGATAACGGCAGTGTGGTCGGCGGATAGAATCTATAGGGATGTAGAGATATTAGAAAAATATCATATCGTGCCTTCACATTTTGTAAGGGTAGCCAGGATGATGCTGAACAAAAAGACGTTGATATCTACAATATTTTCCATAACCAGTTAGATTTCTAAGTATAGGAGCAATGCTTTTAAAAATGTTATTGTCTAATTCAACAAATTGAATACAAAATCGCATGCAGTGGATATACAGGACAATCAAGATTTAAAATTCCAACAAAGAAAAGATTACAAAATTTCCTATAAATTCAGGATATAAACAAATTTGAAATAAATCGGACATTCTTTTCTTGAAAAAACATCAGTACGGGGTCTGCATCCATGTTGACAAAGTAGCCCCAGAATTCCTCTAAAATTGGGTCCACCACTCTCTCTTCCTCCGCTGCCATGGTCAGACCTGCCAAAATCAGAGGAGGTCTTAATTTTAGAGAGGAATTGACTCTCAAGAAAAGACAACGAGACAAAATGGTGATGAAAATATACGTACGCATTACGGTAGGGTCTGGACTGAAGTAAAGTAGTGGATCATCCTGCATTGGAGCCAGTTCGTGGGACGAGGGGTTGTTCCGATATGACTCCCGTCTGCTTGCCTTCACCTTCTTATACATCGTTAAAATGGCGACAACAAGGCAAACTCCAACTGATGGAAGTGATACTGACAATGGTATAACCCATTCTGATGATCTTCTGGTGCGATCGCCAACAGGTCCGACTTCTGCCCCGGATGCAAAACAAAAAAAAAAAAAAACGTTTAAAACAATGTCTTACGGATTATTCTGGCTGTTTACCTGAATTTGATGATTATTGTGCATCCAAATTTACCTCTGTTCCTTTCTTTTGTCCCGTATAGCCGTACCCATGTAGTTTAAAAGCGTCGTTGCATCGTTATTTTTGAGTCATGCCCAAAACGTTTATTACCGAAACGTTTAAATGTTTATTACGTACAGTCCGTTTAACAGTTGTCGCTTCCCTGTATGGGTGATTTGGAAGGCACTCTCTCATTAGCTGACCGAATTAGTCCACCTAGCCATAAGAATAAAGATGTGACCATATATGGCAACACCATATATGGTCAAATTAGGAAAACAGCCAATTATCTCTCCCAAGTCCCCCCCAAAGTCGTATTTTGAAGTGGTGAATGCCAAAAATGCAAACGTTCTTTGAGTATTTGACATGTTCTATGTACCCACATAGCAAATTCCAGGTCGTTCGACTGTAATTAAAGAGCACAGAGGCCCAAAATATACTTGCTCTCGCTACTCTCTAAGCAGAGGTTAGGCTCTAGTTAGGTAAAGACGTCTTTTTAGGCGTTTTGTCGGCCTTTCTATTTTGTCAACTTTCATTTCTTAGTGTGTTCTAGTTTAAAGTGGCACATAATTCTTGGGGCAGGGAAAACTGGTGCCTTGTCATAAATGAAAAACACATAATGTAACTTATTGGAAGTCAAATATCCGTGTTAGAGAGGGTATCAAACACCACAAATGATACTACTTCTTTACGGAGGTTTGTGTCCTACGGACTCATGCTCCTACCTGTGACGTTCAACACAATGAAGGCGAATCCAGCTGGTTTCACGCCATTGTCGGCGGTGCAACGATAGACACCAGCGTCTGGAAGCTTCACGCTCGGTATGACAAAGACACCCGTGCTTTCGTCCACTATCGCCGAGTTTGGAAGAGCGGCCGACTTGTTGTTCCTCTCCCAGTGAAAGTTAGGACGGGGTGCTGCATCGCCAACGCGACACCCAATCCTGACTTCGTCTCCTTGTATGATGCTCCTTCCCATTGGAGACGAGATTAACGCTGTTGTCATCGTTGGAGGATCTGAAGATGATTGTTTTAATGTCATAGTTGGTTTGAATCATTTTAGATCTTTAGTAATGCCCATTGCTTTCAGTTTCGCGTCTTAAAATCTCATCTGTCCGCCGCCATTCGTCGTGGAACAAGATAGGAACAGTAATTGTACCACGCAGTCGAAGAAAAGCAAAATGTGTAAGGTTGCCTGTAGAAACTACGTTGACAAATTTGCGCGTTGCAAAGTTCACTTGTTCCTATGAGTCCCAGGATCTCATACCTTCGTCAAATTATGTAAATCGTAATAAGTGACATAAATCATCATGTCATAACTTCCTTTACAAGTGATACACCACAGAGATAAAGGAAACTGTAGTACTGAAACATTTATCGACGGCCCCTATTATACGTCTCTTCCGAAAGACAGGTGCAGCCTCAACCGATATGTCCTGTCTCAAGATTGAACCGGGGCCTCCCAGTTATCTACTAATTGGAATCAGGAGCTCAACTTCGAGGCTGCCACCAGTTGAGCTAAAACGAACGTCCCCTATACTGCTACCTGTAAACTCTGCAATTCAATTGTCATCGTTCCAAATGACTGACTAAAACGTAATTTGAAAGTTTATGCTAATGAAAAACTTATGATATGAAAACGAACTACCAAATTTTTGCATGAATCCAACCTAACGTAGCCTAAGTACCATCATCTGTAGTGACCACTGGCTCAATGCTTGCCGCTTGCTTACCACGTAATTGGACACATTTGACATCTCTGTTTGTACTTCACTAGAACGCCTTTCAAATTTGTACAAAATGATAGTGTTCAACTATTAGAAGCTTAAATGCTGACATACAAGTGAAGTCTACTTACATGGAGTACGCACGTTGATACTTGCTGTGCCATATGGCGGGATACCGTTCCACGCATGGCATAGGTAGAGTCCTGTGTCGTTCTTACGTACATTTGGTATGGTGAGAACACCCGATTTCTCGTTAGAAGTTGCCGCCGCTGGTAGACCACCAATAGATTTGGCCCAAAAGAAGACAGCTGGAGGGTACGAGTCTGTTCTGCACGTTAACTGCAGGGTTGTCCCCTCTTCAGCCACAGCGCTTCCATCTGCCTCACCGTTAGGCTGAGTAAATATTGAAGTACCAGTTGGCGGATCTAAAAAAAGGGAGAAAGATAGATAGATAGAAAGCAACATGAGATTGTCACAATAAAATAATGACCTTGCGATTTTTCTGGGATTTTATTTGATGCTCAGAGCATGCTTCTCTATCTAGTCAAGAAAACGTCGCGTGTACAAAGTCTAAATTTCATTTCAATCGGATAATGGTAATGGTACTCACGTCTAACGTCCAAAGTGGCTGTGTCCTCCAAGGATGCGCCGCCCAGGAAAAGAACTTCTAGCCTGTATGTCCCCGCATCGCTCACAGCGACATTGCGCAATCTGAAACCGGCTTGACCGACTCTCTCCACACGACCTTCGTACCTTGGTTGGACTTTTAAATCGCCACGGTGAAACATGATGGTACCAATAACTGAATTGATCCAATGGATGAATAAAAATTCAGTCTCCTCTGTGAACTCCCATTGAAAAACGACATCTTCTCCGATAGTGGCCGTAAGATGCCCTGGGACTTTTGCGAATCGAGGTTGCCCTAGTTGGAGAAAATCGTAAACGGTTACTTTCTATGTCAAGCAGACGTCAACAGAAGAATGAAGAGAAATCTGAACTCGAATACCAGCAAAGATATACTGGGATTGCCTGAGCTAAGCATTCTTGCTAATTAAAAGTTAAGACACGTTTTAATCATTTTCAATGCATCAACATTCCCCCCCCCCCCAGCTCTAAAAGGTTTTCCGCCATTATCAGTATCGAAGACTAAACGCTTTTTCATATCTTAACAACGAATTCCTGACCATCAAGATGTCGGATCGGTGAAGATTTTGGTACGCAATGAACAGCACAATTCTATCAAATGGCGTATAACATAAATATTCAAACCTATCGGTAGCTGTAATACATTTCCATTATGACATCCTGTAAAAAGACGTTTTATGTTATTTACATATTGAGTACATGTCAGTAACCAAATTAGTTACATGGTTGTAACTAAACAGATGAAGCTCTCAAAAACGAGAACGGACATCTTGTTCTTCTTAAGTATCGACGATAATTCTTCAGATGTCAAAATATCTCCTTTTATAACATATAGTATATACGTAAGCACTATGAAACAAAGTATATGAAAGGCAAATTTTTCGCCTGCAACAATGGCCACTACGAGAAAGGGTACCACGGGCCAAGTCATCACACCGTAGCTAAACATTATCTAATAGAAATCTAAACTCCTTGTCGTGTGACCGTCGGCAGGCCCTCTCCCACGAAAGGAATTAGGTCTACAAAGCTCTTGAAACCACACCTGCAAAAAAGCATGTGTCTGTTCCTGTTTTAAAACCTTTTTGACGACAATAATACATTTTCTGTGTCAACCGTATCACTCCGCGGTCCCTATAACAACGCCTCCGCCGGAGGTATGGCTGTCTCAATGTAGTCAAATTACCGTGTAAACTTTGTATTCAGGCGCTATACGACTGGGCTCACAAGCTGTTATCATTAATGGTAGGACGATCCTAACGTCTTGTATTAAGGGTTATGGTATCACTGTCATTGCCATATCTATAGAGGGCATACATAGCAGGACGTCTAATATAAAACACAATATGGTGGGCACTTTTATCTCGGCAATACAGAACAAACATAGTGATACTGGTCTGACATTGTTGTATGCGCTTACGTTGAAACTTGATACTCGCGACCGAAACCATTACGTGGAAGAAAAGCATGTTAAGAGAAGACTTCCGAAATTTCGAAGGTCCCGACGATCAATAGTCCACTTGCCTGGCTTGGGTTGTGGCCAATACGGTTCAATATATTTCCATTTTCATTTCTGAACTTTTAACGGGCTGTAAAATGTGTCTTTCAAGCAGACTATTTTAACAATTGAGCTGTAAATTTGATTCATTTTAGAGCAACCGTAACATTTCTTACCTGTGCAGATAGTCAAGGTGGCCATCCATACCAGGAACACCAGCGGTAAAGATCCGCGTTTAGCCAACACATTTCTGAACATGTTGCAACGTTTGCGCAATGTTCAAATCTTCTTCTTCAAATCAGTCGGCAAGTTTGGTCGTATCTTTTGGAGAATCGCAACCGTACAAGACCGTCCTACTATCGACGTGGTGCGGACATGTAACAAAGCGCATGTGCGAACAATGGTTACGTGTGCCTATTGGTCGACAGGCGGTGACTAGTAAGCTGAATACAGTCTACCCCCAGAGAGCATCTTTTGTGGTAACATTTCATAAGAATGCACTTGTTTTATATTTATTTTATTCTATTCGCATATGTTTTCAGAGTATTAGGCAGGAAGCTTAATTAAGCTTATTTGAAGCCTTCTACTCAAAACATACAAAAAGAGACATAATAACATACACAAATACAGAATGGATAAAAGGAAAATGACAATAGACAATACAAGTTGGTATCTATCAATAAATGAATCTGCCTGTACAATGGATGTAAGTATGAACTATATCGAGTATATTACAGTTTTGTGAGTATGAGAGTGACGTAGAACCGCGTAACAGAAGAGAGCACTTCCTTGTTTTATATAAATTTTCAGCGCACTTCGGGAACTATCTTTTATAACCCCACGTGTGATCATAATGTCAGTATCTTCAGACTTAAAGTTAGGAGGGAGCGATACTGTAGTTACAGCAGGACTCTCGCTGGACAGCACCAAATTGCGTTGGAAATTGCGCCAACTTTGCGAAATTTTGCCAATTCGCTTGAGGTCACTCTAACGCGCGACATTGTGTATGAAGCGGGGTAATAGAAACCCCAGTGTTGTCACTGAATTAAAACGTACAATGATTAGAAATGCATGAAAGGAGATATTCAGAGAGAAAACGATGTCAACATATAATACTTGGCGCAACATAGGTAAGATATCCTAAAACATATAAATTGCGCCGATTTGCCCCATTTTACTAATTGCGTAGTTTTTGAAAATTTACGAATTGCGCCACTTTGCGAATACACGTCGCAAGCAATTTGTCGCAATCAAATGATATGCCCGCTTTAGGCTATGAGCAAACGATTGACACACAACGAATCCAGTACACCGGAGTACAGAGCTTATGTAAACAGAGGTTGAAAAGCGAAGCGTGACCTGTGCCCTTACTGTTTCTTTGCACACTGAAACATGACTCTAGGCAAAGGTATATTCATTAGGAACGGTGTCAATGGCATATCGCATGTTAGAGTTGACATGTATGGTTAGCGGTGGCCCAGGCATTGAGATGGTGTAGGCAATCACCTTGTTTGATACAAGGACTTTTAAAAGACCATACAGGTAGCGCTACTGCATTTTGTGAACCAACTCTTTGTATATAACAACAAAAGAAAACCTATCGTGCGTTGTCAACGGATTACATCGAAGTTCCTCTTTTACTTTGGAGAATGAGTCACACCTTTCACTTCCAGCCACCCACGCAAAGGGCAGGGCGTTATGACCCCCTCCGTGATGTCGTTAAAGACCCAGATCTAACCCTCGAAAAAGGAGAAGTAGAATCTCACTGACGAGTCACTGTTGAAACGATATCACGGGTACATGTACAACCTATCTTGTATGTACGTGGTAATTTCATTCTCACCTTTCTGAATTTAGTAACAAATTGCATCTTATAAAAAAACTGACACAGGAGCACAGAAGGGACAGTTAATATCTAATCAACAACTAGTTGAAGGTATAAGGCCCTGAGAATATTGAGTCGGTCTCTCTTGCTGTCTTCTTCCGATGAAAGTTAGTTTCATAGTTGGTTGATATGAAGCTGTCATTGTGATTGTGTATAATGATAGATACAACTATACGCTGCGAATGCCAAATACTTTACTTGAAGTCTATAGTTAAGTATAATTCCCTGAAACGTTACCACAATTGCTTGATAGTGCAGAGAACTGTGATTTTTTGGGGGAGGGGGGCTACTAGATTTGAATAATGTTGACGGCGCTGTAGTATAGTACTTCAAAGTAACATTTTTTTGCAGTTTTGGTGCGATCTACTAGGTTTTTGATGCAACAGACAACCAAGGAATACACCTTGTGTTCGTTAGCACACGTGGCACCATATGATACACCCAGTGGGGAATTCCGATTGTCAAGGAATAGAAAACTCCACTGCTAGGGGCTTCCCATTTAGGGGAATTTCACCAGCTATGAAAATAGCACTTTATTTGATGTTCCAAAGTCTAGAGGGTAATGGTACACGCCTGTTTTCGCACTTGGTTTTCGCAAAAGGGAATGAGTCACCTGATGACGTCAGGTATATTTACCTGAGTACAACAAAGGACCCCTCCAATGTGTAAAGGGGGTATGAAAAATTAAAGATCTGTCTTAATGGGTGATAATGCAAGAGAATCTCAGCCATTTGAAAGAACTTCTTACTCGACAAAATGTTTGCATATGGCAGGTTTCGACAGAGAAATAGAAAGTAGGCATTCCTTCCCCGAAAATAATTTCCCCGACAGAGAATGGAACAGTCCGTGCCAGTGACTTCCGAATAGCTCTTCCGAATCGGCGAATGGTAACGGTACTGGGCAACTGACCACACCATGTTTGAAGTGTGAACATGGCGGAGACTCGTGCCGATCTCTACCTGCGTATCTCTCAGAATCTCAAAGAAAATGAAGTCAGGGACCTTCGTGGCTACGTTGAAAGCACTGGCCTTTTACCAGCACGTGATATCCAGCATATAAATCCGAATGAGATCTGCATTAAACTGGATCGCAACAGGACGTTGTGGGAGGGAGAGCCTACACGTTTGGAAGACCTCATGACAAAAATCGGTCGAAAAGACTTTGCAGAGGAGGCGAAGAAGATTGCAGCACAAGAAAGGCAAGGTAGGACTACGCTGTGCAACACACATTATATACATTAACGTCCGTACACATGTTCACGTTTGTATGTTGCTAGGAGCCATTGTTGTGTGCATAGTGCTGACAGTGCCTGGTGAGACAAAGAAAAACAGATTTCTTAGTAAGAGCCAAAATTCAAAAAAAGGAGAGAAGTTGCTGAATGATTCAATGACACCTTGCTTCCTGCCATAAGCTAGCACACCATTTCGAGTGAATAATATCAGGTCTAGAGCATGACCTAATTAAATATATAAATAAAAATGCAGAATATTTGGCATGACGTCATAGTTTCCACACAAGTACAAGTAAACCCTGATAAATATTGACGGGACATTTTCGGCATGACATCGTAATGCTGTAATTCTAATGATGAGATGATAGTAAATTTAGATACCAATGGATGAATTCAATAAATTGATCGATTTCGATGCGATCTGATATGTCTTGAATACGACTGTAAACTAAAGGTAAGGTACTGCGCTCATTACGACACAACGGACCTATTGGACAATGTCCCTAACTATTTTAAGAAAATGTCAGAGGCGTCTTGACTTTGTTTGAAAGGTTTTCGCTATATATTGTCGTAATAGCATTAAGTGCCAGGGACTTTCCAAGACAGGAACAAATCGGGGATTCCCAACAGTCAATAAGGTAGCATACGTACCAGGGACTTTCCATGACGGATAGCTATGAAACCATGGAGGACCAAGGCGAGCACTCTGATCGAGTGGAAAGTGGACGCCGTAAAGAATTTCGTGGAAAATGCGTTTGATATACTGTTGACGTAATGGCATTATAACATATAACTTGCAAAGAAATAGGGTACCATTTTAAGCCCTGAAATGGCCTGAAATTTTGATTGATGAGATGATCACAAGCAGGAGTGTCTGAGTACTAACGTTTAAGTTTTACAGACTTCATGTGATCTACAACTAAGAAACATACGGATTTTACGATCCGTACTATATGGACCGTCAAGCTTGTATAGATTACATAAAATTCGTCTAATTCCATAAAATCCAAACATTTCTTAATAGTGGATCGTATGTATTCCGTAAAACTCGAAAGAATAATTAGGCACCCTTGATAAATGACACCCTGTTTTGTGTACAGTTAACAAATTACTGACAGAAACTGGATAGTTGCCAAAATAATGCTTAGAAAAGGATTACGTAATAACAAGGAGGTTAAAATTCGGTTAAAGTACGCGACGAAATGCATTGTGGGTTATATGTCAAAGGTGACCGGTCCTAATTTGTAAACAGTTCTTATCTCGGTAAACGGTACCCGGCGGACCAACACCACCCACCCCAACACAGGATTCCCCTATAAGCCCGGACAGGCTTGAGAATAAGTGTGGAATATATTATATTTCAGGGGCAACATCGCAGAACATGTCCGTGGACACACCTAACGAGGCAATAGCAGGGCCCCCTGCAAAGCGGCCAAGGTTATCAGATACTAGTAAGTACTTACACAATACTCATACAGCAACGGAGGGTTAATGTTCCACCCGAGTGTGTATATAGTGACACGATGCCTGGTCGGTACCTTCAACCTTCGAATAAGCCATTTACGATTACCACCTGATGTACGACAATAACTAATGAATTAGTTAAAGCACATGGCAAACATGTACAGGAATTACGAATCCGTTCTATATTCATAAATTTTCATGTGTATTGTTTTATTGTAGTTCATCGATTATTCAAAAAAGGTTTTAACCCTTTTCAGACGAGGAGGGGCTTATGGTTTACTATTAATTGAGTATGCAAATTTGATGACGTCATAAGTCAAAATCCAAGATGGTGGCCCATCTCATTAGCATAGGTAAAAACAGTCAATTTTCCCTTCAAAATCAAAACTCCCTGGTATTTTTTATACCCCAAAAAAATCCAAAAATAGTTTTTAGTCTATTTTCTTTATGCATCACCGTGTTTTGGGGTTAATTGCTGAAAAATTGTATTTCTGAAAATTCAAAATGGCGGATCCAATATGGCGGATAGCTAAAAGATACATGGCGTAATTTCATGACGTCATTTTGACGTCATTGCTGTTGCTATTGACAACGAAAGTATTGGCAGACATGAATATTCTGTCTGTCACCATTTATGTTAACATTTTGTTGCATGCCTTTGAGTTTTACGGGAATACCCTATTTGTACGGTTGCAGCCAATAAAGTTACATGAATGACGTTAGAATTACGTCATATTACGTTATTATAACAACTAAGTTGTCGTCTTACATAGATTTCACTTATAAACCATCCTCTAAACAAAATTGATGGTCACACGTAGGTAGTTTGGGAGTTACAGGGGTCCGAAGAGGAAAGCCTCAAAAGCACCCCCGCCCCGTCCAAACCCGGTCTGAATAGGGCAAATAATATGTGTCCATTCATCATCTTTTTTAGACGTTCTTTAAAGGAGTCCTCAACTCCAGAAGGGGGTGTTATTTTCCACTAGATTATGTATCAATAAATACATAATCAGACGACTTTTAAAAGAATTCTGCTTGTGGTGAATTGCATAAGGTGTGTTTTTTAAAACAATATGATACTCACTAAACCCGTGCAGACCCTACCCATGAATTCCCTATGCGTAAACATACATCTTTAATCGTAAATATTTTTGGCATAAAAATCGAGGGTGGTTAAAGGAAAGCTACAAAAAAAATTGAAAATCCTTCTATGCTATGGTTGATATATTCCAAAGTCAAATTCATACTTCAAGTTGCTTCACATAAGTCCGTCATAGTTCTAGGATTTTCCACAGTTTGCAACTTATGCCGTGCTGACGCCTTCTCACCTGATAATTGAATTATATGACGTTAGTGTTTCAAATTTTTCACCTAATGATTGTATTATATGACGTCAGTGGTCTAAAATCCAATCATCAGGTGAAAAATTTGAAACACTGACGTCATATAATTCAATTATCAGGCGAGAAGGCGTCAACATGGCATAAGTTGCAAACTGTGGAAAATCCCAGAACTATGACGGACTTATGTGAAACAACTTGAAGTAAGAATTTGACTTTGGAATATATAAACCATAGCATAGAAGGATTTTCAATTTTTTGTGTAGCTTTCCTTTAAGCACAATAAGAAGGCCAATTGCTGAGAAGATATAAAACAACACATAGCAAGACGAGTTTTTCTTAACCCCCTTACATTCATTTTGTAATCTAACTTTTGTCAGGCCTTGTCAGGCACATTTTATTAAGCCATAGGCTGAGGTTTTTTTAAATTTAATTAATTAGAAAATAGAGGGTCATCTGGGGAATTTATTAGAATGCTGGATGCTTTTTCATGCGCACGGAACTAGTGGGTACTTTATCGTATACTGTAAAAAATATCAATTTTTACTTCCTAAAATTATCATCTATTGGAAAATAGCTCCCCCCTCTGGCCTTTAGGACCCCTTTAAAGAAGAGGCAAATAAGAGGTGGACTTCAAAATCTGACATACTTAAAATCCTCTACAGGACACGTTATGGACATGCCGATGAAGTTGACGTTAACACGGCAGGATAACAACAGAAGGAAGATCTTTATCTCCCCCCAAGCGGAGAAGATCATCTCCAGCCTCCCGCCGTGTCCACTGGACGTGGTGGCAGTGGTGGGACCAGGGAGGAAGGGAAAGTCTCACCTAGCAAATCTGCTGTGCCAAAGAAAGTCTGGATTTCAACTTGGACACGAACTAGACCCGGAAACAAAGGATTTCTGGTTCTGGATGGGTCCCCATCCCGTTCAGTCTGGCCTATTTCAGATGGTTATCGACACTGAGGGTAAGATCTTACATTAAGAACAATTTTGAATTAAGAACATCATTGTTTAGAAATTTAAAAAAAATGCTAAGAAACAATAAAGAAATAAAATCAATTGTTGCATCGATGAAGGTTAGACATCCAGGTAAAAAGATACGCCAAATAGGAGTTACTCAAGCCGCTGGATAAAATTTTGAAACGGTCAGACGTGTGAGGAAGCATCCACTACCTCTCGTCAGTGACACCGACACTGACGAAAGGTAGTGGATGCTACTTGAAACGTCTGACCGTTTTGAAATTTTTATCCAGTGGCTTGAGTAACTCCTATTCAGGGAAAACCAATTGCTGTCTATAATCAGTTGCCTTTATTTTTCATACAGTAAATAACGGCAACGGATGTCTTTGAAATATTTACCGTTAGCACAATACGTACTACGTTCAAGAACAAGTTTACATGTACTTGCCTATCAACGCTTTACCTTGTGATGTGCACCTATAATAACGAGTGTCCAATATAGAAACGTTACATTTTGACAATTTCACAGTAATTGACTGAAGCACTAGTAGGTGACCGGAAAGGTACCCCCCCCCCCCCCTCCTACACACAAAATACCATGATAACCAGAATGGGATAAAGTAAGCCAAACTGACGTTTGCAGGTCTTGGTTACTACGCTAACGAGGAAGTGAAGGAAAAAGACATCAAGCATCTCGTTTTAGCCACTCTTCTGTCCAACCAGCTGGTGTTAAACCTACAAGGCAATCTTGACCAAGACTTTCTTCCCAACCTTAGGTATGTCGTTTGCAAGTGTATTTAAGTTTGAGATAGCGATAATGATACGGACTGCAACTATTTCTCTAACAAGAACAGCTAGTAATACATAATCGCGGTGGTACCGTTGTGTATGCGGATGTAATACATTACACATAAGTCTAGTTCTCACGCAATATTACGCAATTTACGTTGTATTTTTTGCTTTAAAAAATGCAATTGGTTTACCCCATGTTTGACCTATTTCGTCTTACTGGCGAACATGGTAAAAGTAGACAAAGCATGTGAAAATCTCTCACATTTTCTGATAACCATACATAAAATCCATAATCAAAAATATCTATTTCAATGTTTTATTTCAGGCTGATGGGAGATTTAGCTGAACATGTCCGTGTTCAAGCAGACGGAAACGATGGAGGAAGCAATCTTGGTGACCACTTCCCCGAGTTGTGGGTTGCCGTGAACACCCACTTAAAGACACCGCAGGTAAGAGTTACAGTAATTCTTTTAAAATATCAAAGATGACCTATCCGACTTCAACACATGTTATGTCTCTATTGCATTATATAGTCGTACAGTTTAACATTTCTTTAGAAAACACATCTAGTCTAACTGTTATAAAAATGTAATCACCCATATGACATAAACGAGAGTTCTGTAAACCTTGTCATTGCCAATGTGTCCTGCGCAGTTCTATAGTCATAGAATAGCTTTTTTGTCTCAATTTGTTTGAAAAACTAGTTGAAGAGAGACATCTTCTGATTTTTTACATAGACTTTATCCAAGTCATTATTCAGTTAAGGCATATTTTTCCACCAATACAGGGGAAATGTGGACGCTTAACCCCTGATGAGTACCTGGAAGTCATGCTGGAACCAAAAAGTGGCAACTCGAAGGCATTAAGTGAACACAACGCAACGACGGATGCAGTGAAAGCTTTCTTCCCAAAGAGACATCTTCGACTGATTCCCCAACCCAGTGCAAACCCGGATATACTCAGGCATGTTACTAGTATTTTGTTTCCCACCGAGAAATGTATTATCATTGCAAGTAATTAATGCGTATATGACCATTTGATGCCATCATCAAATGGCAAAGCAAAATATTATTACTTAGTTGCTATGTTATCTTCATGACCTTCAGCATGCTTGACGAAGCGGAGGATTGTGCTCTTGAGTCGAAATACAAAGATGCTGTCGACGACTTTAGACGTGAGGTGTGGAACTCTCATTCTGTCAAGAAAATCAATGGAGATTACATAAAAACGACAGGTATGTTTTTGAGTCTGGAATCACTCTCTGAGTTTATAAAATTAAAGACTCCAGTAAAACTATATAAAGGCCGGATGATGTAAACTATAAGCTTCAGTGTGCTGCTGGCAGCCGTGCAGTGCACATCAGTGGAGGCCTGCCTGAGACAGTTTTCCAAGTACAAGTTACTCTTCAACTTGTGTTTGAAATAACAACAGATATCAGAAATGAAAGTCTTGCTATTCATCAAGAAGGACAATTAGCCCAGAAATAAGATAATGACAACAATTGTGTGTGATTTAGTTTGAGACATTGGCTGGCAGTTCTGTGTACAGTTCTACAGAGCCCCAGTCTATACTGGTTTCTTAGACTACAAGGTAGACACCAAAATTACAAGTCATATTTCTAGACACACAACTACCAATTGCTAATGTGGGGAAGACATTTTCAAATTGGAAACGGAGTTACAGTTAGATATTCTGACACTATATTGTCAGGATTGATTTGAAAATTTGAACAAGGCTGATTTTTCAAAACCTGAAAGTTGTAGATAGTATTGTCTTGATTATCCAAGGGCTCTCATCTGGCACTATCTGGCGTAGCACTAAATCAGAACGAACATTCCCGAAAACATCTCACCTGAAGCAACCTGAAGCAACGGTCCTTTAAACAATGTTTGTTTCAGGGCTTCTCGATATCATGCGATACTGCATCAAGGAACTCAACGACCCAGACGCCATACCGTCTGTTCTCGGCGCTCATGAGGCTATGGTGGAAGGAGAGTGTCAAAGAGATTTTAAAGAGAACATGAAGCAGTTCAAGGACACCATGGAGAAAACGGTGAAACCGTTGATGCCGACTACCGAAGAGAATTGTAACAGAAGAATCGAATCAGCAATGGAGAGTGCAGTTTCGAAGTGGGACAAGGCTGGAAAATGGAAGAAGCGTATTAAGGTAAAAAGAAATATATATATTCATGGACGATGTGTTGGCGCCCGCGAGTGTGTGTCATGTATTTTTTCTTCATTTTTTGAATTTCTTATAAATGGTTATAATTGGTCAGAATCACCCATGCAATGCCAGCCTTTCTAGAGCTGAATTCTTGCAAGGTTCAAAATCACACAATACACATGGGCAACAGATACATGTGTTTGTGTGTGTGTGTGTGTGTGTGTGTGTGTGTGTGTGTGTTTGTGGATGTGTGTGTGTGTGTGAGTTGTGTTCGAACTGGAGAGGTGAAAAAAACGAGGTAGAAGACAACTCAGGTTGCTTCGACGAGCATCATGTCAAAATGTTGCCGCCATTATTTTTTCTCATCGTTTCCTCCCGACGCCCTAAGACGCTTGACATATGACATGAATCATTTTATTTTTTACACTTTACTTTTGAATCGAAAAACAGAAGGCAAAGGTGGTGTTAAACGGCAATAAAGATTAAACAGGGAACCGTTTAACGATATCCACGATTTGGTTATATGTCTGAGAAAAGCTGTTGAAGCGATGCTATCGTTCATGTATTACAAATGATACTCGTTACCTTGAGGAAAGCTTATTATCTTCGCCGAGTACTATAGTACTCGGGGAAGATTATCACTGCACGAAATGGCCTCGGATCCCGGCGGATACGTACAGGGATTCTTCCGGAAATATTCCAAAGCCCGTGTGGATTTAGTCGGATCCGTTAGTTACGTTGGATCCGACTGTATTCGTCAGTATCCGTCAGTATCCGCCAAAAATACAGAAAAAGCCATTTACGTATCCGCCGGGATCGGAGGCCATTTCGTGCAGTGTATGTATTTGGTTGAGGCAGCTGTTTGGTGGGTCTGTGTGTATGTCAAGAGCATAACTCAAGAAACCTTTGATGAATCTTTTTGATTTTTGGTGGTAGTGGTTGTGCAAAGGAAGGTCAAGTTAAAAAATGGTTCACCTTGCGTTTTTCAACAGTACTGCAGCGGACTTTGTGTGGATGTGTATTTGTATGTGGACAACATAACTCCAGAAGCTGTTTATGGTTCTGTATGATATTTAGTGGATGGCTAGGGTTTACAGAAAGGAAGGTCAAGTTCGATAATGGGCCTTCTAGCGGGTACCTAAGGTACTGCAGCGGAGCTTCAAAATTTTGGAGCATATTTTCTGAAAGTGCTATGGTCATAATTTTTGTGTGGTAGATAGCTCATGCCACAGAAATTAAGTTGTGTAAGATTGGGCCCCCTAACGTCTTGTTTGGAACTGCAGTGGGTGTTTTTGTTTTGACCTTCGGAAATGAATAACTTGAGAAGGGGTCGACAGATCGTCGTGAAGTTTGGTATGTAGAGAGCTCAGATGGTGCTTTACACAATCAATGACCAATTATGCAAACCAGGAGCTAATCTGCATAATTAGTAAGGATAGTTTGTAAATCCACTACATTAGATAATGGGGCATGTGACAGTATTCCCGAAACAGGTCAACAGAGGGCCTTGCCTAAAAGTATAAATAAACAGATGGGGCACATAAAATAAAACAGATGGGGCAGTCTGCACTCCAAGCAGAGGTGTGGGTCCGGTTGGTTTTTATCGTGTTCAGTTTAGGCATTTTTTGTCCAACACACGGTTGGAGACATAACGAAAAGGGGACAAAGTAGAAAGCCTGACAAAAACATATAAAAACATGTCAAAAACCAGCCGAACCCACTCCTCTGCTCAGAGAGTACACTGCACCAAAACTGCACCACTGCTAGGTATTACCTAGCACCGTATGGAAAAGTCATGTACTTTATCTTGCAAAATGTGTATGATATGGAATAAAGATTTATTCTATTCATATATATTGACTATACCATTTAATTATAACTTTCAATTTTTTTGATGCCCAGTTATAACATATATCAGCACACTATACACATATACTAGTCCTGTACCACCAAATGATTTTTATCCCTATCTAGACTGGACTCATTCCCCCCCCCCCATCATAACTTTCAAACGGTATGGTGTATGATCAAGTTTGCAGGGGGTGATAAGCATGTAAATATTAATCACTCTCCACAATAAGCCTTGATTATTTGGCGAGGATAATGTGTTCGTGGAACTCTAGTTTATTCTATTGCCTTTAAATAATCTTTTTTATCATTACAGGATCAAATGGAGACAGAACGCGTTGCCTTACTCGAACTTAACAGTTTCAAGTCCAAGGCTATCTGCGAAGAAATCATCAATGAAGAGGACCGATCTGTCCGACGTAAGTTTGGATGTGGCGTCTACAACACAATCGGTGGTTTCAACGCATACAAAGAGGATATGGAAGCCGTGTGCTTCACCTACAGGCAGAAAGGTGATGTATACTTCTGAAAATCTGTACAAATGGGGTCCCAAATAACAAATCAGTGGTTTCTGATAATGGATTAAAAGGGGTTGAAACGTACAGTCCAGTTACCGAGCATTCAGAACCAAAACGAGCGTTGGGTAACATCTTTCTTGTCTGTTTTGTATTGCAGAAACTGTACCTCTATAATCTTTCTTGTTATTATTTAGCTTCCGGAAAAGGCCCGGCAGTTGAAGACGTACTTAACACATTCTTCAGCACCACGGAGACATCAAGGGGAAACTCGATCTGGAACACTGAACAGAAGCTGGTTGAAGAAGCGAAAAAGGTATTCATGAATTTAGCATGGAACCTCTTCAGTGTTATTAGAAAGAGACAAAACCCTTTTACGATTTTAGGACTGACTCCTCTCTCTTTGGTTGATATTCTGAACAGATCACTTCTGACTTTCCGCAAATTTGACGTTAGGGCTTAGTTAATCAATGGCAAATGTAGCATTAGATATCTCTGTTTTCTATATTGTTTTCCTGGCAACTTGTTTAGGCCCTTAGCAAAACAGCTGTTCGAGTGTGAACTGTGCAGGAGGAACATTTAAAAAGGACTCTAATCATTTGAGCAGATTAGAAAAAAACGTAACGGATCAAAATAGGTTGAAATATCGATTTCACAGGCTCTCAATCAACATTCGTAATTTCAAAATGATAGATACTATATGTAGGTACCTATTTGTGCATTTAAGTCATGGATTCTCTGTATGAAGGTGAATGATCTGAAGATAACATACAAGAAACTAACGAGGTGTTTTTTCTGGATTCACAGACGGAAGAGGCCGATGAAAGGGCAAGGGTAGCAAGAGAAGAAGCTGCTCTAACCGCTGAAGCAAAGAATCATGCAGAGGCCGAGAAAGCCAAAGAAGTAGAAAAGAGACGAGCAGCAGAAGTGGAAGCAAAGAGACATGCTGCTGAGGCTGAGGCTGCAAGACAAGCACAGCGGGCAGCAGAGGAAAGGGCACGGAGAAGGGGACGAAAGAGGTCGAACATTTTCGGGATTTTCTGATACTGACATCGAGTTCCACGACCTCATACCTTGGCCAAATGCTGTTAACTTTTTCGGGTGACGTATCATAAATTTTTCTCGGTCATTATGCCAATAAGGTCCTCATTTGCATAAATCATATCAGTTGATCATCTTCTCTACCCAAAGTAACTCAAATCATAAAAGTCTTATCTTAGGCTATTGTCGCATTTCCTCATAAATTATGTGAATGAGCCCCTCATTTGCTAGATTTTGTCTGGTAATTTCCACATTTGCTTAACTTACATATGCCACAAGAATGAAATTCCCATCATTTCCACAATTGAATTATGGAATTTTCTCATTGATTATATAAATTGGTCTTCATTTGCATAATTGATGTCTATCGATATTCCTCTCTTTATCAGTTACATATATCAGGTATTTGTGAGTCGTATTATGGAATTCAGTGAATTTCTAAGTTGTCCTCATTAATTGCGCTAATTACATACCAAAAATCGTGGCGATCCGTCAACCCACTTGAGTTATTCTATTTTGAAATAAATTGGCTTGTGCAATTCTAGAAAAACCGCTAGGGGACCAAACCAACACAAAACAACATACTCTCCCTCCCAATAGCTATCAAAGACTCAAACATCATGACCATAGCATGTCCAGAATGGAGATATCAAAACAGGGAGCTGCGCTGCAGTGTAATAATAACAAGCCACTAGGGGCCCTGAATCTAATCATTTTGAGGTCTCATTAAAACCTATCCACATACCAAGACCAAGTACCAAATACCAAGACATTTCGCCCAGGCATTCTTGAGGTATCATGTTTCAAACACACACACACTGCATGTATAGATATTTCTGAACTGAAGAACTGTTTATTCGGTGCAATTTAACTGCTCGACAATATGTAGATTTAGAAGGTACACAAAGCGAAATTGATAATGATGGATTTATCACTAACTACTCATGAATTTAATAAATATTATGAATATCACAGTCAATAGTTACATGGATAATATTCCATGCAAATGGAAGCACAATCAACTAGATAAGGATTCTTGCACGAAGGTGTGTTTTTGGTTTAGAGTTTGACAATCTTGTAGAAGAAGAATTTTGTATAACTTCTATTCAAATAAAACACGTCAGGCTTATTTTTGAATAACGAAATTACCAAGTTACCATGAAATCTTGGGAGACATAATGTGAGGTATAGTTGCTCTTTTTAATTCTTGAAATACGTATTTCATTGTACATTGATGTAAAGAAACACAGCGACAAATACAATGAAGATCAATAATTGGAATGATTGTGACAACCCTACTAAACATACAACAAGCTGTAAAACCAGTACTTGTAGTAATATAATGATTTGATTATACAAATACAAAATAAATACAATAAAACACTGCATTGCTGGCAGGCATACATATGTAGGCAATATTAGTTTTATCAATGAACACATGTGAATGATGAATGTAACTTCTTTTATATAGGCTTAAATGAAATGAGATATGTAGCATACGCAACAGAGCTACAAGCGATACATATATTGGAAAGTCTTTAATACGATATTTGAAAAATGGAGTGCGGTCTTGATACAGTGGTCATAATGATTGTAAACGTGCATTATTGAATACATGAAAATCGTTCTTTGTAATGGATTTGTTGTACATGTATACTATAGATATAACGTTTTAATCGAGGCAAGCGGTTCTGCATGTCTTTGAGTAAAGTGTAGTTTCAGTTTTAGAAAGTATTAATTAATTGCATACTGTGAAACGCGTAATCAAGAAATAAAACAAGAATCAAAAAGTACTAGAAAGGCAACATTTGCGGGAGCAAATGCAACATGTTTCGCCCATTTCCCTCCCCACGCAAAAAGCGACTGTGGCATAGAGGCTAACGATGTAGATGTAGGACCGATAATGCAATATGGCGCAGGCATGACACTGTTAATATATGCAAAAAGGCGACCAACAAAACTTCGCCATCAAGCCGACTATCTGGTACCACAAACAAAACAAGTTGCAGACGATTGTGTGTGGAGAAATCTTCGCCTTTTTATCTTCGCCGTGTACTATAGTACTCGGGGAAGATTATGTTTTTGGTTGAGCCAGCTGTTTGGTGGGTCTGTATGTATGTCAAGAGCATAACTCAAGAAAACTTTGATGAATCTTTATGATTTTTGGTAGGTGTGTAGTGGTTGTGCAAAGGAAGGTCAAGTTCAAAAATCGTTAACCTGGCGTTTTCCAACAGTACTGCAGCGGACTTTTGATTTTTCTGTGTTTGTATGTAGGCAAAAAAAGTGACGGAAACGTTGATGGATCTCAATGATTTTTGGTAGGTAGGAAGAGATTGTGGAAACGGAGGTCAAGTTTAAAAATGATTTATCTGGCGCTTTCCTACAGTACTGCAGCAGGCTTTGTGTGTGTGAGAGTTTGTATGTCGCCAGCATAACTCGAGGAGCTATTGACGGTTATGCATGGTATTTAGTGGATAGTTAGGGGTGTCAAAGGGGAAGGTCAAGTTCGATAATGGGCCTCCTAGCGGATATATGAGGTACTGCAGCAGAGCTTCAACGTTTGAGGCCAAATTTTCTGGAGGCGTCAGGTTCATGATTTTTAGGTAGTATATAGCGTCTGGGACGGCAAGTGAGTGGTGTGAATTATGGCCCCCTAGCTGCTCGTTTGGAACTGCAGTTGGCGTTTTTGTTAATACCTTTGGAGACGAATAACTTCAGCAGGGATTGACGGATTATCATAATTTATGGCATGTGGATAGTTTCGGTGATGTTTTACATAATTGAATACTTGTCATGCAAATAAGACGATAATTTGCATAATAAATGAGTAAAGTTTATTAATCCGCCTAAAGCTTGTAGTCGAATTTCATGCAAGTGCTATGGTAATGATTCTTAAGTGGTGTATAGCTCTTGGGGCAGGGAGTAACTGATGTAAGTTTAGACCCCCTAGTGGCTTGCTTAGAACTGCAGTGGGCCTTTTTGATGTTACCTTTGGAGGCGAATAACTCGGATAGGGTTTGATGAATTTGCATTGTTTTGGACAGGTAGGTTATTGAGGTAATGATTAACAAATAACGACGTAAGAAATTGTAATCAGGGGCTAATTAAGTGGTGAAATAGGCTTGTTCATAATTGTTACCTCTTGTCGACCTATATCTAAGGACAACACCTGCTTGTCAGTAGAGCTGTGTAAAGAGATTGATGCTCTCTGGGGTGACCTCACTGCAACCGGCCAAATTACACTCCCGCTGTGAATGTAGCTAAAATAAACAAACACATGACTGTGCGGGGCAAGTCAAAACAAACTTTGGACACAGCTTTTCTGGATTCACCATCATGTTTCAACTGCTCAAGTGTGTAAATACAGGGCATGTTGCAAGAATTCTTTACGCAACACTTATGAGAAAACAATGAAAATGTTGGTAATCGATGCATTTAAGGAATTTGTGCAAGCAGCAAGCACTGCAGAATGCATTTTACTAAGCTTTATGTGGTTTGTAAAATGCCGTTGTATAATCACACTGGATGTGGACCACAGTACTTCGTAGATAAGAGTAAGAAAAGGTTCTTGCACAGATAGCGAACATCCTCAATACCAAGATAATCTTCAAAACAGACCCGTGCTACCCATCAGGAGCGCTAGCTTTAATTTTGTACGTCTATAGGACCAACCCAGAAGCAGACAAGCACAATGTGCAACACCTGACTGAACTCCCCTCCAGGGTGTTTCAGACAGAGACACGAAAAAAGATATCCTAAAACAGTAACAGGTCTCACAAATCTAACAGTCTCCAAAAAAACAAGTGAAACAGGAGGCTTGAGAGAGATATTGTCAATAGCAGTAGGGACAAGAGTCATGGTCACTGCCAACGTTAACGTTTCAGACGGAATTGTCATTCGCAACAGTAGTAGGCATTGACCGTAAACACAGGTCATGATGTCCACACCATCCTCGTAAAATTTGACAGTGAAAGCAAATACAAGAAAGATTTACCCAAATGCGGTACCCATCAAAAGACAATGTTCAGTTCTCCAACGGTTACGGCAAGCGGACGGTCCAAGCACAACGAGAACAGTACCCTCTGGCATGGGTTGTACATAAAGTTTAATGTAAATCATTGGAGAAAATTGTTGTCCCCTTTGAGCGCAAAGGTAGTTTTTCCCAGGTCAGTTATATGTTGCCTTAAGTCTATTGGGATTTAAACCGTATGCAATTACAATACTGTAAGCCAAAATGTATAATCTTAAATAAATGGAACGCCTAGAACAGCTGCCTGTGTTAAAGGTTACACAACAACCTAACACAGAAGTCCACGATACTTGCATGATGTCAAGTTCCTGAATATACTCCTACGCGGAACATCTAGAAGACATGAGAGCTGACAGATCAACACAACCGGTCGATGTCTTCTGTTTCGTGAAAACCTTCCTGAATGGCCAACAACAGACTAAACATTTTCTGCCACAAGCAACGACATTTAGAGCAGACAGAAATGGAACAGGAGGGGTGATGACCGTTGGTACACAAGACGCCAATCCTACACAGGTCCATATTTCAGCCGATGGAGTGAAGTGCAATTAGCTACCACGCACAGTCACCAAACTATAGACCACAGTCAACAGCATTAACATCTTCAAACCACACTCCTTGCCTGAAGCAGCCTTGATCGATAGATTACAAAAACTCATATTTTTAACTTTCAAGTGACATCTTCACAATTTTCCTTGGTGATTGCAATTTCGACCTCTTCCTCCCCAAAACCTTATTATCTGTAACGGGACAGTTCAAGCTCCCACCGCTGACAATAATACCCTTCTAGATCACGTTTGTAGACATGTACATGACAGTATCAGAGTTACTGTTATGGACACATACTATAAAGACCACGACATGGTCTGTGTTGCCTTGATGATATAACATTAACAACAAACTGCTACTTAAGGTAATCCTGCCATTATACACAAAGCTACATTTTTAACATGTTAACCCTTGGCACATATAATTCGAACGCTCTTCTAACGACAGCAATACTTACCAAGGCATTGCTTGTAATATACATTTCCTATCTGTTCATTTCCCAAGATAGACTCAAATTAATATATGAGGTAACATTTATAAACATAATAGATTTTTAAATTGCTCTCTGCACTCTTTATAGAAACCCTTGCTTATTCGGCGAAGATATGTGTTCGTGGAACTCTAGTTTAAACAAGTGCCGGTGGTTGCGATGAAAATACAACTTTTTTAGTACAACGCTACGCCACACATTTTGTTTAATGCGCTATCGATCAGCGCCGATATTCAAAACTTCCCCGGCCGCGGGGCCCGATAGTGTAGAAATATAACAGGAGTTCACGCAAGGAGGTTGAAAATTCTTAGTTTTTTTGTCATTTTTAGCCAAAAACTTTAAACAATTACTCAAAGCAAGGGCCTCCTTGCTCAAGGTAAATTTTCACGCACTTCACAACTCTCTATTGTTAATGTTATTGTCAACGTCCCGACACGGGATGTTTCCGAAGGTGGGAAACTTTGGACACTTTGTGTGCACTATTGTGCGCACTGGTGTCCAATCTTGGTCACACAGGGGTAGAAAATTCATGTACATAGCGAGGAAATGTCAAGTTTCACCATAGTGTCCAAGCTTGCAAATTTGTGGAAATCCTTGTTTCCATGCAGTGTTAAAATAAGAAAAAACACCGTGTGTGTTGAAACATACCACCAGAAAAGTTTTGAACCTTCTCAATTGCACTTAACTTCAGTAGGACACAACAATAGCAACACAAGGATGGGAGCCAGGGAGTAGTGAAGTTGTGTCGGCAGTGCCCCTAATTAAATTGACTATTTCAACCAATCAGGTTGAGCTTGTTAAATCCGCGCTCTCTCATTGGCTGACCGAATTAGTCCACCTGGCCAGATGACTAAAGATGTGACCTAAAGGTCAGTGACCCCATATGAGTAAAATAGCCGATCTTCTCCCCAAAATACCCTCTAAAATCGTATTTCGAAGTGTTCTATGCCGAAAGTGCGAATGGGATTCTTTGAATATTTGTTCAATGTACCCCCATAGCAAATTTCAGGTCATTTGGATTTATTTCCAGAGCACAGGAGGCCAAAATGTACGTTTTTGGTCAAAAAAACCTCAATAAAATCACTTTCAAGGTCAATATCAAAAAAATGAAAAAGGCTCCCAGGGTATTTACCCACTCTACATGTATACCAAATTTCAGCTCAGTTGGTCCAGGGACGACCGAGCTGCGTCGACTGTAAGATTTGACAGGAGAAAGAAACCTTACGAACACAATATGTTGCGCCCAACAGTATGTTGGGCTCAACATAATAAAGACTATGATTCGTTTTGTTTTTACATTATCAAATATCGTCATCCATATTCATCCACTACTGAGGTGAAACAGTCACAACTTAACACGAGTTAATCTGCAGTACACGTTGTTCTTCTTTACGGCTGTTATCATTGCCAATTCAACTCAGTTTCAGCTCATTAATGAATAAGTCAACAGGTTTTAATGATGACACCAGCTTTATACCAAAACTCTGAATAGATATGTTAATGAGGTAAAGACAATTTAGGATGTCTTGAAGTAGTCTTCAAAAAGAAGATTAACTCAAGACAAAGTTATGCCAATAGTTCAATTAGCTACTGTTGTTCTAGTACAGTAACTAAATGTATATCTTATTACCTGGATGTCTAACCTTCATCAACGTATCAAGGATCAATACGGTAAGTTTTGCCTAAGCTCAGTGAGGGATCTGGAGAACACCAGCAGGAAGATTGCGGACTACCGGAACCATCTACGCTTCAGTTTGCGGTGCCTCAAGGTAAGTGTCACTCCTGTCAGTTTGCGCCTAAAGACCTCCGTCAGAGGCTTCAACGCCAACAAAATCATTCTCAACGCCGAAAGAAAGCTACTAAACGAGAGGGTAAGACAGATCAACTATAAACTGGACGGGCTGAACGCGAAAAAAGCTAACCTGGTACAAGTACTGAGGGAACAACTGTCAGAAGAGACCTTTGCAGAAACTGAGAAATTCATATCACACGGACAGCTCTCTCAACACGAGAAAGGAAAAGTCAGACAGAAGAACAAATTTGAACGTTTGGAACAGAAGGAAATGTTTAGTTCAGCAGACAAGGACCCCAACTGGAGATCTAGCAGTTCCAAACCCAAAATCATAGCACCAAGTAGAACAGACGAGAGGTGGGTTAAGAACCTGAGCAGTCACACTCTTACAGAACCGGAGGAATCCCTACTTTCCAAAGGGCTAAATTTCGCAGTAGCGCCTAACAAGATCCCCAATATTGACATTATCACAGAAACTGAATCAGCAATTCGTCGGGCCCATATACCATATAAACAGGCTGAAGCCTTACGCACCAAAGTAGCCACCACTCTGAAAGTCTCTAAACCCCCTTCTAGCAACATCACCCGGGAAGAACAAACTGCGCTCAAGGATTTGGCCACTAATCAAGACATAGTGATCCTTCCCGCGGACAAGGGCAGATGCACAGTAGTCTTAGACAGAGAACAGTATGACAGAAAAGTTCAAGACCTATTAGAGGACAAAGACACATACAGGCCCTTGAAAAAGAACCCCACAAACAAGTTCAAAAAGGAAATCCATAAAGCTCTCGAGAAATTGAAAGATGACAAGTTTCTGGACCAGGCCACCTATTTCAAGCTCAATCCCAATACAGAACAACCCCCAGCATTCTACGGCCTTCCCAAAATCCACAAACCCGGTGTCCCTCTACGACCCATAGTATCCGGTATAGGATCTGTCACTTATAACCTAGCAGGTTATCTGGCTAAGATCTTGGGACCGTTGGTGGGAAAGTCTCAACACCATGTACAGAATAGTGCAGACTTCGTCCAAAAAATCAAAGACATCACTGTAGCAGAAGATGAAATCATCACTTCATATGATGTGTGCTCGCTTTTCACTTGCATACCCCCTAAGGAGGCAGTATCGGTAGTTAGGGAAGCCTTGGAGGCCGACGACACACTTGCAGACAGAACCAAACTCTCCGTGGACCACATATGCGAACTGCTAGACCTCTGCCTAGGGTGCACTTATTTCACTTACAAACAACAGTTTTTCCAGCAAGTGCACGGCTGTGCTATGGGGTCACCGGTATCGCCCATTGTTGTGAACCTGTATATGGAGAAGTTTGAGAACAAAGCCCTCAGTACTTTCAATGGCCCTCCCCCAGCAAACTGGTTTCGCTATGTAGACGACACTTGGTGTAGGCTAAAGAAGAGAGTAGCTGATGACTTCTTTGACCATATTAACCAGGTAGATGACAACATCAAGTTCACACAGGAGTCGTGTCAAAACAACATGCTCCCCTTCTTAGACACCAAAACCATCATAGAGAAGGATGGCAACCTTCAGTTCGAAGTGTACAGGAAACCGACCCACACTGATCAATATCTGGCCTTTGATTCCCATCACCCTTTGGAACACAAACTAGCAGTGATTAAAACTCTCTTCCATCGAGCAGACAATGTCATTACCTCAGACGAAGCAAAAACAGAAGAACACAGACATCTCCGTGTGGCTCTAGCCAAGTGTGGCTACCAAAATTGGACCTTCAACAAGGCCCTCAAACCTTCTGACCAGTCTAAGAAAACACTCAAGTGCAGACCATTGACCAACAGAAACAAGGTCAACATTACCATTCCCTACGTCCAAGGAGTATCGGAAAAACTCAGACGTATCTTCCAAAACTTCAACATTGCCACTAACTTCAAACCTCACTCAACTCTCAGGCAGAAACTAGTCCATCCAAAAGACAGGCCTGAAAAAGGCATCAAAGCCAATGTCATCTACAAACTGAAATGTGAGGAACCGAACTGCAATAACATGTACATTGGAGAGACAAGTCGACCACTAAAAGAAAGGTACAAGGAACATTGCAGAAAGAGCGCTAACCGCTACTCCTCTGCCATTTACCACCATCTAAAACACAACCAGGGACACTCTTTCAATTTCGAATCCACGGACATCCTAGATCGTGAAGAACGCTGGTTCGAACGGGGAATTAGAGAAGCAATATATGAGAGGATGTACAACCCCGCCCTCAACAGGAAAGGCGGTCTACGCGTTCAACTTTCAGGCACTTGGGATAATGCACTGCCCACCACCCCCCACCCCCGGACAAGCAACATTTAGTTACTGTACTAGAACAACAGTAGCTAATTGAACTATTGGCATAACTTTGTCTTGAGTTAATCTTCTTTTTGAAGACTACTTCAAGACATCCTAAATTGTCTTTACCTCATTAACATATCTATTCAGAGTTTTGGTATAAAGCTGGTGTTCTCAGTCCTATCGTTAGTCACTGACGAAAGACAGTGGATACTGTCTGAAACGTCTGACTGTTTCAAAATCTTATCCAGTTGCTTGAGTAATTATTTTTGGCGTAAGATGGCTGTGTGTTTGTGTGTGGCAATAACAGTGTGTGTGTGTGTATGTATGCGTGTAGAGGGGGGAGTAGAAATGTAGGTTCCTACAGCACCTTACTGTCCTCACCCCATGCAATCGTTTAGTTTATCTTCCAGCTGTCCATATGCACTGTTTATTCAAATCCTTTACATGTTGGAACGTCAACATTGACACTGGCGGAACGCTATTGATGCTCTGCCATTGATACCACTAGTATTCTCTTGCTGGCAGTTGAGCGTAACGCTATGCGTCTGCGAGCCCACGGGGGAACCACCCGACGCTTTTGTCCTTATGTTTACAATACCTCCGCGCTGAATGCTCTTGAATACGGTGATTATGTTTCCTCCCCTTCTACATATCAATCACTTTGTAAAGAGAAGGGCTTATATAAGTGTTGTAGATCACTGCCGCCACACACAACGCTCGTGTACTTTTGAAAGGCGGTTCTGTACCAAGGAAGGAATACATTCGTCTACATTTGTCGACAGAAGTACAATTAAGTAACAGCCGTTTGATTCGAATCTAATAACGTAAACGCTGCATGCGCACCAACCTAAAATGTGGATCATATACAAGTTGGATGTGCTGAGATCTTTGCCACTGCTGTACCTGGCCGGTATATCAACCCTGACCTTCAGCGAAGGTAAGCATTTTTTGTTTTTGCTTGTTACAGTAGAGCTAAAACTAGATAGATTTTTATGTAATTCAAGTGTAAAAGTATAGAACAGCACCAAGAAGATTGTGTTGAATTTCTTATGATTGTAGTGACAGACTGTACTGTAAGAAGCCTGACGTTAGCCTCGTTAGTTTGAACAGCAAAATGTATTTTTCTGCCAAAAGAACCCCCATGAACCCATGAGTTACAGCTTATAAGCATATTGGACGTATCTTGAATGCCAATATGTCTTGGCATGACAACATAATTCAGATACTCGGCAAAATTTCAGAACAGGTCATTGTATTCAGGGGAAAAGGGTTTAAGCTAACTAAGCAAGCTTTAGAGACCATTTACAAAACGCGTATAATAGGACGCACTCTTCACGTATACGCAGATGTAGTTTATCATGGTTGTACTACTGGAATGGACCTCTACCACTCTTATGGATAAGTACGTCCCATCCGAGAGGACGTCCCTAACAGAAGCCAGGTACTCATTTTCAGAGTCAAGTGAAATGAGTGTAGGCTGTCTTTCACAACAGAATACCATGTTAGAGATTCGAACCTAGATCTTGAGATTCTGACAAGCACAAGACAGATTGATTTATGAAACTACAAGCGTTTGTAGGTTGGTCTCATCGACTGTCAAAAGTCAAGAACATTACCACTACTGACAGGTAAGGGAATTTTAGTTGGGTCCCTTTTTTGACGGCCTTCCGTTCCGTTTGAAATGGCTGTGCTTGGATCGAGTTTCAAGATAAACTCATGCAACAAAGTCAAACCACTCACAGCCGCGCGCTTGTTGTGTTAACTACAGGCGTCGAGACTACTAAGATATGCCTATACAATATATGCATCTTATTGTTGGATTTCAAGATATCTATACTAAACGCCTATCAAACATTTTCATAGCTCCCTTGCAGCAAACTACAGGTAACAGTTATCCCATATATTGTGCTTGGTTAACTACTTCTTTGTACAATTAATGTTGACATATAATTCAGAAATATCGGGACCTATTTCCCTCCATATGTCTAAATTCTGCAAATAGAACGATGTGGTTGGGGGGAGGGGGGCGCATGGGGTCTTGGTATCCAAAAACTCCCGAACACTTCTGTGTTTTTGATTGACAACGTTCTGTACAATGGTATTACAGGCACGCTTCGCTTAGACCTCCATGTTTCACCAGAAGAACTTAATGCAACTGAGGGCGCCATGGCAACGTTCGTGTGTTCAGCATATGTTGCCGGTCCAGCAGAAAACTTAACACTGCGATGGACCTGGTCTGATGCCCAACTGGTCAACTCGACCTATCGCATATTTCAGAGTATGCAGAACAATACAAGGTAAGCCGATACTAAGATCAAATTTACAGCAACGAAAGAAAGGCCTCACACATACACTTGTGTTCTTAATGTCGAATATATAGAAGGTGTTTATTTTGGGTGCAGTTGAAAGTTTGTTTATGTGACCAATGAACTGAGAATGACTTTTTGTTTGTAGATTTAGGTTTGTGAGTTTGGCCGGCGGGGATTGTATTTTGGGAGAGTATGTTAAGAGTTAAAGACGGGAATTTGTAAAAGTTAAGTAAAGATAAACAATATTTAACATGCAATATACAAATTAAGATGCATGATTCATGAGGAAATGTTATGATACTAGTTACGTTACAATTATGTTATTAATGCAACATATGTAATATTGATGGATGGATAATCAATAAATTACAAAAATAAGGATCTGAATTTTATTCGCACATTTAATGAAAAATACTGTGTGACTTGCTGCTTCATGTAAATGCTGCATATTTTCGGTTTCAGTTAGTATCTAGGTTTTAGGTTTCCTAGGTTTCAGTTAGCATCATTGGAGACAAATCATGCAAATCGGGGAAAAATTTCCATAGTTTATGAGACAAAATTGTTAGTGAAGCTACGGGATCACAAAACTCTTATGCTAAGACAAAATCTTAGATGATACATATGGTGAATTTGCATTTTGAGGTGTTTGAATTTGAAAATGTACTACCATTTGGAAATAATGTAAGAGTCCAAGAGAAAATTGAAATATCAAGTGCGATTAAATATTCTACTTAGTTCTGATGGACAGACATCCTTCAAGAACATCACTCTACAAATACTGGACCTAACAGCAGCAGACGCAGGAAAATACATCTGCCTGGCATCCTTTGAAGACCAGCATAAGCAACTGACAGTGTGGCTTAATATCAAAGAGGAAGGACATCGTATCAAAGGTATAGTTTTAACAGCCTTTAGGTGAAAGCCAAATGCTATGACTATATTACATATTCTGCATGTGTTGAATTATTTTGTGTTGCAGCCATGCTTCTTTGTGTCTACATTCAAATAACTTTGCAACGCTTCTCCACAGCAGGCTCTTTTGTGGTCCTTTTCTGGTTTATCATGTTCTGTTTGATTGATTGATTGATTGATTGCATGAATTTTCTTATTTTCATCAATTTCAGGTCTCTTACAACAAATTATGTAACAGGGCAAGGCATCATCCTCATTTAACTACCAATACAAATACATAATGACACGACTGCAGAATATAGAATACAGATACCTATGCAATAAAGTAACAGTAAAGTTAGACGTGGACTGTGGTGGTGCAGCTAGGGCATGAGCAAGAGTAACATGTCAAGTACACATATATCTTGAACATCTGGTGTAAAGAAGGTTGTAATAGAGAATTTTTCAAGCTTTTCTAAAGATGTTCAGAAACCAAACACATGTTGTCTGATGTGATTTGTCGTTATTTTTGGTCATATTTGCCTTGATTTTTCTTTTATTCTTTAAACATTACAGGAATATGGATAGGCAACACATGGTGGCGCATAGCTCTTGGTATCAGCCTATTTGCAATTGTAGTGCACGTGATTGTGGCGGCCTGTTATTTGAACAAGAAATTGAAGGTAGGGGAACGTATAAAGATGTCTCATAAAAAGGATATTATAAGTGTTAACGTTAACCCCGCAACATGTTGATGATAGACAGAATCGTTGTAGCATTGTGCCCTTTTATTATAAAATTATATTTTAACTGACTACATGTTTATTGTCTAAAACAACTGAAACCAAAATGAGGACCAAATAAAAGTCTCCTTAGTTACGACTTTAGTTTTAATCTTCATAGATTCTCTAGATAAAATAGAAATGTGAATATAAACTAAACAAGAGTCCGTAGGACACAATTCTCCGTGAAGTATTTATAGTGTGTACATTGTAGACCTGCTCAGTTTTAAGATAAATGCATGAAATGGATATTGATGTAAGGTGTGAAATCACAGACAATTACATATATCCTGGTTTATTTTGTTGCATTTGGCGATTAATTATGTAGGGATGGGCCATTATACTGGATAATTGTTAATGATGGCCCCAGACTTTAACCCTCAAACACCCGAACCCTTTTTTGCGACTAAAATGACTGAACGGGGTCAAAAATGACCCCAAAATGTTTTGTTCAGTAAAATCTTCTTTTTTTTCTCACTTTTTTTGCTGATTGCTATCCGTACGTTGCTTCATCAATGTAAGAGGACTGTTTTGGCATGTTTAGGTATGAATAATTCCCATTCATTATGATAATTTATGCATAAAGATCATAAGGATCACATTTTGAACTATCCCTATAAGAATAGCTGCCTACTGACGAAGTCACGGAATGATTTTTTTCGACCAAACATGTTCAAATGGCACATCAAAATCCACGCCTGGGGTCAAAAATGACCCCACTCGGGTGTTTGAGGGTTAATGGTTTGGTCCATTTTATGTCATCTTTATCATGAAGCACTAGAACCGTCAGTCCTATATCATCATGTGATACTTAAGTACCTATGCAGCAACGGAATCGTGGGTTGTATGTGGAGCCAGGTGTGAAAAGTGCATTTTTGATAAGCGGTAATTAAAGAATTAAAAGTATTAACCCACACAAATTGCATCTCTGCACAGTCCAAGTAGTGTTTTATAGCTCGTAAAGAAAAGTGTTTAATTATCTTTTTCTTTCGATATAGGATAGGTCAACCTGCTGAAAAGTACGTTTCTACAGCATGGCACAGATCGGATCTAGAAATTCCGGGAATAGTCACAAATTTAGATCTAGATGGCCCCTTTTGTACATTATTAACGAACCATTCAGCCTTACAACTAAGATGTTTCAGAAATCACAAATATGCAGTAAATTCTCTTTCCACAATGTATTGCAGGCTTGCCTAATCTATAGCTATCAACCTATTTGCAATAAAAAGGCTAATTCAATTTGTATTATCGTAACATTTCACGAAGGTCAAAGGTCACCGGATCTCTCAATCCGGTGAAACCACCCGGAAGTGACACTGGCCCCGGCCCGCGCGCACTTTTCTAAGAGACATGTATCTCAACAATCTTTCATCCCCTGCGTAAACTTTTTACATTTGTCACAGCCTCCGTATTACAAACTACATTAGTGTGGTAAGTTTGAAGGTCCAGAGATTTCCCATTTTCACACTGTGCGTAAAAGTGCACCGTCCGTATCGTACGCACCGTGATTCTAGTATGCGTACTGCGACTGGACACGGCATACTTTATACACTGACAGGAGGTCACTCTGCACATCTTCGCAGCTAAAACTCACAGTTCCCGTTGTCGCATTGGTATGTAAATTGGTATATCGTGCTACATTCAATGTATGTTTGGCATGTCCGTAGTGTACATGTATTTTTCATTTATAGATCATGCAAGAAGGTAAGTGCAGACAGTTTCATTATACAAGAGCAGCCACACTTTAGGCGTGCTTTTAATACACGTAATGAGTGCTGATATTCAAGTCAATGTATCCTTCATAAGTTTTCATAACCTTAACATAATTGTCTAGAATTGGATTTGTTGCTGACTGCAATTGTATTCTTTGCAGGAAACGCGTATGCACTATAGAAGTGGATCCACAGATGAGATGCAAGATGGTAGACACGAGATGATAGAGAGAGTATATGTTGAACCTATTCAGCAACACGTATCAAGTGAGACCATGAAAGAATACACCGATAACGAGAAGATAAAAAAATCCGATAATTTTGCTGTAATTCAGGAACAAAGTTCTGACTTAAAAAAACACAGGTTTCACTTTAAAAAGCACAAGAAAGAAGGAGATTTTCACGATTTTAAAGAACCTAGGAGGGAATTCTGCATTCCAGTAATAGCGGGTTCAGATTCTGGCTATAGTAGTGAGAATTGGATTTCGTCATCATCATCATCTTCATCCGACCTTAGGGGACTGGGTAAGGTTTCAGAGAAGCTTGAAAGCTCACACTCTAAGTCACATTTGCGACAGGAAGGGTTCAAGCGTCTGCAAACTGATGCATGTGAAAAACTTACCAAAATGCCACCAAGCAAACGACTTCAAACTAATATGGTCAGTAAGAGCTTTGCGTCCGGGTTCTTTGATGAAAACGGCGGTCACCTTTCAATTCCGGATGCAAATGTGCACATGTTCATTCCCCCACAAGCCCTTAGAACAGGTTGTCAGCAAAGGGTTTACATCTACCTGGAAAAGAGCCCAAGTTGTGATGATCAGGAGATGTTAGGTCCTGTACTTCACTGTGGGCCTCCAGGTCTCAAGTTTGAGGGTCAAGTGATGTTTTCATTACCCCTTCGTACCAGCAAATCTGCAAACCAATGGAAATTAATCCCGATGCGAACAGAAACTGAATTCGACGAACCAACGGACTGGAAACCCATCAGTGAAACTGAAAATGCCCTATGTTTCATTGAGGGCAACACATGCACGTTCTTTGTTGACCATTTCACTGGCCATGGCATCTCATGCAATGATGATCAGGTTTTCCTAATCGGTGCCTTTAGCTCACCATCAGAACATACCAGAGGCCAATTCAACTTTCACATCAGGTGCTGGAAGAGTGACCTGCATTTGACAAGGGTAAGGGTTGTATAATTCGTTTCGTTGAATATTGAGACTTGATCTGCCTTCTGGAAGAATAATGACGATACAAATCTAATTTCAATTTCAATTATGAAATTAAAAACAAAGCAGAACGCTTATATAATAGACGTGTACTTTATCTCTTGTAGCTCATACACTCAGGGGAGGAAGACCAACATTCTCATCACCTGGACACAGCAGCTGTGCACATATACCCAAACAGGGCAGATCTACATCTGGACATCGAAGACGTCAGTCCTGGCTGGACTCAAGTGACCCCTACTTGTTGCAGAGTAGTGGTACGTCAGTCAGGTGCTTTGTTCTTTCACTTGACCCTCTAAACGTTAACGTTGTAACAGTGGCGAGTCATACTTGCTCTATAAAGACACTGCTATTAGTATAGGCCAATGGAATAATTGTCAGCCAGGTACTTTTACAAGAAGAAGTCGAATGGTAGAATTCCGGAAACTGTGGGTGGATTGAAAGTTCGCCTAAAACCGTTATTCGTTGAGGCTGTCTAGATTTGTTGAGGCTGCCTAGATTTGTAAAGACAACATCTAACACTGAAGAAAGAGGGAATATATCGTTGAAAAATGCAGGTTTTGTTATTCTTAATATGGTTGTTCGTATACAGGTTCCTTACGACAGACTGATGAGTGAGAGCTTAAGGAAAGAACAGACAGAATTTGAGTTTAAGATGAACAGTAGCGACACAGCACAATGCTTTGCCTGTCGTATCATGGCCTACCAACTCCCCTATCAACATGAGGGATCAGAACTACATGTTTCCAGTCCAGACAGCCCTGAGGTAAACTACATGTCATAAAACGTTGGGCCATATCTGTGCTCGTGATAGAAATTGTCAATAGCTGTTATTAACCTACATTTTATTCTATGTCAAATTTGTTGTACAAAGCTACACTGTCGATCAGATCTGGAGAACAGTACTATTTGTACTTCCCAAATATTCAGCATTGGTTTACAATTTTTTTTAAACCTATCGATCTGAACAGTATACCTCGTAATTGTATCTCAATGCATGCATAAGCTTTGGACTGTTCAAGAATTTTCTATTTTCAACAATTACCAAGACTTGTTTGGAAATGTATCGGAATGAACATATCTGTATACCTTTGAGAGATGATGAAATTAACGTTATACCAAGTTTACGTTACTGTGCAAAAATAGTGTACAGATGGGCACATATTGTAAAACTTAACGAAGGTTTAATGGTTTGTTGGTGCTAAGTCTGGCAACAGTCAAGTAACCTCTTTTTACAAATCGAATACCCACAGGTGCTTCAGGAACAAATGCGAGAGGAGCAGCTACTGCCACCCCAAGTCTTCAACAACATCTGCGTGTCACTAGACAACGAAAGTATCAGGCTGGCACAGGGCCCAAATGCAAAAGGTTGGCAGTCTTTTGCAGAGCAACTGGAACTCCCTCCAGCCTTCATTGCTAACTTGAGCAAGATCAAGTCAAATGAAGAGAGAAGAGAAGGAGCTACACCTTTAGGTGCTTCATCCGCAGCAGCAGTAGCAACAACAACAACCAGACAGGTCAAGGGCCCAACTGCTACCATCCTTGGGTGGTGGGAGCTCCAAAACAAACGACAAGGACTGCAAGCAATACAGACTTTGCACCACACATTCTATAGACTTGGTAGACCAGATGTTTGTAGACTCTTGGATCCTGTCATAGAACGTCAACACCAACAATTTGTGGAGCACCCCGGGGTTGAGACAACAGAACACTCCACTCCGAATAATGTAGTCCACGGTTCTGTGCAAGAGACAAGCATTACACAAACTAGAAATGGTGAGGAGGCAATATTGCCAACTGCTTATGTGGACCCTGAGGCAGGCCAAATGGCAAGCTGTGACTTGTATGAAACAGATGAGACAAGTGGCATAGAATCAAGTGCGTCTTCACCCCAAACCCCAAGATTTGACAGATTTAATCGTAGATATAGTTCATATGCATCATCGTTTGGATCATACGGTTATTCAAATTAACAAGGAAATAGAAAAGTGTGTAATATCCCAGGTGATAAGACACTTACATACCCACTGAAAGCTACACTTAAATGTATATGCATAAAGAATCGTTAGTATAAATACAATAGTAGCTGTCTATATCACTTGATTGAGATGAAAAGTAAAAAAAAAGATGTTACATTCGTCTCAAAAATGTATCTCTTTCTTCAACTCTGCACGATTACCAAACAAAGTCCGTGCAGTCCAAGAAAGATTTGAGAACATAAAACAGCAACAAAACAAAAGGCATTAATGGTCATTCCAGCAGTCAACTTTACATTAGTGTTTGATGATTACAATCTCATTTCGATCAAAAAGAAAGATCCCAAATAACCACTAAACACAAACGCTTTGTGCCTTGCCACACTGTCCTGCCAAAATAAAACCATGCTCCAGATGTTAAGTGCAAAATGACTGTCACAGCAGTTAGAAGGTAAAAACTCCCAATTCCTTTCTCCTGAGCCACATCGTAGTGATGAAGATGCCAAGTTGAGATTGGCGCCATTTTTGGCGGGTTTATATAGCCTCCCTAAAACCAGATCTGCGACGCAAGATAGTTCAAAACAATAACATGAGATAGCAAGACCGAACGTTCTGCTGCAGTACAATGGAAAACCACAAGGACGTCCAGTAGCAACCCTTTGTTTTGTTGACTTAATTTAGAGTAGCTAAATGTAGGTAGATGACGGTTGTTTTGCCACTTGTGACAATGTACTTATTTCATTCCGAGATTAATTGCTATGCCTTTTTTTGTGAAACGTTATTAGTTACCATTAGCAAAATCATAATACCTTTGAATATTCAAAAAAATGACATACTGTAGTTTTGCACTTCTAAGCACTTAATTTCATGCCAAGGTTGACGTTAAGATGACTCTGCCGTCGTGTTAGAAACTGAGCGGACGTACTTTTTATATGATATGCATGTAAGACGTTAGGCAAGCAGACTACAATAATGTCGATTATTTACAAACCAGGTTGTCTTTAGCTCTGGCTGTTGAAGTGTTGTTAAGTTTGTATGACCCTACGTTTTCAAATAAAACAGATATGTGTTGTATTGAATTACGCTGCTTTCTTAACAGTTAAGGTGTGTGCGTGTGCGTGTGTGTGTGTGTGTGTATGTGTGTGTGTGTGTGTGTGTATGTGTGTGTGTTTGGATATATTTGAAATCGGAACAGAGGTTTCACTTCATAATAATTGTAGAGGTCTGCCCTTCTGGTGCACTATATATGTACATGCCAGGGTTGCCCAACTAGCCGGAGGCTATTACTAAGGGCGAACCCATGTGTGGTCATACGACTGCTTTGAACCACTCGCACCGGGAAGGACCCCTACTCTTTCGATAAGTACTTTCTTTAACGTGCTCAATGCGTGGCTCTCCTCAAACACGGGACCTCCATTTAACGTCCTATCCAAGGGACGTCCCTAGCCGAAGCTAGGTACTCATTTAAACCTAAATGAAGTGGGGAAAGTCGTGTAGAGTGCATGTCCCAAGGGCACAACATCGGGGCACATCGGTGGTTTCGAACCCGGGTTCTCTCGGTTGTGGGCGAAACACCCTTCCGATTGCGTTACGCGATGCTAAACGATTTCAGAAGCTAATTAATGTAATTTGTTGAAAATAGACATAATCTTACCCAAGACAAGTGCAGAGATTTTCAATCTACCCATGCCGTTACCTGTCCTCGGTTTCCTTATGTCTAGACCAATAGGTATCCAGTACTTTACGCAAAAGTTCCTGTTCCCTATATATAACATAGAGTAGAGTGGGCCGGGATCAAAAGCTACGAAAATGAATGTTTTTTTTAGATTTGATAGATGGCATTACAGCTTTCCACTTCAATTTTTCATTACATATCCGATATGTTTTCCTAATTTTAAATTAAAGTTCCCACCACAATACCCTCTCCCCAACACTATCATTAAAGAAAATATATATACCAAGGTCTTTGCTAGCCACACATGTCAAACAATGACATGCGATATGTTGTTAATGCGATATGTTGTTAACACGTTTCCTTGAATGGACCTTTGCCTGTGAAACTCTCCACTGACCATATCAATGCCATGCTTCAGTGCCCCAAAGTAGTAGTCTGTGTACAGGTCACACTTCGCTTTTCAACCTCTGTTTACATAATCTTACGGTGCACTGCATCACCTGTCAATGCAGATTTTTTTGCTAATAGCCCAACTACAGTTTACTCAGTCCTAACTTTATGTGATGAAAAAAATACTGCCATTATAAACGCAAGAGGATTAATATAACATTGTTGCTGAAGTGCGCTGAAAATGTCTTATAGAATGTTACACCAATATTGTACGCACTTTTTTGGGTGACCAGCTGTCAACCAATCGGCACAACCGTTAGAGGTGTGCGCTTTGTTAACTTCTGCGCATCGCGTCGATTGGTCAGACTCTATTTGTATGACGGTTTCGTAAGGAAATAAACAACTTAAGTGTCTAAAAGTGCAGCCAAAAAGGTCGACATGAGTAAAGGGACGAACCCACCGACTGATTTGAATATAAATTACAACACATTACACCAACGTTACAACATGTGATGAACAACATGTGGTTAAAAAAAGGGTTTGAACATTTCACCTGGAGGGGATAAAGAACTCTGCCTGAACCCTTGATGTATCCTTGCTATTCCCGAGAAACGATGTTAAATATTGAAGTGATTTTTTTACATGATAGATTCGTTCATTTCATGCCACAATAACCTCCTGTACAATCTTGTTCACGCTAAACCCACACATTTGAAAAACATGGCAATGAGAAGCTGAGGACAATCTCCCTAGAGTTGAGACCATTTTTTGTATCTAGTTTGTCTAGTCGCCCTGCAGGGATTAAAAGTCTTGCAAAGCTTTGGCTGTAAGGTTCAGGGCAGAGTAGGCAGTCTGGGTAAATATGTCAATGTGTTCATCTTGAAGGAAATTAGTAAACGCCAGTCGTTCGAAATTGCTGACAGGGGCTCACGGAGTCGGAGATGGTACGCTGTAGTCTGTTAATCTCCAGGCAGAGAACAGCTTGTAAGGTGATGCCATTCAATGTATATAATGTTCACAATCAGGACTATAAGTGGAGTTCAATGCCCTGTCCTTCTGAACCTTGTAGCAAGTTTGTGAATGAATCTTCTATGATAAAATTGTAAAGGTGTCGTGCTTGTAGGCAAGGCTGCAAACGTTGAACGCTGTGTTGGCTTATATTGGGAAAGCATATCTGTTTGTTTTATTGTTTGCATAGCTTAAGTAGTGAACCACCTCCAGGCGAACACACCAGGTTTGTACAGTAATATAATCTGCGAAAGGCTGGACTGATACATTTTTGGCACCACCTTTTTTTTTATAGAGTTGTGAGGTGACCTCCAGCGCTTAATCCATTCACAATGCCTCCATGGTATATAATTACTAACCTAGATATCGTAACCAAATAGTTTCGAGGATTATTTAACTTACAATAACTTGAGGAAGTTGGGTATTTACAATTACCCCTTTCCGACACTATGTTCGGTATCAAGGTTCAATGTTACTTGTCTAAAAAGGTTTAGTTTAATTTCTGGTCAAAGGATGAATTTAGCAAAGTACGAGGGGCAGAAAAATACAGTTTGGGTCGGAGATGACATCAAGCTCGACGGATAGGAAGTCAAGTTCGCAGATACGGTTACCGTAGGTTTCAGGGGATGCAGTAGGTCGCTAAAACACAGTGAGAAAATACGCTAAACAAAGTCGGAACAAGATAAATGCAAAAGTAAGTCAGCAGTAACGGTCACAGAGCAATTATATTTCGGAATTGGGAACCATGTAATAAGGTCTTGACGAGTAGGATTTATTCTGTGCTCATACACCAAGTAAAGAACAGGACAGGATACGAATTATAGTTGGTGCGACTTTATTTGCTCCCGATACATTGATACAATACAATAGAATAAGATACAAAACAATAAGATAAAATACAATACATATAAAGAAATATATGATCGGAATCAATTCACTAACGATACAAAGTAATACATACCTAGCCTGTTGCAGGCCTTCCCACTAGCGTTTTACTAGCGATTTTTTCTTCAATTTTTTCGGGGGTGGGTGGGGGTGCGTATCTGCTTGAGCCCCCGGCCCCTTGTCTGCTTGGGCCCCGTATCATCTTGGGATCGTGGTAATCGCTGCAACCACGATCCCAAGCAGATACATTGCTGTAACCACGATCCCAAGCAGATACGGGGCCCAAGCAGGTACGGGGGCTCAAGCAGATACGGAAAAAAATTAATTGAAAAAAAAAATCGCTAGTAAAACGCTAGTGGGAAGGCCTGCAACGGAGGCTAATAGATACCCCGAAACATACCTGCATCAAGTTGATACAGGACGTGATTAAAAGTTCGCTATAGGGGTAAGAAGACTAAAACTAAGACCGTAAAATTATCAGACTACTAAGAACTGAGCTATCGTGAGTGGCATGCTAGTTTATAGCATACGCAGAAGGTGGAACAACGTCAGCATGACAAGGGAGTGGTCAGGATTGGCCAATGATCGCAACTGGGCGATGCGCTCTCACACCGTTTAACGCTATAATTGCATTGACCCGTTAAATCGTCTACGACAGGTGAAATTGTCTATGAAGGACTTATAAATTCAACATTGGATCAGTGAGCATTTGAAACTAGTAAATGTCGTTAAAGTAATGTTAAGCGATGTGGTCAAACTGCCTATATGTAACATTAGAGTCGCTCAGTAAACACCTTTATCCCAGCGCCCGTCCTATAATGACTTTGTGAATAGGACACCATGTGTGCAAAACAAAAAGTTCTAAAGCATGCGTGTTGGCTTTCAATCAACGCCATTGGTTATGGAAACTCACCACCGCATACTTTCTTTCAACAGGTCAACCAGTACCGACCACTATATTTACTCAAGCTGCTAGACCATTGACGTCTTCTTTTCAAGCACAAGTTAACCATAACAAAAACAGTACAGTTTAAGCTACGCTGTATCTAGAGTTTAAGAACAGGTTTTGGTCTGAAAATTCTTATTTGTAATCTGAAAATTAGTTACAATGAAATTCCTTAGGTTTACACAGTCTCTAACAGATTGGGTTCACGTTTAATAGTTCCTACATAATGTGGGGTCAAATCGAGCGAAAGTGGTACTGATCAGTGACCCTTCCAAGAACACCCCTGTACAACTTGGGGCGAAAAATCCCTTCGCTGGTTATAGATTAGCTTTAGTGTAGATTATAAAGCTGCTTCATTCGTCAACGCTTTGTGTCTCATTGAACCACATATTCCATGTTAGCTCATCGCAAGCGAACGTTCGTTGCTTGCGGACACCGTCTGCTTCGGAACTATTTTTCAACGGCGTAGGCTTGGTTTCGTATAAACTGTCATACCGTAAAGTTTAACGTTTATGCGGGTGGAAAAGTGGCATACTACAACGGAATGCCACCAACTAGGCTAGCAAGCAGTAATGATGTACAGTCAAACTGTGTTTCGCTAACTTTGTATCAGCACAGACTAAGACAGCCTTAATATGACTTGAATATCGATGGGGGCCTTCGCTGTTATGGAAAAGCATCGGCCAACGTTAATTTCACTGGTGCTACATGTTCTAGCCTTGTGCAGTACGTCCGGTGAGTCAACATTTTTGGTGACTTAGACAAGTTAGAACAATTATCACTCAGTCTTTGTTTCAGAAGCGGAACAGGCTTATCTTATGAACTTCCCTTCTGTATATCATTGTCAGTTCTGTTCTGTATGTCATTGTTGTTGTTTTGGTGATGTTATTGATGTTGTTGCCTAGTTACGAAACTTTGGTACGAAATTCAACCTGTCTGTAAACATACTCTGAAAGCGTATAATGGTAAAGAATTAAGGTACGCCAACTAATGCTTTTACTACAGTTAAAAATAGACTTTCGTCATCGGGGCGTGGATAACGACGCCGAAAATGAAAGCGCTTTCACTTTCCAGTCGCTCTTCCCCTATCGTTAGTTGTTCATGTAATTAGCCGTCGTTGATATCTGATTCAGAAAGGGCTCCGACTTCGACGATTCTTTTCAAAAATTCGACTTTTAAACATCTTTTAAGATAATCAAAATTAGCCTGATTGACGTCATATTGTGACGACATTATCATCAAAGTTCTTCAGAAATCTGGGCTTGAGAAAATGTTCTTTTTTATGACAATTTTACTTATAGTTGTTACCTCATCGGGTAACTTTTATGCAGGTGAGTTGATGGTTAAAATAGTGTAATTAACATATACATTTGATTAATGTACCGCTATCGTAGAAGTTGTGTTTTTGCAGTTATTTATTTGGAAACGTAGATTTTTTTAATCTTGTGAAACAGGTACATGGTATTGCTACAGTGCAGTAAACGGTCCCAAAGCGTAGCCTCTACCAGACTAACTACGCCGGCCATAGGGAGAATATTTGCCAGGGTTTCACTTGCAGGCTCCTGGGATGGCCGATTGGACCCTCTCTCCGTAGCCGACTCACTCTATTTAGCCAAATTCTACTATTTTCCCAGCCATCCGCGGGGCCTGGTAGAGGCTACCCAAAACGTGCGTCAGCAATAAAAATGTTCTCTGTTATAGGAGGAACGTTGGTCGGACCTACGTCGTTGACGGTCATCAGAGGAAACGACGCTATCTTCGACTGGGACTTTGTGCCCGACCCTGCCTCAGATGCCCAGCCCAGCCGGTACCTGTGGTTTAAGATAAAAGCCGATGGAACTGCTAGCCACATTTTCACTGTCGACCTTCCCAAGAAATCCATATCGCACGTCAGAAAACTGTACAGAAATCGCGCCCAAACTGTCGGTGGTGTTGGATTGAGACTCTTAAACGCCACAAAGTCGGATTCTGGAACTTACGAGCTCAACCTCAATTTCCAAAATGCTCTTTCTATCGTAAATAAACTGACGACGCTGGACGTACAATGTAAGTATAGCCGATGATATTATTCTGTCTGTGATACTTGCAGTATCAATATCTCGACATGAATCGTTATGTTATCTGAACATCGAAGAAAACTTATAACTTGTAACTTTTGCATAAAAGTTTTATCTAAAAAGAAGACAAAAATAAGTCCATCATCATGTCACGTCAAGGCATTTCAAAGTGTCATTTTTTGTCGTTTTAAATTTGAATGATGACACAATCCGTCCGCTTAATTTGTCGCCAGATCCGCCGACGAATACAACCGTTACGGTAACTGCACCTGCGAGCGGTGTGTCCCGGAGCGGGTCCAAGATCACGGCCGTAAAACACCACCTGTTAAAGCAAGGAAATCCTTTGCGGCTAACGTGTATGACGGATTCCAACCCAAAGTCAAGTTTCTTCTGGACGAGACTTGACAACAAGTTGTCGCCGTTCGCCGAGGTCAACACAACATTGGGCGGTCTTACCATCCACAATGTACAGAGAAACGACACTGGAATCTACAAATGCCGAGCGCACAACGGCATCTTCCCGGATGGAAATTGGAACGTAAATGTCACGATTCAGTGTAAGTAACATTCATCTATACAGTTTAAAGGAAGACAAGGAAAATTATGTTTGCCCTGTATTCACTAGTTATTTTATGTGACGTTTTGGCGACGCTCAGGGGTGGGGTATTTCTTTTTGAAATTGCGATTTTTCAGTACTTTTTGTGTTTACTAAAAGCGATGATTAGTAATGAACTGTACTTTATTTTCAAATTAGTTCGTCGTCGCATTGTCTCTTTTATCGAAATCCTAAATAGGCAGTATTTATTGCTTGCACTATGCTTTCATTACCTTCGCCGAGAAGGCTATGTTTTGCACTGCGTTTGTGTGTGTGTCCTTTTGTGTACACCATAACTCAAGAACGTCTGGATGAATTGTCTTGATACTTGGTAAATGGGTAGGTCTTCTTAAGACCTCGAAAGGATCACTGTTGCTTTGAAGTTTGAATGCTATTGTTGTTTTGTCAAAGGTATTGCAACGGTATTGTGTTCTTTTTAATATCTTCATCAAAACGTTGTCTAAATCACGTGCTTTTTCATCATGTGCAATGTGGCAAGTGCAATATTACCAATAGCAGAAACAGAAGTGTAATGTGATAGGGCTGTTTCAATCTCTATCGTGTTTAGACTTTACTTTGTTATGGGATGACGCTTGAGCGAAACGGGTAGGTATGAACAAAGAACAAAGGCAGTTCTCAGTTGTGTTTTTACCACATTTCCTTACGTTTTACGGCATCAGAAAGTCACCAAAAAACCCCACCAAAGCTGACATAATCTTCCTCAGATCCTCCGATGATGACAACCGCTCATATCGTCCACCCAAGCCGAGGCAACATCTCAAAGGGAGACGAAGTGAGGATAAGTTGCCGTGTCAGCGATTCCCTACCGAGCCCTTAGTTTTACTGGGAAAGATATGATGGCAGCATGGCACATGGTCTCCCCTCCTCGGCAATTGCGGACGAAAAGACGGGTATCCTAACTATCCGTAATGTACAGCCAAGAGACGCTGGTGTCTATCGCTGTATCACTGACAATGGCGTGGCACCAGTTGGATCTGCGCTGATCATGCTAAATGTTACAGGTGGGATTAACTACAACCTACGGAATTGAAGATTACACATTGTGCAATTCTCTCCCGTCTTAGCAACCAGTCCTTTGTCCAAGCTTTCGTTGCTAACTTCGTGGAAAAAGAAGGACTAAAGCATCCGCAGCCAAAGATATACTTGTGTGGTGCTAGGTGATTCCAGACAACAACAATAACAATAAAAACAACAAACTTTTAGCTGTCCTATATTAGATTGCTAGCAACGCGTACACAATGAATAAGTAAATTAACAAAAATGTAACGTTATATGTAGACATTGCTAGCAATCTTAGATAGGGCAACTAAAAGTTTGTTGCCCTTATTGCTATTGTTTTTGTGTTTTCTACAAATAAAAACAATAGCAATAACAGCAACAAACTTTTAGTTGCTCTATTTAAGAGTTCTAGCAATGTCTACATGTAACGTTACATATATATATCTTACCTCATCGCGATATAATGATTGATAACACGCAGTGCACTATTTGGCCCTTCGTCCCCCCTACGACATTTTCATTCATTTATAGGTATTGATGAAGGAACACTTATCCAGATACGCAGTGTACCGATATGTAGGGTGAAAACTTACGTGAGTTATCTTATTTACAGCCGAACCAGTATTCTCACCACACCAGTCAAACGTCACCAAGATACGGTTCACTCCACGATGGGTTATACCAGCAACCACGTCTGTCGCGTTCGCAGTTTGCTTGTCGTGTATCACCATTCTGTGGATTTGGACGGCAAAAATGAGGAAAAAAGACCTCAACAATGACCAAAGAGTAGACACCTTCGCAGCAATTGATGATTATCACCCAGAATACCGAAGTCTTAGCCGTGCGGCCATGCGTAAGTAAAAGTCATTTTAAGATGTCTCTCGTTCTCATTTAAATGTACACATTTTGTAACTTCCGATACCGTTTGAGGTAAAACGTTTCTGACATTAAGATATGCCACATATAAGGTACCAAACTCTCGTTTTCAAAAGCAAGAAAAGTTTTATGTCGCCATAAAAACGAAAGTTTTGCACCTTATATGTGGCATATCTTAATGTCAGGAACGTCTTACTTCAATCGGTAACGGAAGTTACAAACTGAGGTGAACATTTAAATGAGAACGAGCGATGTTCGTGCCAGTTTGTTTTTTTCATTTTCATTGCCTTTTAACTGCACAGGGTTTTGCTCCAGCTATATTGTAATAAAAACACTCCTTTTTTAAGTTCTTTCCAGTGCGACGTCGGAAGAAAAGATGGCTGACCCAGTTGTGCAAGAGTTCTGGGATCCTCTGATGACAATGGACGCAGACCGCGTTCTCATCGTTCTACTGGAGAAACAGGTATTTTCTATTTCTTTTATTTCTAGATTCAGAAATTGTTATATTTTTGTCATTTAAGTTACAAATAGGACAACCGAAATCTTAAGATAATATGATTTGAATTGCTCAATGTATTCATATTCTAAGTCTTCACTGTTCTTTATGTATCTTCTCCTTGCAGTGTATTTTATGACGTCTCATGTATTTTAGACTCTGAAGGCCGATGATGTGGCGGGAATCCGACGGGCGTTCTCCGTAGTAGAGACGCTCCTGGAAACGGTGTGCGTGCTGGAAAAGGAGAACTCGGCCCATGCACTCAGCGAGGCCCTGCGGCGTTCCGACCAACAAAACCTGGCTGATCTGCTAGAAGGGAAAGGTAAGATTTCTAAGATTTCTGAATGAAGACTTTTGTGCAAACTGGTAAAATCTCTCTCTCACCCTCTTTTCCTTTCCATCTATCTTTTTTTTTTTGTAGGTAAGCACCATCCTTAAAAAGCTGTCCCGAAAAAGCACAGGATGCCACTTTTGTTGTGTAGGATTTCCTAGTCTAAGATTAATGTTTGATGAATTATATTCACTTCAGCCATATTCACATGGAAACGTCTATGATCACCCGTTGACACTATGAAATAATTTGAGAAAAAGATGCAGGGTACCAGTTTCTTAATGAGAACAGTTTTTCAGTACTTTGCTATACTATATACCCCAAACATTTCTCAGTATAGCAAATACCATAGTATCATACAGCGTACATTAATATCTCTGAATCAATTGATATTCGTAAGTTGACGGAAAAACTCGTCAATTATGAAAGGAAACAGATAATTCCTTATATTCCATTCACACAGTTCTCCCAGATGCTAAGGCTGTGACAGTGACAAACACCACAGACTCAACCTTCAGTATCGAGTTCAAGCCAGCCTACACCAACATCCAACATTTCGGTGACGTGGATAGGTATGTCGTCACCCTGGCTGTTGCCGCTGACGAACCACAGGTAAAACAAAACCCCCTAAAATTAACGAAAAATGGTTGAGCTCAAAAGTTATCTTTCACACAAAAGTGATGACCTTCGCCTGTCCAGGATAAACGTTACAAGAATTCCCCATGAAATGCATTCCTGCACTATAGGTACAATTTTTGAATACTTTCAAACAGGACCCGGTACTATAAAGACTACTTCGTCCCTGGAGCCTTGCCAAAAACAGAATTTAACCGTCATTAGATTAAGACATTTTTTATTTTCTACAACTAAATCTGCCACTCTTTTTTTTTGCAGAAAATGCCTGTGTATGCAGCAAATTCTATTTTCACGCATTACACATATGAGCAATCATAGCGGTACATTGTACGTACCTATGGATGACGTAACGGTAATCCTTGTACAATTTCAGATCATCGACACACGGGACCTACACCCATCGGAACCACTACATGCCGATTTCACCGACTTGAATCAAGGGACGTCATACAATGTCACAGTCGTCAGCAAGCGAGGGGATCCGGAGGTCACCAGCGCCGGCATCACCCTCACTGTCACTACAAGTGAGTAACCGTACATGCATCTTTTATTCGTGTTTTAACGATTTAATATTTGAAATACATTAACGTTTTCGAAATGCACATATTTCAACAAACACTCCTACTGTAGTTTTCAGCAATGTTTAGTATAGAAAAAGTTTATCTATTATCACAGGTGTTTGTTGTTGCATTTGCTTCAAGAATTCGTTTCTTACATGTATTCTGTAAGTGGCAGGGATTATATCATAATTTTGTTTTGTGTAGTACATTTAGGTTTCGAGTTGACAAGTAATTTAAGAAACCATCTGCGTGTATCTATCTGTTCCCCAGTTGGAGGTTATGAGGTTCCCAGTCCTTTGTTGGCATCGCTCAGTTCCGAGGAGAGATCTCAAATCCACGACGTCCTCATCCCAAAGGACAGGATCACACTGCAAGAATCTCTGGGGAAGGGTAAGTTTTTTTATTATCAAAGGCAGTATTGAAATTGTTGCAAAGCCTTGACAAATTTAGATACACGATTTAAACAGTTAGTAAAAGATAACCTATTTGTATATTTGATAACATCCTTTGACAACATTATACAACAAAAACTCGTACGTACACATTTGTTTTAAGAAGAGGGAAGAGACATGTAAACAATAGATTCAATGGTAGCATATCATCATATGTTTAATTATTGTGTAATCGATATATATAGTATAGCATAGATTTAGTCATATGATATTGAAACTACTGTACTGCATTTAGCCCATGTGGGCATGAACGTGCAAATAAAGATCATTGTCATTGTCATTTATAAGAAAGTATTGCTGGTGACGAGTCTTACAGTGAAATCCCATGATGTTTATAGCTATAGGAAGGTTTGTTACATATTTGTTTCACGTCGTGTGTTCTTCTTCCAGGATATTTCGGCGAAGTACGACGCGCGACCTACCTTCGAGACAAGTGCGAGTTCTGCGCGGCCAAAACCTTATATGGTAAGTTCGAATCAACTTAACCTACTCCTTGTTGATCGAAGGAAGCATAGGCAATAGCAATTATTATCCTCTACCATTTTTCACTGTCTACAATACCACCAGGGAAACTCTTTCAATCTCGAATCCACAGATATCCTAGATCGCGAACCCAGCTGGTGCTAAAGTGGGTTTAGGAGGCAATATATGAGAGATTGTACAATCCAACCCTCAACACATTCAAAAAGAAGGACTAATTCTGGCAATCTCTTCAATATCAGTTTATATTGCAAAGGGACTAATCATTTGTTGTAAAGCCGACCGATATATTTTGCACCACAACCATCCACCAACAAGACTGGTGACCGACTGCATTGAAATTATGAACGGCAGTTATATATGCGTCTACATTTGTCTTACTAAGGATTATTGTGGTATGAAATATTAGACAACTCTCAATAGACGAAATATACTTGGTGTTCGTCCATCATTGTCGATGAAGACCTCGACTTCAGTCGCCCTTGTGGGTGCGGGAGTGGCTGATCAGGCCGATTCTTGCTCTTACTCTTTTTTATACCTACAGACACGGCCTTACACACAGCCATGGAGTCGCTTCTACGGGAGGGACTACGCATGAGCAAATTTGACCATGAAAACGTGTTGAAACTGATCGGCATGTGTGTCCATGGCAACGAGGCAATGATCGTCCTACCGTACATGAAGAATGGGGATCTACAGAAATACCTGAGGAACAAACAGGTAAAACTATTCAACCTCTTTCACTTTCTATTCTTTTCCTGTTACTATCTTCAACCACTTTCACTTCCTCTCTTTTACTTCCTATCATTTGCGTTTCCATCTCTCCGCCCTCTTTCCCTTTTCTATTCTTTGTCTTATGCGTAAAGATACAGGAAGTGAATTATTACATTGCAAGTGACTGGTGCAATTCTTAACATGCCATTCTTGACCGTTAAGTTTGACCCAACAGTCTGTTCTTATATATCCCATCAATTCAATTCAGGTATGAACGGTGATAAAATTTGTTACCTAACATCAAAGGATAATCATGATTATTATAAATGGTTTATTGATCGAAACCTTTGTGCAGCCAAGAGACTGAATTGCAAGATTCATTACATTCCATCTCAATCTCAATCATAGCTTAAACAGCTATAGGCTTAGCTAAGATTTATGGTATTAGTAATATACGCAATGTATCATTCCTGATGCACTCTATAAAGCATACGAAAGGTATACTTAGAAATTAAAACACAAGATATTAACAAACATGTACATATATCCACAGACATTGCAACTGCCAGAGAATCTCCGCCTTTGCCAAGAAATTGCTCAAGGCATGGCGTATCTAACAGACCAGGACATTGTTCACAGGGACCTGGCTGCCCGAAACTGCATGTGGGTATTTGATTTGAATATTGTCTTCTTAATCTTTAGCCTACTGGGACTCACAATTGTCACCATGGGTCATGACGCACGGTTAACTTCAATTTCTCTCAGATTTAATTTGATTTAGTATCCTTATGCGTACAAGTATTTGTACATGTAACTAGCGATATATCCTTACATTGGAACCGATGTTGGCCATTCTAAAACAATGTTGATGTAGATTCTACGTTTCCTCCAACATCCACGTTGGCCCTTTGACTTAATGCATATTTACTCATTAAAGGCTCGACGAGGGGCTGCATCTTAAAGTTGCTGACTTTGGACTGTGCCGAGACGTGCATGAGAAAGGATACTACAGGATACAGCACAGAGATGTAAGCTTTTGTTCAACACAATTTCTTCCATGTTAAACTTACTAGCAGGTAAATTTCTTCTTTATGTCAAGTCAAGAACGAATGCAATCTGCATTTAGAAATGTAACGACTTTCCATTTTACAGGAGTTTGGACGTATTGTGAATCGACAGTATGGTCAATATGTAAATTTAAGTGTGATTACTGTGCGCGTGTGTTGTCATGCCTTGCTTTGCCATGTCATTTGGAAATTGCTTGTGTTTGCTTGTACAATCTTAGACACGTGAAGACACTCTCTGTAACTCCAGGTCGCGTTACCAGCAAAATGGATGGCGCCGGAGAGCTACGAAGAGCAGATATTCGATACAAAGACAGACGTGGTGAGTTTATATTTCTGTTTCGTTGTATATTTGTTGTTACACAATAAATCGTTTCCTATATGCAACCTTAACAAAGAGAAAGTGAAATATGTCTGCATTTTCTTCTTTACATCAAGTAAATTTCAATTTGGCTAAAATGTTAATTTTGTTTTTTTCAGTGGTCGTACGGTGTAGTTCTGTGGGAAATCTTCTCTGGCGGAAAAACACCATATCCGGGCGTACATAGGTTCGTCATAGAGTACATACTGGACGGCAACAGAATGGAGCGGCCCAACATGTGCCCCATCACATTGTAAGTACCCTTGATGTGTACACGGACAAAATGGTTCAGAAAATAACATGGTGAGAAATATATCACAGCAATACAAAAAGCTTTAATGCTTAATTTACAAGTTTTATTGGCATACTGGGATAGTTATAACAACCTTATGGGGTACAACCAATGTCATACAAATGGCAATAGTTGACCAGCGAGTTATGGTAAGTCACCCACGATTCATATTCTAGCGTCCTTTAGGGTATAACCTGACCAAGGTGGCAGAGTATCTTAGCATCATATGAGGTAAAAAAAAATAAATACGCGTTTGCGTTTGATGATTGTTTGCCTTCAAGTTGATGTGCGATATCGCCATTGTACAACTACGGTCCTTATATCTCGATCTCATTTGAAGATATGACGATCGTTTTTTGGCTTGAGATGATCTGGGGACACTCTGCTAGTTTTGGGGTTAGGTTAGGTTAGGTTATACACCAACGTCCCTAAAGGACACTAGAAGAAAACACTGTGGACGACTTACCATCCATTACTGGTTGGCTACCACCATTTTGATGACGTAGGTAGTATCTTGTGAACTTATCCTCTCTTATAAATATTTCCACCAGGTACAATGAGTTGATGAAACAGTGTTGGCAGAAAGAACCAGTGAAGCGCCCATCTTTCAAGGAAATCCTGGTTAAACTGAAACAAATGAGCACGTCCTCCAAGCAGCGGTCTGAGGACGAGGCTACAACGGTGCCCGCCTACCGGAAGTCATCAAAGCCCGTTCATAACTCCCTTCTGAAAACAAACGTACATGTTATCTAGGCAAAACTCCTGTGTCTCCCGTGTCAGATAACCTGTTGCTGTCGGAAACCGTGGCGATTTTCCCATCGAAGATCTGCGTCGTGGACATTAGTAACCCCCAACATGGAGATAATATTTCTAGTAGTGTTTGTTATTGTTGTTGTATTTGTTACTTCGTTGTTTAGCTGTTTAGTTGATTGATTCCACTGAGTTTGACTTATTTAAAAACATGACTGTTGAACCCAAATTTCAAGATAGGATTTTTGTGGCTTAGATGGTATAAAGCAAAGACTGACAATTAGGTAATGCGCCAAAGGTTTTTAATCGTTTAATGTAACTTTAAGTGAATTAGACATCTTGTGACTTTACTTTATATCTATGTAATTTTATCACGCATACCCCAGATAACGTGTTCACAGTTTTGTTGCCGTTAACTTGTGTTTGAAGGCTTTGTCATTCGATCTTTAACTATGCACTGCTGCTATATTTATACAGTGTCTTTTTATACATTGATTCACCGCATGTCGGTTATATTGACGTTTTGTGTCGGCAGCCGTGGATGCTACGTAATTCGGAAGTTAGTTACCATGACAACTTAAGTACATCTATTACACGTAATTTTGCTATATATTTTTTTTACAAAAGCGTATTATGCATGCAGTATTTCCAACTACCTTATTGTCTTTCATGATCATGGCGGAACGTTTCGAATAAAGAAAACATTTGTTGCAAGAAAAATCTTTACATTGTATTCTTTAGGTGGGTCTCACAAAGCAAAGTAACGCTTGAAAGATAACGTGAAGTAAGACGTACGTAATTAAAAATATTGATATCAAGTGGGTCTTAAGGACTTAACTACCACCGCTAAGCCGGATTTAAATCGAACGTCGTAGTTGTAATTATTGCAGCTGAAACAACATCTACCTTGCAGATTGATAACTCACCTGTTGATTTCTTTCTGAAGCTCATTGACATTAAGTAAAATGAACTACTGCAGTTCTGATGAGCGTGAACCTTTAATCAACAATTCTGGCTCTACGATATATCAGATTTATATCAGGTCAGGTCAAACGGTAAATCAACATTAAGACAAAGACAGAGATATGTCATTGTTTTATTGTGGAATAAGCAAATATCGGTAGGAAGCACAACTGTACAGAAAAAAAGTTCAAAACCCTACTTAAATGTGCGAAGAGGAACATATTATACTTGAAATATACAAAGTTTTACTTTACAATTCCTTGTAGGTCGAAATTTAGATCTCATAGACGAAACTGTCACATCTGAGTAAAAACGTAGCAGGTCAAACTATATTTTGTAATTTGAGAAAAGCGTGAGAATTTTACTTTTGTACACTGAGAAGATGAAATAAAACTGTTCATATATATCTGCAGGAATATTTTTCCAAATAATGTTCACAAGTTGTGCTAAATCTTTGCAAGTGTTAAGAGAAGCTACATTTTATCATATGGCTGCAAGTTGCTGCAGGATAATTGAAACGTTCTCATCATATATAGCCTCGTCATTCCAGCTGTACGTCTGCAGACGTCTTTTTGTTTTGTTTTCATGGCAAGCAGGCTTTCATCTAGGAAATCATTATGATCGTGTTTTTGGTTGCTGTTTTCTGCTAGTTCTGATTTCCTGTTCAAATCTTGGAGGACCTAGGTGCTCGACCCAGGAGTGCCGCATTTTATGGTAAATCCCAATAACTCTGTCTTCGCTCTGCAAGAAGTGGAAGTTTTCTCCTCTGTCTGAAAGAGGCTGTCCAAAGAGCATTTCTTCATTGCTTTGTTTTGATGCCATGTCATAGAATGTTGTTACATTCAGATACGTGTCTAAAGTGTCCATAAAGTTGGCGCAACATGCCATATCAATTCCAGTGTGATCTAGTGAACAGTCTACATACCCTAGCATGTATTGTAATTTGTTCCAGACCCACAGAGTGTACGGAAAATAGCTGTTGCAATCAAGAACAGCTCTAAGGGTAGGACATGCGAAGGAACAGTCCGCTGCGACAAATGGATGACTGACATCATCTTCTGCTAGCTGACAAAGATCCTCTATAAATTGTAAAATGGGGTGGACCTGTTTGCTCTTTTTCTCTGTTATAGTTTGCTTCTCAACTAGAATTCCCTTGCTCAATAAATCACATTTATGCTTCCACATGTCCAACATGTCGAGAAAGATCTCAGCAAATGGATATCTGGAGTCCAGCTGTTTCCACTTGCTGGCTTTACGATTCCTTTTTATAGAATGGAATGCATCTGTTATGGCTTTACACTCAGCTTTAGGAGTGGTCATCCCTAGAGTTTTGGCCTGATCTGTAGTCCTCTTCAGTTGACGTGCTAGAGCAGCTATTTTATACTTAAACCTTACTTCTGCGTGGAACTCGAAGTAAGATAATGGGGATATAGAATCCGCATGCAGATTCTTACCTCTCTTTCTAAACATTGGGTTCTGTGTACTCGTCAGAGACAAAACGCTCTTCAACACTCCTGGATTCCTTAACAACTGGTGGTCTTCACGAGCAAATTTTAGAATGTCAAATCCTTTACTCTCCCTTGGCAGTCCTAACATCACTTCATAGTATCTATTTGTGCAAATGTCCGTGATCATGAAGCGATATGACATATACAGTACCTTACTGACGATCTTACTAGCTCTCTGAACATTGTCCCTGTACAGTTGTAGAATTCTTCTACTCGCCAGAGAGCAACGTAGGCGATTATCTACATGTACATCAATAACATACTGCAAGTCAGGGAAGATATCTGAATAATTCATATAGGCTTCTGGGTGAAGTACTCCGCCAGCATAAGCAACTATATTATACAAACCGTTCCAGTATTCGTTTACGGTGGTATTTGGCATTGGATTTGGAATAAAAAGGTTTTCCAACTCGTCAAATGGAGTGTTCTCTATATATACCGAGATGCTCATTAATAAGGGAACGGAAAGTTTGGAATAGTCTATGTTCTTCATTTTTTTACTTAAGAGAAGTCTCTTGTGAATGCCATAGGACGTATGAAGTACAGAAAAAAGGATCTGATCAATATGACATAACGCCGGTGCATGCTCAGTGGATGAGGAATGCATATGATCCAGTTGTAATGCTTGCAAATACACGGTATCTGGTATATTTACCAGTAAATCCACAGGCGCATTGTCCTTATACAAGCAGGGCAGCAGTGTGTTCCTGAGAAAGTTTACATGGTCACGAAAATGACAGGACAGATGCTGGATAGAAACATATCTGAACAGAAGCAACATTTCAACGGAAAGAAAAAAGTACGCCTCCTCGCACGCACCCCATAGGCAAAAAAACTCAGCGGATTTATTCAGGAATATGGAGGAAGCCGGGAATGGGGCTTTTGTTTGGTACCTGTCGAGATTTAAGGCTAAATAATGCACGTGGGACATCAAGAACTCGGCCTGGACCCTGGAGGTGTTCTTGCTACTCCCGAGAAACAATGTGGAGTATTCCATTGCATCTTTTAGATGAGAGAGCCTCACAGATTCGTTCATTTCTGCTACAATAACTTCCTGTACAATCCTATTTACGCTAAACCCATGAAGACAAGCATGGTAATGGGAGGCTAAGGAAAATCTCTCTAGAATTGAAACCATTTCTATCGTATCTAGTTTGTCAAATTGCCCTTGAGGAATAAAAACTCTTGCAAAGCTTTGATTGTTAGGTTCGGGGCTTGGTATACAGTCGGGGCCCATAAAAGATGTCATATTCAACAGCTTGGCTGCGTTTGTTGATAGATTTGATACATATTGGAATGTAATATGAAATGTTTGGCGTATATTCTTGTTTATGGATTGTTCAATGTCTGCTTTATCTAGAAGGGCAATCTTCTGAGTAGCGTTGCCACCAATATATCTAGCATAGTAATCTTTGATAGAGCAGCCAGTTGCAGATATGTATGCATACGCGAACTGTAAGGCAAGAGGATGGTGTCCTAAGGATCGACTGAGACGTATGATATCACTCCTGTCATTCTCCTCGACGGGTTTGACTGCTTTCTTAAACATGGCCAAGGCCTCAGTTTGGCTGAAGGGAGAAATGTTGACCACCGAAATACGCTCCATATCTAGTCTTTGATATTCTTGTGAAGTCAGCAGAATGTGCATTTTTCCTGTTAGTTTATGTGGGAGTAGGGAACCTAGTTCTTTCATGGTCTCACGTACTGCCTCATCAACTACTAAAAGCCAATGTGGCGCGTTTGTTAAGTACTCTCTAAAGTGCCTCTTCACAGACTTACAACCCATATCATCACTTAGTAGAACAGATACCTCTTCCCTCCCTCTAACGTAAAAGCTATGCTGACTGATACTAGCACACAGGTCTCTAGTACTCGCTAACCTGACCCAGAACACTAAACCAGAGTACATTTCGGCACGCCTGTGTCCGTACTCGATGGCCAGCGTTGTTTTTCCGACACCACCTAGTCCTTTGATGAGACAGGTCTGGTTCTGTTCAAGGCAGGAGTCGATCTTGCCGAAGACGTCTTCTCGTCCCACAAACGTCTTGAGACGACGGGGGAAGACGGCCATTAAATATGTATCTGTAACAAAAACATGTTTCCACTTAAGTGTCAAGAAACTGACATACCCTGTAGGGTGGTAGTATATACTCACATCATTATGACGCCAAATATCAATCTAGCAGAATACCCCATGCTGAAGTCCTCGGTAGCTGAAAATCATATGCTATACGCCCAAGTCTTCGTCAACGAAAGAAAACTCACCATTTTGTCCTGTACTTCGATCAGCGTTGAATATCCAAATCAACCCTAGCCCTGCAAGTAGGATACCGATGCATGCTACTACGTGAAGTGTCCATCTTGTGAATGTAGTATCTGCAAAACATAAACATTGATAAATTTCAAGCAGCTCAAATACAGGTTCATACGTATGTTGCAGAAAGTCATTAAGAAACGAGTTCTGTTCCGGATCCGTACTGTTTACGTTACGAGTTTATTAGCTACAAAAAGGAGCCCCCCCCCCCCCCAAAAAAAAATGACTCGCTGGCTTAGTTCAAAAATAATATAGATCTCAGGACATTTGACACCATCAAAATATTTGTTCAGCGTCCGGTAACAATGTAGACAATACCTATGCGTTACATGATATACCTGGTTGGTTCAGACTTTCAAACGCCTGAGGCAGTTATATCCGTGCCCCCCTCCCCACTATCCGCGCTCATTTGGCTTATGGTACCATAAACACAGACAAATAAACAAATGGACACAACATTGAAGGATACTACTCTACAACTACCTTCTGTTGAAGACAAAAAAAAGAGACAACAAGCTATCAACAGCAACCTTTACATTTTAAAAGAGCTAGAAATACAGTTGTTGGCATACGCCCAAAACAGTGTGTAGGGTACTTCTACCCCTTGCGATATACTCTTGTTCTATCCACCAAAAATTGCTTTAGGCGCCAGAGAAAAACAAATATGTACCTTGTCGACGTCTTCCGAGGTCCTCCTTCCTTATTTCCCCCCTCCCCACTTTTGCCTGAAGACGTGCTCGAGTCTCAAGTAGCTGCTCTACAAGATGATCGTACGGGACTTCTCTAAGGCTCTGAACAAAGTCGTCAAAACCATCGTACGGTAGATCTGTTGACATGCATGTTTGACAAAACGTTACAATATTTAGAACCAAAATCGCAAAACATCTCGTTGAAATGTAAAGTGAAACACCGTTCTACGGGCATACAGTTTAATTGGTGTTGCATCCTTGTTCGTTACGAGAACATCTACAACAGAACAGCTAGAATGTATTGTTGCAGTCACCTGTATATCTTTTATTTCTATAAAAGAACAAATTTTGAGTTGTGAGTACATCCAGTTAACTTGTTGAACTCTATATACACGTATTCGGACTACTCATTTATCATTTGTTGTTCTTGAAGACTATCAAAAGGTCACAATAGTAGAGGCGTACCCAACAGCTTGTCCAGCAGCGCCGTGGCGCCGGAGTGCGGTCCCTCGGTTCTTTCCTTGGCCCGGATGAAGCCCGGGTCTTCGTCCCGCCAGTGGACAATGCTGTACCGCAAGATCAGTTTTGGGTCCATGTCACGGGTTATATCTTTATGGCAGTCCAGAATAGCCTGGCGGTGGAGCGGATTCATGGTGGCTGCGGTTGGTGTGCTGGGCTGTAACTCGATTCTTCTACGTACGATGCGTACAGTACTTTGGTATGCTGATCACGTGACACGAACGAGATTGGGCATCCCCGAACACTGATTCAAAGGTACCCGCTCTAACACGATATCTAAATTCAAGTACTTACTTGAACAACTTGTGTAGATAAGATCAACTTATGTAACTATGCAAATGAAGAGCTTATCTGCATGATTAATGAGAAACATTGATTACGACCATCGTGAAGCTACGCACATTTACTGTTTCTAACATTATTCCGGTAGGCTATGCTGCATTGTTTGCTGCTTTCGCTTGGAGAATAGATCACCTTTCAACCCTTTTCATATTTAACTATACATTTCTTAAAATACATATAATAGATCATATAACATCAAAAAAGTTATAAATTGTTTAGTACCTATGTTACATAAACTAAGGTGGATGGATCCTCAGCATCGTGGACGAACGCCATCTTGCGATTGTGGTACAAACTGTCAAACTAGAAACCCTCGGTTGGAACTATCCGTTTAAGGTAAATCTTACACAATGAAACAAGAATTTCTTGGTGAAGGCATCACGTTATAGAACTCTAGTATTTGAAATGTTCTTGTTGACAAGGTTAGATAACGCAACCATCAAGTTCCAAACAATTGGAACGAAGTCTTAACTCTCAGTCTGTTCTACTACTACGGATCAAATTTCATTTAATTTCAATATAATGGATCGTGATATTTTCAACTAGCCATCTGGCCTTCATTAAGATCACGGAGGACCCGGCTGCTCTGTACACACCACTTTCTGTAAATATGACGTAAGCAACGGGTCAAAGGTGGTCGGGGGTCAGTAGCGGCCCCCGTCCCAGTCCAATAAAGGGTCCTACTAGCAACGACCTTTGACCTGTCGCTCGCGTCTTACTTCCGGTAAAGGACTTGTACGAAGAACACCAGGGTCCAATCATTGAGTTAGAAAAAAATTTAACATTTACCATACTAGTGTCCACTTATATAAGATGTATTGAGAGAGTCTTGACAATATTTGCCGATAGAATCATTTATTTGTATGTACATTTATCCATTTGTTTGTATGTATAGTGGTAGAAGACCTTACGAAAGTCATTGTACTTTTGTTGTATCAATAAAAGATGTTGTGTATAATGATGTGATTCTGGTGAAACGAAATTCTTTCAGACAAATTTTCTTTCCTCCCAGCTTTTGGGATTGATCTTCAGTGACGACCACAGTGACAACCACATTCAAGTCAGCCAATATCGACGTTTTACTTTTGAGTGACGTTGATAAACATGTCGTTACTCTTTAACGCTTTCTAAGAGACATTGGCAAAATCCGTCTTCCTCTAAAACGTCAACTATCATAATATTGCCGGGTATCCTCAGACAGACACATTAAAAACAAGTTATTCATGTCCGAAGGTCAAAACAAAAACACCAACTGCAGTTCCAAACAAGCCGCTATGGGGCCCAAACTTACACAACTTACTTCCTGTGGCATGAACTATCCACCACACAAAAATGGTGGATAGTTCATGACCATAGCACTTGCAGAAAATATGGCTCCAAATTTTGAAGCTCCGCTAGAAGGCCCATTATCGAACTTGACCTCCCTTTTTGTAAACCCTACCCATCCACTAAATATCATGCAGAACCATCAACAGCTTCTCGAGTTATGTTGTAATTTTAAACATACCAACACAGAAACATACACAGCCCGCTGCACAACGGTAGGAAAGAGCCAGGTAAACCCTTTTCGAACTTGACCTCCGTTCTAACAAACACTACTTACCTACAAAAAATCATGACGATCCATCAACGTTTCCGTCACTTTTTTTGCCTACATACAAACACACAAACATGCAAATTCCGCTGCAGTACTGTTGGAAAACGTCATGTAAACAATTTTTAACTTGACCTTCCCTTGCACAACCACTACACACCTACTAAAAATCATGAAGATCCATCAAAGGTTTCTCGAGTTATGCTCTTGACATACATACAGACCCACCCGACAGCTGGCGTAATCATAAACATAATCTTCTCGGCGAAGACAAAAACTGTTAATCCAAGGACATCTACTAATGCAGCATCAGTAGGTATGCAAACTTCAGGTATCCAGGTATAATGATCCTGTCCAAAGAAAATGTCAGTTATGCCAATCAAACCCCCGCTGTTATTTTATCATTACCTTTATGTCCTATATCATAGACACTGACTTTGTTTATTGGCCTTTATATTGATTCTCTAGAATTGTAAAAACCTTTCTTTTGTGGGACGAGCAAAGTAGCTGGGTATGTTTGCGGGTCGCTCATTTGTTTCAAATCTTCCTACCGGTGAATGCTTGAATGATTTCACAAAGATGTTGTAGTTTTGCACTATCTACATTATTTCTTCAAAGTACCTGTCGTCGTGTAAGAAAGTGGCGATCCTATTACTATTATGTACTTCGCTATGTATATATAAAGGCATTATACAAGCAGACTACATAAATTTTGCTTCCTAGCTATATATAGCATACCAGTTTGTCTTTTATTCTGGTTGTTGAAGTGTTGTTAAGTTTCAAGATGAAATAGAAATTTGTTGTGTCAAATTCAGATGCTTTCTTAACACTTTATGTTTTTCTCAATATGCATTGTTAAAAAAATGAACTGCAGAGAGAACATACAAATAGCAATATCGCCCTCTGGTGGATATAAGTTGAAGTGCACCTGTGACCCAAAGTACACAAATATGTGTGTGTGTGTGTGTGTGTGTGTGTGTGTGTGTGTGTGTGTGTGTGCGCGTGTGTGTGTGTGTGTGTGTGTATGTATGTATGCATGTATGTATGTATGTATGTATATATATATACTTCTTTTATGTGACCCCCTCGCATAAGCAGGCCTGGTGCTCGTTCCATTAATTTACAATCATAATAAGGTTGGTGTCATGGGAAAGAAAATTACACAAGCTTTTCAATGATATATAAATCATAGAAATTAATCAAGAAACAACGGATATATGATCGATATATACATATATATATATATATATATATATATATATATAGAGAGAGAGAGAGAGAGAGAGAGAGAGAGAGAGAGAGAGAGAGAGAGAGAGAGAGAGAGAGAGAGAGAGAGAGAGAGAGAGAGAGATGTGTGTGCGCTTTATTTGACGAAGTACTCCTAGTATTATCTAGGATTCGGCCTGCATTTACAATACACTGGGGTTTGGGGGCGAACACACTGCGGGTAGAGATGAAAAGATGTGACTCATTATAGAAAGTGAAAGAAGAAATTTTATGTAGCAGTTATTGTATGTTTTCTTTTATTGTCTCTTTTGTCGAAACGGAGATGGCATTGCACAATGATCCTTTCCATTCTAAGCAACATTGTCCGTATGCGAAACTTTCTATTCTTTGCGATTTATAGTTATCTAGGAGCCAATAGGGTAGATAGAAGATCTAAATCTGATGAATATTGGGCCGGTGGGGCAAGGTTATACAACACGTCAGGAGAAAGCCATGAACTGTTTAAACAAAAGCCTTCAAGTTGGAAAACCTTATGGTAATATGGTGGTGAAATACTGTACACGGGGGTATCGTATTACCGCAAAAACTTCTTCTTTTTGAACTACACATATTTGTGGGTTTAACAAGTCACGATGGATAACCTTTTTATCTCACTAGACAGACAAGGACATCTGGTGCTTTGTTTATGTGTGTATGTATGCGTGAGTGGGCACGGGCGCACGCGTGTATGATTTTTGTTTGCACGGCACTGGTACCGTATACCCTGTAAATGTAAACCTTTATATATCTTCCAGCTTCCTTGTGCAAAATGTTCTTAACCTATCCCATGCATGTCCCCTTTTTTCTTTAACTCCTCACATGTTGGAACGTCAACACCGGCACTGGTGGAACGACACTGATACCATTCCCTTGCTCAGTAGAACGTAATGCAATGCTTTGGTGGGCGTGGTCAAGCCTAACCAAAGGTCTTTGTCCTTCTGTTTACAAGGTCTGCGCTGAATGATTTCGTATACGCACTATACGGTGATTTTGTTTCCTTCTCAATGTGCTTCTTTGTTGTTGTGTGTTAGCTGTGTGCTCAAGTTGCATGGTGAAGAATGCGCGCTACCGCCACCGAAATAAAACGGCTGCGTGGTTGTGAAAGAAGTTTCGTACCAGGGAATCTTAAAATAGGAGTTGACATAGCCCACCGAAAACAACCCTGAAAGCCATGATCGTTAGCAGAGAAACTTCCACATTTGTTCACAAGAGCAAGATGAAGAAACAGCCGCCTGATCCGAATCTACTCGACGTAAACACTTCATGCACAACAACATGTGGTTGACCGTGCCCAAATCCCTGCTGCTTCTTTTTCTGGCAGGCATATCAACCCTGACCTTCAGCGCAGGTAAGTACTGTTTGATGTTCCTTGCTACAGTACAGCTAAAACTGTCGATAAATTGTATGACTCAAAGTTTACAACAAGAGTCAGTAGTACTATGGTGACAGGTGGACATTGTGTCAACATGTGTGAACATAAGCCTTACATTAATCACATCGACTCGCTAGTTGCAGAAGCAAGAGTACATATCGGTCGTATCGATTGCCAGGCTCATTGTCTATAGATGACCATTTGGTAAGAGTGACATAAAGAACTGCCTGACATTGAATAACTTTCATTTTATTTTTTTAATTAATCTAATTTAAGATATGCCATCATCGTTGGTACAGTACATGTACACAGTAGGTGAATGTGTCTTGATTGTGTAAACAAGATGGCAGAAGAGAGTGGCACTGGTTTGTTTTGTCTCTTTTCGTATTTTATAGCAATTAAGAAAAGAAAAATGCATAGCAAACAGTAGAAATGCATGTAATTTGGAAACAGCTGATACTTCGTCAGTGGCACAATTGATCTCCAACCTTGTCTATAATATAGATACAGGCCAATTCAATAGTCGCAAAAGCCTCCCGCAGTTTTCACATGTAATGCTTATGGAGTGTCGCTGACATACTAGTATTCTTGGCATACCTGCGCGTCTCCAGTCAGTGAGTACGAACATGCCCTCTTTGTTGTGTTAAAGTAAGCTAAGACCAACTTAACTGGCGGCGAGCTCTACGCATCATCAGCCTATCAGTCAGGCGAGACGCGCCCGGGCTAACGTTACCCACTCTTCATGTAATGCAATGCAATGTTTATACATGATTATAAAGAATCAAGTGAATATCAAGGTTCCGTCTGATCAAGGATGTTTTATGTGGTCTGATCATGTGGCAGTGCACTTCATAAATTCGACATATTCGTATTTTCTCTTCAAAGTACTGTTCTCAATAGGGGACTAAGCTTGTTACGTAGCCGGGCATACCTTCAACTCAAGTTGGTTGGAAATTCTCGCTTGTTTCCCATAACCAGTAAATCACGTCATCGCGTAACATGCCCAGGTATGTACAGTAGATATATTCTGCGTTAGACCAGGCTGTAAGGTTTTCTCCGCACACAACTGGATGGACACCTTGTCTTATCAGTAAGCCTGATGAGTTCTGTAAGTTTCTCAAGGTGAGGCTCAAACAAGCTTAAGGGAGGACGTTCCTGACCGAACCTAGATACCCCTTTTCACCTGAGTGGTAAGGTGTTACTTGCCTACTCCCAAGGGCACAAAAGTGGGGCTTGAAATAGAGATTTAAACAAAAACCTTTAGATTGTAAGTCAACAACCCAACCACAAGACAAATTGATTTATGCAACTTAAAGCGTTTGTGGATGGACTGGGGCAAGTCAATGACATCATTATTGAAGTTTAGTTGGGTCCTTCTTGGAAGGTCCCTTGCCATTGTTTCCCCATGTTCCCAGGGGTAATGTTTTCGCTTGCTGGATCAAGTTTCAAGATAAGCACATACAACAAAGAAAAACCAGTAGCCTCCGCGCGCTCGCTTTGTTAACTCAAGTTGTTGACAATGTACTAGTTATGACTCTACAAGACATAGATCGTATCGTTAAAAAAGTTATGTACTACATGCATACCTCCTAATCGACCCCCATAAAACGTTTTGGGAGTTCCCCTACAGCAAGATACATGTATTCCTACTGGGAAATGTGACCAAAAATTTAACTTTGACAACGACAGAAGGTACGTGCCCCTACCCCCATGACTTCAGAGCCCAGCCGGGACTACACCCCCATAGTCCCCCACCTCCCCTCGCCATAGTGACCAAGACATTTGCGAAGGGATACGCCTGGCCAAGTAGAAGATATGTTTGGTTATTGTCGCTATGAAAGAGAAAAGGGAACAGAAGAAAGGAACAGAAACTCATAGGTGTGCTTTTGAGAATAGATATGATTTTTTTTTCTCTCGGAGAAGAGCTAACGATAAAGATGTATAACTTCGCTATCTTATCTTGGTCCGTCATACCGTTTCTCGTAGTTGTTACGTTTGCAGGTAAGAATAAAGACTTTGTTCTATTGTTGTGAACATATTAACTACATGTTACTTCTTCAATCTTAAAGAGAAGCGAATGACCGAAAATATTTCTTGACATTTGATGAATGCTTACGAATCACAAGACGTCAGTTGTCGTGCCTTAAACCACCACCAAGCCATGTTACAACGAAATGATCTCCATGTTCATAATTGTGTTTAAATCTTTGGGTCTTGAGATTAAAAGTCATAATATATATCGTAGATGGGATTGAGATACGACGAAAGAGACAGAACAATGAACAGAAGTGATTTAAGATCAAGTTTATTTAGGAACGACAGTTTTCACCGTTAGTCATTTTGGCGGCTGAACATACAAAAAGATTCTGGTGTAATGAGATACTTAACGTTGAATAGGAAGTTCTTGAGGGCGAGATTGATCTTGCTGAAAAGCATTAGGTGCCGTTTACTGATGAAAGAGAAGGACGGGGGAGGGGGTGAGAGCAAGACAACTGATGTCAAACCGTTAAAACTTGGCACTTGATACATAGGCCGTGTTTTGTCTGGTCAATACCTGTAAAAGCTCCGTATCTTTCAAATTTATGCTTATTGGTTCGTAAGTGAATGTTTGTCCTTGATATTATATGGAAGTATGGACTTGATCTGATTGAGACTATTGATTTTGAAATATTTCACTGTCATTGGGTAAACGAGTAATAGTTTTCTTTATTATAACAGAAGAAACCCGTATCGTAGTGAGGAGGGTTCTAGCATAACAAGCAATATGCACAAATAGCAATCATTCACAAAAAACATGTCGCGTTGATATAAAAGAAACAGATATAGTAGCAACATTAGTGTGGCATAACAAAGTATATGGCCAAGTATAGATTATTGATATCATGTTGTCTCAAACCATCGGACAACTTAGTACTGCATAGCTATATATGCTTTGCAGAATAGTTTAAACTCATATTCAGTAGAGCAAATCTTAGTCAATATAGTGAAACTTGCTAGCTCCCATCTCGGTTGAGATTTATTCTAAATTCGTCGTTATTTTTTTTTCAAAAATCTAAAGACTGTGTTTTTTTCCAACTAGGGCAGTCTAGATTCACAGAGACCCCGGGGGATCTCACGGCTATTATTGGAGAAGATGTCGTCTTCAATTGGGATTTCCAGACTGATCAATCGATTCTACTTATTCTCTGGACAATTGACATTCGTACCATAATGTACTATACTAGAACTGAAGGTATCCAAGTCCAACCAAGTTACGAAGGCCGTGTAGAGAGAGTCGGACAAACCGGCCGTTTCAAATTGCGGAATGTCGCCCCGAACGATTCAGGAACATACAAGCTTGAAGTTGTTCTCCTAAGTAGCCCATCCTTGGTGGACATCGCTCGTCTGGATGTTAGATGTAAGTATATATTTTACAAGAATTCTGTGAAATAGCAATAGAGGCTTTGTATTGCCAGTCGTGTGTCTTTTCTTATAACGTTTTTTGATTTAGCGTTGTAAACTTAATGTCTAAAATACTTGAAATGTTGCAGTACTGCCTTGCTGAAGACTTTGGTCTTTGCCATTGTGGAAAGTTGATATTATGTATTCTTAAAGCCCCTGTCCTGTAAGACTCATTGCACATTGCAGAGCCTGTATGTGGGTCCTGTATATATCCAGTTTCAGGGTATTTTCTCTGAAAACATTGTAACTCTATATATGCCTTAGCAGCACAGAAAAAGTCTAAGGAAAATGACCTGATTAAGAAATCAAATTAATGAAATAAATTGCGTAAAAAACGCCAGCTTGGCAAAGGTTTATAAATCACCGGCTTTCATCTTCGCTTTTTCAATGTCACATTTCGTCTTCTATATGCATTGACATTGTTACAGGTCAAACAAGTCAGGTCCAAGTTTAGTTAATTTGTATTTCCGACTTGTTTTACATTGTATATGGTACTACTGTAATAATCCAAAGTCTTTGCTACTTTAAATTACCCATCGGAAGCAACAAAATTGAATAATAAACTCAATGCTGTTTTCTTCAAGATCCACCAACTGGAACTTCGATATCTACGCAGCCTAATGGCGAGACAGAAGAAAACACAGCAGTTAAAGAAGGGACAATCCTTAAGTTAACGTGCGGAGCAAAATCACACCCGCGCCCTCAGTTCTCCTGGACCAAACCGACCAGCGTGTGGCCCGCGTCGACAACTGTGAACGCGACATCGGGTGTTCTCACCATAGCAAATGTGCGTAAAAACGACACAGGACTCTACCAATGCCGTGCGTTCAATGGCATCCAGCCAGATGGGATAGCAAGCATCAACGTAACGATTCAATGTAAGTGGACTTCATTGTTACGTTACCATCTAAACACTGAAAATGAGACTTGGTCTGATAATACTAGTCTAACGGCGTGGTCACATTCATCGTACGTAGGCTGTCAGATGATTCTGATGTCGTAAAATTATTATCAAGCAGGCTTTGACAGAACCAACCACCGACAATGATCTAAAAGAGCCTTTTCCGTCACAAGATAGCTGGCATTTGCACGACAATCCCAAGGATTTGCGATCGTAAAACTATTGTACGATGAACGCAACCAGGCCCTTAACTGGTATTGTTTTTAGTTTTGAAGGAAATTATAGCGCTTCACCTACAGCAGCGCTACATCTAAATAGAGGACATAAACTTAAAATGAGATATTGCAATGGTGTGGGTCATTTTATCACAGCTTTTGTTCGAACAAAAGTGTTGCAAGTTTTGGGTCCTTGTCATCACGTAGATGTCTTCAGCGACTAGCTACTATTAGAAGTGATGATTAAACGGTCATAAGTAAGACCTAGCACCATTTTCGTACCAGGGAAAGCTAAACACCAAGACATATTATACTCAGAAGTTGATGCTTAGATTGCGACCTCTATTGTCGTATTTTCTTCACCTCTCATGTGAGTGTGATCAGAGTGTATTTTTGAGTCTGAATCAGGTTTAAGTTGGGTTTTGAGCGTGAATGCTGTCTTGTTTGGTAGGAATTTTTCGATTCCCATGACGAAAATTACTCGTCGATGCACAGCTAATATCAACAACAGAAAGTACACATCTGGCACCAAGGAAGTTTTGACTACCTCTTTCAGTGCAATACCTTTGATAAGTGCCCGTTGCTTTAGTGCAATATAACACGTGCAATATTGTCCTCTAGGTAGTTTCTATAGGGTGACAACCTTACTCATTCTGCCTTTCTTCTATTTTGCTTGGACTTTGCCTGTATTGTAACGCGATAGATAGCGGCGGACATGTGCTATTCAAGTACTGAAACTAAAAGTAATCGCGGCATGACTGGAGATTTTCAAACGTTCAAGCCAACTGTGTCATTCTCCTCAAGCATAGAGCATGGCAACCTTACACATTTTGCTTTTCTCTCATTTTGCTGGGGCAGTGCCTGTATTGTTACGCGATGAATAGTGGCGGGCGGGTGCTATTTCAGACCTGAAACTAAAAGTAATCGCGGTTACGGTATGACTGGAGATTTTCAAAGTTCAAGCCAACAATGTCATTCTCCTCAAGCATAGAATAAAATCTTCTTCAGATCCTCCGGCGATGACAACCGCCTTTTTCGTGTCTCCAAGAGGAGGGAACGTCATAGAAGGAGACGAAGTCCGGATTGGATGTCGTGTTGGTGATGCCCTACCCCGTCCTAACTTTCTATGGAAGAGGAGCAGCAAGACAGTCGATCTACCAAACTCGGCGATAGTGGATGAACGCACGGGTGTCCTAGTCATCCCGAGCGTTCAGCTTACAGAAGCAGGTGTCTATGACTGTATCGCCGACAATGGCGTGGAACCGGTTGGATACGCCTTCATTCAGTTGAACGTCACAGGTGGGAATAAACGTTTTAGGCTAGGACCCCTTCGGCGATGTAAGCTTCCATTCCCGCATGGCCAACAAAGCCCACCCAGCGATTTTTCGTTCCTAATGAATGCAATTAACATCCCTGTTGCTAAAGATTTCTTTTGGGGGGGGGGGGGTGGGGGGCAGAGGCAAAATTCCTTGAGGTGTGGTTTTTCCAGCTGGCAGTTATTCCAGCTGGCCTGTGTGTTCCGGCATCAGTCTGGAATCTAGTTTAGGACATGTGCAATCAAAGCCTTCCCAATTCTTGAATAGGACAGGATTGAAGTCATTTGTAGCCCGATGGAATTTTCTCTCGGGTATATTGGGGCATCTTAAATAGTTACGCGAACATAGGGTAGAAATTTGGTTCGAAGCTTTAGAACGTTCTCCATTTACAACATAAATCAAAGAAAAGAGACAGGGATAGGGTAGATTTAAATAACACAACAATATCAAAGATCTATACGAGAGGAAGAATATATGAAAAATTATCTAAATAGAGTATTTTTCGCTTTGCAGCCGAGCCAGAAGTTGGACCTGTTGGCAACCGCACCAAGAGATCATCGACATTGGTTATACCACTGTCAACTTCATCAGGTGGAGTTTGCCTTTTTGGCGTCACCTTCTTTTTAATCATGTACATGCATAGAAGGGCGAAAAGACGTGAAGCAAATCAGCTGCAGAACGATCCAACAATCAACGAGCATCCACGTCAGGACGATCCACTACTATACCTTCGCCCAGACACTTCCGTAATGCGTAAGTACATAATTTTTTTATTGCCTTTTAATTTCGTCTGTGTTTTGCGAGACGATTGTGCTTTTGAAAACTACAACTTCTTTTTCGTGGGCAGGTATGGCCATGGCGACGGAGAAAGAGAAAACGGTGGATCCAATTTTGCAGGAATTCTGGGGCTACCTGGTCAAAATGGATGCAGACCCCTTACTGGTGTATTTCCAAGAAAAGAAGGTAAGTTTTATAATTGTCTGTGTTTATTTCATTAAAGGAGTCCTAAAGTCCAGAGGGGGGAGTTATTTTCCAATGGATGGTAATTTTAGGAAGTAGAAATGAATATTTTTTACAGTATTCGATAAAGTACCCACTATCCCGTGCGCACCTAAAAGTATTCAGTATTCTACCAAATTCCCCAGGTGACCCTCAGCCTATGTGTTATTTACAATGTGCCTGACAATGCCTTACAAAAGTTAGATTACAAAAATAATGTCAGGGTGGTTAAGAAAGATCTTCTTGCTATTTGGTCTTGTATATCTTATTAACAATTGGCCTTCTTATTGTGCTTAACTACCCTCATTTACGCCGAAAATATCCACGTTTAAAAATGTATGTTTACGCATAGGGAATACACTGGTAGGGTCTGCAGGGGTTTAGTGAGTATCCTATTGCATTAAAAAACACAGCTTGTGTAATTCACCACAAGCAGAATTATGTACAAAGTCGGTTGATCATGTATTGATTGATACATAATCTAGTGGAAAATAACACTGCCTTCTGGAGTTTAGGACTCCTTTAAGTGATAGGAAAGTGCATCCTACTTGTTATCTTGTTTATGTTTTATTCTTAAATCATTTTGATTGTTGATTCTTAAATCACGTTCATTGTTGTATTCTTAAATATTCACATTATTTGCCCTGTATAAACGCGATGCTTTTATTGTTGTATGAGAAAACCTCTTTTGTATCGTACAACGTACAAGATAGCTGTTTATAGAAAATATATAGATTTCAACGTAGATTACAGCATCCTCATGGCTACCCTAACTAAAGGTACAAGATTTTTTTTTGCAATCTCTCTTTAGTCAGGTTTTAATAAACAAAAATAAAGAAAAGCATGGCAGTTTACAGCAAAGCACATGTGCTACCACAAAATCAAAACATAAAATCCAGAAACAGTCGTTTAACAAGAAGGTGGCACTGAAACCCCTATTGCCCATATATGCATATCGACTATAATTTCTGTTCACAACAAACAGTCAAATTTCTAACGTTTTTTTTGATAAGCCACTATTTACAAGAAAATAAGGCACGAGATTTTGTTTCGATTTTGCTACATCTTTTAGGTCCTGTCAGCCGACCATACTGCCGTAATCCGCAAGGCGCCGTCCGTTGTAGACAAGCTGCTGAAAGAAATCTGCGTGTTGGAGGGAGAAAAATCCCCTCAGCTACTCAGCGAGGCACTGCGACACACGGACCAGAACCATCTTGCAGATCTACTTGACGGCAAAAGTATGTCTTTTTTTCTGTATATGTCTAGATGTCATTATCTCATGCCAGGCCCGCCGCTAGCATATGCCAAGCAACGGTCCTGGAGTACTTGTCTTTGATACGCCCTTCCCGCCGCGTTAGCACTGGCTAGTCTTCATCACCGGCCAATCACGTTACCGCCTACGATCAAAAGGCAACGTCATTGGCTGGTTACTTTCCATCCAAAACCAGAGGAGGAAGTATCTGATTGGCTGACGGCGGGCCATCGCTAACACAGTTAACAATCCCGTCAACATGATGAAAACACTGGCCCCCAAACGTTAATACATGTAGTTTCTTTCTGGTGTTTTTTTTAAATCTTTTACGAAGTTAATAAAAAGGTGCAGTCTGTGCATTTGACATATGCAAGGTTTGGGTGAAAATTAACGCATATCTTAATAGGTTGATTTATGGAATGAACAGAATTCCAGGAAGTGTTCCATTTCTTCCCAGCTCTTCCAGACGTTAAGGGCCTGAGTGTCGTCGACGCCTCCGACTCTTCATTCAGCATCCAGTTCAAGCGGGCCTACACCAACATCCAACACTTCGGTGACGTGGATAAGTATGTCGTCACCCTTGAAGTAGCCGTCCAGGAGCCAGAGGTAAACCTTGTGCACACTTGTATTCCTAATATTCCTTTGATGTTAACGCCAGCAGTGAATAACCTTTACTGAACGCTATGCTGCCCATACGGCTGACTAAGCTATTTGAGTAAGTGAGTGAGTGAGAGAGAGAGAGAGAGAGAGAGAGAGTGAGTGAGTGAGTGAGGGAGTGAGTGAGTGAGTGAGTGAGTGAGTGAGTGAGTGAGAGTTAACGTAGGTTTAATACACACAAGAGTTAGTCATCAGTATGTAGTAGACGTAGAGAAACGTACAAATAAAATGTTGGCATACAGATAACGTTATCCTGTCCGAAATCTTGTCTTACATTCGTGAATAATTTCATCAGATTGGCGAATGACTGAATAGCAAGGTTCTTTTATTCACAACCAAGTATTTTACAAGAGCCTACGTTTCGACAGCTGTCAGCCATCTTCATCAGGGCAATACCGACTTGTTCACAGCGCACTGAAGCTAAGTGTTACTGCTAACAATGCAGTCCCAAACGTAAAGTATTGTTACATTAATAGTCAGTATTTGCCTGATGAAGATGACAGTCATCGAAACGTCGGCTCTTGAACAAAAACTTGGTTGTCAATAAAAGGACCTTGCTATTCAGATAACGTTATATTGCACACGTAAAGTTATGGATATTGTTATGGTATACCTTGATTATTTGTGTATCTAAAACATCTGCTTGGTTTCAGACAATGGCAACACGTTGCTTGAATGCAACAGACCAGCTACAAGCCGAATTCACCAATCTGGCGTCAGGAACGTCATACAACGTCACCGTCGTCAGCATGAAGGGTGAGATCAGGAGCGCCGGCGTCACCGTCACTGTCACGACAAGTCAGTTATTTGTTTATCTATTTGTTGCCTCTGTTTTGGCATTGAAGTGCTAGGCGCGTAGACACTAACAGGAAGCTGACCGGTGGGTCAAAGTTGGTAGAACTTAACTCAAAAATTAGACATGACAGAGGACGTGGCTACTAATAAGGCTTTTCGTACTTTCGAGTGCGGTTGTGCAGTTGTGTAGTATCAAAGGTGAAGCCCTTGGCTTGTAAACAGTTCTCGTCTCAACATTGTCTCGAGTTTCGTTTGCGTCTCAGGGGCCTTCACCTTCGATACTGCACATGCGTACTCGAATCTACGAATTCGCTTATTCACGCGGATGTTTTGTTCTTGGTTTTGTCAATATGCTTTTGTTTTCACAGTTATTTTCTATATGCTAGTTGCATATAGTGTCGTAGTGTTGTAGTGTAGGAGGCTTGTTTTTTTATTGTGTTCCAACAAATTGTTGCTTGTTGTTCATTGTTCCAATGTTTTTTCTTCACTGTACAGTTATAGTTATTTTAGTTTTTGGCAAAGGGCTGTGAATTTTGCACACGTTATGACAATTATGTTGACAGTTTTTTGTTTGAACCTTTATCACTGCAAGCCACTTGGAAGGAAGAGGTAAGGCCGTAAGGGTCAGACAAAATATAACATAGATACAGATTACATCATTAAAGTCATTATGAATCTATTGACATACATGTATATCATTACAAATATATATTACGAAACACATAATAGAGTGAAAGCTGGCATATGGTTCGTGTCCGTCTTTTGGTCATTTCTGTTACTTTAAGAGTCTCTTAAAGTGAGTGCGTGTGTCTGGTCGTAGACTGTTCCAGATAGTCAAATGATGATTTCATGCTTTCACTTATGTCTTGAATAGTCGGTGGCTATGAGGAGCCGAGTGGTCTGCTGGCAACATTCAGCGAAGAAGAACGGTCGCAAATCAACCATGTTCTTATCTATAAAGACAAAATTACCCTCACGGAGCCGCTCGGAAAAGGTACGTCTCTTATCTTACTAGGCATATACTTTATTGGAATATTTTCTTTGGGAAAATCCTCAATTCTTAAAATTCATCGATCTAACTTCGTGCCATTTTTTCTTATATAGGGAATTTTGGCGAAGTTCGATACGGAGTCTACGTAACTCAGGATAGATGTGTGCCTTGTGCTGTGAAGACACTATTTGGTAAGTCGCTGCCCATCTAATCTTCAAACGCATTATATTGTTCTTCAGTAATTAATTTCATGTTTAAAGATTTCTTGACTGGAAGTGCCCAAGCCAATCAGTCGTTCCCAGTATACTATGCCTTCTCACATCGTATGCACAGTAATATGCGTCGGTCGTCTGTGTGACAGAAACCAGACACCAGTATGTAGCTCATGTGGCTGTATTGCATAAAAGACCAACTTACACAACATCATCACACACTAGTTTGTGTGCATGCGCACCCACATACACACATGCGTGCGCGGGCACGTATCGGATAGATTAAGATAGTGGACGCTCTGAAGAGGCTTGGTTCTCTCATAGACTGCTGTGAAGAGAGGTTTTTTTTTTATTTGGTACTAACTGAGCCCGGTCAATGATTCGTCATAGGATCCTCGTACGGTCGCAAACTGACAGCATTCGTGATATATTCGTGTATGTGCCGTAAAAAATACATCTGACTTGTTTCGAAAAATTCTGTCTTACAAACTTGTCGGTGATTGGTTCTGTCACAACCTGTTAAAAGCCCCCCTCTCATTGGACCCGCGGCATGCTGGCGGCGTCGCTGCAGCCAATCGAATTGACAAAGCACTCAACGAATTTCATCGACAAAAAACGAATCTTTTTAAGCTTTGTGTATTTTGTTGTCTTGTTGGTCATACTTGTACGTTTTGAATGGTATTCCCATTATAAAGTCAAGGGTAGCACAAATCCAGTTGAGGACGCAGCGACGCCGCCAGCGTGCCGTGGGTCCAGTGAGAGGGGGGCTTCAACATCCTTCGACATCAAAACCATACGACGACCTACGGCGAATGTGACCGCGTCGAAACCGTCTACTTTAGTATTAGTTGTCTAATCGATACTAAAGTAGGCGAAATAACATAATATTTTTTCGCTTTAGACACAGCGTCACTCCATGCGATGAAAGCACTCCTGCGAGAAGGACTTCGTATGGTGAACTTCAGACACGACAACGTGGTACAGCTCATCGGCATGTGTGTCCATGGCAACGAAGCCATGATCGTCCTGCCGTACATGAAGCACGGAGATCTTCACAAATATCTGAAGAACAAGCAGGTGAAACGCGCCTCACCGTACATAATTACATGTAATATACGTATACAGTAGTCATGCAGATTATATAACTTAACATGCTTATCTCACATTGCCCTACTGTTTTCCCTTTTACGTTGAAACGGTACGTTGTGGCAGACTTGTGTCAAATGTCAATGACAGCGTCCCAACCGGGCAAGTATTGGGCAACACTACACGTCAACTATCTGATAGAATTGTACCCTTGTGCTTTTCTTCATCTGTAATATGTATGCTCAAATAGATATGAGTGGATGTAAACATAGAGGGCTTACTGGTAACCGTATTTTGATTCCATCAAGCACGTGAGTCATTTGATATGTGATATTTCTTAAAAAGATTACTCTCCTCCAATGACTGCATCATCAAACGTTTGCTGAAATCGTACACCTACTGTGGAAACTCGTTTTCCCACAACACCTATGGTTTCCTGCTCAGTTAGTTTGTCTTTATGTATAGGGAGAGATATTTGTATGTGCCTTTGGGTATATATCAAGCCTTTATCTTTTCTAATGTGTAATGTATTATGGATTTTTCATACCTAAAATAAAGACTAAATGAATTCTAATGAATGATGATTATCCGTTTTAATAGACATTGCCTCTCGAAGACAACATGCACCTTTGCCTGGAGATCGCTCAGGGCATGGCGTATCTGACCGACCAGGACATCGTGCACAGGGATCTGGCCGCTAGGAATTGCATGTAAGTGTTTGAAACACAGTCATATACCTGTCAATGACACATTATCTTCCTCGAAATTATAGATATGAGACTCAAATTCGAAGCTTTTCATGTCTCAGGTGTATGTTTTGGTAAATGATTGATATTTTCGTGTAATAAAGTCAAGGCGATTGGTGCAAATCATAGCTAGAATTACCACCATAACATATTTCATTTCATTTGGCCTCCAAATTCAGACACCATTGCAGACACTGGCTCTCAGAAGCACTCGTTGCTGCCAAGGAAAAGAAGTTGCCTAGCAACAGTTTCCATGTAACAGCAGGTTTCCAATGGCTCCACCCCTAGAATTGTTTCTATTGTTGGATAGAACATTTATGCCAGATTTAATGCTTTTACCATAGTTTGAACAATTTTTGCACCAGTCGCCTAGACTATTAGTAGAATTTGTTATCCTTATGCGTAATGTTTAATTGGTTCCAATGAAAATGAAGGGTTGCCGCTGAAGACGGAGTAGCACCAGACTTTGAGCAGTTACTTAGCTTATTATCTTTATACAGATTTCGTACCTTTTGAGATGATCATCTAAATGAGATTTACGTCTTAAAGGAATAATTGTATCTTCTTTCAGGTTGGATGAGAATCTGCATGTGAAAGTAGCAGACTTCGGTCTTTGTCGGGATGTCCACGAAAAGGGCTACTACAGGATACAGAACTGGGAGGTACATGTACGTTTTCTTTGAATGTTGTCAATCTTAATATCCTTTCCATGCTTCCACTAATTGAAGATAGTGGTCTGGTACAGGAAAATATGTACTAAAATAGCATGTATAAGGGAAGCAGAATTTCACAAGGATTTAGCTATCGTCAGGGCATCAAGAGCATGTGCAGGGCATTCTTTGATATTCTTATTTTCGAATGACCGATGCTGTGGTATTATATCTTCAATTTTGTTCTTTAAATAATTGCAACTACCTTACCTTTGACCCTCAGTTACTCTACACACACCCAGAAAAGTAATTGATTATCTTCGTCACCCCAGGTGAAGTTACCGTACAAGTGGATGGCGCCAGAGAGTCACGAAGATTACATATTTGACACCAAGACTGACGTTGTGAGTTCATTTGCATTCGATTTCTTTGTTCAAAATGTCCACATTGTTCTTTTTTATTCAAGACTGAAGCCATAGCCACAGAGAAAGTGAAAGGACTGTTTAAGCATGGAAAGCGAAAGAAGGAAATCTTCTCCGATCACTTCTCTTCCCCTATCACTTCTATTGTCTCTTAAACAAACGAAAATACCTCTCTGGAAATCCTTTGAGAGCTGAGTAACAATCTATGACACATTTTAAAACCCTGTAGGAGAATCGGTATTAATTGTTACAAGAATAGTCTTCGAACATTCGAGTCTCGGCCTAGTCTCGTGTTCTCGCGAGACTAGGTCACTCCGTGAACAAGACGTACAGACTAGACGTCGAAAATTTGGAGGTTAGTATTTCGCTACCTTTTATTAAGTCACTGTTCGAATAATATTCTTGTAACTGGTATCATACGTGACTGATGAACCTCTTCAACGAAATCGGTATTAAGTTTTTTATATATGGGTAGGCCGTAAGTAAAAAAATAGAATGATGCTATCTATGCTGATATGTAGATTTCCATTCCAGTGGTCCTACGGTATAGTCCTGTGGGAGATCTTCTCCGGTGGGAAGACTCCATATCCAGACGTGCCGAGCGTCCATCTCCAAAGTTACCTAAAGGAAGGACACCGTATGGAACGGCCCAACAAGTGCCCAATCGCGCTGTAAGTTATCAACTAAATGTCGAAAGTTTACAATGTAGTAAGAGTTTCAAAACAAACCAGTTCCTATTCATACGGCTGCGTAAGGTTATCATTCATAAAGCTGAAAGATTTGCCACACCATCTTAATATTGTTTCAGTGATATGTGTTTTGTATCAGCTTTTTTCACGATTTAGTTAACTTAATCTAAAGAGAGCCCCCCCCCCCAAATAGTAAGCATCTCGTGTATTTCTAATTTGCTTTTATCATGTAATTTTGTAAAGTACGTGAAACGTAAACTAATTTTCAATCCCATCATTGGATGAGAGTTAACGTTTATGCATGAGTTTTGTCGAAACACTTAACGTTACATGTATACCATGTCACTACTATTACTGTGTTACCATATTCGCTGCCATTGCCTAGGTTCCTTTATAACCGTCAGTATACTACAGTAGCCTTTTGGCTACCAATTCTCTATTGGTTACGTGGTTAGGATGTAGGGAAAAGTTGATTACATCTTATCCAGACATTCAAAATGAAAAAAAAATCCGCTAGTGTAAGAAATTACCAATATCTAGACGTTTTTTCCTTTTAGGTACCATGACGTGATGCAGAGGTGTTGGCAGAAGGACCCAACCAAGCGACCGCTGTTCAAAGAAATCCTGGCAAAGGTGAACCAAATCAACAAATCATTCAAGCAACGACCAGAGGCAGAGCAAGGAGCCTGCAGCCAGCAACCAGAAGTTCAGGAGGAGTCCTCCAATAGACGATCAGAGGCTGGCAGCGAGGGTCCGCATACGTACATAGATTTCGTGTCAGAACAGGAAGGGTAAGATAGCATGGGTATCTACCTCCGTTAAGCCCCCCCCCCCCTTCACTGGACCCGCGGCACGCTGGCGGCGTCGCTGCGTCCTAAACTGGATTTGTGTTACCCTTGACCCTTGTGTTATAATGGGAATATCATTAAAAACGTGCAATATGACCAAAAAGACAACAAAACACACAAAGCTTAAAAATATTCGTTTCTTGTTGAGTGTTTTGTGAATTCTTGCCGCGGGTTCAGTGAGAGGGGGGGTTAACGGTAGTAACCACTGGCTTATTTTTGTTTCGCTTGCTTACCACGTTAGCGGTTACTACGGAGGATGATACCCAGGCTATGAGTAAGATTTTTCGACGTTTTATTTTTTTGCCCACTAGATATAGAGTATTCCAAGGTGAAAGGATTACTGAATACCTTATATCAAACATATCGACGTACATTTGAGAAATTCGTTGAGGAAAACGGAACATCCCATTCACTTTGTAATGTTATTTGTTTCCTAAACGAGCTTGTTATCATCATACTTCAGACATGTAGTTTCCACTCATTTAGTTTAATTTCATTTTCTTTTCTTATGGTGTGTCCACGGAGGATTTGTCAATTTCCTTTCAATTTCGCATATTCTGAACTCATTCTGTGGCGGTAAATATATTTTTAAAAAAGCTCTCCAATCGATAAAAAAGAAGAAAATATGTTCCAAAAATAATAATTAGGATTTTACAAGGGTTTATCTGCTTGCCGATGTGTTATATAATAGTACAAAACATGTAAAGCGTGTCACAGAAGATATGTGTCATTGATAGTACATGTATTGATTATTATTTGGAAGTGAGTTTTGTACTTTATTACCATTGTTGGGCTAGTCTACTGTTAGAAAAAGTACTTTATTTGTTACATTAAATGGGATACACTACCGTTTAGTAGCGTGCAGTCAAAAAATTCGTACATTACACTTTGAAATAATTAAAAATCCCAAAATTTTTGTTACGATAGCACTTTGTGCTACTCAACTGTGCTTACTTTTTGACAATTATGACAATGAAAGCAATGTAATTGGAACTGATTTGCGGTATACCGGTAGCTAAAACCGGATACAGTTTTGCAACTTGTGATTGGCAGAAATTGATATTTGCATGTGTTGTGTCGTGTACCGAAAAGAGCATTACATTTTGATTTTTCCAGAGAGATATACAGTAACATTTATAACCTAGTATCGTATTGAATGAGGACATTAGTTTGTGTTTGGTTTTCTGTATATGCTTTGCATTTCCGGCAACCCACCTCAACTGTACTTAATGTTACAGTTGGTAAGTACATGCTTTGGACTGTGATGGTTGTGTGGCTTGTTCAATTTTGTTATCAAGTTGCTTGCTAAGAGTTTTTATTGTCGCTAACTTGTTAAAAGACTACTAAATCTCTATTTTTCTATAAACTCTAATATATACTGATATGACGTCACAAAGATGTTGCAAGTTGTACTTTCAAATGTTTTTGATATTATATTTGTCTATGCCCTACTATTTACATTTCAAGTGCTATACTTTAGTACTTACGGTTTTTGCTCATCATGTCGTTACTTTTGTGTCGAGTTCGGTTTACATATATAAAGCTAGCATTGTGCTGCGTAAAGATGGCTGTGCCTCTACTCTACCTCTATAAATGCTGTACATACCAAATATTTCATATGCAATCTACAGCGTCTTTCATTTTTTTGAAGGGTTACTGAAAGTCATTATGTGGCTTTTTTTAATAAACAAAACAGGAGCTTCATGTCTGACTGTTTTATGTAGATATAGAAGAACTTTATTGCGCGACTATTGTAGCAGGTACAAAGTATGGCGACAACAGTAAACATCCATGTAGAACAAGACATAAGTATGGGATAAAACTATTCACTACAACAAAATGACTATCTTAGGTTTTAAATTATTCAAGTTGGGCTAATTTTGAGTAACATTATTTTTTTCTAATAACAAAACAATCTTTTATATATTTGCCTATTTCAACACTGTATGAGCTATTGCATTTAAATACATAGTCAAATCTATCTGTAGCATTGAGTGTCTTAAAATCTGAAGTACTTGAATTGAGAAAGGTGAATAACTCATCGCGTAGAGCATCATATTTAGTGCATTCCATTATGAAGTGAAACTCATCTTCAATTCGATTTGGACAGAATGGGCAAAACCTTTATTCTTTATTCATCTTCATTTTCAACACTAAAATTGATATGATGGCATCTATGGTTAAGCGCATTTCATTCCCTGAGACGTTATCCAAAATATACTTCGTTTTTTTTTATTATGAATCAATTATGTAGACTGTATTACTTTTCATGAATCAGCTCAAGAGCTTGACCTACTAAAATATTGGAATTGTCCAGTACAGATAGCTCTTAAAAGTGATTTTTTTTGTTAAAATCTTTGATCTGCGTGTTTGTACATTCATAAGCGCAAGCAGTACCAAGCAAAATAATGAGTTATCATTCCATGCATTTATTTGTATGACAATGTGTGCGCATGCTGTAAAAACTCGAAAGAAGTACAAAAGCAAGTCGAAACCGCACCTCTGCTTGAAGTTGAAGACTTATGCTACGAGTACGGTCCCATTTCCAAACCGGCGAAAACGAAAAAAGAAATGCACATCATTTAAGAAAAACAATGTATGGTTATAAGTAATTCTTACGTTTTGTATCTTTTGTTGTCTTTTATGTATTATGAAATGGGACCGAAGCATTAGGACACCCCCTCCCCGTGACAAATCCAAGTCAGCTGTTAGTGTTCAACTGATCCCCGAGACACGCACATGTTTCGTGTCATGCAGAGGAAAACCTGGTCAGGACGGGAGCCACATTTGTGATAAGCTTAGTTCATGAGAGAAGCAGCAATACTTCTTCAAATGGTACATGTGTATAATTCTCTTACAGTGTTATAAAAACCCGGCCTATCGCTCTACGTCGAGTCACGTTTAAAATATGTAGGGCAGTACTGAAATCTCGGAGCTGTCCGCATTTCGTGGCTATTTTTGGATGTTGGGTATTTGATACCCTCAAAATACAGTATTTCCCAGTCCAGTCCGCGGTGAGACAAAAATAAACAAAGTCCCAGGACAGTTCACAGAGGCCATTCCTTGCTGACCTCGCGCAGTACTCGGATATCGCAAACTTTCGGTTAAAATGGCAGGGGACAGGCTTTCCCTGAGTTTGTCTAGAACGACGTGCCTTCTATTGCTGTTCCTGACTGGTTGCTTGTTTATGGGCAACGCCCAGGATGACACAGGATGGGCACCGGAGGACTACCCCGATCCGATCCGAGCGCCCGAGTTGTGTGGGAGGGTCAACTGGACGGCATCCTTCGTTTGTGACCCGGACGGGATACTAACGGCAACAGAAGGTTGGCAGTAATGGTGCTTTCTAATGTTGACCTTGTTGTAAATACGCATGTGCAGGCCATGACGTCACACCGTTACAACCATGACAATGAAACCCGGTAGAATATTAGAGAAGCTATGATGATTTTACTTTACATGTCGTCCACTGGCGATTTCAACGTCCAGGGGGGGGGGGGTGTCATCAGGGATCTATTTCAATATACATGTAGCTCCAAGTCAGCCGGTCGGTACTTTGAACATATCTTTAATAGATAGCCAAATTTGCAATTATTCAAACGTTCAAATGTTGTTTAGCGATGCACCAATATGATCTCCATGTAATGCTTCGGTCACATTTGCGCCGGTGCCCGCAGGGGGTGTAGCCCCGGCCGGGCCGCGAATCCTCAAATTTGCCCCGGTTGACTGCTGGATAGAGGGGGAGGTACCTATCGGTGCTCTCACGATTAGCTTACGGCTTCTATTTGTTTCCAGGTCCCGTGTGATTTTAAACTCCAAATTAAAAACATCCCGGGGCCCGGCCTGTAGCTGCAGGATGTCCCACGGTGCCACGTAGGGGTCACGCCCGAAAGTGAAGAAACAAAAATAGCCCGTAAACTACCTGGCGGGGCCCCTTTGTTCAATCGTGTCCGAAGCATAAACGGTGTGCATTGATCACTAAATAAAATGTGTTGAAAATCAAGTTATGCAAGGGTCACATTTCCAATCCGGGGCCCGACCGGGCAGTCTTTGGGAACGGAAAGTATGATATAAAAGACAACAAAAAACACAAAACGTACCCAAAATTATTCAAGAGCATAGCTTGATGTGCAAATTTTGTGACACACACTTTGATTTTTCGTTTCCGCAAACAGCCCGGCCGGGCCCAGGTTAGGAAATGTGACCCTAGCATAAGCTTGATTACGTTAAAACCAGTGGCCAATGAGTGTTTCAAATTGCCTGTACCATGTTTTCAGCTGATCTTCTGGATGTAGAGCTTATCACTACAGTGAGGGACACGCCCTGTCCCTGTGACGCCGACTCGTGCCCCGGACAGAACGATGGGTACAACATCGCTGTGGCGCTCATGAAGAGGATGAGCACAGATGACCCTGCAAGGTATGTGGATATTTTGGCAACGCTTCTGGGGAGGGCCTTGAAATGTGAGATGACGATCGAGTGGGAAGAACTGGGGTGAAGTCAAGCCTTTTATACAATGTTATGGTCGAGCTGGAAATTTCATCTACATGTATGTAGACGCTTTCAAATCATTTTTCGATTCATACCTTTTTCGGTAGACCTTAATTATTCGTTATGAATATGTTATGTACAGATCGTCGACTTAACGATGACTGCGTGTGATATTTTGTTTGTTTGTTTGTTTGTTTACTTGCATTGTTCACAGTTCATCACTTCGGGTGAGGGCTCAGGGATTTGCCATGTACCTACGAGCGGTCGCATGGGATTATGGGAGATGTAACGAGGGCGTGGTCATATTGGTCTCCACGGAAGATAGACAGGTGAGACTGACACTGATCTAGTTGCCATGGTAACATTAACGGTTTCAATAACAGAAAATTCAAAATCCATATGCTTTAAGTTAGGAATTTAGAACATTGCCAGTATGTTAGTTCAAGAGCAACATATTGTTTTCTTTTTAAAGAGCAACATAGTAAAGTTGCTCTTAAATCTAACGTGTTTGTATTTCCCCAGATCTACACAGCTACGGGAGCGACCGCTCGCGAAAAACTCACCGACGATATCGTGGACAACATCTACGCGGAAAGCCGGGAGTACTTCACCGCTGGAAGGTGGGCGGAAGGCCTAACGGAGATGGTGACGAGATACAAGAAGGTCTTCTCCGGTGGCAGCTCTTCGACTTCAGCTGCTGTTATAGGCAGTATGTTTGGAGTTGTAGGACTCTGTGGGATTGGTGTGTTCTGTATTATATGTCGTAATAAGTGCCAATGTAGAGGCGGAGGGTCTAGTTTCCATGACCATTGGAATCGCACTAGCTACTGGAGCGGTGGTGGTGGTGATTATGGTGGTGGTGGTGGTAGTGGTGGGGATGGTGGTGGCGGCGGAGGATTCTAACATCTTGACTTGACTTTAGTTGGATCCACAATTAGCTTGACATTTCTGCTAGTTATCCTTCCTGTGGTAGTTTGTAAACACCATTGCAAAGTAAACGTTCTTTGTCCTCTATATGACGGCGAAAGAAACCAATTACATAAAACAGCTTCCGTTAATTCCCCTAGCTTTCACCATTTGACTAACTTACAAAAATCAATCTTACTACTAAAATCAACCAACCCACTTACGATACAAAACGTGGGTCTCTTCATTATCCACTTCCTTCAAAAAAGAAGTCAAACCCAACCATAGTCAACCTTAGTTAACATAGAACTTTCACAGTAGACTAGAAAACTATGTCGATTCCCATGTATATCCATGTACTTGTTTGTCTGCAATTAACCTTCGGGCATTAACTTGCAATAAAGTTATTATAAGATATAATTGATTGTACACGATGACATGTTTAAAATCATTGTAATTACAGATTTGGATATTGTTTTATTTTACCCTTGGTCCACGAGAGTCGCCATATTGATTTGAGACGTCATGGGTCGGCCATATTGAATCTCTCAGCCCAATCTCTCACAATTCAAATTGTGCCACTTAACCTCTAATAACGTTAACATTAATGCCGTTAGGTCAAACCTACGTCGACCTTCATATCATAAGTCACCATGTGAGTGTTACTATCAAAAACTATTGTTGATTTCTTCTGTGTATAAACCGAATAAATAATAGTCGAAGTATTTGTGGTAACCACTACTACTGTACATAAAATGTCATTGAAATTATGTTGATACGATTTTTTAACAATATTTTGACATCAGTAATTTTGGGTAAATAGTCTTTATATTTTGCATATTTTGCATATTTTGAATCATGTCTCAGTAGTGGTTTGTTCTAGGTATACAGTAACATCCAATAGCTCTCTTCTGAATCTCTTCGCAATTTGCAACTCATTATCTCCTCAGATAGCTTTGAAATAGCAACTTAAATTTTATGTAGAGCAATAGAAACTTTAATTGTATGTTGAGTAATAGCAACTTAAGTTGTATGTAGAGTAATAGCAACTTTGATTGTATGTAGAGCCAGCCGTACCTCCTCACATCTGCTTGAATATACGGCGTACTGCCCCGGCTGACACATCCCAGTCAGCTGTTGGTGTTCCGTGATCCTCGAGACACACGAATGTTTCGTGTCACGCAGAGGAAAGACAGGCTATAACCAGGTCACTGGGGAAAGTTATAATAAGCATTTTAAGTCTATCTCTCTGAACGAAAGGGGGAGGGGGGTACACATGGGATTGTTCCACTCATAACGCCATCAAAATACGGCCTGTTGTCTACACATACTATTAGTATCACAGAAGTGTAGTAACAACTTTACAATGTAAATATGTAGGATAGTGCAAAATTACAAAGCTGGCGGGATTCCCTGGCTATTTTTGGATGTTAGGCTACGTTGATACCCCCAACGTACGGTATTCCCCAATCCTACCCAGACAAAAATAACAACCCCCCAGACCTTTGTGATTCTTCAGCCATCACTGGCTGACTTCGTATGAGGCCAACATCTCCGTTACTTCCGATTTAGAATGGTGATAACATGAAAGACTCTAGACTCATGGCTCTGATGACATACACCAGCCATTCTACAAGTTTTCCTCGGACGACATGCCTTCTATTGCTGTTCCTGACGACTTGCTTGTTTTTGAGCAACGCCCTGGAAACAGGGTGGACACCGGGAGGTTACCCAGACCCTTTCAGACAGCCTGAGTTGTGTGGGAGGGCCAATAGGACGCCATCTTTTGTATGTGACCCTGACAGAATTCTAACACGAACAGAAGGTTTGTAGTAACGATGTTCTTTAATGTTAACCCTGTAAATACGCATGCGCATGCCCTGTGACGTCACACATACAGAAACATGACATTGAAGACCCTCAGTATCCAAAGGGAGCTATAAATGATGAAGACAGTTTCAATTTTTAAATATCGTCCACTAGTGGTTTCTCGGTTGGGCTGTAGGGTTACCATATCATATTTCAATATCTCATATTTCAAGAACTCGAATGCGTTTCAAAATACATTCAGATAATATTCAGCATTTGTCCTATATAGCCACTTGTGTTATCATTCAAAGGTTTCTGTTACATAGAAATCGTTATTGACACAACAAAAGTACAGCGACTTTCGTAAGGTCGTCTACAACTATGCATGCAAACCACAAACAATGGGATACAAAATAATTAACCTGCGTACAAGTATAAGGGTATTGTTGCCCATTGATCATGATGGTGTCAATCATTTTATGATCTAACGAACACCGTCCGCCTTTGAGACCCTTTGATATTTTGATATAGGCTTCTACGCGTTTACACGGAGAAAGTGGCATTACTGCATTACCCCATGACACCAGGTTCATGTCATTACTGGATCAAAAATCCAGGTAGTCGTGGGGAGCCCGACGGGGCCCCGCCTGAAAGTGCAAAAAGTGCAAAACTACCCGGCGGGGCATCGGTTACGAATTGTAAACGGTTGCGTAAACCACCACATACAGCAACACGTTTAACCTATCCTCTAGTGAGTGTCTTGAATGACTTTTTATTGAGATAAGTTCTCTACATGAAGATGAGCTTTTATCTTGTCTGTAACACGTTTTCAGCTGATCACTTGGACCTACTTCTCTTCACCACCTTAAGAGACACGCCCTGTCCCTGTGACTCCTGCACCGGACAGAACGATGGGTACAACATCGCCGTGGCGCTCATGAAAAGGATGAGCACAAGCATGGCAGCGTAAGTGTATATTTTTTGGCGACACCTCTGTAGTGGAACCTTTCATTTTTCGCGACGCCTTGTTAGTTATACCCTTATATGTAAAGATATTGAGATATCATAAAATTCGTCCTTTAGTATAGTATTACGGATTAACTGGAAATACTATGGAAATTTCATCCATACATTTATTGGAAATATATCATTTTTATTTGCATCATCTTAGTCCTGGTAAGATTTCAGGTACCTGGAGAAAGAAATGACTTCAAGTATTGTTTACTCGCTTTTTCTAATTTTACAATGTTCAGCTTGTACTACTTGTAGAATAGCAATCCGAGGCTGACTGCAGGTGTATTTCTTGCTTGTTTATTCATGTGTTTCCTTTGACGTTTTTACTGATATTTTCGACTTGTGCTTAAATTTTATGTAAAGTCAAGTTAACGCTGAATGATCGTGTGGTTTCTTCTAAATTTGCTTTTGTGCTTCCTTACATTGTTTATAGTTCATCACCGAGAGTCAGGGCTCAGGGCTTCGCCATGTATCTGCGAGCCGTCGCATGGGATTATGGGAAGTGTGACGAGGGCGTGGTCATCTTTGTCTCCACGGAAGACAGACAGGTGAGACTCACAATTGATCTCGTTGCCATGGTAACGTTTAGATTGTTTTCAGCAAGAGCATCTGACACTCTTATCTCTTCTGGAGGCCTGTTACGTCAGATATATAACCAAAAGAAAATGTGAGAAAACGAGTTTCCTAGTAATGCTAGGGTCACATTTCCAATCCGGGGCCCGGCCGGGCTGTTTGCGGAAACGAAAATGGAAATGTGACCCTAGCATTAGAGTGCATCTGAGGCATACATTTGAACATTTCCAATATGCTCCTGAAATGGTACATTTCCAATATGCCATTTCAGGAGCAATTACAAATCTGGCGTTTGTCTTTTTGTCCCAGATCTACACGGCTACAGGCGCTACCGCTCGTCAAAAACTCATCGACGCCACTGTGGACAACATTTACATGGAAACTCGGAAGTACTTCACCGCTGGCAGGTGGGCGGAAGGACTTGTAGACATGGTGACAAGATACAAGAATGTTCTCGAAGGTGACAGCTCTTCCGCTACAGCTGCAGTGATAGGCTGTGTACTTGGGGTTGTAGGGTTCTTTTCCATTTGTATATGCTGTATTAAATGTCGTAGGTGCGATTGTGGAGGAGGTGGATCAGGAACTACTAGTAGTTATCATCATCATGACCATTGGTACCATACTAGTCACCATAGTGGAGGATATTACGACGGAGGGGGAGGCTATAGCAGTGGTGGGGGTGGGGATAGTGGTGGGGGTGGGGATAGTGGTGGGGGTGGGGATGGAGGTGGTGGAGGAGGCTTCTAAAATAACTGCAATGTAATTATTACGTTCTTAGGCTTTGGGCTTGATTACATTAGTCGCACGATAGTCGCACGATGATCACAAACTAAGGGTATTTTTAGGTTAGTCGTGAAAGCGTCGTACATAATCCAGTTATCTTCTTACCCCACAAAATGCTGTATCAGATCCATGTGGCGGTTGGTTCTGTCATAGCCTGCGTGAAATTTTAACGACATCAAAACCTTACGACGAATGAGGCCAGACCCTGTAAGACGACATGACAACTGTACCTGAAGACGCGTCTTACACCGGGGAATAGGCCTCTGGACCGGGCATATAAGTTAGAATTCGTAAGATTTAAACTATCCTACATGTATGCGCCTTAATGTTTCATAGTGTTTTCATGTTGTCTTGATGTTGTATAGTGATGTATCAGACAAAGGGGATGACAATTTGTAATGATAATCCAGTTATTGTAATCCATAACATTTTATTGGCTCACAATGAACCTTATTTTGTGATGAATTGAAGTAAATAAGAGAACAATTTAAACATATGGTACAAGTTCTATTGTTCGGACCAAAACGTCGAATTTAAAGCAGGCCGAATCCAACATGACTTGCTGTACACAGACAAGCAGATTAAAGAAAGATGAAAGCCGTCATATAGACTGTTTTGATCATGGTAGTGTAAGGGATATTTTGCTACTACAAATACAAGTCAGTTGTCTTCAAACATGGAACGTTGGATTGATGTTTTGCCGTACGTATCTTGCATAATACATGTAGCAGGCTTAGTCACAGTATACCAATGGAGGTTGAGTCATCGATAACAAAGTGAGGAGTTGAGACACGGACAAAAAAAAAACCTCAAACACAGCGTAGACAATCACGTGCAAGACAAACACTCATGATACATGAATAAAGCTATATCCAGTAACGCTCAGACTCTTCCTTTCTAATATTCGGATCAAAACGTCAAATCAAAACGACCTGAATCCCAAACTAACTGTTGTGCAAAAGCAATCAGTTTAAAAAACAAAATCACTACGAGATCTTATCCAACCTATACCTTCAACTCTGCCAAAACAACTTCTACAGAAGCAACGGTAAGCCGGGTAAAAGAACGGTATTATCAACATCTCGGAAATCATACCGAAGAAGGGAACAGTCCCTAATTGTCTAGTGGTGTTAAAGGTAACAGACCACTATATGGTCTGGAGAGATCGCACCCACACATCATACTGTTGTAGAACCGTCATATCGCCAAGAGCTGCTTGGACCACCAGTGGACCAGCTCGAAACGTATACGTCGCACTAAGTCTATCCAATATGTCCGCAGACAACAAGATGCAAGCAAGGTCAGAGGCTAAAGCTGATGAGTGCATCGTTAGGGAAGCTAAAAGTAGTGGGGATCCCTGTTGCCAGCTCTATTCTGTGAATCCATGCAGGCAGACCTATTCTCTTGGATACAGACGAGCAGGTGGCAATAATCTACCCGTCGAAACTAGTGGGGTCGAAGCTGAAAACGGACAAGCAAGCAATATGAACACCAGTGTCGTTGATATTGAGGCCCAGGCATACGCTAGCGCTGGTGCGTACAAGTGCGAGGATCACATAGGGTCTGTGGGAACAAGCACAGAGGAGACACGAACAAAAGAGCCGTTGGAGGTTGGCAATAACACAGATACAGCATGTAGTGCCTCATCTGAGAACGAACAAGGAAACGCCGCCTCCCCAGCAAATGTCGCCTCATTAGATGATGGGATGATACAACCCTATGCTATTGCGTATCTCTGCCCGAATCCGGCATATGACGAAGCTGATTACAACTTATCCACGCACCAGGATGATGCAACAGATACTGAGACACGTTTAAGAGATGCGGTGTCCTTAAGCGGTGCCAATAATACCGCAACCAACATGGCAGGATGGAACAAAGCTGGAAACAACAGTGCTGACGCGGCGAATTTTCCCCCAAATAACTGTGACATACCAAGTAGCCCTCAACACCTCTATGCAAATCAGCCTAATCCGGCGAAGGGTACACAGCCTCCAAATCCGGACAATGGTGCACAGCCTCCGAATCCGGAGTCAGGTGCACAACCTCCGAATCCGGAGAATGGTGCACAGCCTCCAAATCCGGAGAATAGTGTACAGCCTACAAATCCGGAGAATGGTGGACAGCCTCCAAATCCGGATCTTTTTGCACAGCCTCCAAATCCGGGGAAGGGTGCACAGCCTCCAAATCCGGAGAATGGTGCACAGCCTCCGAATTCGGAGACTGGTGCTCAACCTCCGAATCTGGAGAATGGTGCACAGCCTCCGAATCCGGAGAATGGCGTTCAGCCTCCAAATCCGGAGAATGGTGCACAGCCTCCGAATCCGGAGAATGGTGCACAGCCTCCGAATTCGGAGACTGGTGCTCAACCTCCGAATCCGGAGAATGGTGCACAGCCTCCGAATCCGGAGAATGGTGCACAGCCTCCAAATCCGGATCTTTGCGCACAGCCTCCAAATCCGGACAACGCCCTGAATCCGAATCTGATGTACGCACCGAATGTTCCCAAACAAGCAGCTTGCGGTAAGACATGCCTACGTTTGCAATGCATTACTTATTCTTCATTAGAAGGTTTTGTGCATTATGCTTTTGTTGATACCTGAGTATTTACCAATACATACAGGTTAATCCATATCTACCATATTACAATCTATTCAGAGGTTCTGAAGTTATACTGACAACAAATATTCGGAAACGCACACAAACAGACGGTCAGACAGACACATAGACAGACCCAAAACAATACCTTCATTTTTCATGGAGGTAACAATTGGAAGCTTGTTTTTACTACAAGTATATTTTGATGTCTTGCAGGCTGCACATTTTCAATCCGGTGTGTGGGCGTTTCAGTACTAGCAGCTACCTTCTGTACTTCCTTGATCATTGCCTGCATCTTTGCTGGGTTAGACTTAAAAACCAAAGTCCAGGATGTTCAAACGGTAAATGCTTGATTGCTCAGCTTTGATATGTTTTGTTAACCAAAAAAAGAGACACTTTTAAGGGAAGGATATGTTTATTTATTGTGGCAAGACATATTTCATTGAAATGTGACAGCGGCATGTTTATGAGAAAACAACAATATCTTCTACATTTGAATGGAGGTTCATATGTGACAGTAACTGGTAATGTAAATATTGTATACGTTATTTTGTATAGTAATAAAAAAGTGAAGCAAAACTTTTACGTAAATTTATGCCTTTACCACCAAGTCGAAATGACTTTAAGACTGTGTCAAGTGCCCTGAACGACTGCATAAAAGAATAGCATTCTTTTATACATACGATTGAGCCCGATTCTCTCCATAATCATTGACGCGCAACAACCGATTGATTTCTACAGCCAGCACCGTCTGTGGGCATACCCCAAACCTCTGGTAGCCCTGCCGGCTACAGTTCTGGGCAAACAGAAATGACTGACGTTACGTCCATGTCCATGGTGAGCGTTTAATGCTCAGATTTCTATTCTTTAAGCCCTATCTAACTGGACCAGCGGCACGTTGGTGACCTTGAATTTCATCGATAAAAAAACAAATCTTTTTTTCGCTTTGTGTGCTTTATTGTCATTTCAGTCATACTTCAAGGGTAATTATTTCAAAATACAATTCCAATTTAGCACGCAGCGACACCGCCAACGTGCCGCGGGTCTAGTGGGATAGGGGCTTAACCTGCAAACCTGATCGTAAATTAGCATCTTTGTACATTAATGCCTTGCTGCTCTTAAACAACGACACCTGGCGACCTTAGTCTTCACGACAACAGGCATGCGATGGCTGGAGCTTTAGTATTACGTAATTCACAGTGGGGATTACACACCACCGATAGAGAAGAGTGCCAGACGGAAAACACAAAATATATGATTCTGTGAATTGCCTTTAATTGCAGACTGACACTGACAATGGCTACTACAGTCGTAGAGCGTCCACATCAACTCCCAAGAAATCACAAGAGACCACACCGTTATCAACCGTCAACAGCTCACAAGGTGAATAAGCGCCTTCGTAGATTGGAGTACGCATGTGCAATGTTAAAGGTGAAGGCCCCTGAGACGTAAACAAAACCTGTCTGGGTATTGTTACGCAAACCGAGACAATGTCGATACGAGAACTATTTGCGAGCTAGGGGCCTTCACCTTTGACACCGCACATGCGTATTCGGATTCACGAGTGGGCTTATAATGATGCAGTCCAGTAATTATGAGGCTCTAAAAGTGAAAAATTTAAAACCTGCTCACGAAACTCATATTCTGCTGTACTATTTGTAGCTTCTACACTGAAGACATAACACACAACGATGTCCTTTCCAGATTATACAACGATGCCAACGACCCTTACCTCGACCTCAGCCAAGATGTCCACCCACAAAAGGACGGTGCCCTTTGACACGACCAGACCGGAACCGGAAGTGAACACCAATGGCGTTATTACACGGACATCAACTACCAACAAAGGTATTATATATTTTACGAAAAGATTTTGTAAAATCTTTATATCCAAGTATACGTGTAGAGTTTTAATGTCTGTTTTGGTATGGTAGTGGTGCCTTCCAACTGATTTGTCTAATTAAGCTGTACCCCTATCAAAGTGGCTGGATTTCTCGACTAATAATCACTTTATTATCGAAGAACTGTTGCACCAAATGAATGTCATAAATCCTTCGTAACTTACTGAATGTCAATATCAAATCTTGATTGCTAATTTTGTAAAAGGAATACATCATACCATTGTTTTTACTTCAAAAGAGGAACCCCTCCCTTGACTGACTCTAGTCATTTCTTTTACAATTCGTTTTAGTGTTATAATAGTAAATTCCACGGCCATGTAACACTCTACTCACTGATTACAGGAATACATGGCGGAATGGTGAACCCACGATTGGAGAGGATCACCTTCGGTGGGAGGGGCAAAGGCCCTGGGAAGTTCAGAGAGCCTGGCGGGGTGGCCGTGTCTAAATACAACGAAATATTTGTGGCTGATGGAGCCAACGAACGAATCCAGGTCTTCAACATGAACGGAGTCTTTCTCCGCCTGTTCCCAACGGTAGTCCCCGGTACGAATAAACAAAAAATGCACCCTAGCGATGTTGTCATTGACGGAAAGGGATACGTGTGGGTTGTGGGTTCCGATCTTGATCACGAATATTTGGTTAAGTACAGTCGAGAAGGTCGGCTAGAACTGAATCCCCATTACTTGCTTGGAAAAATGGATGCCAGCACCCCTAGTGTTACCTTTGACGAAGCAAATAACAAAGTCATTGCGTCTGTGAACAATGATGTCTATATCTTCTCGCCAGACGGGTCCTTGCATAAACGTTTCAAATCATTTAAGGAACGTCCTCTTTCGTTCATTACATCTGACAATACAGGAAATATATTTGCTTTAGAAATGGAGAGTGGTAAAGTTCAGGTGTACAATCACGAAGGGCGTCGGCTTTTCAAGTTCGGATTGAAACGAAAGGGTAGAGATGCACTGAATTATCCCCAAGATATGTGCACAGACAAGTCTGGTCACATCTTTGTAGCAAAATCGTTAAACGAGAGAGTAGACATGTTCACAAGCCGTGGGGAATTTGTCCGAACCGTCGTTTATGTTGAATCTCCACGGGGCATTGCTATAGGACCCGATGGACAGATGGTTGTGACTATTTTTAAGCATGACACTGTAGCAATTTTTCCACGCCATTTCCTCACATGAGAGTGTTCAATTTATCTAGCTTTTTGTTGTTAAGATATGTACCGTATGAGGACACTGTTCTAGGTGTGATTTTATTGAGTATTCCTAGTAAAACTACTTCTCAAGAATTTTGAATTTTACCATTTTCGTCGGCATTATCGCTTTTAAAAGTGTCCTTTTCATAATAATTACTTTCATGATGGCAGCAGTATATTGTATTTCTTTTATTTCGCTTTTCTTCATCCGACGTCCCCATACTTGTATGTTTATTCCTTTTGTGCATATTTTGTCTTATGCAATATATATTGTGCCCAGTGGTCCAACTGTTCAATTTCTTTGGCATGTTTTAAAAAAAGACGGTAAAAAAGAAAGAAATAGACAGTAGACAATATCTAGCGATTTTAACATTGCATTACGTGATATATTTATATACGTAACTTTCACAATTGTATTGTAGGCCCCATCTCTCTCTCTCTCCTCTCTCTCTCACTCTCTCTCTATATATATATGATATTATTTATCACATGCATATATTATAATGACAATGGTTATAGTAAATTAAATGCAAACAACAAACGTAAAACATAGCGATCAGCAAAGGAGTCATGAGAGTAGATTTAGCTTTTCTTAAGCCAATTGATAACCTGAATGTGTTAAATGAACTGTCATGATTCAATTAGTGAATCTTTCTCAATTCTAGGACGTCTGTACGTGTAGACCTGCTACAAGCTACAACCTAACTTGAGACAAATATGTAGTCAGGTCTTACTTAATTATAATCATCATCATTTTGTTTATGGACAGAGACGGGTTGAACGTGGCACTGCACTCAAGTTAAAACCTTATTTCAATGGGTTGTCTGGTCTATGGGCAGAACTCTAGTGCGCTGAATAATATAATCTAATAGGGATAGTTTTATGTCCTGTTTTTTTCATAAATTTGAGTATCTATATGTAAGATATGGACTATTTGTTGTCAAATAGTTCAGCAATTTTGCAATGACTTTAGTGGTACTTAATAGGTCCCAACATTTGCATTATTATTAGCTGTTTGAAGATTTTTTTACGTACAATTAACGTACGTTTTTGGTGAATTGTTTGCGAACATATTTGAAAAAGCAATCTAGTTTTCTTAGTTGATATAACTTGCTGAAGCATGCAATGAAGTATCAAGGACGGTACACTGTGGCAGAACTTGTATTAAAATGTTACATTTACATGACTTGTGTGAGTTTTTGTCTATGTCTAATGATTTCAAAAGTGATTTTTTTTCAATCACCGAATATGCTTCACTGGCAATCCTTTTGCCTACAATATTATCTAATGATGCTATGCGTGTGTATCTTTTGGATGATACTCAAAGACGACGGCCCTGTGTCTATTTCGTTTTATAACGTTGCCCAATTTATCATAATCCTGAGGTTATGTGACGAACATGGCTTCCATGAATATGTGGTACATATTCAAGATAGGCAGTAATAGTATCCCCACTGGTTTTCTCATCAGGCATATTAACCGCCACCCAAGAGAAAGGGAGAGACAGACAGAGAAAGAGAGAGAAAAAGAGAGAAAGAAAGAGGCGGATAGAAAGACGGAGAAAGGGCGAGAGAGAAAGAGAGAAAGACTTGTGGCGATGGTTACGTAGTAGGTTGGGGAAGCGTGTTGTTAGTTATCTTCTCCGTGGACAGTCCGACTAATAATCTTTGATTATATGAATTAAGTTTTCGTTTCAAAAATGCTTCTTTATATTACTTTATTTATTGACCCTTTGCTGAAAATAAAGATATGACTACGAACCTGTTTTGATTTTGCATTCTTTCATTTTTCCATGCGATCTACCGCATTACAACACACGTAATGTTACAGGGGAGGCATTCTGAAACATCGTCATGCCACTCATGGGATAACAGTTTCTGTGTTACATTACGTAGAGTGCAGTTGTCGATTTACGTAAATCATGTACCGCCATGAAACTAGGAATTGAAACTAAAATTTGGTTACTGATTACGGGTGACCCGCCCGGCTGGGACCTCCCATACGATTCCTATCAGCGTAACTGTCAATAAATCTAAATCCAAATCCAACTGTCAATGGAGACCGCCTTCTTTTGTTACTCAAAATAGTTTTAGACATACTGGCGGTATTGCGCATTTACACCGTCAGGTATCGGCTCATTTGTACCGCGTTTGCCGATTTTAGGGCACCTTTTCAGTTAACTTGTCGAGGATTTTTGAAGAAAAAAAAATGGTGCAGTTATCCGGCATTGGTGACCATGATAGGAACACAGACCTCTCCCCCTAGAATAGTATGCTGGGTTAGATAGAGTAAATTAGCCTCTACCAGGCTCCAGACGTGGCTGGAAAGAGTAGAAATCGACCAAATAGAGGAGAAAGCCAGCAAATTGTATCTATTCTATTATTTTACATGACTTGTATGATTATTACGGAGTTTTTGTCTATGTCTAATTTTCTCTCTCTCTTTCTCCCTCTTTCTCTGGTAGAGGATAAGAGGAAATTATGTTTTCTTTCTTGCCGCACGAAGCCTTCTTGTAAAGGCCCTCCATACGTGTTACGACTTCCTCTGCATTTCTAACAGGTGTTTTACATTTTACTGCGGACTGCTACTTTTCAAGTACAATGTTGTGTAGTTAGGTGACCGACGACAGTCGGTGTTCGAACTTAGCCTCCTTTGCAGGCCTCCCAGGCGGCACCGGCGATACTTTTTTTGGGGAGCGCTGATTCGCATTTTTAACTTATCGGAGCCAGGGTCTTTTGTTGGGGAACCCGTTTTGCTGGGGAACCCTTATACGCCGACCCAGGAAAAGACCGTCCTGACCCCGATAAGTTAAAAAAACGCGAATCAGCGCTCCCCAAAGAAATAATCCCGGCGCCGACTGGAAGGGCTACAAAGGTCACTCAGGCTAGGTTCGAACATCGGCTGTCGTCGGTCACTTAAGGTAGCAGCACACAGTATTTCGCCGCAACCCCCGGAGTCTGTGACGTGCGGTAAAAAAGTAGTGCGCCCTAAACCTTGAACCGTGTGTAAAAAAACGTTGACGATAATGCCAGCGAGGAACGAACTTTACAGTATGGCAGTATGATAAGTGGGCTTTTAGATCGTACGAATGAGATTGTGAAGTTTTCCCATTCGGCGTATAAATTTGCGCGTGACCTTTGTAGCTGCCTGCCTAGGTGAATCGGCTGCAGTTCCGTATGACCCCGCATGACCCCATATTAAAGTTGCCGTAAAATTGTTATAAAACCATATTTTTTTGTTTTTAGTTATTTTGTAGATCGTACCCTTGACTTCAACATATTCGTTTGTCGTGATTTTGTAGGGTACCCTACTATTATTTTATCCACGTCAATGTTGGTCACTTTGTGGTCCTTAACTATAGAAACCTCCATAGGCCGAAAACTGTGTTCTGCTACCTTAAATACACTACTTAAAAAAGACGCAGTCCGCAGTAAAATGTAAAACACGTGTTAGAAATGCATAGGATATCTTAAAACTTCTGGAGGGTCATTTACGAGAAGGCTGCAAGCGACATGAAACAATCTTCTCTAGGTTCGAACTCCTTTATCCAGAGACGGGGTCACTGACCGCTAGACTCCTCATGCGCATCACTAAACATGTCGACCTTAAAAAGATAATTGGTCTACCATTATGTAGATAAACGACACATCTTTTGTTTCTTGCTGCGTGGAGCTTTCTTGGAAAGTACCCTCCTATGTATGCGTGAGGGTCGTCTGCTGGTTCGTCTAGTATTCGCGCCTAGTCGCACACGGTACAGGTGTGTCACTGTTTTTCTCTGGAGTTTTTTTCATTTCTCTGAGACGGTTTCTGGGCTGTTTCACCTACAACGGTAGGAAGATATTCTTTATACAATGGTATCTGAGGTACACGATGTGACAAATAATGCTAGATCACGAATCGGTACCATGTGTACATTTTCGCACCTCTGACTATAGAAGCCACAGGCAAATACTTAACTACGCAGGGACTATAGGGACTTAGCCATGCACGTGTGTATGTTGCATTTTCATTCAACTACGTTTACTGGCGGTCAAGGCACTTTGCTAGTGTGTACTGCATGTGCAGAAATCTGCGTCAGATAGCTAGGGCTGTCCCTTCGAATTATTTTCTTTCCCTCTTGCAGTTATACAACAGAAGGTTGTATTCGCTGTATATGTTTCATCAAATACGCACACCAGTAGGTAGTAGGTACTTGTGTTTTGAAACCTATATCCTGTATGTATGTCCAACCATGATGGCGATACACTGGCTTCAAAACAAGATTGACCTACTTTGATAAATGGTGATGTCTGAGGCGATGATTGATTTTTTTTATTCGAACATACATAAGCACATAACATAACAGTAAATTTACATTAAAATTCCACAGATAGACACATTTACATATTGTTGCAGGGGTCATTCCCACTGGCTTTTTTGGCTAGGGTGTGCTCCCTAGTTACATATATCTACAGGGGTCATTTCCACTGGCTATTTTGGCTAGGGTGTGCTCCCTAGTTATATATATCTACAGGGGCCATTCCCACTGGCTTTTTTGGATAGGGAGTGCTCCCTAGGACTTTTTTGACAGGGGTGTTTCAACCCCCCTGGATTTTCTGAGCTAGGGTTTCTTCCCTAGGACTTCTGTGCAGGGATGTCTTCCCTGGGTTTCTGTGCAGGGTTTTCCTTCCCTGTTGTTTGAATTTAAGACTTACCGCTTGTCTGATTTCATTATATATTTTACACATTCTATTACTTTCAAAAGGGAAACATTTATATATGAAACATATGGATATGTAAAACACTTCACGCTTTACACATTCAAATCACAATAACCACTTTACAGGTACAAATAAAAAGCACCAGATTCACATAAACATCATAAACAATTTCATCATTTGCACGTAAAAGAGCCCAACACACTTATCGAGAAGAGTAGTGGTGACTCAGAGTGCTTGACAAAACATGTGAGCCGTAGCAAATCCGAATTGCACTTCCACTTAACTACTTGAAAAAGCATCATGCTTCACCTCAATCAATCAAGGATGACTGCTTTACTTTTTTACATTCAGTGGGGTCTGCACTGTTCTTCACTTTGGCAACAGTGTCATGACTCATGTACTACTAGTTACATGTTTATCCAAGCAACACTGCATCATCATTCATGATCAATAAAATAAAGGTTCGGGAAATTCAGACATTCAAACTTTAACATTTCTGTATTCACAACAGGATTGGAGTGATACATGTGTATACAAGTAATCCATTTGGGGCAGAGTGAAGGACATAATGTATCATCACCATCATAATCCCAGCCAGGCAGGGTCATATTCACTGCTGTATAGAGCAATTGGACTGAAATACAAGTTGCTTTATATTCTACAGAGGCTATGAAGGCGTAAGTCACCCTTAGTCTAGCAGCCTAATCCATCAGATATGAAAATGAAGTTATTTGTGGTAAGAAAAAAACAGACATTGAGTTTCAGGCAAGGAAACTCCTGAGGTCTGCCAAACTCTGAACACAGGTCGGTTTTATGTGCTGTAGAACTGCTCGTGTTTAACCTTTCTCTCCCCATTCTCATCTACATTAGAGTCCATTGCTGCCTTCTTCTGTGTCTGCATGTTGTACCTCTTGGGTGAGGTTGGAGTCACTCTTGTGATGAGCCGGTTCCTACAAAATAAGAAATCATTGAACATCAATTTACATGGAAATCTGTCCTACAGTATATGGAAAGTATACTGATAAGTAGATAAATGAAAAAAAATACATGCATGATTAAGGAACAAGTCAAATGATTTGGTCATACCGTAACTATTGTGCCTCGTTATACAGTGCTAAACTTTCTTCCAACACTAAGGTATTCACAGATCAAATTTGTGCCTCGTTCTTATCCTATCACAACTGCTAGCAACAAACAAGAGACAATGGAGAATCATGACTGCGAATATACTCAAGTGTAGGGGTGGATACCGGTTCGGCTTGATAAGGTCCAAGTCCAGATGTAGGTCCAGAGATTTAGGTTCAGGTCCGGACCTGAACCTGATCCTGTCCAGTTGATCTTTTGTTTTATTAGACCAATATTAAGCATAGAGATTTAATACTGACACGCACGACTATAAAAGTTTCTTGGTGAGAAGACTTTCAAGACAAACCAGTGTTTGATATTTGCATGTTACACTTATTTTAAATGCCTTTTTTGTCAGAGGGGAGACTCAAAACACTTTTCATCAAACAAAATAGAAAAATATACTTGTACTTTGTTCAGTTTTTTTTGGACTCAGGTTTTTGGCTTTCAGTTTTTTTTTTACTTGGTTCTTGGATGTTATAAAGGTCTGAATAAGGTCCAGCGAACCAGTATCCACCCCTACTCAAGTGTGACAAATATGATGTTGATGAGTGTGCACTGTGCAGGACTGTAGTCAATACCTTTGGAGCCTGTAGCAGCACTTGAGGTACTCAGCGGTTGAACTTCTGGCAGTTGTTTGCTTTGTTCCCAACCATCGTCCTCATAACGGTGAACCCACTGCTGCTGTACTGGTATATAGAATAGGAAACAATGAAACAGATTTTAAAAAATTAAACTGAGCATCCTCAAATTTTATACATGTAGCTTAAATGTTCTACTTGAAATATAATATACTTATATAGTGACCAAAGCTTCAACTTAAGTGAATAACCATTTGAAATTTTTAACTTTAACTTCACACTATTGCTTCTGTTGTGTCTTGTGATTTCTTTTTCATCTCATCCCATAGGTATTGACCCCTATATGACCCTATCAGGGGCAAAGTTGAGGCTAGGGGAGGTCTCATGATCAGTCTATATTTCGAGTGTTTGCTGTTTCGTATCTTAAACCCGACACGAATACCTGTTAACCACTGACAAGTACGAACAAGTAGTCAACTGACATTCGTGCCGGGTTTAATGCCAAGTACTATTTGATTATGAACAAGTTGAAAATTACAAATTTTCTCATGGGGAGGGGGGCAGGTTAGTTGAAGACATGTGTTTCTGGCGATGACATGTCAATAAATAAACCTAAGACAGGGTAACTGAACCTAATTTTGATTTAAAAACATTCTTAAGTGTATCAAGGTCTATTTTGTCACCTCATTGTTTGTACTCACCGAGCCTTAGAGCAGTCCAAAATAAAATGCACAGCCAGCCGTGTCCGGTGCAAGGAGGGAGGGGGGCGACCAAACTCACATCGCTGATACGTCAGTCACCATAGTTTTCCGCACGTTTGAGTTTAAGCCATATTCCTCCTCGACTCATAAGCCTTTCCCAGATCGATGGTCCACCAATGTAGACTGTGGTGGATCCATTTATAGCGCCGAGAGGCGCGTAACGCGCTGTATTCATCTCTACTGTGGACCCCGGACCTGCCCGGACCAACGGTTTTCTGAATAATGCCGCCCACTCAGTGCGCATGCGTAATCCAACAGACCAATCAGAGGACAGTATTGTAATGACCTGTAGGATGTTGACCTGCAGGTTAGAAATTGACCTTTCTGGTTTTCAAGAAACTTTATCTGTACTGTGACAGTCAAACTGAAGATCAGGACCTTCCTCCTGGGTTCGATTCACGTTTTCCTCAAAGTTTCTGTTTTCAACTTGGTCCCCCTTTTTCTTGCTTGTCTTACATTGTGTATTTATGAGTTATTGTGATCAGAAACTATTAACTTTGTTATAAGTAACAGTTACATTTAGATCATAACATTTGTGTATACTACATGGATTTGGAGACTTTCTTTATATTTGATTATTCTTTGTAGATATAAAGTTCATCAAAGTAGGGTCTAAGACTTAATGAGAATATTTAACGTTAAATGAGATAGAGGAAAACCATTTGCCTCATAGTAAATCCATAAACAGACATGTATCAACAAACAAATTCATAGTTGTAACTCATGATCTCAGTAGGTGGTGGGGGTTGGGGTGGGCTGTATACACTGTGATTACACTTGTATAGCTTCTTATCTTGTGTGTGTGTGTTATAATGAGTTAATTGTAAGTTGTTGCCCATAGGCACATGTAACTAACTGCAGGAAAGGACTGACAGACAATTGGTACCACAATATACCATGTGACTATTCTAGCTTATTTGGGTTTATATGCAAAGCGATTCCCCCGCCCTGAGTTATCTCTGTTATCTAAGAGTGGTGGGGTGTTATATGCACTCCAAGTCCCCCGCCCTGTGATATCTGTTATCGAAGGGCGGGGAGGGATGTTATATGCACTCCAAGTCCCCCGCCCTGTGATATCTGTTATCTAAGGGTAGGGAGGGATGTTATATGCACTCCAAGTCCCCCGCCCTGTGATATCTGTTATGGAAGGGCGGGGAGGGATGTTATATGCACTCCAAGTCCCCCGCCCTGTGATATCTGTTATCGAAGGGCGGGGAGGGATGTTATATGCACTCCAAGTCCCCCGCCCTATGATATCTGTTATCGAAGGGCGGGGAGGGATGTTATATGCACTCCAAGTCCCCCGCCCTGTGATATTTGTTATCGAAGGGCGGTGAGGGATGTTATATGCACTCCAAGTCCCCCGCCCTGTGATATCTGTTCTCGAAGGGCGGGGAGGGATGTTATATGCACTCCAAGTCCCCCGCCCTGTGATATCTGTTCTCGAAGGGCGGGGAGGGATGTTATATGCACTCCAAGTCCCCCGCCCTGTGATATCTGTTATCGAAGGGCGGGGAGGGATGTTATATGCACTCCAAGTCCCCCGCCCTGTGATATCTGTTATCGAAGGGCGGGGAGGGATGTTATATGCACTCCAAGTCCCCCGCCCTGTGATATCTGTTATCTAAGGGTAGGGAGGGATGTTATATGCACTCCAAGTCCCCCGCCCTGTGATATCTGTTATCGAAGGGCGGGGAGGGATGTTATATGCACTCCAAGTCCCCCGCCCTGTGATATCTGTTATCGAAGGGCGGGGAGGGATGTTATATGCACTCCAAGTCCCCCGCCCTGTGATATTTGTTATCGAAGGGCGGGGAGGGATGTTATATGCACTCCAAGTCCCCCGCCCTGTGATATCTGTTATCGAAGGGCGGGGAGGGATGTTATATGCACTCCAAGTCCCCCGTCCTGTGATATCTGTTATCGAAGGGCGGGGAGGGATGTTATATGCACTCCAAGTCCCCCGCCCTGTGATATCTGTTATCGAAGGGCGGGGAGGGATGTTATATGCACTCCAAGTCCCCCGCCCTGTGATATCTGTTATCGAAGGGCGGGGAGGGATGTTATATGCACTCCAAGTCCCCCGCCCTGTGATATCTGTTATCGAAGGGTGGGGAGGGATGTTATATGCACTCCAAGTCCCCCGCCCTGTGATATCTGTTATCGAAGGGCGGGGAGGGATGTTATATGCACTCCAAGTCCCCCGCCCTGTGATATCTGTTCTCGAAGGGCGGGGAGGGATGTTATATGCACTCCAAGTCCCCCGCCCTGTGATATCTGTTATCGAAGGGCGGTGAGGGATGTTATATGCACTCCAAGTCCCCCGTCCTGTGATATCTGTTATCGAAGGGTGGGGAGGGATGTTATATGCACTCCAAGTCCCCCGCCCTGTGATATCTGTTATCTAAGGGTAGGGAGGGATGTTATATGCACTCCAATTCCCCCGCACTTGAGATACAGTTTTGCAGGGGTTTACACTCATTTAACAGGGATTTACCTGTATTTACTTGGTAAATGTATGGTAAAGGTGGGTAAATGTCATACACCATATTTACCAACAATTTACTCCTTCCAGGTAAATTTGGTAAATCCCACTTTTCGTGCAGTGTTACATGAAAATAAGCCTTAGATTGGCCCGTACGCGTCAGATATATAGAGCTTTCCCTTCGAATTCCCTCTAATGGTTTAAAAGAAGAAGACTGTATCGGATTGTGGTCATGCTGGCATCATTTCAAAACATGCCACTGTGGGAAGTAGGTAGGGTACAACCCGTATCTTAAGATATGCACCATAATGGCGATGCTCTGGTTTCACAAATACTTTGACCTACTTAAAGAGACCTAGTACTTTAAGGCGACAATGTCTCGCTTTCGAATAAAAGGCAACAATGGAGTCTACGAGACAGGTGTTCCTTCCCTTCACGATGTACTACTTTGCAGACTTGTCTCCTTTAATATCAAGAAAGATAAATGTAGGCTCAAATCGTCGTGTCGCTTGTGCTCAGACAGTAAGTAAGCATCGAGCCCTGTGGCAAAGTTTGACGTAGTCAGATATAGAGTCTTTTGTTGTTTGTACTCTTCCCCGTATACAGTCCTAGATATAATACACATTTAAGGTGACTATCTCTCGCTTTCCACTAAAAGGCAACGATAGAGTCTACGGGACAGGCGTTCCTTCCCTCCAAGATGTTTTACTTCGCCGACTTTGCCCCTTTATTATACAAAAGACAGAAAAATGAAGGCTCAAATTCTCGTGTCACTTGCGCTCAGATCAGACGGTAACTAAGCATCGAACCCTGTGGGAATGGATGGCGTACATGTAAAGGCTTCTTTCTTGTATGGGATCTTTTCGGTATGACTAATCATCGTTTAAAGCAAGATTTTATTTGCAGAAAAGGTCTTTATTCTGGTGGATCGCGTCATTTATAACAGGGAAGGAGAATGATCCCGAGCAAAATTGCTCACTAAAGAATAAATATCCCACCGGTCAGGGCAACAACAAAAACAGACGCTATGTGTACGTACAATATTTACGGGTTCATTGTACCGGGGGAAATTCCCTCAGCTCTTTTCGACAAGTACGGTGGACAGTGGACCACGGCTTATCGTCCCGTCATGATGCAGACTACACCCTTTTCCAGGATCGTGGTCACCCTGGGATTCAAACTCCCGTCATATATGGCCTCCGTCGGTCAGTATTGACCATGGTAAAATCCTAATTCACAACAGCCCTACAGCATCGACTATGGCTAAACAGCCCTATACGAGAATGGCAGTCTCTGCCACAAAAATCACATCTGTAAGCTGACTCAGTTCTGTTGCAAAGCTCTTTTCTGCGGATCCGCTTTTCTTCTGCGCTGTGCATCAGTCTGACTTCTCCTGATTTGAGCTGTCTGAACAGTGTGCATCTCCACCTGGAACGGTCACTTACAAGGTCCTCCCAGTGCTCCGTATCAATATCTAGAGCCTTCAAGTCCCTCTTGCAGACATCTTTGAAACGCAGCTGTGGCCTCCCGGTACGTCTCTTTCCTGAGATCAGTTCTCCGTAGAGAAGGTCTTTGGGGATTCGGCCATCCTCCATGCGACGGACGTGGCCTAGCCAGCGAAGTCTGCGCTGCCTGAGCAGGGTGAACAAGGTGGGGAGGCCGGCGCGGGACAGCACTTCGGTGTTGGTCACTTTGTCCTTCCATGATATGCCAAGGATACGGCGCATACACCTCATGTGAAAGGCGTTTAGCCTATTCTCCTGCTTGGCATAGGTCGACCACGTTTCACTCCCATAGAGAAGTGTGCTGAGAACGCATGCGTTGTACACGGCCATCTTTGTCTTGACAGAGAGTTTGGGGTTCTCCCACACTCGAGTGGTAAGACGGGCGAGTGTAGTTGCTGCCTTTCCAATCCTCTTGTCGATCTCCTTGTCCAAGGAAAGATTGTTGCTTGCCGTGGATCCGAGGTATGTGAAGTGGTTCACAGCCTTCAGTTCATAGTCACCGATGGTGATGGCCGGGGGTGCTTCTACATCCTGGCCCAGCACTTCTGTCTTCTTAAGGCTGATGATCAGACCAAAGTCATTGCATGCCCTGGAGAAGCGATCCATCAAAGACTGGAGTCCCTGCTCTGTGTGAGCTGCAAGTCCGGCGTCATCAGCGAACAGTAGATCTCTGATCAGGGCTTCCCTTACCTTTGTTTTGGCCTTGAGGCGGTTGAGGTTGAAGAGTCTGCCATCGGATCTTGTGCGGAGGTAAATTCCTTCAGTTGCTGTTCCAAAGGCTTGCTTCAGGAGCAGGGCAAAGAAGATCCCGAACAGCGTGGGGGCCAGAACGCAACCTTGTTTTACACCGCCGCGTATGTCAAATGGCTCAGACAGGTTGCCACTGTACAGTACTGTCCCCTTCATGTTGGTGTGGAAGGATTCGATGAGGCTCTGTAGCTTTGGTGGACAGCTTATCTTGGGTAAGATCTTGAAGAGGCCGTCTCTGCTAACCATGTCGAACGCCTTGGTGAGGTCGATGAATGCTATGTACAGAGGCATGTTCTGTTCCCTGCACTTCTCTTGCAGCTGACGGAGGGAGAAGATCATGTCGATCGTCGATCTGTTGGCACGAAATCCACACTGCGACTCGGGGTAGACACGTTCAGCAAGCCGTTGTAGACGGGCTAGTACAACTTTCGCGTATACCTTGCCGACCACGCTGAGTAGTGAAATTCCCCGGTAGTTGTTGCAGTCGCTTCTCTCTCCCTTGTTTTTGTAGAGGGTGACAATCTTGGAATCTCTCATATCCTGTGGGACTGCACCTTCCTTCCAGCACTGACAGAGAAGTTCGTGTAGCGGGAGCAGTAAGACGGTCTTGCAGTGTTTGAGTAGGTCGGGCGGGATTGCGTCACTGCCTGGTGCCTTTCCTGTGGACTTTGTTGAGCTCATCCAAGGTTGGCTCAGCATCTAGTTCATCCATGGTTGGCAGACATTCGATTTCGTCGAGGGCTGAGGGGGACACAGTGTTTTGCCTGGAGTAGAGGTCCGAGTAGTGTTCCACCCATCTCTCCATCTGTAGCTTCTTGTCTGTGATCTCTTCCCCAGTGGTGGACTTAAGGGGAGCTGTCTTGCTCTGGGTTGGTCCAAGTGCCCTCTTAATGCCATCATACATACCCCTGATGTTTCCTGTTATGGCGGCTACATGGATGTCTTCACTAAGCTTGCTCCAGTACTCATTTGCACACCGTCGGGCTGTCTGTTTGACTTTGTTCCTTGCGGCTCTGAGGACGTGGAGATTCCTCTCGCTGGGTGTTCTCTTGTACTCTGCAAGAGCAGCACGTTTGGCTTCTATCACGGGGGCCATCTCTGCTGACTTGGCATCAAACCAGTCGTGTGACTGTGTGGTCTTCTTTCCGAAGGTAGCCATGGCTGTACGATGCATCACGTCTCGCAGATCATTCCACTTCTTTGTCGCTGACAGTCCAGATGGCTTGCTGTTAACTTCCTTCTCAAAAGTAACAGTAAACTTTTCCACGAGTTCTGGTTGAGCCATTCTGCTGATGTCGATGCGTGGCTTTCCCGGCTGTCTTGCGTGGTGGAATTTCTTCGGTTCCATCTTGAACTTGCAGCATACCAGGGAATGGTCTGTATCGCAGTCTGCACTCTGATACGCACGTGTCAGTAGCACGTTCTTGAGCGAGGTCCGTCTTGTCAGGATCAGGTCCAGCTGGTGCCAGTGCTTCGAGCGAGGGTGTCGCCAGGAAACCTTGTGTTGGGGCTTGGTCTGGAAGTACGAGTTTGTGATGCACAGGTTGTGATATGCGCAAAACTCCAGCGCTCGCTGTCCATTTTCGTTCATCTTGCCAACACCAAATTTTCCAAGGCATGCTGGCCAGGATTCATGGTCGTCACCCACTCTTGCGTTGAAGTCACCTAGGAGGACTAGTTGTTCGTCACTGGGAATGTTCCTGATGGTAGCTGTGAGATTCTCGTAGAATTCATCCTTTACTTCAGGGGTGGCAGCAAGTGTCGGGGCGTATACGCTGACAAGGGTGATGGGGCCTTTGGTTGTGTTGAGGCGGAGAGTGAGGAGACGCGCAGATCCATTACTTCCCGGCTCCACCATCCTCAGTAAGGTGTTCTTCACCGCGAAGCCTACTCCGTGCTCCCTGGGCTCATTGGACCCTTTCCCCTGCCAGTAGAACGTGTAGTCCTGCTCCTTTAGAGTGCCTGAGTCAGCAAGGCGTGTTTCCTGAAGTGCAGCTATATCCACGTTCAGCCTCCTCAATTCATCATTGATAACAGCTGTCTTCCTGGCATCATCAATGTCCTTAAGATTCTCTGTAAGGCCAGGCATCATAGTTCGAACGTTCCAACATCCCAGTTTTAGAGCTGGTCTCTTTTGTTGTCTTTTGTTGCCGGGTGCGGAGATGACGACCTACCTTTTGGAGTTTATCCTATTCCCCGCACACCCCACGAGGATAGTAGACCGTGGCGAGACAGCACCTTATTGGCTGGGGTCTGCCCAGCTTGAGGCGGGCGGTAGCTGTCCAATGGGACGCGAGGATCCCTCCCACCGTCGGTAGCAACCCCTGGCGCCACGCTCTACGCCAAACGAGCGATGGCTTAAAACCGGTAACTGTTGCTGCCCGTGTTGTGTCGACACCATTGGCGAAGCTGGAGTGTCCTCTCCAGTGTATTGTCCGGGTTTGTCTTTCCAGTGTAGGGTCTGGTAGGATTTTAGCCCGGGCGGGATGATATGGAGGACGAGTTGTTGCCCATGCAGCATGTCCCCCCTCTCCACGTCACTGATGGGTCCAAAGGAACAGCAGAGCTGCTACATTTTGGCACCAGTGCCGTCGCAGGAGCTGCCAGAGCGATGTTGTATTTAGCATCGAACTGCCGTACTCTACATCAATTCAAGAGACGGTGTCTCTAACAGCTAGATGCTGTAGACTACACACATACAACGCGTTAATAACTATCCACCCGACGCCCTAGGCCTGGGGTAGAATGATGGGATAATTAGACGACATCTTTTGTTTCTTGCCGCATACAGCCTTCTCGGAAAGGACCGTCCGGTTGCTCGACCACTTAAGTTCCAATCCGTAAACAGGTTTCTCATGATTCACACCAATTCGGGTAAGGCATCCGAGTGTGCTTTTTTTCGTCAGAGTTGTTCGAAATCATTTTTTTAGACGGTTTTTCCGGCCAATTCAGCTCAAGACGGTATGTAAACATCTTTTATTCAGCAGTATTTAACGTACATGATGTGACAAATAGTGAAAGGTCATAAATATGCCCGCTGCAAGTGTCTTCATTTTCCACAACAGCGGAATTCAGAAGCCACAGGAAAATAGACACATAGTTTACCTCTTTGTTAGTGATTCCCAGGGATTGTGCTAATGTTGCACTTTCATTCTACCACGATTTAACGTTTACGGACGGTCAACACACTTCGCAAGCGTGTAGAACTCTGCGCCATTGTGTGCCACAGGTCCCACTTCTTTTAAGTCAGTCCCACCGGGTGTTTCACAAGCCTGCGGCGAGTGCGTACGAGTCAGGTAGCGTTGTCCATTTGTATTCTTTCCTTTCCCTCTCACGACTCTATAGCAAAAAGGCTTTATAAGATTATAGTCATGCTGCCATCTAAAACTCTCCCCTTCATGAAGTTGATAGATTGTAACCTGTATTAGTTCTCCAGATGTAAAGGCAATGCGTTGGTTTGACACATAGTTTGACCTACTTAAATGGGCCCAATTAAAAAATACCTTTAAGGTGATAATGTCTCGCTTTTCACTAAAAGGCAACGATGGAGTTTTACTGTACCGACTTTCACCCTTGACTATCAAGACAAATCATGTAGCTAATAAACGGCTAAGATCAGACGGTAACTAAAGCCCCCCTCTCACTGGACCCGCGACACGTTGACCGACCTCGTTGCGACCGAGTGATTTGACACCGCGTTAAACGAATTTTAGCGAAAAAATAATAATCTTTTCAAGCTTTGTGTGATTTTTTGTCTTCTTAGTCAAACTTGTACGTTCTACATGATATTTCCATTGTAATGTGAAGGCTGACTCAATCTAGGACGCAGCGAGGTCACCAACGGGTCGCGGGTCCAGTGAGACGGGGGCTTTTTAAGCACCGAGCCCTGTGGCAAAGTATGACGTAGTCAGATAAAAGGCTTGTGTTGTCTGTGCTCTTCCCCGTAGGCAGTCCTACCTGATTTTATACAGCAAGATTTGATTTCTAAAAAGCTGATATATAGCAACACACGCCGACCGCCCTAGAATTTGGGAATAGGGGTTAGATACAGGACACATAATTTTTACTGCATGCAGCCTTCTCGAAAAAAAAGACCCATTTCTGCTGAATTTTTCTAGTGAAGTGATTCAATCTTTTTGCGTCATTCTGGCGTATTAATTCTTATTTTCCAAACAGATTTTAAAAATACAGCGTTTTAAGCGAGGTCCTCAGCAACTGTTACAGGTCCCAATTCCAAATTCAGTCAAACCTTCTCGTACTTGTAAGTAAAGAAGACTGTATTTGGTTTTCATGCTTTACGTCCTTATATAGTGATGATGCGCTGTTTTCACAAATAACTTGACCTTCTTTAAGAGACCAAGTAGAGGGACCCACTGAAGTGATGGTATTTCTTTCTTCTAAGTTGCCACGATGTTTTTCACTTTGTCGACTTGGCTCTAAACTGCAAAAGAAGCGAACTTCAAGATGACAAAATCGGCGTGTCACTTTTACTAGGTCGTAACTAAGTACTGTGCCCTGTGGCGATGGATGACGTAGTACGATCATAATAGGCTTGTTGTTTGGTATCTCAGACGTAAATATTCTTACTGATAACCTTGTGAATATATCATTTCTAAAAAGTTCCTGAAGTCAGCTGTCAGGGACCTGTGACTTCGATTCACCCACATCGTCGTGGTTCAAGGTCGCGGAACACAATATTCACCCTCGAACCCAGTCCCCAAAAGTAGTTCGGGCATAAAGTAGTGCGTCATTGAACTTGACAAAGCAGTAGACATTATTCCGAAGTGTTGAACGGTTGAGAAATGCATCAGTTTTTAGACTGTACGAGTTGGAGTACGATGTTTGTTCGGTCGGCTTAAATTCGAGTCTGAATATTCTTATCGCCAACTGCTGTGCAGTATGATGACCTCCGCTGGGCGTCATATAAAAATGGCTTTTAAAAGAGAACGAGCTGGCAAATTTAATTGATTTTCACATACGTTATAGATTATACCCTGAAGTCAGACATATTCTAATGTTGTGTCATGCTTGTGCACCCTACTATAAGTTTTAAAGCGTCGACGGTTATCACGTTGGGGTCCATCGTTCGTCGTTCGTTCAAGGCATCCTCATTTGAGGACGATGATGCTTTTTTAAGTAGCTTGTGTAGTACAATGCGGCTTCGCTACGGCTCGCTTTTTTGGCCAAGCACACCGGGTCACCCTATACTCTTCTCGATAAGTGTGTTGGGTTCTTTTACGTGAAGCGGTTTGGCGCCCTAAAGCTCACTCATACACGGGGCCGCCGGCTTTACGTCCCCATCCGATAGGACGATGCGCATCTTTTCCAATCGTGTCCAGGCCCGGGTGCGAACTCGGGCCGCTGGCTCCAAGGAATTGGAACCAGATGTGGTGAGAGGCAGAGTGCGCAGACCTATAGACCACGCGGACACGGCTTTAGCCATGTAAATCCCTAAGCCTATAGGTGAAAAACCGTGAAATACAGTGGTCTGCTACCTAAAATTCATGGTAAGGGTTGTGAAATTGTGAATCAACATCATAATAACATTAAAAAAACACGATAATTGTGCTACCTAGGGAAATATAGTTTCAAGAACAAAAATTCAATCAATCTAGGAAAAGTTGAATGTAATGTAGAGCAGATCCATAGGAAAATCTTTCTGACCGACAAATTCAAAACGGCACATGCGAATATACACGGCGTGGTAAATGATAATACATCATACATGTGACATATGTAAGTTAATCAAAAGTGACATTACAATAATTACATGAATAAAACGAAGGTTTAAACAAACAAACTAGGAAAGACACAAACAAGCAAAGAACGAAAGAAACAGACAGAATTGGCAGAATTGATATTGTGTAGTTGATATGTATACTTAATTAAGATGTGACTGATATGAGTCTTTACGAAGCTCCATATGGCTTTGGACACGTTTAAAAATGTCATAATCAATGAGGAATGATTTTAAAAAAAACAGGACATTTACAACTCATATTTCCCGGAGGTATGAGATCTCTATTTTAATTTTTTACTCTTTGTTTTGCTGCAGGTGAACAGAATGGATCGCCGTGCGGCGGGGGTCTGTATGGGCCTCGTCTTGGTGTTACTGGTCGACCCGGCGAAAGGCCAAAGTAAGGAATTATAGCATCTGGCAGTTCATAGATATCCACTGATCGTTATTTCACCAAGGCAGTTTATGATTTAGCGTTAAATTCTTGGCAAATATGTCGTACGATATTGTGGTGCGCATGAGATCTTCGTAAGAGATTGTATCAAGGATCTATAACTGTTATAATGATATCAAGAACTAGATGCACCCTACGTTGGAATCGTTATTATGCTGGGGTCACATTTCCTAACCGGGCCCCGGCCGGGATGTTTGCGTAAACAAAAAATCAACGTGTATGTCCATGAATTTGCACAAGCTAAGCTCTTAAATCATTTGAGAACGTTTTGTGCTTTTATTGTCTTTTATATCATACTTTTCGATCCCAAAGACTGCCCGGCCGGGCCCCGGATTGGAAATGTGACCCTAGTATAAGATAGAAAAGATCAGCATGTTTTATACCTCTGTTGACAGCCAAATGCTGAAGAGTGACTCGCAGGCGCTCCCGGTACATCCCGTTAATGATTTTAGCAACATGGCACCATATTTTAAGACAGTTTGCAACCCATGCAGCTTAATGACCTCTACCGGTTATTTTTCAAACTGCAGATGCCCAATGGCTGGAAGTATTTTCTACTATCCAGGGGGCGGGGCAGACAGTCATGGATGCCTGGAATGCTGCTGCCGGTGTAGAAGTTTCACATCACAAGTGTCCGATTGTGGAGCAGTGGTCATCGCTTACCATCAAACGGGTTCGTCTGTTTTTCGCGACGCCTTAGGGGCGGAGCCTTTTATATGGTACTGCTTTAGGGTTTACAAAAATTCTAAAAATTCCGCGAACGCATTCCGTAGGGAACTGGTTTTTGGAAACGGTCTGCATATAGCAGGAAAAAAACTCTTGCTTGGAGTATAGAAAAGATGCTTATTTGTACATATTATTACAGCTCTTTATCCTTTTTTCAGTAAGATTTTTGGTTGCAATACATGAAGTTTTGCTTCTTGTAATCTGGACGAACTCATTGTTTTAATCTATTTATTGAGGCTTTACAGAATAAATCCGGCACATCCAGCAGTTTATTTCTCATAAACATAAACAGGGGTCGTAAAATGTATTCATACAATTTTTTTACGGAATTCACACGAATTTACAGCATTATACGATTCATAACGTAGAAACATACCAATTTTTCGGAATTCATACGATTCTAGGAACAAACGTTCGTTACTATCTGTTTGGTCACGTGACATGAGCGCCAAATTCAAGATGGCGGATTCAGGAGAACCATTTCTTCGTACGATATTTTGGCTTTTAAGAGCTTAATTCATTTTAATAATGGCGTATCTCATCATGTTAAACTACACAAATTACAAGCTGCACTACTGTAGACTTAGACCAACTGCACCAGACTGAGCTAGATTCGGTGTTAGCTCGATGGCCAAAAATCATTGAGAATCGAATGTTTGTTTAGTAATTGATTGTATGCATTCCGTAAAATTCACGTGTTTCTTAGTAATGGATCGTATGTACATTATTTTACGAATACTATTAAGGTAACAAAAAGTACCGAGAATGACAGCAAGTGGGCCAGGTCCTTGCCCTGTCACAATTATCTGCATCAATTGTAAGATTTCTTTTTAGATATCAAGTAGCATTGTAAATACCAATGAAGTATGAAACGTTGTTGAATAAAGACATCATACCATTTACATCAACAACACCGATATTGTATTTCAAAACCCCTTATGAATGAGTTGATATGTTCATCTCCTATTAGGTGAAGATTGTCTTGGAGGCCTCCGATGGAAATAAAGAGTTTATTTTCAATGGGGAGAACTCAGGCAAGACCGACTGGTTCACAAGGGCTCGACTAATCTCATCACCATATAATGATATCATGACAGATCCTATAAACTTTTTCTCAGTTGAAGGGCTAAATGATGCACAAAGGTAAGTTCTGTTTCTACAGCAGGCTACCCTCCTCTGGGGGTCTCACTAAATACCGAAAACAACCGAAAACAACTCGAAAACAACCGAAAACAACCAAATCACCAATTACCGAAAACAACCGAGAACTCGAAAACGACCAGGAAGAACACGAAAACAAGAAAAAACTACCGAAAACAGCTCGAAAACAACTAAAAAAAAACCAAAAAGGTTGATAAACAAGAACCAACACCAAATTCAAGCAAGAATCAGAAATTACCTAATATTACCACTGGGGTTGTTTTCGGTAATTAGTGATTTGTTGTTTTCGGTTGTTTTCGGTTGTTTTCGAGTTGTTTTCGGTAGTTTTCGGTTGTTGTCGGTTGTTTTCGGTCTTTAGTGAGACCGTCCTCTACCAGTGCTGAATCCTCGCTCGACAAACCCTTCCGGCACCAGTCCTGCTCTTTTTCCCCCTGATTTGAAGTTTTGGTGACGTTAGAAATTATAACAGTTGCTTATAAATAATCAATTAGCTAGATTTATTTGCCACAAACAGCCGTTAGTTGCCCATGCATAATAAATGAGCAAACCTTATTTGGCACAAAGAGCCGTTATTTCTATTCTGAACCCAAAGTAACGATGCAAGACGTAACCTTGGCTGATAGCTTCCCGGTTGCCTTTGCATTTTTTCAACAAGATGAGTTGGTGGCAATCCTCTGATTGGTTGAAAGCTGTTTGGTGGTGACCTCACCAATACCTCAAATCAGAGGGGGGGAGGGCACGGCTGATGCCGGGAGGGTTTGCCGTGCGAGGATTCAGCACTGCTATATATAGAGGAAAGTGCAGCAGGTGGTCTATGTTCTAAACCTCGAAAGGTTAATAATTTGCACTTCGTATCTATGAAAGTCGCTGAAACTCGTGGATTTTGGAGTATGTTACATGTATGTATATGCTCAAAGTGAAACAGACACTAGGAGTAATTATCATGCTGTACTATATTCTGCCAGTGCGACCACATAAAATACTGTGCACTTGTACTCATTATAACAAACTTGTTTCTGCTAGCATTTGATGCTCATCATTATTTCATGGTCTCACAAATTAGAATTGTGAAATTTTGGCTGAAATTGCTAGTAATGAACGAAAGAAATGCTTCAAAATAATGTGTGGTTTAGAACAAGAGGGCAGGGGAACCTGTGTAAGTGATGTACGTACTGTAAATGCATTTAAATTCGCATGGTTTTTATTTCGCGCTGAGGCGAAAATGGAGTATTTGCGATTAATTGCGGTGGTTTGAAGTTCCCGGCAGCGCTATAGTCACATGCAGTTACAGTATTGGATGAAATATTTGCGGTGGCTTCAAGTTCACTGTGATACGTCGCCGCGTAAACCGTGAACATAAAACCACCTCGAACATTTCTGCATTTACAGTATTTTATTGCCAAGGACAAATGTGGTGTCCAAAGGCAAAGGATAAAGATTCCAAGATTCCAAAGGTCGTCTGGACAGATTTTTTTAAAAATCTTGTTTTGATTACAGGAGGTTCTATATCAGTCGAAACCATGGTGGGTGTGGGAACGACCGTGGTTGGCTTGTGGTGGCAGACGCGGGACCATCGGGGTTTTGCAATTGGGAGCAAGCATCTACAGCCGAGCACCCGCATGTTCTGTATTCTAAGCTGAACACCAATGTCCGATGGGACGACAGTAAGTGTCAGTTCTTTGTCTACTAGTATCTCTCACTCCCTGTCACCCTCCTTCACTCCCCCATTCTCCCTCACACTCGTACGCTTTTTATTTATTTATTTATTGATCAGGCATGTAAATGCCAGGGTTGCCCAACTAGCCGGAGGCTATTACTAAGGGCGAACCCATGTGCGGCCGACTGTGGGTTTTTGGACCATCGCACACCGGGGCATGCCCCTACTCTTTTTCGAAAGGTGTGGTGGGTTCTTTTACGTGCTCTCCCCAAACACGGGACCTTTATTTAACGTCCTATCCGAGGGACGTCCCTAACCCTAAATGAGCTAGGTACTCATTTACACCTCAGTAAAGTGAGGAAAGTCGTGTGCCTTTCCCAAGGACAACGTCGAGGCGCATGTTCAGACATGTCTGGGGGCAAGTTTGATAGTCGAATGTTCTCTCCATTACGCCACACGACGCCACTCATACTCGCCACTCGTACTCTTTCTATCACCATATTTGGTCCTGTATGGAGCTATTGTCGTTACATATTTACAGCTATTACATCAACCTTGTCTTTACCACGTGGAGTATGGGATCCCTTGCATCATAATTTAAGTTATTTCCTTTTCCTTTTACCCCATCTAGCGGCCAATGTTGGAAAGGCAGATCGTTTGGTCATCTACATCGAAGGCGACAATGTGCGGTGTGATCGTAAGCGTCATCAATTATTTCAAAAACTTTTTTTTCTTCATGTATATATTTGTTTTCAAAATGGAATATCAGATGTTATGAAATTCTTATATCTAAAATTTTAGAATCTCAAATTTGACAAAATGATGATTTTTATGTTTTGAAATAAAGATTCTAAAATGTATTTTCAAAACATCGGATCGGTTATTGGTAAAACCCGTACAAAGAATGCAGGTATGTCATATGCACAATTGATATCTTATTACTATTGTTATCATTTATTTGCATTTTTGAAGCATTTTCATTTCTAGTTTAGGCTGGTCTAAATGTTATTCTAGCAATTCTTAGACAACAAAAAATCATTGTAATGTAGTCATACCATTTTTAACTAGAGTTATTCTCTTCGAAAGGTTTGAAACATAATCGGTCAATGCAGTTCCAAACAAGCCGGTAGGGGGGCCAAACGTACACCACTTACTCCCTGTTCCAAGAGCTATCCACCGCCCAAAAATCACATGACCCTAACACTTCCAGAAAATTTGACCTCAATCATTCAAGCTCCATTGCAGTACCGTAGGAAGCCCATTTTCGACCTTGAGCTTCATTGATTTGACCCCTATCTACCTACAAGAGGATCCATCAACAGCTTCTCGAGTTATGCTGTCCCACAAACATACAAAAACACATACATACAAGTTCCGCTGCAGTACCGTAGGTAGCCGCCAGGAGGCCCATTCTTGACCTTGACCTTTTTCTTACCGACACCTGACCACCTGCTAAAATTGGTGCTATGGTCTTGATTTTTGGATGTCAGATAGCTTGTGATGCAGTGAACATTGGTGTAGCTGCGTGCTCTGGAACTGCATGGGCGTTTTTGTGAATATCTTCTAAGGAGAATAACTGAACAAAGGAACAACGGATTTCCATGATATTAAGTATGCAGGTAGCTTAGACAGAGATGTTTTGGATTGCAAATTATGCTAATTTTGACTTAATTTACATAACTAATGAAGAATTGATCCCGATTCACTATAGCTGCATGGTTGGACGTATTCTCCACGGTGAAAGGAACGGGACAGACCGTCTACGATGCCTGGAGTGCTCCCGCTGGTACAGCAGTTCTTCACAACAAGTGTCCGGTTTTGGAGTTCTGGGATTCGCTTACCGTCAAACGAGTGAGTATGGCCTGTTTTTATCTTCGTTCAATTTTTTTTCTATCACCATGCATTGATAAATGCATCACTTGATTACCAATCACCATACTTTTACATAAACGTTAGGATTTTGGCATTTCATTTTGTATAATTACCATTGTATACAAGAATTTGGAACATTGTTAGTCAAAACCCCGAATCCGGTGTTAGAATCTTCGACGTCGGCGTGACCAGCGCACTCGAAATATATTCTAAAAGTTCTATGGAAGCCCGTATGATACGAGTAAAATCTCGTGTGAAACGCCTTCATCGAACGTTTGCGCGGCCCAGGTATGACTTGAATATAGAACACAACATGAGGTATTCCGTATCACCCAAGGTACCAGCCTGACCACGGGTAGGATCGCCCGACGGCATTGACAACATTGATTTCAACTCCGAATCCGGTATTCGAATTTTCTACGGCGGCGCAACCGGCGCGCGAAATGCATTCCAAATATTCTATGGAGGCCCGTGTGATAGAACTCCCCAACCCTATGTAATACGGATAGTTATCACACAGTCCGGAACACCCGTATCAGGCCCAGGTATGACATAAGGAAAATTATCACACGATGCGGAACACCCGTATGGAACGTTTTCGCGGCCCAGGTATGACATGATAAAATTCATTATCGCGTATTAATTGGACCAAGCCGTATTTTTAGCGAATTGAATGGCCACTATCACCAACTAAGGACAGGTCCACGCCGAAGGAATCTCAAACGTTTGCAATTTATAAATCCTGAGTTTCAAGTCGATTCACTTATCCGTAAGCGCCCCCGCCCCCGCCATTTCACTGGGTGGCAATCGCGGTACGCTCTCGCTGCAACCTAAATCGGATTTCATATCTGGAATATCATGTAAAATGTAAAGGTATGGCTTCAAAAGACGACAAAACACACAAAGCGTAAAATGATTCGTTTTTAGCCCATGAAATTTCGTTTTAGCGTACTGTTGAAATTTACATAGCATGAGAGCGCGCGGCGAGAGCGCCGTCCAAGTGGAATGGGGATATAAGGGCCATAAATTGAAGTTGACAATTTTCGGGAAACTAATTAAATACCTTGTCTTTTCTTTGTAGGTGAAAATCACGTTGGAAGCCTCTGACGGAGATAAAAAGTTCATCTTCGATGGGCTAGGCTCAGACAAGAACAGCTGGTTTTCCAAGTCTCGACTGATCTCTTCACCATATACCGACATCAGTACTGAGCCTCAAAACGTCTTCTCAATTACAGGGGATAATAATGCCCAACGGTAAGTCATGTGTCTACATTCTGCAGTTGTAACAGATGGGATTAACCTCCACTAACTGACCTGTCTAACTGGTACGGACCTTTCAGCCTAGTGATTAGCGCGTTGAATTCCCAAGCAGTGCTCCCGGGATTCGAACCCGCACCGATCCTGATATCCACACGGCTTGGGAACCCAACGTGCTAACCACTAGGCTAAAGGGTCCGGACCAGTTAGACTGGTTACACAGTCAACTTATGCACTAAAACTTATGTAATGCAAAGATAAAGAAGTCAGATAGTCTTTTTGAGGTCGCAGAGGCAGTAGGTTTCCATTCCCGGTGTCTAGGAAAAGGTATTTACAAGAGGTAGGCTCTGAAACTTGACTTAGCGCAACTCGAGACACGACTTTTTTCGAAACGCTGAAGCGTCTAAATTGTGTGATTTGGGGTATTTTACATCTTAAGTTAGGTTGAAACAAGTCCTTCATCATGCTGCACGACATCCTTCATTCCAGGAGGTTCTACATCAATCGCAACTATAACAGCTGCCCTGGAGACCGTGGCTGGCTTGTTGTTGCCGACGGGGGACCGTCGGGAATTTGTTCGTGGGAGCGGGCATCTACATCTGAGCATCCACATGTTCTGTACTCTAAGCAGAGCACCAATGTAGTTTGGGACGACGGTAAGTAACCTTTTTTACTATGCTCAGCCATCGGTCCTCCGGTATGAGTGATGCGGAAATCGTCGTCTGAAGCCTTAAGTCCCTATGCGCTGAAGCGACCGCCTTCAAGCGGGCGCTCTCTCCCGATCCAAGCAGAAACCTGTCTTGGGTCGGTTGGGAGGGTCGCTCCAGGCTCCAGACGTGGTCGGGGGACCATGGCGCGAATGACCAAGTGGGGTATTGTGGGTTGATGACGTCATCCCTGCTGGAAATGTCCGAGCACAGCAAATAGTGCATTGTATCATATCGAACAAGAGTTCGGAGACCTCATATCTCCATGAACTATTCTGTTTATGCAAATAACTCACACATTTACATAATATATGCTCTCTCCCTCCCCTTCTATCTCTCCCGTGGTCCAGTTCCTCCATCTGTTCCCCCTCTCAATCTCACTCTATTTCTGTCTGAACATTTGGTCATTTGTTGACGTAGTTATGGCCATTGATGCTTTGTGTAGTATATCCTCTCTAGTAGGTATTTTTCTGGCACTGCGGTAAGTCTGACTCTGGCTAATAGTAATAGATGTTACTGTAAGTACTAACCACGTGAAATATGGGGAATCACTTCAAGTTGATACGTGATCGTGAAAACCTGCATTTATTCACAGATGAACTTTGCGAACTTCACCTTGAGGCAGGATTCTCTATTTTTCATAGATCATGAAAAGCTGTTCTTCTTTTTTTTGGTCTTCACTCTGTTTAGCGGCCAATGTTGGAAAAGCAGACCGTTTGCTCATCTCCATCGACGCCGATGGCGTGGTGTGCTCCTGTCCTGTTGGCCACACTTTTAATGGGGATGGCACTTCATGCGACGGTAATCAGTATTGCAGTTTATATATCATCATCAGGCAATCTTTTAGAACATTTAAGATCTGTTAAAAGTCACTATTTTGAAACTTAACATTTGGAATTTATACATCATCCATAAAATTTACATGCTTTGGCCTGACCAATACAATATGGTATTCCGTTTTGTAACAGTTTACAATCATGAATGATTCAAAACATGGTGAATCTTAAGTCTGAATTAAAACAAGTGTTTGTTACTTCTGCTCTAATGCTTTTATTAGCGTCCATCGCTACTTCAGGTTACATTTTCAGATTCAGACTGCGCTGAAAATTATTAGATTATTGGCAAACTGAATTGTATTTACTCCAATATATCTACACGTCTTAAAACTCGTATCATGATACGTCAAAGCTAATGTGCAGTTTGTTCGTACATGTATGTGTAGTGCTAATGACATAGATACCAGTGCTACTGTTTGGAACTGTGTAACAATTTACCATACACTGTACCCGTTATAATTATTGCTGAAAATTTTATTTAATTGTCGTGTGCAGATATCGATGAATGTACAGCTGGGACCGATAACTGCAGCTCCGATGCCACCTGTACCAACACAGTCGGAAGTTTTACCTGTGCCTGTAACTCTGGCTACACCGGCAACGGTGTCACCTGTGCTGGTAAGCACATATTCGTATTTTATTCATTAACTTTTGCTAAATGGTTGGAAGGAATTATGACTTTAAAGATAGTAGAAAAGATAAGAGAGGTTTGTAAGAACAAATGTGATCCAAAAGAGATGATATTTTTGATCCGATTTGAGTTAGACATTCTAAATTCATATCTGATCGTGTCGTGTCGAAGCTAATCTGTGTTCTTTTGGCAGATATTGATGAATGCACAGCTGGGACCGACAACTGCGGGTCCGATGCCACCTGTTCCAACACGGTCGGAGGTTTTACCTGTGCCTGCAACTCAGGCTACTCCGGAGACGGTATCACCTGTACTGGTAAGGACATATTCTTTAACATTTGCTAGATGGTTGGGTCGAATTATGACTTGTATCCATTATTCCGAAGTTGCAGGTCTAGGGTCATCGTCATTTTTATTAGACAAGACATGAATATGTAACTAAATTTTCTTCACAGATATTTACGGTGTTGATACGTAGGAATGCATAATGAAGGACATGCTAATGATGTAGTCCTTTAAATTGTTTCCAAAAATGTGGATTGGTCAGACTGGACATTCAATTGCAAGTTTAAAAGGAGCCATGCTATATTTGATTTCATTATACTGCTATCAACATTGGGCAGTCTTTTCAATGTGTATTCATTTTTTACAGACCCCAATGGTTGCGATTCCAACCCGTGTGATACCTCGAATATGGCTATCTGTACAGACGTCCCAGCTCCCGGTACCGGAGCCACTTGCACCTGTCCAGCCGGATATTGGGGGGATGGACTTTCAAGCGGAACCGGATGTACAGGTGATCTTCTGTTTCATCATCATCTGTCGTGAGAGTATCACGGATGAACATCACCCTCCTCCTCCAATCCTCCCTGCCCTCCGTTGCTCTCGGTAGTTCTTCTAAATTGCAGCCTGCATCCTCAAACAGCTGCTGTATGTAGGTTGTGCGAGGCCTGCCTACACTTGTATGACCGTGTCTTGGTGCCCACAAAAGGACGTCGCTGATGATATCTTTCTTACTCCTGTTTTATGATATAGCTTTATGTTGCAGTTGGTGTTGTTTCTGTCTTTTATACTCGGCCCTTAACCCTCAAACAGCCGAATGGGGTCCGTTTTGACCCCAGGCGTGGAATTTGATGTACCAGTTGAACGTTTTGTATTGGAGAAAAATCCTAACGTGACTTTGCCAGTAAAAATCTACTACAACCTATCCAATTTTTTGTACAGAGATTGGCACAATATCGTTGACATTATAGAGTAAAGTCTGTGTCCGACTAGTCCATTTAGACCCCAGCAAAATGTGTAGTTTTCAAAACATGCTTTTCAGACCTGCCCTCTGTAACTCCTAAACTACTTATTGTATGACCACCAAATTTTCAGAGGATGATGCACATGTAAATTGATGCTGCCTAACAACTTTCGTATCATTATAACGTAATATGACGTCATTATGACGTAATTTATATGTTTTTATCCACCATCTTGGATTTTGACCGGTGACCTTATCAAATTAGCATTAATTATAAATGCTATATCATAAAAGTTACATTTGATTAGATAAGATGATAACGGTGTAAGAAAGCAAGTTTGGTGTACCAAGAAAGCCTTGAAACTTAATTGCTTGAACCGAAATTAACAGATTTTGTAAAATATGCCTGTCAAGAACCCGTTGGCCATGGTAAGACTTACTTTATCAATCTAAAATTTTGGTTGATAAAATTGAGTCACTGAAATGTTTCGTATTTATATCACCCCAGGGTGCGCTAGCCTGTACCCTGCCCTTGTTCCTGCCAGCAATTTTGGGGTCTACCAGGGCCAGTGTTTCTGGTCCTCGGACGCACGTCGCCACAAGCAGCGGGAGACCTACGCGGCGGCCCTGAAAGTGTGCCGAGATAACGGCGGTACGCTCGTCATGCTTAAGGACCGCGCCACCCAAACATTCATCCTGAACCATCTGAAGGACAAGAGGGTGAGGGGCAGGAAAGAAAGGTAAACCTTAAGAAGCATACATACATACTAGCACACTACAATGTAACAATAACCATCTGCCACCTAACGACTCTGAGGTTAGCGTGTCCAGCATCCTAGAAGAAACAAGTTCTACTGTTGTACAATACAAAGCCGCTAGGGGGCCCATAACCAAACTTTTCCTTCACCTTGCCAACAGTTCCTTGCATATAAAAATCAACAACAATCCATCAATAGCATCTTGAGTTAGTTGTACGCATGTGCCCGTCCTCATGGTAAAATAGACACTACCTACCCCTCTTGACCTCTTGCTGACAAAGGAGCGGTAGAGGACAATAGGCTTGAGGATGGTAGATTATCATTAGACGTGTAACCAAGACGTCGACTGACACAGCACTTTGGGCTGTGTATGACAGACATTTATAACACCACCTAAAATCCTTGAAATTCATTATTTTCCTTTGGCCAAATTTGGTAAGAAGGAACAGGTAGCGTCTAAGATTTTCCATTTTGTTCAAAATGTGTTCAGTTCACCATAATATATGCTTGGTCATAAACACCTTTATCCAACTTAGACATGATGCAATATTGTCAGTCATAGCTTGAAAGTTCATCTGTGTTGGTAGAAAACATTCTTAAACGAGTTTAAACTGTAATTTCCAACACAAAAAATTGGACTTACCCAAATTTTCGACCGTACGACATCGGTCTTTGTCAAGGAATGATCCATCCACCGCTGGGGTGACGTCACGTTATGCAGATAGCACAACGTGTGCTATCTGCATAACGTGACGTCACCCCAGCGGTGGATGGATCATTCCTTGACAAAGACCGATGTCGTACGGTCGAAAATTTGGGTAAGTCCAATTTTTTGTGTTGGAAATTACAGTTTAAACTCGTTTAAGAATGTTTTCTACCAACACAGATGAACTTTCAAGCTAAGATTAAGAATGAGTTTGGCGAGGATTGCTTGAAAACTGTCAGAGCTTTGGAAAGAACTGGAAAGAAATTAGCGCGTCACAAGAACCACCTGAGATTTAATCTCCATTGTAAACATCACGATGTTACACCAGTGAGCCTGAAATTGTCCAGTGTCGTGAAAGGGAACAAGGCAAACAGCATACTAAAACGGGCGGAAAGACAACTGTTAAACGTAAGGATTTCACAAACCGTGCAAAAGATTGATTTCCTGAACAAAGAAAAAGATCGGCTGGATTCCAGCGTCGAACAGACATTCCCGGCGGAAGTTGCGGAAGAGGTCAGGTCAAGGGTCAATAGGTCACAGGTCCATGAACATGGCGTAACAAAGGAAAGGCAGATAAATAAGTTTGAGCGTCTTGTGCAGAAAAGCCAGGAACAAACCAGCCGTTCACTACCCCAAGAGTGCATTCATAGGTGGGTTAAGAATTGTTCAGATCGACTACTAAAGGACCCGGAACTGTCGGTGTTGGTGAAAGGATTAAACTTCGCGGCGACGGATCGGCATACCCCTGTGGTAAACATCATAACGCAGACCGAGCTAGCCTGCCGAAAAATCCCCGAGAGAGAAGCGAACATTCTACGATCCAAGGTTACCAATATCCTGAGCAAACCAAAGAAGCCACAGTCAAACCTTTCAAAACAAGAACAGGAAGCACTCAAGTCTCTGAAACAGGACAAAGACATCGTAATCCTACCAGCGGACAAAGGGCGGCTGACAGTTGTATTAAACAAGGAAGACTACAAACAGAAGTGCTTGGACCTCCTGAGTGACGGCAATACCTACCTCCGACTCGGAAAAAGGGACCCAACATCAGGTTACAAGAAGGAACTGGTGGCTGTTTTACAAGACATTGAGAAAGAAGGTGGGTTAAACAGGATCTCTTATAAACAATTATATCCTACGGCCGAAGTACCACCGAAGTTTTACGGACTTCCAAAAGTGCATAAGGCTGGTATTCCACTTAGACCAATTGTCAGTAGCATTGATTCTATTACATATCCTTGTGCCAAATTCCTTGCAGAAACCCTCTCCCCTCTTGTAGGCAACTCGCAACACCATATTAAAAACTCACAACAATTTGCTGAGTGTATTAAACACGAACGTGTAGAGGAAGACGAGGAGTTACGTTCATATGATGTAACAGCCCTCTTCACCTCAGTTCCTGTAGACAAGGCTGCCGACATAATCCTACAACGTCTAAAGGAGGACGACACCCTACCTCTACGTTCCAAACTTACTCCCAAACAATTGGTGGACCTTTTGAAAGTCTGTTTGAACTGCACCTACTTTGTGTACGATGGGATCTTTTACCAGCAAATCCATGGAGCTGCAATGGGATCACCAGTCTCCCCCATTGTATGCAATTTGTATTTAGAACATTTCGAACAAGTCGCCATCAGCTCTGCCCCCCACCCCCCTGTGTGGTGGTACAGATACGTGGATGACACCCATACCAAACTTAAGAAAGAGTACGCACATGAGTTCACGGAACACCTGAATAGCCTTGACCCTGACATTAAGTTCACATTTGAGTCCGGGGAGAACGGATCATTAGCATTTTTGGATACTTTAACAGTAGTACAGGAGGACAGATCCATACGAGTTAAGATATACCGTAAACCTACTCACACTGATCAATATCTTAACTTTCAATCCGACCACCCACTGGACCATAAACTGGGTGTTATACGGACCCTCTTCCACAGGGCGGAAACAATCATAACTGACCCCAAAGATTTAGAGGAGGAGAAAGTTCACATCACACATGCGTTGAAGAAGTGCGGGTATCCCACATGGGCAGTAGATAAGGCCACTAGACCGAAACCTCCACGGCAAATTAACTCCAAACAGTGCCAAAGTAAACACACCAACAGAGGCATTGTAGTACTACCTTATGTGAAAGGTCTGTCAGAAGGACTTAGGAGAATTTTCAATGCACATGGGATAAGGACATGCTTTAAACCAACAAGAACCTTGCGCAGCCTGCTAGTCTCCCCCAAGGATAAGACACCTAAGGGAGGCAAGTGCGGAGTGGTTTACCATATACCTTGCCAAGGTCAAAACATCAAAGGGCCTTGTAAGGAAACCTACGTTGGGGAAACTGAAAGATCACTAAAGACCCGGTTCAACGAGCACAAACGCGCAAGCACCATCTCCTCAGAAGTCTCACAGCACTTACACATAGAATCCCCTGGACATTCCGTTTCACTGGATAAAGTTAAAATTCTGGACACTGAGTCGGACTTTGTTGCAAGAGGCATCAAGGAAGCCATTTACATCAGGGCCCTACGACCATCCCTCAACAGAGACGGCGGGCGCTACAGACTTTCCAATACTTACGATCCACTACTCACGGAGTCACGTGTGCTATCTGCATAACGTGACGTCACCCCAGCGGTGGATGGATCATTCCTTGACAAAGACCGATGTCGTACGGTCGAAAATTTGGGTAAGTCCAAATTTTTTGTGTTGGAAATTACAGTTTAAACTCGTTTAAGAATATTGTCAGTCCTATCATTTTCCACTATGATGAATTATGGCACTTTTGCATTAATTATATGAATTAGGAATTGCATAATTGGTATCTGCTGATGCTCCACTTCCCATAAACTACATATGTTACATGTATTTGAGTCTCATAGTGGAAAACACTACAAATATAGATTTTCCTCATTCGTTATGCAAATTAAGTGTCGATTAACATGATTTGCACATCACTGTGTACATCTCTGTCTATGATACCTGCATACTAAATATCATGGAAAACCGTCGTTCCTTTGTTAAGTTATTCTCCTTAGAAGATCTTCGCAATAACGCCACTGCAGTTTCAGAGCAAGCTGCTAGGGGGCCCAAACCTACACCACTTCTTTATTACATCACAAGCTATCTGCAACCCAAAAATCAAGACCACAGCACGTCCAGGTCAAAACATACAAAAACGGAAGTTCTGCTGCAGTACCAAGGTCACATACCAGGGGGCCCAAAATCAACCTTGAATTTTGGCTTCACCATCCCACATACCAAATATGATTATAATCCATCCACAGGTTCTGGAGTTATGCGGTCGACAGTAGTGCGGAAACACAAACACACATACACACACACACACACACACACACAGACAGACACACACACAGACAGACACACCCAAAACTATATCTCCATTTTTCATGGAGATAATTATTCACCAACCTGATTAAGCTATTCGTGGATAAAACTTAACCCACTTATTCATTCATTTTAATTCATGGGCTATTCTAGGAGGTTCTGGATGGGCCTGGACGACCTTAACGCGGAGAAGGTCTTCCTCTGGAACGACGGGACACCTCTGGGTGGACACAACAGCTTCAAGTCCACCGCTCCGCACAAAGAGAGGGACTGTGTGACTCTCTGGAAGCCCCAGAAGCGGGTTCCTCGTTGGTACATCAAGGACTGCGACATGAGCTACCCGTACATCTGCCAGTTCGGTAAGCAAGACTCGATCTGAATCTGTATCTATAGAGCCGGTATAGGGAAGGGACCAGCTAATCGAATTGCGCAGTAGAGTGCACGGTGCATACCTATAACTATTTTGCTTACTTATTTTTGAAATAATTTGTGTCCTGGGCAAATTTTGGTCAGAATGGTCCAGTTATCTACTAGGCAGGACAGAAGAATATGTATTTTAAAAATCTGGCCAAAATAGGTGATCTTTGGCATGTTTTGATCTCGGATTGACCTCTGAACCCTTCTCTTCTGGTTGGACTGATATATTAGGATGGGGGGGGGGGTGAAATCCTGGTCTCATCGGAAACTTTTGGCCTTAGCTCGTTTTACAATGCAGGAGTTTACCTCCTGCTTTTCTTACCTAAAGCAACCTGACAAATCCAGCTTTGCAGGGGTGGTAAAGATTTGAGGTTTGAAATGTAGATACATGTGTTTTAAAGTGATAGTTTTTGATGGCTTAACCATGTGTTGCATGGGAAAGTCCATTTGCTGGTCCCTCCTCTATAACCGCCATTTGGCGTATCACACCAGCTAACAACACCATCAGCCAACAACAACACACCAGATATACCCACCTGCAAGCTTAGTACGTTGCAGGAAAACGACTTGATTGACAATGAAGATATGACATCAACTTCCCATATAAAAAGATTAATAACGTTTTGCGTCGTCTTGTTTTCACACAGAAATCATTCCATAAGCGGTTCAGTTAAATATAATAAGACTATCTAATTTACGGTGAAAGGTCAATGTCAGTATGTTAAGAGTAGGAATCTCCTAAATACTTGGCATTTCTGGAGTTTTACGGACATTCAGTGTTGACTGTTGTTCCATTTTCTTATTACCGTCTCTACCTTTTACAGGAGGCGGCGGTTACAAGTAAGACAGCGACGCACGGTGACGTCAGCCTTACAACATTGCTATGACGTCAGAATATCCGTCTTTCCTTGTCCTTTGTTTTGCCGACAACTACCCGCATACGAAATATCCCTATATCCATCTACAGATTCTAGAGTTACGCTGTTCAAACGCACAAACACATGTACACGCACAAATACACACATACTGAGAAAGAGAGACGCACACACACACACACACACACACACACACACATACACACACACATACACACACACAAAGAAAGAGAGACGCGCACACACATACAAACACACTCTCACGCACACACACACACACACACTAAAAGAGATATGCACACACACAGAAACACACAATGACACACACATACAAACGGGCACACACAATTCATCACAAAACAGACATTTTGTCTAGGATGATTATAATCATAACTGTATGACATCTATCGCAATAACATCATTATGGTAAACGAAAAATAGATAACAAATGTAACTTCTAAAGGGCTCTATAGGAGCTACATACTAAAACTTCACCAATACATTTGTAGGTCTTGTGGTGGTTACATCTGTATGAAGATGTCCCGACGTTACCTTAACCCTGACGCTTATCATCTCATAAGGGAGAATGTTTTCTTTATTCGGTGTTCTTATATTCATTAAATAAGTAGTGACCCTCATATCATAGGCCATATTCCGGGCAACGGAACTATGGGTAACGCAGGGGGTAAGTGACAACGCGTATGGAGCGCATGCGTACTGAGTCCGGTCTGGTCTATGTTGTCATGGTAATATCTGGATCGGCCTCTGCGTTACCCAGAGTTCTCTGTTTTTCCCAGCATGCAAATGAAATTAGAAATATTACCGATGGACCAACGGATGATGATGACGATTGTATCCTGGTGTATAATCTGTGTGTATGGTGAAATTAGACAAAAGACATATTCATGTATTGCTAATCATAATCTTTTAGAAATGACATCTATAATAATACCGTACTACCATAAACTTTGTAACTAGCAGAAATAAGGTGCATTCATCACACAACAACACCAGCTAGCGCAGTTATTGTCTAACACCAACACATCGTAACATGGTGACTGAGTTATTTTTGTTAATGATATATTGAATAATATCATACTAATTTTAAACGTTCCATCGTAACAAGCAGAAATAAAACAACAGTTCCTTAATGTCCCCATAATTGTCATGAAAATAATGTATTGACTAACTCTTAACGATTGTAAGGTGGTGACTGGATCATATGACTAACACAAAAAAAAAAAAAAAAAAAAAATTGGTGAAGGGAATTTCTTTGTGTTTATTTGTGCGTACCAACCTAACAGATGTAGACAAACATGAACATTTACCCTTAGTCTAAAACGTCCCAAAATCATTAGGACCTTATGTCGCACTATTGCAATTTCTTTGTTCTCGGCCGCTTCATTTTGTCCTTGTTTAGAAAAAAAGCAAAATGATCATATGTACGATTTAGGATATGAATCAAGCCTAAAATGCTCCTATTTAGGAAAAGAAAGAAGGTATGAAACTTTCTTTTAGATTTTATTTACATGTACCACGATAACCATTTTCTCACAAGTACGCAGTACTCTGCTGTTGTCTACGGCTTCATGAACTTGAATTTGTAAGGACTGCATTCTCATAAGTTAAATGAAAATAAACCCCTAATCTAATCATCGAGAGAGCGGAAAATTGCTCTTACTGCCATTGGGGGTTTCCGATTCTAACTCATTTTTCCATAGTTTTACAAGTTTGACAAGCTCAAACTACACACATGCTACTAAGGGAGTCTCAAAACTTGTCACTGGGTATACACGGCTGATGAACGGCCTATGTTTTTAAACATTCCACAAACCTAGTGTGTGTTACTATATGGGTGGGGTCGTGTAGCGCAACGTCAGAGCGGTCGGCTCAGAACAACGCTAAGTGGTCCCGGGTTCGAATCCTGCCATGCCACCGATCTTGTGCCCTTGGAAAAGGCACTTTACACGGCTTTCCTCCTTCCACCCAGGTGTAAATGGGTACCTGACTTCGGTTGGGGAAGGTCGTATTGAGGTCACCTGGTGGCGCTGAATGGCAGCCGCCCAGACCCTTGCGACAGTGCCAAAAAATGCAAGTGTGGTTAAAATATGTATATTTTGTGTATTATGTGAAACCTGTAAACCCTGCATCAATTCAGCACTAGAAAGGCTGTCATTGTGGGTAATTTCTAACCGATAAAAACATTATTATTATAACTAGCAACTCATCGAGGAAGTCTGTAAAAGCATTAGTAATAACGGAAGAAGACTGACAACGAAAAGGAACTTGACGTTGATAACATACATTTTCTTTAATCACGGCACAGAGCAATGTACAAGACAGGTGCGAAACACTGCTAACATTTCCTTGCATTTTAAGGAATGTTATAAATTCGTTTAGTACAGTACTAGTATTCCTTTTAAACTTCACGGCTTGCATTATTTATAGTAATCAACCAATATCAACATATATATTTCTTATATGAACATGGATATCATTGTGTGCCGAAAACAAACATTTACAAAAACAAAAAGATTTTCATGTACATAATTTAATGAATCATAAGATGATCTGAAAATGATACATAAACTCTTCATAAATCTTTTATATTTATATACAGTTCTTATGGCAAATAAAGTTGGCAATATAACTATTCAAACTGTTCCTCTCAAAGGAATATTACAATCAAAAATAAGCAGCATTTTCTGTGACAGTAAGCAACAAACACAATTGAAGCCAACAGCAACACAGTTGAAAAGTGCACAATGCTGTTATTTTCGTTCTTGTCTATCCGTATATATACACATAGTTGATCATTTGCCTGATGACTTGCATCTAATATATGCACGAGCACTGACTTTTTCTAATGATTCACATGTAAATAAATGCTGCTATTCCAGAGTAGTTTTGAACCACCCTCTTTGCTACAGAGCACTTTTGAACATATTGTTTCCTTGCCATAGAGCAGTTTTGAACTGCTTTCTTTGCTATGCACCAGTTTAGAACTGCTTTTCATGCTAAGGCCTTGTTGATTTGATTATATGGATGACATCCGCGCGCGCATCAAGTTTCGTCCGTTTAAAAAGAAAGTTTTTGACCCTACGGTAATTCGTACAAAGCAGCTGCAAAATTAGAAAATACATGCCGTAAACTGCAAAAAAATATATTGTTGAATGCCAAGGTCAATTTCAAAGTCAAAGAAGATAGGAAAGAACAAAAATGAATAATTTATCATTTGGTTTACCCTACTCCTGTGCGTTTAGTCATTTGTTCAACCTTCCTGACCACGTAGATTTCATAATGAAGGTAACTTTCTTTTTTGCCAAAGTTTCTTCTATTCGTACGCCCCAATCAGTTTTGGGTTCCCAGAGGATGTCATTTGGCTGTGTATACCTGAACATCCGGATTTTCTCAAATCGACATGGCCTAAGCTAGGCTTTGTACCTGAACATCCGGATTTTGCACCGTATATGATCAAATCGACATGGCCTAAGCTAGGCTGTGTACCTGAACATCCGGATTTTCCTCCATATGATCAAATCGACATGGCCTAAGCTAGGCTTTGTACCTGACCATCCGGATTTTCCTCCATATGATCAAATCGATATGGCCTAAGCTAGGCTTTGTACCTGAACATCCGGCTTTTCCTCCATATGTTCAAATCGACATGGCCTAAGATAGGCTGTTTACCCGAACATCCGGATTTTTATCCATATGATCAAAACAACATGGCCTAAGCTAGGCTGTGTACCTGAACACCCGGATTTTTATCCATATGATCAAATCGATATGGCCTAAGCTAGGCTTTGTACCTGAACATCCGGATTTTCCTCCATATATGATCAAATCGACATGGCCTAAGCTAGGCTTTGTACCTGAACATCCGGATTTTCCTCCATATGATCAAATCGACATGGCCTAAGCTGGGCTGTGTACCTGAACATCCGGATTTTCCTCCATATGATCAAATCGACATGGCCTAAGCTAGGCTTTGTACCTGAACATCCGGATTTTTCTCCATATATGATCTAATCGACATGGCCTAAGCTAGGCTATGTAACTGACCATCCGGATTTTCCTCCATTTTTGATCAAATCGACATGGCTTAAGCTGGGCTGTGTACCTGAACATCCGGATTTTTATCCATATGATCATATCGACATGGCCTAAGCTAGGCTGTGTACCTGAACATCCGGATTTTCCTCCATATATGATCAAATCGACATGGCCTAAGCTAGGCTGTGTACCTGAACATCCGGATTTTCCTCCATATATGATCAAATCGACATGGCCTAAGCTAGGCTGTGTACCTGAACATCCGGATTTTATCCATATTATCAAATCGACATGGCCTAAGCTGGGCTGTGTACCTCAACATCCGGATGTTTATCCATATGATCAAATCGGCATGGCCTAAGCTAGGCTGTGTACCTCAACATCCGGATTTTCCTCCATATATGATCAAATCGACATGGCCTAAGCCAGGCTGTGTACCTGAACATCTGTATTTTCGAAATCGGACCGGTGTTTGAAAGAGGTGTGGATCTGTTCGACCTTTCTGAGAACCTCCTTGAAGTTCGGTCGTTCTAACGGATTCGTCAGCCAGCATTGTTTCATCACGCTGTTGTACCTGTGTCAAAAAGAGGAAAACTGCATTGAAGAGAAGCTTTTTTCCCTATTTCTATCAGTAACCTGCGGTGGCAAACTTACGGTTTTTGCACGTGGGTTCAAGGGATGTCCCAGTAGCTCATCAACTGGTAGCAACCTCACAGTTGAGCTCCTGGATCCAACTAGTTGGAAACTGGGAGACCCCGGTTCGAATCCTGGGAAGGACATCCTGGTTGGCGCTGCATTCGTAACTCGGAAGGGACGTGAAATGGGAGTTCGAAGAGGTGCTTCGAGCACTGCAGCAGCCTCATTACTCAAATGAGTACCTACTGGCTATACTTCAGACATCAAGTATCACGACGAATATTTGGCAACGCCCCTGGGGCGCAGGCATTCATTTACAGCATAGTATTATGATCAGTCTGAAAATAATTCGAAATTGTACGAATGCATTTCCTGGGCTTTCATGATCTGAAAATTGAGTACTTTGTCTAGGAGTTCACCTAATGGCAACTTTTCCAAATGCAAGAATAAGAATACAGTGAAATCTAACAGTGTATTAGTGTAAGTTTACAAAATATCACAAATACAAATTCCTACGTATGCTCACAAAATAACACTTGCGATGAAATTGCTAAGTACAATTGATAGATTTGCACTGTATTCAGGAAATCGCTAAGTATACAAATAGAATTACGCTGTATTCGGTAAGATTGCTACGTATGCTAAGGCACCCTTGTTGCTGACATTCTGCGTTGAGCCTCTTAGTATTTCTTTTGCAAAGTTTGAAGCATTAGCTTGATGCCAACAGACCCATAAAACTATGATGGACACCGCTTTGCCCATGGATACTGTGTTGCCCCCGGTAGATCTGCTTGTAGATTAGATGATACTTACAGCATGATGGGACATCTGTTGGGCCGCTCCATACGGTACCCCTCCCGTAGCTGATGTACGATGGACACCCCAGGCATACCGGGGTACGGCGTCTGTCCAGCGGCGAAAATCTCCCAAAGGACGATCCCATACGACCACTGCAGAGAGGTGGAAAGTGTTTTTTTTTTACGCCTTTTGCAATGTTATTCGAGGACGTGATAATCTAATCTTTAACCAACCAACTGATGTCATCCTAAAGTGCTTATAATGAAAGCAAAAAACAAAAAACAAACAATTGGTCTTACAATCTTCAACACTAATGATAGTATTGTTCAATTGACATACGCGTATGCATTTGCAACTATACACCTCTCTTCTTTTATAACATTACAACATCATTCTTCCGAGATTATGAGTTGAAAGTTTGGATGGGACGTAACAGTCAATATGGCGGGCAGTTCGGATCCCGGTACAAAAAATGGTACGTTTGAAAAACCTACAGACATAATCAAATGGCCACAGCATAATTACATAAGTCCGTAAATATTGCCCTTATTTACATGTACTTGTCACTACATATAATCCTAAAACAAATCTTTATGCAATCCTATGATTGTTAAGCAAAACGTGGCTTTCCAAAATTTTCCTTTCACTGGCTTTCCAACGTCGCTTGTTGTCTAAGCAAGGAGATTTTATATCATCAATGAAAAATCGGTTGGTGTTGTGATTAGTTGATGTGTGAAATACAAACCGTAGTCAAAGAGGAACTTACTATGTCCGTCTTGGTATCAAAGATGTAGGTAGCGTGGCTTTCCGGCGCCATCCACTTGTACGGCAACTTTACCTGGGGAGGGGGGCAAGGGTGTTGTCCGGTCTTCAAATTTTATCCAAGCAGCACAAACAAACAAACAAACAAACAAACAAAAGGTGGACAGGGGAGAGAGAGGAAGCAAAATTAATGTTACAAAGGCATTAATTTCTTCAGTGGTAAAATTCTGCTTTACTGAAAGACAGTGTTATAAACCGAGGATGACGGATAGGTAAAATCCTTTAGCCACCGGTGTAGTTGTCCATTAGGTTTTTATCACGCAATGAAAACGTACATGTACCTCCCAGCTCTGTATTCTGTAGTAGCCCTTTTCATGGACGTCTCTGCAAAGGCCGAAGTCTGCAACTTTCACCCGCAAGTTTTCGTCCAACCTATGTGTAAAAATACAGACTTGATATTAACAGGATGCAGCGTTTTCTGATTCTTTCGTAGCCGTCCCACTAGATAATGATTTCCCAAATATAACTGTGACATGTGGTGATCCTGCATTGCAAATACAGCATAGTATATACACGTAAAGAAAGTGCTAGAAATTTCACCAGAGACAGTACAAGTACATAGTCACATTTTATACTAGGCACTAGAGTTATGGGGTAGCTTAAACGTTTCCACGTTAGACGTTAAGCAATAAAAGTTTCCATGCATTGTATCTTATACAAGTGTTGTTCTGTGAATGTAATGAATTGATTTATCAACACATTCATAATGGGTAAGAGGACGAACATACATGGACTCGGTTTCTTTTTCTGTTTCTATTTTTTTTGCATAAGAATGAAAATAAGCATGTTTTTCATTCAAAATGTCAAGTCTCGTCCTTGGATTCTCGTCACACGACTGAAGCTAACTTAAACTACCACATGATAAGAGATAGTTGTTAACAGGTCTAGGGTAGTGGCGACCCTTGGATGGATTCAAACTCATGACCCTCTGGTTGAGAGGCAGACTTGATACTTACATACAGTTTCTCGCTGCCAGATCCCGATGTACGATGTCGTTATCAGACAGATACGCCATACCGCGGGCGATGTCAAGGCACAGACGAAGATTCTCCAACAGGGGCAACGTCTGTTTGTGAACAAAGAAGGGTTTAATGTATTAGACAGAGAGCAGGTGAATTTCCAGTGCATTAGACAGCCGAATAGCAACCTCAACTAGATTTATCAAATGACATATGGTAGTATCCGAAGCTCACACATAGCTGGCATACAAGTCTTAAGTATAGACTAAGTTAGACGTATACATTACTATAAAGGAGCGTTTCCAACAGAAAAATTATTTCGATTGCTGTAAGAGTCTAGATAAAACCAATGCATATGATGCTCTGAGTCATTCACATTATGACAATAAATAAAAAGTTTGAAATATCTTTGAAGTTGAGTATACACATAAATGCTCCTTTTAGAACAAAAGTTTTGCAATTTTATCGTTTTTGAGCTAATATAGAAATTTTCATTTTACACGACAAAAGTACAGCGACTTTCTTAGGTCTTCTACAACTATACATGCAAACAACAAACAATGGTATATAAAATGATTAACCTAAGCACAAGTATATGAATACTTCAACATGTCGAGGAGTTAAACGTATCACTTACACGACTAGTTCTAAGATCTAAACATTCTTTGATATATTTACCTATTTGTACACAGTAAGGGTTGTCACCTTCTAACATGTATTTGAATTTATCTATATGCTGGAATGTACTAAATCCTGTTGAACATGCGGTAAGAATGTTGAACAGCTATATATGTTTACTTGTTTCTTGATGAGATACTTCCGTAGATCTCCGTGCTTCATGTACGGCAGGACGATCATGGCCTGGTTGCCATGGACACAGATGCCGGTCAGCTCCAGGACGTTGTCATGGTTAAACTTGATCATGCGCAGTCCTTCCTGAAGGAGGGACACCATCTCGTTTGGGGCGGCGGTGTCTTTGAGAAAAACGAAAAAAATGATAATTCACCAGGTTATATTATTTCAGCCAGTAGGTACCCATGTGAGTAATGAGGCTGTTGTAAAGCACTCGAGGCACCTCCTCGAACACGGGACCCCCTTTTTCGTCTCTTCCGAAAGACGGTGCAGCTCCGACAAGGATACCCTTCCCGGGATTATAGGATTTGAAACCAGCTTGTTTATTTTACGGGGGTATCTATACAAAACTTTTGGTTTTTTTTTAGACGGGGGACGCCATAAACTTACTGCAACCTTTGAACCACTGCTGGCCCAGTCATGTGCTCTATTTGCATAAAGTGACGTCATAGAAGCGATGGATTGCTCATGCCTTGACTTGTAGCCTGCCCCGTCGAGATTTCGGATAAGTTCCATTTTCCCATTCTCACAACAGAACTAAAGTCCGTAAAGTGAATTATGTAATCAGGCGCCGTATGCTTGCACATTTTGGGTGTCATGACAAAAAGCGGTTATACACAGGCTTGTTGATACAGACATCGTTACAGATGCACGTTGCTTCCTTCAATACGACGATTGATTGCGCTAAGTTGGGCTGCGTACGGTCACCATATATATCTGAAACATTAGAAATATAATGATAAACAAGCCCTAACGAACTTACCATACAAGGTCTTGGCAGCGCATTCCACCCATTTTTTGCCCTTTCTGTAGACACCATGACGGACTTCCCCGAAGTTTCCTACGCGTGGAGCAAGATAAAAAGAGCCAATGCTAGAGATAGACTCCATCAAGATAGTATATACTAGCTCTGAATATTTTCGCAAACCATCAGCTCGGATTGTCTTTTCTTACTTTGTGACACAAAAGGTTATGATGAATACCAAATAACCCATCAAAAATATCACAGTACATCTATACCTTTTGAATGATCACTTTTGAACAAACAAACAAACAAACAAACAAACAAACAACAGCCAACCAAAGAAACAAAGATAAAATCAAACATTTTTAAAAAGGCTTACCGTTTCCTAGAGGTTCGAGCAGGGTGATTTTGTCCTTGTAAATTAGAACGTGGTGAATTTTAGACTGTTCCTCGACGTTGAATCGTTGGAGCAGCCTACTGGGTTCCTCATAGCCACCGACTGTATAAGGCAAAGGAAAGAGCAACGGTGATTGGTTAGGCCAAGTCATGCTGCGATTGGTCGAGATGGATTAGCTGACGGTTTTAAGATGGCCGCCGCATGACGTCAAAAACCAACATGGCGGTGCCCATCACCCGGGGGTAAAACAAAACATGTCAAAATGAATAATTATGAAAGACTGTAAAGACAAATTAGTTTGTTACGTTTAACCGGGACGGCGGTAGGTATCGACTTTCGGGGACCTTTGACCCACTCCTGACGTCACACCTCCCGAGATTCAGTGCGCGTCAGGAAAGAAACAAATTTCCTGAAGAAGGCAGTTGGCCAAACCTCAACAAGTCATCTTCATTTCTTGATGGATTCAGGTGTAATTTCTAAGTTCTCTGTGTAGCTTAAAGGAAAAAGGAATCCATCTTTTGCGTTTAGTTTCACGATCCTCGAAGACACCTTGTACAGTTGAATAAATCAAGGAGGTTTAAGATTAAATCATTGATTCTAAACCTCCCTGTATGAATTGTTACCAAATGCAAAGTGAATGCGTCACTCACTCGTTGTTATGGTGACGGTGACGCCGGCGCTCTTGACGTCACCACGTTTGCTGATGACGGTGACGTTGTACGACGTTCCCTGTTCCAAACCACTGAACTCGGCCTGAAGGGGGTCCGACGCGCTGATCCTTCTTTTCACGATGATCTGTAAAATTTAAAAACCGTTCATAACATTGTCCTACCATGGGCATCTTATATCTCTTTATGCTTGCACGACTTATGTCTATTGTGGGCTTTTTCAAAAGAGTCACCAACTGTCGATCGATGACCTCATTGTCATAAGGGTTTAAGTGGTCTTGCTCACGGTGTGTCTTTCCGTGCGTGTCTGTGTCTGCGTGTGGCTGTGTGTATGTATGTGTGTGTGTTTGTGTCTGTGTGTGCCTGTGCGTGTCTGTTTGTATCTCTCTGTTTGCGCGCGCGTGTGTGTGTGTGTGTGTGAGTGTGTGTGTGCGTGAGTGTGTGTGTGAGTGTGCGCGCGCGCGTGTGTGTGTGTGTGTGTGTGTGTGTGTGTGTGTGTGTTTGTGTGAGCGCGCGAGTGAGTGTGTGTGTGTGTGTGTCCGCCATCTTGAGTTCCGTTTATTCGGTTTCCATCAAACTACGCTTACTGAACTTACAATATAAGAGTCACTCTTTTGCGTTTCTAATTGACGCTGTGATATAGAATAGGCATACATTTATAGGATTGTGTAAAAGTCACTGTAAAGACGACGTCTGCAGAATAGAAAACACTTAATGCTGTACCTTTGGCTCGGGAGTGGTTAGTTCCAAAGTGACGAGGTACTTGTCTACGTCACCAAAGTGCTTGGGGTTCTTGTACGCAGGGCGGAATGTGATACCAAACGACGTCTCTGTGGTGGTTGCTATGGTTACGCACTTGGCATCCGGTAGGACTGTGGAAACAAAGTGTTACCAAATGCTGTCTTATGCTTCGGTCACAAAGGAGCCCCGGCGGATAGTATACGGGCTGTTTCATTGCAGCGCCCGGGCTATTTTTGGACATGGCCAGGCCACGAGTTGACTTTAACTTAGACTTAGATTCAACCTGAGGCCCTGTAACAAATAGACACACTGCGGCGCCCGGGCTATTTTGGACACGGCCAGGCCCCGAGGTTACTTTAACTCGGAATCAGATTCAACCTGGGGCCCTATAACAAATAGACGCCGTAAGCCTGTCGTGCGAACACCGACAGATACCCCCTCACCGTACGCGGCTTCGTGGCCTGGCCGGGGCTACACCCCATACGGGCACCAGTGCAAATCTGACAGAAGTATTCTTCTATTGGTAAACTCTTTTACAGGTGAAGGTTTGTTACCTTTTCCGTCCAAAAGATCTGCAAGATGCGTTTGGTCCGAGTGTCGCAAGGCGTCGCTGAGCACACTTGACGCACGGTCGCCCTTCAGCACGCAGAGGATTTCCAGCAGCCTCTCCACCACACAGGGAGCAGCCCGCACTCCGGCCGTCTCATCCACGGACAGGCTCTGGAATTAAGGACAGTAGGACTGAATGAGTGATTAAGTGAAGAGATGTGAATGAATGAATGAATGAAGGAAGGAAGGAAGGAAGGAACGAGTGGATAAATGAATGAATAAATTGATTTAACTAATTAATGCGAATGAATGTGAATGAATGAATGAATGAATGAAAGGTGAATGAATGAATAGGAGGATGGATAGATGAAAGAAACAATGAATCAATGAATCAATGAATGAACGAATCAATCAATCAATCAATCAATCAATACATCAATTTACAAAAAAACTGCAATAGTAACAAAACGAAAAATACGCGTTATCGATGAGCACAGGAAGTCAAATCTAGACAACCACTTTCCAGTCCAAAGAAAGAATGTCAAAGCTGACGTCACTCACCCGTTTTTCCCGCAGAAACACCAGGACTGGATCGACGTCCATTCTGACCAAACAATCCCAGAATTCCTGCAGAACTGGATCCGCCATTTTGTCCAGCTCGGTGGCGCTGGAAACCACTGGAAAAAGAGTCATTCGTGGTCAGTCGGACACAGAAGCAGAGTACAGCCACAAACTTCATAAAACTCGAACTTAAGTATGAAATTGTCAAAACGAAAAGCTTTAAAAATAGATTTTATTGACAGGAATAGGCCAGTTCACACTACCAAATGAGCATACGCAGTCGTGATGCATTGTGGTCTAAGCGAAAGGTCAAAGTTTGTCTGTATGCCAAGGACCTCAAACTTTGGCCTTTAATAGGTCAAAATGCTACATGCGCACTTGCAAGAATGTACTGACGTTTGTGTACTTACGTAGTACGTTCATGTCTGGACACAGGTATTCCAGTCTCTCTCTGTGAATCAAATCATTGGACGACGACGAAACGTTGTCAGATTTGCACCCCTTCTTAGAACGTCGTCGCCGCCAGTAGAAGGTGAGAATAACGACAAGAACAATGAGGCAAAACGCTGATACTGTAGTTGCGATGATATACTTATAGTTGTCATTTTGCCTCCTGAAGTTGTTGGAAGTTGGTTGTGTCGTCGGCTTTGCATTCGTAGCTGTTAAGAGTGGATAAAGATGTTTGTTGAAATGAAATCAAACGAAGTACATGATACTAAAGTAAGCTTTAACTTGTAAAGATGGAGGCAGCGCATCGTCAACAAGATTGGCAACGTAAAAAGGAGTTGCCATGGCGACGGTGGTCTCTGTTAAAGCTTTCGTTTTTAGCCCACATGCAGATAAGGACCTCACTTGTATGAATTATATCAGTTGATCACCTCCTCTACCCAAATAGCACAAGTTGTGCAAAGTTCCCCTGCAGTACCATAGAAAATCGATATTGATAGGGGGCCTAAAATACAATCATTTTTAGGTCTCACAAAGCCCTACCCACCTACCAATTATATATGATGACAATCCATCCAGGCATTCTCAAGTTATGGTCTTAAATTCCTGTGGACAGCCTGTGCAATTCCTAGAATTCTTGCAAACTGCACACAATACATACACTATTAGGCTCGCCCCGGAGTCGTCGCCAAAAATTACAAAGGGTAGAATCATCGGTGAGTGGGAGGCAGAAGTTTTCATGTCCTTCGGAAATATTTCAATATCAACAGCAAAGAGTATCAACCTACATTGGACGGTGATGTCGATGAATGCGTTTCCATCTGGTGACAGATCATTGGACGCCTCACATCGGTACCGACCGCCGACTTCTCGGCTCACACTACGGATCACCACAGTACCACCGACCACCTGCGCTGCTGGGTTGTTAAGAGCTACGCCATCTTTGTACCAGAGGAAGCTAGACGGCGGGTTGCTGCGTGTGGTGCAGGAAAGCTGAAGTTGATTCCCTTCATGGACGATTGTTTCGGTTGCACTGACGGTAGTATCCGTCGGAGGATCTACAACAAGATCATTTATGATTTAGGATTGTATCTATTTTCCAGTTAAAGTGGGAAACATTCTAATCTATCTCGGCCAAATAATATATAGAGTTACACAAAGGTAACGGTATCAACCGCATACGAAATGATCAAAATAAAAGCAGGTCAAACAAGAGAGAAAGTATAACAAAGTGTCCTTACATGTAACGTTAAGTGTAGCGACGTCGTTGGGTTGTGTTCCAGCTCCAAAATAAACCGTGATTCGATAGTTCCCTACGTCCCCCTCCGTCACATTTGAAAGTTCAAAACCGAACATGCCCAGGCGACGTACTCGTCCTTGATACGAAAGTAGAATCTGCAATGTGTCAGCTACTGGGTTAAAAGTGCCGATCAATGTTCCATCTGGTTGTTTCAGCCATTGAACAAGCGAGACACCCCCATCGCCGAAAGACCATGGGAACCTCGCAACGTTTCCTCTTAAGACGGTGACATCCCCAGGGACTTGGGTAAAGAAACTGTCTGCGGCAGCTGAAACAGACGTAACGGCGTCATTTTAAAACAAGGCGCTAACTTACACCACTTCCTCCCTTCCCCTCAAAGCAATCCACCATTACAACATCACGACGATAGCGTTCCGCTGCAGTACCGTGGGTACCCGCTAGGATGCCCACGATCGAATTTGACCTTTGTTTTACCGACCCCTACCCACCTACCAAATATCATGAAGATCCACACTCACCTTCTCAAGTTATGCTACTAACAAATAAACAGACATACACACAAGATCAGCTGCAGTACCGTACGTCGTAAGAGGCCTCGAGGAGGCCCATTCTTGAACTTGACCTTTGTCTTCCCGATACCTACCCACCTACCAATAATCATGAACATCCATCAACAGCTTTATGAGTTATGCTGCTAACACTCCACCATAGCCAATAGAAACGTGTGCATATCTCCTACGTTAGACTAAGATCTGTGTACGAGACACTATAGCTTTGCGAAAATGAAAATGATATAAATACCAGATCGAGTACGATCGAGTGTGGCCTCAGAAAGATTACACAGTTTATAAACAGTCACTGAAACGGCTTACGCACGGTGAGGAAATGAGGGCGAACGCATTGAAACGCGTTTGAAGGCGTTTGCTCGTTTTCGTCCTTAGAGCAGTTTGATGAGTCATTCTGAAGAAGGCCGAATAGCAGGCCAGAATTTAAAGGTAAATCTTGATCTATCTATGTTTGAAAAAGGTGCACTTTGCCACATTGGTGTTCCCCTTTAATAGATTTCATAGCATTTGTGCAAGTAGTTAGCTTTTTCCGTCGTTGTTGTTCAACAGAAATTGTTTAAGATAGAGTATGCACTCTATAAAACTTACATTGGACTGCGATGTCGATGACGTCGATTCCATCTGGTGACAGACCATTGGACGCCTGACATCGGTACCGACCGCCGTCTTCTCGGCTCACACTATGGATCACCACAGTACCACCGACCACCTGCGCCGTTGGGTTGTTGAGAGCAGCGCCATCTTTGTACCAGCGGAGCAAAGACGGCGGGTTGCTGCGTGTGGTGCAGGAAAGCTGAAGGCGATCCCCTTCTTTTACGATTGTTGCGGTGGCACTGACGCTAGTATCCGTCGGAGGATCTACAAGAAAATCATTTATGGTTTAGGGTGACATCTTTTCGTCTAAAGGCAATTAAAGGGTTACAATAACATGTACACTTTACACAAAGGTAACGGTATTAGCCGCATGCGAAAGAAAAGTGCCCTTACATGTAACGTTGAGTGTAGCAACATCTTGTATGTTTCCGGATCCAAGAAAAGCTGTGATTCGATAGTTCCCTTGGTCCGCCTCCGTCACACCTAAAAGTTCAAAACCAAACATTCCCAGCCGACGTAATCGTACTTGATACGAAGGTTGAGGCCGCAACAAGCCGTCTTCTGGCGACAAAGTGCCGATCAATATCAATTCTGGTTCTTTCAGCCACTGAACAAACGAAACACGCCCAGCGTCAGAAGACCATGGGAACCTCGCAACGTCTCCTCTTAAGACGGTGACATCCCCAGGGACTTGGGTGAAGAAGCTGTCTGCTGCAGCTGCATGAAACAGACGTAACGGAGTGTCACATATAAAAGAAAACAAAACAACAAGAGTTCAGAGACCTCATACCTCCATCAAACGTTTTGAGCCTTTTGTAGATGTATTGCTTTAACTCGTCTGATTGATGATACAAGTATGGCTGTAATTTGCATTATCTATTTTCAAAAGATGTTTTTCTTACCAAGATTACATATACGGTATGTGTGAAAGTCCGAAGCTTCATTTCGGTAGAATACCATGCTTATATTTCATCATGAATTATGCAAATTACTTGCATATTTACATAATGTATACATGGTGATGTACATCTTCAACTAACTTACACATGTCACTAGTACGTAATTCCCACCATTTACCAGAAAGGAATTATGGCACTTTCACATTAATTGTAGTTAGGCCCTTCTTTGCATAATTGGTATTTGTAAATGTTCAACCTGCCATAAACTACATATTTCACATGTATTAAGGTCCTATTATTGAAACCACTGAAAATATAAGTTTTCCTCATTTATCATGCAACTTGAGTCCTAAATTGCAGAATTTGCATTCCATTGTGTACATCTTTGTCTTAGCTACCTGTGTACTGAATATCATGGAAATCAGTCGTTCCTTTGTTCAGTTATTCTCCTTGAAAGATTTTGACAAAAATGCCCCTGCAATTCCATAGAAAGCTACTAGGGAGCCCAAAACTTACACCACATCTTCCTTACATCACAAGCTATCTGCCATCAAAAAAAAACAAAAAAAAACAAAACCACAGCACCTCTTGGACAAAAGACGCAAAAACCGGATGTCCTGCTGCAGTACCAAGGTCACATACCAGGGAGCTCAAAATCAGCCATGACCTTTAGTCTTCCCAACACCTACCCACACACCAAATATCATCGTAATCCATCCAGAGGTTCTTGAGTTATGCTTAGGCCACACCACCTTGATTTTATGGATGACATCCTCTGGAGACCCCAAAACTAATGCGCGCGGGCGAAAAAAAAAGAAAATCCAGCAAAAAAATGCTGCTAAACCACAGGACTACTAGTACAAAGCTGGTATTGCGAATTGAACCACAGAACGCAGTTTATTTGTAGGAGGTACATGTAGGTTGTCTTGTTCAAACACAGAAATTTTTAATCTACTTATGTCATGCCCCGATACCATATCTAAGCACTTAGGTCAATACATATGTAGCGCTTTACAAAAGAGAGAATATATTGTAACAAACAGAAACGTTTAACATATCAGTGCGCCATTTATGTACATAGCCTTGTAGTAATAGCTCTCAAAATAGAATAGAATAGACTAGTTTAGCATCCATTGTATTGTTTTTCTTGTTATCATCGCCATACATTGTGCCATGCACAATTGTCGAGCAATAAAGTTCATTCATTCATTCATTCATTCATTCATAGCAGACTCAGCGCAAGTGATTGATTTTTAATATATTGACAAGAACGACCAAAGAAGTATACTATTAGAAGGTACTTAGTATTTGGCTCCAGGACTGTGGATGATATATGACTGTGATGAGAATACTCATATACACCCATAAGGGCAGTTTCAACATACATGGCATTGAACTTCATATTAAGCATTCCATGGTTTACGCCCACAAATCTCACTGTGAGACCTCTGCCAATCCCTCAATTCCTCTCCCATGTCTCTCATTATTGCAAAAGAAACGTGTGAGAGCCACTCTGGATAGGTCGTGTTTGAAATTGTCTGGGCGATACTCGCTGGCCGCCGCGATCCCCCCTAGCTATAGCCAACATCGATGGCATACCAATCCACAAATACGCCCCAGTTTTCCGATAAGCCGGCACAATGCTAGCCTTTTGAGGCAATCTAAGTCAGCAAGTTCCGGAGTTCCGTGTAGCCTTGGAGGAGGTGATTTTTTTATTTTTTTTTTTTACAACAGGCGAAAATCAATGCGCGCGCGGATGTCATCCATAAGATTAAGATGGTGTGGCCTTACTACAAAATTCGGAAACACAGACGTCGACAGGCACGCCAAAAACTATTCCTCCATTTTCATGTCAGTAACAAACTTTAACGTCAATGCTGAATGTGTGTTTGTTTCTCCATATTGCCGTCCATTTGATATTTTTGAACAAAGACCACATTTAGTCAATGATTAACAATACAGCAAAAACGCAAACCCCTAAAAGTACATAGCCGCCACAATATTCTTGTTCTTGTTCAGTGATCTTTTTATCATAATGGCAAGAGCTAATGTAAACTTTCATAATTCGGCCAGGTATATTAAGAAAACGCTATAAAGTAGATCAAATACGGTAATGTAGTATCAGTAATGTCCGAGGTATATACAATTATCCATCTACCTATCTATGTATAGAGAAGGTTTTTGTTTTAAATTAGGTTTGGCTCCTAGTCTAGTATTCATAATTCATACACTCACATGCATGCAATCACGCAAAATTGCAAATGACATCAAATTTGATCAACTACAGAAACACTACAAATGTAGCGAGCGTGTATATCTCCTGAGATATTTGTACGTGACAACATGGCTTTGCGAAGATGAAAGAAACCAGATGACGTGGCTTCTATTTTTCCTCGCAAACGCATTTTTATAGTAAACATCTACCATAGACCATAGCTGAATGGAACTTTGCAGAGTTTTACTAAAGCCCCTGTCACACTTGTGCGTATATACAAACCCGCATGAGTTGTGTATTAACATGTTTTTGGTTTAGGTTAAGTTTGAAGCCGAATAAGTAATTTCTTTGGTTTGATAACTATACTGCTCAACGGTGGGTCCAAGTAGAAAACAACTTCCTCCCCGCAAAATTTACTTAAAGCAAAAAATGTTACTGCGGAACTCATGCGCACTTGAATATACGCACAAGTGTGACATGGCCCTTAAGCACACTTGTGCATATATACAAGTCCGCATGATCATGAGTTGCGTGTTAACATGTATTTGGTTTAGATTAAGTTTGCAGCGGAATAAGTAATTTCTTTGGTTTGATAACTAGACTGCTCAACGGTGGGTCAAAATAGAAATCAACTTCATCCCCGCAAAGTTTACTTCAACCAAAAAATGTTACTGCGGAACTCATGCGCACTTGAATATACGCACAAGTGTGGCAGGGCCCTTAGGCCCTATTCCGCTAGACGGCGCTTTCACTGCGACCACGCACGACCTAAGCTGGATTTGTGTAACCATTGATTTCATAATTGAAATATCATGCAAAATGTAAATTTAAATGTTATAACTGAAAACACAACAAGACACACAAAGCGTTAAAGGATTTGTTCTTTATCTACGAAATTCGTTGAGCACTCTGTTCCATGATTCTAAGTTACAGAAGAGAGCGCGGCGAGTTGCCGCCCTAGTTACATGGGGGTATAAAGAAAATTGACATAGACTAACTCCAATAAAACTGTTTGCATAGGCGCAGGGCATATAGTGGTCACTTAAATGATTTACAGTCCAGGAATTGAATACTGTAAATGCAGAAATGTTCGCGGGGATTTAATTTCACAGTAGGGAGAAAATGGAGTGTTCGCGATGATTTTGAGTTGGCGTTTTAAACGCTACAGTCACATGATGGAAGGCTTTTCGCGGTGGTTTTAAGTTCGCGGTAAAGAGTTCACCGCGAACAAAAAACCACCGCCAACGTTTCTTCATTCACAGTAGTTTACATATCATAAACTCCCGCTGTTCAGGGGTTCATGTCACAGTTTATACATATAGTGGGGCCGCTTATGGGTGATTCAAGAGACCTGTCTTTCGTAGATGCGGTTTAATGCTATGCAAAGTACCTCTTTCACTTTCACCAGAGTCACTTGATATGTGTCACAGGGTCCCCCTATACAGAAACACACCGGAATAACCGGAATACACCGGGATACCCATAAAGGAAGGTGAAATGTACCAAAATCCACTATGCTTTAATGAGTTAACATCACAGGTTGCTGTATTTTGGCATGATATAATGTATTTACGGCCCAGGGAACAAGAAATCACTTGAAAATTACTGATGGTGATCGGCGATGGCAACCCGGCGGGGCGCCATGTTTGCTTTATCGTAAAGAATTATTTGTCTCCGTGGTCTTCGTGAAGTATAGATTATGACAGCTTCAATGTTTCCTGTCGACTCTTACTCATGTCGGAACATAACGTTACATGAATGTAACGGGGAAGTTTCCAAAGTACAAAACGGCAGACCTCGGCCGAAAAATCGTGAAATACTAGTATCTCGACAAGCGACCTCCTAAATTATTTGCCTGGTCAACTAGCGCTTTTGACGGTCGAAAGGGGTATCCAGAATATTTACAGATAACGTTTTTTTACAAATGTCTGTTACTATACTGCATATAGCTATATCGCTAAGTTTGCGGTAGGGCCCCGGTCACATTCGCAATACGATATGATAATAATAATAATAATTACTTTATTGCACAACAATTGTACAAGGTACAAAGTATGGCATTCACTGGTACACTAGATAACATTCTATTAGGCTAATCAGTCTATCTTATACAATATGGTGTAGTAGTATGGGATGACGATGGGATTTTACAATCATTGGAGGAGTTTCTAACGTCTAGACATTCTTTGATATACTTCCCAATGTATACCATGCATGGGTTGTCACGTGTCCTTAGATTTGCTATTCAAGTCCATTGAGATAAATCCTGGTAAATCCAACGATAGCATTGAGTATAGAGAATTACGTATATCAAAATATTTGGGACATACAATCAAAAAGTGATATTACATGTGTACATATGTGTACATCGACAGTCATGGCGAAACTCAGTTGTGACAAAAAAAGTTGTTTTGTTACTAGTAGACTTGCTTAAAATCGTACAGCAATCGAAACGTACGACAAATGTGACAGTGGCAGATAGCGTCTAGCCTGGAAACCATACCATCGGGGGCTCCTCGATATCTCTACGGCGCTAGGAGTGACCCCGCCCGCCCAGACAGCTTAGTCCGCTCGGGGTGTGTTTACGGCCTTGGATTAGATTACGTCGCCACCGACAGCGGAAGAAGGGTGGCAGCCGAAGTCGAAAGGCTATCAGAAACGGTTCAATAAAGCAGACTGGGCCCGGTAAAACACCCCTAAGCCGACCCCTAGAGACTGGGACCAGGCTAGATAGCGTCTTGAATTTTACCTGTTATTTCCTGAAGGAAACACGCCAAGACGGTTAACACTGCAACTCTTGAGAAGCGGTGTCCTCGAAAACGGCGTGAACACCCGCCGTGAGACCCCGTTCTCACATTGTAGGTCATAGCGACTATATTCCCGATCCACCACACTTGAGTGTTTAGTTTAATGTTGTGGTTTAAGTCCTAGGTATGGCCTTCCAATATGGCTGTTGTACGCTTTCTGATCATGAGAAGCCTTCGTCCGTTTACTTAGTGCTATAAACAAACAGATCTATTTAGTTTTTACCTGCCGGCGTGACCGCAACGCACCGCTGAGTAAACATAGTTTTAAAGTCCACAACCACTGAACCTACAACGATCTTTCTCTTTCATGGGGATATGAGATGCTTACATGCTCAGGTAACTATTGTCGTACTGAGGTAACTGAGTCAGCGCTGAATACCACGCGGGTTTATGTACAATACAAACCAATACAATACATAGTACCTGACATAGTACAATGTACTTCGATACTGGCAAAGGGAAGGACTTTTCGCCTTGTTCCCGTTTTCCGTCATGTAAAAGAATATACAGTATAGATTGCCTGGCAGTGACTTAGTCCTACTCCTCCCATTTATATATACATTGAATGATGTAAATAGGAGCAGAACATGCATTTAAGTTGTATAGAAAACTAAGGCAATATGGATATGATTCCTAGCTACGTCGATAACAGTGTAGCATTATGGGGGGGGGGAGGGAGAGGGAACGAAGCTAGGGTGTCAGACGGGAAGAAAATTTGAACAGAGAGGGAGAGAAAGAGGGAGAGTAGAGTTAGATGGGAGAGAGTGTGAAAGAGGGAAGAGAGGGGAAGAGAGAGGGAAGAGAGAGGGAGGGAGAAAGTTGGAGAGACCTTAAGAGAGGGGGAAGGGAGAGAGAGAACGTGTAGATATCCCAAGTACTATATGCATATCAGCCTTCAGGTAAAATTCCTTCTCTGTTGTGATATTGCTCCTGGCCGAGGTAAGTTGTTTTTCTGTCACGTATCTGGTCGTGTAAAAGGTCAATTAGCGCCCAACCTCAAACCAAAGCGAAGTGTAACGCTTTCATGATGTTCCCTCCAAACATTACACTATGCTGGGATAATCTTCATATGATATCCATTAAAACCATACCATATCTACTATACTATTTTTTTTTATAGGAAATCCAATACGCTGGCCAGAATAGGCTTTGAAACAAAGGCTGATCCCGTTAGCAAAACGCGTAGCAACATTTCTAAGCGGGCCTTGATATAAGAGACATTTAGAACATTCCAGTGATTTTACAGTAAGGACGCGCGCAACGCGCGAAATTGATAGTTATCATCCGTGGAAAACTCCAGACATAGAGGACATATCATGTATTCGTTTTTGCCATATAAATGTTTACGACCAATATGCTACATTTATTGCCATTTCCATAATCCTCATTACATCCGTACGGCTTCATTTAAGGTAGTTAGAAAGCATTCTTCCTTTGCCTCACATGTTACGCGTACATGTATATGTGTCAACAGTTGCACTTTATCAAGAGGAAATACATTTTAATTTCGGGAAGTATTATCTATCCACAATCAAGTCATAAAACATAGCCTCTACCAGGCTCAACGGATCGCTGGAAAGAGTACAACTTGGCGAAATAGACTAGTAACATGCCAGAGGAGTTAGTTGGCCCGGGAGTTCAGTTTGCAACCAAGTGTGACCCGTCTATTTTGCAAATTTCTACTAATTCCAGCGAGCCTGGTAGAGGCTATGTAAAGCCAAGCACGCATGGCTTTAGCAAATGAAAATAAAATTCAACAACTCACCGAAGGATGTCTTGTATATCAACATAAAAATTATGTCAGGAAGAAACATGTTTATTTCTTGGCGAAATAATACCATGCTATTTTTTAGGGTATCCAAAACCTCACACAAATACTACCCTGACTTTTATATGTCAACCTTCTACCCCACTAAAACAATTTTTCAAGTTCAATTTTCCTTTAGTTTCATATCAACTTCGTATGCAAATCAGTTCCCGTGTACCCTTTCTTGGAAGGTAGTATAAAAGTGATGAGGAAACCACACCTGTACTTTCACTTTCTCTTACGCAGTGACGTCATTGTATGACAGCTGCACTTTGTCAGAATGCATCCCGCTATCGTATGACACTACATCATTTTTAATAATGTATGACCTCTTACCCATTAAAATTAGTTGCTGTGTTAAATCTTTTGTCTTTAATGATATCTTTTTAACAAATCAACGTTGCTAAATGCTGCAGTAATACGTGCTCAAACAGACATGTTTTGCCGCCAAAAATAAACCATTTAGAAACGTTTGGGGAATCACCACAGTTTCGGTGCATGATCTAATAAAACCTTGTCGAAACTATTACACCATGTATATAATGCTTTCATTTTCGCTGTAAGACAGTAAAAAGAGAACTATGGAGGGTTAATATTTCCTTGTGTGCCATAAAAGCACAAAATATCATACGCTAGCAACGGCGTGTCTATTCAAAGGGTACACTTGCCCTATGAAACCACAATTTATACCACAATGTAAACAAAGGCGACATGGACACGACAAACATTAGCCGACACTAGTACAGTATATTGACACAAAAACATGCTAAATCCTTAGTGGTTCGTGCTATTGAGCCACAACTTGATAAACAGAAGTCCTACTGGTATAATGATAGTGTTCTTGCATATGGCACATATCCGAAGTTCACGGTACAAAATAGTGGACCTACCTGACACCGTACCGAGGACAACAACGCCCACCAAGAGTGCTCTTGTTGCTAGCATTATTAAGGTCACAGTGGACTGATAATGGCAATTTTACAGGCAAATATATCCCCCTAAACAAACATCATATAGTGACAGGTAACGATTGTAACTGTCACCGAGATAAAACTCGTCCTTTTGAAATAGCCATGACGTTGAAAATGTAAGACTTGTTTTTCAGGTACTAGGTGGATGCCTTTTTGCGCCTGACCGAAACTACGTAGCCATTCGCCGCAACGTCGTGTAGTTCGCACTGCTACTGGGCTTGAGAATCGCGACAACACCTTTCTTTCGCAGAGACATGTATTGAAAATTGTTTTCTAAAGGAAATTGCATTTTTCAAAGGTATTTCGTATTGTTTAGGACGCAGTAAAAATCCAGTTCCCATATGGTAAACACAGCGTATGTGCGTACGTGCGCGGAGTACTACAATATTCACTTCCGGGTGTTCGACCCCAAAGGGCACCGTGGTACCGATACATTGTATGGATCACTGCACGGCAAAGACGAAAATGAAAGCTACTTTACTGTGGAAAAGCGACTTTCACACAATTGGGATGCCTTTGAAATGACAATTTATTCCCAATAAATGAAAATGCATTCCTTTTCTCTGGTGTAATCGCATGCCTGTTTTGAAATAACACGGACCCGAAATCATGGAAATACTACACCGCTGACGTAGTTTCTATGCAGCCATTGTACTTGGGTGGTTTCATTTACAAGTGTGCTAAGGGGGTAGGGAAAAAAATCTTTAAAGTGAAATAAGTTGAGCAATTTTAGACTCAGGGGTATGTCCAACCGTCTTTTTTGGCGAAAACTTTTTATCTATGTCACTTCGACAGGTAGTAATCTTGTAAATATATATTATCTACAGTATGTCAAACGTGAAGTAAACAACGTACTTAAATATCGATCTGACTCTATCGGTCGAGTAAAAATCTTCTTGTTGTTTTCTCTTCTTTTTTCTGGACTTGAATGGCGTACTTTATCAATACAATTCAGACTCGGTATGTCTAGGAGTTTGTTAGATACTAGTAATAAAGATTGAATTGAATTGAAACTGGCAGCTCACCATTCTCGAAGTGACCGGAGATCAGAGGGGTGACTTAACTTTGCCCTCAGCTAATAGTTGGGTACCTTCCGTTAGCCAGGTGATTATTGCTTTATTACCCTGCTTTAGTACACTTTCAAACATAGACAATAAAAAGGATTTATACAATTTTTTTTTCAATTTTAAATTTGTGTGTTACATACAATGTCCCCTCCCCTCACACAGACATTTATTTGATTTAAAATATGTTAAGGGGAACTGAAATTCTCAGTAGAGTTCTCATGTAACTTTAGAAATTGTCCGTTACAATTTTACAAAGGACGTTTTGCATACATATTCCTTTCATTTTCGCTACCCTTGCACTTCTGCAATTCACTGACAATTACATCATTTGCATACATGTGTGCATGTGTCTTTTTAGGGTATTAAGCGAAAGGCTTAATTACTTTCCTGCTGCAATTCTATGCGAATGGGCAAATTTGAAGATATTGCAGTGTACAAGGTATCAGCAGTTATATGATGTTGTAGTACAATAGAAAACAACTTTAATGTTCAATATTTGTACGAAAAAATACACGAAAATCTTGATAGACAAATTACCGTAAACACATCTGAATTACATGTTTATGAATGTTCCGTACTGGCATCTCTTTTTACATTTTCTTTTCATTGCGTATGCATCTACCGAAAAGCCTTCAATCTACATAGTATCGGTGTATCAGTCACTCTTATCTTTATCCCACCAGGCCACTACATTGTCCTGTTCATTATTGCCCCCTAGCGGTTTGACGATGTCGTGCGCCGGTGGGTAGATGAGAGTGTCCCTGATGCTGTAAGCGCGGCCAGCTCGCCTGTACGTCGCCCGGATTTGGTCCCGTACGGTCCGAGGATTCTCCCAGTCTGTATGAGGTGTGTCGGCGCCGACGTTGTGCCGCAGAAAGGACTCCTGTGGATTATTGGTATAAAGATAAAAGATGAAATATCATCTATAGTGTGTGTGTGTTTCAGTGTGTGCACAATGTATGTGTGCGCATGTATATGTATGTACCATGTGTGTATGTGTATGTACGGTGCACATATATACGTATATGTATGTATGTATGCATGTGTGTGTGTGTGTGTGAGTGTGTGTGTGTGCATGCATGTGCGTGTGTGTGTGTGTGCGCGCGCGCGCGCGTGTGTGTGTGTTGGTGGGGTGTTTGTGTGTGCGTGTACGTGCCTGCATTTGTGAAATTGTTCGAAAAGGTTGATGACAATTTCTTCACTTGCATCATATCGTATAACATACTCAGTATTTACGCAGTTATATGATAATTAGCTTGCAAGTTAAATACATCAACACTCTTTCAACCAAATCCTTGGGGTCTACATTGCTACGTTCCCTACCTCAGGTTGTAGTAGAACGAAGCTGTTATCACTGTCGAAGTTAAACCTGGAGTGAGTGTCCGGATAGCAGGGCGCGAAAGTCGTCACGAAGAACGTGCACCCGTCAAACTCAAAACACCAGCCTCGCTTGGAAACGTACGACTTGTCCATGCAGTGTACACCGGCGGGGTCCGTATCGGATAGAACCTAAAACGTGAACGGTTCAACAAGGTAAAAATGGTAAAGCACTCATTCTCAGCTCAACATATGTTCTTTCCGTTTGTTCAAGAGAATTTGACACATCCCATTCGATAGATAAATTCAACTCACATTCTAGGGAAAGATAACCCTGTGTACAAATTGGTCAATACATCAAAGAATGTCTAGACCTCAGAACCGGTTGTGTAAATGATACGTTGAACTCAACGTGTTTATTTACTCATATCTACATTTATGTATAGTTTAATTCATTTGTATCCACTGATTGGCTTTTTGTACGTATAGATGTAGTAGACCTTACGAAAGTCGCTGTACTTTTGTTGTGTCACCAAAAATGTCTATGTAAAAGCATCGTGCTTCTCGTCAATAATAATAAGAATGTTTTTATTTCTCATAAGGATGTGACAGGATGGCAGGGTCCCTTTACATGTAACTGAGACACATTATCTCTGTCAAGCTAATAGTAGTAGGAGTGCAATAAGACTTCGCTACGGCTCGCGTTTTCAGCCAATCAACCCTACTCTTCTCGATAAGTGCGTTGGGTTCGTTTACGTGCAGAAGTTTGACAACGTATGCTAACACCCGAAGCTCACCCAAACGTACGGGGCCACCGCGACTTTATGTCACTATCTGAAAGGACGAATGCAACCACTCACGCCATGTCCAAGTGGGGTTAGAGCCTTCGCCCTCTGTGTCGGCTTTAAATCTGGTATGCGTTAATTCTTTACAACGGGTTTTACAATGGCCGGCTCGTATACCGACAATTCTATCTCGTTATCACGATATGAAATTTGCGGATATGTAAACCAAGAAGAAACGGTCGAAGACAGCCTATGACGTCACGTAACGACCGATTTCTGATCCAATTTAACGGATCTACCCAGACCTGAGGATGTTTTTTCTCAAGTAAAAATGATTTGATATGTGAAATTTCCAAGGTGGCATTTCTTGAGTCACGTTGAGTCGTTCTTACCTTTAGAAGACGTCTTACTCCGTTCCCAACATCCTCAGGAGTCGCGCCAAACTCTTCTCCGGGCAACTCAAACAGGAAACCGTCGAGCCCCAAGTGCGATTGCGCGGCACAGAACTTTACAAACATTGGCAAAGACCTACAGAAACAGTATGCATCGTAAACTCGTGTCAATTAAAACGTAGCTGTATCACAAACCTTTTCACTGATGCCATTACATGCTATGAGATCCGGGGCACTATTTGGTAACGGAGAGGGCAAACAATGTCATAACCATGACAACGCGTATGCGTCTATGTTGCCATGGTAATGATTGTGAGTTATTCACTTCCACCACCCATACGGAAAAAGAATATGGCTACACAGGGAATTATTCATTGCAATTTCAACGTCGTAAATTCTTTTGTTACAAAAATGAACTTATCATAAAAGACACTTCTACCTTCTGACATTCTCCTCTTGATTTTGGAGCAATGATATCATCGGACGTCACGTGACCACGTAGGATGATAGGGTTGATCCCAGGATAAAAGAAATTTGAAAATAGAGACAACGTCATTAGCTGCACAAATGAGTAAGCAAAATGAAATAGTAACATGTGATGCATAAAAGAAAGCGGGAAAATGCATTCAAGAAGAATAGTGGTAGGATATACTAGTAATCTCCAAGTAGTGTTAGGCACGGTATTCTACGAGTTTTTAGGCATGTCTTCGCCTCCCTACGAATGGGTATGAAAATATACCATTAACTTAGACCACTAGAAAGGAATTGATCATTGGGTCTTTAAATTTCCGCAGATGTTAGGGGGACAGATTTTGCCGCCCAACATCTGCTTGGAGATTATGAAAGAAGATGATAGTGTTTACCTATCGACCAGAGGGTTTGTCCATTTTGTCCAGAGGTAGTTGAAGACGAATATCACTTTTTGATTGTATGTCCCAAATATTTTGATGTACGTAATTCACTATACTCAATGCTATCGTCGGATCTACCAGGATTTATGTCAATGGACTTGAATAGCAAATTTAAGTACATAATGACATGTGACAAGTTACTGACAACCCCTGCATGGTATACATTGGGAAATATATCAAAGAATGTCTAGACGTTAGAAACTCCTCCAATGATTGTAAAATCCCATTGTCATCCCATACTACTACACCATATTGTATAAGATAGACTGATTAGCCTAATAGAATGTTATCTATGTACCAGTGAATGCCATACTTTGTACCTCGTACACTTGTTGTGTAATAAAGTTACTATCAAAAGTTCCTAAACCAACCTAGGCTGAGCTGATCGTCCCAATCCGCCGATCCCCACAACCGAGCCGACCTAGCGAACACACACTCAGTCCCGTCCTTCACTGGTGTAAAACTCTCCAACGACCTACACGAAATGGCGTCGTAACACACGATATCCAGGATCTGACGTATGTATCTTTCTTCCACGTCTCTTGGGATGTTCTCACCTCCTTGGTTACCGAATTTTCGTTGCCTAGGAGACGAGGTGTTCTGGAGAGATGACGTCATAACTTCATCCCGTTGTGATCGTAACAGGAAGATGGAAGCTGGAGTAAAATGAATATTTTTTGCAGGATTATGATAATGTCGATTTTCTTTATAATCTCTCGCTTTTAGATGATCAAACATGAACACTGAGTACCCTCTGTTACACACTGGCAAGAACAAAAACATTATCTTATTATATAAAGTGTTCTAGCTTACTAACATCCCCAAATATTCGCAAAATCAAAGTTTGAAATAAAATCGGCTCCTGCAGTTCCAAAGCCACTAGAGGGCCAAATCTAAATGACTTACTCCCCCTCCCAAAAGCTCTCTACTACTAAAACTAAAAAATCATGACCACAGCATGTTCAGATCACGAGATATCAAAACCAAAAGCTCCGCTGCAGTATCATAGCAAGTCGCTAGGGGGCCAAAATTTGATCATTTTGAGGTCTCACCAAGACCTTAACCCACATACCAAATATCAAGACAGTTCACTCAGGCATTCTTGAGTCATTGTGGTGACAGGCAGACAGACAGACACACACACACACAAACACACACACACACACACACACGCACACACACACACACACACGAACGCTGACAAAAACATTAGAATATTTGAAAAGCGCCACCGGCCGAAATGTATTCCTGGCTAAATAAAAAAACAAACTGAACCATAACCTTCTCGGCGAAGGTAATAAATTGGTTTACCTGCGAAGAGAACCAAGGACAGCAGCGACCCAGCCGACCAGACGAAAGACGTGTACACGAAATATAATCCACACAGGACTCGGATAGCTGTCGGCAGTGTTTCCATGTTTCTTGACAAGTAGTATGCTGTCTCTCGGTGACTTCGATCGTCGATTTTCAGAGAACCCCCTTCGCCTTTTACTGAGGTATCCTTGAACTATAGAGCAACCTGACTCCTCTGTTGTAGCCTGGAAACCATACCGTCGGGAGCTCCCTGGTTTCTCTGCGGCGATGGGAGTGATGCCCGCCCGCCCAGACAGATTAGCCCGCCCGGGGGAATTTAGCTACGGTGGTGGCAAAACTACGGTGGCTGCGAAGCTCTATATGGCAGCTAAGAAGACAGACTGACAGAAACGGGTCAGTTTAGCAGACTGGGCCCGGTAAAACACACCCAAGCCGACCCGTAGAGACTGGAACCAGGCTACCTCTGTAGAAGCAACACCCACCGTATAATCTCTTTTCACAGTCTTTTTGTTGATCAGGTGTTTGAATAGGACGGGTTGGTGGATTATGACATCATTGCAGCGACACGTCATACGGAACAGCGAGACACAAATGGCGTAACCCGGAAGTAGTACAAAGTCTAAACAAGGGGGAGGGGCGCCTGCGAATATATAACGTTATAAACGCTGATTCCAGCATAACATTCTTTGATGGAGAAGTCTTAGAATCAGTCTTGAGTTGCTTTAACACATTGAGAAGGGGCAGGCAGACTGTCAAACTGAGAGCAGACTGCCAAGCAAAGCCAGGGCTGGAACTCACAGACTATTCATTCCGATTCTGTGGTAGAAAACTAAACTAGGATATTCTAATAGGGGTGAAAGGCCCAAACGGGTCGACTTGTTCTGTGTTTATCTCACTGACAGCAACAATGTTCTATGTTGTTTTAATATTGTCATCTTATTAGTTTTGCAATTGGTTAACTTTCGACGGTGACGTTACATGTGTGTGATTTCTTTATTTCGGTCAAATATGTGTTTGTGTTTTCTTCATTGGGATCGATATTATAAAACTCCTCCCACGACCATGTCCTGTTATTGCAGACATTATGCCGAGTTGGGCAACATTGTGCAATAGTGACGCGTCATCAAACTGAGGCATATCTATAGAGAGCTTGATTGTCATGCCATCGTAATAGAATTTATATCTGTTCTAATTAATCTACAATCAAGGGCTAATTACACATGATTTTATTCAAAAGCTTTTGAGTCATAATCTAACAAAATTGTACACGTTCTTTGGAGAAATCGCATAATCCAACCCACCATGTAACTCTATACCCTCCTTGATGTAACTAAGAAACACCAATCACACAAGCCCTTGTTGAAATAAGGTAACCCACTAACCCGTGACACTAACCTATGCTCTACCAGGTGTATCAGAATATTTACAGTGAATAATTTGCTGCACTAGGTTCAGGAGAGGTCCAATGACTAAGTTATAGGCTTAGACGGGTACCTAATGATATATGTCTACAACTTGAACACCATCAGTGCCTGCCCCCCTCCCAATCCCCGGCATACACCTGTAGACTGGACAAGTTTTTCTACCAACCCTCTACGGGTTGACATAGGGCTAGGGGTGTTTTACCGGTCCCAGTCCGAGTGCTATATTGCGTTTCTGTCTTCTTAGCTGGCATGTAGAATAATTATCGCCTGTCCGTAGTGAACTAATTGAGCCAAGCCCGCAAACACCTCCCCCCCCCCCCCCCCCCCAGCGAGCTAATCTGTCTGGGCGGGCGTGCATCACTCCCAGTGCCGTAGATGATACCGGTAGCTCCCGATGGTACAGTTTCCAGGCTGCGCTAACCCTACCCTTACTCAGGGAACCAGACTGTTTATCGGGCCTTTTAGCCGGTTCCTTCGGCGGCCGAGAGCTCCAAGCCCGCCGATACAAATCAGCGCACCGGGGGAGTTCTAGCACGAGAGTTGACCGGCCCTTACCGGGCTACAACTCCCCGGAGCGTTAATTAAGATCGGGCGGGCTGACTGTCTTGGGCCGCCGGAGGGAATCGCTAGCGGGCCGGTCCTAGTCTGGCTCCCATGGTACATCCAATGATTCCACCCGTAGTCTTGGCCTGTAGCCCCCTCCTGCAAGACAGACGAACCACTGACCACAAACACAGCACAGTGTCCGTCTGCTTACGAGAGGGGGCCCGTGGGGAGGGCTGCCCACCGCCTAGCACCGGTGTTACCGCGGTGACTGCGCGGCCGCTACGGGCAAACCCGCCCCTCAGGCCGGGGGTTTGGCGGAGCGAGCCGGTTAGAAAACCGGCTCAAGCCGAAGTAAGCGTTATTGCTTGGTCATCGCAGATTCAGTGGGGTTGTGTCGAAGTAAGCGTGACATGGTGAGCACCGAAGTTCAAGCTGCGGGCGAACGCTGAGGTCCGTCCGCAAGCCAAAACCCTGAGCCGATACTAAAGAATTGTCAGACGACAGGGTCTATTTATCGTCTGACATTACGTCACCTAGTTACGCGTTGCTATATTTGGGCGGGGCACACTTTGCACTGTTGCACAACACGTCGCAACATCGGAGGGTCTGATAAGAGTTTTGCGTTCATCACAAAAGAAGTAAAACAAAGTCTGGAAAATCATTCTTTTGCAAAGAGTGTCCACTTTCCCCCCTCGCGGCATTTATAGTAACCATCCTAAGACTCTCTACTTGCGTGCTTGTTCCTCAAGGTTTCTTTACATGTTATGAAATCGTTTCTATGTAACATCTACTAGCATAATTCCACCAGGGTACATAATCCAGCCACCCTGAAAAAATACGTCCAAATAGATCTCCAATCCAACGTCCCCCATTATAAGGCACTTCTACATATCTATATAACGTTAGCTAAATGTCTCGAGTGCTTTCGTTTCTTAATACACCATCGCACCATTGTTTATCGTTGATAAAGATTGTCAAATTTTGATAACCCCCAAACATAGCCCTAAATGTTGTGTCAGCAGATTCATGAGTGACCTTTGAATACAAGTAGCGTCATTAAATATGTAGATAACGTTAGCCAGCGCAAACAAGCCTCAACATGATGATACTATAAAATTAAATCGCACTGTGAGCAGTGTAGGCCTAACCAAGGTTGGCCTAACCAATAGATTGACTTTGACCAAAACCATTTTAAACCTCCTTGCTTTGACTGATAGTGATAGGAACAACTTTATAACTCTTGGAGAAAAATATCATACATCAGTGCCCTGGTCAAGGGAATAATTGGGATTACTGTAAACGCAGACATATTCGTAGTGGTTTCATATTCGCGGTGAACTCTTTACCGCGAACTTAAAACTAACGCGAACAGCCGTTCCATTGTGTGACTGTAGTGCTAGTACTGCTATTATTGTTTCAAACCACAGCGTACACCCCAGTTTCTCTCTACTGTGAAATTAAATCCCCGCGAACTTTTCTGCATTTACAGTAACCAGTTTGTGATATGTAATTCAAAAGGATAGTACTGGGTGGGGATGGTCTTTCAGTGCGAAGGCTGGGGAGGGTACAGGATAATACTGGGAGGGGAAGGTCTTTCAGTACTAAGGCCGGGGAGGGTACAGGATAGTACTGGGTGGGGAAGGTCTTCCAGTACTAAGGCCGGGGAGGGTACAGGATAGTACTGGGTGGGGAAGGTCTTTCAATACTAAGGCCGGGGAGGGTACAGGATAATACTGGGTGGGGAAGGTCTTTCAGTACTAAGGCCGGGGAGGGTACAGGATAGTACTGGGTGGGGAAGGTCTTTCAATACTAAGGCCGGGGAGGGTACAGGATAATACTGGGTGGGGAAGGTCTTTCAGTCCTAAGGCCGGGGAGGGTACAGGATAGTACTGGGTGGGGAAGGTCTTTCAATACTAAGGCCGGGGAGGGTACAGGATAATACTGGGTGGGGAAGGTCTTTCAGTCCTAAGGCTGGGGAGGGTACAGGATAGTACTTGGTGGGGAAGGTCTTTCAGTACTAAGGCTGGGGAGGGTACAGGATAGTACTGGGCTGGGCAGGTCTTTCAGTCCTAAGACTGGGGAGGGTACAGGATAGTGCTGGGTGCGGAAGGTCTTTCAATACTAAGGCCGGGGAGGGTACAGGATAGTACTGGGCTGGGCAGGGAAGGTCTTTCAGTACTAAGGCTGGGGAGGGTACAGGATAGTACTGAGTGGGGAAGGTCTTTCAGTACCAAGGCTGGGGAGGGTACAGGATAGCACTGAGTGGGGAAGGTCTTTCAGTACCAAGGCTGGGGAGGGTACAGTGCAGTACTGAGTGGAGAAGGTCTTTCAGTTTCAAGGCTGGGGAGAGTACAGGATAGTATTGGGTGGGGATGGTCTTTCAGTACTAAGGCTGGGGAGGGTACAGGATAGTACTGGGTGAGGAGGGTCTTTTAGTACTAAGGCTGGGGAGGGTACAGGATAGTACTGGGTGGGGAAGGTCTTTCAGTACTAAGGCTGGGGAGGGTACAGGATAGTACTGGTTGGGGATGGTCTTTCAGTACTAAGGCTGGGGAGGGTACAGGATAGTACTGGGTGGGGATGGTCTTTCAGTACTAAGGAAAGATAACCACTCCAATTTGAAGACACAATGTGACACAAATAATCAATTTAACACATTTTGTAAAACTTACATTATATATTATGTCAATTGGTTTTAATTCCGTGTATATGGAACATGAAGAATATTCTTAGACATGTATTATACATTGTATCTTTTTTGTTCATCTGATCTTAATTCTTTTACATTGATCCCTTCTTTCAAAAGTTTTTGTACAATTTACATTGTATATCATGTACATTGGTTCTTCTCCCAAACAATCTTTAGTATTCATATTTGTACTTCTTATGATCTTATATCATATCTTTTTTATTCATCTGATCTTAAATTCTTTTATATTGGTCCCTTCAAAAGCTTTCATTTGATATAAATTTTCTAGATACAAAAGTGTTGTTGTTAAAGGAACCCAGAGCATTTTATGAGACTTAAAACTTGAATAAAAAAAAAACTCAATTTCTAGTCATTCCTACACATAGTAAGTTTCAATAACACTATACCATTACATATCAACATTAAAGGAGCAAAGATATGATGTCGTTGTGTGGTGAGAATTGATAGAAAATCCAAGCCCTAATAGACTGATCCTGACTGTCCATCACAATTAGCGGTTCGACCAACAAGAGAGTGACTGCATGTCCGTCGAATATTTGCATTTCTATGTTTTAATTTTGCATTTCTACATTTTGACGGAGGTGGGCGGGGCTATGGTTATCGGTCAATTTACACTAGGCGCGTAAAACTAAATGACAACACCATGTAGCTTAGTTTTGTACCGCTTCTGAGCACTTTGATAAGAAATCCCGCACAAATGTGGTAAACAGTGGCATTAAATGTCAATTTCATAAAGATTACAGCAACTAGAATATTTCCCGTTTTCAAGCCTCATAAAATGCTCTGGGTGCCTTTAAGGCATCATTGTATCTTCTTATCCTTGATCTTCTTGCAGAGGTTCCACAGATCTTGGATGATGTAACGCCCCAGCATTGCTCCAGCTGTGAAGACACCAGAGTACACCGCACCAACAAATCCTGTCAGAAAAATATCTTGTCCTGAAAGAATAAAGCAAAGCTTAATTAATGAGTCATACCACTATCACTATCTAGTAGGCAGCATCTATTAAGATTAATTACTTTTGTTGAGAAGGTTAGGTTTTGCACAGCGTTTGCGTGTGTGAGTGTGTGTGTGCGTGTGTGTGTGTGTCTGTTTGTATGTCTGTCTGTGAACACGATAACTTGAGAGTGCCTGGATGGATTGCCTTCATATTTGGTAGGTGGGTAGGTCTTTGTGAGACCTCGAAATGATTAGATTTTGTCCATTTATCTATTTGTTTGACTGTTCAGGACACACAGCCAGGGCTGCCCAACTAGCCTGTGGCTATTACAAAGGGGCAATACAAATGGAATTGGGGTTTTGACATGGACAGAATCAGCATTAATATTATCAGATTTTTGCCTAGTTTACAATACTTTTAATTATGCCAAATTTTATTGCATAATCTCCTGGTTCAGAGAAAAACAATGCTGTTTACACCACCACAATGATTGGTATGTCAAAAGATTAAAAGTTATATCAAATTATGCTAAAATGGGAGCATTGTGGGTTTGCATGCATCTAACTGACGCTGAGACGGTGAAAAAAACATTTAGAACTCAAGGTAGAACTCTGGTAGCATCGCTTCTATCCTATTCCCACTTCCTGCCATGAGGATGTATGTGAGGATGACATTCTTGCCTGTAAGATAGAGCCCTGGGACGGGTGTCTCTGGCCGCAGCTTCAGCGCCATCTCAGCGTTGCAGCGAGTCTGACAGTGGTCCAGCCCATAGATCTCTCCGCGGGACACGTTGATGTAGTGATTGTTGCTGATTGGTGTTCCAACTTCGATGAAGTCAACCTCAAAATGGGACCAAAAAAAGATTGTAAATAATGGACATGCAAGTGTAGGCAGGCCTCGCACAACCTACATACAGCAGCTGTGTGGGGATGCAGGCTGCAATTTAGAAGAACTACCGAGAGCGATGGAGGACAGAGAGGACTGGAGGAGGAGGGTGATGTTCATTCGTGACACTCTCATGACAAGATGATGATGATGAAATAAAGTCAAAACCTATAGCAGTGACTCAAGGGATTGGCAAAAAGTGGCCGCTATGCAAAAGTGGCCGCTATGCAAAGGTGACCGCTAATACAGGTTTGACTGTTGTACGAAGCCATTCAAAAGATTTATTTATTTACTTATTCATCAATCTTTAGGGTGGTCCCTTCAGTTAACAATGTAATTGATTTCCAAGGGAGCCCATTACATTACATGACAAATCATAACAAATCAGGATACAAAAGGATAACTTAAGATAAACTTAATTAGTAATCAATTCACAATCATATACCATAAAACAGGAATGATCAAACATAGGAGTAATAAATAATTTAGATATGTATTAAACTTGAACATGAAATTGTTAAGTGCAAGATATAAACAAAGAACTGATTTGTTTGAGTCTTGGATAAACTGGAGAGTGAGTGAGTGAGTGAGTGAGTGAGTGAGTGAGTGAGTGAGTGAGTGAGTGAGTGAGTGAGTGATAATGATAATCCCACCAGGTGCCCTTAGGAGAGTGCCACCTTAAAGAAAGATTATCAAGGCCTTCTCAAGAATGTCTTGAACACCTGGATATCTAAAGTCTGCATACCTCTGCATGGGATTACTGCTGCCACATTTTTAGTACATCTCTTTCAATTTTGACCTATTTCTTAATATGCCGGTCAAATTATGCTAAATCTACTCCTTCAAAGATTTAGTCTGTGGGGTTCCATAACATGTTCAAAACTTGGCTCTACTATAACACTGAACCAACAATTTAAAAACTTTCAATGGATTGCACCTCGATCTAGCAATAATGTGCGGATAAAGGTTTCAAAATCTGGTGAGCAGGCTGGATTTTGAGCCCATGACCTTTTGATCCAGCACTGCAGGATATAATTATTTATCATCATTTTGTCCCGTTGATGTCGTGCCCTTGAAAACCACTTGAAACGACATTCCTCACTTCACTCAGCTGAAAATGAGTACCTAGCTACATTAAATGGAGGTCCCGTGTTTAAGGAGAGCCACACCTCAAGCATGTAAAAGAACCCACAACACTTGTCTAAAAGAGTAGGGGTCCTTCCTAGTGTCGGCAAATCAAACCTTACAGTCTGGTCTGGGTTGACATTTTGAAAAGGTGATAGTCACCTGTTATGTCAATCCATCCAAAAAATGTGGTAAATCTCCATAAATAAATAAGCAAACTCACTTTATCCTGTAATTGTGGGAACAGGCGACATGTTTGTTCCCACATGTGGTGTCCGATAGCCTGCTTCAGACGTTGGTACTCGTCAGCGCGATGTTTCACGCGTTCGTCGTTCCATCGCTCAAACCAAGCGGGGGGCACCGAGAAGTTCAGTATTGTACACGTTGACCTTCCTGGAATGAGTTACAATCAAAATTAGATATAATCATTATGATAACTTTGTAATAACTTCATTGCACAATAATGGGACTAGGTACAAAGTATGTATGGCATCTACTGGTACATAACTACAGTTCTATAAGGCTAATCTACCTAATACAAGTGTGTGTAGTATGGGATGAGAATGGGCTTTTACAGTCATTAGAAGAATTAGAATACAACACACAACATGTATTCTGTATCGTCTGATAGCTGAAGGTGGGTATGTCATACCCACAGAAAAGAATAAAAACACATTTTAATGCGAAATGAGCCAAAAGTTGAGAAAGTTTTGTGTAGTCGAACAAAAAAATTGTAGCAACACTGGTTCCAACTGCCGAAACCGGTATACAAATTTTCCACAGCAGTGGAACCGGCACACTCGAAATGCATCCTAATTATTCTATGGAAGTCTGTGTGATAAAAGTGGAACCCCGTGTGATAACAAAAGTTATCGCCCAGTATCAAACGGTTTTGCGGCCAAGGTATGACATAAGTTACCATTATCGCATCGCTGTTCCCAGGACGGGTCTTTGGCAGAAGGGAAGGAGATAAACAGGACAGGAGGGTCGGCTTCTGTGGCGTCCTCTGGTGTCAGGCTGCTGTACTCTTCATGGAGCTTCTCCATATCATTACCTGCAGACAGATCACAATATACAATGTACAGTCAAATCTCATTGAGCAACCACCTGGCGCAGGCAACCACCTGCCTTCAAAGGACACATTGAAACAGTCCCGTCCAATTTTACATAGTTAAGACCCTCTCCCAAGCAACCAACTGTCTTCCCCAACCAGCAACCACTTTTTTCAGTCCCAATTGGGCATTGACCCTCTCCTGAAGAACCAAAATTGATTGACAGCAACATCCTAGCCAGCAGCGACCTGTTCAACATGAGGATATCTGCAAGCTCTGGCACTATCAGCCATTTATTTAATTTCAACACCAGAATCAGAAACAATTCTCACTGACACACACTGTATTCTTCACAACAATACCAGTAACACCATTGTTAAGATATATGCAGTTGTGTGGATATATGCAGTACCTTTTTTGGATCATCAGTTAAAATCAGTGAAGAACATAAATACTGTACTACAAAATTTCAGTGAGTTCATTTCCTGGTAGGGAGAAAATGGAGTGTTTGCAATGGTTTTCAGTTTGTGGTTCAAACAAGATGGTAGCTAGGTGGGCAGAAGACAGAACAAGTTTTTTTTTACGGTGGTTTTAGTTCTTGGTTAAAGAGGTTATCGTGAAAATCGTGAACATTAATTCACTGCGAGCTTTAATGAATTTACAGTGGCATTTTGACTTTCTATCGTTCTCTAATGACTGAATCAAGAAAGAAATGCTAAAATGAATATTGATAGCTTGGCATGAAAGAACTCTAAGTATATAATCTTTTTGGACCATATGGATGAGTGTTCAAGCAGCAGAGTACACAATATTTCTAGAAAGGGCAGACCCTCTCCTTCTACCGCCTATTGCCTCCCCAACCGAAGTCGGGTACCCATTTTATGCCTTGGTGGTATGAGGAGTGCATTTCCCAAAGACACAATGTCTAGCTAGGAATAGTTAGTTTAAGTCCTTCCCGCACCAGATGGTGCATAGGGCAGTGCACATCTCCATTTTCGTAGCCCTTGGGCCACACACACAACTTTGTGCAATCACTACAGCAAGGGCTTGTCCACTGGTAGTGGTGTTTATCTAACTAGCACTAGCAGCCAAACTCTGTCCCAAATGCTGAGTGCTAGCAGTATGTACCATTTTTAAAGTCTTTGATATGACTCAGCCGGGGATCGAACTCACGACCTATCGTTTGCAAAGCGAGCACTCTACCCACTAGGACATTGTTCAGGTCCATAGTTAGAAATGCTAGGAATCAAACCCATCAGCTCTCCATCTTGTGTCTGCTTATAGATGAGAAGTAGTCACACAGCCATTCAATGTTACCCACTTTACAAGAGATGAAATATCCCTTAAAGTTACCTGCAAAGAGCCAGATGTTCTGTGCCTTCAGTCCCAGCTCCTCTTTTGTTCCTCTCAGACCGACAAACACAGACAGACAGGAACAACTCTGACTAACAGCCTCCAACACATCACCTAAACCTGGAAAACAATGCAGCAGATTAGTGTCTGAGGCATTTATGAAACAAATCAAAGGAGCGAGTAGAAACAAGTGATCCCAACCGAGATTCAAACCCAGATCACAGGCATGCACGCCTTAACCACTAGGCTAAAAGGTCGCGACCAGTTAGACTGGTCAGTTGGAGGCGCTTGAACCCCCACTGTTACACTGCTCCCCCTTTTCTTTCTAGACTCGTCCCGAGTCTCCGAATACGATGCATAATTTTTAATTATCGAAAAAATACTTGTTTCTATATCATATTTTTCGGTATGTGCAGGCCTTTATAATCTATCTTGGTGGCTATTGAGTTTAACAACTGAACAAAGAGTAAAATCGTGAGTAAAAAAGTTGTGAATGGGAAAAGCGACCCAATTTTTTTTTTCAAAATGGGAAAAATAGAAGAGGCTATTTGGAGAAGCAACAAAATAAATTGGTGTGGCCTAACCTGTCTTTTGTGCCACTTCTCTAGGCAGCAGGTTGTGGTAGGTGTTGTAAACCCCAGCAGCTGACACGATAACTGGTGCATGGATGTCAACTTCTCCAACTTTCTTGTCAACAACTCGGACACCTTCGTAAACAAACAAAAAACATGGAACATCACTATTATGATATGAAAAGGTAATGGCAAGGAGGTTTAAGTATACTTTATAACCTCCTTGATAATCATAGTAAATTAAAGCTGTGCTTCTGATATTATCGTAAACATGATGCTCCCCTGTTTGAAGAGAGTCACACTTACCAACAAGCTAAGAGTAGGTGTGTGTTGTGGTGTGTGTTGGCCAGATTTTATATCTTCTCTGAATTCCATACACATTTAATTTTGTACATTATATGAATGAAAAGAGCAACCCATCTCAGTTATAATATATACCTCCAAAACTGTACTGCTTTTTTTCCCACTAGGAATAAAAAGGAATAACAAAAAGTACCATAAAATTCTGATTTACGTACGCACTTTTCAAACTTTTCAAGTTTCAAGCAAGTGCTCCAGGCCAACGCCAGGGTACGTACGTTAGGAGGGATGCATACGCCATACGTAAATAGGAATTTAAAAAAAAAAATTACAATCTACATGTCAACCCCTTTGGAGCTTTCATTTATATATATCTGAGAAAAATTACAAACCCATTGTATGTCCATTGCTGTCAATCAAAATTTGACTGACAGGTGCCCTACAAAGCACAGCTCCTCCAGCCTTCTTGATGATAGGGATGATGTGGAAAGCGATTTCACTTGCTCCGCCCACTGGATAGTACCCGCCCTCTCTGAAGTGTTCCGCCAGGCTAGCCTGCAGGGCAAAACCTGACTTGCTGGGGAGAACACCTGTGAGAGACCAACAACAGAACAGAAGGTTACATGGGTGGAACACCTGTTGGAGACCAAAAGCAGACAAACAGAAGGCTAAATGGGTAGAGCATCTGTGAGAGACCAACAAAAGATTACACAGGCTAAATGTGTAGAACACCTGAGAGAGACCAACAACAGAGGAACAGAAGGTTAAATGTGCAGAACACCTGTGAGAGACCAACAACCAAAGAACACAAGGCTAAATGGATAGAACAACTGTGAGAGACCAACAAGGGCAGGTGGATCATGTTGTTGAACTGGCTTCTTTGGTCCAACACAAACTACATGTAAAAGGAAGCTATGTACATCAGGGCCCATCAATCTACAAATTCATTGAACTGGGGGATGGGGGGCGCTACAAACTACCAACAACTTTTGACCTGTTGCTCACATCACTCATCCAAAAGGTTGTGTAGCATGAACAATTCAGCTATCCTGCAGAAGACCAGAGAACTGGTAAAAAAATCAGTGAATCCAATCTTTGTGTTAGAAAATGGTTTAAATTTAACTTTTTCCATTATTGATAAAATCAGAAAATATTCAAATATAATCTTTTGGCGTTGTTCTAGTCACAATAGTAACAACAAGGTACATACCATGGTCTCCAAAGTTATGTGCAAACACAGTCTTCAAGTCAGCGTTGTCTGTCAGTTCATCTAAAACCTCCTTGGTGGATCTTGACATGTAGCGGAAGAAGCTGTTGAAGACGTGCACAATGCCTGTCTTGACCAACATCTTGCACAGCCAAAGAGGTAAGATCTTCAGAGCTCCTAAGATGTTTGCACTATCTTCAACTTCCTGGAAGATAAGGATATACATGACATCCTCAGCCCCTTATAGATCATGCTCTTTTTCTTCAAGGTTGATAAAATAAGGTTGAACTCCAAGTGTATCTGTATTATAATGTTATTCTCAATAGCTGAAAGTGAAATGCGGCTTCACAACAATCACTGTTTTGTTTGTTTGTGCCTTGATTTAGACTCGAAAAAACACTCTATCATAGATACTGCAAATTCAACACACTGCAGATTTGTGCTTCCAATGTATTACTATTGTACTACAGTTTCGTTTCAACTGCGAAACAGTGAAAACAATAAAATCAAGACCATTGCACATTCAGGTCGAAAGACACAAAAAATTCTGCTGCAGTACCAAGGTCACATACCAGGGGGCCCAAAATCAACCTTGACTTTTGTCTTCCCAACACCTACCCACTTATCAAATATCATCATAATCCATTCAGAGGAACTTATGAGGAGTTATGCTGACGACAACAGTCCGGAAACACAAACACGCACACAGACACACACACCGACACACCCAAAACTATATCTCCATTTCTCATGGAGATAATACATGATATCACTGTATCATATGCAATTATGGTAACGGTTACTGCACAGTGCAATGTGAATCCACAATGGCATCATAAACTGTATATCCCGGCAAAACGATTCTTATACTTAAAATACGATACATAATATATCCACCAATAAGTGTACCTTTGTTTTCTTTAGAAATGTATCAACCGCTTCCTCTTCCTCTGGAAAATGCTGCAGCAATTCTTGCTTGTACTGTTGTTTTCCACATCTGATGGGGATCCAACGCATCTGAGAATTTGAGAAAAAGAAATTTATGGAATATTGGCCCAATTTGTAACATAATAAATTCCACCGGGGTGCATGATTCTATTACCCTGAAAAGATATGTCCATACAGATCTCCAACCCAACGTCCTCCAGTATATTTTAATTATTTATAATGCACTCCTGTATATCTAAACTGTGCATACCTCAGGAGGTGCTGCACTAGAAATCTCTCAAACCAGTTGGTCTAGAAATGGCTAAAAAAAACTAAACAAAATTTCAAAGGCGCATATTAAAAAAGAAAAAAAAGAAAAATTGCCTGAGGGTATGTGCCCACTCTACCTAAATATCAAATTTTAGCTCCTTTGGCCCAGGACCAAATTTGAAGATTTGACAGGAGGAGAATAGGAAGAAAGAAACATGACCAAAAACAATATAGATTTCTATGGGTGAAATATGAAAAAAAAGGTGTCAAACCTTGTCTGGTTGTCCAAGCACAGCGACATCATAGTCGTCGTCTAAGCCGGCCCACTGAAGCTGTCCCTCCGTGATCTGGTCCAAAAGAACTCTGACGGTACTACTTTCCTCCATCTGTCCCACATAGTGGATCCCTGAAGGTCAAATTCATGTTGAAGGTCATTATGTAAACATTTCTCGTACACCCTCAACTTCAAAGCGAAAAAAGTACCTAATTAGAAGGCAAAGTTTTTGGGATTTCAAAATACTTCGAGGTTTAGCCTGTGTATAAACAATCTCTCACTAGCAAGGATTCACTGGCCCTGTGGGACAGGCTCCTTTGAGTGCTATTTAGTCAGGATCCTTTCTGGCAGAACACCAGCTATAATGTGAGCAAAAGAAAACGCCTCTGCTCCTGAGGCATTGACAAAAAAAGACAGCTGAAAAGTCTTGTTTGTTTAGTACGAAGAAGGAGGTTATGTAACCTCCTTGGTTCGAAAGAACTTTAGCTAGTCATCATCATCATAATCCACTGGTTTCTGCATCAGTTACAGATGTGGAAACGTCCTGCAGCTGCTTGCTAAAATAAGTGCTGTCTCGTTATTAAAGCTACCGGTCCAGGACAGAACATGTAAACAGTGTGCAACGAAAGCAGTGGAAAATGAAATACATTTGATATGCGAATGTCCCAAATTTGAAGCCGAAAGAAACAGATCCGAAATCTCCAAAAACTTTTGTCGATTAAGAAATACACAGAAACTCATATTCCTTTTAAAATCTCCCAACCCACTCATCATTGAAAGTGTGGAACTTTTTATTTTCCACTGCTTTCAGAGAAGAAATCAAACCCCGCATTTACCATAGATATAGAAACTTACTATAGAATAGCAATATAGAATGATCTTGTATTACATGTATATCTTTTGTTTTACCGTACATTTGTATTTCGACACTGTTGTCAACATGCAATTAGCCTACGGGCATGAATTTGCAATAAACTATTAATTAATGTCAGGAAAATCTCACCACAATCAAACTGCAGGCCTTTAAGCCCAAAGGTGTGCGAACAGCCCCCCGGTTTTCCGTGCTGCTCCAGTACCAGAACCTTCTTCCCAGATTTCGCCAAGATGGCCGCCGTGGTCAAGCCTCCCGGTCCGCTACCGATCACGATGGCATCGAGGTCTGAAGGCACCTTCTCTACAGAGAATGCTGTTCAGGAGATACACAACAAGTTTAAAAACAAACAGTTGGGATGCTAAGAGTATTAGACACTGTCGCCATGGCTCAAGTGGTAGTGTAACCCCGTTACTTGGCCATGGATCAAAATTCCATGGATTGGTGGGCAGGGTCAGGTCCAGCTCGGATATATTGTGAGGGATTGCATTTATCATTTCAGATGGTGACGTAAAGCCGGCAGCCATGTGTATTACTAATTATCCTTGCTGATATTTAGGAAGCTTCAGACATTAAGCTTAAAGTGTCAAACCTCTAGATCTGCAAGTAAAAGAACCCATCACACTTATTGTGAAGAGTGGGGGTGACCCGGTATGCTGAACACGGGAGCCATAGCAAAGCCGTATTGCACTAGTAGCTATCGAAAATTGATTAAAAGCGCTTCACAATCACATTGAGTTCCACCAGTCCTGCATATTTATTAATACTTGATTTTTTTCATGGACTTTTAAGTCTCACACTTGGAGCACCTGAGTCTGAAATAGATTTCATATGGTGGAAAATAAGGATACTATTGTCTCCGCCCCTGAGGTGTTGCAAAAAACAACTAAGTTGAATATACAACATTCACGCCTCCAAATGTTCATGTCAAGCAATTTCACAAAAACAATCTTTATGGACACAATAAAAGTGCAGCGACTTTCGTAAGATCTACCATGTACAACATCTATACTTGAAAACAAGTTGATACAAATGGATTAATTTACGAACAGATATATGACTATATCAACAAGCTGCGTTCAACGTATCATTTACACTGCTGGTTCACATGACAATAGAATTTATAAGTTCAAAGGTCACAAGAGAATGTTGAGTCATTCTGATACTACTATACCGTATATCATAACAGTTTGTGCAGTATAACAATGATTCAGCAATGTTTCATGTATATTATACATATTATACATATATGTTCCTCATGCCATGCCAACAAAGTTCATGCAACAATTATTCAAAATCATAAACATATTACGATTAAAAAGATCGAGCACAAAAAAGTTCAAAACTTTCCTAAATAAACACCTGTTTACATTTAGACTATAACATCCATTACCATAATACCGCCACGTTTACTGCAATTTCTAAAGTGATACTAATTTAGCAAGGGAGCAACTCATTATTTTTTCCTGGTCATATGTCGATGTTATAGCTTACCTTTGCCACTTATGCTGTGTATGTTTTTTTGTCTCTCTTGATCTCCTAAAAACGAAATATCGCAATCGTAAGATGTTGCGGAAATGCACCGAAAACGGGCGTGCGCACGGAAGGGGGTTCCATAATACCGCCAGGAAGAAACTCGGCAATTATCTCCCCATTTTTCACCATTATACATCAGCTGTTGTTCCTTTCTTTCGGGGTAGTGCGTGCCCTAAATATACTACGATGTCCGGGGATAAAAAAAATCACTCGAAAACGGATGTTAACTGTTGCGAATTTTGATTTACTGTAGCCCGTCACAACTGCTATCACGTAAAACTTACGTCTGGCGTTCTACTATGGTTCAGTTCACATAATGGCGGCTTCGTTTTCAGTGTAACGGTCGTATTAATTGTTGGTCTTATCCAAAAATTTAAGATCGTCAAGATCGCAACTAGTCCCGCGTGCCCACCACCCCTCGTAATTGATATCTTGAGGGTTAAAGTTGAGACGGCAGGTCTACTATGCCGCTGGGTGTGAATCAGGAGCAGCTCTCTCGTGAGGCCCGGCGGCGGCAATGTTCGGTCCAGTTATGGAATAATCCCAAGTGTGCCATACAAATAAAGACATTTTCTTTAGCTATTTGTCAGAGAAGAATTATTGGTTCCTGAGTAAATCTTTATTACTAATTTTCGTCTCCCATGCAAATACAAATGGTATCGACGTACGCGTGGGGTCCCCAGTTGCAGCGGAGGGGTGCAAATTGTTGGAACCGCGGTTTGGGACCAAACAATAGAAGGGTTCATAATCCTACTATAAACTGTTGCTCCTTGGTGAAAAATTCATCTATAGATATCATGCGTATAGTGTGATACATGTAGATGCAAAACATTTCTCAGTGCTTTGTAGAAATTACATCCGCCCCTGCAAACTATTGGTTTCGCCGAGATTTTCGCGGGAATTTTCCTGTTACGCAATACGGGGGAGGAGCCAGTCTCGGGCGAAAACAATGAAAATGGCTACGTTCTATTTTGCGCCAGGTCAACCGCAGTTACGGCGATTAAACAACCGTTCTTGACGATAGATCACACTTTGACACGAGTTGAAGGCCAGTAAAAGAAACTTTATTTTGCTGTTGTTTAAATAATCGTCTTGAGCTTGAAGCACGTGCGATTATTATATGCAAATCCAGCGAACAACGTGCGATGGCGTGATGATATGTTCTTCCCACGACGCGCTCGCCTGTCATGATAAGGGATCGAAAACATTTGACCTCGTTGTCTTCGAATGCCTCGTTATTGAGGCCTTTTTTAGAGTGTATTAAACACCTTGATGTCTGAAGTGTGCATACCTCGGAAATCACTGTTGCTGCACAAGTAGATCTCTTAAAATTCATCACTTTTTAGATTTGGCGGTATTATGATTAGTGGCGGTATTATGGTAATGGATGTTACATTGTGAAAATGCTATAGAATTTGAAGAAAAAAATTATGTTATGGCTTAAAAGTTGAAATAATTTCCCAGACAACAGTAACCTACCGGCGCCCTTCTTTAGAATTTTATTCCTTGCCTCCTTGTCGGTGACCAGAGGTTCGGGTTGTCTCCTGACGTCCTCCTTGAAAGGGTTGCGCGACTCACTCCTTGAGAACTTTCGAAGGAGGAACACCGAACAACTCAAGACGGAGACGGAGATCAGCAAGGCGGTCGCTGAAAAGCTCTCAGCAAGAAGTGTGAAATATGTAGCCAATGTAGCCATGGTCAACAAACAAACTTAAGACGCTCTCGGTCTATCTAACGACCTACTTTGATCTAGGACGTAACGTGAAAAGCTTTTTCGTCCGATCTGTACCGGTGACTTTCACTTTGATCAAGCCACAAGCAAGTCTTCACATGTACTGATCAGCTGTGACCCTTGACCTGCAAATCAGCTGTTTGGGACAGTCCATTTATTTTGTCAGGTAGGGGTGACGCCCTGAGGCATTAGTAACGGAACTAAAAATGATAATGAAAGACACTATTACCTTCGAAAAGAGAGTTTGTTTCTAAAAGGATTAAACTTTTATGTATTTGGTTGCTTTTGCAAAGTTTTGAAAAGTCATTCAGCTTTAAGTCAATCAGCCTTTAAGTCAATAAGCCTTTAATTAAATCAATCATCCTTTAAATCAACCAGCCTTTAAATCAACCAGCCTTTAAATCAAGCAGCCTTAAAATCAATCAGTCATTGATCGAAACTCCCTACCGATTGGATTGCGCTGCACGATGCCTGGTAGGTTATCATTTGCATAAATTATACCAGTATATCATTTACTCCACCCAAATAGCAGAAGTTATCTTACATAAGACATCTTAATTATGACAGTGTTATCTAAAAAAAGGCTATTCTAGCATTTTCTGATCAATTATACAAATTAGGATCTCATTTGCATAATCAATAATCAACCATGTTCACTTTCACATAGCGCCCAAATGCCACACAAGTATGAAAGTCCAGTTATTTATTAATATGGAATAACGGTATTTTCTCAATAATTATGCAAATTAGATCTTCATTTGCATATCTTTTATCAATCAATGTCCCTCTAAGTCTCAATTGCATGCACATATGAGGCGTTTTTGAATGGTCCTATCATGGAATGCATAATTGCATTTTGAGGTATAAATAGATAATGCATTTTGAGGTATAGATAGATTTAGCTGGTGCACATTTTCCATGATCACCGTTAACGCGTTCCGACAAATGAACAATACGTGAGCTTGGACACGGACTCCTAATAAAACACATGTACACGGCCATCTGCCTTGCATCTGCTTAGCTCTTACCTCATGTTTACTCCCGTCTGTGCATGTGTCATCGTCTTTATACCCATGTTCTATTTTTAGAGCAATCTTTGTCCAATCAGGTTCGCGCTAGAAATCTACGTTGTCCAATCAGAGCGCAGGATTTGAATGATGGGCGTGGCCCTGACCTTCCAAAATCCTGACCTGGGTCAGCTAACTCATCATGGCTGGCGGGTGAGGTAAGTGCGGGTGAGCACCCTGTTTTTCTGTTCTACCTCCAATTTAGGCCGAATTTGCAGCTCAGAGTGATGCATTTTAGCTTCATTGCATCTCTGGAGCATTGCAACGTGCAAAAAGAGCGGTGCAAATCGTGCAAAACAATGCATAATCCCACGATCAGCTCGGACCTTGCAGATGCACAAAGGGGCCTGTGAGGGTATGACAGCTACATTTGCGGTATGCAGTGCAGGAAAATAATATCGCAGTGTAACCCAGTTGTGTTTGGTTTTTGCGCGATGAAACGATACTGACGATAGGATCTATCATGTCAGCTTTTGATTGAGTTATATTTTGTTGTCGATCGTAAAGCCTGAGTGTTCAGCAAAACAAAGCATGTTGATTTTGTATAAAATTATAATATGATGTTATATCATTATAATGCTCCTCTCGTGTGTTACTATACTTGAAATTATACTATGTAATGTTAGATACGTGTCTGGTTGCACTTATGGAGCTAAGTGTTGTGCTTCTTTCCCTCCAAATCAATTGTTTTAGGCTTGTCTGTCTATTTGTTTGTTTGCTAGCGCTGTGTGTGTCAGTTTGTGTGTGTGTTTCCTCACTGCAGTATCTGTATGTTCTACCAGAGGGCACTTACCGTCAAGGGGGCGAAGTCTGCTATCTCTGTTGTTTGTTTTTGTGAATTTCTTGTTGTCAAGCGTCATTGCTTGCTTAACTTGTTTGTTTTCGTTAACTTAGCTTCTTAGTGTTAAATGTTTATCAATAAACTTCTTAACAGTCTTATTAATAAACTTATTAACTAATCAATAAATCTCTAACACTTACTAATTAATAAATAAGTTACATATAGAATACAACACGGGGTATTCCGTATCACCCGAGGTACCAGCCTGATCGCGGGTAGGATCGCCCGTAGGCCGAAGGGCGATCCGACCCGCGGGGGGGTTGGGACCGAGGGTGATGCGGAATACGCTGTGTTGTATTTTATTTATGTCATACCCACCCGAGAAAACACACATTTCAATATACAGAATGTGCCAGAAGTTGAGGGAGTTTTGTGACCTCGAACAAAAACTGTAACAACATTGATTCCAACCTCCGAATCCGGTATTCGAAATTTCGACGGTGGAGCAACCAGCGCGCTCAAAATGCATTCTGAATATTCTATGGAAGCCCGTGTGATACAAGTAGAACCCTGTGCGATATGGAAAATTATCACACGATGCGGAACACCCATATCGAACGTTTTCGCGGCCCAGGTATGACATAAAAGACGTTATCAAACACAAACAAGTTTAGCTATAAGTACGCCGTGATCCTAATGCCTATTAGGATTACGGTGGAATTTCAGCATTTCTTCTTTACTTTTGCCTCTCCTTGATTCTTTCATTTCTTCACTCATTTGACTGTCGGCCACTGCAATATTGGTTTCACATTTGAATGTCAACATTGTGTTTGCAAATAAATCAACTTTGTTACAATTAGGTGAATGCAACCAATGCCAATGAAAATATTGAAGCAAAAGGTTTTCTTGCAAAGTTCTCAACATTGAAATGCCATTTGTAAACTTTGTTTCTCACAATAAATAATACTAGAAATGTTTAAATACCTTAAACATTCAACAGAAACCGGGTGAAACATTTTTATTGAAGTTGGTCAGTGGCATAAATTAGTCATGTTAAATATTAATAGGGGGTGTTATAATTAGATTATTCATGACAAAAATACATTACACTGTGACCTAGAAAAACTAGAGGGTATTTTTGAACAAGCAATAATTGAATTAAACTGATATGAATCTTAAGCCTTTATGTTCATTTGGGTGGATGGACTATATTTTTATTAGAATATGACTTTAGCCTTTTTAGGGTTGGACTAGTTATGAAAAATTTGCTGGCATAATAGGGCAAATTCATTCATGTATATGGTCATTTCTACTTGCTGACCCAACATTTTGCTGGCCTAAAATTTAAATGACATGTTTTTGATTTTATGCATTTTTACTAGCGGCAAGGAAATTCTTTTACTTTTCAGTAAAAAAGAAGAAGAAGTGTAGGGCATCCAAAAGATCCCACTGGCCCAATCGGGCCATTTCCATAGTAGGTCCAACAGTTCAATAGCTGGATTTTGCACTTTCACTTACCACGGGCATTTGGGCCTATGGACTTGTCAAACCCATGAGCTTTTTAAAACTCTACAGAGCAATTATGATCTATAGTAGAAATCTATAATCATGTACATGTTTTTGAAATATAATTGTTAAACATAGCCTTGTTGCCTTATTTGGTGGGGGGCACTTTCCACACAACATGACTAATGCTTGCACTAGTAACTTAATCCCGATTCCAGTCTCAGTGCTAATATGATAAATATCATGAAAGTGACATAGATGTCTTTTATCATTATTCATCTGAAGTACAGCCAGTAGGTACCCATCTGTACTAGGAGGAAGACCCAACCAAAAAAATGAATACAAAATACTGCGAAAATATGTAGAAAATACCCCAACCTTACCTCTGCTTGGAGAGTAACCCATCTGAGTAATGAGGCTGTTGAAGTGTCTTTCATTAGTCGAGACACTTCCTCCATCCCGAAACCCCCATTTTACGTCCCTTCCTAAAGTCAATTGCAGCTCCAACCGGGATGTCTTTTCCCGCATTCGAACCGGGGTCTCCCAATTACCAACTAATTGGAACCAGGAGCTCAACTGTGAGGCTGCTACAGATTGAGCTAGTACATATAACTCTTGGTAGATGACTGCCAGAAAAACCTGGCAGTCAAGAAATGTTACAATTTTCTACCTTAACATCTGCTTGGAGATTAGAAAAAGATCACAGATAATCCCTAATGGAGCCTCAGGGAACAGTTAGTGTAGTGAACCATAAATCAGTTAAAGGGACATGCCAGTTGTAACAACAAGACCACTGTGATTGTCACATGTTGAAATGTTACAATTTTCTACCTTAACATCTGCTTGGATATTATAGAAAAGATCACAGATAATCCCTAATGGAGCCTCAGGGAACAGTTAGTGTAGTGAACCATAAATCAGTTAAAGGGACATGCCAGTTGTAACAACAAGACCACTGTGATTGTCACATGATACCCATATGAGTCATCTTCAAAAACTGTGTCACAGATCTACTAGTAGCGCTACCATATACTGCAGAATGGTTGTAGGTTTGCATTGATGTCATAAAAATATCAAGTTGGAGTTGATGGACAGATAAAACATGGAAGGGTATTGTGAATTCATTTATTTTCCAAGGGATTTGATTTTGTGGTAGAAGTATAAAGGAGTTTTTTTATGGTGTTTTAAATTTGTGGTCAAAACAATACTGTACTGTAGTACTACAATGTACATGTTAAACACATATTTGGGGTGTCATGATTTTTGAAGTGGAGAGGCACCATGAAAATAAAACCACCGTAAATTAATATTTCAGAGCTTATATTTGCAGTGTGATGACTTTGCAGTGAGATTTGAAAAACTGTGAAAATTGAACCACTCCAATACTTCATAATTTGCAGTATTTCAAGGCATGAAAAGTTTTGCGTCCTAGTAATACTCAATTTTTTTTTTAGATTTTAGCATAAAAGCTCCCAGGCTTTTTCTACAGACAGGACCGGAAGTGTCTCTCAGTAAGTTTTTGCCTCGGGTGTTGGATCTAGAACTGCACAGATAATAGTATCTCTGTTTGGTGTTTAGTAAACCATTTTTGCACATGTACAAGAAGTCTGTCAACATTACCAAGTAACATGTTAAGCATTGTGCATTGGTTAGGAAAAAATGCTGAGACTCTTATTTTGTCAAAAAAAGAACAATTAACTATCTTACAACTGTATTTTTTTTACTCTTCAAGCAGAGGTTGGATAGGAAGATTTTGACATTCTGATTTGCCAGGGTGTTCTCTGACAACTGGCCTTAGAGGGCTTAGCGGTCAGATCTTGGGACCCAGTCAGAACAATTCTATTCCTTCATGATCTGCTCAAAAATTGCTGTTTTTGGCTTTTGCTTGATTTTTACAAAATGTAACGTTGCCTGAAAAGCTACACTACAAATGTATGCATACAGTAGTTCTTTTTTTCAAGGTGAATTCTCTTTCTTAACTCTGTTTTATTCTTTGCTTCAGGGCATGACTAGAAGACCAAGACCATTCTGAGAAATGTTGATGGGCGCCAACGCTGTTTTTATGGATTTTCCACGTATACAAGATTAGAGACAACAGCTGCGCTATCGAGAGCCCCCCGACATTCTTCAGTTGCACATTGTCTCTACTGACACAAACTCTACCACGCGACACCTGCTTCACTGGAAACAGGACTTTGTTTTGAAAAGGACCGCGGTTCGTACTAACACGAGAAAATGAACGCCTCAAGTGGACCTCCGACGGAAAACCTGCGGACTTACAAACTTGTTGTGGTCGGGGACGGTGGCGTGGGAAAAAGCGCCCTGACGATACAGTTCTTCCAGAAAATGTTTGTGGCAGACTATGACCCGACCATTGAGGACTCGTACATCCAGCACACAGAGATTGACGGAGAATGGGCCATTTTAGATGGTAAATAATCTCATTTTGATATAATCATTTTCCTTTAGTAACAATACATCAAAGGTAATATCACATAATCACAATGGAAAAACAGATTGAAAAACTTGTAAGTTAAGAGTAGATGGAGGTTTCTACCTTTCCGACTAAATTTGTGTTTTGACTTTCCATTGTTGTCTCATCAATGAATTAAGAAAGAACTGTAGCTGTACTGAATATTGATAGCTGGACATGAAAGAATTCTAAATATGATTTTTCGGGCCATCAAATTTTATTGCCCCTAATATTTTTTCTAAGAGAAAATATAGCACTTTGGTACATACCACTGCAATGAAACTATATGTTTTTCAATCATAATGATTAAAGTTACAAACATACGTTCGCACATCTTGATATCTACTAATTGGCTGCAGTTATTAGAAAATGACTTTTTTTTTGATAATCAAAAACATTCATTTTCTAATTAAGTGAAGACAATTTTCAGATGATTCTGAATTTCAATTGGAGACGAGGTCGAGACAAGGTCGTATGCTAATAAGTACTAGTAGTGGCCGTATGCTAATAAGTAGTGGCCTGACTTGTGCGTTTTTCTGTGGTGCAGTACTGGACACTGCTGGACAGGAGGAGTTCAGCGCCATGCGGGAACAGTACATGCGGACGGGCGACGGTTTCCTGTTGGTCTACTCCGTCACAGACAAGGCCAGCTACGAGCACATCACCCAGTTTCACACCCAGATCCTCAGAGTCAAGGACAGGTTTGTTTGTTTGTTTTTGTTTGTGCCTTTATTTATCGAAATTGCTCTATTCGGCCTTCAAGGCTGTTTTTCATGGAAGTCGAGTTTGGAGGGGAAGCAAGGGGTCATTTAGAAATGTAACAAATGCTTGTTCAAGATGAATAAGTTCAGCTTGCACCACACATGGTGGCGCCTATAGCAGTGCCCATCTCTGATTTGAAGCCCTTGGGCCACACAGCTTTGTGCAAATCACTACAGCAGGGGTGCACTGTTGAATACACCATATTTGTTTCTAAGCAGAAAGGAGTAAGGGAAAGGATAATGGTGAAGTAGAAAAAACAATTGTGTATTTTTTTCCGAAAAGTTATTTGATGATGATACTAAGTACTACTACTACTCAAGTTTATTGATTCTTCTTTTAATTTTCACTTAGGAAGCACTGACTGCTTCATAATTTTATGTTTGTGACATTCCTTTCTTGGCACAAGTAGCTAGGAAATTGTTTTTTCTTCTGTCTGTTACTATCAGTGATTTTTGTATTTTCTCTTGAAGATTTTCCAGGGTGGGTACCTATATGTGAGTACCGCTCACGTGTGTAGGTGTTCCATCTGTATCTGTCTTGTCAGTGCTACCATCTCTACCTTAAACATCACAGGAATTTTTGGCGACACTTCTGGGGCAGAGCCTGCTTTGTAGAATTGGGCTTGGTTTGGAAATACATTCATTTATGCAAGAGAGTCTACAAATGCATTTCCTAGGGAATTCGTTTTTGACAACACCTCAGGGGGTGGTGCAAACACATAGCAGCTTTGGGCATACGAAAAGGGCTATTTTTTTAACTGTTAGTCTTGGTTTATTTCTATTGTGTGGCTCTGATAAATTTCTGGTAATCTAAATGGTTTGCTTATGGCCAACTAAAGGTCAAAGGTTAGAAAATGATTGAAATGAAATAAAGATAAATGTTCCTCATCGTATTGTTTTCAGTTTGATAATTGAACTTTTTTGGCTGTACATTTTTGTCTATGGTTTTGTGTTGCTAAAATTGAGGCTACCTTGTTCCATAGGGACTCCTATCCCATGATCCTCGTGGCCAACAAAGTGGATCTTGTTCACCAGAGAAAGGTGTCAGAGGACCAGGGTAAAGCTCAAGCCACAGAGCTAAATGTAAGTAAAACTCATGTATTCTAAATGTAAGTAAAACTACTTAAGTGTTCTATCATCAATGTAAGAAAAAACGTTCTAATTGTAGGAGAAATTTGCTCTAGATATTAGTAAAGTTGTTGTGTTTTTAATGTAGTTGTGAATGAAGAACCCGTTTTCAGGTTGATGTGGTGATTTCAGAATATGAAATGATACCCCATTCAGCAGATTGTATTATATTGGATGCGTCTTAGTTGTCAGATTTAGTAGGTTATTAAGTTGTTTTTCTGTAAAAGTTTGTGTAAGTCATTTTTTATCCATATGAAGTCAGCAGATGGCAGGTTATTGATTTTATTTGTGTGTAGACTACCCCTGTTCTTCATTATTACCTTTGCCAAGAAGGTTGTGTTTTTGATTTGTGTGTGCGTATGTGAACATGAATGGCTGAGTGGATTGTCTCGATATCTAGTATGCTAATAAGACCTCGAAATGATTAGATTTTGGGGCCATTAGCAGCTCTCTAAGGTATTGTAGCGGAATGTTTGGTTTTGATGTCTTGTTTTCATTTCAGATCCCGTACATTGAGACCAGTGCAAAGGACCCTCCCCTAAATGTGGATGCTGCCTTCCATGAAGTAGTTAGAGTCATTAGGTGAGTTGTCTACTGTGTAATGTACAGGTGTAGCAGGCCAAAGCAGACCCCTGGCTAGAATGTACCCGGGTATATTTTGGCCAGGGTGTATTCTAGTCTACTACACCTTTTGTCAATCTCTTGTATATATGTTCTTGATAGTTCTCTAAACTCATACATATACAAATGTATACTGTAAATACAGAAATGTTAGCGGGGATTTAATTTTGCGGTAGGGAGAAAATGGAGTGTTCACGGTGGTTTTGAGTTGGCGTTTGAAACTGTAGTAGAGCTTTTCACGGTGGAACAGCTTTTCACGGTGGTTTTAAGTTTGTAGTAAAGAGTTCACCGCAAAAACTGAACATAAACACACCATGAATATTTCTGCTATATAGTCATTTCAAAAAGTGTAAAATGTAATCTAAGATTCTAACCAGTTTACAAACAACAAGCAGATTGATTTTTTTTTCATTTTACACCAGTTTGAGAGTGTCATATCAGTTAAAATTAGTTTAACTCTTTGTGCTGTGGACAATATAACGTAACGGTATTATTAGATAGCTGCAATAACATCCTTCATTGAAAAACTTGTTTTCTTGTTGTTGTTTTTCCACTAGGAGACAGACACCTGACAACAAGAAAAAGAAGAAGGGTGGCAAGGGAAAACTCAAGGGCAAATGTTCTATCCTGTGATTGGTTGCTTGTGACTGGCTGCCACTTCTGATTGGTCAAACTTTCTTATACGTTGCAACACACCAAGCTGAACCAAAACTACATGTACAAGTCAACTTTGATAATTAGATTAAGCTTTGTATGCCTTCTGACCCTCTGGAAGGGTATGGAAAAGGAATTGTCAGTTATAATATACAAAACATCTAAATGCTTCCTTGTCTATGTATGTTGTAGGTAAATGTAATGGTTATAATCTGTCTAATGCATGACTTTTTTTATTCTCAAAAAAAGCAGTATTTTCTACAAGTTTCAAAGGGTTGGGCTCTATTTTTCAGTCTTCATCAGTGAATGAAAATTAACCAATGATATACAGCCATTTATTACCATATTGAGTTTGGTATTGACTACTGATTCTGATCATGTTGCATCTAATTCTGGTCATGTGACTTCATTCTGGTCATGTGACTCTTGATTCTTGTCATGTGACTCTTGATTCTAGTTATGTGACTTGATTCTGGTCATGTGACTTGATTCTGGTCATGTGACTTAATTCTGGTCATGTGACTCGATTCTGGTCATGTGACTCTTTATTTTGGTTATGTGACTCTTGATTCTGGTCATGTGATTTGATTCTGGTCATGTGACTCTTGATTCTGGTCATGTGACTCTAATTCTGGTTATGTGACTCTCCAAAGCCATACTTTTCAATGTGTGTTGGACTGAGCTGGACTTTTTTTAATTTCAAATGAACTCTTCTACATTTGAATACTAAGTATTCGAAGTGTTAAGATGTCATGCTCAAGCCTTTTTATAGGAAATGCAAACCAGCAATGCAAGCTTGCGGTATGGAAAAGTTTTTTTCTTAGATATGCAATATACATAGCTTTGATAAGTGATGCTCTAGAGATTTGATGCTTTGCTGAGAAATTGTATTCTACAATAATGTACATGTATAGATGGATGGACGCATGTTGGAAGTTGCCACTTTTGTATAAAAGATTAAGAATTGTGATTTTCACGAATTTTTTTACCAATGTTCAGTATTGAATGAAGCAAGATACTGTTAATTCATTTATTTTTTGCTGGAATTGAATTTTGCCATATTTTAATTAAGTTTACGGGCAAAATACTGTAGCATAAAATTGCATATTTGGGGTGTTATAATTTCGCAGTAGAGGGACACCACGAAAATAAATCTACTGCAAGAATTTTAAGACTTACAGTATGCATGAGCTTGGGCCATTTCTGATCATTTAGTTATTTTATAAATGCTGCTACTGCGAACAAAGCCACATTAGCTCGGCTGCATAGCTAGTCTTGAGTTTTATACTGTAGCTAGGGGAAGTCGCTATGCTTGTTAAATGTTATATTGCACACAGAGACAGAATTTTATACTACAATTTTTTTTCAATGGATAACGAAATTTGGGAAGAAATGTTCCATCTGCATGACATGCAAATGAGCAACAACAGCCGGGAATCGAACTCTGGATCTTTGTATCCAGAAGCAGAGTCGGTAGCCAAATGCTATTGTTCTAGCTGTGTTGACGAATAAGTGATTGAATGATATGACCTACGCACTCCGTCTTGAAATGATTATGTTATGTCATACATAACAGCTATATATTTCAATGTGCAATTAAGAATATCTATTTGTATGTGACTTTGTAATTATTTATTTTGTTGAAGTCCTTCCTTTAAAAGGTCAACTGATTTTTGAAGAAAGAAAAATGATTGCAAAATTGATTCCCATGGCATGGTGGGTACATTGTTGTATGACCACAAAGTAATTGTATTTCGAGGAAGGCATTTAAAGTACAATGTAAAGATAGTTTATGTTGGTAAATTTGTATGTATGTGCTCAAAAGCCATTTTAAACTGGCTTTCAAAACAGTTGATAACACTTCTGCTTTTAAAATTAATGATGGAATTCTTGTGTAAATGGCTTTGTACCAATTTTTAGATAGACGTTTATTTTGGGAAGATTACTGCAATATGTTGCATGTGAAAAATGTGATTTTTCATTTTTTTGGTCTGTATGTAGATTGTCTAAGGTTGCTGTGTGCTTGAGCAAATGTTTAATAAATTGTCATAACATGATGTGAAGAGATGGACTTGTTTCAGTGTGATTTGATTGTGTCTTGTTCACTTTCTTTCTTTTCCATTTGGAAATTAACATCTACTAACATAATTCCACCAGAATACATGATTCCACCGCCCTGAAAAGATACGTCCAAAGTCCAAACAGATCTCCAACCCAACGTCACCCAGTATAATTTACTCCTGTATATCTAAACTCTGCATATCTGGAGGGGGGTGCTCCACTAGAGATCTCTCAAGTCCACTGTTTTTCAAAGTGGCGGATTTATGTAATCCGGCAGATTAATGTTGATGGCGGTTGATAATCTCGAAGCAGATTTACCGGTGGGAAGTTATGTGAATGTAAACGTCTTTCAATATAAATTATGCTAATGAAACCTCATTTTCATAATTGATGATAAATGTTAGAATAGCCTTCCTTGTTGAGGTCATACTTGGGACAACTTCTGTTATTTGGATGGAGAAGATGATCCCCTGATATGATCTATAATCAATGAGAAACACTCATAATACGTCAGTCATAAAGGTTAAGATCATTTGTCGAAGGTATGAGGTCGTGGAACTCTTTTTACTTAAATCCGTCATATAATGCTCTCCAGCCATTTGCAACTTGCGCCGTACTGACCGTCTGACGGCGACTCATCCGATGATTAAATTAACCAATTGTTAGAATAAGTGACGTCATATTCCGGCATTTTCAACCCATAATGAATAGAGCTTTTCGATCTGTTTTTTCTGAAGATGATTTTTAAGGAATTTTCCAAATTCAACTATTCAAAGCTCACGAATAATAACCTTGAATTCAGCAGAAAATTCCTGGAAACGCAATAGCTCTTCTGTTTAGAAGTTAACAATACACACTACTAGATGCATGTTTTAATTTCATAAAGCTAGGTACTCATTTTCAATCTCAAGTAAGAAAATGGGTGTTAAGTGCCATCCCTTGTAATATCTAAGAATACTTCGCTAACTACTCGTACTCCAGACATGCAATGAGTTTGAACGTGATTGTAGACGTCGTCACAGCGGCATCTATCAGCTACTGTTGATACTGCAATACGATGTGCCCATAAAATCTGAAAATGACAAATCACATTAGCTTGAGAGATTACGGTGAATCTGTAGCATAATACCGTACCATAGTATCGTGACTTTTGCCTGAAAAAGACATTCTCTAAATTTCTGACTCGCTTCTTCGGATTTTTCTCCAGTGGCCTTTAATACCGTTTTAGGTCGCTAGATGACGCTGCAAGACTGTGCAATCTCGATCAAGCATGGTCCAGTGGCCTTGGTACATGGTACCATCCTAGTTTGTGCTCCCTACTCTTCAAGCAGAGGTTAGGCGCCGACTTGTTTTTGACGTCATTGAAGGCATCTTAAATCGGAATGTCTATTTTGTCTGCTTTTCTTTATGCCCGCCAACCAAAGCTGAACAAAAAGCAAATCTCAAAATCTCAAATAGACAAGCACGATAAAAATACCTACAAATATGTTCAATTTATGTCCCCAATGGTTTTTGGTGAACGCTGCCCTATACATTGATACATTGATCAAACACCTTTCCTGTGCGTTAGTTTTTTCGGGAGCTTTCAACAACGTACATTTTCTAAACAAGTTCATTGACCGCCTAAATATTGGTTTTGGTAACTATAGAATCAAAACCGATTACCAGTAATTTCGGATGGTGACGTAAAGCCGGTGGCTCCGTGTTTGAGGGAGCTTCGGGCGTAAGCCTCAAGCGTCAAACCTCTGCACGTGAAAGAACCCTACACTTGCAACTTGTAAGTCTCATGCGTCAAACCAAGGAGGTTAAATCTCCATATTCAAACTCCTTGCTCAAACCTTAAGCTTGTAAGGACCCAACGCTCAGTAGGGTGACTTCGTCATTTTAGGATGGTGACGTAAAGCCGGCGGCCCCGTGTACGCTTCGGGCGTAAGCCTCAAGCGTCAAACCTCTGCACGTAGAATAGCCCAACACACTTATCGAGAAGAGTAGGGGTGACCCTGTGTGCTTCGGCTAATTGGCCAAAAAACGCGAGCCGTGGCGAAGCCGCATTGCACTACCGTTAGTAGCTATTTGAAAAAGCATCATGCTTCACCTCTAATTTACCTTTTTTTTTACTAGGTGTGCTTGGCTGAAAAAAATCTGAAAAGGCGAGCCGTAGCGAGGGAATATGTACTGTGCGCTATCAACTATGGGAAAAGGAATAACGTTTTTGAGCATTAGGAGTTCGACCTACATTTCTGCCCGTTCACGCGGCATGTAACTCCCTCGGAAAGATGACCTCCTGGGCACGGCTGACGTCATCACTCCTTTTAAGGCAGCCTCCAAGTGCCGTGCTGACGTCACCAAGGGACGCGCTCCATATATGGGAGGTCGCCTATGGTGAGTTTTGTGAACCTTGCTCGACACGTTTTGATTTAGTTTAGGCCACGTTGATTTGATTATATGGATGACATCCGCGCGCATCAATTTTTCGTCCGTTTCAGCCATATTGTAAATGGTAAACTGCAGCTGCAAAATGAGAAAATATATGTTGTAAATTTTAGAAAATTTTATATTTCGGAAAACGGATACTAATGTCATAGAATGCCAAAGTCAATTCTAAAGTCAAGGAAGAAGTTTTGAAAGAACAAAAATGAAGAGTCTATATTTCGGTATACCATACTCTGTATGATGATCCACTGTATTCTGCGGCTCGGAGGTTATATATGTTTATGTATATGTTTGGTTTTGTTCATCCTTCCTGATCAGGTAGATTTCATAATGAAGGCAACTTTTTATTTTGCCAAACATTTGTTTTATTCGCACGCTCGCATCAGTTTTTGGCTCCCCAGAGAATGGCATCCATATAATCAAATCAACATGGCCTTAGGCAAAAAAAAAAAAAATCTTCGTCAGAAAAGTGGCAAAGAAGAATCATCCACTGAATATTTTTATATTTTTTACCCGTGCTTTTGTGGATTTCTGCGCATTTCTTATCATGAGATACGAAAACGCTGACCACTAGAAAGAACGAGAAATTGCCTCCAAAGCACACACGTTATGCACTGCACTTTATCACCTTATATCTACGCCAAAAGACAATTACTCAAGCAACTGGATAAAACTAGGAAAGAACTGGAAAACCTGGTTCTCCAGTTCTTTTCTTCAGTCACTGACGCAAGATATCGCGATCGGATGCTGTCTGAAACGTCTGACTGTTTCAAAATTTTATCCAGTTGTTTGAGTAACTGTCTTTTGGCGTATCTTATTACCTGGATGTCTAACCTTCATCAACACCCCATACCTGCTTAGAGATATATAGACAGGCTCGTTATATAGACCGAGGTCAACGATATCACTAGCATAACATCCCAATCACATTTGGTTAGGCCATGTTAATTTGATTATGTGGATGACATCCTCCGGGAATCCAAAAAAAACTGATGCGAGCGTGAGAATAAAAAATGTTTGCAAAAAAAAGTAGTTATGAAGTCTACGTGATCAGGAAGGTATACCGAATAATAGATTCTACATTTTTGTTCTTTCAAATGTTCTTTGACAGGAGTCAATTTTGGCATTCTACTATATTAGGTTCCGTTTTCCGAAATATTATTTTGCCATTTACGGCATATATTTCTTATTTTGCAGCTGCTTTGTATGATTTACAGTATGACCAATTTTTCTTTTCTTTCCTTCTTTTTTACAGGTTTGCGTAACAAAACCTTTGTTGGATCCGTTGGCATGTGTGGTAGCCGCCATCTTGAATTGTGACGTCACAGGGTCACAATACCATTTTATTGGGAGGGGTGTTTTTTTGGGTCGCTAGCGTTCTCTCTATTTTTAACAAATTGGTACACAACTATCACACATTCAACAAAAAATAATTCAATCCTCAATTCATATTCATAAAAAGACCTCGTAATCGCTAAACTAACATAGCAATCCTTGAAGTATATGTAGCACAATTTTTTTTTTTTTGAATCGGACGAAAATTGATGCACGCGCGGATGTCATCCATATAATCAAATCAACATGGCCTAAGGAAGGTTCACTTACGAACAAATCGAAGGTAACACGTAATGAGGAAGACTAGATGGCGCCACAAAACTTTAATTGGGATAAAAATTATATGAGTTATTCCATTTTAATAGATAACCACGTAGGGAGCACTTAAGGAACCCACGCATTTATTTTTACGTCAATTATTATACTTACCTGTTTTCCTCCGTATTAAGATATAATCATTCACTTACTGTTTCCCACGCGTTCATTAAAAGTAACTCGTGACAATGGGCCCACGTCGGATGTGTAAAAAAAAACCCACTAATGATGTCGCCGAAAGAAAGTTAGTGCATTTTTACGACAAATGACAGTTACTCAAGCAACTGGATAACATTTCAAAATTCTATCCAGTTCGTTGAGTAATTTTCATTTGGCGTATCGTATTACCTGGATGTCTAACCTTCATAGACGTATTAGTGCCTCTTTGTTTGAATTGAAACAGAAACTAGCTGCTGGTGTACACTAAGTATGATCTCTCTAGTAATTTTACCTTCTTAATAAAGATATGACAGTATATAGTAGAGTATGGACTTTTGATCATAATCTTGTGTGTGTGTGTGTGCGTGTGTGTCTGTGTGTCTGTGTGTATGTCCGGATTTTGTAGGCAGCATAGCTCAATTAATAATTAAGAACCTCTGGATGGATTATGATGATATTTGGTATGTTAGTAGGTATTGGGAAGACAAAGGTCAACATCGATTTTGGGCCACCTGGTTTATGACCTTGTTACTGTTGTGGGATTTGACTCATTTGCAAACAACGAAAAATGAAATGTTGCATGTTTTCAATGATAAAAGATTTTTGATCTTAGTACAAATAGCATATTGATCTCGAGGGGTTTTGGACATGGGAAAATTGGAGAAATTGCACCAACTGCTACTAGATAATCAATTTCTTTCGGATACATGCTTGAGACATTAACATTGAAATGTATTTCATTTTCCACTGCATTAATTGTGCACTATTTGATCGACACCCGAGGCTTTACCGTCTATAGTAACAATGCAACATAATTAAGATATATGAATAAGACTTAGATCTAGTTATATATGTAACATCCACCACCATAATACCGCCACTGATCATGATACCGCCAAATTTGAGAAGAAAAAGAACAATGAATTTAAAAAGATACACTGGTTATGTTCAAATTTCAAAGAGATAAATTCACTCCTGTACAATACCACATGTGGTTCGGAGCTCTCAGTTTGTGCATTTCGGTAAGGCAAGTGTAGAGTCAGGTGAATGTACAATCTATCGTGCACTGGCTCTACACACCTGAAGCTATCCCGTTACCTAGCAATCGTTACCATGGTATCGGCACAACAATGAGGACGCCAAGGGGTGTCCTTTTGGATAAATGTTGTGACATTAAGATCGCCTTGATATGGATGAAACCATTGAGCTAAACGTGCGATTGATATCGAATATATAAAAGCGACAAAATGCCCGGCGGTGTGGTTGGGGTTATTGACCTCGAATTAAAAGGATATAGTCCAATGATTCTATTGGACAATATCAATTCAATCAACTCTATTTCTGTTGTGCCGCCCAATCTTTTTATACAAGGCGTTGAACCAAGCGTTTGATATTGCAAAAGCAAGAATTAAAAATGTCCGGGGGAATGGTGGCTTTGTGTTTTTTCTTCTCGACTACTTAGAATCAAAAGGTTAATGTTTCTGACGTACAATATAAAAGCTCTGGGTTCGAATCCACAGCAGTTTCGAAATACACTAGTGTTACCGTTTTTACACTGATTTTCTTGACTCAGGTGGAAATGAGTACCTAGCTTCGGTTAGGAACGTCCCTCGGATGGGACGCAGAGTGGGATGCCCCGTGTTTGAGGAGAGCCACACCTCGAGCACGTCAAAGAACCCACCACACTTATCGAAAAGTGTAGGGGTCCATTTCCGGTGTGAGTGCGAACGCGTAGACCAAACCTATCAGTATCGCTATAGCTAGCGCAACTTGTACAAACGTGGTGTGTTACGCCTTAAGGCAGTTGATGCGGTTATCTAATTCATTTGCATTTTTGAGTGTGCCTATACACATTTGTTCGGTATTTTCCGACGTGCCTCTAATACCTAACAATAGAATTACATTACCCTTCTAATACTATAGGGCTTTTTATGTTGATCGAGGACAAAAATTACTTAGTACATTACAACTACGGGTACGATGTTTTATCTGAGGATTGATTTTGAACAAATATCAATCTGATTGAAAAAGTCGAAATCAGCTGAAACTGCAGCTGAATTTTGTTATGGCGAGACGTTTCGACGGATCAGGGGAAACATAACCTTCTATGACTGCGTGGTGTTGACATTCGAGCGCTGGCTAACGCTAGCCTCTTTTGCATGCTTTCTATGTAGTGCAGGCTTCTTTTATACACCGTTTTTGATTGTAGATAGGGTTTCCGACAGACGCCAAGGACATTGATATTAGCCTGGGTGCCATCGGATCACTACGAGGCTCCTACACTCACTACTTGATTTTATTCAGGGTAGCGAAGCCCCGGTAGTAATCGGATGGCACCCAGACTACGTTAATATATGGCCTCTGAAAAACTTATTCAACCTTAATATACGTTGATGAAGGTTAGACGTCCAGGTACATGTAGTAAGATACACCAAAAATAGTTACTCAAGCAACTGGATAACATTTTTGGCGCATATTCAACCTTCTCCCTGCTGCCTCATCTGGTACAACTACAGCCTTCGTGCAAAACGGCTCTCTTAGCAGGCTAATGGTTAAGATTAATCCCCTTTCGCTTTGGATTTAGGCTGGACGGTTGCCATGAATCTAACCAGGTACATTGTACATGTATCAGAAAACTGTTATACAACCAGCAAAATTTGCCCCTGAAAATTCACGAAATAGCGTTTCAGGGGGTCATGATTTCAAGATTTTGCCATGTTGTGCTGCCGGCAAAAAATATGTCGGGAGGGCTCGAAGGCGTCGCACCCCAAAATTCAAGCTGAAACCTTCTGTATTTTTTCACATATAGAGATGTCATTAAACTAAGCTTACTTTACCAGCACAACTTGCGTCACAGCACGTGATAAGCAACAACAAAAAATCCAGCCACGAAGCCTTCTATTAAAGGTGGCTACAGTAGAAGCCAGTTAATTGCACAGCGGATTATTGCTTATCTTGCACATATCAAAGATACAACAGCTAAAAGTGAAAACAATAATTGAATCATAATATAAATGTCCTAGGGTGGCCGAAAGCTTACAAGCTTATACGTTGGCCACCATAAGATTACAGCATAAATGCAATAAAGAAAATTAAGCAATAGATATTACACAATATGAAAATATCAATTCAAAGAATGGATCTAAACATAAATGGAAATAAACGTAGACATAAAGATTAACACAGAAGTTAATAACTAATCATACAAAATGATAGAGCACCAAAATTCCAAGGTCATAATACAAGGGAAGTTTAATAAGTAACCAAGATTACAGCACACTTCTGCCAATGTATCTATTAAACACGTTCTCAATCATGACGAGATATAATAATCATATATAGGAATATTAATGACTTCCAGCCATGAAGCGTCGTGCTAATGACAGATGATACCGTAAATACAGAAATGTTCGCGTGGATTTAATTTCGCGGTAGGGAGAAAATGGATTGGTTTTGAGTTCGCGTTTGAAACAATAGTAGCTCTACAGTCACACAATGGAACAGCTTTTCGCGGTGGTTTTGAGTTCGCTGTAAAGAGTTCACTGCGAAAACTGCGAACATAAAACCACCGCGAATATTTCTGTATTTACAGTAGCTCTGTGATGTTGCCGCCTTCTCCCCCGGTGCCAGTGAGTGGGCGGGTTGTAGCAAGGAGAAGCCGCTATCTTCAGGCAATAATATTCCTCAGGTAGGTAGAAAAAATAAATTAAACTTGATATTTGAGGAAAGCCACACCTCGAGCACGTTATAGAACCCAACACAACAATTCGAAAAGTGTACGGGTCCTTCCCAGAGCTAGAGATAGTGAGTGGTTCAAATAAATCGAGGGGAAGACGCTATCTTTGAGGCTATAATATTCCTCAGGTAAGTAGAAAAATAAATCAAATATGTTTGAGGAAAGCCACACCTCGATCACGTTATAGAACCCAACACAACTTATCGAAAAGTGTTAGGGTCCTTCCCAGAGGTAGAGCTTGTGAGTGGATCAAATAAAGCGAGGGGAAGCTGCTATCTATATATTTGAGGAGAGCCACTGCACTTCGAGCACGTTAAAGAACCCACCATAACTTATCGAAAAGTGAAGGGGTCCTTCCCAGGGTGAGTGGATCAAATAAATCTGTCCAAATATAATGAAGCTTGTACTGTTTATTAGTACGAACCTGGTGTGTTATGAGGCAGTTTAGCGGGTATGCAGTACAAAGAAATTTAAGTTCTTTTCATACATTACATACGCATTGCTAATGTCTGATCGTTGTTTCATATTTTTTCAAAATATTGATTTTTTCATAGAAAAAATTGTATTTAAGATCATCGTTTTATTTGTATCATTGATGCCATGTTTTGATCCAGAGAACCGGACCAGACCCCTGTCCACCTACCATATATCATGTTCGCAGCGAAAACTCACAATTCCCGTTGCCGCATTGGTACGTAACTTGGTATATCGCTAGCTAGGTTGCGTGTGGTGATGCACGTTGTCTATTTTACAATGTAACAGTGACTATACGATCATAGCAAGTAGAAAATCTTCGTACCCCGTATCTGCCTGAAGTATTGCAGTCAAGCGTAACGGGTTATAACATGGTCGCTATGGCAAAACAGTGGCCCTTGCCATTAATTATAGGGGTGCAGTTACGATATTGTATTGACGATTAAAGTAGTTACAGTGTAAAAGAGACATTGTGCATCACCACGCCGAACCAGGCAAACGATATGCCAAGTTACACACCAGTGCGACCACGGGATCGTGAGTTATAGCTGCGAACGCGCAAACAAAAGCACTTCCAATACTCCCAGAAGGAGGTATTCCTCCTTTCCGGAGTAATGAGTTATTTCATATAGAAGTTTTGACAGGTTTTGTTGGAATGTTATACGATTCAATTCGGGACGGATATCTTGCCGATATTGGGACGCGAATTCAACAGGGTAGTGCACTCTGGGTACAGTTCGTGGGCGGGTGCTGATATTACCGGGAAAGCTTACGGTGTTAGTTGCCATGACAACGCTGACGTATTTTCTGCCAGCGAAGCGATTTTGACCTTTCTGCAGCGAAGCCCTCGCAGAATTGCTGTCGCTCTGTCCGGCTTTGCAAAATAACAACGCGCTTCTTTTCAAGGCAAAGGGCGTACAGAGCAAACGGGTTCTTTCTTCAACTACAAAGCTCTATTTGTAGATGAAAAGATGTAAATATTATGTACGTTGCACGTTGCCTGCTTAAGGTAATGTCAACCTTAAGCCTAAATGTATTTTCAGTTCCTCGCATTGTGATTTATATCGCCTGCGGGCAAATTGTTTTTTTTTTCACCCCCAGAAAAATATGACGAAGTCCAACAAGTTTAGATGTTGATCTCATATTCAGATTAGGATCCCGTTAATATCAGGATTCGCAAATCGGGATTCATCTGGGCCCTTCTTATGACAGCGTCACATTTTCGAACCGGGCTGCGAACGAAAAGTAAACGTCTCTATCATTAATAGATAATCGAGAACTTGATGTACACAAATAATGCTCATGACTAACTTCTTAAACTTTTGTGTGTCTTTTTGTCTTTTATATCCGGCTAGAGAGGGTTGGGTGATAACCGGATCGGCTAAACCCGACTCCAAGTACTCTCTAATCAGAGGTTTGGCTCCTGCTGGTTTTTGACGTGTTTTAGGCGTTTTTTTTTGGCAGGCTTTATATTTTGTCGCCAGTCAACCAAGCAAAGTCAAGCCAAAATATAAAGCCCGAAAAAAACACCCATGTCAAAAACAGCCGGAGCCGAACCTCTGCTTGGAGAGTAGACTCCAATTTTAGACTGAAATTAGCGTAAAGGGTTGTCCGGATGCCCCATGCAGAACCTCAATATTATGGGGTTAGGCTGCTCCCGCTTTGGCACTCTCCTTGTGGAATCTGAGGCCTCTTCCTTTATGATCATCTCATTTGCATATATTTGATCAGCCGATTAATCAAATAACGCCGACGCGTGGCAACGGCCGGCAAATCACTTCTTGGAAACGTAGGTGGTGACGTCAACGGCGCGCTGTGACGTCATAGCCCAAATGTCAGCATTTATAACTGAAGTGGTATATGGGTGTTCTCCAAGCAGAGGTCGGGGGGCTAGGAGTGGCTGCAATTTTTATTTCTGTCTCCCTTCACAAAGACGTAAAAATCGCGACCACTCCTAGCAGCCCAACCGATACCTCTGCTTGGAGAATAGTACTATGGGCAATCTTCTACGAAAGACCAAAGCGACAAGGAGAGACAGCTTCCGTCCATTTCCAACCGCCCCGAGGCATGATTCCAACCGCCCCGAGGCATGATTCCAACCGCGCCGCAGCTCAACTTCCAACCAATCAAGGAGATGTAACGTTAGAAATTAAAAATCGGAACGTTTCTCAAGCGGTTTCCGAAACCATGAGTTTGAGAAACTTTACGTGTTTGTCTCAACTTACTACGTCGACTTGGAGAGTATACTTGGCACGTTTCGAGTTCATTGTACCTTGCCAAAACTATAATGCAAGGGACCATCCAGAAAAGAAGAAAGATGGGTAGGCAACGGAAAATATGGGATCCGGAGGATAATATCAGAGAATAATAGGTGAAACAAGAAAAGAAAACCGAGATGATGTACTAAGATAATAGTCAAACAGTTACCGTGAAGCGAAGGTTTTCAGCGCTCATTGTTTGTATAGTGCATCAAATCTTGCCTATCGTTTGCATCTAGTTTATTTTGAGATTAGCACTGTATAGATATTTCATCGGATCCCATTGCAAGGTGAGAACGCGGAGCTCTATGCGTAAACAGCGCAGGAGGCAAATAAAAAACAGCATACCGTCTGACAACTCGTATACATTCTGTATCCGGCCCTTTCCTTGGCTATGTTATCATGGCAATGAGGACGTCAATTACTTGTCCATGAAAACCATTTAGCGCCATTTCTTAACCTCGTGGTTGCTTTATTCAAAGTACATGTATATACCAAATGTGCCTTTTGAGTTTAGTTGGCTTTTTGTCTATGGACAATTTAATATTTCTTTGTATATAACCTTGCATAGTATGTTGAGAGTCCATGGCCTATAAAGTGCTAAGCCTAAGGGCTCTACAACAGCGATACAACAACGTTCTTCACAAGAAGTACGCTTGGGGGGTGGGGCGGCTAATAGTTGCCTACATGTTGCATCATCTTAATTGCCTCCAAGGTAGGCTAATATTACGTTTTATATTGCCTTTTTTTCTGCTGATAACAATAATGATAATAAAAGATCTTTATTGTGCATTAATTCATGACTCGAAGGCCTAGTATCAGGTCGTCTATCGTACGACTTGACAAACATATAACAGCTTATACAGGAAAGTATCGACAACAATAAACGAATTAAACATGCATTACCAAGTAGACAAATGTGTTGTATAAGCTAACTGAGATAGCGTACTGTTTTCTATCAGAACACAAGCAGTCAGAAAGCAGTTTGTTATCCAGCACAACGAAAACGTTGGGTCCTGGGTTGAGTTAGTGACGCCATATGCATGGTGATTATTATGGTTCACTAAAATATCAACTGACCGGTCAGTCTAGGTGACTGCATGACTATTTGACCTTTCAAAATTGGCGCCAAGCAGATGTATGGTCACGATGAGACAAACTGTTTCCAATGAAGAAATTGGACTCTCCGGAATCTTCGGCTGAGTCGCTCAGTCTTCTTCAGCTGTAAGAAAAAAATTACTTAAGAAAGAAATTCTTAACTCGTGGACAAGATGTTTTTCTTAAACACGGAAAGTTTTCTCCTTTTAAGCATTTCTGTGTATAATAAGAAACAAGAAAAATAAGAAAATGCGTTTTTGGTAGTGTAATCGGTCGACTTTTCTGTGTAGTGTAACGTTCTGTCACAAAAGCCTGTCTGAGCTGAAAATATTATGATTCTCTACCCCAACATCTGCTTGGAGATTTTTCATCCGAGCGGATAGTGACTTTGACCCACTCATGACGTCACATGCATCCCGAAGTTCATTGCGCGACAGGAAAGTGGGGCAAATTCCTCATGCATACCAATCAGATACGACCAAAATATTCAGTCAGTGTATTTCTTTTGGCTTTGCTGGATAATTGTGTTAAACATTCAAAGCACGAAATAATTAATATTTACGACTTTGAAAGACATGCCTTTGGAAGCGATCCATTAAGATTTGAGTGACAGCTTGTAGACCCGTCCGACAGGTCTTTCACCAATTTGATAACGCAATATTATTAGTATGCACATAACGTTATTACTTGTGCTATTAGAAGCATCTTTATCTGCCCTGAGGCGTCACGGGAGCAAACTAGGAGATAGTGGCGTCTATTTTTGACACGGGTCCAACAAGCCACACCAAGAAGGATCGTGGGAGTGTAACCCACAAGCTAGATCTTTGTTATAGCCTGTATTTACACAAGCTCTCGGCCGGAGGTTACTGACCCCCAACTGGCGGTTACAGGACCGGCTGGCCACTAGGAGCGCGATTCGTCAGGCTAGATCTTTGTTAGCCTCTACCAGGCTCCAGAGGGTCGCTGGAGAAATCTTAGAAACTGGCCAAATAGACGGATAACATGCCAGAGAAGTTAGTCCGCCATAGGATGGGATATTGGGCCCTCTTTCCGTAGCCGACTCCCTTAGCATACTATTCACTCTATTTGGCCAATTTCTCCTTTTTTTCCAGCAATCCGCGGGGCCTGGTAGGGTCTAGATCTCAGCTGTGGCGAGCCTCATTTCTGCCATCCAGGTTAAGACCCTAGATTAGGTTCGATACTCGGCTCTTCAAGCAGTTTATGGTTTTGCTCAGCATTATTGTTTCTAGGCTTATTGTACGCCCGTTTAGTGGTCGCGTTTTTCCATTCCTGGAACTTAGTGGAAGAATCAAATTTCACATTACGTTTGTGAATATTAGTCATCCAGGAGATTAGGGAATAAAATTTTAATTCAATCAATACCGCTGGATTACAAAAAGGAAATGCTGTAAATGCAGAAATGTTAGCGATGGTTTTATAGACGTTTCAGTGAAAGAAAAACAAAACAAAAACATGTAAAGCAGATAAAAGATTTTGGATGGACATCTGAAAATATGCCGATGATATTTTCATATTGTAATTGAAATTTTATTAAAGTAGTGCGGCGCAGTCTATAGTGATACAAACGGATTTTTCCAATGTGTCTTTCCATAAAGCCAACGTCATCATCATCATCATCATCATTATCATCATCATCATCATCATTATCATCATCGTCGTCGTCGTCGTCGTCGTCGTCGTCATCCGTGATGCACTCCTGTATATCATAACTGTACAAACCTCAGGGGCACTGCACTAGAGATTTCTCAAAGCCACTGTTGTCAAATTGGCGGACTTATGTAACCAAGGACATTACAACCCGGCGGATTAATGTTAATGGGCGTGCTGCACTAGAAATTTCTCAAACTCACCGTTTTTGAAATTGGCGGAATTATGTAACCCAGCGGATAAATGTTAATTGAGGTTACCCTCCTACAAGAGGTTATACACAAAGATCATAGCGTACTACTTATCTGGCAACCTAAATGGGACCGAGCCGCGTCTATTTTTAGCACGTCGACCTTCACGCTGATTGGCCCGGGCGGGTCACGTGAGCCAGTCTCTTTTCTAAACAAAGGTGTTTGAATGTGGGCAAGATGGCGGAGGCTGTGTCGGAGCTACGGTGATATCCCGCAGAAATCCTGCCGTACCGCACCTCACGCAACCTTGACGGACACGACAAGCCTGCCGATCGGTTCTCAACATCACCACCTCCGTCGGTAAGTCGTAATTTTCACGGTGGCTAGTCCGTGTGGGCTGTATTTGTTGATTTTTTGTATGTACACACACACCCGGGTACCTGGGTTGAGAGGAAAGACTTGTGACTGCGAGTCTGCGAACAGTCCGGGTTTTTGCGTAGGTGACCTGCCTACTAAACAGCTTGTGCGGTCTTCCTTCCACCCTGGCAGCTCTATACAATCTCTCCATGGTGTTAAACAACACAGACCGCACCAAAAATAGCTGTAAAGACCTGCGATCGTTGCGATTTTTAAACATTTAAAATCCGCCATGAAAAAGAGGGGTTTTTCAGGAGGTGTGGCAAAGAAGCCGGGTGGGAAAAAAAAAAATAAATCTGGACGATTTTTTTTCTTCTTTCCCCCTCTCAATGGGAATAGACAAGTACCGATCTATACACACGAATGATCGAACGGACGGGGTGCTAAAAATACCCCAGTGACTGTAGTCATTGATGTTTTTAGGACGGAGGAGAAGAAAGATGTGTTGATGTGTGCCAAGGCGCTGATCAAAGTGGCTGTAGGTCATCGGGTTCGATTCCCAGACAACCTTAACTGTCTTGTTGTAGTCTTAAGGAACGGATGATCATGAGTATTTGCAGTCCCAAACTGACAACAACACATTTGACTAGAAGGAAAACTGCTTCTTGGCCGGTTTTCTTAAGGTTTTTAGTCGAAAATTGACATGTCTTAAGTATTTACTTCTTTTCTTGGCCGACATCATTATTCTAGTATCAAGCCAGCAGACAGCTTGAAAATGTCACTCAGAATTAAATAATTCAGTATGAGAAAAAACCCCAAGATATCGCTGTCTGAATTCGGTTGATTTCTATTCTGTCGTTGAAAATTGACGAATCTTAAGTATTTTTTACTTTTTCTCTGGATTTTGATAACATTTAGGCACTCAGAAATATTTGGCAGCTCAAAAATGTCACTTTAAGATTTAAATAATTCAGTATGAGAAGAAAGTCAAGATATCGTTATTAGACATCTGGTTGGTTTTTCTATTCTGTCGTTGAAAAGTGACGAATCTTAAGTATTTTTACTTTTTCTCTGGATTTTGAGAGGCACCCCGAAATATTTGTCAGTCCAGGTTTAGTAACTTGATAGGGAAAATAAAAGACACATAAACATCACACATTCAAAGTGACTAATACAGATTGATTTGCAGATGGTATCTAATGCAGATGCTATCTAATGCAGATGCTATCCAATGCAGATGCTATCTAAATCTAATGCTATCTTAGGGACAGAGGATGTTGGGATTTGTTATGCAAGATTAAATCATGGGAACAGTGAATATTGTTTATGAATATTTGCAGTTTGAATATCATAATTTGATTTTGAAGTGTGGTATGTGGTATATATGTACTTGTAAGTGAACTGTAGCTTTTTCTTGAGGTCATGTGGATTATGGTCAACATTAGAGTTACAGATTTTTTTCTTCACAGACTCTTTAATCATTTTAATGATCTGCTTAAATTCTGCACAACAAGTGCAGGATATGTATGTGTGGTTTCTCGGAATGTTTCCTGTGGTTGTCAAACTTTTCTCAGAAGATGGCAGCTGTCTAGCCTCTCCAAGGCTCCTTTGGATTGTTTGTTTGTTTGTTTTGCATAAACTTAAAACCACCTTTAGACTTAACTCACCAGTTTTGTACAGTATGTACAACTACAAGCTGTGTTAGACCAGACTGTAAGGTTTGATCCTACTCCTGGCTTTGATATTATGTAGTCATTGACACCCGATTCTCTATTGGTAAACATCTAGTTAGGTGGCAGGGAGAAGTTTAATGTGCTCAAGGCTTTCCTCCAACACGGGACCTCTGGCTTTACGTCTCATCCAAGAGGACATCCCTAACTGAAGCTATGTACTCAATTTCACCCGAGACAAGTGAGAAAATAGGCATTAAGATTTAGTGCCTTTCCCAATGGCACAGCATCCGACATACTAAGGTAGTTAAAAGATAAAAATATTGGCCAAAAATTGAGAACAATTTTTGTTACCGACATGTTACTTCATAGTCGGCTTACTGTAAATGTATCTAAATTTGCATGGTTTTTATTTTGCGCTAAGGCAAAAATGGAGTATTCGTGGTGGTTTTAAGTTAGCGGCAGCGCTATAGTCACATACTGCTACAGTATTAGACAAAATGTTTGCGGTGGGTTTAAGTTCGCGGTGAAACGGTCGCCGTAAAACCACCCTGCATTTACATAATCCCTCTTGTAAATTATTCTCTTTTACTTGGGGCAAATTTTTCACAATAGTTTTCAGTAACCCAAGGGGTCTATCAATGATGATTCAGGTACTTCGACTACTGGGATCACACCAGGAAATTGCTGTGTGATGTGGTTTTGCAGGAAATAAAAAAGTGTGTGTGGGTGTGTGGATGCCCCCATGGACGCTGATATGAATTGAAATGAATGTATCACGACTGACCCCTTACGCCCCCTCCTTCTTTTCATGTCAGTAAGGTAGACTCACGACTGTCTCAGTGTCCGTATTATCTTCCCTTTGAATCCACGTTTCGAGATAGCGTCGTGTTAGAAAGAGGATATATAATATCCGCCCAACATTAAGTATTAGCCTCGGGCATTACACATTCATACTGGATATGCGTAATGTAGCGTATGTCAATAAGAATAAGTACAGTAACTGTACATACTAATCTGATTAAAGAGCGCATTGTTGGTTCAATAGGTGAGTCATGATATTAGCATTAAAGGTGTACGGTGTATGATTTTTGGCGGCAAAATTTGAAATAATCTGGATATCAAAATATTCATGTTTTTGATGTTTTGAGTCAGTATTTAGCACATTTTTGTCATGGCTGTATTCCATATTTCCTGAGTTAACGAACAACTTGCATAAACGATCGACGCCAGAGTCCCTTAATTTTTGGTGGTACCAATAAATACATGCTAGTTTGATGTAAACAAAGCGGTGTCTACTCTACATGTTTTTGTGATGCAATGGTATTACATTTTCACTTCTTGAATATTTCTGGGGTTTTGAAAACTTGCCATGTAAAAAATGACCAGAAAATTGACTTCAAACATTGTCATATAAAACTTACATTGCATAACTTTAAGCCTTTGTCAAAGGTTTTGAAATTTTTGCTTAGTAAGTCTTTGTTCCTTATTAACATTTGCCATTCTTCAAAGTATGCCTGAAGATATACCAATGAATGATTGATCTGCCATTATTGATTTGCATATGGTGACTCAGCAAGGTTTGAAATATAATCAAATTACCTTCAAAGCAACCCTTGGGGGGGAAATTTAGGTTGCCCAGTGCAACCTGTGTGTGTTACTTCCGTTCATGATGCAAGAATCAAAATAGTTTGATTCGTTTTGGCTACAATGCGACATGAAACGGTTTGCATTTTGCTTCCAGGATGCAAACTTGCACTGATGCTCACAATTGCCTTTTCACATGTAAAAAGCACATGGTAATGCGATCTCTTTCGCTGTCTGTTGTGATCATGCACAGTCTTGTAAGTTGTACTTCTGTCGCAGAGCCTTCTTGGTCTTCGATCGACACTGTCCTGTTGAAGTCACGTTCCTTCATGGCCTTAGAAATTTCTTCGAACACATCTTAGTTCCGATATACGCCACAAAGAGTTTCAGAATAAAACGGAACAAACCCAAAATGGAGCGTTCATGTTCACAAATAATTTATCCTGTCGAAACGGTTGTAACGGTTTTGATTTTTTGCATCATGAGGCCTTATAGTTATACATGCATCCGGGCAAAGTCTCAAAATGATCAGTATCATTACACTAGTGCGTAATATAAGTGTTGATATTACATAACATAATATCCTGTTATCATGTTGCATTGTTATACAATGACCATAAGTATCACTATCATGATCAGTATTAGAGATGTATGTATATAAATCATAATGAAAAAGGTTTGGGTATGTTTCTTGAAAGTTGAAAACATCTTTTTTTTAGTCTGAAAAAATAAACAAACCTAGGATTGTCATGATGCAGCCTTCATTTGCACTTGGCTGCCTTATGATATTTATATTTTGATGCATATAAATTTATATAATCTAAAAAAAAGACTAATCCATCAACTTGTTTAACTATATGTTAGGGAAATATGATTGTTAATATTATTCTAAAATTGTCTTCGTGAAATTTTCTCCTGTTAAATTTTGTTTACACTTTTTTATTCTTGATAAGTTGGCATTTGGGCAAACATCAAAAGACTATTTAAGTTGCCTTGAAAAGAGAGTTTCTGTATAAAGCTACTGGAACTAGAACAAGCTCTGTTTGTGGACTAAAATATTCAATCCATCCATCAATGGCCTTTATTTAGACCGTGTCGCTATATTGGCCTGAGTTGACCTCTACGGAAGCCAGTCAAAGGTTAACACAATACAAACTGAATCATACAAAAGTACATGAATATTACATGGTACTATAAGTCTTGTGATTTAAGTCTGGGTTTGAGTCTTGTATTGTATCTTAGATCAAATTTGATGTTATAATATAAGACTTACGCTTAACTGGCAAAAATAATGGTCACTGTGAAAATTTTTTAATATGTGTTTGGCCTATATTCTTTTTATATAATGATAAATATGTTTTAAAGATGTGAAATTATTGTGGATAAAATCCTGTATGTAAGTAATTTTACCAAGCACAGTCTGTGTCAGTCTTGTATTTACTATCTTTGGATTGTATCATTCTTATTTTGTTTAAATTTTTAGTGTAGTGGTCTGTAACTGTGCCATTTGTCACATCTCGTTCAAAAGTCCGTGGAGCCAATGGCCCGATTCCGCACCCGGGACTGGACACGACTGGAAAAGAGTCGCCTCGATATCGTATCTTCAGAAGGGGACGTAAAGCCTGTGGCTGGTATATGAGGGAGCTTGAGCGTTAGAATCAGGCATCAAATTTTGCATGTAAAAGAACCCAACACACTTATAGAAAAAGAGAATGGATGACCTGGTGTTCTTGGCCAAAAACGCGAGCCGTAGTGAAGCCACATTGCACTATCACTAGCTACTTGGAAAAACATGCTTCACCTCAATTGAGGACAACTCTTTCAGTACAGTGCCTTTACCATATGCAATTGTGTCTATAGTTTTAGATTGACTATTTCAATAGGCTGGCATAACTGGTTACAATATGTGATGTTAATATTTTGTAATGCCAGAATGGGATATCATAATATAGTTTTTAAAGGTTGTTATTTACTGTAAATGCAGAAATGTTCACAGTGGTTTTATGTTTGCGGTTTTTGCAGTGAACTCTTTACCGCAAACTCAAAACCACCGCGAAAAGCTTTTCCATTGTGTGACGGTAGCCCTATACTATTGTAAACTCAAAACCACAGCGAACACTCAATTTTCTCCCTACCGCAAAATTAAATGCCCGCAAACATTTCTGCATTCACAGTATCCTTATCAGGTCAATACTATAGCTACCCTATTCCCTGGGAAGTTTTGAGGCCTGTGTGAAGCTAAGGGACTCTTGTAACTAGGTTTAACTCCTTGAGGGGGATTAGCATTTCCTTGCAGGCTCTTGAATAAGAATAGAAAAGTGGTGTTGCACGGACTCAAGGCACAACAGCATTGTACTTGTACTAAGTTGTAGTACTAGTACACTGGCAAATTTAAATTTGTTGCTAAAAATTTGGTGAGTTTACGTGTGTTAGAACAACATTGAGGTGTTTTGGTTAACAACATAGATGAACTAAAATGTTGATTTAAAAAAACCCTGTGCTACATAGTTTGAAAACAAAGATGTTAGGTGATATGTTTTTGGGAAATTCTAACAAAATATGGAAAATCTGCCAGTGTGTTAGTTTCTATAAAGACGCAATAGTATGATTCCTTGGTTGTCGGTTTTTGCAGGAAAAGTTATGGCTATCAAAAATCAAAATCACACCCCTGTCCCAGTAGTTCAGTCCAGTCAAAAGAAAGGCCAGATCGTCTTATTTTGGGTCGTGGGGGTGGGGCAGATTATTAATAATAGGATGAAGCATGGCAAAAGTCATAAATTTTGGCTAGATTCAAAATCTTAAAATCTCCCCTTTCCCCATGGTAGAAAACTGGACTTCACTTAATAAGATTTCCCCAATAAGAAATTCCTTTAAAAAAATAACTCAAAAATCAATCGTGGGTTACCCACTGACTAAGTCGGCCCCACCGCCGAACTTCGAAAAGTAGTCCAGCCCCTTGTGAGGAATGTTGTATAAATACATATTAATGAGTTATGTAAGCTGTTTTTTGTCCGTTCGTTCACCTTGTTTTGTGCTACATGTAGTTCACGTAGACAGGAAGTCGTATGGTATTTTTAGCTGCATAATCTGCCCAGTGCATGTTATGATTGTATGAAAACTATAGTACTCATTCACAATCTTCAATTTTTTGCCAAAACATAGAAAATTGAAGCCAGTTGACTTTCTCCCTACTGAAATTGAGATAGTTATGTGACTCGGTGGTAGAATTATTATAAGGTTATTAATATTAGGAGCCAGTGTGAAGCTGTATTTACTTGATAGAGATTTGGACTGTACTGACAGGACTCAAAATACAAAATTTTGGGTCAACTTGCACGGGTACATATGAAAATGAAATTACTTGCACCAAAAAGAAATTACTTGCGCAACCAACTTTTTGCATATTCGGGAAAGTATGTTGCCCCTATTCTTCAAGATTGTGGCTTTTAAATTGCTTGGTTCAGGGCTACGAAATTTGTCCCAAACTCATAAAAATGGATTTAATATAAGTTCAAAAGGGGTACAAACTGTTGCTAATGCTAGCGTAATTTGTTTGAGCATTGATTCTTAATTTAGAGTGAAAATTTACGTGAGTAAAAGTGGATAAATTTCTACTGATGGTAACTTTCACCAGTGAAGGTCTTCTTGAAAGTACATGCACAGCTCCAATTTTACGTGCGCAAACTTGCACATGCAAGTGTTATTTCTAGTCCTGTATTGAGTGGGACTTTGCTAAAAAAAAGGATTTGCTATTTTCTAAGTGACACTCAGTTGTATGCCTGCATCCAGTTGTTACAAATACTCCTGTTATGCATACATGGTTGTGCAGCAAGGACAATTGCATCTGAAATGTGCCGTGTTACATTTAATGTGACTACTTTTGTATTATAACATCAGTGCTCTAAATACTGGATACAGAATTATTCACATCTAAATGTTACTGTACTTTTTTATTATAACGTCAATTCTCTCATAAAGTAAGGTAAAGATAAAGCGGTCGAACCTCAGACTGAGAACGAAGCATGACGCTTTTTTCGATAGCTAGTAGTGCAATTCGGCTTTGCTACGGCTCGCGTTAGTACAATGACTCAAATTGCACTCTTTCTTTATTGAAGCAAAATTGTTTTCATAGAAATAATTGTTCATGATTATAATTTTCGTAGAAAAAGATGTTCTAATTATGATTTTTTGGAGCGAAAATTTCTTCTGGTCAATTAGTCTGCATTTTTCTCAGAACGAATTGATTCTAAAGAAGAATGTTCGAAATGACATTCTTTCTCATTGAGGAAGATGCCTACGGCATTTTTAGTCCCTGGTGGCGCAAGGCGCTGCTTGCACTATGGTTCGAGTGACCTCTATGCCCTAACGTGCCTAGAAGGCACAATTTGTCTAAATTTACCACACGTTTCAGGCCTCTAAATTCTTTTTTGGAAAAAGGTGCACTGGTGCACCCAACCCAAAAAATTAGGTGCACAGAAAGAATTTTTGGTGCACAAAGTAAAATCAGGTTGAATGTCAGTTAACGCTACTGCCTCTCTAAAGAAATTTCAAGCAAACAATACATCAAATAAAGTATAACAAAAGGTTATATTGCTTTTTCTGATACTTACATTTCAAGAATATTCTGTATACTAGTTTACAAGAGTACCTTTACCCTATAGAGTACAAAGATATCTAGGTGCACTGGTGCACCCACAGTCAAAACTTAGGTGCAGAGCTTCAATTTTGGGTGCACACAGGTGCACATGCACCCAATATTTCGAGCCCCGCGTTTCTTTAGAAATCCATATGAGGACAAAAAAAACCTTTTCTTTGCTTTTAGGTGGATGATATCCGTGTGGTACGTAGTTCGAGCCACTGTTTAGATTGAATTGTTAATAGAATGTAACTACATGTAGTTAGGGTTATATCGGTATTGTTATTTTACCATATGGAGTGGAATGTTGTTTTTTGGTTGTCTGTTTGTGTATCCGTGTTTATTTGAACATTTGTTTATTCTTGAGAAGCTCAAATTGGCCTGCAGGCCGCTTTTCATTGAGGTCATGAGGGAAGAGGTAAGGGCCAGGCAAAATATATAACAAAGATACGGTTTACATGATATGTCACATTTTGTGTTTGTGAACATGATTCCCTATGTATACAATGTAGCACTACCATGGATCCTACAAGTGTGCTGCTATGGTTTTGTCTTTGGGACAGAAGGGTTGCAAAGAAGTATGGGTAAGGGGGTGAGGTCTGCCATCCGTACATGATTGCCTTGTTTGGATGGTACTTTTTTACTAGACCTATCTCTGTATTTAAGAACACCATAAAGGATTATTGAATTGTATACCACTGTAAATGCAGAAATGTTTGCGGTGGTTTTATGTAGCGTTACCATTGTCTCAAATGCGAATTTAAAACCACCGCGAACACTCTATTTTCTCCCTAACGAACTTAAATGCATTTGCAGTAATAGTGCAAACTGTTTTGACAAGTTTGTTTTGACAAGTTGTATTAATTGTTTTAAATACAACTTCCTTATAAATGTGTGCCATCTTTCTGTTATTATCTGGGTGGGCTGTACCATTTTGAGTCCTCAGAAAGGGGTGGTGAGAAAGATATTTTCCCATAACATAAGAAAATGGAATAGTCCTAGCTCAGGATAGTATATAAATATACGCAATGTAATGTCCTTGTCGTAAACAATATATAGTCCTTGGTCTTACAGTATGTATCCTTTTTTTTCAATGCCAGTATGTACTCAAAATATTGATGAAAAGAAGGGGGGGGGCATTTGTACGTGTTTCCTGTAAATGACATTTCAACATGAATAGCTTTTGTTTTGAAGTTGTTTTTGCCGTGGACAGGAAGTTGATGTGTTGTTTAACCTCTCCCCCAGATAAAGTGTCGGCAAATAAGATAACATGTCTATTTGTAACTCAAGAAGAACAATCGCAAACATACGTAACTTCAAAAGAGGGAAGTCCACTTGGCTTCATACCTATGGAAGCTTGAAGGCCAGATAAACCTTGGATAAACCAAGATTAATTGTTGTCAAGGTTTTTAGGAAATGGACAAAAAAATCAAACGGTACCTTGTTTGATAAAATGACCTTAGCTGTTAACTTGGGAAGACAGTAGAAATTCAGTAAAACTGCTTGAAACTTTTTGTCCTGTATTTTGATTCATTGGTGAATGCGCAATACGTGTGAATAAAAATCTAGCATGATATTACCGTATTAAGATTATCGTCAAAACTTTCAACTGTGAATGAGAAATTCTTAATTCTAAGAAACTTTAGATCAGTGTCATTTATTTTGATATGAAAGACTATTTGACTTGTAATGTAGATATATTATATACAGATTGTTTTGTTTTGCTCGTTTTTGTATACATTTTGACCTGTTGACCTTTGACCTGTCGCTGAATTTCACCTTTGACCTTTTCATATATCATTACTGTTTTGTGTGTAATATTTGATTGATTTGTCTGTGTTTTTAATGTGCTAGAGGCATTAGCTGGGTTGCTATTGTAAATTATTGTCGTAATTATTATGAATAAATAATGATCAAAGTTGTATTACATAGACTTGCCGTTCTAGCCATTAAATAACCCATGTAATGTACTTGTGTATGACTAATAGAAAGTCAAATAGTCAGAAAAATCTTGCATTTTTTGGGGGCTTTTTGTTAGAAAATTGAGAAAGCAACATGGCAAGGAAAACATGTTTGTGGGGTCTTTTTGCATTTTTGGATATAAAGCAAAATTATGCCATAATTCATGGGTTGGAGTTATTGCCTTTTTGTCATTGTATTTTGTCCTCTTTACTAGAGCATCATTTAGGTAAACTGAATGAATACTGAGTTCTCAGAAGCAAGAACCTTTGTTGTTTTTGCATAAGCTCTTAAAACATTGTAACCACAACTATTTACAGGGCTCGAAATTCATTTTTGGAAATAGGTGCACTGGTGCACCCAACCCAAAATATTAGGTGCACAGAATGAATTTTGGGTGCACCACAAAATAAAGTTGAATGTCAGCAAAACATAATTTCAAAGTTTGACGCTCTTAAGAATATCAATTTTTGATTCAATAGCTAACTTCAAAATTTCAATCAAGTAATACATCAAATAAAGCACAACTGTTACAAAAGGTTATATTGCTTTTTCTGATACTTACATTGTTTGTAAGTATTCTGTATACTAGTGTACAATAGTACATTTACCCTATTGCCTAAAAAAATATCTAGGTGCATTGGTGTGGTGCACCCACAGTCAAAAATTAGGTGCACAGCTCCAATTTTGGGTGCACACAGGTGCACATGCACCCACTATTTCGAGCCCTGATTTATGTTGTCTGTTGGGCGGAGATACCTTTGTTTTTTACATGTTCGAAGCATTGTCAGGTAAACTTAAGTGAATACTGAGTTTTCCAAGGCAAGAATTTGTGTTGTTTTTGCATAGCTATTTTATTTATGTTGTCTACTGGGCGGAGATACACGTGCCTTTGTGTTAAACATGTTTAGAAGCTTTGTCAGGTCAAGGTCACTTGTGACGTTTCTCTAAGTGGGTCTTTGTCACGTTGAAGTTTCTGTCGTGTGGACGCGACGGCCAACCTTCCGTGAACCGAGACAGTTGCATTGTTCGTCTGCGGAGTTAACGCCAAGGTGGGTTTGTTTATGAATGTGATATGTGACGCCAGACGTTTTCTGAGACAGCTCGGTGTAATTTATGGTTTGGGTAAAGTGAGAACAGTTGAGCTAAAGTTGCAAATGTGGCGTGACAAGCTAGCTAGATGGTTGTCTTACCAATTTGTGATAATGGGGTGGAATTCGCTGGTTGAAATGGCTGGGCGGTTTGGGTTTCGACCCACTGGTGATGGTATTACATTTGTTCCCAGAGAAAGTACATGGTCGGGTAAATTATACTACAAAACTTCAGAAGAGTTTCTTTTGCAAGGTAGCTTGCTGTAACAGAACATTATGATCTTACTAAACTTATGATATAGTTACGTCCTACATTAAAAAAAATATTTATGTCACATATATGTATACTTGCAAGTATACTCATGAATTGTAAAGATAATAATAAGTCCATGTAAAGTCCTATACACAAGCTTCAACCATAAAAAGATATTCATGAGCTTGAGAAACCTTGGGGGGGGGGGCAATATTCTTCCATGGTACATTGTAAAATAAGTATGTATATTTAAGCTGTACCTTCTTGGGTATTGAAAGGATAATGAAGGCCTTTTATTAGTTTTAAAGTCCTCTAAAAGTTGGCTGTTTCAGAATATAGCAAAGAAAACAATTTGAGAAAGGATGGGGGAGGGGGGTGTTTGGGGGAGGGGCAAGACCATCCTAAGGCATAGATTTGCATGTAGCATATTTGAAGCCCAACGAAATAATGTATATGAGTTGTACTGTCTACCTTCTTATTTCGTACTGGCAGATACAATTCTCAACCATAGCATTTTAGTACTACCAAGCCATATACCAATTCAATTCGCTTGACTAACTGTCTTCTACAAAAGTTGGAGGATTAAAGAATTGGATCTCCCTTTCTTAGTTTCTCGTTAAAACTTCTAACTACACTTATTTACGTTCATAGCATTTCAGCTATAGTCTTTTGCTAGATAAAGTTTTTGTAAGAGTATTCATGTTAATACAGGATTTCTATTGTTTTCTCCCTAGCTATTCCGGATCCATAATCTAGGATCTAATAATATTAGCCACAGGCTAGTTATTAGGCAGCTATGGATATGTGTACATGTAAACATAATAAATATGACAGTCATACCAATGAATAGATTAAGATATTCAAATCCGACATCTAGCTATGCAATGGAGCCATGATGTTTCGTTTTAACCTTTAGCACACTGAAGTAGCCGTTTGGCACCCAATTCCCTATTGGTTAAAGAGTTAGGCAGCAGTGAGAAGGTTAACCCCTGACGTTAAATTGTCTACAAATTTAATAATTTTCTTTATTGTTAGAGGCATTGTGGTACTTGTATTTGCTAGAAAAGTTTGGAGTTATCATGATCATATTTTTTGCTTAGCACAAAAACTAGTTTTGGAACAACACAAGAAGCTATTCAAGCCAACATTTGCTTGAGAAGTCTGGAGTTGATATCATATTTTTTGCTTAGCACATATACAAGGTAAAACACAAGAAGCTATTTGAGCCAAGGAGTTCTGTAATTCTTGTTTCTTTCACTGTAACTTTATGTTCACTGTATTCACGGCCACCATTTTAGTCTGTACCATGAACTTAAAGTCACCATGAAAAACCTGTTGTTATTATTTATGATTCCTTCACACATCCGTTCTGTAAATCACTTGCTGCCACCACTGTGAAGTTAAAGTTCAGTGAAAATGTCAATTTTCCTTACACAGTGAAATTTTGCCACCGCGAAGATAAAGTGACTTACAGTACTTTCTTTGTTTAAGACTAAGGTTAGAGGTAACTCGTAGGTGTTGTTGTCTGAGTCTACAGGAACTTGACACTGGTCCAAACCGTACGCTGTTTCTTAGAACTGTTCAGAAAATGTACTTGTTAGGGGACATGCATATGCATTGTGGCCTTCCAAAAATCATAACAAAATCTATCATTCTATTATTACCATAATTCTTGATTTGTTAACGGTAACTTGATTTACCCCAAAGAAATTTTAGAAATTGAAGCTTTTGAAATGGCATTTTTTACATGTTTATGAGAGGATTTCAAAGGAAAAATCAGAGACAAAGTGAGCAGTTTTTTTCTAGGATTCCAGCCCTGCTGGTGATATAAATAAGTCTGCCTTACAATGTGAAAAAAAAAATCTTGGAAATTGATTAATGTAAAAAGTGGACCTTCGAGCGTGTGTGTGTGTGTGTGGGGGGGGGGGTCTTCCAAACCCCCCTGGCTACGGTCATGTCCAAGATCCTATTAGTATATTAGACTGGGAACCTTTGTCTAAAGGTCAATTGAAATTGCATGATTGTTTGAATATCAAACTTGAGAAAAAGACTCATTTCCAGTGGTATTTGGATGTATGATTATGCAAAACTATACCTCAGGCCAAAAAGGAAGTTGAAGTTTGTACCCAGACTCCAGTATTGGGTGACGACCGTACTGGATTGTCAAAAAAAAAAAAAAATATATATAAAGATTTTCTGTAGCCGCCATGCATAAAACCCTGATGCCTGTGAACAAATGATTGATGGATGGATGGATGGATTTAAGACTCATCACAATTGTACTGTGATGTTCGGTCTATGATTTTGCATAAATCTTACAAGAAGTTGATGGTTATACTCCAGTGTAGGGCAATGACTGTACCAGATTTTCCCAGTGCTTGGCCAAAAACGCAAGCCGTTGCGAAGCTGCATTGCACTACCACTAGTTACTTGAAAAAGCATCATGCTTCACTTCAAATGAGGATGCCTTGAAACGAAAACGAAATATGAAAAATTAATGGAATGGAAGATTCCCACCTTATGACATTTAGAGGTATATTTATGCATTAATCTTAACTTTAATATAAGTTATAAGAAGTTGAAGGATGTACTTTAGTATAGGGCAATGACCCTACCAGATTTTCCCAGAGATGAATATGAAAAATTAATGGAATGAAGATTCCTACCATATGACATTTACATGTTTATGCATAAATCTACGCTGACATTTGAGAAGTTGAAGATTAGACCGAATCTCCAAGATGCGTCACAACAAAAAGCTTTTATTTATTATAGACTGCTTATATTTTGTTTTTAGGCCACACCAATTTTATTTGTTGCTTCTCTGATTTTTTCAGGAGAAAATTTGGGCGACAGGGCAAAAAGAAAATATATATTTTTTTTCAAATAGTTTGGGGTGAAGATAAGGGTTTACATGACATAAAGAATTTAAGAGGATTATTCAAGTTTCAGCTTTGTATGGCTCATTTTATGCAATGAACCCCTTTCTTTGATCTAGTACTATTATTTCAGTAACAAAATTACCTTTTGCTATGTGATATATGGATTGATATTGAGAAATAGTTTTGATAAATGAAAAATAATAACTTATGATCAAGTATGACCACACTTTTTAGGTATGTGCAGGCCTTTATAATGTATTTTGGTGGCTATTGAGTTTTACAACTGAACACATAGTAAAATTGGGAGTTAAAATTTGTGACTTGGAATAGTGACCTAATTTATTTATTTATTTTTAAATGGGAAAAACAGGACAGGCTATTCCCAGAAGCAACAAATTAAATTGGCATGGCCTCAGCTGCAATGAAAGTAGTTGGTATTCTAATGCAAGACAAGACAATGCAAGACAATAGCAGACAATAGCTGCTATTTCCACATAATGTCTTTGCAATTCTCGGTAATGTGTCAATAGCCAAGGACAACAATGTGACAAATGGGCAAGTAACAATTGTGCATTGTTGTATGTCAATGGATTGTGTCAATGGAATTGACATACTACATGTAAATTGTATAGACTGTGGAGAACATATGAGGACAACTTGCCTATCTGAAAGCTTTTAGAAGGCAATTAGCCAATTGAAAGATATTTGAAAATTCAAATGAGCAATGATGATCTCTTGGGCCACACCAATTTAATTTCTTGGTTAACAGATTTTTTTTCAATTTTAGCAAAAAAAACAACATGAAAACTCACAAAAAGAAGGAGGCATTCGGGCATGACTGTTTCAAAATCTTATCCAGTTGCTTCAGTAACTATTTTTGAGGCATTCGGACAGAGTACCGAAAATTTGACGCTATGCGCAGCGGGAGTTGCAGTCGTTGTGTGTAAAACGAGAACTGTCCTGGACCACTGTCCTACGCCAATTGTCGTACGTCGTGCAAAGTACCTCGAGTATAAAACGGGCCTTATTGTTGTTTGACTATCGTGTGTGTCTATGATGGGGGGAGATTTGAAATTGTACAGAAAAGAAGTGGAATAGTGAAGTACATGTATGAATTACCATTTTGATTTTGATGTTTTAACTTTCCTTTTACAAAAATATAGCTGTGATGATTTTCCTTTCAGTTATCCTTAAAGTATTTTTTTGGTGGTTTTAGCTTTTTAAGCTCTGATGTGTCATTATTCTTAGCAAATACACAAATTTGTACATCAACATTGTAACAACAATAATCTAAAACCTCCATTAACATTAATTCACCCGGTGGTTACATAAATCCACCACTTTGAAAAATAGTGGGTTTGAGAGATCTCATGTGCAGCACCCCCCAGGTATGTACAGTTTAGATATACAGGGGTGAATTGATAAATAAATAAATAAATAAATCATACTGGGTTGGAGATCTGTTTGGACGTATCTTTTCAGGGTGCCGGAATTATATAAATGTACTTTTGTGGAATTATATTAGTAGATGTTAGACCAAACACAAACCAAAAATCATGAAAATCCATTGATAAATTCTCGCCACATTTATTATAGAATATATTACAGTACAGGCCCTAGGCACAGATGTAAGCTGAAATGTGGCCATTTTTGGATGCACGGTAGTGCTGAAATTGTGCATTTGTTTGTGGCTGCCTGGGAAAAGACTCAGCTCTATAATACAAACCAAAGATGAAAATCCATTGATGAATTCTCACCACATTTATTATAGATCATAATACAGTGTAGAGGCCCTAGGCACAGATGTAGGCTAAAATGTGGCCATTTTTGGATGCACAGTAGTACTGAAAGTGTGCTTTTGTTTGTGTCACTGCCAGAGAAAAGAGGTCAGCTCTATAATACAAACCAAAGATGAAAATCCATTGGTAAATTCTAGCCTCATTTATTAAAGAACATAATACAGTGCGGAAGCCCTAGGCACAGATGTAAGCTAAAATGTGGCCATTTTTGGATGCACGGTAGTGCTGAAGTTGTGCTTTTGTTTGTGGCTGCCAGGGAAAAAAGGGTCAGCTCTATAATACAAACCAAAGATGAAAATCCATTGATAAATTCTGGCCTCATTTATTAAAGACCATAATACAGTCGGAGGCCCTAGGCACAGATGTAGGCTAAAATGTGGCCATTTTTGGATGCACGATAGTGCAGAAATTGTGCTTTTGTTTTTGGCTGCCAAGGAAAAGAGGTCAGCTCTATAAATAACCAGGTTCCTAATATATCCCCATGGGGAAAGCACTGTTCCAAAACAAGCTAGTAATGGCTGCCTCTCAATGCATACATCTGTGATGTCTGCTTGGCAAGTTGGTACATGTTTTGTATAGCCCTGCATAGACTTGTTCTGCTAAGTGTTGCGTACCTAAACCCCGGACCTGAACTGAAAATGTTTAGGTTCAACTTCAAGTAAAAAGAAAACCTAAACGCCTGGAACCAAGTCCGGACTTGCAAAAACTATCTCGCGCGTATATTCTCCTGTTTGTTCTAAAGCTTCAAAAACTTTCCATAGATGTGAAATAGTGCTATAAAAAAGATTAAAACATTGCTGTTTTGTGTTTATTACTGAGCTTTTGTGTTTACTACTCGACTGTATATAATTTTACATGAATATTTTTCAAATTACATGTGAAATTTGTGCCAACATGCAATTTTACGTGTAACCAAAAAAAAGTATTTCTAACACATAGATGTCATGGTTTCAGGTCCAGACCTGAACCTGAACATTTGTTATATACACAGCACTATCTGCTAGACAAAGCGTTGTTTTCGATTTCTTCTGAAAAAGAAATTAAAATGAGAATCTGATGTTGTTCTCAAACTTTTACCATGAGTCTTAAAACAATATGATAGCATACTATTCTAGCTAGCTCCAGTTTGCTCTAAATGCTGCAAAATTTAGAAGCATATTTATGTGAATACTTATAACTATATTTCTTTCTAATTATAGAAACACATATTAGGGAGTTAATAAATGTAACAAGATACATTATGACTTCTTCTTGATTTCTATTTTTTCTTCATGTTTTTATGTGATCAGTACATATGCTGCAGTAGCCCGTGTTACACAATCTCTTGCTGCCAGGGGCTTATTGAGCTCCCTCCTTGCGGCCTGACCAATGGAAAGGCTGCTAGAAGCTTGGTTTAGTTAATAGGATAAAGGCTGCAGTACCTCTTGCTAGAAGCCACATGTAGGGGGCAGTGCAGAACAGTACCCTTGGGCTATCCTATTATTTGTGTTAGGGGGGTTGAACTCATAATTCAGTAGATATCTGTTAGATCTTGGAAGGAGATATATACACCATTTGCTCACAAATGTCGAGCTTTCCAAATATGATATAATTCTAATTAAGGCAAGAAATAGAAAGAGAAAAATATTAATTCTTTCAAATTAATTGATGCTATCTATCTATTTGGCACAATATTCATGAAGGTTTTCTGTATTAGATAAGATAGATTGTAAGTACGTTGTAATTAGAACAAATAAAGCATAAAAACCTTTATGTAACAGACCTGGTTCATTTGTATTCTAACGGTGATTCGGCCACGCACACAGGTGAACATATTCCAGGCTCCACCAACCGCTGTTGAGGATGAAGAATCGTCCTCCCCATAGCCCACGACCAAAATAGAAACGGCTCTAAATTGCTTCCAAGGATGAGTGATTCCGGCCACTTTTGGCGAGCGCTTGTCAGGAGTGATTGCAAGCTCCCCCCGAAATAAACGCGCAGCTAGAGCTCCGAGATTTGCGGCGGGGAAGAAAATGAAGTACTCAAGTAATCTTCAAGTGGTCACGAAGCGAAAGACTTGTTCATAGCATGTGATTACATGTAGTTTCATAACACAGACTTATGTAATACTGTGAAATCTTTTATCGCAGTAGTCACAAATTGAAAGACTTGTTTGCAACATGTGATTAGTTTCATAAAACAGGCTTATGTTACTATATAATACTTTAAATTCCTCTTTGTCTTGAGACTTAATTTTCCAGTAAAAGAGGTTTTTGCGATATGTTTTGTTCGCAGAAGTCACGAATTGAAAGACTTGTTTGCAACATGTGATTAGTTTCATAATACAGGCTTATGTTATCATATAATACTTCAAATTCCTCTATTTTTCCGCAGAATTAATTTTGTGGTCAAAGAGGAGAGAAGGTTTTTTGCAATTTGCTTTTTGTTCGCAGAAGTCACGAATTGAAAGACTTGTTCACAGCAATAGATTAGTTTCATAATACAGGCTTATATAATACTGTAAATTCATCTATTTTTGCGCGGACTTAATTTGCGGCAGAAGAAGAAAGAAGGATTTCGCTATGTTTTTCATTCACAATCACAGTTTTCTGTAGTACATATGTTGGAAACAAATATTTGCAGTGTCTGGAGCTGAATTTGTCATTGAGAGGTACTAAAAACCTCGAAAATGAAACTACTGCGAAGATTTTAAGCTTTACGGTAGAGTTCTTAGACTATAAGAATGCCTTGATAATCAAAGTTGACCTAGTAGTAGTAATGGTATACACTAGATCTTCTTTCATCTTATCAGATACAGTAATATATTTAACCCCAGGGTACTTTCAAAAACGTGATTAGGTTTTCCAAAAATAAACCTCCTTTTCTTAATACATGTATGTAGACTGACAGGTTGATTCTGAAATATTTTTTTTTTCCTTTTCAGGAATCAATTAAAAAAAACTCAGTTTCGATTTTGAAAAATTTACCATATTTCTTATCTTCTACTTTTTATCTTGTGTTTGTAAAATACTTACTGCCTAGTAATAATGTATAGACTGATTCATTCTAAAAGATTTTTTTCCTTAAGTTAAATGTAATCAGTTTAAGAAAGATCAGTTTTGTTATTGAAAAAATTATCATATTTTTCATTGTTTCCTTGAATCTTATGTTCTTAAAATACTTAATTAGGTATAGACTGATAACTTCATCATAAAAGATTTTTCCTTTACAGGAATTTGTTTTTGAAAAATTTACCATATTTTCTATCGTCTCCTCAAATCTTGTGTTTGTAGAATACTTTAAATTTGTCTTTGTGTGGGTGTATGCTTCACAGATTTTTATAGCAAATGTGTCAGACAGTCGAGTCTATATTGATATTATGCTCTGCCCTATACATGTGTGTGTTGTTGGCCTTTATGTGACCGATAGCTGGGCAAATTTCACGTTGTTTACTCCTGTCAACTACCCTTCAATATATCCTCGCTGAGCTATTTTTATCCGTGTATGAAAACAGGTTGGGAGAAGGTTACAGCGGGAGGAATAAGATTTAGCTGTCGTCGAATAAACAAGATTTGAATACCTCTGGCTTGAGATAAAGAAAAAAATTGTATATTCCCACGTTCGTAGGCAGGAGAAAAATCAGTTTTGTTTTTGAAAAATGAATCATATTTTCTATTCACTCTGAGGCCACACTAATTTAATTACTCGGTTAACAGTTTGTACTTCGGTGCACACAGTTTCAGGGTGTGAACAGGGTCAGGTGCAAGTTTTCACCCCAGCCTTCTGTTTTCATGATGTCCTCGTGCTAGAAATTAAAAGAAATCTGTTAACCAAGAAATTGGTGTTTCATAGCCCTAGGCCACACTGTGGTGCAATCACTGCAGCAGGGGGCTAGTCCACTGGCAGTGGAGTGTGTTTAACTTCCATACTGTTTCAGAAGTATGTACCATTTTTATAAAGTCTCTGGTATGACTCAATGTGCCTCTTGTCCAGACGTGTCCTGCCCGGGGCTTGAACCTGGGCCTTCTAGTCCAAGTAATTTGAACCAGATGCGGCTTGTAACAGAAGCGCAGACCACTACACCACAGGTACATCCCACACAACAAGGCTTCTAATAAACATGTACATGCAAATTTATCTAACACTTATAAACTTATAGGGGTAAAAAGATGATATACTATATGATTGTATTCTGGGACAGTAAGAAACTTCTGCCATAAGATACAAACAGAAGTATGAATAAACATTAAAGGCACCCAGAGCATTTTATGTGGCTTGAAAACTGGAAATATTCTAGTTGCTGTAATCTTATGAAATTGACATCTTATGCCACTGTTTGCCACATTTGTGTGCGGATTTCTTATCAAAAGTGCTCAAAAGGGGTACAAAAATAAGCTACATGGTGATCTTTTAGTTTCACGCGCCTACTGTAAATACTGTAGATACCATAGCCCCGCCCACCTCCGTCAAAACGTAGAAATGCAAAATTAAAACATAAAAATGCAAATATTTGACGGACATACAGTCACTCTCTAATTGGTCGAACCGCTGATTGTGATGGACAGTCAGGATCAGTCTATTTGGGCTTGGGTTTTCTATCAGTTCTCACCACACAACGACATCGTATCTTTGCTCCTTTAATGTCGATATGTTATGGTATTGTGTAGGAATGACTAGAAATTAGAGTTTCTTTATTCAAGTTTCATGCCTCATAAAATGCTCTGGATGCCTTTAAAGACATGACGATCTGTCAACCCCTTCTTGAGTTATTCTCTTTCAGAATCTACTCTAAAGCACAGAAAACACATTTGCATGGATGGAGTCAAATTTTCATCTGTGTTTTCATAAAAATAATACCTAGCACAATCAAATATAATGTTTTTACCAATTCAAACATGCTTTTGTCCTTATTGAAAATCTAGCATTTTCCGAACAAGTAGTTAAGGTACAGGTTCAGGTCCGGACCTGTACCTTAACCCGTGTACCTGTACCAGTACCTAAAATTTGTTTAGGTACATAGCTCTAGGACAAAGACATTAAGACAGCATTACCATTAAAGGCAGTATTATAGTTTGAGCATTAAACAGTTGGCTATAAAACTTGCATTTCTAATGATATAGCCATGTTTATTTGTGTATATTCCTTCATCATAACAATCATGGTAGATACGATTGTATATAGATGCTATTAAAGCAAATCACCGGGGTAAATTTAGCTTCATCCAAACCGACAAAGGCATTACGACAGCATTACCATTAAAGGCAGTACGGTTTGAGCATTAAACGGACGTTCTTAGATTGAGCTCAAAACAAGACCTCCCGTGCTACCGGTAAAAATAGAATCTTTGATCTGAAAACATTGAATGGCAGCAAGACTTCAATAACACCATTATGATTTCGTACGCTGTATAGCTTGATATGATTTCGTGAACATATTTGGTAATGTTGAGGGGTCCCCCTTTTCTATACCATTGTTTAATGGAAGATTTATTTTTATATATTTCTATAAAGCATATTTAGGACCATTCAAATGGTGGCCCCAAAATAGTACAAAAGGTCTTGAATCTCAGTAGTTACAATATTAAAAAATCAATTTTAGTTTGCTTGCCTCTTTACAGTTTAGTTACATGTAATAAAAGCATCTGTTATAATATGTAGCTGAAAAAGCATGTAAATGATGTTAAAACATAACTGAATTCAGAAAAATGTTTTTAAAAACAAGTTTTTATAGAATTTGGAGTATGATGCTATCGTTGAAAAAAGGAAAATTAAAGGAAAAACATTTCACAAAAATAATATTTTAATGCTTATAAAAATATGATAACATATACAGTAGTCTACAAGGCATGTGTTTTAATTTCTATAAATCATTCAGTCATCTTGTAGGAAATATTCACAGGTTTGTGAGAATTTGCAGGTAAATGCAGTAATGAAAAGATTAAATTGTCTCAGTTTGAACCCTTCAAAGATTCCCTTTAAAGTTTGATACTAGAAAAAGGGTCTCTGACACTCCAAAATGAGAGCTAAAAGGTGTTCCACCACCCTGAAACCCCCCCTAGGAGTGTTCTAACCAATCCCAGGTGGCTTAGCTGAAGGACAAGGCATTAGGGAAAGATTGCTTGGGCTATTTTTAGACGCCGCATTTGCACAAGCAGCAGGGAACGCGGTAAGAAGATACGCCGTGCGCGAGGTATTACATTTGAAATTCAGATTGCATTGTCCCGGATATTACTCTTTCTGGATGTGCGGCGATTCTTCGCTATGTTTGCCGTGTGAAATAACGCCACCGTTTTCCAAGGGCAGTTGAAGGAATATTATCAGCGAATCGTAGCTCCCGTAACAGTCAACGTTGTCGCAACGAATCGCAGTGTTTTTTCCAAAGGTAACGCATTGTTTTTGTTATTTCATTTATCGTCTTTTCGTAACTCAATATGCTTGTGACTGAAATGTTAGAGTGCTTTAGAGGGGAAAAAAGATTAGCTTATGCTGTATTATTTAGAAGACAACAAGCTATTACGGATGCATGCATTTTTCACCGTTGACAATCTCAGCAATTTGTTTCTTTTATTTCTTCTCGGTTGGTATTATTAATAACGACTGGTTGGAGTATTAATGACTTTGTCCTAAGAAAAGACGACGCTGTCTTTGATTTGAGAGATGATATGGTAAAGTGGATGATGTTTTTATTTTGAATACAATGTTTATGTATGAAATTAATGTAGATTAAGTGTTGTGAAATTGGGTTACTGTTGTATATGCCTGGAATATTTGCATATATACCGTGATATGAATTATGATGTACACAGTGAGGCAAAACAATTCAAAGAAAGACAATAGTCCTGTATTTTTTTTCTTTATTTTTGAAAATGGTCCATAGACTTTTATTATACATTTTTTTTAAACAATGTTCTACTGCAATTCACTTTATCTTCACGGTAGCAAAATTTCACTGTGTAAGGAAAATGGACATTTTCACTGAACTTTAACTTCACAGTGGCAGCTAGTGATTTACAGAACGGATATGTGAAGGAATCACAAATAATTACAACAATTTTTTTCATGGTGATGATAAGTTTTCGGTACAGAAGTGACCGTGAAAAAAGTGAACATAAAGTTACAGTGAAAGAAACAAGAATTACAGTAGTAGCTAACCCTTTTGCTGCTTAGGGAAGCCTTTGGCCGTTTTTGGTACCACATTTGTATTGGATTTGGTAGAACGAAAGTTAACGTGATCATAGTCTGTACATCCATATTTCTTCTTGGATTCTCCTCAACTTTCGTGGAACGGTTCCTAATCTTTGACATCTATTGATCGAGTTAATATTGATCGCACAGATGTTGAGGTGTTGTTCAAAGACATCTTAATCTGTTCCAGGAGGTTGGCCGTTATTTATAGCTTTAAGCCTTATAAGCTCGAACAGAAATAACCCTGCGGCAAAGCTTTTACAGGTGTGTTTAAGAGATTACGCCGTCCTAGAATTGTATCTTAAGATATGGTTAAAAATAGCTGGGATAGATAGATGGGCAGATTTCTCACTTCATTTCCGTGTTTGATACATAGATGGATTTGATTTAGCGTTTGCATTAATATTCTGATGGTAAGATTAGTATCATTATCTTTGTATATTGATATTTTCTTGGAAGAATTTGATATCTTTTAATCCATGAGTTTTTGATTTTCAGAAGTTAAAATGATTTGATTGCATGATATAGATGTAGCACTTTTACTAATTAGATTTTTCAAAGTGGTTTTGTAGTTTGAATCATGGTTGTTTTGAACATCTATTCTAGGTACAATTTTGACAAATTTATTATCATGGTTATTTTTATATTTATAAATTGATAAGATGACCGCTACATGTTGTTAATGAAATTATTGGGAACATCTTTTTTCTTGCATGGCATATGCTTGGTTAATATGAATTACCCATATCAACGTTTGTAAACAACACTAGATCAGGCTAGCTGAATATGTTATCATATCTTAGTAAGCAATGCCATCTATGTACATGTATAACTGGGAACAAGTACATTGTATGTCACAGATGGATTTTCTTTATCATAATTACATGATTTTGAATTGAAAGTACTGTAAAAGATGGTCAGGATAATTATATGTACATGTATTTACATGTAATTAACCCTTTTTCACCTTGTCCAATGACACGCACGAGTAACTTGTTGCATAACATTTGTTATGTAAAGGGATAACCGCATCTTAAATTCTTTCAAGGTCTTGAAATTGTCTCTCTGGCTCCAAATTCAAAGAAGATTATTGCCATTCTTGAAAAACTGATTATTGACATTCTTGGCTCAACTCCTAATCTTGACTTCTGGTTGAAGACATCTCAGAATTTTTTGTAAGTCTTATATAGCTGTTCTTCCTGGTTTTTTAAAAAGTCTTCTGATAGCAAATAGACTGTAAATGCAGAAATGTTTGTGGGGATTTAATTTCACGATAGGGAGAAAATTGAGTGTTTTCGGTGGTTTTAAATTCACGTTTGAAACATAAATTAGTAGCGCTACAGTCACACAATGGAACAGCTTTTCGTGGTGGTTTTAAGTTCGCGGTAAAGAGTTCATTGTGAAAATTGTGAACATAAAACTACCGCTAACATTTCTGCATTTACAGTAACTGATCAGTGATGTGTAGAAAGTATTATTGACATTGGTTGATCCATATGCCAAATCTTGACTTTCTCTAAACGTCTCAAAATTGTCCGCAAGTCTTAGCTGTTCATCTTGGTTTCTCAAGAAGTCTTCAGACAAAATAGCTGATCTTAGTGATGTGTAGAAAGCATTATTGACACTTGGTTGATCCATATGCCAAATCTTGACTTTCTCTAAACGTCTCAAAATTGTCCGCAAGTCTTAGCTGTTCATCTTGGTTTCTCAAGAAGTCTTCTAACAAAATAGCTGATCTTAGTGATGTGTAGAAAGCATTATTGACACTTGGTTGATCCATATGCCAAATCTTGACTTTCTCTAAACGTCTCAAAATTGTCCGTAAGTCTTAGCTGTTCTTCCTGGTGTCTCAAGAAGTCTTCTGACAAAATAGCTGATCTTAGTGATGTGTAGAAAGCATTATTGACACTTGGTTGATCCATACACCCCTGTGCCCTCCAACCAAATCTTGACTTTCCATAGACATCTCAAAATTGTCTGTAAGTCTTAGCTGTTCTTCCTGGTTTCTCAAGAAGTCTTCTAACAAAAAAGCTGATCTTAATGATGTGTAGAAAGCATTATTGACTCTTGGTTGATCTATACACCCCTGTGCCCTCCGACCAAATCTTGACTTTCCATAGACATCTCAAAATTGTCTGTAAGTCTTAGCTGTTCATCTTGGTTTCTCAAGAAGTCTTCTGACAAAATAGCTGATCTTAGTGATGTGTCAGAAAGCATTATTGACACTTGGTTGATCCGTACACCCCTGTGCCATCCAACCAAATGCCTGGGTCCTCCACTGGTATAACAACAACGGCCATGTTTTGTCCCGGCACCCATATGTCAGCATTCATCGCTAGGATACCCAAGACGTTCACCGTAATATTTTGACTCCCAAGACCTGGCCGCGTCTTAGTGGGGGTCCAGGGGCTCCTTGAAGAACTCCAGCCTTTCCTTTAAGAAGTCAGGCTGTTCGTAAGTGTAAACTGGTTTAAGATGCAGTCGTCTTGAAGATTTTTAAGGTAACATCTTCTTCAGGTATCATTTTTTTGCTTAACCATCTTCTTACAGTACTGTACATGGTTTTGACGTGATACAGTTAAAGACATAATTTTGTATATCCATTTTTAAAGACTTTGTTATTGAAATTTTCCCCACCGCAAACTTGTAGTTTAAGCCTTATGATAATATTTTGGATTGTTCATACCTAATATATATATGTTGGAACATGATTTCTATTCTTGGATCTAGTTTTCAACAAAACGGGGTGACAAGGTAGAATCTGTTTGGATTTAGAGAGAGGCAAGTATGCACTATCTTTGGCATGGATTAATGCATTGAAAAGGTCGTAGAAAGTCAGGAAAAACAGATGTCTTTTCCTTCTGTTGAAGGCTTTGGGCTTAAGTCGTTGTTTTAGGAATGCCATGGAATTTTCAGTGCTTTAGGCTCTCTTTACATTATACTTTTGCCGTCAGCGCCACTGGCGTCAGCGCCACTGGCGACAGCGGGAACCCCGTGTAAAGACAATTCCCGTCGACGTAGTCCCGCTGCCAACAAATTTTCTCCCGTCAGCTTCGAAGCCGTCGCCCGTCAGCACAGCGGGAGTCCCCGTCAACTTCAAACTCCGTCTAAAGAGAATACGTCGGGCTCGCGTCAGCGGGAGTCAGGGTTTCGGCGATTAGCATAAAGCACGCGTTGATTAGCATACTGTAAGTCTACTTAGATCCCCGGTATATATATAGAGAGAGAGATTCGCGGGATCCGCGGCGACTTTTGTGCCGTGCATTCATTTCCCCGCGGATATATTTATCGTACTTGTGCCCCCCCCCCCCCCCCCCCATTTACGGGTGATGAGCATGGAATATCTACACATAAACAAGGCTTTGCATTGTAGTTTAATACGGGCGGGGAGACGCCGTCTACCGTTGTACAATCATACAATTTTGTTTCTTGCTTTTGTTATGCTTACGCCCGATACTTTCTACAAGATGGCGAAATGCAAGCACCGCAGGTGTCTGTCAGATTTCCGGGCGGTGTGTCTAGAGACGTCGCGACAGCGGCCTCCCGACAGCGGCAAATTTCGCCGCTGACGCGAAAAACGTAATGTAAACTGCCCCTTAGAATAGGGGTCGACATGTATGGAGTTTTGACATTGAGTGTTCCAAGAATTGGATGAGATTTTTTATGGTTTAGAAAAGATGCATGTATGGAGTTAGAAATTGAGTGTCCAAGGAATGCCATGGAATTCTCAGTGCTTTAAAAGAGGGTCATGCATGAAGTTTTGACAATTAGTGTTCCAAGAATTGGATGGGATTTTAGAAAAGTTACATGACTTATATTGAGTTTAGAAATTTTGGTACTCAATTTTGCAATTTCAGAATTATAATCCTTTGAAGAATGTTTAATTTTGCTGACAAAATTTTGACCCAAATAGTATACATTTTCCATTACTTCCATGCATTATGGAATTTGTGGGTAAAATCTTGCAAAATTGCATGCAAGCATAACATTAGAAATCTGCATTTCTACTGTGTAGTCATTGTTGTATGATATTTACCAATTATTTGATCAAAGTATGACTTCATTTGCAACAAAAAGAAAACCTCCATTGACCTCCTTTTTGCACTTCTTTGAAGTATAATTGGATATTTCTACCGAGAACATGAATGCATATTCATACTTGCAAAACTTTGATGTTTACCAAGCATGTTTATGCATCTTTTCCATGTCTAGAAAATATTCTGCTCATATAATATATCCTTTCCAGGCCTTGTAAAATTTAGCTGCTACTGTACCTACTTGGCATTCGATGTTATGTCTTCCAAAAGCAATTTTATCAAATTACAGATTTTCTTCGTGTAAAAAGCTGTATGTAACAAGAAATTGATATGTACATGTAGTATGAGTCCCGCTTTACTTAGATATTCAGTAGTCATTATTATGGTAGAGTTTTAACAATTATTATTATTTTTTTTCATCCAACCAATTGTCTTTTTTGCAGTTAATTATCATCTTTGTTTGCTGTGATATAGCCTCCATTAACATTAATCAGCTGGGATACATAAATCTGCCTCTTTGAAAAACAGTGGGTTTGAGAGATCTCTAGTGCAGCAATGTAGATATACAGGAGTGCATTATACAGGGTGCGTTGGTTTGGAGATCGGTTTGGAAGTATCTTTTCCGGGTGGCAGAATTATGTACCCTAGTGAAATTATGTTAGTAGATGTTGGATATATTGAATCTCAGGCAAAGCAAAAGTATTCATGAAAATTTTCTTTATTTTCAAGTCCCATAAAATAGATATTTCTGGTTGTCCAAGTTGTCATTTATGGGACAGGATTTACATATCTAGTATTCTACTAAGTTTTTTTAAAAACTTTGTGTAGGAACAGGTACTTAGACATTCATAACTGGACATGTATAGCTAGATGTTTTCATGTATATATACATTACACAGCCCTATATATAGAGTAGAGATAGAAAGGTGTGTCAAACTCAAAAAGTCCATTGTTTGTTGTGCCACCCTGTATCAAAAAGATTAAAAGGCGGGTGTTGAAATGCCAAGAATAGCTCAAACAATGCCAGGCATTCTTCCATTGTCACCTGTGCGGACTTGTTTGCTGAAGCTCCACGCGTCTGTTGTCTCAGGTGTGCCTTCTCGGAGATTACCTCGGTCTATTTTTAGACTTTAAAGCCACGGTTGGCGCTTCATTACAATCTCACGGCGTAGCGTCCGCTCAATTTGTTCCTGTCTGAAACTGATGGGTATCTAAAACTGGGATGTAATTGCAAGTTTGGGGTTTCTTCGCAGTGATGAGTTGGCAGTTTTTCCACATTATCTCTTTGTAGCATCTTCAATTGTTATTTAAATCTGAGGACAATGACACAATAGAGCTTGAAGTTATGTCACTACAAAAGGTGGTAGGTCAAAGCAAATTGGTCGTGAGGTTTGGAAAATTCAAAGAAATTTTTTAATAAATCATAAAAGGGCAGAGATTTATCTGCCAAGCTGAGAGTTATTGTAAATTTTTTATAGATTTGAAATTTGATCTTTTGCTGGGCGTGCCACATGCATGAGGATTGCATCAGAATGATGATGTAGAGATAGGGTTTTGGGGTGAAGGTCCTACAGGTCAGAAACGTAAAGCAAGCGATGTCATAACAAACTGGTTCAAAGGCAGGATAAACAAGGTTTTTTTGGGGTTAACGGTAAAGTTGCTACTAGGTTTGCAAAATCTTCAGAAGAAAATTTTGCCTGAATTTTCCCAATTGTATCGGAAATATGTGTAGAAGTCTATTTATATGTTATTATGAGGGTAGCATGAAAAATTCTAGAGCTTAAAATTTTTTTAATCATCCCAATTCCCATTAATGGAAAGATCCAGCTGCAAAGAGTTTTATTTTCAGGGTCATCTTGTACAAACTTTTATCAATCTATTCAAATATGGACATTTTTACATCTTAGGCCACAGCAATTTAATTTCTTGGTTACCGGATTTTCATTTTCAAAAAAAAAAAATTTTAGAAAAAAAAAATCATGAAAACAGAAGGCTGATTTTGGAAAATAAAAATCCGTTAACCAAGAAATTAAATTGGTGTGGCCTTAGACTTAGACTATTCATGGATTTTGTACATCAATGTTGACAGTATGGTCTTAAAAATTTTCTATCATATGCAACAAAATCCTGTCAAATAATGGAATAACGGCTGGCTAAAACCCTAATTAAATTTTTTTTTATCATTCATGTATGACTTGTTGTTGTAGGTTTATAGAATGGGACTTATCGTGACGTATTATCCATATTTTGCCAACAAGAAGGTTGAAGTATCCGTAAGCATATAAATGACATATATGTATACAGGTCAACAATAGCAGATACTAATCTACAACAAAAAGATGGGGAGGGGGGCGTACTGTAAATGCATTTAAGTTTTCATGGTATCATTTTTGTAGTAGGGAGAAAATGGAGTGTTTGCGGAGGGCAAAAAGTTTTGCGGTGGTTTAGGTTCACACTGAAAAATTCACCGTGAAAACCGCAAACATAAAATCACTGGGAACATTTCTGCATTTACAGTAATTAGGCCCCGTTCATGATTCAAATATTAAAACGGTTCAAACCGTTTTGGATATATTCCATGAAGTTAAAGTTAAGTGAAAATGTCCATGTCTCTTATAATTACACTGTGAAATTTTGGTACCGTGAAGATAGAGTGAATTACAGTAATACATAGTTGCCCAAAGCTCCTCTATTGATGGTGACTACTGTAAATGCAGAAATGTTTGTGGTAGTTTTATGTTCGCGGTTTTCGCGGAGACCATTTTACCGTTAACTTAAGACTACCGCAAACATTTTGTCCAATACTGTAGCAGTATGTGACTGTAGTGCTGCTGCAAACTTAAAACCACCGCAAACGCTCCATTTTCGCCTTAAAGAATGTGAAATGAAAACCACGCAAACCTAAATGCATTTACAGTATTGAATGTGATCGCTGCATGAAACCTGCTTCAACTGGTGCTTCCTGGTTTAGACAATGGCGTGACGTCAAAACAGGTCACTGATATGTGACCCATTAAAGTCAACAGGGGGCATTGTAGGTCGTTGACCCATTTGACCCTAGCACAGGTGGTGAGGTCTGTTACTTACAAGAGTTCCATGTGGTCAGGCTTTCAAGGTCGTCAACAGTGGTAGGTTTTCATTGGTTGAAACATTAATCGATTTAGTCAAACCTGTATTATCTTTGCTTGCTAACTTTTTGCTTGTAAATACTTGATACTGTATCGTTGTACACAAAAATGCCTTGCAGGTCAAAGTATACACCTCTGATTTAGGTGTGGCGGTTGTTCTGTGATCCATTTACCTTACGGTACCGGTTACAAACACACATGTCCTTTGAAATGGAGTCGTTGGTTTTTAATGCACGTGAGGAACTGTAGTTGTCCGCTAGCTGTATGTTGTTCGACGATAATAATGTCTAGAGTGCGCAAACGAAGGAAAATCCCCACAACAGAATGTGGGCGTACTGTGACGTCATTCGTTGACACAATCAAAGAAAAGAGTTTTATTTCACAGAGGTTGCTAAGCCTAAGCCTTTCAATAGAGTGTTTACATGTTCTATATACGTCATACAAAGGTAAGTTGTTTGACTGTTATAGCCACTGTACATGTGTAGGGACTACATTTTTAAAACTCTTTTAGGACTTTTGAATATGTCCGATATTTGACACAATCAAAGGAATGGCTTTTGTATTCGACAGGGGTTGCAAAGCCATGCCTTTCAATAGAGTGTTTACAGTTAGCTTGTTTTATTCTACATATGTCATACAAAGGTAAATTGTTTGACTCTGTTATAGCTACTGTGCATGGGCTATATAATTTATAGTATATTATTTACTCTTTCAGGACTTTTGAATATGTTTGATAGAAGATTTTTTGTAAATCTTCAAACTTTTGCCATGGTTATATTTTTATGGTTTTTGTAGTGACAGAACCTGATTCATAATCATAATGCACATACAGGGCAGACATTCTTTTATCTGGTAAATCTTTTTCCTTGATGTAAAATTTTATTTTTGCATGTTGGGGGTTGATATTTTTGTCTCGTTGTCATGATCATAGAAAAATTTCTTTTTCAAAATAATCTTTGAATTTCTAATTTTCACAGAATGTACATGTAGATGTTTTCCATATATTGTCTTTCTTACATTATACTACTACTAGTTAAAGAAAACCCAAGCCAATATTAGGACCCGAAAATCGGATTTTAAAGGTCAATTTATTTAGTCATTTCTCGTGATGATTAGTTCAAACAACACTATCATATTGTACATGTATAGCGACATCCATCATGCAAAAATACGATGTCGTTGTGATGTGAAAACTCACTGAAAATCGTCGCTGGGGTTTTTGTAGGCTCGCGAAACTAAGGGAATCATCGTACGGCATGTTTTTGCACGTTTTTAAAATGCTCAAAGTATGAAGTTATTACGCAAATGTGCTAAATACATGTCATATTAGTAAATGTCAGTACCATAGATATTTCAGCATTTTTTTCTCCATATTTTGGGCCCTAATATTGCTTTGGTTGCCTTTAAGTTAAAAGTGCTGTCACTTAAAGTGCTGTTATAAGAACGGATGTTGTGACTGTTTGACTTTGTTAGCAGACCAATCGGTAAACAACTTGTTTCCTGCCCGATGGACAGGTTCATTAATCATTGTCATGCTAATTAGACTAATTAGGAGTAGACCACAAAGAATGCACTGTTTGAAAATAACAAGAAAACAAAACATTTTGGGGTGAAGGTTCAACAGGACAATTTGATAGAAGATTTTTTTGGTACATTTTTGTTAAAAAGGGACTTATGTTGACTTTTTTGACTTGAGAAAAATATGATATAGGCACAATTTTTTCCCTCCTCAGCTCTCATATATAATTTAAGGGTAGATTAACCTTCATTAACTTTGGTAGACATTTGGCATCATATATGTATATGGTTAGGCAGCAGGTAGAAGGTTAAATTTGTGGGTAAACAAATTAATATCTATTAGAGAAATGAATATTTTTCTTGCAACCAGTTTAACAGATTTTATTTCTAGACAGATCCTTTTGTAAATACTTTCTATCACTTCATCCTTTTATAAAATCCCCTTGCCCCAAATACGTATTACGTTCTTCTGTTTCTTATTGTCGTCATGAAGTTGACCCCACCCCCCCTTGTTACAATTCGGTCCCCTCTATTACCCCTCTGGCTATTACAGTTGACGTCATCACGCCAATGACTACAATTTAAGTACAAAGCCTGAAGAACTTGCACCGGTTCAGTTTGTGTGATAATCGTACTATTACGAAACCTTTTCTGCTCTAAAATTAGTTTTTTTTGACGTCCATTCTTTTTCTCGTCCAAGGATAATTTGCTTAAAAGTAGTCTTGTGGTAAGTCACGCGTAAGTAATCTCCATTAACTTTAATCTGCTGGGTTACATAAGTCTTTGAAAAATAGTTTGTTTGTGAGATCTTTATGTAGTACCCTCCAGGTATGCATAGTTTAGATATACAGGAGTGTGTTATTCTGGGGGACGTTGGGTTGGAGATCTGTTTGGAGGTATATTTTCAGGGTGGCGGAATTATGTACCCTGGTGGAATTATGTCAGAAGATGTTAGTTATTGATACCTTTGTGGGAAAAGAGGGAGGGTATTTGCTTGGGGGTATGACTATACTACAACACAGGAAATTATGTTTTAGTTTACTGGTGAGAATCCGTTTGTTTTTGTACAGGACAATACATTAGAAGGTCTAAAGGTTTTGCATAATTTTTTCTTCTTTTTCATAGACAAGGGAATTCGAAACAGTGATTTAATTTTAGATTTATAACAGTTCATAATATCAAGCCTGAATTTCTCTAGCCTTCAAAATTGCACTTTGTATACATTTTATAACAATTTTTAAATTTTTTTTAGGTATAAGTTACGAGCTGTGCTTTTTGTACTTTTGAATGCGTTTTTGCTGATAATCTTTTAAAGGTAAAGGTAGTCCCATAGCCTTTTTGAGGCCGTAGGGTCAGTGGGTTGTTATCCACTGTGTCTAGGGCACAGTATTGGAAGACGAGCTTAACCCGGCCTCTCCATCCACTGCCTTTTACCTCCCCAACCAAAGTCAGGTACCCATTTTTACACCTGGGTAAAGTGTTGAAAGTACCTTTCTTCAGTACACAGTGTCTAGTCAGGAATGCTAGGAATGGAACCTATGAATGATCTCTCGGTTTGCCCTTTCCCAAGGGCACAACATGGTGGCATGTCAGGGGACTCAAACCCAGGTACTCTGGGCCATACATCCTTTAACTGTATACGCCTACACAACGCATACAGAATGAGAAAAAACAACAAAGAGAAGGGATCATGTGTAATCAGGTGTTTTGTCTTGTTTTGAAAATATGCTAATAGGTTTCTGTCTGACCCCAATTCCTTTGTTTATAAACAGTTCAATTATTTCCAAAGGGTCAATGAACTGACCTAGATGAAACATAAAGCCGTCGTAACACGGCAGGAAAATAGCTCGCGTGATGAGTCTGCAAGCTTTAAAAGACGTTTTCGGACCGATTACGGCCATTGACCTCTTGACCACTGCGCGATTTATAGAGATTGCCCGATGTTCGTAACTGTCACTGCTTGTCCAATGTTATTGGTGGATTTTCAGACATAAGGTACTGTAAATGCAGAAATGTTTGCGGCGGGTTTATGTTCGCGGTTTTCGCGGTGAACTCTTCAGCGGGAACTTAAAACCACCGCAATACTTTTTGCCAGCCTATGACTGTAGCGAGTACTATTGTTTCAAACGCAAACTTAAAACCGCCGCAAACATGCCATTTTCTCCCTACCACAAAATCAAATCCCTGCAAAATTAGATGCATCTACAATACTCATCTCTGATGATTTTGGAAATTCTGATTGGATGTAACGTTATTTCAGGTGTTAAAAACAGTTAATCACTTCAAGTGTTGTGACTGTGATGTTTGAACAAGGCGCAAACAAGCAGCGTTTTGTATACTAGGCTCTCAAGACGTCACTTGTTGAAAGTGTTTGTGTCCCTTTGACCTACTAGTCATGCATAGAACAAACATATTAATGTCCGCTAACCTTTGTTTGGTACCCGAAGAAAAAACTCCTTCCTGTCGAAGTAGACGGAGGGGGTTTTCTCAGAAGGTTATGTTGTTATCCCTTAAAGGAGGTTAACTTTGATTAATTCCCCCTCAAATATAGATGGTTTTATAGTGGTACATACAGCCTTGTCGTCATTGGTTGCCAGCAATTTCAAATAAAATCAGGATTTTCCAACTGATTTTGAAATGCAGTAACACCTTCCCAAGAAGACCACTTAGGGAACTTATATTAGTGCTTCTGCCAATGGGAAGAATTATCTGAGGGACCACTAAAATGTGGTTACAATGGCCAGATGGTCCTTATGTAGAGGTGGTCACTAGTACAGGTTTGACTGTATATCAATGGCCAGGTGGTCCTTTTGTACAGGTGGTCACTTGTAAAAATTTCACTGTACATGATCATTTTGTGTTGATTACTAGAGTGCCTGTAGTTTGTTAACTTTAAAACAATCGCTATTTCACTTTTGATAAATACAAAATGATATGGCCAGCATTGATTAAAACTGGTGTTTTCAAACAATATCAAAACATGCTGGTTTCCTATCATTTACTTTGGTACTTTCATCATTGATTTATATAATTTATGGATGACATGTACGTACAGTATAGCTATTGTGAGTTATGAGACCAGTACTAAATTAGACCTACTTGGCAGCAGCCACAGGCTTTGTCATACGCTGCTTATTTTTCCTTGTCTCACCGTTTGTTTGTTCTTGTGTTTTTTTTAGGAAGAAACCCCGTCAGCTCCTTGGTAGACTTTCACCTTTCTCGAGTCGCCACCGGAATAATTCCTCAACATTTCCAAGGAGTTCTGGACCGTCTTCAGTTGTGAAAAGACTCGGACCGTACTGTGCGGTTGTTTTGCGGTAGCTAGCACACTTTGCGGTGCACGTGGTAGTTAGCAGACTTGACGCTGGCATTCCTTGAACTTGGACCTGACCACAGTAGTTAGCAAAGCCAAACTGGACACCACAACGTCGCGAACGGTCGTGGAATAGTTAGCGAAACTGGAGCAACCATCTTGTAACCATCAGAGCAAACGTTGTTAAACCAATTCATCGTACACAAGCGAGTAAGCCTGGACTTAAACTGGCCGCCGTTTCGGAGTTCAAAGAAGATCTACGCCACTACCCTGGCTTGTTAAACCAATAAAACGAGAGACGGAAAATCTTGGCTGACCTGGCATAATGGAAGGCCCTGAACATCCAGGTAAGTTTTTTTTAAAAAAAAATACTCAATCTGTTTTAGATTAATGTGGAACTTAACGATATAAAAAGACATGTAAGACTGAAAGTGGAATGTTTGTTTGAACAATTCCTAATTTATTTTGACACTGTTGGTCGTGATGATTTTTAGTGGTTCTTCTCCTATTTTGATAGTTGTTAACTTTTTAACTTTGTTCTTTTTTGGGGCTTTTTGCATTAATAGAAAGGTAAAAATAGAATGTTTGTTTGAACAATTCCTAATTTGTTTTAACACTGTCGGTCGTGACGATTTTTAGCGGTTCTTCTCCTATATTTTGATGGTTGTTAACATTTTAACTTTATACTAATTTTGAGCTTTTGGGCTTTATAGAAATGTAAAAATAGAATAGAATTCCTAATCTATTTTGACACTGTCCATTCTGATGATTTTTAGTGATTCTTCTCCTATTTTGATAGTTGTTAACTTTTTAACTTTGTACTATTTTTGGGGTTTGGGCTTAATAGAAATGTAAAAATAGAATGTTTGAACGATTCCTAATTATGTTCACGCTGTCTGTCATGATGATTTTTAGAAGTTCTATTTTAATAGAAATGTAAAAGCAGAATGTTTGTTTGAACAATTCCTAATTTATTTTGACACACTGTCGGTTATGATGATTTTTAGTTCTTCTGCTATTTTGATAGTTGTTAACTTTTAAACTTTGTTCTAATTTTGTAGTTTTGGGCTTAATAGAAATTTAAAACTAAAAGCAGAATGTTTGTTTGAACAATTCTGAATTTATTTTGACACTGTCGGTTGTGACGATTTTTAGTAGTTCTCGTATTTTGATAGTCGTTTAATTAGTATTTTTACCTTTATTCTAATTTTTGGCTTAACACTTTTGTATGTAAATGTATAGTGCATATTGTATGGTTTTTGTTTCTAAAGAATTTTAACAAAAAAATTAGATTGTTTTTTCACTTTCATGTTTTGAGTGAAATAATTAATAACCTTACTTAATTAATTTTCCTTATCTTTGAATGGTCTGATCTAAATTGATAATTTGCATGTCTAACCATGATTTGTTTAACACTAATGCCTGCATGTTTTTTTGTTCATTTGACCCCCTTCCCCTTATAAAGGGTCAAATGTTCGTTTTCTGGCCCCGTCAGGCGAGCCCGGACCGCGGATCATTCCGGAGGGGATGGTCATCGACGGCCGAGAGCAGCAGGTTTGTTTGTTTATTTGTTTGTTTAGGATCACCACTAGTAATATACATGTATTTGTAATAATTATTTTCTTGGAGTCCTTATATACAAAGGTATATTTTACAGTGTACACACATAAAAATTAGATATAACGACTTAACATCACAATCAAACTAGAGAGCCCAAATATGTCACTTTTTCCTGACTGCAAGAGGTATCTACAATGTACCAGCCAAAAATTGTGACCATAGCTTCTCCAGGATACGAGATATCAGTACCATAGAAATCTGCTAGAGGGCCCAAAATCGAACCATTTCGAGGTCTCTCAAAGACCTACCCACATACAAAATATCAAGTATGAAGACAATCCATTCAGGCATTCTCAAGTTATCGTGTACATAGACACTCACACATGACCGCTTAAGAAAACATATCAACCTTCTTGGCAACTGTAGCTAGGCACACCTACAATTATTTAATAGGTAAGATAAAGCAGTCATCCTCAATTGAGGTGAAGCATATTCTTTATTCTTTATCAAAAATTGCAACAAGACAATACATAGTGGAGCGCCAGGCAGCCAACCTGATGTTGCGGACCACTTAACATCAGGGTTGAACAAGTATGGTTGCCCGATTGCCCAGGGCAAGTGAAAGTGCTGTTCGGGCAAGTGGATATCCTCCAAGTAAGATTTTTTCATGCAGTCTGTTTCAAAACAAACTTTATTCCAGTGAAAGGATCACAAAAACACCACACCACAATGTATCTTATCATTAGAAACTACATTTCTCTCAAAATATTCCAAAAGATTATGAATTCAACCCAAAACAGGACAATTTGGCTCACATAGTACATGTAATCAAACACCCATGGCTCTCTCAGTTCGTAGACCTGCTGGCATGAAACTTTGCAACATCAAATCCTTTGAAACATGATATCCCTGTGAGCTCTCTCTCAATGTAGCATTTTCCTTCTTTCATTGAACAGCAACATTGTGGATATGACACACTCTGAGGGTTCCCACAACATTTTAACTGATTGAGTGTAACGTTATATTCAGGATATTCTAAATTTCTGTTCAACTTCTAAATGTTAATACTGCAAAAAAATCATTTGAAGGTGTTGTTTGATGTACATGTGTGGATTGATATTGACTAATGTTATCTAGAAAATAAAAATTTCACGACAATGATTCAAAACTGGCCATATCATAAGAACCATGTTTAGTTATATTAGATCCACAACACTCTAAATGTAACTTTTCCATCATATGACAAATACCTGATTTTTTCTTCTGTTTACTAAAGAAATGGGAGAATAATAATAGCCCTCAGTGAACACAGGAATATTGTAGTACTGGATCTAAGGAATGATCGATACACAACATTTGCTGAAAACTTGAATGTTGTTCTTTATGTTAAATAAGCCTGTGTCTTTACCTTAGACTTTTTGCCAAAATTTTTTTCCGTATCGCTCTGATTTTATTCTGAAAAATCTGAGAAGCAACAAATGAAATTGGCGTAGTTTAAGTGAAAGAAGATACGTTGTAATATCATGCTTCTTGTTCAAGTTTTTGTCATTTCCCGTAAATACGGTCATGACATCCACACAGCTTGGTCTTGTAGTTAAAACTTTTTTGCTATAATTACATGCTTAACAAGACGTTTTTACTGAAAAATAACAGAATTCATTACCGCAAGCAAAGATGCAAAGAAAAAATGTCATTTAGATTTCGGGCAAGTCAAAAGTTGGTTCGGGCAAGTAGATTTTTTTTCTACTTGCCCGATAGGGCAAGTGAATTTTTGAAAACTTGTTCAACCCTGAACATTACAATTACATTGAAATACAACAATAAAGTACTAGAGACAATTCAGTATACAATTTAAAGTAATGCATTTAAATGCACATTTTAAAGGTGTCTCAGCTGGAAGCAAATCTTTTCGTTGTTTCAATATACGTATGCAGTGCCCCAGACAGTTGTTTGTTTATCTCAAAGTTGTGGGCTTATCTCAAAATTATTGCTTTTTCAAGTACATGTAGCTCCATGTCATAGCTAGTATAGTGCAATGGGGCTTTGTTACGACTCGCGTTTTTAGCCAAGCAAAATTACATAAATGAAAATTTTGATACAACGAACTAGGATTTCAATAAGGTGCACCAAGCCAGTGCACTTGTTCTCAAAAATGAATTTCGAGCCCTCATGATATGATTTATGGAATAATCATAAGGTGACTGCGGGAGGCGAGGTGGAAGACCGTTTGAACTATATCAAACAACAGCAGGCTCTACAACGGGAACTCCTGCACCAGCACTTCAGGCAACAGGAGGAGCAGCTCGCCCGGCAACACCAGGCGGAACTGCAGCAACATCTGCACCTGCAAAAGGTAAAACAAAAAATGTCAAATTCTGGAAAGTTTGTATATTCCGAGTTTTAAAAAAAACTTCTCATCAAAACTTCATGCATGTCACAATTTTTTCTAACAATATTCACTTGATTTTTAAAGATATTATTAGAAAATCTATTGACACTCTTAATCAAATTTTTACGTAATCTAAAATGAAATCTCTTGTATATGAAAATTCCAGAATTTGACACTTATTTGTTATTTTAGAAGTTTAATTTATTTCTACTATCAAATGCTAACTGTGTGCTTATTTGTAGAAGAATTAAGAAGGAAAGTTCCTTACTTACTTTCTGAATTGGTACCGTTTAAAACATATTTTCTTTAACTTCGACAGAACTGCTATGGGTTGGGGCTTAAAGTAAGTTTCCATGCTGTTTTCTATAGTTGTGTTGCTCACTTTAACATTAATTTCTGTCGAGTTTTGTAGTGACTTATTCTTACTCCATTCATGTATTTGTTTCTATTGCTATACACACATGTTGAACTACAAATGTACATCAATACACTAACAACAGTTACTCATTGAGAAAAGTGTACAAAAAGTAATGCAATCCAATAATAGATGACACTGGCAAAAGCTTCAGTTTTCGGGTCTTCTTATTTCGAATCGTTCCATTTTATGCATTGCATTTCTTTGCGGTACAATGTACGGTGGTTACGGACAGGACAAAAAAATCGTGACAAACCTCAATCTAACCTTTGAGCTAAACCGTCGGATCCACTTGGCTATGTACATTGTATATTTAAAGTAAGTTGAAAAATGTAAGTCATCATTTTAGTTTGGGACTTTTCTGTTTGCTATTTGTGTATCAGTGTGCAATGGAGTCTTCTTGGTTTTTATACAGTTTTTTTTCCCCTAAATATTGTGAATTCATTTATTTCAGTTCACAGTACTTGAATTTCAGGGCATAGTTTGCTTTATCATTGAGTTTTTGACTGTAGTAGCACACAATGGGAGGTAGCAAAACATAACCTGAAAACACCTCAAAAGGCTTAGGGAGGAAAACTTACATCTTACTACATGACACCTGGATTGTATAATCACTCCCTAAAACCGTTAGTACTGAGTTACAGGCCTCAAACTCTGTTTTCTTGGTAATATTTCAATTTAGCGTAATTTTTTTTGACATCCGAGAATCAACAAATAAAATTGCCGTGGCCTCAGGATTGGTGTATTTTCTTAAACCTGCCCTAGAAGACCACTCAGGGGACTGGTAAAATCTGGTCTATGTGGACAGGTGGTCACTACACTATAGCCAGGATTCTTAAAGCTCGTGTAAATGGGAAAAATTATCTAAGGGACCACCAAAAATCGGTCACATTGCTAATTGGCCAGGTGGTCCTTTTGTAGAGGTGGTCACACAGGTTTGACTATATCATGGAAGCTCATCTGTGTTGGTAGTAATCATAAAACATCAGGGCACTCCAGCCATCTCTTAACAGAGACAGTGGACGTTATAAACTTCCTGGCACGTTTGACCAATTGCTGACGTCACGTATCCGTAATGACACGTGTCAATAAAGTCACGTGTCTGTAACTCTCGCGAGTTTACGTTCGACAGTGATTGGTCATTATTGATCCTGAAGAAGGCGACAGTAGTCCTTGAAAATTTGATCCGTGAATAAGTTAGTGTTGGAAGAAAGTTTAGCATTGTGTGAAGGTTTGACTGGATTCTGTGTCGGCCAGTGAAGTAAACTTTTTCGTCTGTTTTTTCTCGCTCCAGCTGGAGTTGTTACGTCAACACTTCCGTCAGCAAGAAGAGGACCTGGCCAGACAGCACCAGAGCGAGCTACAGACACAGCTTCACCTACAGAAGGTAGCTGTCATCTCAAGAAGGGTAGGAGACATAGGGAAACGAGACAAGTAGAAATAGGAAGAAGTCTAGTCTAGTTCGGTAGTACAGTCTGTAAACTACCTGGTGGGGCATTGGGAAGGGAATAATTATTGTAACTGTAGGATTTATTATACACAGTCAGCTGCACCTACAGAAGGTAGCTGTCATCTCGAGATGGGTAGGAGAAATAGGGAAACAACATTCAGCGAAATAAGAGGATGCATTTCTTTTTCTAGTACGTTTCTTCAGTCTGGACCCTGTCAAATTCTGTTAATGGCATGTACATGTATGGCAGTCGGGAAGGAAATTTGAACAGGAGGTACATTTTGTAGCTGTCATTTGAAGATGAGTAGGAGAAATAGGGAAACAAAACAAGCCTAAGAAGGAATAGGAGGATGCCTTGCGTGGCTCATTGTACATTTTCTTTAATCTGAATCTCAGCGAGCTTCAGACACAAGGCATTTTGTACAGAAGGTAGCTGCCATCTCATAACGGGTAGGAGAAATGGGGAAACAAAAGATTAGATTTATAAGAAGAAGTTTAGTGTGGCTCCTATACATGTAGTTCTATTACTGGTACTATGTATATGTAGCTTGTTTGGTAAAAAAAAGTGTATCACATCCTTTAAAAACACTTCTTGATTGAGGTCTAGATTTGAAAATGCATGAAGTTTATGATGTCTTAGGTAGTTTTTCATAATTTTTCTACATGCAAAATTAACAATGGAAGTTACAAGACATTTCTTCTTCTTTTTTTTTTTTTACAGCCAGAGAACATGTCACCAATGGGAATGAGGGTAAGTGCAACGCTATATGAGGACAAAAAAGTTCAAATTCAGAATCAGTAACAGGGCTGTCTCCAGAACCTGTCCCTCCGTCCTGGAACAGATATTTGCTTTTTGGGATGGATAAAAATTTCAACCTGTCCAAAAAATCTAAACTTCATGACATCACATTGATGAAATTTTTGTAGTAAGGCCACGCCAATTTAATATGTTGCTTCTCAGATTTTCCATAAAAAAAAAAGGAGTGACCTGGCGAGAAAAAAAATGAAAATAAATTTTTTTGGAAATAGTCTGAGGTGAAGATAAGGGTTCACATAACATAAAGAATAAGATGATTATTCAAATTTCAGCTTTGTATGGATTGATATTGAAAAGCAGTTTTACTGAATGAAAAATTATAACTTATGATCAATATGACCACTCTTTTTAGGTATGTTTAGGCCTTTATAATCTATTTTGGTGGCTATTGATTTTTACAAATAATAAAATTGCGAGTTAAAATTTTGTGAATGGGAATAGTGACCCAATTTTTTCTTCTTTCTAAATGGAAAAAACAGGACAAGCTAGTCCGTGAAGCAACAAATTAAATTGGCGTGGCCTTAGCATAAAATGACAGATTTAACAAAAATTAACAATAGGCTCCCATACAATGAGTGGGACAGACAAAATTTAAAGCTGGAGACAACCATGGCCTGTTCTTTGTACACTGTCATTATCTGTACAAATTCACACTTGCCATCACACTATTGATAACTTAAAGGCAATTGCACAGTATTGTAGTTTTGCTGTGAGAGTCCATTCCACATCACTGAGTGGGTCTTGATAATTTATAATCACAAAATTTTGAAAAAAAAATTGTTAATCACAATTCCTTTAAGAATTTTGAAAATGAGAAACTGCTTCCATTAAGATCCTTCCTTTTTACTTTTAGTAGATAATTTTCAAATGTCTAGTATTTGGTTCACTCTAATTCATTTAGGCTATTCTGATACATTTGGGCTATTATTCCTATGTTACAATAGGTGCTAATCCGGCCCTACTGTTTACATTCTATTTTTAGATTGGACTGATGGACTCGCGTGGCTCTTATGTGGTAAGCCACCTACATCTCGTTGACAAATTGATTATGAATTAAAGATTTGGACATTTTGTAAGAAAAAAACATATCCCTCTTGGTTTTGTAAAAAAATATGGTATAATCTTCAAAGGTAATTTTGACAACAAATGTCCACGAAGTTACTTGGAATGGACTCTACACTGGAGAAAGCATACTATTTAGACTCTTTCATTTAAAAGCCAACTGTTACGTAAAGGGATTTCCCGATCTGTCTTTCGAAAGTTTTGTTTCTTTTTTTGTCAAAGTCCTGTTGTGACTTACATATTATAAATCAATCAGACTTTGTCAACTTTATAATCTATTTTTCCATTTGGTATATAATTTTGGAACTTTGAAATAATAAATTTTTTAGTTTTTGGAATGCTTAATATGCAGATATTTCGCCACTTTTATACTCTATAGGAAATGATATTCTTGTTCTGTGTGGGTATGACCCTACCGGGATTTGAACCTATGACGTCCCGAGTGCAAAGGAAGCACTTCATTGTACTAGGACTCTTTTAAACTAACTGTTCTGTGTGTATTTTTTTTACAGCTGCAGGCCTTGAGAGAACAGCAGGAGCTGGCACAGGCCAGGGGCAAACTCCAGGAAAAACAGTCGGAACGACAAAAACAACTCCTGGCCGGGAAGAAAAAAGAAAACAGTAAATATTTCACTTTTGAAAAACTGTATAATATATAATTCCCTTGGCTCGTATGGAGGTTAATGCTTCAAAACAAAAAGGATGAGACTGATGTATTTTAAAAAGGAAAAATTGTTGAGTGCTTTTCTTCAGTGAGAATAACATTTTTGGTGAGGGAAATTTACTTGGCACAAGAACAAACTGGACCTAAAAATACTAAGTCCAAAAAACAACTAAACATCAGGAACCAAGTCGGGACTTGAAAAAAACTGTCTCTCACTTATATTCTCCTTTTTATCTAAACCATCTCAAACCTTCCAAAGATCGTTAAACTTGCACTGGAAAAAGATGAAACATTGCTGTTTTGATTTGTGGTTATACTTTTGCATATGATTGTATGTTTTTCAAATTGTATGTCAACTCCAGGAGGTGGAATTTCACATATGCCAGGGGTTCATGTCCAGACTTATAAGTCCGAACTTGAACCCCTGGATTTGAATCCTGACCTGAACCTAAACATGAGTTTAGGAACACATCTCTACCTCAAGCACAATCATGTAATAGGATTCTTTTGAAGCTACATTGCAGGTTGTAAGCTACATTGTGGTATTCTGAGTGTACTGAGTGTTTCTTGTCTGCCCTCAGGTGCAATGGCCTCCACGGAGGTGAAGGAGAAGTTGCAGACGTTCATCCTGAGTAAGAAGCAGCGCGAGGCGGCCGCCAACAGCCTCCACCAGTCTACACCGCTCAGCATGGCGCACTGGTAGGACACTTCTTCATTCGTTAAGCCCCTATCTCAATGGACCCGCGGCACACTGGCGGCGTTGCTGTGTCCTGAACTGGATTTGTGTTACCTTTGACTTTATAATTGGAGTACATTGTGTATAATGCAAAACATACAAGTATGACTAAAAAGACAACAAAACACACAAAGCATTTTAAAAAGATTTGTTTTTCATTGATGAAATTCGCTGAGCATGCTGTAAAATTCGCTCCGTCGCAGCAAGTTTGCCAGCATGCCGCGGGTCCATTAAGATAGGCTTGGGGCTTAGGTTGTCAGAAATCTTTCCAAAATCTATCAACTGATTCAGAAGTTGCTTGAGTAACTTTTACCTTGTGTAGCTTATTACCTGGATATCTAACCTTCATCAACATGATGACAACCTCAGAAAATTGGTCCTTTTGAATGTGAGGAGTCATTTTACAAGTGTTGCTGGACACCATATGTTTGAATCTAACCTTGTATCCTATCGCTACTATAGCTCTGGTTCACTTCTTTGATTGCTTCCTTGTAACATGTAAAAAGTCTAGAGCTGGATGATAAAGGATTAGATGATTGACATTTGAATATTTGCTTAGACTATAGGCATTAGATCTCTGATTGGCTGAGAGTCACATGGTCCTCTGAAGCTACATGGTAACAGGGATTGAACACTCAGGCATTCAAACATTTTGATGCCCATTACACTGCGTCTGAGAGATATCCAATACCTGAAATAATCAATGAGATGAAGGCCAAATATTTTGATAGAAACAGGTGCCAGACTATTTTTGTGAGAAAAAGGGGACTTGAGGTAAAATAAGATGGGTACCAGGCTAGTTTGAATCCCTATATTTTATGTTGCTACCGCAATATTTGTATAGGTCAAGTCTGAAAAAGGTTTGACTGTTTTTCAGGCCACATGGTTCCCTGGGTCACATGCCCATGTCAGGTGACCTGGCGGCAGCGGCGGCGTACAAAGGACACCCCATGTTGGGTACTTACGGGAGCAACGCTGACTTCCCACTCAGAAAAACAGGTAGGACTGAAGAATAGATCAATAACAAAAATAGTCACTCAAACAACTGGATAAAATTTTGAAACAGTCAGACCTTTTAGACAGCATCATGACTGAAGGGTCTGATGGTTTCAAAATTTTATGAAGTTACTAATGAGTAACTATTTTTGGGATATCTTATTACCTGGATGTCTAACCTTCATCAAAATAATGATATTATCCTATCTTTGTTCTGGATGTCTAACTTTCATCAAAATAGACAAATGATATTATCCTATCTTTGTTCTGTGTGTTGACCATCTGAGTGTTGATAGCAACTATATACTGTCAAGGTAGTCCATTTTTTCTCTCATCATATTAAGAGGATTGTAATTTCTCTCGCTTTTTGGTGAGATTGCTGGTTATGCCCCAAACTAATGATGTAGAATGATTAAATATAAGTCGGGCCAAATTCTAAGGTGTCAATCAAAATGACAATGTTATGATTTTCTTTTAGTTCATGAATATTGGGGACGTCAAGTTTTTCTATGCTATTAAAGAGTTTTACAGTCATCTCACTCTCAGTCCAAGTTATCATATTTCCTTTTCTCTGCTTGTGTTGTACAATTTATTTTAAAAATGAACAAAAATACTCTTTGTGTAACCCATGCACACAGTATTTTTGTTGATTTTTTAGAAATTGTACTGACTGCAGCCCAAGTGTTTGAAAATTCTTTAGATTCTCACTTTGGTACTAAGGCATGTTTTTGGTACCGACGACATGTTTTTTGTACTGACCACAATGTTTTTGATACTGACGACGCTTTTTTCTCCATTGCAGCCTCCGAGCCAAACTTGAAGGTTCGATCGCGCTTGAAACAAAAGGTAGCGGAGCGAAGAAGCAGTCCGCTTTTACGCAGGCGCGACGGCATCGGCGGCAGTTTTAAGACCAGAAAACCCTTATCAAGTGAGCACCCGACAGTTCCCTACAATGTACATGCATTGGGTAAATGTTTACGACGTTATTAAACTTTTAAACTTTACGCTGGTACTTTGGGAATAAGGATAATGCTTTTGCTTGGTGCTTGTTAGCTTTCAGAAGACTGAAAAAGCTTTTTGCGATTAATTTTTGTTAAAAGCAGTTAGTATCTGTTTTAACAGGTGGCATAGTGCAATAATACATGTGTATTGCATTATAGATAAAATTCGTTTTTGTTTGGGTCCTTTATGTGATTGTAATGTCAAGCTCAATGTTAAGATAGCAATATTGTTAAGTATGAATTTTGTTAACTTGGAAGTCTTTCTCTACTTTACGACTCCGAAAATTGGCCTTCTAGCTAACTGAGAGTTTAACCTTTAGCACACTGAAGTAGCCGTTTGGCACCCATTTCCTATTGGTCACAGAGTTAGGCAGCAGGGAGAAGGTTAAGAGGGTGTGCATGGTGGTGGCTGCCTACGTATTATGCTAAATTCAGGAAGGCAATCCGGAATGTTGCCACATTGCTACATACATTAATATATTTAAGCAAAATGAATAGCTTCCCTTACAAGCTACTGAAAATTGAAATATCGTGCTTATGCCATGTTGGTTTGATTATTATGGATGACATCCTCTAGGGACCCAAAAACTGATGCGTATAAAAAAAAGCTTGGCAAAAAGAAAAGTTGTTTCATTATGAAATCTTCGTGGTCAGGAAGGATGAACAAAACTAGACACACAGAGGATGGTCTACCGAAATATAGATATCATTCTTAATTTTTGTTCTTTCAAAACTTCTTCTTTGACTTTGGAAATGACTTTGGCATTCTACGACATCAGCATCCGTTTTCCGAAACAATTTTTTGCAATTTGCAGCATGTATTTTCTAATTTTTCAGCTGCTTTTTACCGTATGACCGAAAACCTTTTTTTCTTGGACACAGACAAAAATTGATGTCATCCATCAAATTAGATCAACATACATGTACATGGCCTTACGGAAAAGAGCATATAGGCTCAAACATTCGGTTAGATAAAGCTGAAAATTGTTATTTCCTACATGTCTGTAATTATACTGTTTTTTATGTTTTTGTGTGTGCAGTTGATCTCTCCCCCACGGGTGTGGACACGTCGTCCTGTAAGAGTGCCCCGGGGTCGGGACCGAGCTCACCCAGGAGTAGTCACAGCAACATGGTCATAGCTGGCAACCATGAGGTACGGAACTGTAGACTTTGAAATTCTAAGTTTGGAAGTGTAGACTCTGAAGTTTGTAATTTGAAGTTGGTGGTTTTATGTATCACATTATGAACATACATGTACATGTATGCTCTGCCTTCCATTGTGTTAACACACAGACATGGCAAAGGGAAGTAAGATAAAGATTGGACTAGTACATGTAGCAATATAGATACTATATATTAAAAAGACTTAATTCAAACAAGGTGTACCAGGGCTAGAAATACTGGGTGAATGTGCACTTTTGTGCACCTGAAATTGGAGCAGTGCACCTGCTTTAGACTGCACTGGTACACCAGTGCACCTAGATATTTTATTTGGGCTTTAGGGTAGAGGTATAATTATATGGTAACACTAGAATACAGAATATTTTTGAAATTTACTTATCAGAAAAAGCAATATATATTACGTCTGTTGTGCTTTGTTTCATGTGTATATGATATTTACTCGTTTGGATTTTTGAAGTAAGCTATAGAATTTTTAGATTGATGTTCTAAGAGAGACAGTAGAGGTTGGAGATACATTTTGCTGACATTCTACTTTTTTTTTGCTGTGCACCTAAAAGTTTAGGTTAGGTGCACCGGTGCACCTATTCCCCAAAAATGAATTTCGAGCCCTGTCTACAAAATGTATGCATTCTTGTTAGCAGGAAGCTGGAGTCCAGCCTGGTGTCATACCGGGGAGAATGGTTGGCGGTAACGCTGCAGACTTCACCCTGTACACCTCCCCATCTCTACCCAACATCTCTCTGGGACTCGCCAACTCTTCAAGTTCTGCTGATACCACTCAGACGGTGAGACTACTGTAGTTTTTGTACCTTATTTTGCGACCATACAAGCATCACGTTGGCATCACAGTGGCAAGGTCCAGACAGAACCCAGAAATCCTGGGTTCAAATCCAGTGTTCCCTGATTTGTCTCGTTGATGTTGTGCCCTTGGGAAAGGCCTTTTACATGACTTTTCTCACTAGCTTCAGTTAGGGATGTCTCTTAGATAGGACATTGAATAGAGGTCCCATGTTTAAGTAGAGTCACACCACCGTGCCGTTACATCATAGGGTGTTTGATTGTATTTATTCATATCCACAATGTATATTAAGCTTGTAACGAAAGCTACTCTTCCTGTGGTCATTTAAGATTCATCATAGTGCACCTAAGTTTATAGGTTAGGTGCACTTCCAAAAATGAATTTCTAACTCTGATGTATATTGTCTTCCTACTCCTACAGGGAGAGAAAGTTGTGCAGTCAGCGCTGTCTCGCGAGGCGGAGTTGCGGGCCATGGCAGCGGCGCGGCTCGGCCAACCGCTGACGGGTCACATGATCCCCACCCAATCGGGACTGGCGCACCTGGCCATGCACGGCGGGATGGAGTCGGAACTGAACCAGTCGTTTCCGCCCGGGAACCCCAACCTCCTCCACGCTCGCATGAAGGCCCTGGAACAGCAGGGCATCCCTCCAGTCACGGTCCAGCACCTCCTAGCAGGTAGTCGTTGCAGTTCCTTCTGAACCTGCTAGATGGCAGCAATGACAGTGCGATTAGTGTTGGTCAGATATTCAAGTGTTAAGTATATGCAGCATGAAGGCCCTGGAACAGCAGGGCATCCCTCCAGTAACAGTCCAGCACCTCCTAGCAGGTAGTCGTTGCAGTTCCTTCTGAACCTGCTAGATGGCAGTCATGACGGTACCATTGGTATCGGTCAGATTTTAGAATATGTCTATCAGTATTATGCTTTTAAAATATCAGTTTATGCTGGGATTGAGGCCCTAGAACGGCAGGGCATCCCTCCAGTAACAGTCCAGCACCACCTAGCAGGTAGTCATTGCAGTTCCTTCTGAACCTGCTAGATGGCAGCCATGACTAAGTGTTGGTCAGATACATGGTCATGGTCATGTATTACAATGATCAGTATAGGCTGGGATGTATGCCCTGGAACAGCAGGTAGTTATTGCAGTTCCTTCTGAACCTGCTAGATGGCAGCCATGACAAAACTAACATAATCTCTCTGCTTACAGGAGCGAGACATGGCGAGTTGGCGGGGCCGGCGTCGACAGTAGCGATGATAGCGACGACGATGTCCACGGGAGTGTCGAGGCCCGACAACCAGCCACCCAATGCAATACCACGCCGTCTACATCCGTAAGTAACTTTTTAAGAAAGAAAGAAAAGTGAAACTTAAGAAGAGGACAGTATAGTAGCAGAGGGCTGGGAGTAAAGCTAAATAGTACTGCACCCCTTTGGTATGTACAGTTTAGATATCCAGGAGTGCATTACTGTAAATGCATTTAAGTTCACATGGTTTTTGCTTCACGCTTAAGTGAAAATGTAGCGTTCGTGGTGGTTTTAAGTGGGCGGCAGCGCTATAGTCACATACTGCTACAGTATCGGACCAAAATTTTTGTAACGGTTTTAAGTTCGCAGTGAAACGGTCGCCGCGAATACCGCAAACATAAAACATGTAGCGAATATTTCTGCATTTACAGTAAGACGTTGTATTGGAGATCTGTTTGGACGTATCTTTTCAGGGTGGCGGTATTATGTACCCTGGTGGAATTACGTTAGTAGATGTTAGATGGATCGATGTATATTCAAATTTGTTTCCCTCCGTGCAGAACTCTGGTTCGGACCAAGTCGGCGCCCCTGCCCGGGTCACACATGCACCTACAGCAGCAGGTGCTCCATTCGCAGCACTACATGCAGGCGCTGCTCAGACAGGTGGGTAGACAGGTGCTCATGTCATTATCATCATCATGGCATGGTGACATGCAGGTGTTTAATGTACTGGTAATGATATTACTGACAGCTGAACATGCATGTTGGCTTTTTTTTAGCTTCGTTTATACCTTGTAACACATTTGCATCATAGTAGCCATTGACTTCAATAGTATTCCCTTGCCAAAATGTTATCTTCTTTTTCTCAATATTTTATCTATCAGAAAAAAAATGTTGGAACAGTCTGCATGTACATTGTAATGAGTCCAATCTTCTTTTTAGTTGATTTTACCTTCGCCAAAAGGTTATGTTTTTGGTAACGTTTGTATGTATGTATGATTGTGGATAGCAACATAACTCAAGAAGGCCTGGGTGGATTGTATTGATATAGGTACGTGGGGAGGTCTTGATGAGACATTGAAATGATTAGATTTTGGGCCCCCTAGTGGCTTGTTATTGTACTGCAGCGGAACTTAAGTTTTGGTATAGTTTCATTTAATCAACCATAAGTGCAGCAGTCGTTGGCTCTTTTATTTGTGGAACAGCCTCATTATTGTTTGATAATAACTCCACTTCCTTTACTACTTCTTTACCACAGCATGTTGTGAACCACTTTAGCAGGAACTTAGCTACGGGAACATTGCTAAGCAGTCATTGACCCCTAGTGGCTTGTTACTGTACTGCAGTAGAACCTTCCGGTTTTGATATCTCGTTCGATCAGCCATAAATGCAGCAGTCAGTCATTGGTTCTTGTAGTTGTGAGATCAGCCTCCTCATTGTTGACAATGTGAAAATAACTCCACTTCCTTTACTACTTCTGTACCACAGCATGTTGTGAACAAGCAGCAGCTTGGCAACGGGGACATCGCTAAGCAGCCCCGCCCGGAGCCCCACCCCGAGGAGACGGAGGAGGAGTTGAAGGAGCACACGCAGGTCACCGTCAAACAGGAGCCGCTCGACAGCGACGAGGAAAACGAAGAGGTCAGGGGTCATCTTTGACCTATACTTTTAGGAGCTACTATATGTTTGTTGCTTTATCTAAAGACAATTCAAACTCTACAACTGAAGTGCTTAATTTACATATTGATGACTTTTACATATGGGAGTTACAACTTTCAAGTTGTAGAGATTGAATTGTCTTTTTTAGATATTGCTAACCTAAATGTCTAACCTTCATAAAGTTAATTGTTGCTTTGTTCCGACATCTCAACTTTCTATGAAAATTCTAATAAAAGAAAGCATGGAGAAGAATTCTTGTCGAAATTATTGTGGATAATGTGTCGAATTTCATTAGTTAAGTTCTGTGAAAATTGAAAGCCGATAATTGATATATTTGTTTTAGCCAGCAGCATTCAGTGGTTCACCTTATCTGCAGTTCTTGTGTGCCTCACTAGGGGGCAGTATTGATCCATCAAATTATTTCACCAGTGTATCTGCTAATCATCAGTAATGATGAAATGTATTCGTTCACAATGATTTGTTCATCTTGGATTATCATTGATTGTATTGTCTATTTCAATTGTTTCGTAGGAGGAAACGTGCCGGCAGTTAGATATGAATATGGACGGTGAGTAGTATGCTATGTGTTTTATATCAGAGTGATGTTATTTTGGTATCTGTTCATGTACATGTACATGTACTATGTATGCAAAGCTGAACACTGTAAATGATTGTTCACAAAAACTAATGATATCTACATGACTTCTTTTGTTTAGTCATACGAAAAAAGTATGTTCTGTGCGTACAGAATTACAATGTACTTGCTATATAAATTATAATTGTAAATGTTGAAGAAATCCTAACTTGCCCCTTTTTTTTTTACTTACAGGCACTAGTGCCCACAGACCACTGTCCAGAGCACAGTCATCGCCGGCGACGTACAACTCTGTCAAGTCTGTCTTTACCACAGGTAAGTTGTCGGGGGAAAATTTTGTTAGGGGAAAAATGGCCGCACATGCATATGGGGCAATTATCGTATTGAGGTCACCTGAGTTAGCGCCGAATGGCAGCCACTCCAGACCCTTGTGATCTAACCACGGCAATTGTAAGCTCCTCGCAATTCAGCCCCTGGCTGCGAAGAGCGAGTAGTAGGCCCACCGAATAATAAGAATTATAATGATAATTGGGAAAGGCACTTTATGCAATTTTTCTTTAATTGACTTGGGGAAAATAAGTACCTAGCTTCTGTTAGAGATGTCCTCTTGGATGGGACATCAAGCAGATATCCCATGTTTGTCATATATATATTTTCTAATATTTCTACAATGTATTATACAACAATAATGTTTTTAATGTATTCATGTATCTCAATTTCAAGTGACTGTATTAACTTAAAGGTAATAAGCTAAAAAAAAGCAGCTTGAGTTGTTGGTGAGGATTCGGGTTTTAAGCCCCATAAAATGTTTTGGCTGCCTTTGAGGGAAAGTTTAGAGGGTTAGTTAGCTTGATGTTTTCATTTGCCTCCTCCCTCCCCAGGAGTTGTGTACGACCCCCTAATGCTGAAACACTCCTGCAGCTGTTAAAGGGAGAGTTTTTTAAGTATCCTTAGAGGGTTAGTTAACATGATGTTACCATCTGCCCCCTCCCTCCCCAGGAGTTGTGTACGACCCCCTTATGCTGAAACACTCCTGCAGCAGCTGTTAAAGGGAGAGTTCTTTAAGTATCCTTAGAGCATTAGTTAACATGATGTTACCATCTGCCCCCTCCCTCCCCAGGAGTTGTGTACGACCCCCTGATGCTGAAACACTCCTGCAGCTGCGGCAACAACAGCTACCACCCGGAACACTCCGGCCGCATCCAGAGTGTCTGGTCCAGACTACAGGAGACGGGGCTAGTCAACAGATGTGAGGTAAAGAGCCGTAGACTCAATCCTGGCATGGTGACCTTGTGATTGGGGTTACATGTTGGGTCTCAAGCTGAAAGTCCTGGGTTCAATCCCTAGCAGCTCCCAATGTGATGCCTTGAAATTTTGGGTTTCAAGCACTAGTAGGTCCCAGTATTGTGTCCTTCGGGAAACACTTAAAACAGATTTATTTCACTGGAATTGGGTTAATATGAGTACCTAGCTTCGGTTAGGGACGTCCTCTCAGATCCTGTGTTTGAGGAGTCTGAGCCACACTCCTTCAACTTCAAATACCCCCAGATGACCCTGCGAGTCATGTTTATGAACCCAGCACACTTATTGATGAGGGTTACTAAGGGTTCCACAGCATGGTGTAAGCAATGTTCCCTGTTTAACAGAAATGTTTCTTCTTTTTTTCAGAGAGTAAGATCAAGAAAAGCAACTATAGATGAGTTAAAAACCTGTCATAGGTAAGTACAAGTTTGTAACTGTTATTGTAAATATTAAAAGTATAATTTCAACTTTTTTTATCATAAACTCCATAGCTAAACAACTTGCATTCCAACTAAACGTATGTTATTTCATGTACACTTTAAAAAATGAGTTATGTGTCGCAATCAAAGTTTTACCGATGCATCCTTGTAGGCTACACGTAGTCTATACAATCGGTATTCTAAGACTTCTATGTCTGTTAAACCAAGTACATTTGCACTCATTGTATGTAACACTAGTTGTAAAATTTCAGAAGAAAAAAATTAGCATATAAAACCTATTGGCTTGGTCTCATTACCTTCACCAACTGAAGAAGGTTATGTTTTAATTTGGCGTGATTTGTGTGTGTCTGTGTCTATGGACAGCATAACTTGAAAAGCTGTGGATATATCCTTAAGATATTTGGAAAGTGGAAAGTGGTCTGGAAAAGGAAGGTCAAATTCGATAATGTGCCCCCTAGCTGCTTTGTAAGGTACTGCAGCGGAACTTCCAGTTTTGATGATCTTTTCCTTCTTTTTTTCCACGTTGCTCTTCAGTGAGCAGCATGTGTATTTATATGGGACCAATCCACTACATCGGCAGAAACAAGACAGCAAGAAACTGGGTGAGCTTCTCATATTTGTTGTAGGAAAATGATGCATTTATAACTTTATGATATGGAAGTTTATGATAAATTTTACTCTCACATGTACAGTCAAACCTGGCCGGCAACCACTTGGTTCAGGCAACCACCTCCTGTCACAAGCCACTTTAAAACAGTCCCATTCATTTTACATACTCTCATAATCCCACCCTGTCCTGTTAGCAATCATTTTTCCTCAGTCCCTTGAGTGGTTGCTGAATCCATGTTTGACTGTATGTAGCTATTGGTTGTATTGCTTAGCTCATGGTCGAGTTTTTTATGTATTGTTATTTCTCTGTAACAGTTACATATAGGTAGCTGAACATGATTTGTAGGTTACCAGCTTTCTACTGAAGGAAAATGTAAACTTTTAAACTTGTGTGCTGTACTTGATTGGTGCAATGTTTTACCAACAATTTGTTTCTTTGTTCTATTTCTGTGTAGCTGGAAGTCTGCAAAAGAGTTTCAAGTATCTTCCGTGTGGGGGACTGGGGGTAAGTTTTCTCTTCATCAAATCCTATATTTTCCTTGGAAAGTATAGTTCATATGTTGAAAATGTTAGAATAAGATGTACATTCGATGTATATTATACAAAATATGTAAATGTTACGACACATAATACAAGATGTTGCTAATGTTATAATTGTACATGTATGTACACAATGTTGGAAATGGACATCTCTTAAATTGTGATGTCAACGTTTTGTAGGTTGATGCAGACACGATCTGGAACGAGCTTCACTCCCCCAGCGCCCTGCGTATGGCGGCGGGCTGCGTCATAGAACTGGCTTTCAAGGTCGCACAGGGAGAGCTCAAGGTCAGTGTAATCCACAAGGTCACGTTTCTAAGTTCAGAAAGTTGTGACCAATTTTGGGCAGTAGCTACATTGACATTGAGGGTGAATCATTTTTGGAGGGAACACAGGATTGTTGTTGCTTGGGAACTCTTTCATAAAACTTTACTAAGATTTAGTAAATTTACTATTTTCTGATGCATAAAGAAAAAAATACTGTAAATCTTCAAATCTTCCCAGTAATTTTATTTCAGTATTTGCGAGGAAATCATGACACTGTACTTCAGAATTGTTTTAACCACAAACTTATAAACAGCGGAAACCTCAGTCTTTTCCCCCCTCTTACCGCAAAATTAAGTCCCTGCAAAAGTATCTGAACTTACAGTAATTGTTCAATTTGCATGTTTTTCAGAATGGCTTTGCTGTGGTCAGACCTCCAGGCCACCATGCTGAGATTGACCAGGCTATGTAAGTGTCTCATTTTTATTTACCTTCGCCAAGAAGGTTATGTTTTAGGTTCCATTTTTTTAGTGTGTGTGTGTCTGTGGACAGCATGATTTGAGAAGCTGTGGTGTGTGTGTGTGTGTGTTTGTGTGTGTGTGTGTGTAAGTGTGTGTGTCTGTCTGTCTGCCTGTGTGTGTGTGTGTCTGTCTTTCTGTGAACATCATAACTTGGGAAGCTTTGGATGGATCCTTATGATATTTGGTACGTGGGTAGGGGTTGGGAAAACGAAGGTCAAGTTCGATAGTGGGCCCCCTAGCGGCTATCTGAGGCACTGCCGCACAGCCTCTGGTTTTGATATCTAAATGTGTTCTAGTTTAACAAATGATTTTAGATGCAGATGGTAATGCTAATTTGTGGTGCAGGTGTACTTAGAGAGTTGACATGCAATGTATTTCCTACTCTACTAAATATTCTTGCCAATTTTTGCATGCAGTGCTGTCATTGTGTATGTCCTGGCATTTTCTGATCTGATTTTTTAATTTTTTTTCAGGGGATTCTGTTTCTTCAACTCAATCGCAGTCACAGCAAGGCTTTTAGTACAAAGATTGAAGTTGAACAAAGTGCTAATAATTGACTGGGTAAGTATGCTTACATGTGCACAATGTCACGACTTGTATCTTTCTAAAAAGCATTTCCTTTCTGATAGAGTATGTTGAGACCAATGAAAAATGTTATGTGAAGGGTAACTTTATTTTATAGCAAATGCAAAATATCTCCCCCATCTCCAAAATGTATTGTTGACCAACTTGAAGTCAAAATTCCCTTCATTACATCGTGTATGAACATAGAATTCTGATGATTTTTTTTGGGGGGAAAAACATTAATATTACTTTGTAACATCACATTTTCATATGATTGTAATGTAAAATAGCTATGTTTTGATATCTGACCATATACATAAAGGAATTGTCGTAACACTTTGTCCTGCTTTTGAAAGTCAAAGTTGTCAATGATACATGTCTAGTGAGTTATGTTTGATGATCCTTCCCCCCTCCCCAAATGTTCAATGTTACACGAGTTATTAATGTTTGATGATCCTGCCCCCCTCCCCAAGTGTTCAATGTTACAAGAGTTATCAACGTTTGATGATCCTGCCCCCCTCCCCAAATGTTCAATGTTACACGAGTTATTAATGTTTGATGATCCTGCCCCCCTCCCCACCCTCCTAAGGACGTGCATCATGGGAACGGCACGCAGCACATGTTCTACGAGGACGGGCAGGTGTTGTACATCTCCCTGCACCGCTGGGACAGCGGCAACTTCTTCCCAGGAACAGGCGCCCCCGACGAGGTGAGTCGGTACTGCAGGCACATTCAGTAGAAATAGATTTCCTTTTTACTGAAACAGCAGGAAAGCGGGCTAGGGCATGATATTGGAAGATGGGGCCCATCCCTCTCCTTCCACTGCCTTTTACCTCCCCAACCAAAGTCAGGTACCCATTTTTACACCTGGGTAGAGAGAGAGGAAAGTGCCTTTCCCAAGGACGCAGCATCTAGCTAAGAGTGCAAGGAATCAAACCCTTGACTCCTCGATCTCGTGTCTGCTAGTCTAGCCACACGGCCATTCCACGCCACTATGTATCATGTTTTTTGCCATTTCATCTGTTTAACCAGGAAATATATATCACCTGCTGGCGTTTTTTAAAAATCCCTGGCGGTGGAACCTGGACATGAAATAAGATCAATCGTTTGATGATATTTACAAAACGGTCGAAGTTAATATGTTCAGGAAGTAATGGAAAAACATGATTGTCCTCTGCAGTGTGGGAACGGGGCAGGTCTGGGCAGAAACGTCAACGTGTCCTTCTCTGGAGGGTTGGATCCACCCATGGGGGACGCCGAGTACATGGCAGCATTCAGGTGAGGTTATCTATGAGGTAAAATGGAATAGGATGGGTTTATACATGTAACAGTACTGTTTACGTAATTACATGTATCAAGATGAAGCTGTAAACCCCTGTAAGCTAGAGACACCTGTTTTTACTACGTGGAAGCTTATAATACATGTACATGTAAGAACGATGAGAAATCTAAGGATTTTTAGAAATTTATGAAAGCATGGTATTTGCTGTATTCAATTTGGTAGTTGTACAATGTATTTAGTGCTGCACGATGTGCTGTGAACCAGTAACACCTAGCTTCAGTATTGGTGTCGAATACATGGTTGTGAATAAAAAACTTTGCTATTTGCAATGTATGTCGATGAAGGTTAGATCCAGGTAATACAATATGACTTCAAAGTCACTGACGAAAAGTAGTGGATGCTACATTGTACTTGACATGTCTGACTGTTTCCAAAATCACATCCAGTTGCTTGTCATTGAGGAACAGTTACTGTTATTTGGCGAAACTTTGCTATTTGATATATTATTATTATTATTGATCTCGAGCGTTGATTCCCGCAGAACCGTTGTGATGCCAATCGCGGTGGAGTTCTCGCCCGACCTGGTGCTCGTGTCTGCGGGCTTCGACACCGCCGAAGGCCACGCCCCACAACTGGGTGGCTACAAGGTCACGCCCAAATGTAAGTCACTTTTTTTATGCAACACCCAAGGGCTTAATGAAGTAATGTGGTTGAAAATATACTAAGTCTACTAAGAAATGTTTAGAAAAAATAATATAGTAAAATTTTATTTATTAAGTTAAACCCTTGTCCTGCTGGCATTTTTTGCACAATTTATTTCATTGAGTTCATAATCAGGTCATGGGCCCTTGCCTTTTTCTGCGCCGCTGTGGCATAGTTACTTCTGCATTCGTTGCTGCGGTGTAATGCGTTCAGTTGAAATTAGTACCCCCAACCCGTACATATACAGGACCCACATACAGGGTCTGTTAAATGTACAACCCATATATATATATATGGGTCCAGCAGGACAAGGGTTTTATTATAAAGACTGGATAAAATTCGAAGATTACTTCTGGATGTTTTGAGTGACATCCATAACACAATCTTCAATCTTGGATATCATTGGAAACAAAATCACACAATCTTTCCAATGATAATAGAATACATTGAAAATTGATAAAGAAACAACAGAAATATGATTGACCAAAGTTACATGTAAGTTTCCAAACTTTTTGTGCCAAGTTTATGCATGTTACTGTGAATAATTAGCTGTGCCATTGGGTATTTTATTTTTTGCAGGTTTTGGTCACATGACCAAACAGCTGATGAGTGTTGCAGGAGGGCGAGTTGTGCTGGCACTGGAGGGAGGGTATGTCTGAAGGTCACATGTCCTTATAAGGAGCATGCTTGCATATGAATGTATGAATGCACAGGGCTCAAAATACATTTTCCGGTCAACTTGCATTGTCGCAGATGAAAAAAAATTTACTTGCATCAAAAGAAATCACTTGTACAGCCAACTTTCTTCATATTTGTAATCGCATGCATGATGGCCAAAGATGATTGCTTTTAGATTACTTGGTTAAAGGCCACTAAATGTGTCCATAACTCGTTAAAATGGATGAATACAAGTTCAAAAGGGATACAAAAATTTGCTAGCTTAATGTGTAATTTTTTTTAGCGCCAATTCTTCATTTGGAGTGAAAATGTAGAATCTGACTTAATATTAAGCTTTCAAATTATATGTAATGCAATATGCATTTGATAGATAATTCACAGACTGAGAGATTTGATCAACCGAAATAAAGTTTGCAAAGTTTTTGTGCCACTAGTTTAGTTAGGCCGTCTGCTGAGTACATTATACAATAAGGTAACACGTGTTGTGGCACACTATATGTTGAATAATGTTTTGCCCTTCCTTATACTAAATGTCATTGTTAATGCTTCTAATGAAAATGTAATTCCCTCTCTTTAGGTATGATCTTGCAGCTATCTGTGACTGCTCAGAGATGTGTGTACAAGCACTGCTTGGGGATGAGGTAAGTTGTATGTAATGCACAGTTGATGCCTAAAGCAATGTACATATGGAATACGGAGTATTCCGTATCATCCGAGGTTTTAGCCCGACCACAATCTGACCCACGGGAGGGCTGGGACAGAGGGCCAAGCGAAATACACTGTGTTGTATTTTATTCATGTCATACCCACCCAAGAAATCCCAATGGGATATGTACATGTACCGAGAGTTGAGAAAATTTTGTGTCTTCAAACAAAAAAATTGAACCGCAATTCCAATTAACGTCCAAATCTTGCATGAAATTTTCAACACAGTGGATTTGGTTGCCAATGTGTGCCAACTAAGAACCCTATATTGTCAAATGATTATACGCTGTACAGTCTGATCAAGCCATACATGTAGATCACAACGCAAGCATACATCTGCATATTTCTTGTGCAAGCTCTGCCTTTCTGTTCTGTAATTAGCATTGAACTCTGCCTGATGTACGTGTATACTTATTGAAAGACCCGTGTTTGTCTCCAATCTACAGTTGCCGCCTTTGCCGAAGGAAATCATTGAGCAGCCACCCAACAAAAATGCAGTCACCTCTCTGGAGGAAACCATTCGCCTGCAGTCGCCCCATTGGTCCTCGCTGTCGCGTTACGCCAGTACGGTTGGGTATTCGTTGTACGAAGCCTACGAGAGGGAGAAGGAAGAGGCCGACACCGTCAGCGCGCTCGCGTCACTCAGTGTGGCGTCGGCGCCGGGAGTTGGGATGTCTGCCAACAGGTTTGTTTGTTTGTTTGTGCCTTTATTTACACGTAAGTTGTACAGTCGAAATGCTCCATTCAGCCATCTATTCGGTTTGCTATACTTACGTCCCTGATTCAGACTTTGATTAACTGATGTTCCCATGTCATAGTGTAATGTACTGTAAATGCAGAAATGTTTGCGGTAATTTAATTTTGCGGTATGGGGATAATGGAGTGTTTGCTGTGGTTTTGAGTTTGCGTTTGAAACAATAGTAGCACTACAGTGACACAATGGAACGGCTTTTTGCGATGGTTTTAAGTTTGCGGTAAAGATTTCACCACGAAAACTGCAAACATATGACCACCGCGAACATTTCTGCACTAAATTTTACAGTAACACAATATACTTCAAAATTTCTTACTGTTGATTTATATTTATGGCTTTGTGCTGAATATACCCTGCTACAGTAACAGGAAGGAAACTTGCTGCCATACAAATGTATGTGCCACTAGGAACTACATTGTGTACAAGGGTTCAAACAAAGGTTGTGTCTTGTGTTGTAGGGCCGAAGCGGCGGAGCCTATGGAGGAGGACAGTGCGGCCGCCTGAACTTTGCGCGCCCGACGGAGCGTTCGTAGGTTTTGGGTCGGACCCGACTTCCAGTTGGCCCGCCATCCCCCCGCCCCTGGGGAGACGACGTCTCTTAGAGACTCCAGGAGTCGTGGGAGCTCCTATATGTATTTGCTGAACCATGCCACAGTGTGTCCCGTGCCCAGACGTACTCTAAGACTTAGTGTACAAACTGTACAGATCGGTGCAGTGTCTTTGTATCTGTTTTTTCGTGGTCGGTCATAACGTATTATAATAGTCCTTTCTACTCATGACGCAAAATAACTTTGTACCAAGTGGTTTCTTCCGTTTTTACCCGTGGGTCGTTCCGTGTGCGTTACTGGAAAAAAGTCGTAGAATATTTGGTAGCGGTGGTGACTACGCCATAGCTCGTAACCTGGTGTCGTTGAAAAATGTATACTTTTCTCAATTAATGTCGACAAATTTCCTTCTTATTTTTATGAATTCATTATATATACAAGAATGATACTTATGATTGTAATAGGGCAGTGGTAAGCAGGCATCGGTTTTGAGAGCAATACTGTAGAACTGACGACGATGTTTTATTGGCCAGAGGGAACAGGCAATTTCTGTGGTGACTGTTCTGCCGAAGGACATCAGTTTTGCTCTATGCTAGCTGAGGTATGGAATTTTTTCGATGGTGGCTCGATGTAAATGTTTGACTACTTTGCCAACTAATCCACAGGGCGTGTCGTTGCTAGGGAAACCGGATTATTTGGTTAATCCGACAGAGATTTTACGGATGGCTTTTAGAGGAGAAGAGTGACTGTGTAGGATGTCGTCTATTGTTGGTCGAAAAGAAAAGCGATGACTTAAGTTGTTCTGGTGTACATATCTTGCTTTTCATGAGAAAGTTTGGCAAAGATGCACCCAGTGCAGTGGGCGGAGGAAGGAATGTATGATATGTCCGGTATATCATTTACATACTTCCCTCCCACTCCTATGCCTTTATTTTTGAGATGTGAGTTTAAATTGATACGTGTAGTGTACAACGTGTACCTGTAACTGTTGATAGTGTACAGCGTCAAAATTGTATATGAAATGTCGTGCCTAATGCCGTTAGGAACATGTATATGTAGCCCAGTGCTTGTGGTAGGGCCTCTGTTGGTGCCAATGAGAGCGCAACGGCCGGCCTCTAGCTGCTTCCTAGATGTTGTCTGTGTTGATGACGTCAATGCCCCAACGAACAGGGTTGCCCCCCTCTCCCTTTGCCACACACAGTTGTCACTTGGCAACAACCAAGGAACAGCTCAAAAACGTTTGTCTGTTGAACTACCAGAAATGTCTTTTCTTATTTTTCTTGTTTTTTCTTACGGAAAGAAAAATTTTCTTATATAAAGGAATTCTGGTCTAATTTTCATCAGTTGTTGTAGCAACAAATTTCCAATAGTAACATGTTTTGGTAAACAGGAAATTCCAACTACTGTGATGCCAAATTAATGATACAGACACAAGTGGAGAGTCAAGGCAAACCATGCTTTCTAATCATGATAGCTTTCTTAACTTTTATTAAGCTAAACCTTAAAGCTAATCCAAACCTGTACCATTCACAAGAAAACCTAAAATGTCCATGGAAATTTCTAGCATGCGAATGAAAGGTTACACTAAAAAAACGTACTTACTGAGGGGAACAAAAAAGTCTCCCCCCTAAATTTGAGTTTTATCCTTTATCACACTGAAGTAACCGTTTGGCACCCAATTTCCTATTGGTTACAGAGTTAGGCAGCAGGGAGAAGGTTAAAGAGCCTGATTCTTAATTTATGATAAAAGATAACCAACAAGACTTAAGACAACACAAAAATAAGAGTTAGGCAGCAGGGAGAAGGTTAAGCCATTGCGTCATATGATTCCTAGACACAGGGATCATTTCCCACCATATTTGGGCACCCATGTTCGTTGGAGGTTGCGAAATTTGCACACATCGTGGTTGAGCTTAAAGCACTGTTTCTCAGTGCCATGTGTTGTGGCATAGCAGATGGTTTAACTGTAAGAACATTCCCCGTAACCAGTGCTATTAACAATGTATGTAAAAGACCTCTGTTACAAAATTGTACTTACTTTCGAATCAGCAAGTTCCGTCAACGTCCTGAAATGCTAAAAAATGGTGCTTGTGTCATAATGAAAAAATAATAATTGGCCTTTTAAATCAGAATCTATTTTGAAAGAAGATGACATAGCAAAAGAGTAGACTACTTAATTTGTAGGACCTATACCAGACATTGTGAATACCTGGATGGATTCTTGTTGATTTGTTTTCACCACATCATACTCCTTATCTTTCTTATCTATTGCAATTGATGAGAGAATAAAATGTTGGCACAGGATTTAGATGGAAAGATGACAGCATCATGTATAAAACATTCAAGTCAAATCATGCAGACACTTTTCACAGCTACTTTGCCATCTCATATGGTCTTAAAAGAGCATCATTTTAGAGACCTAATGATTTCCAAGCGAGCATATTGTTTTTGCTCTGTTCATGGTTCTTTTAGTTGGAAGATGTCTTTTATACAGGTTGTTTGAAAATCCAATTCTCAACGTTCACTAGAAAGGGGAGGCAAGGAGTGGAAAAAAAATACAATCTAATGTTTACAGGACATATGATAAGATCTGAAACAAACTATTTGCATGTGTTTCATTTGCATACTTGGGAAAACTTGAATGGAGTCTGACCAAACAACATGTCTGCTTGAAGATTTAGGTCAAAGGTTAGAGTTCAGAGGTCAGGCACATTATGTACAAACCATGTCATACAGCATTATATCCAGGAGGATGCCACAACACTAAATATAGGGCTTGACATTTGTCCCATTATGAATCACTCAAAAATTTACCTTCTATATTTTTTCCCTGTTAAAAGCTGGAAACCTGTGGAAAAACTGCGCAAGCAGAAATGATTTTTAATAGTATGTATAAGAATTATTTTTCGCTGGGCCAAAAGATGCCTCGGGCGTAAGGTCTATTTACTTAATGACTGTTTTATTTGGACCGCAGACGAATCTCAAGCCCTACAAGCAGAGCGTTATGTAGTGCTGTCGTAGGCTTGGCTTTTGTGGAGTCTTTAGCAGGGGAGTCACTGGCAATGTAAAGTTCTGTGGTATACGAAGCAATGTAACCATCATTCCATGAAGTTGCTTTTTGCAGTTGCAGTATGAATCAAAACTATGTAGGAAGGATGGAACGTGTCTGTTGTTTTTGATTGGACTGGTGCTTGTGTTGGAATTATACGTTCCTATACAGCTACAAATATGGAGCGATTTTGTTGAACTGACAAGAATAAAATTCTTCCAGGAGTGGCCGTTAACATCGTCTCTTGTTTTGTATTGTGTGTATGTAACATCTACTAAGTTCATAATTCCACAAGGGTATATAATTTCGCCACCTGGAAAAGATATGACCGTCCAAACAGATCTTCAACTCAACGTTCCCCAGTATAATGCACTCCTGTATATCTTTACTGTGCATACCTGGAGGGTGCTGCACAAGAGATCTCTCAAACACACTGATTTTAAAAGTGGCGGATTAATGTACCCGGCGGATTAATGTTAATGAGGATGGATATCATGGAATTTTTCGACAAATTCGAGGGAATCGACAAGTTAGTGAGCTTTGAATTCAGGAAATTCCTCAAAATCCATCCTCAGGAAAGTCAGATCGAAAAGCCCTATTCATACTGAATGAGAAATGCTGAAGAAGGACGTCACATATTGTGACCTTACAATTGATTAATTCAATTATCAGGCAAGTCGCTATCAGTATCGTGCAATGCTTACAAATGAAATGAGAGTCCTGAGCTATGACGGACTTATGTAAGTGTAAATTTGACTTTTGGGGTATATTTAGCAATTTTTGAAAGTATAGTAGACTTTTCAATTTTTAAGTTTATCCTCCCTTAAAGTTGGTTTAAGTTCAAACTGTGTAAGGAATTAATGACCAATTGCTGACATCCATAATTCTCATTTGAATTGTAAGGATGACTGCACTGTAGGACAGTAGGAAATCCAATGTGCTAATTTTCATACTTTAGCTCTTTACTATGTAAAATATCAGCACAGATCAACTTTACATGTGTTAAACTAAGTTTTACAGGTATTGCGCAGTACTGTGTGCCTCTATTGTGGATTATGTTCAGAGACAACCATGCAAACCTCTAGCTAGACCCGCAACTGTTTTCTAACGGCGCACTATCAAACGACCTTACATATGATGTCGAACGCGACACTAGAAATGCTTGATAAATCATATACAAGGTAAAAAACCCAATCTGTTCATTGTAGTTGATGGTGTTCAGCACCAAGGACAGGTATGCCTTATTGGTTTGTACTGTAGTCCGTACCAAGCACAGAATAGTACTGCGTCAAAAGCCTCACTAGAAATGCTTGCCTCCCTTGATAAATCATATACAAGAAAAACAACCCAATCTGTTCATTGTAGTTGATGGTGTTCAGCACCAAGGACAGGTATGCCTAATTGGTTTGTACTGTAGTCCGTACCAAGCACAGAATAGTACTGCGTCAAAAGCCACACTAGAAATGCTTGCCTCCCTTGATAAATCATATACAAGGAAAAACAACCCAGTCTGTTCATTGTAGTTGATGGCGTTCAGCACCAAGGACAGGCATGCTTTATTGGCAATGTACTGTAGTCATTGCCAAGGACAGAATAGTACTGCGTCAAAAGCCACACTAGAAATGCTTGCCTCCCTTGATAAATCATATACAAGAAAAACAGCCCAGTCTGTTCATTGTAGTTGATGGCGTTCAGCACCAAGGACAGGCATGCTTTATTGGTAATGTACTGCAGTCAGTGTCAAGGACAGGGTAGTACTGCGTCAAAAGCCCCACTAGAAATGCTTGCATCCCTTGATAAATCATATACAAGGAAAAATAACCCAGTCTGTTCATTGTAGTTGATGGTGTTCAGCACCAAGGACAGGCATGTTTTATTGGCAAAGTACAGTAGTCATTGCCAAAGACAGGATAGTGCTGCGTCAAAAGCCACACTAGAAATGCTTGCCTCCCTTGATAAATCATATACAAGAAAAACAACCCAGTCTGTTCATGGTAGTTGATGGCGTTCAGCACCAAGGACAGGTATGCCTTATTGGCAAAGTGCTGTAGTCAGTGCCATGGACAGGATAGTACTGCGTCAATCTATTTTATGTTGACCATTCGCCCCATTATATTATGTTACAATCAATTCTCTATCTGGTTATAACTATTATTTTTGATAATGAAAGTCTATTGGAGATTCCAAATTCACGCAATGTACAAGACTGGTAGATTTCCCTAAATACTATGGTGTCTTGTGTTATAATCTTGTGGTGACAAATTAGTTTAGCTACAAATTTGGTGGTAATTCCAATTCTATAGTCTCTAAGTAAAAAGTAACTAGTTTTATTTTACACAACTTTAAGCATATGGGATTTGACGTCCTTCCCCAAGTAGTTTGTTGCCGTACAACTGTAATTCCCAGCGTCCTCTAGGTATGCAGACTTGATGACGAGAGTTCCGTCGGCACCGACGTCATATCCGGGAAATGCGGGGACGTCATGAGAGAGAAACATCCCCCTTGGAGTGGACCAGAATACCATGGCAACGGGGCAGCTGTGCACAGCGCATCTAGTTAGAATATAGAACTCGGGATTGGATTGTTGCCTATGAGAAGTATTCATTAGAATGTTATGAAATTCAAAACGAGTTTTACCGAATATTTCCAACTTTTACGGAATTCATACGATTCACTACTAAGAAATATGCAAATGTTACGAATTTCATACGAATTTTACTAATACTGAGGATCGTATATGCATTCCGTAAAACTCGTATGAATTCCGTAAAATTAGTAACAGTGTGTTTCTTAGTAGTGGGTTTGCATAATTGATGAGGAAAATTTTATAAAATAATCCGCTTTATATTATAGCACTGTCGACATATCAAACATCTAACACTTGTAACAGGAATTTTGAAACGAGAGCAACATCAATAGATATGTCAACCATGCAAGCTTTCAAAATAAACTAATAATCACAGTGGTCCATGGTGGAAAACCATACTCATAACTATGTTTTAGATGCAATAGTTACATCATATTGAAGTGCTATGAAATATGTCATCCATACAATGAACATAGTTTGGCCTAAAATGAAAGACTTACTTCAATGTAGCCGACTGAGAATACCTTGCCTGGTTGTCACTCCCACTCATGTCGACAGATGGCGCTGCTTGATGGTCGCAGTTGCAGGTCAGATTTACCAAGGGTATATCCAACAGGTTATAACCTTTATATTGCTCTGGCGCTGAACATGTAATGTTAAGTAGGTCCTTGAGCTTTGAAGAGTGCAAGTCATAGGCAAAACCCTGCATTTGACAATCGCAGACCCACTGGTTTTCTTCAAGGTTAAGTTTCTCTGAGAATGTTGTCTTGTTAAACGTACCTTTCGCCAGCCATGTTAGTTTGTTTCCGGCAATGGTCAAGGTCTCCATATAGTCAAGATTATAGAATGACTGACTGTCCATCAACTCGATCTTGCTGTTGCTTAGGTCTAGGTTGGTTAGACTTGTCAGATTTTTGAAGGACTGGTATGGTAATTGAACAATTAGGTTTTCTGAAAGGTCTAATCTTGCCAACATTGGCAAGCTTTTGAGGCACTCGGGAATTTTTGTCAGGAGATTTTTTGCTAGCTGCACTTTCGTCAGATTAAGCGAACAGGCGAAATCTTCTTCGTGAGTTGAGTTGATTCGATTTTGGTTAAGGTTAAGGATTTGGATTTGACTGACAGGACAAAGTGCTTTCGTTGGAATGGATGTGAGGTCATTTCTCTCTAACCATAATTCGATCAAATTGTCGAGGCCAATCAAAACATCTGATTCGAAACCGCGTTTCTTTATGGCAGATATGTTGGAGATGTCTAACTTTAACAGTGACCCGAGGTCTTTAAACTGCGATGGTGCAAGGGTCTGTATGGGGTTGCTGGATAGGTCCATAGTGTAGACTTGTTTCAAGTCATTCATGTCAGAAGGCACGCTTGTTAAACGATTGTTGTTCACCCAAACATCAGACAGATACGGCATGCCTTTGAGTGACAGCTGCGTCAGACGATTGTTGCTCAAGTTGATCTGTGCAAGATCTCCCAAGTCTTGCAACGCGCTCTCCGTTTCCTCAACGTTGTTACTACTTACGTCAAAGCTGTGAAGACTTCTTAGATCCTTAAAAGTGCCATTTTTGACGACACGAATTGCGTTGTTACTAAGAGTGAGAGAAACCATCCGACTTAACCCCTCAAAGACACCGTCGACGGATTCCAGCATGTTGTGGTCAAGCGTAAGAAACGATAGTAAAGACTGCGAGCTAAATGCACCTTGGTCGATATGTACCAACATATTGCTTCCGAGAAAAAGGCTATATAGTTTCCTATCCACACTGCGCACTCATTGGATCATCCTTCATGTGTGATTAAGTTATGGGGGAATGCCGAAGTCGCGCGGCGGAGCCGGACCCTTGTAAACTGTTAACGTATGTGAGCTAGGGTGGGGTGGGTGGGTGTGTTGTCAGCTGGTGACTTTCCCTAGGCCGAAAAACCCTTCTGTTTCCCACCTCGGAGAACCCCTAGCACTAACGTTTTCTGGGTCGACCTCACCACGCTCCTCGGCTTTGCGGATGAATCCAACAAGAGGCAGATACTAGGTGAACTTCCGCTGTACTTATATGGTAGTGAGAATCATGTGATTCAGGATCATCCAATCAGCGCGCAGTGAAGATAGTTTCCTATCCACACTGCGCACTCATTGGATCATCCTTCATGTGTGATTAAGTTATGGGGGAATGCCGAAGTCGCTTTGTCTCCTCTCGTTCCCATGCTATCTTGTTACTTTATTTCTCATTAGATAATTCTCATATATTACCCCCATCCTTATCAACCATCATCTATTTACCCCAACCTCATAGCCTTCAATCTTTCAACCACCCTTTCTTATCTGTCACCCTTTCTAATAACCACAGTAGACGTTTATTCATGTTTCAACGTTTTTTAATCACACCAACTTTCAATGATCGGAATTATTGTTAGACGTCAAAACCATTCCATCTGCATACTATGAAGTACGAGTATGGACACTTGTTTTCTCATTTCAAACTCCCCTGTCTTTCTTCTCACCCCTGCCTTTCGACCCTTTCTTATATGTCCTCGGATATCAAATATTTTGCTGGACCTCCGGTTTCCATTACTTCAATACTTTTGTAAAACCGTCCCTGATGTCACAACATGACGCATCCATTTAAAAACAATATGGGCGAGATCCGGATGGGCGGATGGGTCTACTATTCATTCCAAAGCAAACACGTTGTATACACCAGTCGTAGCGTAACCATAATCTAAACGTAAAGCACCCGAGTTGAATGCCAGCAAACACCAAACACGAACGATCAGAAGTCCTCAATGCGCGCCGTTTCCCAACATATAGGGCGTATTCACGTGACGTCATCACCCCTGCCCTCCGTGGGCGGCCATGTTGGTGCTCACCCTGCAGCGAAGTTTCTCATTGTCCGACGCTCTCTAAATTTCCAAGGAATGCGAAGTCGTCTGATCGCTGTTTAATTATATGCAAAGAGTCTCCAGCCTCACATCCTTTTCGCTACAAAAATCCAATTTCACCTACTAGAAATTACCCATTATCGATGAGCGAGGTTCCCCGCAGCCTACAAACATGGCCGCTAAACTGTTTACAGAGTACGCATAAAATCAGTTCACAGCATACAAGTGTGCCAAGGCCTGCAGCCACGTAGTACAGTGTCTTGAGTGTCGTGAGAAATTTTGCTGACAGGGAGTACGTTATGATCGGGAAAGTTCGACGTTGAAAGACCCCCAGTTTATGAATGAACGTATCTCAAGCAACGACTACACCGTGTCGCGACTGTGTTACACAACGGGCCTGTAACTTGCTTTTCGACCAGATACAAAAGGTTTCCATACACACACTTTGATTCTCAAACTTAAACTATTTAGATCCGTTGTTCGTATGTCAGAAATCCACTTTTGTTTCAGTCGTTAGTCCCTTCGCGATCGTATGTTCCCGCACGTACACGTCCTACACGAGAAACGCAGAACCAATCTTACTGTTACCCGACCGGTGTGTGCTTTATCAGTCCCAATCCAACATCTGACCACGAGGCAAAACACCATGATTATGAGACAAAACGTTTTGAAGGGAAATTGTGAATGGCGTAGAAAACATCTGCCATTTATACAGAGAGTTCCATAGGGCTCCACTATCAAGTGAGCACCAACATGGCCGCCAGTGCTCGTTGCTAGGGGGAGGGTCACGTGACTGAATACGCCCTATAAAAAACACCCGCCATACGCGAATGTCTGACCAACGCTTCTCGGTGTTCGCACACAAACAGTGCTAGCAAACACCAAGCACGAACGATCAGAAGTCCGCACATGCGCACCGTTTCATCACACCTATGAGAACACCCGCCATGCACGAATGACTGACCGACGCTACTCGGTGTTCGCACACAAACAGTGCCAGCAAACACCAAGCTCGAACAATCAGAAGTCCGCACATGCGCGCCGTTTCCCACAATATGAAACACCCGCCATACGCGAATGACTGACCAACGCTACCCGGTGCTCGCACACTAAAAGTGCTAGCAAACACCAAGCACGAAACGATCAGAAGTTCGCACATGCGCGCCGTCTCCCACAATATGAAACACCCGCCATACGCGAATGACTGACCAACGCTACCCGGTGCTCGCACACTAAGAGTGCTAGCAAACACCAAGCACGAAACGATCAGAAGTTCGCACATGCGCGCCGTTTCATCAATACTGAAAACACGTCACACCATCACGGCCCCCTCAGCCAAAGCTACTCAAAGTTTGCACGATGGCAGACGTAACAAACCCCGAGCACAAATGACCGAAGTCCCGTATGTGTACGTCGTTTTCCCCTACTGAAACACCCGCCATACGCGAATGACTGACCAACGCTACCCGGTGTTCGCACACTAAGAGTGCTAGCAAACACCAAGCACGAAACGATCAGAAGTTCGCACATGCGCGCCGTTTCATCAATATGAAAACACGTCACACCATCACGGCCCCCTCAGCCAAAGCTACTCAAAGTTTGCACGATGGAAGACGTAACAAACCCCGAGCACAAATGACCGAAGTCCCGTATGTGTACGTCGTTTTCCCCTACTGAAACACCCGCCATACGCGAATGACTGACCAACGCTACCCGGTGTTCGCACACTAAGAGTGCTAGCAAACACCAAGCACGAAACGATCAGAAGTCCGCACATGCGCGCCGTTTCCCACAATATGAAACACCAGCCATACGCGAACGACTGACCAACGCTACCCGGTGCTCGCACACTAAGAGTGCTAGCAAACACCAAGCCCGAACGATCAGAAGTTCGCACATGCGCGCCGTTTCATCACAAATGAAAACACGCCATAACCAGAAACTCTCCGGTCCACGCAACTTGATATTCACACACTAACCGTGACACCAAGCGCGAACGACCGGGAGTCCGTACAAGCACTGTTTTCCAAAATACAATAACACATAGTACACACAATGAAACCATGATGCAAAACATTAAGAAAACAGCACCAAATTAAACAATTGTCACCAAAATAATCATAATAAAAACTTAAAATGGAAAAAAAAAAAACGCTAAAACAAACTGAACCACTCCTTACAGCTGGCTCACTTGCGCAATCCGTACCCGGGACTGATGTAATCCTAAGACACCCAACTGCACATCTCCTTTCTCCGAGTCGGAAAAGACTCTCGGCAGTGATACTCACTGCGTGCCGCTTCTGCTGTTATTGCGGAGTGACTGCTGCTACAGCTGCCCTGTTCCTCTCCTGGCCCATCTTTCACTGTTAATGGTGAAGAGGATACCACCATCGTCCTGGGGAACTTCTCCTGCATCCCTTAGACGTGTGTCACGGTGTCGCCGACTCTGTATGCAAATACAAACAAAACATTTATCAACAGCCTGACGAGAAACCCCACGGATGCAGAAACGCTCAACGACATTGCGGGCGATTGCAAAGTATTCTGAGCCAGCAAGGCTTGCTGATTCTGTCGCCCAAACGGAGCAAACGGAGTCCGTCGTTCCCCCGGCGCCAGTGGAGCCCTCAACCCCTGTCCCTGGTCCTGGTGAAGCCCGCTGCAACAGCGTCAGTGTAGCCAAGGCAGCTGGAGGCGGCGTCCGCGGCATCCACTGCACTCTGTGTCCTCTGTCTGGACGGCTCGGCTTTCGGTGGCCATACGTATGGCCACCGAAAGCCGAGCCGTCCAGACAGAGGACACTGTAACTTCATTACCAAAGGAACAGCAACGTCAGAAACACGGGTGAGACATCCAAAACACCTAAGACCCACTCGAGCAGTCCTCCGCCATGCCGGCACACACCGAA